>CM062804.1:1142161216-1144561216 GCA_031772625.1 Pinus tabuliformis | reverse complement strand
AGTCCTTTGCATGTACAAATGAGCCGATATTTATAGACAACAATGAAACTGACCCTTGTGGTTGTTCGGCTACCCTCATGACTATTTGACTTCCATGAATTTTTGAATTTACATGACTCTTTGTACAACAAGTGGGCCTCTTGGACTTCCATGTTACATTAGATTGATTTGAAAACATGGCCCATAGTGGAGATGTGGACAATATAACTCATGACATGAATCGACATGATTGTGTTGGTACATTCGTACTACTGTTGGTCTGCATGTTGAGATGTAGTGTTGCTGGGTGATCGATGTCTTCATGGTATATAACAGCTTCACCTCAACATGGCAATGTTCTTGGAGTATTCGATGGTGGTTGGTTCGCTTGATGTTTCTTTTGCACATTGCTCCTTGCTTGTATATTTGAAGGCTTGACAGGCTCATATTTTCATGAAAGGCACATGTTCGTTGATTCGTCCATCCGTGAGCACATATTACATGTTCACCCATTCGTCTGTCTCCGAATACATATTTGCATGATAATCCATTTGCGAGCACATCTCTGTGCATGCATCATTCGTTCTTCCATTGGTGAACCTATCCTTCTGCATGTGATCCCTTTGTTCATCCCCTTCATTGTCGTGCCATGTTTGTTGGTGTACCTATACCTACAGTCACTCATAACGAGACGAAATAAAATCCAAAAACCTCCTAGTCTACCATGACACATGATCATTTCAGATGGAGGTAGCTAGGAGGGGCAGCAAGGTTGTGAGGCGAGATGATGGCTTCGAGAACTACTAATGAAAACTGTGCAAGAATCGCTATGTGATAAAGATGGGAAATCCAAGTCGATAGTTGTTGCTCGTGAGATCTGGCTCGGCTCGTAGGAAAAACCACACAAATTTTGGGAGGGATAATTTGGGCTGCACGAAGGCAAGGCAGATATGATCTGTTTATTTTTCAAAATGAGTGGGCAGCAGTAGCTGGAAGGAAAAATTTTCACAATTTTCTGGAGGAACAGGCCGGGGTGCATGTAGGATCAACAGGCAGGAATTGTGTAGTCTTTTTGATGAACTGGCCGGGAGCTTGGGAGCCAAAACTACGCAATTCCTAGAGGGAACCGACAATTGGATATTGGGTGACTTGCAGCAGAAACTACACAATTCCCAATCGGAACAGGTAGTCAGCTGTTGGGAGCTTGGCAGTAGAAACTGAACAATTACTTGAGGGAATTGGCAGTCTGCTACTAGAAGCTTCTTGCGATGGAAACTACATTGAAGCTAAGAGGCTCGCCTGCTGATCATCTCTGCACAATTTCTGAGCTGAGTGCATTGCTGGGTAGTAGAAAGCCTGCTCATGAAAACAACACAATTTCCTAAATGAGCAACCAGTCGACTGTCGAGATGACTGGCTGGGAAAACTAAACAATTTTCTGATGGAGATAGGGATGACAATTGGTGTCTGTCGGCCTGTTTGCATAATTTCCTTTGTCAGAAAAGTGGGGAAGTTCAGCATGCTCTGAGCAATTTTTGAGGAGAGTCAATCCCGAGGTGGCTATTAGGTCTGACTCTCCAGGTGGACAACATGAAAGTTGATTAGATCGCTTGTGATTACAGCAGCTTGGAAAGACTTTCTTGGTGCTTATGCACTGTTCTGAATGACAGTCAATCGAGTCGATGGCGAGGTGATGGTCCAGTTGCCAGTGGGGATTCTGGTCGTTAGAGCTTCAACAAAATGACTAAGTCTGTGAACAATCGAAAGATGCATAGGTGATCATGCAAACACACACTCACATGACTTCATGATGAGTTGACTCAAACCATCCAGACAAACATGTTCAACATGACTGATCGATGGTGCAAGTGACAAGCACGACACTTGTGATTGATCGTTTATTGACAATGACGACGCTGGTGTGATAGTGAATGTGACTCCGTATGTGAGTGTGACAAATTCTTTCATAGAGAACATAACAAGTACACACAAAGCGAAGACTTTGAGCATAACCAGAACATGGTCACAAGCATGACTTAGATACCAACATGCAAAATCTTGGATGAAATAAACAAGCAAGGTGGATGCAAAGACTCCCCGAGCTCATGGAGTGAACCTGAGGGTGTGCAATCATAAAGGAAAACTCTCAAGGGAGGCTCCGAAATTGGGTGCAAGCCAAAATTTGGAGGGTGGTTGTAGTCGCTACAATAGAGTTTGAAGACTGTCATGTTCCCACTAAAAAATAAATAAATAAATAATATAATATGATCATTTAAAAGGAAAACAATAAATACAATGTTGATAATTTACGAGTATACCTGTTCTTTACCCTGTACACTCTTTCAAACCGTGGGTCACTGAATCGACTTGATCTACCGTTGTTTTTTTCTACACAAAAAGAGGAAACAAAAGGAAAACCAAGAAACTCAAACGATATCTATGGCAGTTTCATGGTAGTAGTAAATACAAAAAAATATAGATAAGATGAAGGTGGGGACTAGAGATGTAGCAATTACATGATAAATTAAGGGTAACAGGGGTCAAAGGAGATGCTTGGACAAGTGACTCACCTGAAAAATAAAAGCAAATGGAAACATCATCGACTAAAGAAGGTTGAAAAGGGATGCCCAGGAATACCAAGGCTAGGAAGACCAAATGCTATGACCACCATAAGAAGGAAACAAATTCATATTAGAATAGAAAAACAAAATGAAAATAAATTAATACCTATATTTTTGGGAAGGGCAAATCGAAAGGCTATAGCATATATTCATGCTTGCGTTACTTATGTGGATTAGACTAGGTGCCAAATACTGAGGAAGAATTGATGTAAGGAAGGAACTACAATGACACCAGTAGCGAGTGACGACAAATAAAATCACGCGAAAATGATATTGTTATGGGGTAGAAAAGTTAGGGTTAAAACCTTTAGATTAGAACCTTTAGATCCTATCCTTTTATTTCCCAAGATTTCATGTCAATCATTCAAGGGTTATCAAAACGATCACATGAACACAATGTGATAGAAGGATACATGGCAACGGTAGACTCGGTAATGAAATTCCCAAGGCAAAGCTCTAACACTTAGCATAAGCATGATATAACTAGTATAAATAGTGGTTAGGTGGAATCAACAATGCGCCTATATAATTTAAGTATGGATAAGTACCCTGATTAGAAAATAGAATTCAAATAGTGCACATATAACCTAAGTGAAAGTACCTTTGTACAACATATTCATAGATCAAAATCAAGATGAAATTAAACAAACCATCTGCTTAATAGGAATAAATGTGTTATTGAATAAAAAAGTTGTGGTTACAAATTTCAGGTATATGCGCCTCAATGGAAGATATGTAGTGTTGGATAGCTATAATATAAATTAGGAATGGGTGATTGATAATAACGTCGTAGGTTAAGCGTAGTGTTTTGAAATGCTAAACCCATACTTAAACTATAAGGAGTTTATTATTACAAGAAACTTATGAGTTGAACTAGTGGAAAAAGGGAATGGTTTCGTATACCTCGATAAGCACGATATATATTAGATGTCTTTCAATAAGTAGGATTAACCATAGATGGAAAAATAAAAAAAATAAAATAGTTAAAATTTCTTAAGAAAATAAAAACAGTTTTTTTTTTTAATGGTTTCTTGATGTTGTCAAGGGTACAGTACAATAAACCATGGAGCTATATTTGTCTTTCAATTGTATTTTTATATGATAATAGTTTAAATTTATTAAAAATTAATTCTGAAAATAATAAAGGTTAATAATTTTAATTAAACTTAGAGACATAAACTTACACATTCCACTTATTTGAAATATAGTGAATAATATTAAATCCAATTTATTAAATATATCATGTCATCCACAAAGAATTATAAGTTTTAAAAATTAGTTAAAAAATTGATATGAACAACACAAGCAATAATATTCTCTAGAATTTTATTCACAACAAGTTTTTCTTTTATTTTATATATAAATATATATTTTTTTATATTGTGTATGTAAACCATAACCAAATCAAGTCAATTTCTGGGTCGATCAATGCACATTATAGTACATCAATTTTCAATATTTAAAAGTTAAGTATCTTTAATAAGCATGAATTATTCTACCTCGTTATATTTCCTCCAATTCTTTAATAATAAAACTAGCAATTGCACGAAATGTTGCAAAGGAAACGTCATACGGGGATATTATATTGCACTAATTTATGCTTCTTTGACAACCGTTGGAAGAAAAAAAATATCAACAAAAGGCAAGGATCATGCTACAATGAAATGATACTGCAATACTGCTTCCTTAAGCCTTCCAAATCATGATGCCTATGTTAAGTTACAGACCTTGTATGATTATACATTAATACCTCATAAATAAGATCACATTTCTCTTTACCACTTTTCTCCTTGGTGTCTTCCATGTTCTTGTTTTAATCCAATAAATAATTCTCAAGAAAATATAACCCATGTCATGCAGTTGAAAGTGTAGAGATCATTCAACAACTTTTATCCATGGGACCATTGACAAGATTTCTCATATCCTTAAAAGGAGTAATATTTTAGCTACTTTTAACCTCTTTAGTACCATCAGAATATCCCTTAGATCTATCAAGGATCCAGTTGACCCTAAAGACATGAAATGGTTTTATTCAATCCCTTTCTCTTGTGGTATTCACAACATTCGAGAAACATGTCACCCCATCAACTTTCGTATTCAAGAGCATGCTATAGAAATCAGACACAAGCATTCCTGCTCCTCAGCTGTAGTTGACCATGTAAAGAAAACTATGCACCTTGTTGTGATGCATGCAAGTTCCCTCTGCAGATAGAGGCAACCCCTCTAGCCGTAGAGTGGGTCTAGTCACAACAAAGAAAATACTAAAGAAAATTTCCTCAGATAGTTGATGTCATGAAGGCCTACCTTCAAATCCTCATTTGATGAAGTTCTCATTGTGTTGCTGCAGCTCCCGTTCTTCTAATCACTTATGTACTTGAAAACAACATACATATAACAACAACGAACATAATATAATATGACAAAAACAATCTACTTAAAGGGTAAAAGAGCTTCAAGCTATCAGTATGCAATTCAACATAAGATATAGGAAATAAACCATTGATTTGTATTAATATAAACTTAAGTTAAACTTACAACCAAGCCTTGAAATCATAAGTCTCCTTGAAGGGTCTTGTCAGCATGTCTCCGCAAGAATTCACTCATGAACTGTCTCCCTAGAGGATGAATAACTCTCTCTCCTACCCAAAAGGAGAAATTATGATGCTAGAACAGTCATACGATCAAGCCAAATCCATTCAAAGTTATCCCAGGCTAAGTTAAATTAGAGGCTACTTCCAAACTCTAGCAAAACTCTCTCCCTATTAACTGCACTCCACTGAACTCTGAACTATTTTCCAACTCTTTGAAATCTGAAGCTAGCTAATCTTAGCCATGGAGGAGGTATTTATAGTAGGAAGAGCCTCCATAAGAGATGGGAGAAAGATATTATCCCATTGGGAGGTTACAAAAAAGGTGGAACAACCATCACAAACGAGGGAGCCAAGCTCATATGATCCAACAACCAACCCGAGGACCGCTCATTGATAATTCGTTAAAACAAACTTGCCAAAAGTAGCTCATCACGAGTGAAACACAGAGACAGAACGACAATGTCACTAGGCTTAGTTCAATCTTGGATGTCTTCGTGGGTGGTATAACTAATGACCCATGATGACCCAAAACATAGGTAGAAAAGGGTCTGCTCGAGGAGTAATTAACTGAGGTATTCTTCCTGAGATGACAAGGAAGACACTGACACATATTTTGCAACATGACAAAAAGCAGATGTCAATAACACGGACCGACAGTGTCCACGATCAGGGAATGCGGGGTTGGTGACAAAATATTGTGTAACACATCTCTATATTTAGGACTGTGAGGTCATCGCTAGGGTTGATCAATTTCACCATAGGAAGATATTGGAGGCCATTGAAACTGAAAATCATGCGAGAAATATCAATAGGGATGACGGTTGGAAATTAAGTAGGAGTCTGGTTCTTGCCCTTCCATCTTGACTTCTCGATTTTTAATAAATTTTATTATTCTTTGTTGTTTTGGTTTTCAGGTTTTTCATTTTATTTATTTTAGTTTTGTTTTTGGATGATCCTTTCCATTCTCTCCCTCTTTTCTAATTTATGTCTCTTCTATGTTCCTTCTTTAATTATTAGGATTCTCTTTTTAATATTTTAACTTAATTTTATTATTTCTTTTTAATTATCAAGACTTGCATGTTAATAATATATATATATATATATATATATATATATATATATATATATATATATATATATATATATATATATATATATATTGTAAGTCAGATATGTATATTATAGAACAAAATATGTTACAAAAAAGTCTGCCGAAGCAGAACGAACCTTAGATAGACCATTTAAAACGTGCTGACAGCCAGCCCTGAGCTTTCAAAACTAAGCTGCACACCACGCAGGGCGGCTTACTCTTAAAACTATTACTTATCGCCACGACACTATCAAAACTTGGACAGAAACATAGTAACATAGCTATCTTGCATAAGGCCGAAGCCATGACAGAAACAGAGTGACAGAATAACATAACTATCTAGCATAAAGCCGAAGCCATGACAGAAGACATAAGACAACCATAAAGAAGAAACTAAGGAAACCCGCCTGTGCGAGGAAAACCGCCAATTCGACTGACTGTGTCTAAGCCCACGTCCAGAACATGCTTGTCAACTCTGGCCTGCATATCTTGCATGGATTGGAATTCCTGTGCTTCCTTCATCTTTTGCTCCTGCATCAGGGGGTCCGGGCTTAGAGTTTGCGGAAGAAGCCTGATGAGCAGAGTCAATTTCTTGTTGATATTTTCCACGGCATCATGCACTGTGGAGATTCTTCGATCCAGCGATTCATGGATTTCATGAAATTTTGCTAACTGATCCTCCGAAGTGGAGTTCCCCTTCCCAGATTGCTGCTTCCCTTCTTCCTTTGAATCCAGGGCTTTCGCAAGGAGAGTTATGATTCTCCAGCTCTCCGCTTTGGTCCGAACATATTGAGTGGCTCTTTTGGAAGGAGTGCTCGGGTCATGTAACCAGTCAACCTCCTCCGCAATGATCCCCTTCGGTCGCTGCGCTTCTTCCTCTTTCACAGAAGCTTCCATTTCCGCGATCTTGTGTTTGCTCCTGGCTGCTGCTCTGGTCTCGTACATGTTCTGCGCTGTCCGTAGTTCATGGTGGGCTGCCGAACACCTGCAGCTCCCCGCCTCCATACTATACCCTCTAAACTTATCGTTGTGATCACTTCTACAGATAGAAAAGTTGTGGTCTCTCGCAGTGCTTTGAACTGAGGTGAAAGAACCATAGCCACGACTCTCCGTTAAATAGCTATTTTCCATGGAGTTTCCCATAATGTGCTCTCCCCTTCGATGCAGAGTGGAGGTACTTTCATTATTAATTCGAAAGATATATGCACAAATCACCCATCTCCTCCCTGACCTAACATAAATGTAGCTGAATGCCTTCCCATCAAGGTTGAGCCAGCTGTCCCTTCCTCGCAAGCGGACTCTACGGAATCTCTCGTGGCATGAACCATATTGATAGTTTCCATATTTGGCCTTCTCTTGCCATAATGACCACCGCCGCATCTGTCTAGTCGTCCAGCTCCCGTGATGAAATCCCAAGCTGTTACTGGTAACTCCAGGAATACGGTCCCGGAAACAGAAACCGTTGCCGGTCAAGCCCGGTCGGTTTCGTGTAGATCTTGTTGTGCCAGCTGTAAACATCTCACCTTCAGGTTCAGGCAGTCCACTTCCTCCCAACAACTGTCCCACCCCCTGTCCTGATTGTCCACGCCACAATTCGCTAGGTAGTCCGCCAGCCCGTTCGCCTTGCGTCTTACCGTATGAAAGACTAAGCCTTTCATTCCAACCATTAGTTGTGCTATATTCTTCGTCACCTTGGCGAGCCGCCAGTGTTTTGTGGCTTTGTTCGCCTTAGTGCCTCCGTGAATTCTCTTAGCTGTTGATATAACTAGTGATGAATCCCCTTCCACAATTACATTGCAACTTCGTAGGGATTTTAAAATTCTCAGACCATGCTCAAGCGCTGCAAATTCCATCTCATTATTTGTGCTTTCCCCAAGTGCTCTGTAATATATATGCAGAATTTCTCCATGCTGGTTACGTAATGCACCTCCAATTCCTGCCATGCCGGGATTGCCTCTCGAGGCCCCATCAAAATTCAGCTTCAATCCACCTTCCGGCGGCCACTGCCATTTGTCGATCTGTGAGGAAGGTTGCATTCTGTGTCTCGAAGCTGTGATGCTGCTGGTGGCTTCCAGACGAAAGCATTTCAAAATGCATAAGTCTCGAGCTGAAGGTTTCTCGTTACATTCCTCTCTGCATTTCATTTGAATTAACTGTTGAATGTTAGTTAATATATTGTCCTTAGAGAACTCTATGTTCCTGTGTTCGTCTTGAAATATTCTACGGTTACGTTCCTTCCAAATTGACAACAGTAAGAAGCCTGGAACAGACTTCCATATGCTGTTGACACTTAGTATGTTGGAGAAGTCTTTTTTCCAGTTCAGTATGGTTCTGTGAATGGATTCTCTATCTCGGTCAGAACTACTGAGAATTCCTTCCATCCAGCTCCATAACTGATTTGCCCATTCACAAGCATTAAACAAGTGGTTTATAGATTCCTCTTCTACGAGGCACATAGGGCATCTTGAGGGTCCCCTGAAACCTTTCTTGCACAAGTTGTCCCAAGTTAAAGTCTTGTTTCTCATTAGAAGCCAAAGGAAGGTCCTGATTTTCGGCCAGAATAGGCTGTCCCAAACTTTGCTACACCAGGGCACGGCTTCTACCTGTTCTTCCTTTTCTATTATGTCCCTAGCTTCTTTTAATGAGAAATTACCATTACCTTTTAAACCCCATCTTAGCTCATCATCCTCTTCAGTTTTCCAAATCTTCCTTTTGAGGATTCTCTCATTGAATTGCTGAAAGCTTTCGTTGTTCTCCTCTGTGCTCCCAGGATTTAAATTAATCCAGTCCCTCCAGATCGGATCCCTACTACTTTGAATCCAATATTGATTAAATCTGTATCTACCCTCGTTTTGACTTATTCGCTTGAGGGTAGATAGCTCTGGGGTATCCAGTTTAGGGAATTGTTGCCATGCATCTTCCCAGAACATGGGAAGCCTTCCATTGCGAATCTCCCAAAAGCTGTGCTCCTGTACTAAGCTCCTGTTATTCCTGGCATGGTTCCATATTGACGATCCTTCCGGGACTTCCTGTAGTCTTATGAGGTCCTGAGTATCACAGTCTGGAGTGTATTTTTCCTTCCAATGCCTCGCCCAAGGTAAATTGGGTTCTTTAATCCATTTCCACCAAATCTTAGCTCCACAGGTTCTGTTGGCCACTGAAGGATCTACTAAGTTCATCCCCCCCATAGATTTTGGCTGGCATAGCTTATTCCACGCCACCAACGCCCATTTCTTCTTATCCCCATTCCCATTCCATAAAAAGGATCTCTGAATGTTTCTCATTTGTTGCAGAATGCCCTTGGGAGCTGGAAGCATAGAAAGTAAATATTGCGGAATTGCCTGCAGAACAGCCTTGGTTAAGATAAGTCTACCCGCCAGGTTTAGGGCTCTGTGCGTCCAGTGCTTGCACTTTTTCTCCATGTTGGCTAGAACCTTCTCCCAGTGAGTTTTCTGCCAAGGTTTCAGAGTGAGGGGAGCCCCTAGATATTTCGAAGGTAGGGAACCAATCCTGAATCCAAGAAGCTGGGACAAGTGAGCTTGAACTGCCAGATGAGTGTTGAAAAAGAAAATTGTGGACTTAGAAAAATTAATCTCCATGACAGAGGCTCGGCTAAAGAGATCAAGGATACTCCTATAAGCCACAGCCTCCTTCACAGTGGGGGTACCATGTAACATGGTATCGTCCATGAACTGTTGATGTGTTGTGGCTGGTAACGATCTTATCGGTTACAGACCTTTTATAGATCCTTCTGCTTTCTTCTTGGCTATGATTCTACTTAGTCCTTCCATTAGGATTACGAATAGGAAAGGGGATAGGGGATCCCCCTGTCTTATTCCCCGCGAAGGAGTAAGAGGAGCTGAGGGAGCGCCATTGACAAGGATTGAATATCTTGGAGATTTGATGAGAGCAAGTATCCACTTGATCCAGGTCCTGCAGAAACTGAATGCATCCAAAACAGCTTCAAGGTATCTCCAGCTTACTTTGTCATAAGCTTTTGATAAATCTAATTGCATTAGCATTCCTGCTTCTTTTCTCGAATGAAGTGAGTGAATCATCTCCTGCGCTAACAAGATGTTATCTAGAATTTGTCTACCCTCAACGTAGCCCGATTGCTCTTCCGAAATGATACCAGGAAGAATCGACTTTAGTCTATTAGCTATGACTTTTGAAATAATTTTGTAGATAACATTACATAGGGCAATAGGTCTGAATTTATCAAGTGTCTTTGCTTCTTCCACCTTAGGAATGAGCGCTAAAAAGGTGGAGTTGATGGATTTTAGAATAGTTCCTGAGCATCTGGAATCCTCAACTACCTCCCAGACCTCCTGCTTAACAGTATTCCAACAAGCCTTGTAGAAGTTGATGGTGAATCCATCTGGACCTCGTGCTTTATCATTAGGCATACTCCTGATTACCTCCTCCACCTCCTCCAGAGAGATTTCCCTGCAAAGGGCCCAATTCTGATCTGAGGTAATGGATTTAGGAATGGCTGCTGTAAGTTCCTTGATGGCCTCCTCTCTGTTTATAGGCGGTTCCTGTGCAATTGAGCTGAAGTGATCCGAGAGCAGAGCAGATATATCATTGTGATTCTTTAATATCTCCCCTGCGTTGTTTTTCAACTCAAGAATCCTGTTAGCACTTCTATGGTCTAGAGCCGACCTGTGAAAAAATTTTGTATTCTGCTCCCCCTCTTTTAGCCACTGGACTCTAGATTTCTGTTTCCAAAGTATCTCTTCTTGTATACATCTTCTGTGCCACTGCTGTGAAAGAACTTTTTCCTGCTCAAACGCTTCGACACTGTGGTTGCCTGCTGCTCCATCTCTGTGAATCTGTTCCAGTTTGTTCTCTAGAATGGCTTTCTCCTGGAATATATTTCCAAAAACCGTTCTGTTCCATTCTTTAATCTTTTCTTTAGTTGCTTTCAGCCTCTTTTGTAGATTAAACATTTTGGAGCCTCTTGCCTCCAAAGGTTCAGACCACCATTTCTTAACCATCTTGAGGAAGTTAGGGTGGTCTAACCAAAATTTTTCAAATCTGAATGGTTTATTCCTTGGAGTACCCTGAACTTCAACAATAAGCGAGATCGGCCAATGATCCGACCCACCACTGGGAAGGATATCTGATTCTGCTGTTATACCATCCATTATAATGCTTTCTGAGATTAAAAATCTATCCAAGCGAGAAGCTATCAACCTTTCTCCCCCCTTTTGTTGTTCCAGGTGAACATGCCACTCTTGGGGTATATGTCTACCATTTTGACAGTTTCAATGAAACTTGTAAAGGCTTCCGTGTCCCTATTAAGTTTCCTAAGACCCCCTTTTTTTTCCAGAAGGGTGGTTATCATATTGAAATCCCCCCCAGTATACACTTAGACCTTGGATATCTTTCAATAACTTTGGTTATTGAATTCAAAAGATTTATTTTATCTTCTAATTTCTGAGGACCATAAATGTTGATGCAAAGGAAAGACCTAGAGTTACCTGTGGGTTGAAAATCCACCGCTATGAAGTGTTTGTTCGCCTCAGTTGATAAAATCTGGATTTCCCTTGTATCCCAAATAGTTGCAAGGCCTCCTTCTCTTCCCTGGCTCTCAATCTCTAAAACTTCTAAATTTCTCCCAAGCTTCCTACAAAGAGTGTTGATACTAGAGCTGCTGCATTTAGTTTCTTGTAAGAACATAATTTCCTGTCTGTATTTCTTGATTTTCCGCTTTAAGATTCTGTGTTTTGCCTGGCTGTTAAGCCCTCTTGCATTCCACGAGATGATCTTCATGTTTAACTAATTTTCATTGGAAGGACTGGAAGGCGCTAAGTGGCTTCATCTTCCCTGAGTTTATCATTATCATGCCTAGCTCCTATAGAACTTCACCACTAGTTCTACGGCCTCTTCTTTTCTTTTGCTTTGAGCTAGATGATTTCCATAAAAGACTTTTCGAATGGAAGCTATTGCCTTTTACTATACCTAGCTTCCTATTCTGCTTTTCTAATTCTGCTTTTTGCCTTGCTATGAACAGGTCATTTACCTTCCTGATTTCTTCTTCTGGTGCATTCTCTATTCCTCGGGCCTTCCAATTCTCAGCAATTACTGGTAGGTTCATCCCCTCCCTGGCTAGCGCCTCTTCCCATTCTTGATCCTCACTTCCGCCATCACTGGTGAGCATGTTAGTTTCTTCTTCTGTCTCCTCTGTTCTCTCCTGCATTTGAACTTCATTGTTGAGATCCCCTTCATCCGTTCCTTCCCTGGTTGGTTCTTCCTTTTCATCATGCCCTGCATCTGATGTTAGGGTTTTGTGCTTGTCCTCCGAATCTGTTTCAAGATCTAAGATCAAAAAAGAGTTGTTGTGGTTGTTTCTGTCTGTATTACCTTTATTATTCTTCCTTCTATTAGCTCTCTGTCTAGACTTAGGTTTTATGAAGGTTTCTTTGTCTTTGTTGGCTTGTGCTGTTTCGGTCTCTTCTTCCTTCCTAATCAGAGGGCAATCTCTCATCAAATGCCCATGTTCATGACATTTGCGGCACCGGAAGGGAATCTGCTCATAATCTACGGCTTGAAAGTAATCCTCGTCCCTGTATTCCAACTAGAGCCCCTCATGCAGTGCCTCGGAAACGTCCATTTCAACACATATTCTGGCGTAAGATGTATATCTCTTTTGTAATGTTGCTTCCGAGGCCTTGATAAAAGTTCCCAACTGGTCACCAATTTGTTTCAAGGCATTCAGACCCCAATAATCTATTGGGAGAGAGAACAAACGAATCCAGACTGGGACTTGGGTTAAAGATTCTTTCTCTGGGGCGAAGTTTGGTTTCCATGGTCGCATGTACAGACTAGCTGAAGCCAAAAAGTATGGACCACCCTCAAAAATTCTATCCTTGTCTTCTAGGTTGGAGAATACAACTGTGAAGAAAACCTTGGCTCCCAAATGAAGCTTAACATCCCCCCTCGGCTTCCATTGTTGTCTGATCCAATGACAAAGAGTCCTTTCAGATGGCCAAATGCCCATAAATTTTCAAATGACAGCATGTTCTGCCATGTGCTCTCTGTATGCCTGAATCTCTGGGTCAGTTATTACTACCCTGAGGTTATTGGTCTTTTTTGGTTTGTAGACCCCATTTGATGAAGAGTTTTTATTGGGTCTTGTGCTTGTCTCCCCCTCCTTTTCCGGCTTTCCTTGCCTATTATCTGTTTGCTCCCTGTCTTCTTCAGCTTGTCGTTCCTCGTTTTCTGATGATTTAATTATTGAGGTGATTTTGTCTTTAGTTCCTGTCAGGCTTTCACCCACTGTGCCTTTGCCTTCCGTTGTGCTGTCTGGCTTGTCAGTTTCCCCTTGTATTTTCTCCTTATTCCTCCTGCCGTTCTGCTTGTTATTGTCAAGCCCAGAAATCCTGACCCCTTCCTGCTTATTTTGCCTCTGCTTCTGCATGACTATCTGTTTGAAAGTAGGGGTCCCACTGGACCCCTCTGCCCCCATTCGGTCAGTCAGCTCTTGACCTTTGCGATACAGTGCTGCGAAACGAGAGAATACCACTTCCAGCCCTGCAATGGTATCAGCACATTGGAAACCCTATTTTCGCCCTCGGCTTCTCTGTGCTTCTTCCACCGCTCCCCCGCCTCACAGAGGTTTTCACCTGAGTCCTTATTTTTCTTTTTTTCTTTTCTCAGTGACTTGATGAGGCAAGAGCTCGCATGTTAATAATATATTAATTAGTTATTATTTTTATAATTTTTTTTGACCTTGTCTTTTTTTCTTTTCCTTTCGTCTTGATTTCTCGATTTATTATTAAATTTTATTTTGTCTTGTTTTTTGTTTTGTTTTTCATAATTTTTCATTTTATTTATTTTCTTTTTGTTTTTTGATCCTTTGCGTTCTTTTCCTCTTTTCCATTTTGTTTCTCTTCTACACTCCAATTATTTTTATTCTTTTTAATCTTTTAATTTAATTCTATTAATATTTTATTATTCATTTTTAATTATTTTCACCTTAGAATTATATAAACTAGTAATTTATAAATTAATTATAATTTTATACCTTATTTCTTTTATTTTTTTTACCTTCTTTTAAACATTAGATGTTTTTCCTTGCTCTTTAATCTTAGTAATATTATTTATTTTATTTATTTTATATTTTATAATTTCTTAGCTAATTAACTTTTATGAATATTATTTTGACCTAACTATACATTAACGTTCATCATAAAACTGAAATTTTTTAATTTATTAAGTAAATTTCCAATGTCTACTTCTGGGACCTGAGGCATTTCTATTATTTATACCTAATGAAGAAATCTTGTTTTTCATCCTTATCCTAAGGATGAACCACAATATATGGTTCTAAACGTTGACTCAAAAACCAAGATGCGATTATTCTGAAATACATTTCTAATAATGATATGGATCACATAAGTATGAAATCATTAACATTTAAACTTCATTGTAACATAATGACAAACAAAATATATTCTAAAGCACAATCTGAAATTCAAATAAGATTTCTCTTCAAATAACAGAGATATATTTTAAAAGGAAGGAAAGCATAACCTTCCTCATTCATTAAGGAAAGAAATTTAAAACTCGATAAAATCGTGTGACCATTTCATTTGCTCTAATCACAACTCAATGCAATTTTTTTATCAACTTATCAAAATCACATAAGAACACTAACAACTATCATCCACGTAGCACATTCAGAAAACAATAAACAAATGAAAAATGCACATGACTTGATCTTTATGAATATTTGTTCTTTTCCATTTTAAAACAACATTTTTTACAAAAGTAGAGGAAAAGTATATTTACATAAATGGCATTCTTAATCAACAATCTATAAAAAAGTAGGGAAAAAATAGATGTAAATTAATTTATAACTTTTAGCCACCATATTTAACTAGTCTCATGGCAAATATCAACAAACAGGGTTAAATCCCATTGTCCAAAAAAGTAGTCTTCCAAATAAAAGTAACTGCTCTTCCATAGTTCAAATACGGTAATGATCCAATTCCATGAAGCCTCGAGCTAGAATACCACTTTATGGTATTTGACAATAAATGAAATTAAATGACAGTCAATATTATAGGAATTTGTGTCTAAGGCACACAGATATTGTTGTCTGGACCAAATGTAGGCCTTGACATCCTTGTCTAATGGATAACTCCTCTGCAAGGTCTTATGTTTATTTGAAATCATGGGGATGTTGTGTTCTAAGTATGGTGAAGTGCTTTTCCTTCCAAAATTCTCTCAGGAAATACTCAAATCAATGTTATGCATTGTTTCATGATTAGTGTTCTATTATAACTAGTTGAACACTTTATAGTGCTTCTTAAACTTGTACTCCTTTCATTTTAGAAAGGGAAAAGAACAAAGTTGAATGGTGAAAAAGATTATTTGCAAGTTCCTCTTGTTTTTGTTTATCAAGGAGAGAAAATGCCCTCAAAGGGGAATTAGTACTGAGATGTTTTCATTAAAGAAACTGACAGTTGGAATCTTGATGTCAACGTCCAAATTAAGCCTTCGTTAAAAAGTAATTAGATGTTAAAATGACCAACTTGCAGATTACCTCCTAAAGAGATGAGGACCACCAAAATATTTTGACCTAGGCACTCAACCTACTCATCACATACCTTATAAACTTGTCCAGACTCCATACAAAAAAAAAATACACAGCTTTGTTTTACAAGAGACCAACCCCTATCTTCTCCTGTGGCCCACTCTGATTGTTGCCTGAACCAAACTGATTTCTTCATAAGGATTTGAGTGGACTAAAAATCTTTGAAAAATGTTACCATCAAAGGTAGGTTTCTCTATGAAAGATGCAATTTTCGTTTCCAGGAAGGAATTAGAAAGGATCAGCCTGTGATTTCGAAGAAAGATGCATCAAAAATCATCTTTCATGAATTGTGACAGACATTATAAATTTTTGGAATTCACTTGTCCAAAACCATTCTCCAACTACTTTAATGAGATTTATAACATAATATCTTCAATTAATATCTTGGAAAATAATTATAGTTGTGTTCTTGGTTGACATCTATGAATATTATAAGATGTCAAGGATAAGGAAGAACACAAGGCACTTTTTATGAGTGTTAAAAGTCAAGTTAGGAAGCTAAATCACATGCCAAATTCTCCAGAGGAAATAAACAAAAAAAATTGGGTAACTATAGGCAGTATATCATCTTTATCTGATGCTAAAGTAACACCTCTAGTTTCTTTTATTGCTCTGTGAATAAGGTACTTTTCCTATGTATAGTTGGTTTTATTTATAGAGTATAGCTGTGATTTCTTGAAAATTATGAGGAAATTCCTCCTTGTTTGCACTTGTTTTCTTCATATTAATATAAGATTATTAACTTCATAGAAAGAAGTTCCAAAAAAACTTCCCTCACACATCTCACAAGACTTTTCCCCATGGTTTAAAAGTTAAACTTTGTCAGATCAACTTGCAATTTCTCTATTCGTCAGTTCACACTCTACAACTCACTACTAAGAATGTGATAATGCATATCTTATCAATGAGATACATTTTTTTTAATTTTTCACAGGAGTTCACAAGCACCTTGAAATGGAAATCATATGCATGCACATCGATTAAAACGTTTTCTTGAAAGTATATCCAATCAATGGCAGGCAAATGTTAAGAATGACCAGAGGCCTTTTGTATACACAAAACACAATGCATTTGATGTGCTGACATAATTGTACCATGAAACAACATTTAGTTATAAATTACATTAGACTCAAAATTTGTTTCCAACCTTGTTTTTTATCTAAAATCTCAATCAAATTGTAAATAAAGCCATAGAACAAGCTAACTTTCTTGGAAATTTAAAGGTCACACAATTCATTCTATGTAGTTGGAAAATGTGTGGTGATTGTTCCAACCATGGGTTTATCTAGGTAATCTTATAATTACCCGTTCTCATCATAGTTGTTGTCATCATTATTATCATGATGCTTTGTGCTAGAAAAAATTCTACCTCTTTCAACCAAGAGTACAACCACTCTTCTTCCTTTTCGATAGTGTTTAACTCTTTAATATCAAGTAATGTTTGGAAATATTTTTCTTCAAGCACAACTTCAGTCATCATATTCAAAGTGAAGAGCCATTACACTCTCAATAAATGTAGCTTGTTTTATCATCTTGTGGGATATTCATATTGATCAGTTAGTTTGTGGTCTGAAGTAATACTAAGATTATATATTTTATGTCCAACAAACAAAGCCAAGGGGAAAAGCATTTGCAAGTATATTGTTGTTGAGAGAAGTGATATATCGACATCTAACCAGAACTAATTTTGTATTTCCCTTTAGACCACAAGGAATATCTGCATTATGTTATCTTTAAGCAAATCCATTTCAATTTCTTTACGCATATATGTGATTTTCTTGTGATTTGACATATGCACATTAGTTTTAAGAGTGAAAATATTCAAACAAATATACAAATGCCTTCTAAATGCAAAAATTGAATACACCATGAAATAACAGTAATGATTGCATAGATATCCCATTGTACATTTTAGTACAATCCAAGATGAAGGCCAAAACAATTCCAATCTTGAGCATATAACATGATAAAATTATGAAAGAAAATGGTAATTTTCATTACATTCTTCATAAGGAGCAGAAATGAGAGAGGAATTCTGATCTCCAAATCGAAAAGAATGGGATAAATCAACTTTAATGTCTAACCTCTCTTTTTTTTTTGTCCAATAATGAATTTCATATCCCTGTAAACAATTTTTCGGAATCAGTGTAGTTGAAAAATGTATCCATGCTATGAAGCAATTTTTCGGAATCAGTGTAGTTGAAAAATGTATCCATGCTATGAAGCAAGAACCAGAAAGTAAAGACAACTTTGAATTAGTTTATACTTAATTATTTTCTATATGTTAAAATTCCAGATACAACAAGACAAAGAAAATTCAAAGTCTATGTACCACATTTGTTTTTTTGGATTTTCTATGTTGATAGTAGGGTGAACCCATCCTATGCAAATGGCCTGCAAAATCCAGTTTGGTAGGATTTCATTGTGAAGGGTCTCTTGTCCGAGCCGCTATCCTCTATTGAGGATAAGCAAGGTGTACGTAGCCTTCTCCTTATTTCTCTTGAACCGTGGCTCTCATTCTAGAATTTTATTTTTCAACATGGTTTGGTTGGCAGAGTTTGGGGTTCTGAGCACGTACGTTGAAAATAGAGAGGTATTGGAATTCAACAGGACCCTAAGGAGGCACAAAGAATATGTTCAGTCTAACTGCACTACATTGTTCTGTTTGTCCTTCAACATGCATGTATAGTGAATTTTGTGGTCAAAAAAAAAATAGAGGCTTGACAATTTGGAAGTCTAATAAATTATGTTGTAGAGTTTGACACTCATCTTTGAAAGGACTCCCTCTCCTCAACATCAAACAACAAAGTCTCATCTAATTAGGCTCGATTCCACTTCAATGTACAAGAGACCGATAATATAACCCTTATCTCCATGATATTGTCAGCTTTAATACATGAACATTATACTTCAATAATATTCATGCAGAAAAAATAATTTCTTCATAGAATAGAATATAGTTGGAAATAAGTGTAACAACACGTAATGAACATATCAAACATTACTTCACTATGATCCTTGGAAAAAATGAAAATGGGAAGGTCCTTCATAGATTAACCTCTGCAGATAGACAATTAGCTACATAAACCCCTTTATACCTAGAAGGAATATTTAAAACGTTGAAACACTAAGTACAGGGAACAGACCCCAGCACAAAATATGAATGGAAAAAAACAATACTTTGAGCCATCGGGTCAAACTTCAAAAGTGTTTCCAAGGGTTCTTAGTAAATAAAGGCCATTAGTTAATCTTTTTTCAGAGAAGAAGTGGAGCTAAAATAGACTGAACCACCAGGGCATTAGAAATTAATAGCTGTAAACACCCAGAAGCCAGACAATATCTCATCTGTATATAATTTTTAACTACAATCAAAGCCCTATAGAATTAAAAAAAATTCTAATTGCTGAAGGAACTAGAAATACATGTAAAAGAGTTGTTTGGTCATTGACGCAACTAGAACCTCTGTATCAAGGAGAGAACCCTTTTAATTTCACATTAAACAAAAGAAAACTTAAATAGCTATAGGTGTTTAGGTCTACTGCTAATCACTTGTAAATAAAAATACAATACTCCTATAACCATTGCGGAAACCATATCTTATAACATGCTAGTGATGCAAAGGAAAAAGCTCAGTGGACAACAATTAACAAGAATCCTACCTGTGGCATGTAATTGAGCATTCAACACCTCAAGTGAGGCCTCTGTGTGCATGAAGGTGAAGGAACGATAACTAGTTGCAGAGTGATCCAGGTGGCCAGCTATAAGAATCACAGTGATTTGATAAAAAAATATCACGATATTTTGGTGTTGTGCAATGCAGTTGAGCACTTACAATTTTCTCCAGCACAAGAAGCTCACTATAACCATTTCAATCCAATGGAAAAGGACTCTTTAATCATCTAACGTTCGATCCTACGTTGCAGATGGATACACGATGGCATCTGGGGATCATCTAACGTTCGATCCTACGTTGCAGATGGATACACGATGGCATCTGGGGAAGTTGTTTTCAAAGGGAAACACCGGTTGTTTTCAAAGGAAAACACCTTACAGCGTAAATATTAATAAAAATATGTATGTAACGTGTGTGTGCCATCTGGATTTGGTAGCCATTGTTGGAATCAAAATGAATAAGAAACCCACTTTGTAATGGGTCCTATTTATAACACCATGTCATTGGTTATTTCATTGTGTGCATTGAGGGGATGAGTTTGGAGGTTTTTAGATTTCTTTAATAAATTTTTATTTCAAAATGTATTCAATTGAAATGTTTAAATCTTTAGATTCCACAAAACAACGCAATAAAAAAGAGAAATAAACACATTTATGAGAAAATTTCAACATATAATGCAAGTTCCATTTGATAAATGGTGTTTACTATACAGGTTAAGGGTTTATTGTATAGGTTCAATTTGCTATACAGGTTCGAAGAGGCTTATCATTCATTATTTTTTAATTTCTTAAATTCTATTAAGGTTTTTTTCATAATTTCTTAAGAAATTGTGGTTAATAGGTTTGTCAACGCTCCATATGATATAAAGGTTCGAAGATGTTCCATTTGATATAGAAGTTTTCGAAGCCACATAGATTGAGCTATAATGAAAAGGAGTTTATTAATTTTTTAAAGCCACAATGGAATATCTAAGGTATACAAAAATATCAGCATAAATCTCTATGAACCCATGTATCAAAAGTTAAATATGTTATTATGTTCAAAAACAAATTAAAACTAGTCTTTCTTAATAAATAGGATCATTAGTGTGATTGCAAGGATTTTTATTTCTCCAGTAGATGGCATTGTAATTTCATAGTTTTAACTTTCAAAACTCCATATGTTGTGAAGAGAGCAAAAAATTTAATGCGTTTAACTTTCAAAACTTCATATGTTGTGAAAAGCGCACAAAATTTAAAATATGTACCCATTTGAAATTGGAACACTTTTATCTAATGTCGAAGGAGCCAATGAGTCAGATTTTGTAGGATTACTTTTGGCATTGGAGGGGAATAATGATGAAATTTAGGTTTTTTAAAATTTATAGGGTTAAATGTTAATCGTATAATACCTGTGTGATATGAAAGCAATGACACAATTTTTACACGTTTTATGGGCAATTATTATAATTAACAATGCTAAAAGGAGGGTTTTCTTCCATAAATAAATCCAACTGCCAATAATTTTCGTTGGGATGGTTCTATGTTGTAAAAGCCACCTAAGACCAACATTTTCATTTACAAATTTCAAAAGCTCTTGAAATGTAATAGTGAGTTTTAATTATTTGATAAAGAATATCTTGTATTGAATTTTTTAGTTTCTCCTATTTATAAGTGTAACATGTTTTCCTTAATCCTAACACATAAAATTACTATACAATAATAATAAAAAAGTTTACAAATTAACACATTGCAACCATGATGTTATAGTAATCCTTCACTAACATAAATATAAATCTTTTCACTCATGATTTACGCTTATACATATGATTTATGGTTTATGTAAATATGGTAGAGGCACATTATCACTCTCCCCAAAGAACATTTAATTCATAGTTTAATTTTCATGTGATCTTGGTACAAATATTAAGGTATTGATCTTGGGCCAAACTTGATTCTTACAGGGAATCCACCCATAGTTGGTCCTACTTGCCCACATGGCCCATCATCCATCGTTAATCTGCATCAACTTACTAGAAATGGTGTAGATTCATTGAGCTGGTTATGGTAACTGATTACCCTACCCAGACCTTGAAACAATATCCCATTTGCAAATCTAGAGATGAACTTCTAGCATGCACTAGCATTTTGCAGCTCTAGGGTTGTATTAAGGTTTTCAACTATTCACGGTCCCTCCAATATGATACTACATCTGTAAGTTGCAGCGGCCCATTTCCATGGTTTCTTTTTAGTTTCTCATTGACCATAGATGGTGGTTCATATTGAACAACTCCTTCTTGCGTTGCATAATTTGTTTGATCAGAGCGCTTTCGAGGACATTGTCCTGAATTGTCTTTCTAGAACTGAAACGTGGTATTATTTTAACCCTAGCTTCCACATTTCCATTTACTCTAATTTATCTTTATTGTTTGGACTGAACTCAAAGGGTTTCTTCAGGATTTGAGGAGAGTCCATCCAAGACTCCTATGTGCTCAGTTAAGGTTGATAATACGTATTGGGCCTCATTTCCTCTCAACTCCAACAAAGATAGAACTTAATATTTTGTATTTCTTATGCAGGAACAAGTGAGCATCTCTTCATTTCCTCTTGGGTTGCGACTACATTAATTCTAGAAGTAACTCCTCACTCTGCCACTTACCAAGTTTTTATCCCTTACATCGACTAGGTACAAGGTTTCTTTTTCTGGTTTTTATTGAGTTTTTGATGGAGGTTAAAATCTCTTAATTATTCAACCTTGGGTTGTCTAAGTAATTTTCAAGGAATTTCCTCTTAAAGAGTTCATGTTGTATTGAGCAAATAGATTTCGTGTTAAAAAATTTCATAGGAATGTAAATTGTATTTGTTTTGTTTATGAATACCAACTTCTTGGTCTCGATCTTTTGTGAAAAGAGAATTTGAAGACCTCGTTTCGAATTCATTTAATTTATTATAATTTGATGGGATAGTGATGCAAACCCTTGGTTCAAATTTGAACTAAGTTATTAATATTTGCATGTGCCATTATTGTCGTTCTTTCTAGAATGACAGGTTAAATTACTGTGTTATTTCATAAGAACCCATGGTTCATCTTTCCAGATATATAATTGAAATGGAATTTTATTTGCACATTTAAGAACTTAGTTAACCGCAAGTTGATGGAATTCTGTTCTTTAAACCTCCTTCGTTTTTCCTCTTTCGTAATCCTGAATTTAAAAAAAAGGTTTGAAAGCATTAGTCAGTTATTCTCAGTATCTGCAAGCGATAGTTGTTGTTCTCATTACTAATTTAGTTCTTCCACAAAATATTTGTTCAACCGAATGCTACAACATTATAAAGTATTGTTTAGTGTATGGAATTTTGTGAAGAGTTTTGATTGACAAGTTACAGGTTCCCAAATTGTTAATTTTATATGATTTGTATTGATAGTATTTCATGGATTGAAATACATTCTCATTTCTTTTTTGTTTCTAATGTTCCTTTTAAATATGTAAATGATAGTGTATAACTAACAAAACCCTCCACTCATACTTGGGCAAAGATGGAACCTAGATTCACCGGAACATGTCTATTGCACTTGGGTACTCTAACAATTTTAATCATATGAACGTTGGACTATCTTAAGCGAGCTCCCACCTGCAATTTTTAAGACTAAACAGGATCTAAGAAATAAATAAGTCACTGCTATTTAACATTAAACCCTTAACCTCACTGATTCTATCTAGGTCCACAGGTTCACATTCTCGTATTAAATCTTCCTCAGTAGCGCATTATCTGTTTACCAAATGTACCCAATTACCTTCGATTTATACCAAAAAAATCTTTCAACATAGTTATTTTACCATTTCATTTCTATCTAGGTACATCCTACAAAAAAATATAGGGTTACCTTCAAAAGGAAAGGAAACATGAACCTTGCAGAATTACTTATTTGTTTCCTGTTGCTCAGCAAAATAATTTCACAAAGAAGATCTCACCACACAACCTTGAGAATGCATATTGTGTCCAGTCTCTCCTTGAGCCTCTTCCTTCCCAGATAGTTTGTCTAATTGATGATGACGTAACCTGTACCTGAACCTCAAGATTATTCCAGTCTAGTTTAGTACTATACACTAATGAATGAGTTTGAGGATTCCACTGACTCTAGGTTCATCTCAAGAATCTCCTTAGTTCAATAACATTCTACTTTGATAAAAAAAACATTTCCTTTTCTCCACATCCTCCATCGTGTAGCCATCCTTGGACCTGTTTTCCACTGAGATCTAGGATTTTTGGTCCCTCTCTAAGAAAAGAGAAAACATTCATAACTGATTCTAACCGTTTGCAATTCAATATTTGATTTTCTTTTATTTACTAACCTTATATCACCATCGAAATTTCCACACATCATATTATTGCATTAATAAAATTTCATCCACTTATACTAACATAAAGTTTCCTTACCATGCTTCTATTGTCAATTATAAATGACTGACTTATGCAGAGTGAAAGTAATTAACTATTTAACAAATATTCCTAGCATCGGGGTGTTACAATATGGTACCTATTTTTCCTAGAATTTTGTGTACATGATTTGATCTCATTCTTCAACGCTTTGAGTTTTAATAGTTTTTAGGTGTATAATGGATGTGTTTTTTTTTTAAATTACTAGATAGTATTAATTTTCTTTTGAGAATTTAATTTGAAACAGAGTCATTACATTTACTTACAAATTGATTTAAACTTAATAAAGAAAGGCAAAAATTTAATTGTTGTAATATCTTTTCGCAAATGAAATTATATTCTTTTATTTAAAATTTGATACAAATTTGTGGTTGAGATGGGCTACATTACATGGAAATTCCAATATTAAAAATGGAGGATGTGACTAGAATATTAAAAGAAAATAAATGATTGAAAGATTGGAAGAAATGAAAAGTTTGTGTAACACCCCTCCCTTGTGTACTATATTATTGTAAACCTAAGCTAAGTTAAAGCTAGGTTTGATATCCTCCCTTATGTGTTAAATGTTGTAAGCCTAAGCTGAGGAAAGCTAGGTTTGATACCCTCATTTTTCGGCTAAACTATTCTACACCTAAGCTCAGGAAATCTAGGTGATATGTAATATGAAAAGAAAATGTATTATTAATTAAATTAATAAAATAAATCACTTGGTGGGTGGACCACGAAGAGAGAGGAGATCCTTGCCAAATCCCATGAGGAATGGGATAGAGATGAATTTTTATCATAAGCTTCTAGATGTGATTCTAGATAAGCTTGAAAGGATTGGATATCCATTGGATGGATGGGAGATCAATATCTATTAGACATAAAAGCTTTGCGGGAGATAAAGGAAAGCTTTTATGTGGAAAAGCATCATGGGAGATAAAGACAAGATTTTTCGAATAAGACCTAGGCGAATGGAAAAATCCATAAAGCGGGACACCGCTAATGGTAACTAAATCATGAAAGAGGGTATTAGATACCTGGTGCATCAATCAATTGGGGATAGTTGATTCTTGGTAAGATCTTCGGCTTGGGGGGAACCAAAGGTGTTTCGTGGCTGGGTGGTGGTGCTCCTCCCTCCAACTAAGGTTTTAGTTGGTGTTAGAAGCGTAGGATATTTGTATGATGATTCTACTCTTTCTCTACTATAGTTTTAGTTTATCTATGAGAATATTTAAGTTTCATCGCCATGAATGAATGAATTAAATGAGATTATTATGATTATATTACTGGTGTTTTCCTTCATTTTGATCTAAGTCACTTACATGAAATATGTTTTATCTAAATTCCTACTTTATTATGGAGATAATGGTTTTCATTATGCATGTTGCCTTCCAGTGTGAAGTTAGCAGTATAAGTGTATGAAATGAAGTGAGTGACAATACTTATACCCATGAGCTATCTAATTCATGATAGAATTTGCATGCACCAATTATACGTAGGTTACCTGTGTTAATGATTTTTATGATAATGTATTATACCTATGAATCCTTTTATATCCAAGAGTAGAGTTCATAGTGGAAGCATAATATGTGGTTTTAAATACTAATGGTGTTTAAGAGGAGATCACATATGAATATGTGAGATAGCTATGAAATCTACATCTTAGATTTAAATAAGAAATATAGTCTGCCTATAATTTTATGTGATAAATTAAATACTTATGCATGTGGAACAATTGTAGAATTAATGCTTAATACTCCTAAGTGTATGGCCAATGATTCAAGTTATCTGTGTTGCATGTCTAAGACTGCCTCGTTTTAGGCTAGCCCAACTAGATACACATGTGAATGAAGGGTTAGTCAATAACATACTGCTTATGTGCAAAGGACTATGATCATGAAACACATCCATACTAATTACAATAAACTTGAATTAATGTCCATTAATGCTGGTGGGGATTAAACCATGAGTTTCATAAGACGCATGCTATGATTAGTTTTAACAGTTGATCATGTACAATAGACATGCTAATGAATCTAAGGTTCCATATAATAGAACCAGTAAAACAATTATGAAGAAATTTGTACATTGGCCTAATGGTAATATGGCTAAGGAGATTTTATAGGACAAGATCTAAGAGGAGGGGTAAAGCTTTAACTCTGTATGAACCCAAAACTGTAAAACTTATGGGTCATAGAGGCTAAAGTCTTGGGTAAGCTAAAGAGGTTCGTTATCGATTGAAAGAGAGAGAGTAATTGAAATATTCAAAATGAAGAGAAAGGGTAATTGAAATATTAAAAGAAATGAAAAGATCGATAAAAGATCATATTAAGTGGTAATTGGAATACTAAAATGAATATTAATATTAATTGGAGTGAATATTATATTATATTAAATAAATATTACTAATTGTTTATGTAGATGCATATTTATATTCTTTTACCATACAAATTTTATAAACTCTCTTCAGAAAAGACAAAAGACACAGTGAGATTTGCTACATTAATATTAATAAATACAATGTTATATATAGTTTCTCAAACTATTTTGATTAATTTAAATTTTCAATTTAATACTTTTGAGACCCTAGATTATATTATGTGTAAATTTGTTTTGTGTTTTAAGTTTTTAAAATAGTTTAAACGATAAATTTTAATAAAAACCGAAATTTAATGGATAGAAGTTAAAAATTAAACTGATAATAAATCATTCTTAAATTCTCTTAATAAATCCTTTTAACTTTCACAATTCAAGAATTTAGTTAACATATTAGATTTTAATATTAATATTTATAGGATTAATAATTAAATTACGTTGTGATTGAGATTCACTACATTACATGGCAATTTTAATATTAATATTTATAGGATTAATAATTAAATTACTTTGTGATTGAGATTCACTACATTACATGGAAATTGAAATATTAAAAATGAAGAAACTAAAATATAGAAATGAAAAGACGGAAAGATTGGAAGAAAGAAAAAGATTGAAATATTAAATGCGAAGAGAAAGAGCAATTGGAATATAAAAATATTAAAAATGAAAGAGAGGGAATAATTGCAATATAAAAAGAATCGAAGAGATTGATAAAAAATTGATATTTAATGGTAATTGAAATAATTAAAATTGAAATAATTAAAATGAATAGTAAATAATATTAAATAAATATTATTTGTCGTTTTTATAGATGCATATTCATATTCTTTTACTTATAATTTAACACAAACCTTAGCTATAATATAACCAAACTACTCTAGGTATAATTTACCCAAATCTCCTTATCAAAAAGACACAATTACATTACGAGTGAGAATTACATTACGAGTGAGATCCGCTACATCACATGCAAATTGCAATATTAAAAATGAAGAGAGAGAGATTGGAATACAAAAAGAAGTGAGGAAATTGGTAATAAATGAAATTAAATTGTAATTGGAATATAAAAAATTGTTGTTGTTGTTGCAATTTTTATTAAATATCAATATAAATATTTTTATTAAACGTTAGGTTTAATAATTTTTTATTTATTTAAATTTAATGACAGAAATATTACTATGGGTATTAACATAATATTAAAATTAAAATTAATATTGATATTATAGTGATGTTAATATTATTGATATCTTAAGAAAATGTAGAGTCACGGCGATTCAACATTTTAGGGTTTCTGCAACCTCTGCAACGACAGATCTCCCTAGACTTCTGCAGACCTGCCAGCAATGACGGCAACACGATTTTTCGAATCCAACAGGGTAGTTTCGAGCTCCATGAATCCCCCCAGGGGGAGGATGCAGTGCCTCCCCCAAAGGATGATGAAGAGTGGCAAAAGAATAAGGAAGGCGACAAACCAGAGAATCAGAATGAGGACAGCACGGATCTGAACTCACAACAGGCAAAAAAGGATGACAAAGAACAACCCAAAGTCAGCTCGACCACATGCAAGCCAGTGGCAACTGAGCGTCCGAAAGTAGAATTTCCAAGTCAATGAATCAATGCTCAGATACAGTTTATGAGGGATCATGCACTGATAGGCAAGTTCATAGGACTTTGGCCAACTGAGAAAGCGTTGCGTGGATGGATAGCAGCGAAATGGAACCCAAAAGGACACATCACCCTGCAGCTGGGGCCTAAAGGGTTCTTCACAACCATTTTTAACTGCCTAGAGGACCGGAACAGGGTTTTGGATGGGGGGCCGTATTTCTTCAATGCTGCCGGCCTGTATCTCAGAGGATGGGTAGAGTGTTTCAACCCTGATAAAGAGGATCTCAGTTCGGCTCCTGTTTGGATACGACTTTACTCGCTTCCCATGGAGTATTGGGATGAAGCCTCTCTACAAGAAATTGGTAATGTTCTGGGTGAATTTATCAAAGTAGCAGAGGAAACAAAAATCCGAAGATACACCTCCTACGCGTGAATCTGCATCTACATGCACCTCAACAAGGCACTTCCGGATGCGGTAAGTTTATTCCATGACGATATTGAATGGGTTCAGTTGATTGACTATGAACATGTGCCGTTTAGATGTAGAAGATGTCATGCCCTGGGCCACTTATTTAGGGACTGTCCTTTAACTCAAAAACCCTCATCCCCATCTGCTTCAGATAAGCCTGAGTCTGATGGCTTTACCAAAGTCGCCAGCCGCAGGAAAAATCACAAGAAATCAGCTTCAACTCCTAAGATGCCTCAAGCCAGCTCTTCCAAACCTTCCATGAGCAACAGCTTTGAAGCATTAGCCCGACAAAATGATCTCAACTCTGAAAATCCAGCTTCCCCAGAGAGGGAGGCAAAGAAGGACAAACAATCGGCGCATATAGATTCCAAGTCACTCCAAGAAGATCCTCTGCCCAAAGATACCTTCTCCTCAGCTAAGCACAAGGTCCCAGCATGGAATATTCAAGGAATGGAGGTAGACAATACACAATCTGATTCCAGAAAAATAGCAGAAACAACTGAAGAATTAAACGAATCTCAGCACATGGAGGAGGAACCAGAAAGCATAGATATTGGGGAACTAGACATTCTGGGCCTAGAGCAGGCATGTAAAACAAAAAATTTTGACAAAATTCCAGATCGACAACTAGAGAATCTAGAGGAGATCCTATCACGGGCACAAAGGCAAAAATCTCTAGGTATTCAGACTGGCAGCCTCTGGGATGGGAAACTCATTACCAAAGATAACAAAAAACGTGGAAGAAAAACAGATCTCCAACGAACAATCAGAATAGGAGAAATGTTAGTGGAGTCAGGCAGGTACTCCAAGCTAACAAAGTACTATAACTCCCTCCACAACACTTCCCAATGAAGTTAATATCATGGAATATCAGAGGGCTCAATAGCCCAGGGAAAGGTAGACTACTCAAAAACATGATAATGCAAGAAAAACCACAAATCCTATTCTTGCAAGAAACCAAATGCAATTCAATCGCTCTGGAAAGAATTGCAGCAAAAGCTTGGCCAGGAGGTCTTACCACTGTAGTGGATGCTGATGGGGCGTCTGGGGGCTTAGCAGTCATATGGGATGCTCGGACTATTATGCTCAACAACATCCATGCTAATAAGAATTTTATCCAAGCAATTTTTCACATCATAGGGACCAACATACATGGGCATCTAACCAATGTGTATTTTCCCCAGGAGGCTATGCACAAGATAGAAATCCTGAACACCCTCTCAGCAATCAACACTGATAGGATGCACCCACTGTGGATTTCTGGAGGCGATTTCAACATGATCACCAGGCTGGAAGAAAAAAGGGGAGGCAGGAACAGAGGGAATCAGGAAGGGAACCACCTAAAAGATTTTATTCAGAACAACTGGCTTATTGACATGCCTTTCAATAATGGACTTTTTACCTGGAATAACAAAAGAGCAGGGGTGCATCAGATTGCCTCTCGTCTGGACAGATTCTTACTATCAGACAACGCAATTCACATAGGTGGAGATTTTGCTGCTTCCATCTTGCCGATCTCAGGATCAGATCACTGGCCAATCTCCCTTCAATGGACTCGTCCTGGTAACACAATCTGAAGACCATTTCACTTTGAGGCTTTCTGGATGTCTCATCCAGATTTCAACAACTTAATCAACATAGAATGGAACAACTTCTCTCCTCCAAATGGTACAAAGATGTTTCAATTTCAGCAGAAGCTTAAGCATCTCAAGGGCAAGATCAAACACTGGAATCATACTTCTTTTGGCAATATTTTCCAGGCTCAGAGTGCTCTCGATCAAGATATGAAATGACTGCAGCAGAGGATTATAATTGAAGGTCGATCAGATGACCTGTCAGAACAGGAAAAAATTCTTGAGTCGCAAATCTTAGAGAGGGAAAAACAGGAAGAAACGCTATGGAGGCAAAAATCGAGAATAAGATGGCTTAAGGATGGAGAAAAAAACACAAAATTTTTTCATAGTACCACCATTCAATGCAGAATGAATAACAACATAACTCACATTCAAAATGAGCAAGGGGCTAAGGTGGAAACACATGAAGAAATTGAAAGCGAATTTCTAAACTATTTCAAGCAAGCGCATCACGAACCACACATAGACAGATCGCTTGCCATAGAAAAAATTACAAGGAATATTCCTAAAATTATTTCTGAAGAGCATAACCAACTTCTTCTCAGACCTGTAGACTTACAGGAGGTTGAAGCGGCAGTTCGTCAACTGAAAGCTGGGAAGGCGCCTGGCCCGGATGGATTCACCTCCAACTTTTTCCACAATTTATGGGAACTGATCAAAATGGAAGTTTGGCAGGTTGTTGAGGAATCAAGAACCTTAAGATGGATGTTTCCTGGATTGAATGCCACATTCATAGCCCTTATTCCCAAGGAAGCTCAGCCCAGCACTCCTGACAAATATAGGCCTATTGCTCTGTGCAACATAATCTACAAGATTGTCTCCAAAATCATCGCCTCCAGACTCAAACTGCTGCTTCCTCTCATCATTTCGCCTGAGCAATCTGGATATGTCGAAGGTCGGCAGATCACTGATGGCATCATCCTTACTCATGAAATAATCCATTCTTTGAAGCAATCCAAGAAGCCAGGTATGCTCCTTAAAATAGATCTTTCAAAGGCATTTGATAGCTTAAGCTGGCTGTACATTAAAAAAACTCTAATGGCTTTTGGTTTTGCTCCTCCTTGGGTAAGGTGGGTTATGAGTCTTTTATCCTCCTCCTTCTTTTCTGTGCTGATCAATGGTATTCCCTCCTCTCCCTTTCATCCTTCTCGAGGAATTAGACAGGGAGACCCGCTCTCCCCCTTCCTTTTCGTTATTATGGCAGAAGGGTTGGGCCATAGCATTAAAAAAGCTCAGCAATCTCAGCTCCTTAGAGGCTTGTCTTTTCATAACTCCTCCGCCTTTACTCACCAGCAATTTGTTGATGACAACATGCTTTTTGGTCATCCATCCGTCCAGGAAGCTCATCAACTCAAATCATTATTGACGGATTTCTCGGATGCCTCAGGAGCCAATATCAATAAATCCAAATCCCAAATTTTCTTTTTCAATACTCCTGTTAATACCCAAGCAGCTATTGCCCGCATTCTTGGATTTTCTATTGCTGTCCTCCCTTCCAAATATTTAGGCGCTCCATTGACTGCCTCAGCCTTGAAGCATTCTTCATGGAAGATCCTTTTAGAAAAATTGGAGGCCCGCCTTTCCTTATGGACTCACAGAGCCCTCAATATGGTGAGTCGGTTAGTCCTCATAAAAGTTGTTCTTCATTCCATGCCACTCTACCTTTTCTCTATCCTTGCGGCTCCCAAATGGGTTCTCAAAGAAATCAAGCATCTCCAGAGATCCTTCTTATGGGGCAGCTCAAGTCAAACTCGCAAATGGGCTCTAGTTAAATGGGACACAGTATGCCTTCCAAAGAGCGCTGGTGGCACTGGATTGAGGGATCCCTCTCATAGAAACGAGGTCATGGGGGCTCGAATTTGGTGGAAATGGCTTACTATGCCATTCACCCCCTGGGCTACTCTATGGACAACAAAATATGCAAGCAATCGCCCAACAGAAGAACTAATACGAATGTCAGAAGTCAGCATGGGTTCCCTAATCTGGAATTCGGCCAAGCAACATAGAAGCCTAATTCAGCAGCATAGTTTCTGGGAAGTTAAGGACGGCAACACAGCAAGGTTCTAGGAAGATTCTTGGCAGCAGCTGCCCAAGTTAAAGGACCTAATTTCTCATCTGCAACTTTCGGAGCAGGATTTGCAGACCTATGACAAGGTCAAAAATTTTTGGAATCCCGCTACTACACAAGGACATAGGCAATGGATTAAAGCAGATCAAATCTTAAGACATGGAACAGAACAAGTTCAACAAACTCTTGACACAGAATTAATGAAAAGGAAAATACAGCTCTCGGACGAAAGGGATATCCTTAGATGGGGATATGAAGAAAAAGGCACCTTTACTACTAGGGAGGCTTATAATATCATCATTAAGGAACATATGGTCAAAGACCCTCTCTGGAGCAAAGTCTGGGACCCTACCAACTGGCCGAAAGTCTCAACCTTTCTCTGGCTCTTATGTCAAAACAAGATCCTCACATGGGACAATCTCAGGAAGAGGAACTATCACGGGCCCTCAATATGTCCTAATTGCAGACAAGAAGAGGAATCCATAAAGCATCTTATGCACTCTTGTCACATTGCGTGCAAGCTCTGGGAAAAAGTCAGTTTTCGATGCCAAAAGGAAGGAAGAATACATGGAGACATCATAGCCACAGTTCGCAACTGGGATCGGAAACCTTATCAAAGCAAGATTTTAAACTTCTTATGGAAGCTCATTCTGGGCTTCCTCATGTGGACCATTTGGAAGGAGAGAAATAGAAGAATATTCAAGGATCATTCTGCGCCTATGGAGAATCTTTGGAAAATTATCTGCCAAAATATCAAGGAAACCTTATCTCTCCATACCTGGTATCAGGAGGACCTTCCTTCTCTTCCCCAAGAACAAAATATCTGGGCTAATTGGAACCTTCAGTGGAATCAAGAACATATTTCCAAAGGAACAACTCCACCGATGGAACATTCACCTGAAAAGTGGATCCCTCCTCCCAAGCATATGTTCCAGCTAAACTTCGATGGGGCCTCGAAAGGAAACCCAGGGAATTCCGGTTTCGGAGGATTATTCAGAGACTACAAGGGCGTTCCTCTTCTTACCTTTTTAGGATCAAAAGGTTGGGATACCAATAACTCGGCTGAACTGGAAGGTCTTTGGCAGGGTCTTACTCTAGCTCAAAATAAGGGATTCTTTCCGCTTATAATAGAAGGCGACTCTCAGATTATCATAAATATGGTCACCAAAATTATGCAAGGCACTCCCTCAAGCAAAGTGAGCAACAGTTGGAGAATGGCGAAGCGGCTTGAGCTCATTGAAATTTGGCTCTCTTCTCACAGGGCGATCACTCTCAAGCACATCCGCAGGGAAGGAAACAAAGTGGCTGATTTACTAGCTAATATTGGAGTTGAAAGTGGCTTGGATCTTCATACAGGCTCAATATCCAGACTGGCCTCTGAAACTCAACTCATGGATTACCAAAATATTGTGAAGAATGAAATGAAACAGGGAGAAGAAGAGCACCCGGATGCGGGTGGTTTTAATGCTCATTAATGGTGACAATTAAGAGTGACGTCGCTTGGCCCTACCAGCTGTTGGTCGATGCTATTCTCCAATCCCATACTTGGCTCATGCTAGCTCACACAAGCCATGAGCAGGTTCGCCTGCAGATTGATTTTAATGTTCACACTGGCCGAGACAAGGCAGCTATTGGTTTATTCATGGAGCATTCGGCCTTCAAACTCATTGTTTGCTCCCTGTTCTCTAATCTTTGCCCGTCCAATGTAGGAATCCTTTGCAACAGAATGGTTTTAAGCAATCGCTATTGGCTCCTCTTGGCTTTTGATTTTGGAATTGGATTGTCTTTCTCCCATTTTTAGCCTTTCTCGCTGAGCCCTTCTCAGGATATTTCTGTCCAGTCTCAGCTCCCCCCTAAAGTTTCCAATGATTCCACGCTTTCCCCTCACCACTCAGCCATGGTGCGTCATCACATGAGAAGCCGCCATGGAGGGTGTCGTGGTGGTCTCAGGTAGCCTCAGACAACTCAATCAGTTGATCAGCCTCTGCCCCCTGCCTCTTTGCCTTCATCCCAAGAGAATTCTCCTCCTCCCAGCCCTTCTCGCAGACCTTTCCCGCACAATGCCTTCCAAACTACTCATTTCAAATTCCAGAGTAGCCTGAACAGGCCCATCATTACAACAAATATCAACATCATTTTCTCTAAGCAAGAAGCTAAGATGCAAGCTCCTACGCATACTATGTCAGAGCATCCTCAGGGTGTTCACAGAACTACGGGTGTGCAGAATCTGGCAGAAGAAGGTTTGGCGGAAAGGCGTGGCGATTAGCATGGGGAGGGTGACAATCCAGGCAAAGCTCAGCCACCAGGTGGTAGCTCACATGATGCCACAATCTCGATGACCATTGCGGGCAGCTCTAGCGGCACCCGTCCAACGGAGGACCCTCCAGGCGGCAGCGAGGCTGGTGTCGTGGTTCGGGATGGAGAAATCTAGTATGGAAATGCATGCCCTATCATTGAGGAGCCAATGGACCCCATGTGATGTCACCTGGACTCCTTTGTGTCTTCCTAGAGTTTTCCTATCAACTCAATGGTCAGGTTCAAATGTTTATGGTTTTGCTGTTCTGGTTCTATTTCTACGGCTCGATAGTCTGGTTCTTTGTCTATGTGGCTCGGGAGTATGTGGTTTTTGGCTGACATGTACAGCTTCTCGGTCCTTAGTTTTTTGTCTCAACTGTTTCAAAGAGGGCTTTCCCAAGTCCCCATTTTGGCTCTCTTGCAGTATTCAGGCTCCTATGTATGGATTTTTGCTCACTGTAATTGGTTTTCCCAATTTTGGGACAGTTTGGATGACCTGAAAGCAGTCAAATGCTCTCGTCTGAGGCTTCTGCCTCTTTGTAACTTTATTCTTTTTTCCTTTTAATAGAATTAGTCTTTACAGAGAAAAAAATATTATTGATATCTAATCTTAATGTTAAATAAATATTGCGACTATATATTAATATGAACATTACCATTAAACACCGATATACATATTTCCATTAAACATTAGGTTTAACAACTTAACGTTTATTTAGGTTCAATGATATCAATTTTATATCTATACGATTTTTTATACCGTTTGGTTCATGTAGCATTACGTTATTTTGTAACATGAAGTTTATAAGATTAAGTTTTTTAACATTAATAAAAATGGGTTATTATATTTTATGTATATATATATATATATATATATTTGTATACTTTGTTTCTATGCTTGGTGGGACTACATCTCCATCATGTCCAATATATCACCCTGATCAGGGCAAGTAATTGAACTGGTGACTTCACATCAATGAGTGCCTTAAAAGAGCACCCAATCAAAGTCTATCCAGGACCCCGTGGACCTATATACTTATATAATTGAGTGTTTGAGTGTGTATGTATTAATTTTGATTTTGTCATTTTTCTTTGAAATGCATAAATGAAGAATAATAATGTCTTCTATTATGCCACATAAGTACCCAATATTGCTAGAATGACAAGTCTTATTTCATATATTTGGAAAAAACTTCATATAAAATTTAGCATCCATCCTAGTTTTGTTGATGAGAATCTCCATGTGTTAGATCAAATGAAAACGAATGTAAAATACTTGTTGCATTTTCACCAGAGGGAGTGAGGGAGGAAAAGAAGAAGGGACTGGTTAGGGAGAGTGAAGGGTCATGATCATTATCATGTTGATTTGAATTGGTGTTGCTATTTTTATCGGCCTCGTTGTGTTTTTGAAGAGGGTATTCAATAAATGGTTTCTAATAGAGTGTTTGAAATTCAATTTCGTAGTGGAATTATCTGACATAAAGTCAAAAGAAAATATATGTCAATTTCAATGTTCTTCGTTCGGTTTCGATGCTGGTGAAATGGAATTTTTTTCTCATTGTTTATGTTATGTAGAAAATTGTATATCTCTAGTCTTAAAATGCCCTATTGTGTTGTTCTTCATTGTATCCAATGTGTTCATCTTAGATGTGATTTTTTCCTTTCCTATTCCAACTTTGTGTTCTCTCAAAATACATATTATTCAATTTTTTGCATTTATGTTCGTTTTCTCCAACGACCATGTTACTGTTTTGTTTTGTTCTCTCCGATTTGTAATTGTTTGGACATTTTTATATGTTTCCCTTTGTTGTATTGATTCCTTTCATAAATGAAAAACTTATTTAGGTTTATAACATTAATGTTAGCCTTCATGTTCTTTTCATTTATATCGATATTCTTGCGGTTTATACTATTAATATATTCATGTATTGATATTAATTTATTTATTCTTTAAAATTTATTAATTGTTAATAATTTATCGATATAAATGTGTTATTATTAATATATTGATGGTTTATCATTTTTAATGTTTTATAGTGTATTATTATTGATGTATTGATATTAATGTTCTGTATTGATGTATTTATGGTTTGTAATGTGTTTCATATATTGATTGTGGTTTATGTTTATTATTATTGCTTTCTATTATTGTACTATTTACATTTATAATATTAATGTTATGACATTAGGGCTTAAGGGGTTTATAACATTTAATATGAAATAGATTCTCTCGTTTGAAAACCAACCATCTTCACCCCTTGTCAAACCTTGCATTATGACGAAGATTGTATTCATATACAAACCATAATCAACCATTTTGAATCATGGTCAACCGTGGTCATTTGTTTCATTGTAACAAAGATTGTTTCAATATGAAAATCAATGATGGTTAAGCATGGTTGACCATATTTATTTTTAGCTTTATAATATTTATCTAGAGGTTTAAACAACTTGGGTTTGTGATGCTAATATGTTGGATTTAATATTATTCCCTTGGGTTTATAATCCCTTTGATTTTTAGTGTTATCTATTAGGTTTATCACTCCCTTAAGTTTACAATATCAATCCCTTGTGTTTATTAATCCAAGGGTTCATATTCCTAGGGTTTATAATATTAATACTTGTGCGCAATGTAAATCCCTTGGGTTTATAATGATGGTAAAACCTTGGGTTTATAAAACACTTGGGTTTATAATGATGGGTGAAATATCAATTTCTTGTGTTTATTAATCTAAGGGTTCATATTCCTAGGGTATAATATTATTCGTCAAATTTATAATATTAATCCTACGGTTTAATATAAATCCCATGTGTTTATAATCTTAGTCAACCATGATCAACCATGCTCCAATCTCACATTGTGACAAAGATTATCTCAATATGAAAATTAACCATTGTAAACCATGGTCAACGATGGTCGAACGTGACATTGTGACAAAGATTGTCTTAATATAACTATCAACCATGGTCCAGTACCACATTATGACAAAGGTTGTCTCAATATGAAAATCAACTATGGTCAACCATTGTCAACCATCATCAACCATGGTCAATCATGGTCGAATTTCACATTGTGACAAATATTGTCTCAATATAAAAATCAACCATGGTGAACCATGGTCATCATTGGTCCAACATCACATTGTGACACAGATTGTCTCAATGTTAAAATCAACCATTGTAAACCATGATCAACCATGTTTATTTTAAGTTTTATAGTATTTATCTAAGGGTTTATATACCCAAGTTTTATAATATTATTCCCTTGGGTTTAATATTATTCCCCTGGGTTTATAAACCATTGTTTTCTTAATATTAATTTCTTAGATTTATTATTTCCTTGGGTTTACAATATCAATCAGGTAGGTTTATTAATCTAAGGGTTCAAATTCCTAGGGTATAGAATTATTCATAGGGATTATAATATTAATCCTCCGGTTTAATATAAATCATTTTTATTGATAAGAATGGTCAACCATGATCCAACGTCACATTGTGACAAAAATTTTGTCACTATGAAAATCAACCATGGTGGAATGTCACATTGTGATAAAGGTTGTCTCAATATGAAAATGGACCAAGGTCAACAATTTTAATTTTAGAGTATATAATATTTATCTTAGGTTTTATATACATTGGGTTTATAATATTAATCCCTTAGGCTTAATATTATTTTCTTGGCTTTATAATACATTAGGTCCTTAGAATTAATCCCTTGTGTTTATTATATCTATCCCTTAGGTTTATTAATATAAGGGTTCATATTCTTAGGGTATAATATTATTCATCGGGTTCATAATATTAATGATACGGTTTAATATAAATACCTCGTTTTTATATTCATGGTTAACCATGGACGACCATGGTGGAATGTTACATTGCACCCAAGATTGTCTTAATATGAAAATCAACCATGGTCGACAATGATCCAACGTCGCATTGTAAAAATCATTGTGTCAATGTGAAAACCAACCATGGTAAACCCTGGTCAACCATGTTTATTTTAAGATTTATAGTATTTATCTTATGGTTTATATACCTAGGGTTTATAATATTTATCCCTTAGGTTTATTAATATTCCCTTGGGTTTTAACTATTAATCCCTTGAATTTATTATTGCCTTACGCATATTACATCAATCAGTTGGGTTTATTAACATAAGATTTAATTTTCCTAGGATGTGATACTGTTGATACGGTTAATTAAATAATTCCTTCGGTTTAATAGAAATCGCTTGGGTTTATAATTATGTTCAAATTTGGAATTGTGGCAAAGATTTCCTCAATATGAAAATGAACCATGGTCAACCACGTTCAACCATATTTTTTAGGGTTTATAATATTAATCGCTTGAGTTTATCATTCCATTGAGTTTATAATATCAATCCCCTAGGTTTATTAATCTAAGAGTTCATATTCCTAGCGTATAATATTATTCATAGGGTTTATAATATCAATCTAAGGGTTTAATATAAATATCTTGTTGTTGAGCTATATTTAAGTGAAAATCACATGAGAAATCTTTTGTCGACACATTTCGAACCAACTAGTGTGGTTCATCATAAGGAAAAGATGGAGATTCAAATCATGGCATCCCTTGTGTTGATAATCATGGTCAACTATATTTATTTTAGGGTTTATAATATTTATGTTAGGGTTTATATACATTGGGTTTATAATATTTATCCCTTGGGTTAATTATTCCCTTGGCTTTTTAGTGTTGATATCCTGGGTTTATTATTCCCTTGGGTTTATGATGATGATGGTTAACATCCTCTGAGACCAAACATTGGTCTATCGGACCTAAAGAAACAAATTATTTATTTTGATTTAAGATTTTATTCCTATGCTCAAAAAGCTTGGAGAGAAGCCTCCCGAGCTCACTATAGATTTGACATTGTAAAAGGCTAGGAAGGTCAGTATTGTAACAAAGATTGTGAAACTGAGATCTAATGTGGTTGTACGCGAGGCACTCTAAGAGGAAGTGGTTTTCATCCTTGATGTTCCTATTCTCACATATATGGCAGATCCTTTCCATCCATGGTATTTTAGGAACTTTCCAACGACCTGTTTCACTCTGGAGCTCATGAGAATTTGTTCTAATATTTGTTATATTAATTTTCTTCTTTGAGCTAGTTAAAATAGAGAGATACTTTTTATCTTCTAGGGTGGGGTTGATTACCTTCTTATAATAACATAATTTTCTTTTAGCTACTAAATCTTTCTCACACCATATTTTTTCTTTGAACTTAAAAGTAACAATATCTTTAATGTTATTAATGGTTTGTAATGCATCCTTCTCGTTGATCTCCCAATACTTTAACCAGGCCCTTGTGTCTTTATGCCACCCCTGATTGAGCCTTAGGTGGTTTTGGCTATAATTTAAAGCTAGCTTAGGAAGTCTATGATCATCTACGTTATTGAGTTTGTGCTTGTACAACAGAAACCTAATCATAGCTAGGCTCTCAATATGGGAAAGACCTACTTCTATATGGAGAATAGGATAGGGTGTATTACTTTTAATTTTCACGTTATAAGTTATAAAACGCTTCTAGATTTGCTCAATATTTCTCCATGATTCTCTAGATATGCTGCAACTCCAAACCTCATAGCCATATAAGATAACAGGAGTGACTAAAGTTTCAAAGATGAACTTCTTTTTATCCCACATTACGAGGTTTTCTATTTTACAATTATTTTCAAGACCAAAATAAGCTTTCCACCCCCCATTAATCCTTTTCCCAATGCTTTGGTCCTAATTGAGCTTGTGATGAATATCAATTCCTAGGTACTTGTAAGAATACACTTCCTCTAAGTTATTATTGTCACACATAAAATTAGCGTAACTATCCTTCTTGGATTTGATAATCATAACTATTTTTTTTCAGTGTTAACAATCATACCCATGGTAGAGCAGAAATCCTTAAGAAGCCTGAGTTGCTTATCAAGATCAGATGGGCACCTTGCAAAAAGAATAATATCATCGGCATAGAGAAGAAGGATGATGACTATCCTAGATAAGATTGTGCCATCACATCCTGCTTCCTCTAAATAGCCTTCGAGCTTATCGATGTAAATGCCAAATAGGGTATACTACCAATCCATTGAGGTTATTAATCTAAGGGTTCATATTTCTAGGGTATAATATTATTCATGAGGTTTATAATTTTAATCCATAGTTTTCATATAATTCCCTTGGGATCATCGTTCATGGTTTAATAAATAATTTTTAAATTAACAATATTATTGTTATTATTAACCATAATTAATAAAAAGTACATAAAAATAAAATAAAATAATTCTAATTTTTAATAATTAATAGTATTAATTAATGAATTATTGTTAATTAATTATTAATTGAAAATGAATTATTATTAATTGACTATTATTAATATTTGTTAATTATAATAATATTAAATTTCAATAATGGTATTATTATTTATCTAATTAATAATTAATAATTATATTACTAATTAATAATATTATATTACTACTGATATTATATTATATCAATTAATGATATTAAATTTAAATCCTAATAAAATTATTAGTTGTAATAATATTAATTAATAATAATAATTAATTAGTATTTATCCCTTGGGTTTGTTGATCCCTTTGTTTATAATACTTATTCCTTCGGTTTATTAGTTCATTAGGTTTATAATATTAAGAATTTCATGGTTTTATTAATACCTTGGGTTTTACAATGTTAATTCCTAAGGTTTATTAATCCCATGTGTTTTTAATATTGATTCGTCGTGTTTATTGATCATTTTTGTTTATAATATATATCCCTTGATTTTTCTAATTCATTGGGTTTATAATATTAAACCCTTGGGTTTGTAAGTCGCTTCAACTTATAATATTAATAATTCTTTGGATTTATAATTCAATCACTTTTGGTTTCTCAATCCTTTGAGTTGAAAATATTAATTCCTAGGGTTTATTAATCGTTTGGTATTTTAATATCAGTTTGTTGAGTTTATTGATACCTTAGGTTTATTAATCACTTGGGTTTATGAATCATTTTTATATATAATATTAATCACTTGGGTTTAAAATATTAATAATCGCGTAGGTTTATTGATCCCTTGCGTTTATAATATTAATAATCCCTTCGATTTGTTCCTCCATTGGGTTTATAATATTAACAATCCTTATCGTTTATTGATCCCTTCGGTTTATAATATTAATAATTATGTGGGTTTATCAATCATTTGGGTTTAAAATATTAATTCCTAGGTTTTATTAACCCCTTTTGTTTTTAATATTGATCCACTAGGTTTGTTTATCCCTTAGATTGATAATATTATCCCTTGGGTTTGCTAATTCCTTGGAATTATAATATTAAACACATGAGTTTATTACTCCCTTGGGTTTATAATATTAATAATTCCTTGGGTTCATAATATTAATAATCCCTTGGGTTTAGGGGGCGATGAGGGTTTCGCAGGCGAAGGTAACGCAGACGAGGGTTTCGTCAAAGGAAGGGAAGAAGGGTTGCTGAGTGCGGAAGCAGCGCACAAGGACAGATCTCGGGTGCGAGATTCAGAAGCATAGGAACTAGAGCAAGAAAAAGACGAAAACCTAAAGATTGGGGGATAAACAGAAGCGCAGGATCTGAGGGAAAGAAATGGAAACGGAGCAGGGGAGGGGAGAGATCCCCTCCTTCGAAGTAGTAATAACGGGGGAAGCAAGAAAGGAACGGCAGAAGGAAGGGGACAGAACAAATGAAGGAGAGACCTCAGCAGCGGGAGCGCAAAGGAGAACGAGAGCAACAAGTAAATGTCTGCCGAGGGCGACGAACAAACCCAGGTTTGTAATTCCGCATAATAGATTAGAGAAATATAGAAGTTACATGAAGGATTATGCTTTGATATGTAAGTTTGTAGGATACTGGCCAACGGAGAAAGACCTTCTTAGATGGATCCAGCAAAGGTGGAAACCAAAAGGACATGTGGAAATAAAGTTGGGGGCGAAGGAATTTTTTACAGTTATATTTTCCAACCTAGAAGACAGGGAAAGAATCTTTGAGGAAGGACCCTACTTCATGAACAATGCTGGATTATTTATGAGGCAGTGGGTAGACTGTTACAACCCAGATAAGGAAAGAATGTTAGCAGCCCCGGTATGGATCAGACTCTTTGGCCTACCAACAGAATTCTGGGACCCAGAGATCCTTGAGGGTATAGGTAACGCAATAGGATCGTTTGTGAAAGTGGCAGAATCGACAAAGAGGGGAAGATATACAACATATGCAAGAATATGCGCGTACATGAACATCACAGAGCCACTTCCAGACACAATAGAATTGGAATATCATGATGAGATCTGGCATCAAACAATTGACTACGAACACATTCCCTTTCATTGCAGAAGATGCCATGAGTATGGTCATCTATACCGAGAATTCCCTATCACGTTAGCAGAAAAGGAAAAGGAAGCTGAAAATGAGAGGAGAAATGCGGCAAAGAAATCAGGAAAGGAGGATGAGGACTTCAGAGAAGTGCAGAGGAAGAAAAAAAGAGGAAACAACAAAACACAGACGGGCAAACAAAAAGGAACCCATAACATAGAATCCCAAAACAAGTTCCAAATACTGCAAGATGAAGAAGTAGAAACAGAGGAGAACGAGGAGGAGGAAATAGAAGGAATGGAAGTCATAAAGGAAAACGCAGACAAAGAGACAGATCAAATGGATAAAGATCAAGAGAGGACAGAGAGTCCAACAGAAAACCAAGAGGATCAACGAGGAATGGAAATAGATCCACAGAAAACAAAAGGAGAAGAAGAAGAACAAGTAATGACGAAGCTCCTGCAGGAATGGAAGAGGCTCGATGAAAGATTTATTCCAGAGGATCAGAAACAGATGTACAAAGAAGCCTTTCAAAGATATAAAGAGAAAAAAGGAATAATGGAAGACAGAGAAGGTGGGAAAATGGAGAAGCAGGAAACACAAAATCTAGGAATGAGCAGCATTGGCAAGGGAGGCAAAAAAAGAGGTAGAAGAACAATGAGTGAAACAATTCAAGAAGTTGGAGAGATGTTAGTAAATTCAGGAAGAGTTATACCTCTCTCATAGGTATTCCAAACCCCTCCGAAACTTTTACGATGATCATCACAAGCTGAAACATAAGAGGCCTCAACAGTAGAGGCAAACAGAGGTATTTAAATGAAAGGCTGAAAAAAGATAAACCCAGCATAATGATAGTATAAGAAACAAAAATAAGTACTGAGAAAATAAGAGACATTCTGAATAGAAACAAGAATATATATGAAATGATGGGACAGGATGCGATTGGGAGCGCAGGGGGTCTGGTAATAATTTGGAACCCTGAAGAAATTCAATTAAGCAATTGGATAAGTTTTCCAAGAATTCTAACAGGGATAGCAAAGATAATAGGAACAATGGAGGAGGTTATTATAACAGGGGTTTATGGACCCCATACCCAAGGAGAAAAGGAAAAATTTCTGCAAAATCTAAAAGCGTTGAGAAGTCTAATCCCTGGAAGGCAGTGGATCGTAGGAGGGGATTTCAATCTGATTAAAAGCTCAGCGGAAAAAAGAGGAGGGCTAAGGAGAATGGATAAAGCAATGGAACAGTTTGGAGATTTGATAAGGGAGCAGAGACTGATTGATATTCAAACTATAAATGGAAACCATACTTGGAACAACCGAAGAGGGGGAGTTAATCAAATTGCATCACGGCTTGATAGATTCTTAATTTCCGAACAAATAATGATGAAAGATGTTTTCATAGAAGCCACAATTCTTCCGATAGCAGGATCGGATCATTGGCCAATTAAAATGGAAATAGATCTCAAGCAAAGACCAAACAACAAACCTTTTAGATTTGAAGCTTTTTGGCTAAGAAATGAGGGACTGTTAGAGAAACTTGAAGAATGGTGGAGGAAGAGTGAACAAAAAGGAAAAAATAAAATGCACACCTTTCAACTCAAATTAAAGGAGTTGAAAGATAAAATAAAAAAGTGGAATAAAGAAGAATTTGGAAATATACTGGAAGAGAAAAAGCGCCTAGAGCAGAGAATGGAAGAGCTGCAGCAGATGGATATCCTAGAAGGCATACAGGAAGATAGAATAAAGGAAGAAGGAATTATATTAAACCAGCTAGAAGAAAGAAGGAAACAAGAAGAGATCTTATGGAGACAGAAGTCAAGGGTTCAGTGGCTTAGAGAAGGAGAAAAGAATACTAAGTTCTTCCATAAAGTAATGATACAGCATAGACAAAGAAACCGAATCTTCTCAATAAAAAATCAAGAAGGCCAGAGAGTCCTCCAGCATGAAGAAATCGAAAAAGTTTTGGTCAATCATTTCAAAAACTTATTAAATGAAACTCAGGATAATAGATGAGAAGCTATAACAAAGATAAGAAGGGAGATCCCTAAACTGGTAACTAGAGAACAGAATTTGGCTCTGATGAGGAAAGTTACAATGGAATAAGTGGAAGAAACAGTCAGGAACATGAAAAGGAACAAAGCTCCGAGGCCGGATGGGTTTACGGTAGAATTCTACGAAGCATGATGGAATTTCCTTGCTGAAGAAGTTCTAGAAGTGGTGGAGGAAGCTAGAATCAATCAAATAATGTGGCCAAGTATAAACTCAACCCTGCTAACTCTTATTCCTAAAACTACCCAAGCGGATCAAGTTGAAGGATTTTGCCCTATAGCTTTATGTAACATTATCTATAAGATAGTGGCATCAGTGGTGGCACAGAGGCTGAAATCTATTCTCCCAAGCATAATATCCCTAGAACAAACTGGGTTTGTAGAAGGAAGACAGATTCTGGATGGATTAGTGGTGGCCGAGGAAGTAATCCACACTTTGAAAATGAAGAAGGAAAAAGTAATGTTGATAAAATTAGACCTGTCAAAAGCCTATGATAGGTTAAGCTAGAGATATCTAGAAACCATCCTTCAAGCCTTTGGATTCTGCAACAGATGGGTGAAGTGGGTCTTAAGCATGATATCAACACCAAATTTCTCCATCCTGCTAAATGGAGCCCCATCTGCTACTTTTAATGCTTCAAGAGGACTTCGACAAGGGGATCCCCTATACCCCTTTCTCTTCATAATAGCAGCAGAAGGATTAGGTAGATACTTCAAAAAAGAATTAAGAGAAAGGAAAATCCAGGGTCTGAGACTATGGGGAAATCATACTACTGTCACCCACCAACAATTCGTGGACGACATCATGATATACTGCAAAGCATCCTTGAATGAGGTGAGAAGGATAAACAGAATTCTAGAGGTATTCATGGAAGGTTCAGGTATGGAGGTAAATAATGAAAAATCAAGAACATTTTTTTTTAATACAGTGGAACCCATCAAAAATCATTTAACCAGGATCTTGGGCTATAGAAAAGGGGAACTCCCAACAAAGTACTTAGGAACTATGCTAGACTCATCATCCCTCAAAATAGGAAACTGGAAATCCATCTTGGAAAATATCATGAAAAGACTGGAAAATTGGTCCTTCCGTACTCTGAACCTTGCTGCAAGGGTCGTTTTGCTTAAATCTACCATTCAGGCGATCCCGATATATCCTTTATTAGTAATGGCAGCACCAAAAGGGATATGCAATAAACTGATAGAGATATACAGAAAATTCCTATGGGGAGGACCTAAGCAACAAAAGAAATGGGCTCTCTATTCATGGGACAGCCTAAACAAACCAAAAGAAAAAGGAGGTCTAGGTCTAAGGGACCCATCGATCCTAAATCAAGTTCTAGCAGCCAAATTAAGATGGAGATGGATGCAAGGAGGGAAGGATCTCTGGAAAGAAATCTGGACAACAAAATATAATATGACATCAACTCCTGAAGAAATATTAAGGAAACAAGAAACACCACGAGGATCAGACATATGGAACCTAACTACTCAAAGCAGAGAATTAGTTGATGGACATATTTTTTGGGAGATCAGAGTGGGTCAGAATGCGAGATTCTGGGAGGAAGCATGGAAACAAAGGGAGAAAATGTTGAACCTACAAGGAATGCAGGACATCTACAGAACAGGTATGGACAGAGATCTCACTAGGGTCAAAGATTATTGGATAGAAGGAAGAGGAAACGAAGAATGGAAGGAATGGAAATCAATGGAAGACTGGAACAGGAATGCAACGGAGGAACAAAAAACAATGTTCAGCAAGGAATTAGACTCCAGGAAAATAAAAAATAGAGGAGGTAATGATATTCTATGATGGGGTAAAGAAACCAAAGGAACTTTTACCATTAAGGAAGCATACAATGTAAAAATCCAGCAAGAGCAGGGGGAAGATGAGAAAAAATGAAGGAAGCTATGGAAAAATAAATGGTGGCCGAAGATAAAGATGTTTGTATGGCTGGTAGGGAGGAAACACATTATTACTTGGGATCGAATACAAAAAAGAGGATTTTCAGGCCGATCAAGATGTTGCCTCTGTTATCAAGACGAAGAAGACCAGGAGCACCTTCTCAATGGATGCAGAATGGCCCAGTTTCAATGGGATAAGACTATAAATTTATTCTCGACAACTGAACGAAATCCACAGGATATCATACAAACTCTATGTAACTGGGGAGAAGGAAAGTTTAAAAGCCCGGTGGTAAGAAGAGCTTGGAACACGGAGGTAGGTTTCAATGTGTGGAATATTTGGAAAGAGAGAAATGGACGAATATTCAAGGGGAAAATATCAAACCCGGAAGAAGTTTGGAAAAGGACCCTAAGACAAATCAGAGAATCAATCCTCGCAGAAAGTTGGGCAGAAGAAGATTGGAAGACCTCTGAGGAAGAAGCAGAAATCCTAAAAAGGCTGAACTTGGAACAAGGGATGGTCTATCAACAAAAAGCAAAGCAACACCAACCTATCGCGGGCCAAAGTCATGCAGTCTACCGTAAGCCACAGGAAGGGTTTATCAAGCTTAACTTTGACGGGGCAGCTAAGGGGAAACCAGGTCCAGCAGGATATGGAGGAATCTTTAGAAACAAACAAGGAGAGGTAGAATGGATCTATGCAGAACACGGAGGAACAATGAGTAATAACGAAGTGGAATTTATGGCAGCTTATCAGGGTCTCAAAATTGCTACAAGAAATGCATATAGGAAGATAGAGATCGAAGGTGATTCAGCCTTGGTCATAACCACCATAAGAAAATTAATAAAAGGGAAACAATGGGAGCAGGTTGTTAAAAGCTGGAGAACAACGAGTACAGTCCAAGAAATTGAGGAAACATTGAAAGGCATCGAATACAAAATCACCTCGCATGTCAGGAGAGAAAGAAATAAGCCTGCGGATTGCTTGGTCAATTGGGGAAGTAAAGAATTATTGGCGAAAGTGGATGACAGCTGGACAAATCAAGCAACGATGACAAGATGGGACGGCTTAAAACAGCTCATAGACAACGATAACCATGAAACAACATAGTGGTAATCAAAAAATCGTGAAGATCTGGAGCGGGAAGATAAGGCAGGTTTATTCGGCAGCGAAGACAGGACAGAAGGACGATGGCCTCACCTCCCTGACATCAGCATTTAATGATAATTCAGAACAACAGGTACGCAGCCCAAAACAAAAATCGGAAAACACTGAAGAAAACATCATTCAAGGTGCAAGGGAGAAAGGAAATGGAGGGCAAACCCATCATAATCGAGAAGGTGGCGAGGAAAGGTGAGACCTGGCAGAGGAACCAAAATCAACGTCTCAACTGAACCAAAATGGCAGTGAGTTGGGATAAAGGAGTCCAGGCAGAGCGGGAGGCATTCGGCGATAGGCATTTCGAACGGAGTAGAGTAAAAATTGAAATTGAAAGCTCAGACGAAATGGAGAATAACCAGGGCGAATGTTTCAGGAGTAAGACTTTTGAAATAGGTCAGAGCAGCAAAGGGACTAAGCGAGGCAGAAAGGATGGAAGAAGGAAGGCTCGCGAACAGAGAGGCAGAGGTAGACCCCGGCAACCAAACATCAGCGAGGAGGGGAATCAGCCACAGGGAAGGCGAAAAAGGGGGAAGAAATCGATTCGCATGGCGATGCATGAAGCAGAACAGGCGTACAATCTGGAGACAAATGTGGACATACGAAAAATCATTGATGTTATGGAAGACAGAGTCTTGGAGGAACCGTCTGACCAGAGGCAGATTAACTCTTTAACGCCGAGCTCTTCACACATACTGGGTTCTGAAGCATCTCTTGGTCAAGGCCATGGAGCAAGTAGCGGCAGAGATGGTGGAAATGGCTCAGGAAGTGGCGGTAGTGAAGAAGGAGGTGGCGAACGTTGAAGGGTTGATTCGTCAATAGAACGAACAACTTAAGGAAATTCGAGAGATGCTGAAGGAGCTGGTGAAGACCAACGACAACAATGAAACCAGAAGGGGAAATGTGGAGAATTAAGAGGCTTGTTAACTGTCTTTTTTTGAATTTAGACGATAATGCTCTGGTTTTGGAAATTAGTTTGCATGCCACAACAGTAGTAGTAAAGTTAAGTCTTTTAGCAGATCTTGGAAAGAATAGTTTTGGAAACATTTGGAGTGAAAGGGTTTAATGTCCTGCAAGTTTTTATGACAATATATAGAATGGAAAACAGTATTGAACGTCTGATGAAGAGGAACCAACAGATCCGGTTTCCCATCTGGGCGGATTGAGGTTCCTAAGTATGTATTTTTAAATTTGATGTAGATAATAGAAATGCAATATCTTACAAAAAAAAAAAATCCCTTGGGTTTAATAATCCCTTGAGTTTAAAATATTAATTCCTAAGGTTCATTAATCCCTCAGGTTTTTAATATTGGTCGCTTAGGTTTCTTGATTCCTTAGGATTATAAAATTTATCCCTTGGGTTTACTAATTCGTTAGGCATATGATTTTAATAATCCCATGGGTTTACTAATCCCTTGGGTTTAAAATATTAATTTCTAGGGTTTATTTGTCCCATAGGTTTTTCATATTGATTCATTGAGTTTGTTGATCCTTTATGTTTATAATATTTATCACTTGGGTTTATTAATTGATTTGGTTTATAATATTGAAACCTTGGTTTTATTAGTGACTTCGATTTATAATATTAATAATCATGTGTATTTATTAATCCATTGTGTTTTTAATATTGATCCCTTGGGTTTGTTGATCACTTAGGATTATAATATTAGTCCCTTGTGTTTACTAATTCTTTGGGTATATAATATTAAACCTTTGGGTTTATTTGTGCATTAGGTTTATAATATTAATAATTCATTGGGTTTATAATTTAATCCCTTGGGCTTATTAATCATTTGGGCTTAAAATATTAATTCCTAGGATTTATTAATCCTTTTGGTTTATAATATTAATATGTTCAATTTTTTCATCCTTGATTTTATAATATTAATAATCCCTTGAGTTTATTATACTATTATTATTTGTAAGTAATAATATAATATTTTTTTAGTTTAATATATAATCTATATATAGTTGATATTTTTAATTTATTTTAAGTAAATATATAAGATATTAACAACTATATTAATAAATATATAATATTTGTTCACAATATTGGTGAGAGATAAATATCTATTCTAAATAATAACAAAATATATTATTATTATGTTATATCTGAATTATATTATAATTTATATTAAGATTTTTTTATAATATATTTTTATATAATATATTATATATTATTGTTATGTAATTTTTTTTTTCAATTGAAAGGGTAGCAATTTTCATTAAAAAAGTTAGAAATGGGTCAAGTCCCTTACAGTCATGGAGAGCATAGTCTCAGAATTGTGCAGGTAAACAAGCAAAGAGACTCTATTTATACATTCATACATATACTCTTAACTTCTATCATACTATATATCTTCCAAAAAACTCCACATAATTCTACTACTCGAAAAAACATCAGATTATTTATATAAAAAGAATACTCTACCCACGTCTTCCAAGCTCAAGATCTTCCTATGATTCTTCAGTATGCATACCTAGTTCCACACTTGAACCACCACCAGGGTCCAGTTCACGGTTCGTAATGACAATATTTCCCTCAGCTAAAGGAGTAATGCAATCACAAATTCCGAAGACCTACTTTAGAATTCCCATGGTGGCTGTCTCCAACTAAAATTTGATGTTCTCCACCTTATGTCTCAGGTTCAACACACCAGTATTTAGTTGTTCCATTGTTTTTTGGAGCACCCCCATGTCCTTCCCAAGGCCAAATAATTGAACAAATGCAACAACCATATTATCATTAATCTTCTTGACTATTTCTTTGACAACCTGCTTACATGAGTTTCCAATTGTTTCCCCAAAAATCCTATTGTGCCTAGAGTCCTTAGCATCATTATCGCTATCGTTACTCGCAAAAGCCATGTTCCTCACTATTCTCCCTTGCACTAGATAAATCCCATGGTTTATTTGCTTTAGCCAATAACTATAAATAACCACCTTATTATTTCAAACATTCCTTCCCATCTTATCACGCATAAATGCATTCTGATTCTTCAACATTTCTAAGATTCTTTCCTCCCACTTTGTCACTGTCAGTTTCCGCTTAGCTAGACCCGCCATGATACAAATTCTACACTTTCCTAGTCTCTTATTTATTAACAAAATTAATAACTAAGGGTAGAGAGCCCACTTGTCATATGTCATGACCACCTTTCTACTGCACGCCCACTTGTGTTTTAAATTCCAACTTACATTTCCTTCTCTCGAGACTCTCCATCATATTCTTGATATGTTGTCATTCTTAATTGCCTGCATTTCCTTATTAATTCCCGACCTCTAGTTGTAATCCAAAAGGATTACTATAAATGATATTTCGAAGCACTATGACATATATCACTATGTTAGTTTATAAGCAAGGATCCTTTCTATGATTCTGCTCCAATATTGGCTTGTACATCCACTACCTTATTATTAGCTCTTTTAATATGGAGGAATTTGATTTTTCCTATTTGTCTAAGGAGATATACTATCCTTATGTATAATGGAGAGGTCTTATAATCAATAAGGTATTCACTTTTGGAAAGGCTCATACATTTTTGGATAACCACCATTGAATCCCCATTAATAATCAAATTCCTAATGGTCTTGGCGATGTTGATCTTGAAACCTTGCTAGAGAAAGAGCACTTCAGCTTGATTGTTGGTGGCTTTCCTAAGACCCCAAACGAACTTTATTTCATACTTTTCTTTAGGGTCTAAAAGCACCCTTCCCAAGCCAGCCACACTATATTATTATGTATATATATATATATATATATATAGTGTGTATACAGTTAATCTTATTAATATAGCTCAAGTAAATATATAAAATATATTGACAATTATATTGATAAATATATAATAATTATTTACGATAAAATAATGGTGACAATAAATACATATTATTAATAATAATTAGATGTTATTATTATGTTATATGTCAATTATATTATAGATTTAAATATAACTATTAACATATTAGCAAAATTCTATGTAATATCTAATATTATATTAATACACAAAATAATGTTAACATAACTATATAAATATAAAATAATATGGTTATTATTATTTATATAGTTATTAATAATGAGAAATAGTTATCCTTTAACAAAGTCTCTTGTATGGAGTTGCTGACACATGGGCAATGAACTCCACTAGCATGTTTATGGGCATGTTGGAAGGAAGAGTTGGATTGTAGTTTGTTGGAAAATGAGAAGAGAGAGTGTGCTTGGATACTTTAGTATGCAAATCTCCTATGCCAAAAGTGAAAATTTTGACTCCTATGCCAAAAGTGAAAATTTGTTAAAAATAAACTTGTATTAACAAAAATGTTGTTAAGGAATATGAATTCAAAAAGTTTTTCCTTCCATCAAACTTGATTGAAACTGTATAACTAATGTATGAAAATACATCATCCTAAAATTGTTGCAGACCGATCATAATTTTTTGGTTTTAAAATTTATTTATGATATTTTTATGACTATGGTAGGTAATTGCAAAATTATCAATTGAATTTTTTTTATCTATAAATTTATTTAATATATTTTAATAATCTCAAAAGAAAACAGAAAGATATTAATGTACGTTAAAGTTTAAAACAATAATAACAATTTTTTCCTTGTGTTTAAGTCCACATCTCAATATAATTTCTGATGTTTTTATGAAAGTATTTTAATATTTTTTTTACAAGCACATTATTTTTTAAATAATAAAGTAAATTTATTATTATTATATTTTATTTGTGCATGACGGTAATTACAGTGATTATTACTTATTTAAAGTAATTTCAATTTATCATGTAAAATTTTCAAATTAATTAGTTTATTTTAATATATTATTTATATAACTATAAAATTGTATAAAATTTGATTTGGAAAAACAAATTATATGAAATTAAATTTTTATTTTTATTCCGATAGCCATTATGATGTGATATTTTTGTTGTTCACACTCTTGAGACTAGTCCTCAACAAGTGGTCCAAATATTAAAAGTGCCCCCTTATAAGAGTTTTTTTCAATCAAACTGACCACTTTGCTAAATATTGCCAAATATATATTAAAAGTGCCCCTTTATAAGAGATTTTTTTCAATCAAACTGACCACTTTGCTAAATATTGCCAAATATATCCACAAGTTGTGTGGTTATATCTTTCGGATCCATAGCATTTTGTTATTTTATGCATTTATATTTCGAACCATCCTCTGTGATTTATCATCAGAATTTATGTCCACAAATTATTTAATTTTATGCAACCAAGCAATGAATGCAATGCGGTGTAAGAGTTTCTATCAAGTTCTTCCAACTATGTTTGATGACAGATGATTTGCGCTCTAGTTGTTAGTTATTTTGCTGTTAAAAACTTGTCATCTCCATTTCATATTATGCTCTGAGTAATAAAGCTACCAAAATAATTAGGTTGGATGAGGAGAAGCTTGTAGCGCCAAACTTTATAGTATTCTACTCCTAATGTGAAAAATGGTTATGTTTTTTTATCATTCTTTCTGGACGAAGAATTATTGGCTTGCATTCTTCCAATTAGAAAATGGATATTGGTGTCGATGCTACTTTCCTTGCCAACTCCTTCTCTGAGACTGACGAATATAATTTAGTACATGACCTCAAGGGGTCCGACCAAGAGATTTTACCTTAGAGAATTTTTTTTAAATTATTGTGGGTTACGCAGGACCGCTCCATTGGCTAACTTATGCGTTGTTCCATGTTGATCAATTTTTTCCTTTCTCTCGCAGACTTGGTGAATAGTTTGTTTGTTTGATTGCTATCGCGCTTTATTCAGTGTCTCTTCCATCCCTATAATAATGATCCATGTTAATGAAAGAATTGTATGTTAATACTATGCCACCGCACCATATTAACTAATAATATTTACTTATTTATTTATCTTAACCACAAAGAGAAAATTAAGAGTTAATGAGTGGATAAAACGTCAAACACATGATATAAATTATTACCTAGTGAAAAAATAAAAAAACACACTTAACTAATGAAAAAATAAAAAACACACTTAACTAAATAAAAAATAAAAAACACAATACATTCATCTAAACTTTTATCAGAATGTCGGGTGCAAATGCTAATTTTAATTTTAACTATAATAGGAGTTGTGCAGCCTTGTTTATGTAATGATTTATTCATAACGTTAGTTCATAGTTCGTGAGTCTAGTAACTCACTATAAGTTTCTATGATTGTGTTTCGTGTTCAATGTAGCTTAGCTAGGCTCGAGTGGATGACTTTGGCATTTTCGAAATCCCTAAGTGATCTTTCAACATTAATTTGTTTAGAAAAAGGGATGGAAAACGAAAATTCTCAAAAGATGATTTATATTTTATTAAAACCATTTTTTTTTTCTTTAAATTCATCCATTTTCTTTCCATTACTCGAAAATAATAATATAAAGGCTATGAGTTCTAAACAATATTTTATCCTCTAACCTGAAACCCGATATAAATTAGAATAAAAAAACAATCATCCTTAATAATATAAAATATAAATTAGGAAAAAAAAACCAATCATCCTTAATAATATAAATGCCATGAATTCTAAACAATATTTTATCCTCTAACCTAGTTCAAGTGAAACCAATATTTCGTGTAATTATGTCTATATTCAATTTATTTTTAAATTTAAGAATACAAATCAACTATTTAAATTTTAAATGTTTTCTATCCTATTTCTTATTTGCATTTTTCAAAAATGGGAAATTATTTATTTCATGCTTAAATGAGTTTTTCTAGCTAGTTATATTTTTTAAAATATATTGTTTATTTTATGCTTAAATGAGTTTTAAAGCTAGTTAAAGTTTTATTTTATTTTAAATGAAAAAATAAGATTATAATGGCCTGTTATGTGTTGAAAAAGACTAGAGTGTACGAAAAATCTTTTTTTTGGAAATTAATCTAATTATTATCATAAAATTATATGAAACAAAGTATTTATATTTATTTGGAAATTTATTGATTAAACTATAATTAGAGTTTATAATTAGGGTTTATATATTTTCTAGATAGATTGATTGATTGATTAATTAATGAATTAACTAATTAATTAATCAATCTATCAATAAAAACCAATTATGTTGTGGGAGAGTCTCCCTAAATGGCTACAAGATCATTTTCCTCTTCACCATTTCCTTGGAATTCTAAATATGCAAATTGCTTAACAAAAAAATATACTTTACTCTTAAGATTTAAGAGTTGCAATTGCAAGACATCAATGTTGTGGAATTTCTTATTGTACCTCACTTCTTTCTGCCAAAACCTTTCCCGTGATGGTTTTGATATGCTAATAGTGGTTAATATTTTTTATATACAAGGTCTACCTAGAGCACATGTTTCTCAGGTCTGATATGTAATGACCAATATTTATTTCTAGCTCTACCACAATTTAGAAACGTTATTCCACCCTATCCTCTTCATTTGCCACATTGATTATCTCCCTTGCAACATGAAAGGTGTGTTCCTAGTATTGACTAGTAGAGGCTTTAGCATTAACTTAAACCCTTGAACAAGGGAGCTCTCTTCTGCCATGGTGTTCGTGGTGACATTGAGAAGAATTTCGATGCAAGATAACAAAAAGTAGACTTGAAATAAGAGGAATAAGGAGATAGCTATCATAAACAGGGATACTTGAAGAAACCAAACATAACAATAACTTCCATAAAAAATAATGCAAATAAAAGGGCCTAGAGAGCCAAGCCAAGCAACAATCAAGAAAAAAATTATATGAAAAATGATGAAGTGAACTAGGAGGAGGAAAACCCAAGTTGTCAGATTAAGAGGGTTGCTTGATTAATTTTTAGCAGAGAGGGTTTCCTATAGGAATGGAAAGTGCAACTCGAAAAGAAGGAAAAATAGAGGAAACATATAGAAGCAACATAGGGAGTTGGATGTCGCTTCCAAAATGCATAAATTTTGAAGCCCTATATATTTAAAATTGAAGTCATCACCATCATGGTTGACAAATGCGCTAGATCCAAAATACAACAATTATCAAAAGTGGCAGTGAACATCGATGAGTCCAGATGGAACTTTAGATGATGTCCCTAAACCACCATCATATTCATGGTAACGCAAACACTGTATAAGCAGTCAAACTACCTTGTGCTCATATCTGTAGCTGGTGACACTTACTTGTGAGTGAAATCATGTGGAAGTCTAATATAATACACCTACGGTGGGGGGATCGAATAATTATATTATTTCAGATGCATTTATTTGTTTGAATGTGAATGCATATGATATCTTGGAACACTCCTTCTATATGGAAAGTATAACATTAGCATCTTTTGTCAGTTCTTTTGGGTTACAATTTCACATAATATTATCACTGCATTAAAAAACCATAAAAGAAATTGTATTCACTTACTTTAGTGTTAGGTTGTTAGGTAAGTAATAATATATTCAAGCACATGGTGTTGGTGGCGTTTCCTACTATACGCATGGTATTATATGCAGTTATGTCCTTTTAATAGATTAGTGATTCTTTATTGTATTGTGCTAGAGTTGAAAAAGAAAAAGGCTCACTTGGATGGGTCTAGGATGTTGAATAAGTTTACAACACATGGTATTAGTGGCATCCCCTACTAAACATGTGGTATTATATTCATTTAAAACTTTTAAAAAGATTAAGGTTTCTTCATTGTGGTGTGCTATAGTTGAAGAAGAAAAACGGTAACTTGGATGGGTTTAGGGTGTTGTATGGCTTCATTGTGTTTAAGTCAAAATACAATTAACCACTTCGCATTTTCCACGGTAAATCATGTTGGCCATGGCTTGTGTTTTTTGTTTCTATGTATGGTTCATTCACATTTGTTTTCCTTATATTTTTATCTTTAATTAGTATTATGAAGCAAATGAAGGGTCAAAGAGTTGAAGCTGCTACTTGGTGAAGAAGGTATTATAGTGTTTGGTCAAGTTGTGAAAGGGATCAAGAAAGTGCATGGAAAACCCACTTGGAGATGAAATTAGATAACTAGTTTTATATGAAAATGAAAGGAAAAGACCATAACCAACATACATAGAAACTAGATCATGATGTTTGTTGTGATGAAGTGGCATAATGAGAGCACTTAGGTGTGAGTGGTGTGAATGGGAGAGGATGACAACTTAAGTGTTAGGAGATAAACACCCAAAAATAGGATACTTTGAGGATGAAACTTTCGTAAACTACAAGTATATGGGCATACAACCATAAGACTTGGTTGGGCATGCACACCCATGTTGGTAAAGCCTAGATGCACCACCAAATAAAGATGGAGGACGGTCCAGCTAATTCATTAGATATACTATCTTATTCAGTGTACTAGTGTGTTGGAGAGGCGCTCTTATAGTCTGGTAGAGATGTGGTAATGTAATGCCGAGTTTAACATTTTTGACTGGATCAAATTACATTAAACGAAAACTTAAACTAAAATAAAATAAAAATAAAATTAATAATTATAATTATGCCCAAGGGGTTTTCTATTGCGAGGTTTATCCTCATGACACTCTTTAGATTCATCATCCCTAAGAGAATCTTGAACAAATCTCCCTCCATTTAACACTGCACTCCCCTCAGTGTAACACCTCCACCATCTCTTAACTGTCGAGGTTTCTTTGGATAGTAATGTGCAAATACTACTTATAATTATAATTAATAATTAAATTAATTTAGATGTCTTTTAAATTTAGATTTATTAAGCCTTCCTTGGATGATAATGTGCACATACTACTTATAATTATAATTAAATTAATTTAAATTCCTTTTAATTTTTGATTTACAAAAGCCGTAATACAAACCTTTTTTAAAGTAATTTTTTTTAAATAAAAAAAATGTGATGCCTCTTTAAAAAATAATAAACTCAAAATTAAGATGAATATAAACCAGTCAAATTAGTCGTATATCGTCTTTTATCTACTGAGCTAAATCACGAGGCTACAAAAACTAATATTCGTTCGATTAATTTTATATTAACCTCCGAAAAAAAGGGCTCATAATACCAATCGTACGATAACATGTTATGCACAACTGTACTGAAAACTTCTGAAATCTAGAATATACGCGATAAAATTGTGCCGGCCTCATTTTCAATTCCTAAAGCAATAACCCGAGTAATACGCGATGTGCATGCGGCGTTGCTCCAACTGAGTGGTGTTGGGATCTGTCACGATGGCACTCAACGTTCCTTGGCGCGGAAGGATAAAACGTTGACGGCGACTGCCAACAGGCGCGTCCATGAATCCAGAATCTTTTCACTTTAAAGCTGTGGAGGAATAGCTCAATACATGCCTTCGGAACAATCTTGCTCCCTACCTCTGTGCAGGAACGACAGAATTTACCGAAAGGTTTCGTTTAGTGTTTTATGTTTTCTAATCTTCCGGGGTGCTATGGAAAAGCGTCATGGACGTGGAAGAGATGTGTTATGGAGCGCGATTTTACAACGAAAATGTCTGAGCCGCCTCGTGGGCCGGAGGAGAATTCAAACCTCGATTAACGCCTCGGTTCGAATTCGATCCGTGAAATTGGTCATGCCATGGAGTGGTCGAAAGGCGTGGAGCCGAGCAATCGCTGGAAAATACCTTTCCAGACCGCAGAAACCCCGCTGCCAACTGCGAGTACTTAAATCCAGATGGAATGTCCACGGAACAAGGAGATTGGCGTCTGCCGAAACCAGACCGAGCAGAACGGGGCTGAAATCGGCCTCCAAGGCGGGGTGTAATTGCGAGGCAGAGGCAGGACGTACCGTAGCTTCTCGTATGCAAACCCTAAGGTTGCTCGTTCCGGATAGCCGTGGACTGGACACACCCGATCTTCTAAAGGAGACCGCAGATTACATCTTGGCCCTCAAGAAGCTGGTTCAGGCCATGCAGCTACTTGCAGACTGCTGCCCAAATTTGACCGCTCATTCTACTTGTGAGATCTAGTTTCAACTTTCAACATACGCCTACTATGTTTAGGAATAAGGTTGCCTCATGCTGCATAGCCAGGCAGGTGGTTCTATATATAGGACGAACTGAAAATATTATATCGTGAACTGAATTCAGATTTTGAGACTAATCTTAACGTGTTCACAAGGGGACAAGCTATCTGCTATCTGTAAATCTTATGTGCCTCTGTCTTTAAGAATTCTATTTAGTGTTGCTAGCGTCACCGGTAATAAATTTATAAAACATAATTATATAGCGTCTGATATCTGTATCACCGACTTATTATGAGATTTCTGAATTCTGTACTTTTTGTTTTTGAGATTGTGCGTCCTAACTGTTAAAATTGATAGTAGAATTGACAGTTCCATGGAGTAAGATGGCCAATTGATGGAATCAGGTTGTAGAATCAGACTTTAGTACTTCGGCTCACGGGCACAGATATCTACTGGTTGGTACTAATGTTGAATCTTTCATGTGTTTTCGAAAGCCCTTTCTAATGCTAACTTCCTGGAACCGATATATGGGAATGGCTTTTTCGTTTAAAATAATAGCTTCGTCTGAAAGAAAATGTAAGCATTCAGGTTTGAGTGCAGATTTTCATTTAAATGTGATGGTCTACAGTCTGCACATTTAAAAGATTAGTTTAATATTTCAGTCGGTTCGATGAACGGCATCAAAATCACTAGAGCTCATGGTGCTGTGTGGTTTCAATGAGTTGTATTATTCAAATCGTAAGGACATGTAAAAACCAAAAATATTTAAAATTCTAATGATATGATACTTTTATTTAAATTAATATTTTAATTTTTCCCCAAAAACTTTCTATAATTATAACAATATCATTCTTACGAGTTAGTATTTTTAATATATGTGAGTGTTGTTTAAATGGTGAACCCAAGATATTGTTTCCTTATGTTTTTATTGAGATTGATTCAGGTTTGAAGCATTATTTGGCTAGTTAGAATTCTTACAATGGTCGGTAGAAATGTAATTTTAATTGATATTTCGATATCTTTATTGTGTTTAATTGGAGTATTAAAAGAAACTAATTTTTTTGATAATCATTTATATAAATTATTTAAATTTTTATAATAACATTTTTCAAATAAAAATCATATAAGAGATATTCTCAACAACTTCAATGATTTTACAGAATTAATAGTAAATATTTTATAATTGTCAATTGTAAAACATATATATATATTCAAAATCTTACTAGTCACCCGCCTCTCCCTATTAATATCTCCTCTCTCCTTGCCTACTCTCTTTCTCTACCCTCCTTCTCGTATACCCATCTCATTAAATTATCTTTCATCAACCCATCATCAACCCCTCCTCTTCATGCTTCTCATTTTCATTATTTCCCTTAGCCCTTTTTATTCCTCAAATTCCTTCTAGTATAACGTCCCTATCAATTCATTAGTCTTTAGTATTATAAACCCTTATTAATATAATTAATATATTATTATTTTATTATTAATTTTATTAATTATATTATTAATAGCAATAAGTGCAAGCTCTGTAGTGCTCAGGATCTCATAATTTGCAACAGTCTAAAGAAGTGGCCTAGTTCTAGCCAGATGACTTGCATCCATGGGCTTGGTAGCAACGTGGTAGACTATGGTATTTCCGATCTCCCTTTATACAACTAAGTAATAAATTTTAACATCTTGAATGACCATGAGCCCGACTTTGATCATAGGCCTTTACTTATAACTCTCAATTTTGTCAGGCATAGAGATCCCATAAAAGATAATCCTTAGAGACCAAAGAACTTAATCTTTGATAGAAATAAAAACAATGTCTTCCTAAATGAATTCAAAACTAATTTTCTTCCTTTATCTAGTATAGACAATATAGAATACCTCTATCATAATTTTACTACAACCCTCTCATATTCTATTAACAACTTCTCAATTGAAGTCTCAAGTAATAAAAGAAATAACAAAACCAACCCATGTTACGACAAAGATTGTAAAAGTGTGAGAAGCGAAATTAAGGAAGTTGTTGATGAATCTCTTAAAATTGGCAAGATAAAAATATACAAAGCCCTAACTAAAATGAAAAAAAGGTCGTATATTCGTAAAAGGCAAGAGAATCTCTTACACTTCTCTGAGGTATCTCCTAAGAAATTCTGGAGGAAGATTCTAACAAGGAAAACTAAAGATAATAATAAAATTACTTTACACGACTGGAATTCCTATCATAAAAAGATTTATGAATCTCCAAATGTCATGGATAACTTTGAAACCCTGCTCACAACAAAAGAAGTTTTCTTATTAGAAGACATTGATTTTGGGGTTAAACACCTCGCAAATGGGAAAGCTAAGGACATTGAAGGTTACCAGGCAGAAATCTTAGAAGTTGGAGGCCTTGTCCTCATCCCCCACATCCACAAGATTTCCAATCATGTGTTTCACAAAGGGTTCCCTAAACCATGGACTCAGAGCCTCATTATCCCTATCTTATGTGGGGATGCAAATAACCCCTCTAATTATCGGACAATTATGATCAACCCTCTCTTAGCCAAGTTATATGGTATTATTTTGGAAAAGAAGTTGAGAATATAGCTTGAATGTGAAGGTAAGCAGGCTAAAGGCCAAGCGGATTTTAGAAGGTAGGACTCAACAATGTACCACCTCATTACGATTAGGGTCATTTTGGAGGAATGTCACAATGATAAATCCAATATCTTTTGTTAGTTTGTGGATTTTAGAAAGGATTCTGATACGATTCCTAGAAACAACTTATGGAATTGATTAGAAGAGCTAAGGATTCCTTTCGAGTTGAGAGATGTCGAAAGATATTAAGTGTAATATCGAAGTTAAACAAGGTTTCCCCCTATCCCCTATGCTATTTGGCATTTACATCGACAAACAAGAAGGTTTTTTAGAGGAAGCAGGTTGTGCTCGCACGATCTTAGCTGGGATAGTCATCATCCTTCTTCTCTATGCTCACGATATTGTTCTTCTCGCAAGGTGCCCATTTGATCTTGATAAGCAACTTAGACCTCTTAAGGATTTTTGCTCTACCATGGGTATGATTGTTAACCCTCACAAAACAAAAGTTGTGATTATCAAATCCAAGAAGGACACTTATGCTAATTTTATGTATAACAATAGTAGCTTGGAGGAAGTGTCTTCTTACAAGTACCTAGGAATTGATAAGACCAAATAATTGTAAAACGACAAACCTCGTAATGTGGGATAGAAAAAAGTTCCTCTTTGAAACTTGAGTCACTCGTGTTATCTGATATGGATGTGAGGTTTGGGGTTGTAGTATCTCTAGAGAATCCTAGAGAAAGATTGAGCAAATCTAGAAGTGTTTTATAACGTATAACCTCAAAATTAAAATAAATACACCATATCCTAGTCTACTTATAAAAGTGGGTCTTTCCCCTATCGAGATCCTAGCTATGATTAGGCTTCTGGTGTACAAGAACAAACTCAATAACATAGGAGACCATAGACTTCCTAAGATATCTTTAAATTCCAGCCAAAACCACCTAATGCTCAAACGAGGTTCGTAAAAAGACACCAGGGCCTGGTTAAACCATTGGGAGATCATCAAGAATGTTGCATTGCAAAACATTAAAAACATTAAAAATATTGTTACTTCTAAGTTCAAAGAAAAAATATGAAGTGAGAAAGATTTAGAAGCCAAAATAAAACTAAGATATTATAAGGAGATCATCAACCCCAGTCTAGAAGATCAAAAGTATCTCTCTGTTTTAACTAGTGCAAAGAAGAAAATTAATATAGCCAAGATTAGAACAAACTCTCATGAGCTCCATAGTGAAACAGGTGGTTGGGCAGTTCCTAAAACACCATGGATGGAAAGGATTTGCCATCTTTGTGAGAATATGAACATTGAGGATGAAAACCACTTCCTCTTAGAGTGCCCCCAATAGAACCACATTAGATCTCAGTTTCATAATCTTTGTTGCAATACTGACCTTCCTAGCCTTTTACAATGTCAAAATTACAGTGAGCTTGGGAGGCTTCTCTACAAGTGTTTTGAGTATAGGAATAAAATCTTAAATCAAACTAAATAATCCGTTTCTTTAGATCTAATAAACCAAAGTTTGGTTTCAGTGAACGTTAACCACCAACATTGTCATTAAATTTAATTTAATTTAAATCTTATTTAAAATAAATTTGAAATTAATTAAAATAAAATCTATTATATATAATTTATATACATTATCATTATCTTTTACTTAATAATTATTTTAATAAAAATTAAAATTAAAATTTATCTAGAACATAATGAAATTAATTATAATAGAAATTTGTATATATTCATTAACTTTGTATAATAGTTATTTTAAATCTTCCAAAATAAACTTTAAAATATAATGAAACCAATTAAAATATAAATTAATCTCAATTAAATTTTTATTATCATTAAACTTTATCTTAATAAATAAATCTTTGTATTATTGAGTTATTCTTTTTATTGAATTTGGAGGAAAGCAAAAATGCCTATAGCATCTCATTAATTATGTTTCATTAATTATATTAATCATTACTAAGATATTAAAAAAATAACAAAAAGTTGAGGAAACAAAGTATATTTTGCCAACAACCTTTATTTTATTTCATGTTTTTTTCCTGAACTGCTGGTCGGCTTTCTTTTTGAACATTTTTTCTATTAAATTATACTAAATTAAGCTATTACTATACACAAAAGGACTTAAGTTTATATTTATGTTTATATTTATCTAATTACGAAATTCAATCATATATTTTATTCCCATTTATTTAATTATTTAATTGACCAACCATACAAACATATATTTCATTCCCTTTTATTTAATTGACCGACGAATTGAATATAGGTTAGGTTTGTGGCGTGGCTCCACATATTAGAATGTAAAGGATTACATAATCTCAATCCTGAAATTCCGTATTTAACCTGATTCACTGATCATTTCCAAATAAAGTTTAGTTTTAATTTAGTTTTGTGATCACACATTAAAGTTTGAGTGATCACATTATTCGCAATAACGACATTCCCTATTTAAATACGTGATTGTCAATTTCCGTGATTATCCCATCATATTTCGAAATAAAAATTTTATAGGTTTTATGACATTCCACGCTATTCCAATGCTTATATGACATTTGGTGGACAAAAAAAGTAGTTCATCGGCAAAGATTATGTTTGTACTCTGCCCGATTCCAAAATACAGTTATGGTAAAGATGCCATTTCGACATCATTAAAACATTGAAAAAATATAAAATGATTTATTTTTTTAAAGTTTACTTCTAGTCCATGAAATAATATTAAAATAAACATATTTTATAAACTTTTTAGGAAACAAATTTCAGTGACGTCTGCCTTGTGATTCCCTTGGAATGCGAAAAATGAAATAAGAGATTCACCGGTAACTAATTGAATTTTCTTTGAGGTTACAACACGGGCATCCAGTAATTTTGTAACGTATAATTTATTGTACATTCAATTATATTTTATGTAGTGTGTACAGTCCATCATTTTATGGAAGAAAGACACGTCGCGCGATTCTATGCACGGCATATGTCTTTGTCCATCGCATTAACCGGACGAGACAATCACGTTACCGGCGATCGCCAGAGGGAACAACCTATAAATCGATAGCCATGACTTTTTCTTGGTGTCTATCAGTGATTGATTCTGATGTGAATTCCGCACATTCTCTTTCCAGCGAGTGGTTGCGTCGATTTATCTTTATCAAAAAAAGTTTGACAAACATAAACAATAGAATTGACAGTTGGACAACACCGATTATTTCGGTACAGTGACATGACCATCATTATTATTCTCTATAATGAATACACAATATACAGATATTTGTACGTGCCATTCAGCTACAATCTACACGTTCTGGTGAGTGTTTTTCTATAAATATTGTTCCTGACTGCATTAGCATTCATGTATTATTTATCGCGAAGGTAATATTCAATTTTCCGAGACCAAACATTGTCATATGGGAAAAAACTTATATAGGATATGTTTTGGATATGTGCAGAAACAGTAGCATCTGGAATGGAAATGGAAAGTAAATTAAGCCATGCTTATTTCAAAAAACTGGATTATGAATACGTCCCGTCACTACAAGAATCGTTAACAATTTGTTCATCCACAAACTACAAATGCATATGAAATTATGAGAAATACGGATGATGATTCGTTTTCGCGATGAAATATATATACATATATAGATTATTGTTTTCGAACTCAATATTTTGTGTGTTCCTTCTAATAGTTGGAAATTTTTATATACTAACGTAATCCATTTCAACAAAAAATTTATGGTGTGTTGAGTGGATTAAATTTTTATAATTTTTTTTTTTTTAATTTAGATTTTTTATATATATATCATAAATTTAGAGTTAATCTGATTGCCATAAATTATATATTTTATTAATTTATGATAATTTTATGTTGATTGTTGTATTAGTTTAGGTTGAACATGTAAGGAATTATATACATGTTATTAAAATGTTTTATTCATTATGTGTGAGAATCTCTATAGGTTATATAATTTTTTCAAATTTAGATACTTATATATGGGTTGTTGATCTCATAGTTGAAGATCTTCTTTTGAATTTCCTTTTATAATGAATTGTAAACTATGATCTCTGTGTTCTGTTTCAAACAAAGAGAAGAGGGAGGGGAAAGTGGTTCATTACATAATCACCTCATATGATAAGGTTAGGATCAATCTTAACAGGTTGATTCCGCCTACAATACAACAAGAATGGCCACTATTTAACAACTTATTAGAAATGCAAGACAACCAATAGAGAATAGAAAAATATATCCTCCTCTTCGTGTATGTTCTTAAGGTGTATGTGTATGTGGAAGGGTGTATGTGTTTCGATTAGAAACTAAAACACATTAGACACCTATACATGCATGGTAAATATGACATTAATATGGATCAATGTATATTATTAATAACCAAGTTGGATCTTAACCCCAACCCTATTAGATTCAAGAGGGATCTCCATCATGTCCAATATATCATCCCGATCAAGGCAGGTAATTGAACCAGTGAATTCACATCAATGAGTGCCTTAAAAGAGCAACCAAACACCGTCTATCCAAGACCCTGTGGACCTATATATTTATATACTTGAGCATTTGAGCATGTATATATTAATTTTGATTTTGGATTTAAGAGATCTGTGGTTTGTATCTTTTGAATCAGCTACCGGAGAATCCACAATATGAACATCTTTATGCCAACATTTCAAATCCCAACTGGGATCCATCATCGTTCTTAAGTCCTGATGATGGATCCCAGTTGGGATTTGAAACGTTGGCATAAAAATGTTCATACTGTGGATTCTCCGGTAGTTGATTCAAAAAATTTTGATTTTGTCGTTTTTCTTTGAAATGCATAAATGGAGAATAATAATGTCTTCTATTATGCCACATAAGTACCCAATATTGCTAGAGTGACAAGTCTTATTTCGTATATTCGAAAAAAACTTCATATAAAATTTAGCTTCCATCCTGGTTTTGTTGATGAGAATCTCCGTGTGTTAGATCAAACGATAGCGAATGTAAAATACTTGTTGCATTTTCACCAGAGGGAGTGAGGGAGGAAAGCAAGATGTGACTGGTTAGGGAGCGTGAAGGGTCATGATCATTATCATGTTGATTTGAATTGGTGTTGCTTTTTTTATCGGCCTTGTTGTGTTTTTGAAGAGGGTATTCAATAAGTGGTTTCTAATGGAGTGTTTGAAATTCAATTTCGTAGTGGAATTATCTGATGTAAAGTCAAAAGAAACTATATGTCAATTTCAATGTTCTTCGTTCAGTTTCAATGCCGGTGAAATGCAATTTTTCTCTCATTGTTTATGTTATGTAGAAAATTGTATATCTCTGGTCTTAAAATGCCCTATTTTGTTGTTCTTCGTTGAATCCAATGTGTTCATCTATTCATCTTAGATGTGATTTTTTCCTTTCCTATTCCAACTTTGTGTTGTCTCAAAATACATATTATTCAATTTTTTGCATTTATGTTCCTTTTCTCCAATGACGATGTTACTCTTTTGCTTTGTTCTCTCCGATTTGTAATTGTTTGGATTTTTTTATATGTTTCCCTTTGTTGTATTGATGCCTTTCGTAAATGAAAATATTATTTAGGTTTATAACATTAATGTTACCCTTCATGTTCTTTTCATTTATATCAATATTCTTGCGGTTTATACTATTAATATATTCATGTATTGATATTAATTTATTTATTCTTTAAGATTTATTAATTGTTAATAATTTATCGATATAAATGTGTTATTATTAATATATTGATGGTTTATCATTTTTAATGTCTTATAGTGTATTATTATTAACGTATTGATATTAATGTTCGGTATTGATGTATTTATGGTTTGTAATGTGTTTCATATATTGATTGTGGTTTGTGTTTATTATTATTGTACTATTTACATTTACAATACTAATGTTACGACATTAGGGCTTAAGGGGTTTATAATATTTAATATGAAATAGATTCTCTCGTTTTGAAAACCAACCATCTTCACGCCTTGTCGAACCTTGCATTATGACGAAGATTGTCTTCATATACAAACCATAATCAACCATTTTGAATCATGGTCAACCGTGGTCCAATGTTGCATTGTAACAAAGATTGCTTCAATGTGAAAATCAATGATGGTTAAGCATGGTTGACCATATTTATTTTTAGCTTTATAATATTTATCTTGGGGTTTAAACAACTTGGGTTTATGATATTAATGTGTTGGGTTTAATATTATTCCCTTGGGTTTATAATCCCTTTGACTTTTAGTATTTATCTATTGGGTTTATCACTCCCTTGAGTTTATAATATCAATCCCTTGTGTTTATTAATCTAAGGGTTCATATTCCCAGGGTTTATAATATTAGTACTTGTGTGAAATATAAATCCCTTGGGTTTATAATGATTGTAAACCCTTGGGTTTATAAAACACTTGGGTTTATAATGATGGGTGCAATATCAATTTGTTGTGTTTATTAATCTAAGGGTTCATATTCCTTGGGTATAATATTATTGATCAGATTTATAATATTAATCCTACGGTTTAATATAAATCCCATGTGTTTATATTCTTAGTCAACCATGATCAACCATGCTCCAATCTAACATTGTGACAAACATTGTCTTAATATAACTATCAACCATGGCCCAGTGTAAAATTATGACAAAGGTTGTCTCAATATGAAAATGAACCATGGTCAATCATGGTCCAATTTCACATTGTGACAAAGATTGTCTCAATATGAAAATCAACCATGGCGAACCATGGTCATCATTGGTCCAACATCGCATTGTGACACAGATTGTCTCAATGTTAAAATCAACCATTGTAAACCATGATCAACCATGTTTATTTCAAGTTTTATAGTATTTATCTAAGGGTTTATATACCTAGGTTTTATAATATTATTCCCTTGGGTTTAATATTATTCCCCTGGGTTTATAAACCATTGTTTTATTAGTATTAATTTCTTAGATTTATTATTTCCTTGGGTTTACAATATCAATCAGTTAGGTTTATTAATCTAAGGGTTCACATTCCTAGGGTATAAAATTGTTCATATGGATTATAATATTAATCCTTGGGTTTAATATAAATCATTTGTATTTATAAGAATGGTCAACCATGATCCAACGTCACATTGTGACAAAATTTTTGTCAATATCAAAATCAACCATGGTGGAACGTCACATTGTGATAAAGGTTGTCTCAATATGAAAATAGTCCAAGGTCAACAATTTATATTTTAGAGTATATAATATTTATCTTAGGGTTTATATATGTTGGGTTTATAATATTAATCCCTTAGGTTTAATATTATTTTCTTGGCTTTATAATTCGTTAGGTATTTAGAATTAAACCCTTGTGTTTATTATATCTATCTCTTAGGTTTATTAATACAAGGGTTCATATTCTTAGGGTATAATATTATTCATCGGGATTATAATATTAATGATACAGTTTAATATAAATACCTCGTCTTTATATTCATGGTTAACCATGGACGACCATGGTGCAATGTTACATTGTACCAAAGATTGTCTCAATATGAAAATCAACCATGGTCAACCATGGTCGACAATGATCCAATGTCGCATTGTGAAAAACATTGTGTCAATGTGAAAAGCAACCATGGTAAACCCTGGTCAACCATGTTTATTTTAAGATTTATAGTAATTTATCTAATGGGATATATACCTAGGGTTTATAATATTTATCCCTTAGGTTTATTAATTTTTTTTTGTAAGCTAAGACGATACTCTACTTTCCATTACTGCAAACAAAAAATATTACAAAGTTGAACATGTCTCCACCCGCCCCTAAGGGAAACCGGGCTTCGAAACCATCTAAAGTTTTTCAAAGCCATCCAAAAAAAGTATATAACCAACCTGTCTATCCACGCTAAATATGCATCTATCCGTACTAACAGTAAATTGTTTTCCTTTTGAAACATTAACATCTATATATTCCAAAATTAACAAAACAGCAGTATATATAAAAACCTCCAATCTGCAGCTGCATCTTCTACTGATTCGGTGCATCTGGCTTTGGTTCTTTCTCGACCTTGACGCCCAAGCCACCCGCTTGAAGCATCCGCATGATATCATCCAGCTTTCTGTCTTGCATCAATAGAGTCACTTGAATATTTTTCAATTCCCTTTTCATGGTTGGAATGCCTTGAATCAGTTCAGCCATTTCTAGAGCCACCTGTTCCATAGCTTTAGCCAATAAACGCTTCATGCCCAAATAAACATGTAAAGATTTTTTATATAAGGACATTCGTCCTCTCGTATGTCCGGGATCAGGGAGAAATTGCTCCCAATCCTCCATCTCAGGATCAGAATTCTCTTGCAGAGCTTCTTCCCCCAAATGCTCTATAATCCTTCTGATATTGGGATTTGTATCAAGAACATATGCTGCCTCTGCTTCCTGTAATCTCCTCCGCTGGTCTTTCTTCCCTCTCTTTCTTCCTCTTACCTCAGTAGCTGCTCCCTCCTCCACTTCCGAGCGCACATTTCGATTCCCACGACTGCCTCGTCCTGCCGGTCTCCCTCTCCCTCTTGGGTTCGCCCTTCCGCGCGCTCCCCTACCCCGGCCGCATCTCTCCACCTCCACTTCCTCGTCTTGTTTGTGATCCTCACTCTCCTCCTCTTGGTCCCCCGATTCCATCTCATGGGCCTTCCCCATACCCGTTTTTCCTTTGTCACCTCGTTGAAGCTCCTCGTCTGCTAAGTAATTACGAATGTCGAATTCTTCTTCCGAATCATCCTGTATAGTAAAATAAACCCTCTGCATAGCTTCCTCAACCGTGCTCTTGCCTTTTTCCGCTGGAGTTGCTGTCTTACTCCTCGTCCACCTTCCTGCTCCCCTGTCCTGGTGTTCCGCCATCTTACAATCCTTCTGCTGCTGCAATTCCTCTCTACCCTTCCTCACTCTGCATTGCTGCGTTTCTAGATTCGTCTTTAGTTTTGGTCGATTACATGCAAGCCTTGAATTATCGTTATGCTGCCACCTTACCGTCTTGAAACTGCGCTGCAGCCTGTCATTATCATAAATGCTCATTCCATATACTCTTCCATGATGGGAAACTAGTACCAACTCGCTGACGTATCCACCGCTTCTCCTCGGTACCTTGCCCAATTTTCGTCTTGGGATGGTCGACCATCCCGTGGGTTGATTGCTGCCAACCTTCATGTCTTTAATCCCATAATCTTGAACCTGCAAACGCTATGATCGCGCATTGAATACTCTGTCCTTCCCCCTCCTCGCTATAATCCGGAGGCTCCTAATTATTCCTTCCCTGTACGGTCGCGTCATCATAATCCTGATTTAATATAGTTTTTAACTCATTCCACCTTGGTTCATCTTGTACTGATGTCCAACTGCAATCTACGCTTCTATTCGACCCTCCACTACCCCAATTGGCCAATAGGTCGGCAGCACGATTACCATTTCTCAGTACATGGTGTGTGGTGGTATACTCAATCCTACTCAGCAGCTGCTCAATGTCTTGTAGGATCCCTGCTGTCCGCCAACTCTTCGAGACATGTGCCCAGCTCTTCCCATCCCTTAATTTCTTCAACATATCGATCGTAATTTGTGAATCGCCTTCGATTTCTAGTCTCCTATAACCGTTCCTAACTGCTATCCGGAGTCCGTGGTAAACAACCCATAATTCCGCTTCATTGTTCGTCATTTCCCCTCCGCCTTCAGCATAAATCCACCTCGTATTACCACTGCTATCTCTAAAAAGACCCCCTGAACCTGCTTGTCCCGGGTTACCCTTTGAGGCCCCGTCGAAATTTAATTTAATGCACCGCTCCCCAGGCATCCTATAATGATTGGGGCTCGGTAGTTCATTTCTTATCCTCCGCTCCTTATTAGGATAGATCATCTGAAATTCCATGTTTAATTTGGAGACTATCCTCTGTTCCTCCTCATTCAATCTCCAATCCTCTTCATCCCATACTTCTGATAAAACCGTTTCTTTAAGCAATATACAGATTTCATCCCAAAGTTTCGACTCATGCCAACTATTATCTCTAAAGATTCGTCGATTTCGCTCTTTCCAAATCGCCCAAACGACAAAACCAAGCGCTAGACTCCATATTCTTCTTACAACTTTGCTTTGGAAATTCCCTTTTCCCCACTGAAACAGAGTATTCCTGATGCTTACGGGATCCCTCTTCGTCATACCGAAGAGCACTCTAATTTCCTCCCATACACTCTTAGTGTATATACAGTTATTCAACAGATGCTCCTGAGTTTCAAATTCCTTATTGCATAGACTGCATCTTGATGGACCAATCATTCCGCGTTTCTGCAGATTATCCCAAGTTAGGATCCTTCCTCTACATACCAGCCATACAAAGCATGTAACTTTAGGCCACCATTTGCCTTCCCAAATCTTTTTCCATCCTATTGGTTCCTCCTCTCTGTCCTCCTTCGTTACCCAATAATAGGCTTCTTTGACTGTAAACATACCCACCATCGCTTTACCCCATCTAAGGATGTCCTCCCCTTCTCGAACCTTAATTTTCCTTGATTCTATTTCTCTGTCATACCATTGCCTATCCGCCTGGCCTATGTTGTCAATCCATTCATCCGGTGTTTTCCAAACTCTCCAGATATCGTTTAATTCGGCTCTTTTCCAATAATCTCTTACATATTTCATTCCCACTCGTTGCGCTGTTTGTTTTACTTCTTGGAGAGTTTGTATCCTATCCAAAATACCCCGCTGTTGCCAACTTTCCTCCCAAAATCTTGCTGTGTTTCCTGCACGGATTTCCCAGAAGGCATAGTCCCTAACTAGCGCCCTATTTCTGCTCGCAAAATCCCAAATCTGTGAACCTCTTGGGGTTTCTTCTATTCTTAAGCGTCCTTCAGTAGTATCGGGCATGCCATATTTGTGGGACCAAATTCTTTTCCATACATCATTTCCTCCCTGGACCCATCGCCACCATAATTTCGCCCCTAAAGTCTTATTTACAATTTCAGGATCTCGTACTCCCATACCTCCTTCCTCTTTCCGCATAATTACCTTCTTCCATGAAACCAGAGTCCATTTCTTCTGCTGCTTGGGACCGCCCCATAAAAATTTTCCAAAGATTTCTCTCATTTTGGCAAAAACTCCTTTGGGAGCAGCCATAATAGACAGGTGATATATGGGGATAGATAATAAGACCGATTTTAATAAAACAATTCTACTTGCTAAATTCAACAATCTGAATGACCAACTGTCTAATCTTTTCCTGACTCGTTCCAACAGATTTTGCCAATTTTTAATCCGATTAGGGTTTATATCCAATTGGATACCCAAATACTTCGTAGGTAACTCCCCCTTCCTAAAACCTAGAACTCTGGTTAAATGGGTTTTGATAGATTCATGCGAATTAAATATGAAAGTACAAGATTTATCGTTATTAATCTCCATACCTGATGCGCTCTTGAAGACTTCTAAGATCCTCTTGAAATTCCTCACCTCCTTTAACGACGCTTCGCCAAATAACATCAAATCATCAACAAACTGTTGATGTGTGATGGTCAAATTATTCCCCCATAACCTTATGCCCCTGATTTTCCTTTCACTTACTTCCTTCTTGATGATCCTACTTAATCCTTCCATAGCCATGATAAACAGAAACGGAGAAATTGGATCCCCCTGCCTGATTCCTCTGCTGGCATTAAACGGGTCTGTGGGAATACCATTAACCAAAATTGAAAAATTTGGAGTAGAGATCATACTAATAATCCATGCTATCCACCTTCTCTCAAAACCGTAGGCTTCCAATACCACTCTCAGATAGTCCCAATTCAGTCTGTCATAGGCCTTAGATAAATCCAACTTCATCAGCATCCCTTTCTGTTTTTTCATTTTTAGGGAATGTATCACCTCCTGAGATACTACTATCCCATCTAGGATCTGCCGTCCCTCCACAAACCCAGTCTGTTCAGGCGCAATTAAGTTAGGTAAGAGAGGTTTCAGTCTTTTCACTATCAAAGTTGAAATTATCTTATATACGACGTTACACAGGGCTATGGGTCTAAAACCCTGTGGTTCCTCCGAATTATTACTTTTTGGAATTAAAGTCAGAAAAGTCGAATTTATTCCAGGCCATATTCGTTGTCTCATTCGGGATTCTTCTACGGCCTCTAATATATCTTTACCCATAAAATTCCAACTAGCCTGGAAGAATTCCACCGTATACCCATCTGGACCGGGAGCCTTATTCTTACTCATATTCATAACAACTTCTCCTAATTCTTCCATTGTCACTGCCCTCATTAATGCCATATTTTGCTCCGCAGTTACTAATCTTGGTATCTCTCTACAAATATTATTGATAGCTTCTCCTCTATCCCGTTGATTTTCTGTCAAAATTCCTTTAAAGTAATCAACTAGAACCTTTTCAATCTCTTCCTGATCTATTACTCTGTCTCCTTCAGCATTTTTAATTGAATAGATTCTATTCCTCTGCCTATGTTGAATCATAGCTTGATGGAAAAATTTGGTATTTCGCTCACCTTCCCTTAACCATTTTATCCTTGATTTTTGTCGCCACAAGATCTCCTCTTGCTTTCTTCGCTCTTCCAACTGACTTATTATTCTGCCTTCCTCCCTACTTGAGTCATCATCCCTTCCTTCCAGAATGATATTTTGCTGGATGTCCTCCATTTCTCTTTCTAATTTCTGCTTTGCTTCCATAATATTCCCGAATTCTTTCCTATTCCATTCTTTTATTCTCCCTTTAATTTCCTTTAGCTTCAATTGTAAAGTATGCATTTTTCCGTTACCCCTGACAGTGCTCTGATTCCACCACTCCTCCACTTTCTTGATGAATTGTGGGTCTCTAAGCCAAAACGATTCAAATCGGAAAGGCTTCTTCCCCTTAACCTTCTTGATATCAATATCTAATCTTATTGGCCAATGGTCTGAACCCAGACTAGGCAAAATTTTAGCTTCAATAAACACATCTCGATTCAAAATTTCCTCTGACAGCAAAAATCTATCCAATCTAGAAGCGATTTGATTCTGTCCTCCTCTTCGATTGTTCCAGGTATGGACGCCATTAGTTGTAGGAATATCGACTAACCTCAGGTCCCTAATCATGTCATTGAACTCCTCCATATTCTGGTCCTCTCTCCTGATGCCTCCTCTCTTCTCCCGTAGATCTCTAATCATATTGAAATCCCCTCCTATTATCCATGGGATATTCGGAATTAAGCTTCTCATAGTATAGATATTCTTCAAGAAATCATGCCTTTCTCTATGATTATGAGGTCCATATACTCCTGTGACAAGAATTCTATCCCCCATTCCCACTAATCTAAACAACCCTGAAAGGATTCTAGGCAAACTATACCAGTATTCAAAAATTACCTCTTCCGGGTTCCACAAAATAGCCACTCCTCCGGCTGTAGCAACTGCATCCAACGCCATAACCTCATATCCAATTTTTAAATTTTTAATAATACATGCCAACTGCTGGCTTTCCATTTTCGTTTCCTGAACGATCATTATGCTTGGCCTATCTTTCTTAACTCTATCTTTCAAATATCTCTGTTTCCCTTTACTATTTAATCCCCTGATGTTCCAACTTGTAACAATCATTTAAAACTTTTTAGAGGTTTGTTGAAATACCTCCGACAGAGGTATCACCCTTCCTGAATTTACTAAAGTCTCACCCACTGCTTGGATTGATTCATTTAAAGTTCTTCTCCCTTTTTTCCTTCCACCTTTTCCTTGTCCTTCCCCTTCTGAACATTGAGACACCTGACTTCCCACTTGATCAGTACTGTTTTCTATCAATACGCCTTTCTTCTCTTTATACCTTTGAAAAGTTTCTTTATATAACTGTTTCTCCTTCTCCGGGATGAATCTTTCATCTAATTTTTTCCATTCATTAAGTAATTTTTTCATTATCTTTTCTTCATCTTCGCCCACCTCCTTCATATTCTCTGTAACTATCGTTAATTGTTCTTCTATATTCTCCTTTCTCTCGCTCATTTCTCCTTCCGTTTCTCTACTTGGACTCATGCTTTTCCGTTTTCCATCCTTAATAATTTCCATTGGAGTTATCTCGGTAACCGTCTTTACCTGCTTTTCCCCCTCCATCTCCTCTCCTGTCTCTTGAAGGATATTGAATTTGTTTTGACTCGCAATTGATGAAGTGGTTGCCTTGAATTGGGGTTTTGAAGTTCTCGGAACTTGCTTCCTTTTCCTCTGTACGTCTCTAAATTCGTTTTCCTCCCCATCCAATCCCTCTGTTCGCCTTGCTTCCTCCCGACGGTCCTGCTCTGCCACTGCTGATCGGTTTTGTGGGCATTCCTTGGCAAGGTGGCCGTATATATGGCATCTCCTACACCTGAACGGTATATGTTCATAATCTATGGGTTGCTGCCAGAGTTCATCTTGGTATTCTAGCTCAATTGATTCCAGCAAAGGGTCTGCAATATTCATATATACACAGATACGAGCATATGAATTATATTTTCCTCTTTTCGTCGATTCTACCACCTTGACAAAAGTACCAATGGAATTTCCTATTCCTTCCAATATCTCAGGATCCCAGAATTCATCCGGCAACCCAAATAATCTGACCCATATCGGGGCTGCCAGAATCTTCTCCTCATCCGGGTTGTATCTATCTTCCCAATATCTTATGAATAAACCCGCATTATTCATGAAGTGCGGTCCCTCCTCAAAAACCCTTTCCTTGTCTGCTAGATTGGCAAAGATGACTGTAAAGAAACCCTTAGCCCCCAACTTGAGATCTATGTGCCCTTTTGGTCGCCAGCGCTGCTGAATCCATCTCGTGAGGTCTCTTTCAGATGGCCAGTATCCTATAAATTTGCAGATTAAAGCGTGGTCTCTCATATAGCAGCGGTAATTCTCCAATTTGTTATTAGGAATCACATACCTGGGTTTTTTCTGTGCCCTAGGGAGGCATTTGTTTACCATTCTTGCTTGCCATTTATTCCCCAATACTGGAGGTTCCCTGCTCAATTCCGATCTTTCCTTTTGCCCTTCTTCGGTCCCTGCATTACCTAACATTATATTTCTGTAGGAGGGGATCGCTCCCCTCCCCTGCCTTTCTTCCATTGATTCTCTCAGTTCGGCCCACACTCCTATTTTACTTCACACTGTTCGGAAGGCTTCAATTATACTTAGCCGTTGACTATAACAACGCCCACCTGCTATCTGCACCGTGTTCTTAAAGCTTCACCGTGTTATCTGCACCTCAGAAACCCTACCATCGACCCAGGTTCGAATTCACTCAGCATCTCAGAAACCCTACCATCAACCCAGGTTCGAATTATCCCTTAGGTTTATTAATATTCCCTTAGGTTTTTACTATTAATCCCTTGAATTTATTGTTGCCTTAGGCATATTACATCAATCAGTTGGGTTTATTAACACAAGATTTAATTTTCCTAGGATGTGATATTGTTCCTACGGTTAATTAAATAATTCCTTCGGTTTAATAGAAATCGCTTGGGTTTATAATTATGGTCGAATGTAGAATTGTGGAAAATATTTTCTCAATATGAAAATGAACAATAGTCAACCACGTTCAACAATATTTTTTAGGGTTTATAATATTTATATTTTCATTTATAATATTAATTGCTTGAGTTTATTATTCCATTGACTTTATAATATCAATCCCCCAGGTTTATTAATTTAAGGGTTTATATTCCTAGCGTATAATATTATTCATAGGGTTTATAATATCAATCTTAGGGTTTAATATAAATATCTTGTTGTTGAGCTACGTTTTGGTGAAAATCACATGAGAAACCTTTTGTCGACGCATTCCGAACCAACTAGTGTCGTTCATCATAAGGAAAATATGGAGATTCAGATCATGGCATCCCTTGTGTTGATAATCATGGTCAACTATGTTTATTTTAAGGTTTATAATATTTATGTTAGTGTTTATATACATTGGGTTTATAATATTTGTCCCTTGGGTTTATGATGATGATGATGATGTTGATGGTTAACGTCCGCTAAGACCAAACATTTGTCTATCGGACCTAAAGAAACAAATTATTTATTTTGATTTAAGATTTTATTCCTATGCTCAAAAAACTTGGAGAGAAGCCTCCTTAAGAAGTCTGAGTTTCTTATCAAGATTAGATGGGCACCTTGCGAAAAGAACAATTTCGTCAGCATAGAGAAGAAGGATGACGACTATCCCAGCTAAGATTGTGCCATCACATCCTGCTTCCTCTAAATAACCTTTGAGCTTATCGATGTAAATGCCAAATAGGGTATAATATCAATCCATCGAGGTTATTAATCTAAGGGTTCATATTTCTAGGATATAATATTATTCATGATGTTTATAATTTTAATTATATAATTCCCTTGGGATCATCGTTGATGGTTTAATAAATTATTTTTAAATTAACAATATTATTGTTATTATTAACCATAATTAATAAAAAGTATATAAAAATAAATAAACAAATAAATATAAATAAATATAATATATATATATATATATATATATATATAATTTTTAATAATTAATAGTATTAATTAATGAGTTATTATTAATTAATTATTAATTTAAAACGAATTATTATTAATTGATTATTATTAATATTTGTTAATTATAATAATATTAAATTTAAATAATGATATTATTATTTATTTAATTAATAATTAATAATTATATTATTAATTAATAATATTATATTACTATCGATATTATATTATATTATATTAATTAATGATATTAAATTTAAATCATAATAAAAATTATTAGCTGTAGTAATATTAATTAATAATAATAAATAATTAGTATTGATCCCTTGGGTTTTACAATGTTAATTCCTAGGGTTTATTAATCCCATGTGTTTTTAATGTTGATTCGTCGTGGTTATTGATCATTTTTGTTTATAATATCTATCCCTTGATTATTAAACCCTAAAATTAAGGGTTAAATATTAGTTTTAGGGTTTAATATTAACCCCTTAGGTTTATAATGTTTATCCCTCCAATTTATTAATTCATTAGGTTTATAATATTAACAATCCCTATGGTTTATTGATCCCTTCGGCTTATAATATTAATAATCATGTGCGTTTTCAATCCTTTGGGTTTAAAATATTAATTCCTAGGTTTTATTAATCCCTTTTGTTTTTAATATTGACACACTGGGCTTGTTTATCCCTTATATTTATAATATTTATCCCTTGGGTTTGCTAATTCCTTGGAATTATAATATTAAACACTTGAGTTTATTACTCCCTTGGGTTTATAATATTAATAATTCATCGGGTTTATAATTTAATCCCTTGGGTTTATTAATCATTTGGGTTTACAATATTAATTCCTAGGATTTATTAATCCTTTTGGTTTATAATATTAATATGTTCGATCTTTTGATCCCTTGATTTTATAATATTAATAATCCCTTGACTTTATTATACTATTATTATTTGTAAGTAATAATATAATATTTTTTTAGTTTAATATATAATCTATATATCTCATATTTTTAATTTACTTGAAGTAAATATATAAAGATATTAACAATTATATTAATAAATATATAATATTTATTCCCAATATTGGTGAGAGATAAATATCTATTCTAAATAACAACAAAAGATACTATTATTATGTTATATCTGAATTATATTATAATTTATATTAAGATTTTTTTATAATACATTTTTATATAATATATTATTATATTATTGTTATGTAATTTTTTTTCCAATTGAAGGGTAGCAATTTTCATTAAAAATTTTCGAAATGGGTCAGGTCCCTTACAGTCATGGAGAGCGTAGTCTCATAATTGTGTAGGTAAACAAGCAAAGAGATTCTATTTATACATTCATACATATACTCTTAACTTCTATCATACTATATATCTTCCAAAAAAATCCACATAATTCTACTACTCAACAAAACATAATATTATTTATATAAAAAGCATATTCTACCCACGTCTTCCAAGCTCGAGATCTTGCTATGATTCTTCAATATGCATACCTAGTTCCGCACTTGAACCATCACCAGGGTCCAGTTCACGGTTTGTAACGACAAAATTGTTAGAAAATTATATATTATGGAGCAATGGAACACATAAAATATTGTAGAAATATAAACATAGAAAACGGATAAAACAAGAGAGACACAGATATACGTGGTTCACCCAGTTTGGGCTATGTCCACCTCGAACAGCAAGTCCTTCCTTTCTATTATCCAGCAAAATGAAGAGACACAACCTACAGCAGATCTGCTGTAATATCCTCTGTTTTCTCTCACAGTCTCACCTCTCTGTTTCTCGCTCACCGAATACACATCTATTACACAGCCTCAAATACAATGCCCTCATACAAACAGAGGGGTTGCCTTCTAGGGCCAAAAACCCTAAACTAAACATAAGATCTACCGTCAGATCATCCGCCTAATGAACGACTCAGATTGACTAGAAATTACTATACATTTACAAGGCAATTTTACATCTGTTTTTAGCTCCGGGGGCACTTCCCCCGAGCCCCGCCGGGGGACCGCTGGCCCCCGAACCCCCATAGGGGGGACAAGTCCCCCCTGCACCCCCCCGCATGGAGGGGTGTGCAAACTTCTTGGGGTATACATCCGACTGAAACAAAGACCTCTGAAACAATTATGCTCCACACACAACAAATATTTCCCTTAACTAAAGGAACAATGCAATCACGAATCCCAAAGACCTACTTTAGAATTCCCATGGTGGTTGTCTCCAACTAAAATTTGATGTTCTCCACCTTATGTCTCAGGTTCAATACACCAGTATTTAGTTGTTCCATTGTTTTTTGGAGCACCGCCATGTCCTTCCCGAGGCCAAATAATTGAACAAACGCAACAACTAGATTATCATTAATCTTCTTGACTATTTCTTTGACAACCTTCTTACACGAGTTTCCCACAGTTTCCCAAAATTCCTATTGTGCCTAGAGTCCTTAGCGTCATTATCGCTACCGTTACTCGCAAAAGCCATGTTCCTTACTATTCTTCATTTCACTAGATAAATCCCACGATTTATATGCTTTGGCCAATCACTATAAATAACCACGTTATTATTTCCAAAATTCCTTCCCATCTTATCATGCATAAATGCATTCGGATTCTACAACATTTCTAAGATGCTTTCGTCCCGCTTTGTCATTTTTAGTTTCCACTTAACTAACCTGCCATGGTACAAATTCTACACTTTCCTAGTCTCTTATTTACTAACAAAATTAATAACCAAGGGAAGAGAGCCCACTTGTCGTATGTCATGACCACCTTTCTACCGCACGCCCACTTGTGTTTTAAATTCCAGCTTACGTTTCCTTCTCCCGAGACTCTCCATTGTATCGTCAGTATGTTGTCATTCTTAATTGCCTGCATTTCCTTATTAACTCCCGACCTCTAGTTGTAATCCAAAAGGATTACTATAAATGGAATTTCGAAGGACTATGACATATATCACTATGTTGGTTTATAAGCAATGATCCTTTCTCTGATTCTACTCCAATATTGGCTTGTACATCCACTACCTTATGATTAGCTCTTTTAATATGGAAGAATTTGATTTTTTCTATTTCTCTAAGGAAATATACTATCCTTATGTATAATGGAGAGGTCTTAGAATCAATAAGGTATTCACTTTTGGAAAAGCTCATACATTTTTCGATAACCACCATTGAATCCCCATTAATAATCAAATTCCTAATGGTCTTGGCGACGTTGATCTTGAAACCTTGCCAGAGAAAGAGTGCTTCGAATTCATTATTGGTGGCTTTCCTAAGACCCCAAGTGAACTTTATTTCATACTTTTCTTCAGGGATTAAAAGCACCCTTCCCAAGCCAGCCACACTATATTATTATGTATATATATATATATATATATATATATATATATATATATATATATATATTTTAGTTTAATATGTAGTGTGTATATAGTTAATCTTATTAATATACCCCAAGTAAATATATAAAATATATTGACAATTATATTGATAAATATATAATAATTATTCACGATATAATAATGGTGACAATAAATACATAATATTAATAATAACTAAATGTTATTATTATGTTATATGTGAATTATATTATAGATTTAAATATAACTATTAACATATTAGAAAATTTTTATATAATATCTAATATTATATTAATACACAAAAATAATGTTAATATAATTATATAAATATAAAATAATATTGCTATTATTATTTATAGAGTTATTAATAATCAAAAATAGTTATCCTTTAACAAAGTCTCTTGTATGGAGTTCCTAACATATGGGCAATGAACTCCACTAGCATGTTTATGGGCATGTTGGAAGGAAGAGTTGGGTTGTAGTTTGTTGGAAAATGAGAAAAGCGAGTGTGCTTGGATACTTTGGTGTGCAAATCTCCTATGCCAAAAGTGTAAATTTGATAAAAATGAACTTATATTAACAAAAATGTTGTTAGGTAATATGAATTCAGAAGGTTTTCCCTTCCATCAAACTTGATTGAAACTGTATAACTAATGTAGTGTGTATATAGTTAATCTTATTAATATACCCCAAGTAAATATATAAAATATATTGACAATTATATTGATAAGTATATAATAATTATTCACAATAAAATAATGGTGACAATAAATACATATTATTAATAATAACTAAATGTTATTATTATATTATATGTGAATTATATTATAGATTTAAATATAACTATTAACATATTAGCGAAATTTTATGTAATATCTAATATTATATTAATACACTAAATAATGTTAATATAATTATATAAATATAAAATAATATGGCTATTATTATTTATATAGTTATTAATAATCAAAAATAGTTATCCTTTAACAAAGTCTCTTGTATGGAGTTCCTAACATATGGGCAATGAACTCCACTAGCCCATGTTTATGGGGATGTTGGAAGGAAGAGTTGGGTTGTAGTTTGTTGGAAAATGAGAAAAGCGAGCGTGCTCGGATACTTTGGTGTGCAAATCTCCTATGCCAAAAGTGAAAATTTGATAAAAATGAACTTATATTAGCAAAAATATTGTTAGGTAATATGAATTCAAAAGGTTTTCCCTTCCATCAAACTTGATTGAAACTGTATAACTAACGTAGTGTGCTTATAGTTAATCTTATTAATATACCCCAAGTAAATATATAAATATATTGACAATTATATTGATAAGTATATAATAATTATTCGCGATAAAATAATGGTGACAATAAATACATATTATTAATAATAACTAAATGTTATTATTATGTTATATGTGAATTATATTATAGATTTAAATATAACTATTAACATATTAGCGAAATTTTATGTAATATCTAATATTATATTAATACACTAAATAATGTTAATATAATTATATAAATATAAAATAATATGGCTATTATTATTTATATAGTTATTAATAATAAAAGATAGTTATCCTTTAACAAAGTCTCTTGTATGGAGTCGCTGACACATAGGCAATGAACTCCACTATCATGTTTATGGGCATGTTGGAAGGAAGAATTGGGTTGTAGTTTATTGAAAAATGAGAAGAAAGAGTGTGCTTGGATACTTTAGTGTGCAAATCTCCTATGCCAAAAGTGAAAATTTGATAAAAATGAACTTGTATTAACAAAAATGTTGTTAGGCAATATGAATTCAAAAGGTTTTCCCTTCCATCAAACTTGATTGAAACTGTATAACTAATATATGAAAATACATAATCCTAAAATTGTCGGAGACGGATCATAATTTTTGGTTTTAAAATTTATTTATGATATTTTTATGACTATGGTAGGTAATTGCAAAATTATCAATTAATTTTTCTGGTCAATAAATTTATTTAATATATTTTAATAATCTCAAAATAAATTTATATATTTTAATAATCTCAAAAGAAAATAGAAATATATTAATATACGTTAAAGTTTAAAACAATAATAACATAATATTTTTTTACAAGTACATTATTTTAAAAATAATAAAATAAATTTATTATTATTATATTTTATTTGTGCATGATGGCAATTAGAGTGATTATTACTTATTAAAAGTAATTTCAATTTATCATGTAAAATTTTGAAATTAATTAGTTTATTTTAATATATTATTTATATAACTAAAAATTATATAAAATTTGATTTGGAAAAACAAATTATATGAAATTAAATTTTTTGAGCGGTCACTGAGTAGCTGCTACATCTACGGGAAAATATTGGGGCAGATCGTCGGCCAATCCTTAACAGGCTTAACCCCAAATTAAATTTTTTAAGTGGTTACTGAGTGGCCGCTACATCCACGGGAAAATATCGGGGCAGATCGTCGGCCAATCTTAACAGGCCTAACCCCGAGGGCGTCGAGGAGATTTGACCCTGTCACCTCCTAAACTGGGAAAGTGCTTTTAGCAACGGGAACTCGACCATTTGAGCTAACCCTTGGGGCTATTAAATTTTTATTTTTATCCTGATAAATATTTTCGGTGTTCACACTCTTGAGACTAGTCCTCAACACGTGGTCCAAATATCAAAAGTGCCCCCTTATAGGAGATTGCTTTCCATCAAAATGACCACTTTGCCAAATGTGTCCACAAGTTATTTAATGTTACGCAACCGAGCAATGAATGCAATGCAGTGTAAGAGTTTGTGTCATGTTCTTCCAACTATGTCTGATGACAAATGATTTGCGCTCTAGTTGTTAGTGATTTTGCTGTTAAAAACTTGTCATCTCCATTTGATATTTTTCTGAGTAATAAAGCTACCAAAATAATTAGGTCGGACGAGGAGAAGCTTGTAGCGCCATATAATCTCATTTCCTTCCCTCTGCTCTGCCCTCATGATTGCCATTAATGGTAATGGTAGGAACTTCGATGATGGCGACGAAGAGATTCGAAACCACGACGCTCGTCACTCAACGTACTGAGGGATGCGTCGCTGGAGCTGGGAAGTGCTTTTCGAAAATTGGCTAGCTTGGGAAGAAAAAGTGCACATGGATGGGTTCCTTCAAAACAACAGATACGACATGGCTACACTCAGCCTGAAGGGAAGATCTGCTTTGCCGAATTTCCCAAATTTCGTCCACACGCTTCCTGGCCCCTCGTCTTTGAATCCCAGAGATATCTAGTTGGTGGCCACTGAATTAATGCAACTAGTGGTCTCTAGAAATTTTTCATCTTGGTAACCACAAGATGAAACTTTATAGTATTCTACTCATAATGTGAACAGTGGTTATGTTTTTATCCTTCTTTCTGGACGAAGAATTATTGGCTTGCATTCTTCCAATTAGAAAATGGATATGGGTGTTGATGCTACATTCCTTGCCAACTCCTTCGGTGAGACTGACGAACATAATTTAGTACATGACCTCAAGGGGTCGGACCAAGAGATTTTACCTTAGAGAATTTTTTTTAATTACTGTGTGTTACGCAGGACCGCTCCATTGGCAAACATATGCGTTGTTCCATGTTGATCAATTTTTTTCTTTGTCTAGCAGCCTGTGTGAATAGTTTGTTTGTTTGATTGCTATCGCGCTCTATTCAGTGTCTCTTCCATCCCTATAATGATCCATGTTAATGAAAGAATTGTATGTTAATAGTGTCTCTTCCATCCCTATAATGATCCATGTTAATGAAAGAATTGTATGTTAATACTATCTCACTACACCATATTAACTAATAATATTTACTTATTTATTTATCTTAACCACAAAGAGAAAATTAAGAGTTAATGAGGGGATAAAACTTCGAACATAACCTAGTGAAAAAATAAAAAACACACTTAAACTAAATAAAAAATAAAAAACACAATACATTCATCTAAAATTTTAAACACAATACATTCATCTAAAATTTTATGAGAATGTCTGGTGCAAATGCTAATTTTAATTTTAACTATAAAAAGGAGGTGTGCAGCGTTGTTTATTTAATGATTTATTCATAACGTTAGTTCTTAGTTTGTGAGTCTAGTAACTCACTATAAGTTTCTATGATTGTGTTTCGTGTTCAATGTAGCTTAGCTAGGTTCGAGTGGATGACTTTGGCTTTTTCGAAATCCCTAAGTGATCTTTCAACATTAATTTTCTTAGAAAAAGGGATGGAAAACAAAAATTCTCAAGAGATGATTGATATTTTTTTTTTTGTAAGCTGAGGCGAGATTCTATGTTTCTATTACTGGAAAAAAAGAACATTACATACATAAGCAGGTCTCAACCCGCCCTTAAGGGAAACCGGGTTTCTTGACCACCTGAAATTTTTAACTGCCATCCAAAAAAAGTATATAACCAGTCGATCTGTCCATGCTAAATATCCATCTAATCTTACTATATTCAAACTGATTTTTATCTGAGTCATGATCAACTAATATATCAAAACAAAACTAAAAGTAAAAACCTCCTTGCAACAGCTCCATCTTCTACCGATTCCTTGTATCCGCGTTTGCCTCTTTCTCTGTCTTGATTCCCATACCGCTTGCTTGGAGTATCTTCATAATCTCGTCCATCTTTCTATCTTGCATAAGTAAAGTAACTTGGATATTTTTCAGCTCCTTTTTCAAAACAGGGATACCTTGAGCCAATTCAACCATTTCCATGGCCACCTGCTCCATTGCTTTGGCTAATAATCTCTTCATTCCCCAATAAACATGCAAAGATTGTTTATACAGGGACATTCTCCCTCTTGTATGCCCCGGTTCAGGCAGATACTGCTCCCAATCTTCCATTTCTGGATCTAAAAGCTCCTGCATGGCTTCTTCCTCTAATTGCTCAATGATTCTTCGAATATCCGGGTTCGTATCCTGATAATAGGCCTGTTCTGCCTCCTGCAATTTTTTCCTCATATCTCTTTTGCCTCTTTTCCTTCCCCTGACCTCACTCGCAGTTCCTTCTTCATACTCTGATCTTTCACCCCTACTCCCTCGTCCTCCTCGTCTGCCAGATCCCCCTCTGCCTCTCTGGTTAACACCTTCCTTCTTCTGCCCTCGCGTTCCTATTCTCCTCCCTCGTCTGCCACCCGACGCTTGTTCATCAGCTTCCTGGTCCTCTTCGTCTGCTTCCCGGTCTTCTGCTTCATTCTTATACTTCCTCCCCTTACCTTCTTTACCTGCTTGTGCTCGTCGGGGTTCCTCCTCCAAAATATAATCCCGTATATCAAACTCATCCTCGGATTCATCTGGGATATTCAGAAAAATCTTCTACATGTTCTCCTCAACTTGGCTCTTCCCTTTTGTCTCTCGACTAGCCTCCTTACTTCTCGTCCATCTTCCTATGTCTCTGTCTTGACCCTCTGCCATTTCTTCTACCCTCGTCTGCTCCAAATTCGTAACTCTCCCCCTCACCTTGCTCTGATGCACAACTGGTTTCCTCCTTCGATTTGTTCGACTGCATGCATATCTTAACTTATTTCTGCTCGGCCACCTTTGCTTCTTGAAACTTCCTTTCTTCCTGTCCTCGTCATTAATCCGCATTCCATTTGTGCTATCATAAGTGGAAACGATCGCTATCAGTCTGACAAATCCATCTCCCGTCCTCGGTACCTTGTCCCCTTTCCTTCTTGGGATGAGCATTCGTCCCTTGAGTTGATTAATCTTACCCTCCTTGACATTTAATTCATATGCACGAGCCTGCAGACACTCTGAGCCATCATGATTTACTGTACTATTATCCCTCCTTACCATAATCAGGAGGCGCCTATTCATTCCCTTCTTGTGCGGTCGCTGCATTAAAATCCTGGGTTAATATATTATTTAACTCATTCCACCTTGGATCATCTTGTAATGATATCCAACTACCGTCCACTCTCCTGTCCGCTCCTCCACTTCCCCAATTAGCCAATAAATCAGCTGCGCGGTTGCCATTTCTCAATACATGATTAATAATAGTATATTCGATCCTACTCAGCAATCCTTCCAGATCCTGTATTATCCCTGCTGTCCGCCAACTCTTCGCGACATGATCCCATCGCTTACCATCCCGTAATTTTCTCAACATATCTATCGTGATCCGGGAGTCTCCTTCAATTTCAAGATTCATATAACCATTTCTAACTGCTATTCGGAGTCCCTGGTGTACTTCCCACAACTCCGCTTCATTGTTCGTCATTTCTCCTCCGAATTCAGCATACATCCACCGTATAGTACCACTGCTATCTCTGAATATGCCTCCCAGACCTGCTTGTCCGGGGTTGCCCTTTGAGGCCCCATCGAAATTTAATTTGATCCGTCGATCCCCGGGCAATCTAAAATAATTGGGGCTTTGCACTCCTCTTATGGGTCTCCTCTTTGTATTAGGGTAAATCATTGTTAAATCCATATTCAGTTTTGAAACAATTCGATGTTCCTCCGGGTTCAGCTTCCAATCCTCTTCCTCCCATACTTCTGACAGCACCGTTTCTTTGATCGATCTACATATTACATCCCAAATTCTCGATTCTTGACTCCTTTTATCTTGAAAGATTCTTCGATTTCGCTCTTTCCAAATTTCCCAGATTATGAACCCCACTGCCAGAGTCCATATCCTTCTTACAACTTTGCTTTGGAAATTCCCCTTTCCCCATTGAAGCAGAGTATTCCTGAGGTTATCTGGATCCCTGTTTGTTTTACCAAATAGTATCCTAATCTCTTCCCACAAACTTCGAGTAAATAAACATTTGTTCAGTAAGTGTTCCTGAGTTTCTATTTCCTTACTACAAAGATAACATCTTGACGGTCCATACATTCCTCTTTTCTGAATATTATCCCATGTCAGGATCCTCCCTCTACACACGAGCCAGACAAAATATGTTACTTTTGGCCACCATTTACTTTCTCAAATCTTTTTCCATTCCACTAGTTCCTCCTCTCTTTCCTCCCTCGTTACCCAATAATATGCTTCTTTGACTGTAAACAGACCCTTCATCGCTTTGCCCCATCTAAGGATATCCTTCCCTTCTCTAATTTTGATTTTTCTCGATTCTAATTCTCTGGTATACACCTGCCCAGCCTCTTGACTTATAGTGTCATCCAATTCCTCTGGTCTTTTCCAGACTCTCCATATGTCATTCACTGTTTCTCTCTTCCAATAATCCCGTACATATTCCATTCCTGCTCTTTGCGCTCTTTGTTGGACTGCATGAAGAGTTTGGATTCGATTCATGTTATCCCGCTGTTGCCACCCTTCCTCCCAAAACCTTGCTGAGCTTCCATCACGGATTTCCCAAAAGGCCAGATTCCTAACTATATCCCGATTGCTACTTGCTAACTCCCAAATTTGTGATCCCCTTGGAGTTTCCTCAATTCTTAAACGCCCTTCAGATGTATCAGGCATTCCATATTTTTGATTCCATATTTTTTTCCATACATCGGTTCCCCCCTGTACCCATCGCCACCATAATTTCGCCCCTAAAACCTTATTTACAAATTCGGGATCTCTTACTCCAAGGCCCCCTTCCTCTTTCCTTTTGATTACGTTCTTCCAGGAGACCAGAGTCCATTTCTTCTGTTGCTTAGGACCCCCCCATAGAAATTTACCCAGTATTTCTCTCATTTTGGAAAAAACTCCTTTGGGAGCAGCCATAAGTGATAAGGAATATATCGGGATAGATAATAAAACCGATTTTAATAGAACAATTTTGCTTGCTATATTCAGTAATCTGAACGACCAATTAGCTAACCGTTTTCTGAGCTTTTCCAATAAGCTCTGCCAATTCTTTATGCGGTTAGGGTTTATATCCAATTGAATACCCAAATACTTCGTTGGTAATTCCCCCTATCTAAAACCTAGAACTCTAGTTAAATGAGCTTTGATAGCCTCAGGTGAATTAAATATAAAAGTACAAGATTTATCATTATTAATCTCCATACTTGATGCGCTCCTGAAGACTTCTAAAACCTTCTTGAAACTTCTCACCTCCTTCAAAGACGCTTCTCCAAAGAGCATTAAATCATCAACAAACTGTTGATGCGTGATAATAAGATTATTCCCCCATAACCTTGTTCCTTTGATTCTCCCTTCACTGACTTCTTTTTTAAGTTTTCGACTTAATCCTTCCATAGCCAAAATGAATAGGAACGGGGAAATTGGGTCCCCCTGCCGAATACCCCTGGTGGCATTAAAAGTATCTGTAGGAATACCATTAACCAAAATTGAAAAATTCGGAGTGGAGATCATACTGACAATCCATGCTATCCATCTGCTCTCAAAACCAAAAGCTCCCAAGACCGCTCTAAGATATTCCCAGTTCAGTCGATCATAAGCCTTAGACAAATCCAATTTCATTAACATCCCTTTCTGTTTTCTCACCTTCAAAGAGTGTATCACCTCCTGAGATACCACTATACCATCCAATATTTGCCGACCTTCCACAAAGCCAGTCTGTTCTGGTGCAATTAAGTTGGGTAGGAGAGGTTTCAATCTCTTCATAATCAGAGTGGATATTATCTTATAAATGACATTACACAGTGCTATGGGTCTAAAGCCCTGTGGTTCCTCCGAGGTATTACTTTTAGGAATCAGGGTCAGAAAGGTCGAGTTTATTCCAGGCCATATTCGCTGTCGCAATCGTGATTCTTCCACCGCCTCCAGTATCTCATTTCCCATAAAATGCCAACTAGCCTGGAAGAATTCCACTGTATACCCATCCGGACCTGGAGCCTTGTTCTTACTCATGTTCATCACTACTTCGCTTAATTCTTCCAAGGTTACTGCCCTCATTAATGACTTATTTTGTTCCTCAGTTACTATTCTTGGTATCTCCCTGCAAATATTATTAATAGCTTCTCCTCTATCCCTTTGATTTTTTGTTAGTATCCCTTTGAAATAATCAACCAAAGTCTTCTCTATATCCTTCTGTTCGATAACTCTTTCCCCATCAGCATTTTTAATTGAAAAAATTATATTCCTCTGTCTGTGTTGAACCATAGCCTGGTGGAAGAATTTTGTATTCCTTTCTCCTTCCCTTAACCATCTTATCCTTGATTTTTGTCTCCACAAAATCTCCTCCTGTTTCCTTCTCTCTTCCAGCTGACTGATAATTCTTCCTTCCTCCCTACTCTTCTCTTCGTCCCTACCTTCAATGATTATTTTTTGTTGGATTTCCTCCATCTCTCCTTCCAATTTCTGCTTTGCCTCGAAAATATTCCCAAAATCTTTCCTATTCCATTCTTTTATTCTCTTTTTAAGTTCCTTGAGCTTCAATTGTATAGTATGCATCTTCCCGTTACCCCTGATATCGCTCTGATTCCACCAGTCCTCTACTTTCTTTATGAATTGTGGATCTCTAAGCCAAAAAGATTCAAACCGGAAGGGCTTCCTCCCTTTGACCTGCTTGATATCAATATCCAATCGTATGGGCCAGTGATCAGAACCAAGGCAGGGAAGGATTTTAGCTTCAATAAACACATCCCGATTCAAAATTTGCTCTGAAAGCAGGAATCTATCGAGTCTCGAAGCAATTTGATTCTGTCCTCCTCTTCTATTGTTCCAGGTATGAACCCCATTCGTTGTATGGATATCAACTAATCTCAAGTCCCTAATCATATTGTTGAACTCTTCCATATTCTGGTCCTCCCTCCTTATTCCCCCTCTCTTTTCTCCTAAATTCCTTATCATGTTAAAATCCCCTCCAATTATCCACGGTGTATGCTGGATGAAACTTCTCATGGTGTGGATATTTTTCAAGAAATCTTTCCTTTCCCTATAATTATGGGGTCCATATACACCTGTGAAAAGGATTCTTTCCCCCATCCCCACTAATTGAAATAATCCTGAAAGGATTCTAGGCAAACTAAACTAATGATCAAAAATTACATCTTCCGGATTCCACAAGATAGCCAAACCCCCTGTTGTTGCCACTGCATCGAGGGCCATAACCTCATATCCAATTTTCAAATTCTTTATAGTTGTTGCCAGCTGTTGGCTCTCCATTTTCGTTTCCTGAATTACCAAAATGCTTGGTTTATCTTTCTTCACTCTGTCCTGCAAATATCTCTGTTTCCCTTTACTATTTAATCCCCTAATATTCCAACTTAACACAATCATTTATAACTTTTTAGGTGTTTGGAAAAATACCTCAGACAGAGGTATTACCCTTCCTGAATTCACTAGAGTCTCGCCCACTGCTTGAATTGACTCATTTATTGTTCTTCTCCCTTTTTTCCTTCCACCCTTGCCATGTCCTTCCCCTTCCAGGTTTTGGGATTCCTGATTTCCTGTTTGATCTGACCTATTTTCTATTAATCCTACCTTCTTCTCCTTATATCTTTGAAAGGTTTCCTTATATAACTGTTTCTCTTTTTCTGGGATGAATCTCTCGTCCACTTTTTTCCATTCATTGAGTAATTTCTTCATTATTTTCTCTTCCTCCGAACCCACTTCTCTTATATTTTCCATACCTGTCATTGACTGTTCTTCACCATTACCTAGTCTTACTACCGCCTCCTCTTCAGGTTCTCTGCTGGGACTCCTGCTTTTTCTTTTTCCATCCTTGATGATTTCCATTGGGGCTGTCCCAGTAATCACCTATTCCTTCTTACCTCCCTCATATTCCTCTTCGTTCTCTTGAAGAATTTCGAACTTATTTTGACTTTCAAGTGTGGAATTTGACTCCTTAGATGGAGGTTTTGAAGGTTCGGGATTCGACTTCCTTCTCCGCTATACTTCCTGGAAACCATTTTCTTCCCCTCCCATTCCTTTTTCTGCCCTTATTTCCCCCTTGTTATCGTTATCTGCTTCCACTATTCTAATTTGTGGGCAATCCTGTGCAAGATGTCCATATACATGACATCGTCTGCACCTGAACGGTATATGTTCGTAGTCTATAGGCTGCTGCCATACCTCATCCTGATATTCAAGCTCAATGGATTCCGGTAAAGGTTCTGATATATTCATGTATACACAGATCCTTGCATAAGAATTATATTTCCCTCTTTTCGTCGATTCCGCCACCTTTACAAAAGTTCCAATCGAATTTCCAATTCCTTCCAATATCTCAGGATCCCAAAATTCATCCGGTAACCCAAATAATCTGACCCATATCGGGGCTGCCATTATTTTCTCCTCATCAGGGTTGTATCTATCTTCCCAGTATCGTGTGAACAAACCCGCATTGTTCATGAAGTGCGGCCCCTCCTCAAAAACCCTTTCCTTATCCTCTAGGTTTGCGAAGATAACTGTAAAAAATCCCTTCGCCCCCAACTTGAGATCTATATTCCCTCTGGGTCACCATCGTTGTTGAATCCATCTCGTGAGGTCCCTTTCAGATGGCCAATATCCTATAAACTTACAAATTAATGCATGATCTCGCATATAGCAACGGTAATTTTCCAATTTGTTATTTGGAATCACATACCGTGGCTTTTTCTGTGCCCTAGGAAGGCATCTATTCACCAACCTTGCTTGCCATTTGTTCCCCAATACTGGTGTTTCCCTGCTAATTTGCCGCACTCCCCCTTGCCCTGCTTCGTTCCCTGAACTTCCTGCCATTACGTTCCTGTAGGAGGGGATCTCTCCCCTCCCCTGTCTTTCCCCCATTACTTCTTTCAGTCCTCCCAAACCCTTAATTCTGCTATAATCTTTCCTTAAAATCTTCAGCAGTACCTGGTCAGAATATCTCTTGTGTACCCTATTCGTCAACAGTCTTCCCGTTCTCTGTTATTTTCCTGCGTCTCTGAAACCCTACCATCGACCCACGTTCGAGTTCGAGTTTGCTCCTGTCATACTTCCGAAATTATATGGTTTTAATACCATTAAAAAAGCGAGATGATTGATATTTTATTAAAACCCTTCTTTTTCTTTAAATTCATCCATTTTCTTCCCATTACTCGAAATGCGATATAAATTAGAAAGAAAAAAACCAATCATCCTTAATAATATAAAGGCTATGAGTTCTAAACAATATTTTATCCTCTAACCTAGTTCAAGTGAAACCCGACATAAATTACAAAAAAACTAATCATCCTTAGTAATGTAAAATATAAATTAGAAAAAAATACCAATCATTTTTTTTTAATATAAATGCTATGAGTTCTAAACAATATTTTATCCTCTAACCTAGTTCAAGTGAAACTCATATTTCGTGTAATTATATCTATATTCACTTTATTTTGAAATTTAATAATACAAATCAACCATTTAAATTTTATATGTTTTCTATCCTATTTCTTATTTGCATTTTTCAAAAAAGGGAATTACTTATTTCATACTTAAATGAGTTTTTCCAGCTAGTTATAGTTTTTAAAATATATGGTTTATTTCATGCTTAAATGAGTTTTAAAGCTAGTTAAATTTTTATGTTATTTTAAACAAGTGCTGCATGCAGTCGGTAGTCCCTGCCTAACCATATAATACGCCATTTGTTAAGGCTCATAACCGTTTTATACACATGGTATCCATGGGAGGGTTAGAAGTCTCGCAAAAACCCTATTTCAGGATATCATGAACAAATCACTTTTATCTTCACCTTAGGATAACTTCACACAAAGTTTGGAGTGAATTGAGAAATGTATGACGTGTAAACTAAGGAAAAGAAAGTCAATTTAGGAATTAAGTTGAATGTCTTTGGTACAACGGAAGCAAAATTATTTTATTTCTAATTGAAAATAATATAGGGGATTAGTATGTTTAGGTACGAGGTAAAGAGTCAAAAGAGGCTATTTATGGAAACCAAAAAAAAAGACTGGCAACAGAGAATAATATCTAATAAAGAGCACATAAATTTCCTTCCTCCTCAACCTGGGGATATCAAGATAAAAACATTAGTAATATAAAATAAGAAGAGTAATATTTGAATGTAAAACCATGGAAGCAAAATATGTGGAAATATTGAGAAATAAAATTGTTTAGATACATGTTGAAGACAACCATATCTCCGGGTAAATTGGCCCATTAAACAAAATAAGATTAGTTAAACAAAATAAGATTAGTAAACTAAATTATAACTTAAGATCCCTCTCTCTACACAAGAAAAACCTAAAAATTGAATGATCCTAATTTATAAAGGTTAAAATGGAAACCAACATTAATTTAGTGTTAGGGTTTCACTACATGTAAACCCTATTCGGACGAAGAAATAAAATTGAAGAAAATACATAACTAGTCTGTAGTAGGATAGAAAGAATTCAACACTTTTCGAAACGAACTGCCGAAATACCCTAAAGGGCCGCTCCACAGACTATCTTGCGAGAAATCACTGCCATAAAAATGGCAATCAGCCTTCAGAATCCAGAACACATTAACAAAGAGTGATACAGAGTAAAAGAACGAAAGTAGTAGATAGGATTTAGGAGAAGACTCGTAACGATTGGTAAAATGTGAAAATACTTGTATTGTAGCTACATAGTTCTCTGAAATTAATTAATATTTAAATTAATGTTCTTAATCAAAGAAATTTGATTAATATATGTCATTATTGGAAAATACAGCAACAAAAAATGGTGCTCAAGTATTAAAGCGGAAAAATCCACGCAACTCACCATATGTATTTGACATGCAAGTAGACATTCTAGTAGAGAAACACGTATACATTAATATTTAAATTAATGCTTTTAGTCAAAGAAATTTGATTAATCTATGCTATTATTGGAAAATACAACGAAAAAAATTGTGCTGAAGTTTTAAAGCGGAAAGATCAGTACGAACAACCCTATGGGTTTCCTTCACAGGGATCTCTCTGCAATTAACCGCGTTGGAAGCCGCGGGTGATGTCTTCAAAGCCTTACAGTCCTGCTGCACTCCATTATCCGAATAATTCAACGAAGAGCCATAGAGGCTCAGCATACCTTCTTTTCGAAACGAACTGCTGGAATACTCGAAGGAGCCGCTCGACAGAGTATCTTGCGAGAAATCACTGGCGTAAAAATGGAAAACAGCCTTCAGAATCCGGAACACATTAACGAAGAGTGATACAGAGAAAAAGAACAAAAGTAGTAGATAGGATTTCGGAGAAGACTCGTAACGATTGGTAAAATGTGAAAATACTTGTATTGTAGCTACATAGTTCTTTGAAATTAATTAATATTTAAATTAATGTTTTTAATCAAAGAAATTTGATTAATCTATGTCATTATTGGAAAATACAGCAAAAAAAAATGGTGCTCAAGTATTAAAGCAGAAAAATCCACGCAACTCACCATATGTGTTTGACATGCAAGTAGACATTCTAGTAGAGAAACACGTATACATTAATATTTAAATTAATGTTTTTAGTCAAAAAAATTTGATTAATCTATGCTATTATTGGAAAATAAAGCGAAAAAAGTTGCGCTGAAGTATTAAAGATGAAAGATCCACGCAAGAAAATACAGCGAAAAAAATTGCGCTGAAGTATTAAAGCGGAAAGATCCACGAAAGACGGTCTATGTGTTTGACATGCAATTAGATATTCTAGTAGAGAAACACGTATACATTGTAGTTATCAGCTGAAACTAGAGGCTGAAGTTGTCAATTGAAACTAGCGGCTGTAGCTAGCTATTGTTGCTTATGCTTTAGCTCGCGCATCTGCTTTTGCGTCTGACTCTCTTCGTACCTTGGCTGGGCATCTACGTGAGTGGGATTGTTTTGTTTCATCTTTCCCAATCTATTTATTTATTAAAGCGATCATAGGAATTATCCCACTAAGAAATCGATATTGTGAGGTAATCAGTTGTTTGAGCCGCGCCCCTTTTCTCTTTAATAAGCAAGCTTGTTGTGGATGAATAGCTGTTGTTGACGTCTAAACAGTTTCAATAATTCCTTTCCAATGTCGGCCGGGGACTAAACAACAGGCAAATACCATTGCTAGCACTACCATGGGGAACAGACACCTTTGTAGCTACGATTGATACAAAACTCTCTCAATAGGGAAATAGGGGTTTGCTCACTTCTGTAAAACCATTGTAGTATATCAACCTTTACGGTCCGGATTTTGGTATGAAACAAGATCATTTTTTCTTTGAAAGATTGTTGATTGGACTGAAAAAATTTAAAAGTTGAACCTGCACCAATCAGAAGCCGAACACTAGAAGGGCAATGAAGTGATAAATTGAAAGAGAATTTACCTTTTTTGATGGGTTGGGCAGCTAAATGCTGATAAGGTAAAAGGATGCAAGGTCGTTCTCGCCGACCTTTATTTGTGCTACGATGAGGGAAGCTTCGGGCCCTGGTTCTATTGAAAGGGAAAAGGGTGAAAATTACCGCTGAATTTCCTTGGTTACATACTATATCTAGGAAACATCTGCAGATCTGGTGAATATATTTGAATTACTTGTCCAACATATCTAAAATTTTCTTCTAGTTTACCATTCCTGTAAATTGAAAGGTTTAGACACAGAAGGCGCACATAAATTTTATTAGGTTCTAGTACCTGCCATCATAGATATTTGCTGTAATATGGACAGATGGGCCCACTACCCCGGCAGGGACTACCGCTAAGGCAGTGGCTCCCTTTAATGAATACAGATCGAAAATTGACCAGGTGTGAAAGTAAATTGCTAAAAAGTCTGTAACTTACTAGCAGCGAGCTTAAATAATACTGAAGCCGGAGTTCTACTTGATATCTTTGAACCATAAATAATACTGAAGCCGGAATTCTACTTGATATCTTTGAACCAGAATTCTTCTTGATATCTTGCACGCAGTTACTCCGGAAAACTCCGACCAAAAAAACATTCGCACCTATCTAAAACCTAGAATCAGCACAAAGAACTGTAAATTCAAAACCCCATCTAGAAGTCGTCGGGAATCTTGTAATAGATAGATATCAGCAAAACACAAAAATTGCAGCCAAGCTAAATAGTGTTATAATTTGGATATAACACCTGAAATACGAACTAGAATATGTGTTATAATTTGGATATAACACAAAATTCTGAAATACGAACTATGGAATATAAGAAGATAGAATGCTTATGAAACATTACAGGAGTGCTGAACATTCCAGTGGAAAACGTGGCAGGAGTGCTGAACATTCCAGTGGAAAACGTGGCTTCTGATGGGTTTGCTAGGATTTCATACCTTCCTCTTCAAGCCATATTTCCAATTCCCTTCAAATCATGTTTCTGGTTCCCTTCAAATCATGTTTCTGGTTCGAAATGTTCTGGTTATAAATGTATAAACGTTCAAAGTTCAGTTCTTCAACTGCAAATGGCAGTGTTGATGTTTCCACCGGCTGTCAACCTAAACCACATTAACATTGGTGAATTGATTAAGCAAAATAACATAGGAAATGGCAAGTGGGATTAAGAGTTTATTTTTTATGATAGGTGTCCAATTTCTGAGAGGTGGTGGCAGCGAGTAGCTCAAAGGTGGCAGCAAGGCGGTGACTCAATTGCATGGCAAGGCCGTGAGTGAACTTTGGATAAAATGTGTTTTGATGCCTATTAAATTTACATAAATACAGTCGACTCCAAACTCTTTAGCCTAAGTTTTTAGAAAAGTATACCGTGCTGCCGGCAATAAGAGGTCGAAACACAAACTTTGGATAAAAATCTATTGAGAAGAAAATTTTATTTCAAACATTGGCTTAAACCTGACATGTACGGGAAATTTTACTTGGTCAAAGCTAATTAATCGTTGGTCAACGATCGATCGATCGCTATTAGTCCCAGGCAGGGACTAATAAAAAAATAAGATTATAATGGCCTCTTATGTGTTGAAAAAGATGAGGGTGTCTGAAAAATGTTTTGTTTGAAATTAATCCAATTATTATCATAAAATTATATGAAACAAATTATCTATATTCATTTGGAAATTTATTGATTAAACTATAATTAGAGTTTATAATTAGGTTTTATATATTTTATAGATTGATTGATTAATTAATGAATTAATTAATCAATCAAAACCAATTATGTTGTTGGAGAGTCTCCCTAAATGGTTAGAAGATCATTTTCATCTTCACCACTTCCATGGAAGTCTAAATATGCAAATTCCTTAACAAGAACATATACTTTACTCTTAAGATTTAAGAGTTGCAATTGCAAGACATCAATGTTGTGGAATTTCTTATTGTACCTCACTTCTTTCCACCAAAACCTTTCCCGTGATGGTTTTGATATGCTAATAGTGGTTAATATTTTTCATATACAAGGTTTACCTAGAGCACATGTTTCTTGGGTCTGATATGTAATGACCAATATTTATTTCTAGCTCTACCACAAATTAGAAACATTATTCTGCCCTATCCTCTTCATTTGCCACATTGATTATCTCCCTTGCAACATGAAATGTGTGTTCCTAGTATTGAGTAGTAGAGGCTTTAGCATTAACTTAAACCCTTGAACAAGGAAGCTCTCTTCTCCCATGGTGTTCGTGGTGACATTGAGAAGAATTTGGATGCAAGATAACAAAAAGTAGACTTGAAATAGGAGGAATAACGAGATAGCTATCATAAACAGGGATACTAGAAGAAACCAAACCTAACACTAACTTCCATCCAAAATAATGCAAAGAAAAGGGCTCGGAGAGCCAAGCCAAGCAACAATCAGGAAAACAATTATATGAAAAATGATGAAGTGAACTAAGAGGAGGAAAACCCAAGTTGTCAGATTAAGAGGGTTGCTTGATTAATTTTTAGCAAAGAGGGTTGCCTACAGGAATGGAAAGTGCAACTCGAAAAGAAGGAAAAATAGAGGAAACATATACAAGCAACATAGAAATTTGGATGTCGCTTCCAAAACGCATAAATTTTGAAGCCCTATATCTCTAAAATTGAAGTCATCACCATCATGGTTGACAAATGCACTAGATCCAATATACAACAATTCTCAAAAGTGGCAGTGAACATCGATGAGTCCAGATGGAACTTTAGATGATGTCCCTTAACCACCATCATATTCATGCTAATGCAAACACTGTATAAGCAGTCAAACTACCTTGTGCTCAAATTTGTAGCTGGTGACACTTACTTGTGAGTGAAATCATGTAGAAGTCTCATATAATACACCTACGGTGGGGGGATTGAATAATTATATATTTGAGATGCATTTATTTGTTTAAATGTGAATGCATATGATATCTTGGAACACTCCTTCTATATGTAAAGTTTAACATTAGCATCTTTTGTCAGTATTTTTGGGTTACAATTTCACATAATATTATCACTGCATTAAAAAACCATAAAAAAAAAAATAAAAAAAAAATTGTATTCACTTACTTTAGTGTTAGGTTGTTAGGTAAATAATAATAGATTCAAGCACATGGTGTTGGTGGCCTTTCCTACTATACACGTGGTATTATATGCAGTTAAGTCCTTTTAATAGATTAGTGATTCTTTATTGTATTGTTCTAGAGTTGGAAAAGAAAAAGGCTCACTTGGATGGGTCTAGGGTGTTGAATAAGTTTACAGCACATGATATTAGTGGCATCCCCTACTAAACATGTGGTATTACATTCATTTAAAACTTTTAAAAAGATTAAGGTTTCTTCATTGTGGTGTGCTATAGTTGAACAAGAAAAACATTATCTTGGATGGGTTTAGTGTGTTGTATGGGTTCATTGTGTTTAAGTCAAAATACAATTAACCACTTCGCATTTTCCACTGTAAATCATGTTGCCCATGGCTTGTGTGTTTTGTTTCTATGTATGGTTCATTCACATTTGTTTTTCTTGTATTTTTATCTTTAATTAGTATTATGAAGCGAATGAAGGGTCAAAGAGTTGAAGCTGCTACTTGGTGAAGAAGGTATTATAGTGTTTGGTCAAGTTGTGAGAGGGATCAAGAAAGTGCATGGAAAACCCACTTGGAGATGAAATTAGATAACTAGTTTTATACGAAAATGAAAAGGAAAAGACCATAACCAGCATACACAGAAACTAGATCATGATGTTTGTTGTGATGAACTGGCATAATGAGAGCACTTGGTGTGAGTTAGTGTGAACACCAGAGGATGACAACTTAAGTTTTAGGAGATAAACACCCAAAAAAAGGATACTTTGAAACTTTTATAAACTACAAGTATATGAGCATAAAACCATAAGACTTGGTTAGGCATGCACACCCATGTTGGTAAAGTCTAGATGCACCACCAAATAAAGATGGAGGACGGTGCAACTAATTCATTAGATATACAATCTTATTAAGTGTACTAGTGTGGTAGAGAGGCGCTCTTATAGTCTGGTAGAGATGTGGTAATGTAATGTCAGTTTAACATTTTTGACTGGGTCAAATTGCATTAAACGAAAACTAAAACTAAAATAATCTAAAAATAAAATTAATAATTATAATTATGCCCAAAGGGTTTTCTATTGTGAGGTTTATCCTCATGACACTCTTTATATTCATCATCACTAAGAGAATCTTGACCAAGTCTCCCTCCGTTTAACAGTGCAATCCCCTCAGTTTAACACCTCCACCATCTGTTAAGGGTCGACGTTTAACACCTCCACCATCTGTTAAGGGTCGACGTTCCTTTGCACAATAATGTGCAAATACTACTTATAATTATAATTAATAATTAAATTAATTTAGATACCTTTTAACTTTAGATTTATTAATCCTTCTTTAAACGATAATGTATAAATATTACTTATAATTATAATTAATAATTAAATTAATTTATATTCCTTTTAATTTTGGATTTACAAAACCGGTAATACAAACTTTTTTTAATTTTTTTTTTTTAAATAAAAAAAATGTGATGCATCTTAAAAAAATAATAAGCTCAAGATTAAAATGAATATATGCTAGTGAAATTAGTCGCATACCCTCTTTTATCTACTGGGCTAAATCATGAGGCTATAAAAACTAATATTCGTTCGATTAATTTTATAGCAACCTCCGAAGAAAAAGGGCTCAAAATACCAATCGTACGATAACATGTTATACACAACTGTCACTGAAAACTTCTGAAATCTAGAATATACGCGATAAAATTGTGCCGTCCTCATTTTCAATTCCTAAAGCAATAACCCGAGTAATACGCGATGTGCATGCGGCGTTGCTCCAACTGAGTGGTGTTGCGATCTGTCACGATGGCACTCAACGTTCCTTGGCGCGGAAGGATAAAACGTTGACAGCGACTGCCAACAGGCGCGTCCATGAATCCAGAATCTTTTCACTTTAAAGCTGTGGAGGAGTAGCTCAATACATGCATTCGGATCAATCTTGCTCCCTACCTCTGTGCAGGAACGACAGAATTTACCGAAAGGTTTCGTTTAGTGTTTTATGTTTTCTAATCTTCCGGGGTGCTATGGAAAAGCGTCATGGACGTGGAAGAGATGCGTTATGGAGCAAGATTTTACAAAGAAAATGTCTGAGCCGCCTGGTGGGCCGGAGGAGAATTCAAATCTCGATTAACGCCTCGGTTCGAATTCGATCAGTGAAATTTGCCATGGATCTGTCACTGGCCATGGCATCGAGTGGTCGAAAGGCGTGGAGCCGAGCAATCGTTGGAAAATACCTTTCCAGACCGCAGAAACCCCGCCGCCAACTGCGAGTACTTAAATCCAGATGGAATGTCCACGGAACAAGGAGATTGGCGTCTGCCGAAACCAGACCGAGCAGAACGGGGCTGAAATCGGCTTCCAAGGCGGGGTGTAATTGCGAGGTAGAGGCAGGACGTACCGTAGCTTCTCGTATGCAAACCATAAGGTTGCTCGTTCCGGGTAGCCGTGGACTGGACACACCGGATCTTCTAAAGGAGACCGCAGATTACATCTCGGCCCTCAAGAAGCTGGTTCAGGCCATGCAGCTACTTGCAGACTGCTGCTCAAATTTGACCGCTCATTCTACTTGTGAGATCTAGTTTCGACTTTCAACATACGCCTGCTATGTTTAGGAATAAGGTTGCCTCATGCTGCATAACAAGGCAGGTGATTATATATATATGACGAACTGAAAATATTATATCGTGAACTGAATTCAGATTTTGAGACTAATCTTAACGTGTTCACAAGGGGACAAGCTATCTGCTATCTGTTAATCTTATGTGCCTCTGTCTTTAAGAATTCTATCTAGTGTTGCCAGCGTCACCGGTAATAAATTTATAAAACGTAATTATATAACGTCTGATATCTGTATCACCGACTTATTATGAGATTTCTGTATTCGGTACCTTTTGTTTTTGAGATTGTGCGTCCTAACTGTTAAAATTGATAGTAGAATTGACAGTTCCATGGAGTAAGATGGCCAATTGATGGAATCAGGTTGTAGAATCAGAGTTTTGGTACTTCGGCTCACAGGCACAGATATATGCTCTACTGGGTGCTGCTAATATTGAATCTTTCATGTGTTTTCGAAAGCCCTTTCTAATGCTAACTTCCTGGAACCGACATATGGGAATGGCTTTTTCGTTTAAAATAATAGTTTCGTCTGAAAGAAAATGTAAGCATTCAGGTTTGAGTGCAGATTTTCGTTTAAATGTGATGGTCTACAGTATGCACATATAAAAGATTAGTTTAATATTTCAGTCGGTTCGATGAACGGCATCAAAATCACTAGAGCTCATGATGCTGTGTGGTTTCAATGAGTTTTATTATTCAAATCGCAAGGACATGTAAAAACAAAAAATATTTAAAATTTTATTGATATGATATTGATACGATATTTTTATGTAAATTAATATTTTAATTTTTCCCCAAAAACATCCTATAATTATAGCAATATCATTCTTACGAGCTAGTATTTTTAATTTATGTGCGTTGTTTAAATGGTGAACCCAAGATAGGGTTTCCTTAGGTTTTTATTGAGATTGATTCAGGTTTGAGGCATTTTTTGGCTAACCAGCCATATATTGTGTCTTAAATGCTGGCTTATCTATGTATATGGTGCACGTCAGTGAGATGGCATAAATAACTCTGGCGGGCGACCACGGAGACCTTTCCGGCAGCCGGTGCGGGACCCTTGCCTTCCGGTGACATACGCGGGACCCACCAACCGCGGGCCCGCCCTGTCTCGAACTTGCTGTTGTCGATATGGAGATATGTGTTGCCATCATCCTGCGTCCATATCAAACCATCGGAGCCATCCATGCATCATTCATTTTGAATTTGTAATTGGGCGTGCTTGAATTTCGAAATTTCTGCCATGCATCATTCATTTTGAATTTGTAATTGGGCGCGCTTGGATTTCGAAATTTCTGTCTTTCAGCGTCCTATACTCTTATGGAATTTGTAATCCCTTCAGCTTCTTCTTCTCTTATTTTGCACTTTACTCTGCAATCTTCTTGCTACCATTAATGGGTTTTATGTTAGTTTCCACTGCATGACTCGTAATTTTTTCTTTGCAGCCTCAGATCCTCAGAGATTATGAGAGTTTAGGTAATAGACAAAAGCAAATTGGGGGAGTTTTCAGGCTTTTGGTGCTCAGTTTGGGATTCTCCAGACCCAATTCTAATAGGAGCGTGGACACAACCCTTGGCAGAAGAATTCTGGAGCTTAACACAGCGTCAGTACCTGTTGATTTATCTAAAGGTATTCGCACTCCGTATAAATTTTATTGTTAAATGGCACTTCGCTGCAGTTAGATAATTGCAGCGAGGTCTTCAGGGGACGTTGCAGAGGAAGTACCTCGTAGTAATGGCTTAGATAAATCGGCCATGAAAGGACTGCGTACTGTTGTCTATGCCAGAACACAGTCCTATCAAAACCATGACTGCGCTTCCCTGTAATTACAGGCAAAGCGTTGCAGCCCAAAACGCCTGCCTGCGTAGAGATAATGATCATGAAACAATCTATCTGACAGAAACAAGCCAGAACGCCTGGTTGCCTAGAGATAATGCTCATCAGAAAATCAATAAAGCCAGATGGTAGAAAACAGAGAAGAATCGCTGGACTGAGAACATCATTTTTCCAAATTTGTGATCCCAAGGAACGATTCATGATTACAATTTAGGTGATTGAGATAATTTTGTAACATATTGTTAGAACTCGTGTATTTTAGAATAATATATTCTGTTAGATGCACTGTACAAATATTCAGAGGACTATAACTCCATTTTTGTTGAGCAACTTATTTTTGTTGATATTAGCAAAAACAAATTTTGGCGAAGATTTCCCTCAAGCCTTCTCGTCTCAACTGAGCAATCTGTTTGAGTGTCGACTGAGAAATCTGTTTGAGTGGTTCATATTAGTGCCATTGAGATTTTTGGTTCTACCGCTGTCACGATCTATGTTATGAGCCCAAATTTGTTTAATAGGCATCTGTTTAATTTTGTTGTAATTATCTCTGTCTTTTTATGTTTATTCTTTTCATATTTTTATGTTTATTCTGGAACAGATCTGGGTTTATGGACTGTGACATTATTTCCATAATATGTTGCTGTGACATTATTTGGATGGGATGTTGGATATGCATACCCAGATGATTTGTATGACGGAATACTGGGCAAATATTGTGTATATGCTGAAATTTAATTATAGGGTATAATATATCTTTTTTAGTACTGGGAAAAAAAATATTATACAAAATGACATCACAGTAATAGTTGCATATACTTATATATTTAAGTCCAAGACATACCAATGGTTGCAAATTGTCACTGTATATTTTAATCTATGATTTTGTTTTTTTTATCACAGTAATAGTTACATATAGTTATATATTTAAATCCAAGACATACAAATGGTTGCAGATTGTCACGGTATGTTTTAATTTATGATTGTGTTAATATATGAATTTGGTATTTTTCTACAGGTTTGGTATAATTGTGTTTATGATTATGTTTATTTTATCAGTTTAGTAATTTTCTACCAATTTAGTATGAAAATTGATAGAGATGTTTTTAGAATAAATTTATGATTGTGTTAATATATGAGTTTGGTATTTTTCTACAGGTTTGGTATAATTGTGTTTATGATTATGTTTATTTTATCAGTTTAGTAATTTTCTACCAATTTAGTATGAAAATTGATAGAGATGTTTTTAGAATATTTGAGTATTGTAATATGTATAAAATTTGATAGAGATTTAGTAATTTGATATTTTTTTATTTGTATAATAGGAATGGCTTAAAGATTTTTCAATGGGTTTGAATTTATTTATGTATTTGGAAACTTATTTTAATCAACAACAAATTAAAATCTTGTCTAAAATTGTATCACTTGATTTCTACCACACAAAAAAAACTAAAATATCTGTTAGTAACATTAAGCCAATTAAAATTCACATAATTATATCTATATGTATGCTTTTAGAATATATGTTTTTAATCATCAAACTACACTTATTCTTTAAGGTAAACATTGATTTTATGATTATTTTATACTTTCAAAAATATGTTTTGAGACTTATTTTCCACTTCTAAATAAATGCCTAGTTATCTTTATGTTTTTGATAGAGTGGTAATGGGAATTGTTTTCACTGTCTTTATGTACTTAAATTAAATATAGTTATGAGTTTCAATTGGAAGAGAACTTAATTTGAATTTTGTTGTCTAATTTCACAATAGCCATGGTGGTTCATTCATTTGATCATTGACATTAGAAGTGTTAGATTGAGCCATGTTTTAACCATTAAATCAGAAGTACTATATTGAGCCATGTTAATCATTACTGTTTATCATCTAGTTAATGATAACCATAGTGTTGTGGGAACAAAAATCATAGTAGTATCATGTTAGTTGACTTTATATGCATGGTAGTATTACTATGCTTGTGGTGAATTTATTTAGAGTTATGTAGTTGATGAACTCAACCTTGAGGTATTAGGAATGAACACATAATTGAAACCAAATCAAAGAATAAATGTTAGAAGAAACTAATCTTATTTAGTAAATAAAATTGCAAACAATCCAACTGAATTTTGATGAGTTGCACTATTTATTTTCATTGATGATATAATTTGTCTATTGGTTTGTACATCTTGCATCTAGCATCAATGTTGATTTGGTTGGGAGTCCATATTAATATTATAGTCACAAAACTAAGAACTCGAAGAAAAACTAGAATACAAGTTTCTATATATGCTATGCCATGTCATTCATGCAAAGAGAATAGGAGCCTTGGAATTCATGCAAAGATTTCTACATAATTCCTTAAATAGGCACAATATTTAATTTTTGTAGAAGATCCAAGTTGGTGAGGTGTGAGGGCCATAAGTACCACATTCACAAGTCATACCAATCAAAGTATTTGAATCTTTGACCTTGATAAAGTTGTTAGTACTCAAGAAGAAAGCAAAGTCAATGTGGAAGAGAGAGGGACTGGAAGATACACTGGCCATCAATGCAAAGATTAAAGAGGAGAATCGACACTTGAAGGAGAAGCTGCATATGTTTGAATCAAGGTTAGCATAGCTATAAAAGAATTTTTAGACCTACGCAATTTTTTTCTATTACTAGAGAATTGTTTTATTGGATAACAATGCTCTATCACCCCTATTCTAGTGGATTGGAACAAGAGTAGAGTCCATTTTATGCAACTAGGAGAGAAGGTGATTCAAACAAACAAGATTCATACAATTGCATACAAAATAGTTCATACATAAATGCGTAAGGTAAATAACCTACATTGCTAAAGTAACCAGAATAGTTGAACTACAATAACAACATATGCATGAAAACATGTTGCCTTTGTTATATGTATTAAGTGAAAGTTCCATCCATACATACACCATTGAAAGCCACTAGACTCCATAGTGAAACATTACAGTCAATACCGTCTGCTCCTCCATAGAGATGTACTCGCTCTATGATGTAGAGAAGCCAAGGCTTGTCACAATACTCTCCAAGCCTCCTCTAAGCAATGCCTAGCCAAAATATTGGCTCCCAAAAGCTTGTACTATGAGTTATGAGGTTATATATATAAAAAAAGGTGGGGTGACCCTTGACATTCCCCTTTGACTCTTGGACTACCCTCATGAGTTTTCACATTACATAGTGATTGTTCACATTCCACTAGTGAGTTCACCCTGATATCTTGGGCTACGTCTCCTTGAGCTCTAATCAACTCGATTAGGCTCTCTGGGATTATGGCTTCAATTCTTTGACAAGTGCTACACTTAACTCCATTAGTTTACAACTGAATCAATGGGCTTAAAATGCCATTTTACCCCTGGTTGTCCTAGACCTGTCTGCAGAACATGGAATGCTTTCATCATGGTTCTTTTGTTCAAGTAGTGAATTTTTATTTAAAACCAAATAACATGCTTTTTGATTAATACATATGGACCATATGATGGATCTTGAGTTGCTACCTTCAAAATCATAGGTTGTTTTGGTACAATTCCTCCATATTTCTTCTTGATCACATCGACCTTCTATGGAAAACCTTAATCAATACAAATAGTTTTTCTTTAATAGTTTGAAACATGTGTCTACAAAAGACTATAACAATTTTGTAAATAAATTTGAATTTCTATGTGAATTAATATCTACCCTTCAATAAAACTATAGATATTTGCAATCTAGAAATTGAACCAATGATAACATCAACTACAGCTCTTCTTGAGAAAATTGGTTGTGTTTGTCTTTTGATTGTTGAGTCACCTATGTATTATATCATTCATGATCCTTGAAACTATTCAAAAGATCACATTGCTCTTTACCACTAATTTCCTTGGTGTCTGCCATGTTCTTGTTTTAATCCAATGGATTATGCTTAAGAAACCATTCAACAAAATTTAAACCATTTTATCTTGAAAATCAAACAAGTGTGGTCCATAATAACCACAATGAAAATACTGTTTTTTTACATCAAAACACCACACCTAACCTTGGTCTTAAAATAATGGCCCCAAAATTTATATAACCTACTCATCTATCTGACTAGTAAAAACATGAAAGAGTTATTGTCAATTTCACATTTTAGATAAGAAACATAGGGATAAATTTGACAAAAAAAGTTGGATGAAGAAAAAACATGCATGTGGAAATTGCACAAAGTGACCTTTTTGGTCCCATGAGAATTTAGACATTGACAAGTCGGAATTATTTTATTACATCCATCGATTCCTTTCCAAGAAAAATTTGGTTGTGCTTTCTCAAGTACAAGTCATTAGCTCCGAAGTCAAACCCATATATTTATACATCATAAAATCAAACAAATATTTGCTCAAAACATGCATAATATCAAAACCCTTGCCAAAACATTTTGAAGCTAAAAAGATATGGAATTTGACAATTTACAATCAGTGAATCATTTGTCCCATGTGAACCCATAAAAATGTACATTGGCTTAGGGCTGTGTCAACTTACTTTGTGTGTGTTGTAAATACTCAGTTCATCACCTAGTAATGGAAACAAAGATATAGAAATATATAAATAAAGAAAAGTATGTGCTTCCTTCCTAGGCAACGAGAAGTCGATGAAGAAGTGCTTGTGATATATTATATATTAGGAAGGACGAAAAATTAAATACTTTATAAAGCACATTGAGATTGGCCTCTAAACAAGTACTTATATGAAAGGTGTTTTACAACTTTAAAATATGAGGATTGACAATAAACAAGGAAAAAATATATATATATAACATGAAGATCTAAATGGTTTAAAGTTTATATAGCTTGTTTAATTTTTCCTCTAAGAAAGTGAGAAACCATATGAAAAATGTTTTAAAACCAAGTATTTACAACACACACATAGTAAGCTGAGACAACCCTGAGGAGTTTTTTATACAAATTTTATTATAACCATTCCCTCCATCCAATTGATACCGCGGAGCCTTCTGAAGACAAAATCTATCCACCTTGTTAAAAATAGTTAAGTGAAATTTGTCCTTCACTATGTTTGGAAACACTAACTTCACTCACTTGTGAAAGTTTAGGCCTCAAAAAAACATGTCACTAGTTGGCTTCTTCCTAGTAAGCATTACCAATAACAAAATGCCATAGCTATAAATATCTACTTTGGTACACATGCTCTCACTTAACACATATTTTGCATTGAAGTCAATATTCATCTAGTTTTACTTGACCAATGTGTACAAAAATTGTTGATGAGAAATAACAAGAAAATTTAATGTTCTAAAATGTCATACTTGAGAGAATTTATCCCATGGACCCTTTCAAAGAAAATGTTGAAGTGAGTTAGTAGGGGTTTCATTAATTAATTTTTCAATACCAAAATCCATCATATGGTCCATATGTAGTAATCAAAAAGCATGTTATTTGGTTTTAAATAAAAATGCACTACTTGAACAAAAGAACCATGATGAAAGCATTCCATGTTCTGCAGACAGGTCTAGGATAGCCAGGGGTAAAATGGCATTTTAAGCCCATTGATTCAGTTGTAAACTAATGGAGTTAAGTGTAGCACTTTTCAAAGAATTGAAGCCATAATCCCAGAGAGCCTAATCGAGTTGATTAGAGCTCAAGGAGACGTAGCCCAAGATATCAGGGTGAACTCACTAGTGGAATGTGAACAATCACTATGTAATGTGAAAATTCATGAGGGTAGTCCAAGAGTCAAAGGGGAATGTCAAGGGTCACCCCACCTTTTTTTATATATATAACCTCATAACTCATAGTACAAGCTTTTGGGAGCCAATATTTTGGCTAGGAATTGCTTAGAGGAGGCTTGGAGAGTATTGTGACAAGCCTTGGCTTCTCTACATCGTAGAGCGAGTACATCTCTATGGAGGAGCAGACGGTATTGACTGTAATGTTCCACTATGGGGTCTAGTGGCTTTCAATGGTGTATGTATGGATGGAACTTTCACTTAATACATATAACAAAGGCAACATGTTTTCATGCATATGTTGTTATTGTAGTTCAACTATTCTGGTTACTTTAGCAATGTATGTTATTTACCTTACGCATTTGTGTATGAACTATTTTGTATGCAATTGTATGAATCTTGTTTGTTTGAATCACCTTCTCTCCTAGTTGCATAAGATGGACTCTACTCTTGTTCCAATCCACTAGAATAGGGGTGACAGAGCATTGTTATCCAATAAAACGATTCTCTAGTAATAGAAAAAAATTGCATAGGTCTAAAAATTCTTTTATAGCTATGCTAACCTTTATTCAAACATATGCACCTTCTCCTTCAAGTGTCGATTCTCCTCTTTAATCTCTGCATTGATGGCCAGTGTATCTTCCAATCCCTCTCTCTTCCACATTGACTTTGCTTTCTCCTTGAGTACTAACAGCTTTATCAAGGTCAAAGATTCAAATACTTTGATTGGTAGGACTTGTGAATGTGGTACTTATGGCCCTCACACCTCACCAACTTGGATCTTCTACAAAAATTAAATATTGTGCCTATTTAAGGAATTATGTAGAAATCTTTGCATGAATTCCAAGGCTCCTATTCTCTTTGCATGAATGACATGGCATAGCATATATAGAAACTTGTATTCTAGTTTTTCTTCGAGTTCTTAGTTTTGTGACTATAATATTAATATGGACTCCCAACCAAATCAACATTGATGCTAGATGCAAGATGTACAAACCAATAGACAAATTCTATCATCAATGAAAATAAATAGTGCAACTCATCAAAATTCAGTTGGATTGTTTGCAATTTTATTTACTAAATAAGATTAGTTTCTTCTAACATTTATTCTTTGATTTGGTTTCAATTATGTGTTCATTCCTAGTACCTCAAGGTTGAGTTCATCAACTACATAACTCTAAATAAATTCACCACAAGCATAGTAATACTACCATGCATATAAAGTCAACTAACATGATACTACTATGATTTTTGTTCCCACAACACTATGGTTATCATTAACTAGATGATAAACAGTAATGATTAACATGGCTCAATATAGTACTTCTCATTTAATGGTTAAAACATGGCTCAATCTAACACTTCTAATGTCAATGATCAAATGAATGAACCACCATGGCTATTGTGAAATTAGACAACAAAATTCAAATTAAGTTCTCTTCCAATTGAAACTCATAACTATATTTAATTTAAGTACATAGAGACAGTGAAAACAATTCCCATTACCACTCTATCAAAAACATAAAGATAACTAGGCATTTATTTAGAAGTGGAAAATAAGTCTCAAAACATATTTTTGAAAGTATAAAATAATCATAAAATCAATCTTTACCTTAAAGAATAAGTGTAGTTTGATGATTAAAAACATATATCCTAAAAGCATACATATAGATATAATTATGTGAATTTTAATTGGCTTAATGTTACTAACAGATATTTTAGTTTTTTTTTGTGTGGTAGAAATCAAGTGATACAATTCTAGACAAGATTTTAATTTGTTGTTGATTAAAATAAGTTTCCAAATACATAAATAAATTCAAACCCATTGAAAAATCTTTAAGCCATTCCTATTATACAAATAAAAAAATATCAAATTACTAAATCTCTATCAAATTTTATACATATTACAATACTCAAATATTCTAAAAACATCTCTATCAATTTTCATACTAAATTGGTAGAAAATTACTAAACCGATAAAATAAACATAATCATAAACACAATTATACCAAACCTGTAGAAAAATACTAAACTCATATATTAACACAATCATAAATTTATTCTAAAAACATCTCTATCAATTTTCATACTAAATTGGTAGAAAATTACTAAACTGATAAAATAAACATAATCATAAACACAATTATACCAAACCTGTAGAAAAATACCAAATTCATATATTAACACAATCATAAATTAAAACATACCGTGACAATCTGCAACCATTTGTATGTCTTGGATTTAAATATATAACTATATGTAACTATTACTGTGATAAAAAAAACACAATCATAGATTAAAATATACCGTGACAATTTGCAACCATTGGTATGTCTTGGACTTAAATATATAAGTATATGCAACTATTACTGTGATGTCATTTTGTATAATATTTTTTTTCCGAGTACTAAAAAAGATATATTATACCCTATAATTAAATTTCAGCATATACACAATATTTGCCCAGTATTCCGTCATACAAATCATCTGGGTATGCATATCCAACATCCCATCCAAATAATGTCACAGCAACATATTATGGAAATAATGTCACAGTCCATAAACCCAGATCTGTTCCAGAATAAACATAAAAATATGAAAAGAATAAACATAAAAAGACAGAGATAATTACAGCAAAATTAAACAGATGCCTATTAAACAAATTTGGGCTCATAACATAGATCGTGATAGCGGTAGAACCAAAAATCTCAATAGCACTAATATGAACCATTCAAACAGATTTCTCAGTCGACACTCAAACAGATTGCTCAGTTGAGACGAGAAGGCTTGAGGGAAATCTTCGCCAAAATTTGTTTTTGCTAATATCAACAAAAATAAGTTGCTCAACAAAAATGGAGTTATAGTCCTCTGAATATTTGTACAGTGCATCTAACAGAGTATATTATTCTAAAATACACGAGTTCTAACAATATGTTACAAAATTATCTCAATCACCTAAATTGTAATCATGAATCGTTCCTTGGGATCACAAATTTGGAAAAATGATGTTCTCAGTCCAGCGATTCTTCTCTGTTTTCTACCATCTGGCTTTATTGATTTTCTGATGAGCATTATCTCTAGGCAAGCAGGCGTTCTGGCTTGTTTCTGTCAGATCGATTGTTTCATGATCATTATCTCTACGCAGGCAGGCGTTTTGGGCTGCAATGCTTTGCCTGTAATTACAAGGAAGCGCAGTCATGGTTTTGATAGGACTGTGTTCTGGCATAGACAACAGTACGCAGTCCTTTCATGGCCGATTTATCTAAGCCATTACTGTGAGGCACTTCCTCTGCAACGTCCCCTGAAGACCTCGCTGCAATCATCTGACTGCAGCGAAGTGCCATTTAACAATAAAATTTATACAGAGTGCGAATACCTTTAGATAAATCAACAGGTACTGACGCTGTGTTAAGCTCCAGAATTCTTCTGCCAAGGGTTGTGTCCGCGCTCCTATTAGAATTGGGTCTGGAGAATCCCAAACTGAGCACCAAAAGCCTGAAAACTCCCCCCATTTGCTTTTGTCTATTACCTAAACTCTCATAATCTCTGAGGATCCAAGGCTGCAAAGAAAAAATTACGAGTCATGCAGTGGAAACTAACATAAAACCCATTAATGGCAGCAAGAAGATTGCAGAGTAAAGGGCAAAATAAGAGAAGAAGAAGCTGAAGGGATTACAAATTCCATAAGAGTATAGGACACTGAAAGACAGAAATTTCAAAATCCAAGCGCGCCCAATTACAAATTCAAAATGAATGATGCATGGCAGAAATTTCGAAATTCAAGTGCGCCCAATTACAAATTCAAAATGAATGATGCATGGATGGCTCCGATGGTTTGATATGGACGCAGGATGATGGCAACGCATATCTCCATATCGACAACAGCAAGTTCGAGACGGGGCGGGCCCGCGGTTGGTGGGTCCCGCGTATGTCACCGGAAGGCAAGGGTCCCGTACCGGCTGCCGGAAAGGTCTCCGTGGTCGCCCGCCGGAGTTATGTATGCCATCCCACTGATGTGCACCACATACATAGATGGGCCAGCATTTAAGACACAATATATGGCTGGTTAGCCCTTGCCTTTTTTGGCTACATAGAATTCTTACAATGGTCGGTAGAAATGTACTTTTAATTGATATTTCGATATATTTATTGTGTTTAATTCGAGTATTAAAAGAAACTAATTTATTTAAATTTTAGATTTTTTTTTTTAAATAATCATTTATATAAATTATTTAAATTTTTATAATAACATTTTTCGAATAAAAATCACATAAAAGATATTTTCAATAACTTCAATTTTTTTACATAATTAATAGTAAATATTTTATAATTGTCAATTGTAAAACATATATATATATATATATATATATATATATATATATATATATATATATATATATATATATATATATATATATATTCAAAATCTTACTAGTCACTCACCTTTCCCTATTAATATCTCCTCGCTCCTCGCATACTCTCTTTCCCTGCCCTCCGTCTCGTATCCCCATCTCATTAAATTATCTTTTATCAACCCCTCCTCTTCATGCTTCTCATCCTCATTATTTCCCTTAGCCCTTTTTATTCCTTAAATTCCTTCTAGTAGAACCTCCCTATCAATTCATTATTCTTTAGTATTATAAACCCTTAATTAATATAATTAATATCTTATTATTTTATCATTAATTTCATTAATTATATTATTAATAGAAATAAGTGCAACCTTTGTAGTGCTCAGGATCTCATAATTTCCAACAATCTAAAGAAGTGGCCTAGTTCTAGCTAGATGACCTGCATCCATGGGCTTGGTAGCAACCTGGTAGACTATGGTATTTCTGATCTCCCTTTATACAACGAAATAATAAATTTTAACATCTTAAATGACCATGAGCCTGACTTTGATCATAGGCCTTTACTTATAACTCTGAATTTTGCCACGCATAGAGATCCCATAAAAGATAATCCTTAGAGACGAACGAACGTAATCTCTCATAGAAATAAAAACGATCTCTTCCTAAATGAATTAAAAATTAATTTTCCCTTAATCTAGTATAGACAATATAGAAGACCTCTATCATAATTTTACTACAACCCTCTCATGTTCTATTAACAACTTCTCAATTGAAGTTTCAAGTAATAAAAGAAATAACAAAACCAATCAGGTTATGACAAAGATTGTAAAAGTGCGAGAAGTGAAATTAAGGAAGTTGTTGATGAATCTCTTAAAATTGGCAAGATAAAAATATACAAAGGCCTAACTAAAAAGAAAAAGATGTCATATATTCGTAAAAGACAAGAGAATCTCTTACACTTTTCCAAGGTATCTCCTAAGAAATTCTGGAGGAAGATTCTAACAAGGAAAAATAAAAGATAATAATAAAATTTCTTTACACGACTGGATAACTATCATAAAAAGATATATGAATCTCCCATGGATAAGTTTGAAACCCTGCTCACAACGAAAGAAGTTTTCTTATTAGAAGACATTTATTTTTGGGTTAAACACCTCGCAAAGGGTAAAGCTAAGGACATTGAAGGTTACCGGGCAGAAATCTTAAAAGTTGGAGGTCCTGTCCTCATCCCTCACATCCACATGATTTTCGATCATGTGGTCAACAAAGGGTTCCCTAAACCATGGACTCAGAGCCTCATTATCCCTATTTTATGTGGGGATGCAAATAACTCCTCTAATTATCAGACAATTATGATCAACCCTCTCTTAGCCAAGTTATATGGTATTATTTTGGAAAAGAAGTTGAGAATATGGCTTGAAAGTGAAGGTAAGTGGGCTAAAGGCCAAGCTGATTTTAGAAGGCAAGACTCAACAATGTACCACCTCATTACAATTAGGGTCATTGTGGGGGAATGTCACAATGATAAATCCAATCTCTTTTGTTGGTTTGTGGACTTTAGAAAGGATTCTGATATGATTCCTAGAAACAACTTATGGAATAGATTAGAAGAGCTAAGGATTCCTTTCGAGTTGAGAGCTGTCGCTATAAAGTTATACGAGGATGTTATTACCAAGTTAAAGAGCAATGAGGGGTGGTCAAAAGATATTATGTGTAATATCGGAGTTAAACAAGGTTGCCCCCTGTCCCCTACCCTATTTGACATTTACATCGACAAACTAGAAGGTTGTTTAGAGGAAGCAGGTTGTGCTCACACGATCTTAGCTGGGATAGTCATCATCCTTTTTCTCTATGCTGACGATATTATTCTTCTCGCAAGGTGCCCATCGGATCTTGATAAGCAACTTTGACTTCTTAAGGATTTTTGCTCTACCATGGGTATGATTGTTAACCCTCAGAAAACAAAAGTTATGATTATCAAATCCAAGAAGGATACTTACACTAATTTTATGTATAACAATAGTAGCTTGGAGTAAGTGTCTTCTTACAAGTACCTAGGAATTGATAAGACCAAATAATTGTAAAATGACAAACCTCGTAATGTGGGATAGAAAGAAGTTCTTCTATGAAACTTTAGTCACTCGTGTTATCTGATATGGATGTGAGGTTTGGGGTTGCAGTATCTCTAGAGAATCCTAGAGAAAGATTGAGCAAACCCAAAAGCGTTTTATAACGTATAACCTCAAAATTAAAAGAAATACACCCTATCCTATTTTACTTATAGAATTGGGTCTTTCCCCTATTGAGAGCCTAGCTATGACTAGGCTTCTGTTGTACAAGAACAAACTCAATAACATCGGAGACCATAGACTTCCTAGGATACCTTTAAATTCCAGCCAAAACCACATAACACTCAAACGAGGTTCGTAAAAAGACACCAGGGCCTGGTTAAACCATTGGGAGATCATCTTGCAAAACATTAAAAACATTAAAAATATTGTTACCTCTAAGTTCAAAGAAAAAATGTGAGGTGAAAAAGATTTAGAAGCCAAAAGAAAACTAAGATATTATAATGAGGTCATGAACCCCACTCTAGAAGATCAAAAGTATCTCTCTGTTTTAACTAGTGCAAAGAAGAAAATTAATATAGCCAAGATTAGAACAAACTATCATGAGCTCCATAGTGAAGCAGGTGGTTGGGCAGTTCCTAAAACACCATGGATGGAAAGGATCTGCCATCTTTGTGAGAATATGAACATTGAGGATGAAAACCACTTCCTCTTAGAGTGCCCCCCGTAAAACCACATTAGATCTCAGTTTCATAATCTTTGTTGCAATACTGATCTTCCTAGCCTTTTACGATGTCAAAATTATAGTCAGCATGGTAGGGTTCTCTACAAGTGTTTTGAGTATAGGAATAAAATCTTAAATCAAACTCAATAATTCATTTCTTTAGGTCTGATAAGCCAATGTTTGGTCTAAGTGAAAGTTAACCACCACCATCATCATCAAATTTAATTTAATTTAAATTTAATTTGAAATTAATTAAAATAAAATCTATTATATATAATTTATATATATTATCATTATCTTTTACTTAATAGTTATTTTAATACAAATTTAAAATAAAACTTCAAATTATAATGAAAAATAATTTAAATAAATATTTATTTAGAACATAATGAAATTAATTATAATAAAAATTTGTATATATTCATTACCTTTGTATAATAGTTATTTTAAATCTTCCAAAATAAACTTTAAAATATAATGAAACCAATTAAAATATAAATTAATCTCAATTAAATTTTTATTATCACTAAACTTTATCTTAATAAATAAATCTTTGTATTATTGAGTTATTCTTTTTATTGAATTTGGAGGAAAGCAAAAATGCCTATAATATCTCATTAATTATGTTTCATTAATTATATTAATCATTACTAAGATATTAAAAAAATAACAAAAAGTTCAGGAAACAAAGCATATTTTTCCAATAACCTTTATTTTATTTCATGTTTTTTTCTTGAAATGCTGGTCGGCTTTCTTTTTGAACATTTTCTCTATTAAATTATACTAAGTTAAGCTATTACTATACACAAATGGACTTAAGTTTATATTTATGTTTATATTTATCTAATTACGAAATTCAAACATATATTTTATTCCCATTTATTTAATTATTTAATCTCAATTAAATTTTTATTATCACTAAACTTTATCTTAATAAATAAATCTTTGTATTATTGAGTTATTCTTTTTATTGAATTTGGAGGAAAGCAAAAATGCCTATAATATCTCATTAATTATGTTTCATTAATTATATTAATCATTACTAAGATATTAAAAAAATAACAAAAAGTTCAGGAAACAAAGCATATTTTTCCAATAACCTTTATTTTATTTCATGTTTTTTTCTTGAAATGCTGGTCGGCTTTCTTTTTGAACATTTTCTCTATTAAATTATACTAAGTTAAGCTATTACTATACACAAATGGACTTAAGTTTATATTTATGTTTATATTTATCTAATTACGAAATTCAAACATATATTTTATTCCCATTTATTTAATTATTTAATTGACATATATTTCATTCCCTTTTATTTAATTGACCGACGAATTGAATATAGGTTAGTTTTGTGGCGTGGCTCCACATATTAGAATGTAAAGGATTACATAATCTCAATCCTGAAATTCCGTATTTAACCTGATTCACTGATCATTTCCAAATAAAGTTTAGTTTTAATTTAGTTTTGTGATCACACATTAAAATTTGAGTGATCACATGATTCGCAAAACCGACATTCCCTATATAAATGTGATTGTCAATTTCCGTGATTATCGCATCACATTTCGAAATAAAATTTTTATAGGTTTTATGTTTACAGAAATCCAAAAATTCTCCACCACAAAATATTGTTCACCATTATCAAATTCAGTAAATGCTCCACGCTATTCCAAAGCTTATATGACATTTGGTGGACAAAAAAAAGTAGTCCATCGGCAAAGATTATGTTTGTACTCTGCCCGATTCCAAAATACAGTAATAAAGATGCCATTTCGACATCATTAAAACATTGAAAAAATATAAAATGATTTTTTTTTAAAGTTTACTTCTAATCCATGAAATAATATTAAAATAAACATATTTTATAAATGTTTTAGGAAACAAATTTCAGTGACGTCTGCCTTGTGATTCCCTTGGAATGCAAAAAATGAAATAAGAGATTCACCGGTAACTAATTGAATTTTCTTTGACGTTACAACACGGGCATCCAGTAATTTTGTTACGTAGAATTTATTGTACATTCAATTATATTTTATGTAGTGTGTACAGTCCATCATTTTATGGAAGAAAGACACGTCGCGCGATTCTATGCACGGCATATGTCTTTGTCCATCGCATTAACCGGACGAGACAATCACGTTACCGGCGATCGCCAGAGGGAACAACCTATAAATCGATAGCCATGACTTTTTCTTGGTGTCTATCAGTGATTGATTCTGATGTGAATTCCGCACATTCTCTTTCCAGCGAGTGGTTGCGTCGATTTATCTTTATCAAAAAAAGTTTGACAAACATAAACAATAGAATTGACAGTTGGACAACACCGATTATTTCGGTACAGTGACATGACCATCATTATTATTCTCTATAATGAATACACAATATACAGATATTTGTACGTGCCATTCAGCTACAATCTACACGTTCTGGTCAGTTTTTTTCTATAAATATTGTTCCTGACTGCATTACCATTCATGTATTATTTATCGCGAAGGTAATTTTCAATTTTCCGAGACCAAACATTGTCATATGGGAAAAAACTTATGTGCAGAAACAGTAGCATCTCAACCAGTTTATCTGTAAATGGAAAGTAAATTAAGCCATGCTTATTTCAAAAAACTGGATTATGAATACGTCCCGTCACTACAAGAATCGTTAACAATTTGTTCATCCACAAACTACAAATGCATATGAAATTATGAGAAATACGGATGATGATTCGTTTTCGCGATGAAATATATATACATATATAGATTATACTTTTCGAACTCAATATTTTGTGTGTTCCTTCTAATAGTTGGAAATTTTTATATACTAACGTAATCCATTTCAACTAAAAATTTATGGTGTGTTGAGTGGGATTAAATTTTTATAATTTTTTTTTTTAAATTTAGATTTATTTTATATATATCATAAATTTAGAGTTAATCTGATTGCCATAAATTATACATTTTATTAATTTATTATAATTTTATGTTGATTGTTGTATTAGTTTTAGGTTCAACATATAAGGAATTATATACATGTTATTAAAATGTTTTAATCATTATGTGTGAGAATCCCTATAGGTTATATAAATTTCTTAAATTTAGATACTTATACATGGGTTGAAGATCTTTTTTTGAATTTCCTTTTATAATGAATTGTAAACTATGATCTCTGTGTTCTGTTTCAAACAAAGAGAAGAGGGAGGGAAAGTGGTTCATTTCATAATCACCTCATATGATAGAGTTAGGATCAATCTTAACACGTTGATTCCGTCTACAATACAACAAGAATGCCCACTATTTAACAATTTATTAGAAATCCAAGACAACCAAGAGAGAATAGAAAAATATATCCTCCTCTTCGTGTATGTTCTAAGGTGTATGTGTATGTGGAAGGGTGTATGTGTTTCGATTAGAAACTAAAACACATTAGACACCTATACATGCATGGTAAATATGACATTAATATGGATCGATGTATATTATTAATAACCAAGTTGGATCTTAACCCCAACCCTATTAGATTCAAGAGGGATTAAACTTTTTGTACAATCAAAATTATATAAATGGAATATTTCTTCACATTTTAAAGTTTTCTTAGTGCAGTGCAGGATTACCATTTTATTACATTCATAAAAATCTGCCTTGTTGGAATTCTGCACTTTAATGATTTTGCTAATTAATATTTTTCTATAGAATAGTGTAAATTGAAAGCTACCAGTATATTTTTGTCATCGCTACTCTATCAATGAATTAAATTGAAAATGATAACTTCTCTGCATATCTAAATCAAATGTTTAAATCATACTTAAATTAATATGAAAAAAAAATACTCACATTGAGAAAAAACTATTAACATTGTCAAATGTATGCCTATTCAACCATTTGGCAAGTGTTTTGGCCACTTGATATGCTTTACAAATTCCCTATGGTTAGCAAAAAAAAAGATTATTCACATTGAAGAAAACTATTCACATTGTCAAATGTATGCCTATTTAACCATTTGGCAAGTGTTTTGGCCACTTGATATGCTTTAAAAATTCCCTTGGCCTAAGTGGTTGCTTATGCGTTGCAAATTCCTTTGGCCACTTTACTACCTTAGTGGTTGCGTATGTGTTACGAATTAGGTCATCTTTTCATTGCTAGGTGGTCAGCTTTTTAATTGGTGAATGTTTAATATATGTTAGTGGTTATATAGGAGATCTCATGGATCATTATGGCCCTTGTTCAAATGCATTCAACACTACCTCTTTACATGACGGAAAACCATGTAAGATAAATGTAATACCCTTCTATTTCTATAATAATGCTTTTATTTATTTATTTAGACTCAATTACGTTGGACTTGATACTGCAAAGACCATGATTAATTGAAGTTAAAATAAATAGTCAATTTATTATGATGTAATAAGTAAATTTTATTAATAAATAAAAAGGTTGGAACTACTTAGGAAAGAGAGATGAGAGTTAAGAGATTCTTTCCAAAAAAGTTGGAAAAAAAATCTCATTAATGGATGGGGACAAGATAAATCTTCTATAATAAGAATTCCTAAAAATCCCTGGGAGGCTATAAATAAGGTTTAATGAGATAGGAGAGAAAAATACATTAAATCACTTAGCTAGAGAAAGACACTAAGAACGGGGGAAATAAAACGCTGCAAGAGAGAAGCATGTGCTTTAAAGAAAAAGGAAACAGAAGAAAGCCTATTCAAGTGGGTTGGTAGACTCACAAAAGTGTGACACCGCTAAGAAAAAAAAGATGCTATGAAAGAAAAATTATAAAATAAATAATCAAGCGGACCAAAGAGGTTGTTGATTCCTTGCAATTACATCTCATCTCAGGGGGAACTAGAGGATTTATTTCAAGGTTGGGAGGAAAAGTGAAATTTCAAGTGTTGTCCAAACAATTATTACGGTTAGATTTTAAGTTATGATATTTTTGTTAGAGTCATTAGATATATGCAAATGGTATTGGAGGAACACTGTCATCATTAATTTGATTATATTAGAAAATAGATATTACTAGTGACCAAAATAGGTGTAGTAGTTAGAACATTATGGATAAAAGAAAGAAAATGAGATGAAGCTTGGATCTGTACTTGTGACTATTTTTATGTGTTTGATATGGTATCGAAATATTCATTATCTTCCAAGTATGTGTTACGAGAGAAGTTATTGTTTCTAGAAAGCTTTGTATATTTTTTCTATATGGAAGAAATAATAGTTAGATGTATTACAGAGGGAAAAAATTAGTAGATGTTAGTTCTGCTGGAAATAAATTAGGATTCAATAGGAGTTTAGGGTCACATATGGATGAGGAAAATTGTGTAGGCACAGAACATGGGCGTTTACAAATCATTCCATGTACTTGGAGAATTACAAATTATGACCCATACTAACAAGGAAACTAATGTGAAGTGCGTAGATGGAGATTGAGCTAAAGTTTGAGGGAAGAAATATGTTTAGTAGATACATATGGGGTTACAGTAAAGTAGACATGTGAACTGGTTTTTATTTTCCCGAGTGTCACGTTTTCCGGACACAGTCAATTTTAATTTTCTTAATTTGGTAGGAATGATATGAACCAATATGTAGTTGTAGAAACACCGAATAAAATAAGAATCATAGTATGAGGACATGCTAGGGTGTTATACACTCGAATACAAGAATAATTTATAATGACATTTTGGCCAAGATAATAAGCTAAGAACTTTCCAATACTACCCTTTTATAATAGGATAGTATCGAACTTTCAAAAAATAAAACAAATAAAAAGATTATATGTAAAAACCTAAGTAGGTTATTAACCATTCCTCTTTCTTCACCTCAGTGAAACTACATTGTAGAAAAATACTATAGTGATGGAACATATTGCAAGTATAAATAGCACAAAATACTAAAATATTGGTTCAATAATATTACATACAAAAATGTTTTATGTCATATCCAGACATGCTCTTGGACTATAAATTATCTCAAATTGAACAAATACAAACACACTTTGTGATGGGACATAACATCAAACTATTTTACACAGTGGGAACAAATACAAACACACCTTGAGATGGGACATAACATCAAACTATTTTACACAGTGGGATTATATCGAGCCTAGTAGATAAGAAAACAAAGATTTCAAACAACAACAACCCTGAGCAATCATTTCTTTTTTCATAGGTTTCATTGTACAATACATCAAATGTTTGGTACTATGCTACATGGTAATTATGTTACTAAGAATCATAAATACATAAGAATGAAGAAATGTATGAGGATTAGACGATAACTAGTAACTATAGACATGTAAAACATATTCCATTAGATTACCATTTTAACACTTAATTTGTTTAGAGGAAATGTAATACGATTATTTCACAACAATATTGTTAGTTAATAAATTCTAATAGGGTCACCCGCACCAGACAACGCTTCAGGTACATGAGTCTAACCGACCTTGAATAAATCATAGTTGTGATTATGTGATGACTATGGTTTCTGATTTCAGAAGGAAGAATTACTCTAGAGGATACCATCATACCTACAGGACATGGGAGATAGGGTCGTGAGTACCATACTGCAAGAAGGCTGGGTTAGCAGGATAATAGAAATAAAATAGAAAAATATGTTCCATACCTATTAGTAACCAATGCTAGCACACACCAATATGTATATTGGTAAGAGAGAAAAATTATTCAGAATCATGCCGATACATTATGTGTAACAACGTCAAATAAATATTAAACCTAGAAGGCCAATTGGCGTTAGGGTGTGAATACCATCACATTTCCACTGAAAACAAAAAAAATAGCAATACGATATGATCATTTCTGAAGGAAAATAATAAATACAATATTTTTAATTTCCTAGTATACCTGTGCGGTACCGCGTACCCTCTTCCAAGCCATGGGTCTCCCATTCGACTTGGTCTGCATTTTTTTTCTCTTCACAAAAAGAGGAAACAAAATTAAGACCAAGCAACTCTGGCCATATGTATGCCAGATTTTTGGTAGTATAAAAATAAATAAATAAGATGAATATGGATAGAAAAGGTGCAACAATTACCTAAGAAATTAAGGGTAACGGGGTTGAAAGGAAGAGAGCTCTGCACGAGCAACACACCTAAAAAAAACAATCAGAAACATCACCGAATAAAGAGGGTTGAAAAGGGACGGTCAGGAATACCAAGGCTAGGAAGACCAAATGTGTGACCACCATAAGAAGGCGAGAAAAGTTCGATTAGAAAAAGAAAAAAAAATTACATGTAGTTATGGGAAGGGCAACTAGAAAGGCTAACAAAGAGAGTCATGCCTTTTTTACCTCTCTGTACTAGGCCGATTGACGAATAGTGAAAAACACCTGTTGGAAGGGAGGCGTTACAATGACACCAGTAGTAGGCAGTGACAAAGAAATCCAAATGCAAGTGAATTTTTTATGGTGTAGAAAAGTTAGGGTTAAAGCCTTTAGATCCTATCCTTTTATTTCCCTAGAATTCATCTCAACTCTTCAAGCGTTTTCAGAATGATAACATGAACACCATGTGATAGAAGGAGACATGGCAGTGGTAAACTTAGTGATAAAATTTTAAAGGCAAAGAACTCTCACTTACCACAAACAAAATATAAATAGTATAATTAATGGTTAGATGGAATCAACAATGTGTCTAGATAATCTAACTATGGACAATTAGCCTCATTAGTAAATGATGTACCAATAGTGCATATATAACCTAAGAGAAAGTACCTTTGTACAACATATCCATAGGTCGGCATTGAGATGAAATGAAACAAACTATATGTTTAGCAAGAATAAATGTGCCAATGAATAAAAATATTGTGGTTACAAATTCAAAGTATATGCACCTAAGTGGAAGATATAATTTTGTATATAGGTATAATATAACTTAGGAATGGCTTATTGGTAATAATTTCGTAGGTTAAGGGTAGTACTCTAAAATGGTAAACCCATACTTAATTTATAAGGAGTTGATTAGTACAAGGAATCTATGAGTTGAACTAGCGCAAAAAAGGAATGTTTATATATACCTTGATAAGTACCATATATATAATATGTCTATCTATAAGGAGGATTAACCACAACTCGAAAAAGAAAAAAAGTCACTGAAGAAGCAATTCTTAAGAAATTAAAAATAGAATTTTTTTTTTTTGTAATAGTTTTTGGTGTTGTCAAGTCTTCATTATAGGTGGTATCAGAGCCTAGGTTCAAAATGGAGCCTGAAGGAACCACCACAGTAATAAGTAGATATATGAGAAAATGGAAAATTGATGTAAGTGATGTAGAACTAATACTTGTTTGTGTTTCATTGAAAGGTAAAAAAAGTGACGCAGACTACAACATAATGGTAGAGGACCCCCCTCCAGCTATAACAATACGTGAATAATTATATGTCAAGTTGGGAAATGGGAGTACCCCACCAACCTCTCAGTTTACAGATGTTATCAGAAATATGCATCAAAAGATGGCTCACCTAAAGAGGAGTAATGAACACGTGCTAAAGGCTAGTGAGGAACATGAATGGATGATAAGAGATTTCATCGAAAAGTCTATGCATAGAACCATAGAACCTGAAGCATTGAAAGAAAAAATGTGGACACAGAATTAGAGAAGTCTTAAAGTGGAGGTGATTAAGATAGAACGTATCCAAAAATAAGGAAAAGAAAGAAGAAAGTCGAGTTACAGGGAGAATTTAGGAAACTAAAGATCCCTACTTTTGATGGGGAAAAGGAAGAGGATTGAGAAGCATGGCTTCTTAACATGAAAAAAAAAATTAGGTTTATTAGTACGAGAGTAACTCGAAGGAAATATTTTTCATTTATCAGTTGTAAGACAAAGATGCTCTCTGGTGGGAGGAGGAAAGAAGTGTGCATCTATTACAAGAAAAGATAGTTTCTTGGGAGGAATTCCAAAAATAATTTAAGTCTCGATATATGAATGAATGATATTATGATGACCATGCCAAGGAGTTCCATGAGTTAAGGCTAGGATAGTTAAGTATGGATGAGTTTATGGAAAAATTTACCAACTTGTTGTGGTATGTTCCCTATATTAAATAAGAGAAAGACAAGGTATAATGATTTCTAAATTGTTTACCTAACATTTATAAGGAAAGGATTGAGTTCCATAATCCTAAGATAATGGATGAGGCGGTAAGGAAAGAAATATTGTTTTATCAATAATTTAAGAATAGCGGTGAAGGGTCCAAATTTTGGCAAGGTAAAGAGATAAACAAATCTGAAATAGGGGAAAAAGACAAAAACTTGCCCATCTTAAATTTTTTAATAAGGACCATCAACAAAATAAGTTCAACAACGGAAACGTAAATCAACCGACATAATCTTAAACAGGGTCCAAACCCATGGATGTGAATAGAAAAAATACCAGTGGGGGCAAGGAAATGGAACAACTAAAGTGTTAGTGTTGTGTTGAGCCCCATTTGTTGAGAGATTTCCTGCATAATCCCATATCTATCAAAAAGGTTCAAGCTATCCACGAAGCCACAATAGTGAATAATATTTCTAGAAATATTCCAAGGATAAGTGCAACACTGGAGGATAGAGAAGCATAGCATCAATCGACAATGATCGATATTTAATGTACTATTTTAAACCAACTTGTTTATGTCCTAATTGGTCTAGGAATAGTTTAACTTACATTGATTGACAAGTTGTAGAAAAATCTAAACTTAAAATTGAAAAATATAAGACTTCATGGATGGTACAGTTAGAAACTGGTACAAAAGAGAAGGGTAACCAGCGAAGTGAGACAGTGTCATATTGACTTAAATGGTTATTCCATAGTATTAAACCTAAATATATTTCCCTTGGGATCTTATGATGTGTTAATATTCATGGATTGGGTGGAAAAGAAGGGGGCTATTATAAATTGTTTAGAAAAAATAGTGAGTTGTGTGAATCAAAATGGACAAACTCAAATAATGAAAGGAATACCAAAACCCATATCAGTTAGATATATTTTAACCTTACAAATGAAAAAGAGTGCACGAAAAAAGGTGTCATTTATTTATGGTTCATGTGGAATCAAGTGAACATCAACATAAGAACAATATTTAGAGACCCTAAAAGTCATTAAGGAGTTTTGAGATGTCTTTTTGAAGGAAATCTCAAGTTTACCTCCTTCTAGAGATATACATTTTTCCATTGATTTGGTACCAGGTGCAACCCCACTATCTAGAGCTCCTTACAAAATGAGTGCACCTGAGTTATTAAAGATGAAAATGTAGTGACAAGAACTACAAGACAAAGACTATATTAGGCCTAATGTATCACTGTGGGGGCCTCCTGTGTTATTTTTAAAGAAGAAGGATGGAACATTTGGGACGTGCATCGATTATCGACAAATAAAAAAGCTAACTATTAAAAAAAATACACATTTCCCCATCCCGATGATGTGTACAATCAAGCAAGGGGGGAAACCATATTCTCAAAAATTGATTTAAGGACTAGATATCACCAACTGAGAAAAAAATATGAAGATATTCATAAGACAACCTTTTAGACCAAATATGGTCACTATGAGTTCGTAGTGTTACCATTTGGCCTTATTAATGTACCAACAACTTTTATGTGCTTAATGAAAATTGTACTTAATATGTACCTCGATTAATCTGTGCTAGTATTTATAGATGACATCCTAGTGTATTCCAAGAATAAATAAGTGCACTGGGAACATCTTAGATTAGTGTTGCAAACTCTAAGAGAACATCAACTATATGGTAAATTTAGAAAATGTAAGTTCTATAAAGACAAAATACAATATTTGAGCCACGTTATTTCAAGAGAGAGACTAGTTGTTGATCCTGAAAAGGTTAGGGCCATTGTAAATTGTCTCATACGAAAGGACATGTATGGTGTCCATTCTTTTATTTGAATCATGGGACAATAAGGAACATTTAGAGAAGGATTCTCTAAAATACTCTAGCCTATTACATCCTTACAAAGGAAAGGAGAAAATTTGAGTGGACAACCAGATGTGAGGAAAGTTTTGACAAATTGAAACACTTACTTAAAGCAGGCCCTACCCTGAAAATTATAGATCCAAATAAGGAATTTATTATTTGAACCAATTCTTATATGGAGGTTCTAGGGGGATTTTTTATGCAGGAAAATTCAGTAGTGGCTTTTCAGTCTACGAACTTGAAAAATACATGATAAAAATTCTACTATATATGATCTAGAACTAGCTGATGTAATACATGCCCTAAAGATGTGGAGACACTATCAATTAGGGAAGAAATTAAGTTCCATAACAAATCACATAAACTTGAAATATTTCTTCAGCCAACCATATCTCAATGCCAAACAAGTTAGGTGAATGGCGTTTCTTAGTGAGTTTGAGTTTGACATTAAACACATAAAAGGAAAAGAAAGTAGGATAGTAAATGCTTTAAGAAGACATGCATATTCTTTAATGTGGGGATTTGTTAGCAGTATTAGTATGGATATTGTAAAAGATATTAAAAAATCAATACCAAGGGATCATAAAAAATTGGAAATTCAAGACAAACTGAGTAAACAGAAAACCCTAGTTATCTTGAAAATTCAAAAAAATTGCTAATCTACTGGAAAAGGTTACATGTCCCCAATGTGAATGCTCTGAAACAAACGGTACTAGATGAATACCATAAGAAACCATATGCAGGAAACCCTGGATATCAAAAGATGATAACAACATTAACGAATAATTTCTTTTGGTCAGACATGAGAAAATAAGTGGCAGAATATTTGTCAAAATGTTTAGAATGTTAGCATGTGAAGGTAGAACACCAACACCCCGCTGGACTGTTGAATCCATTTCATGTCTCTGAAAGGTAATGGGAAGTTATTTTCTTGGATTTCATTTGAAAGACATTACAATTCCATTATGGTGTTGGTACAAACCTTAAGTAAAGAAACACATTTCATACATATACGATCCACTTATTGTACGACACAGATTGCCAATATTTTCATGAAGTTTTTTTCGGCTACATGGATTTCCAAAGATGGTGATCTCGGATAGGGATGCTAAATTTACCTCCTAATTTTGGAAAGCTCAGTTTGGGGACATAGGAACTCAACAAAACTTCGTAACTCAATACAACCCTCAAATAGATGGTTAAATAGAGAGAACTAATCAAATTTTGGAAGACATGCTAAGGTTGTATGTCATGGATAGACATACCAAATAAGTGGATTTTCTGGATTTGGCATTATTTTGTTACAACAATAACTACCAAACATCAATAAAAACAATTCCTATTGAATCTATGTATGGGAGGAAATGATATACACCTCTAAGTTAGAGGCAACTAGAGGACATATTAAAATTAAGACCAGATGATTTGTAGGAAATGGAATAGGTGGTATGGAAGTTTTGACAGAACATAAAAGCTGAATCCAGAGCTATGTAGACATGAAGAGAATGCATAAATAATTTAATATTGGAGACCATATTTACTGAAGGGTGAAACAGAGGAAATGTCCCTTAAGAACTAGAACCTGTCTAGAATTGGCACCACGGTTTTGTGGGCCTTTTGATATTTTTTATAGAATTGGGCCAGTAGCTTATCAACTAACATTTCCCAGCCATTTTAAAGTGCACAATGTTTTTCATGTATCTTTTCTAAAGAAATATGTACATGATAATTCTCAAATAATCGATTGGACCTTGATACAGGTAGAACTAGAAAGAGACTTCCTAGTAGAGCCACTCTATATAATAGATTAGAAAGAGATATTGCTCCAGAATTGAGCCATCATTCCAGTTAAACTGTATTTGAAATAATTTATCCCCGAAGATGCCACATTGTAGTGGCAAGATGAAATTAAAGAGGCCTATCTAGCATTTTTTTAGAGGGAAGAAGATAGGAGATAGACATTGATGACAATGTAAATAAAAAGGGTTAAAAGATGTCATACCCTTCTATTTCCATAATAATGTTTTTATTTTATATTTATACTGAGTTATGTTGGACTTGATGGTGGAAAGGCCAAGATTGATTGAAATGAATTTAAAAAGTAAAGTTATTATGACGTAATAAGTAAATTTTATTAATAAATAAAAATGTTAGAACTACTTGGGAATGAGACATGAGAGTCAAGAGATTCTTTCCAAAAAATTTAGAAAAAATTTCATTGAGGGATGAGATCAAGATAAATCTTCCATAATAAGGACTCCTAAAAACACCTTGGGGGCTATAGATAATATTAAATGAGATAAGAGATAAAGATTTATTAAATCACTTAGTTGGAGAAAGACGCTAAGTATGGGGGAAATAAAGCACCACGGGAGAGAAAAGAGGGCTTTAAAGAAAAAGGAAAAGGAAGAAAGCCTAGGCAAGTGGGTTGGAAGACCCACAAAAGTGGGACACCGCTAAGAAAAAAATCAGCTATAGAAGAAAATATATAAAATACATAATCAAGGTGTTCAAATGGGTCGTTGATTCACTGGAAATTACATCTCATATCGGGGGGAGCTCGAGGATTCATTTTAAAGTTGGCAGGAAAAGTGCAATTTCCCAAGTGTTCTCCTAACAATGACTACGGTTTGATTTTATGTTATGATATTTTCATAGTAATTAGATATATGAAAATGGTATTGGAAGAACACTCTCATAATTAATTTGATTATATTATAAAATAGATATTACCACTGAGTTGAATAGGTATAGTAGTTAGAAGATTCTAGGAAAAAAGAAATAAAATGAGATGAAGCTTATATTTATGCTTGTGATTGTAGTTATGTGTCGGATATGGTATCAAAATATTTATAAATTCGTTATCGTTCAAGTATGTGTTATGAGATAAGTTATTGTTTCTAGAAAATGGTCTATATTTTTTATATATGAAGGAAATAACAAACACATGTATTACAAAAGGAAAAAAATTAGTAGATGCCAAGTTTGGTGGAAATCAATTACGGTTCAATAGGAGCTTAGGGTCCCATCCGAGTGAAGAAAATTGTGTAGCCATTGAGACTAGGTGTATATGAATCATTCCATGTTCCTAGAGCATTATAGGTTATGACCTATAGTAACAAGGAAACTAACGTTGAAGTGCACAAATAGAGATTGAGCTAAAGGTTGAGGGAAGAAATATTTTTACTATATATCGATGGAGCTATAGTAAAGTACGCATAGGAAGTGGTTTGTATTTTCCCAAACTCACGTTTTTTGGACACATAGAATTTTATTTTTCTTAATTTGGTACGAACGAGATGAGCCAAATTGTTGGTGTACAAAAACAACAAAAAATAAGAATCATAGTATGCGCATATGTTAGGTTATTCTATAGTCAATTCAAAGAATTCTTTATAATGAAATTTTGGCCAAGATAATAAGCTAACAGTAGTTCGATACTACCCTTCGGTAATAAGATGATATCGAAATTTCGAAAAGAAAACAAACAAATATATTATATGTAAAAACCCATGTATGTTATTAACCATTCCACTTTCTTCACCTCAATGAAACTAAATTGTAGAAAAAAAACTACAGTGTTGGAACATATTGGAAATATAAATAGTGCAGAATAATAAAATATCAGTTCAATAGTATTAGATAAAAAATTATTTTTGTTATGTCGAGGTGCGCTCCTAGACTATAAATTATATCATATCGAAAGAAGACAAACAAACCCTAATATAGGACATAACATCAAATTAATTTCCACTGTGGTACTATATCGAGCCTGGTAATTAAGAAAAAACTAATTAGACAACAACAACCCTGAGTAGTCATTTCTCTGTGCATAGGTTTCACTCTACAATACATTAAACCTTTGGTATTGTGCCCCATGGTAATTAGGGTACCTAGAATCATAAATAGATAAGAAGGAAGAAATGTACGATGCCTAAATTATAGTGATTAACTATAGACATGGAAAACAGATTCCACTAGATTAGTGATTTAACTTAATTTCTTTAGAGGAAATTTAAGGTGAGTATTTCATAGCAACACCAACAATTGATGAATTCTAATAGGGTCATGACACCAGACATATCTCCAGGTACTTGATTTTAACTAACTTGGAAGAAATCATAGCCATGATTAAGTGATGACCATGGTTTCCGACTTCGTGAAGGAATAATTACTCTAGAGGATACCCTGATACCTATAGACCATGCGAGACAGGGTTTTGAGTACCATACTACCATAAGGCTAGGCTAGCAGGATAATAGAAAAAAAAAAATAACTATGTTCCATACTTGTTAGTAACCAATGTTGGAGCACACCAATCTCTATATCAACAAGAGAAAAAAATTCCTTAGACTAATGTGGAGACATTCTAAGTAATAACATTAAGGAAAGATAAAACCTAGAAGGCCAATTCACATTAGGGTGTGAAGACTGTAATGATTTCACGAATAAATACATAATATGGTATGATCATTTTAAAAGGAAAACAACAAATACAATGTTGATAATTTCTGATTATACATGTCTTATGTTAGTTTTTGGTACCATCAGAAGTGCAATATCTCTTAAAATTGGTGGAGATGCTAATGCACGTGAGTTTTAAATAACCCATAAATCATTTGGTGAAATTCCAGCCGGATTGTATTTTATTAAAATAATTAATACTTTTAATGGAGTTCCTAAGTCTAAACTTAGGGAAATTAAAATATTAATGGGTATTAGTCAAAATATGAGTGAGAATGATCTAGAAGGTGGATCGGGTCATATTTTAATCTTAGCCATTGATTAGAGACTTATTCTCAGTCGTTGAAGACTCAACAGGAAAAGTATAAAATGGAGGCTTGGAGTTCATTTGGAAACACACATAGAGAGATTCAGGAAATCAATTTTCTGAGGTGAGAAGTTCTCAGGTGGAAAATAAATTGTAGACATCTTGCAAATGAGGGTCAGAGAGAATATCAGAGAAGGAATTTATGAAAAATACAAAACAGAGAGGCAAAGAGATCTTGTAAAGAGGCAGCGCAGTAGCTAGGAGAGCTGACATAGAAAAGTTACCTGTGAGGCAGAATCCAGAATTGTTAGAACATTTGAAACTGCCAGGAACTGACACAATTGCTGGAACAACTAGGAGAGATGATGTAGAGGAAACACAATATCCAGAAGACATGAGGTAGAAAATTGGCATGTCACGTAGAATCCATAGTTAACGGAACAATTAAAATTGTTGGGAACTGCCGGAAATATCAGGAACTTCCAGAACATTTGAGAGAGCTGACACAGAGGTAACATAGTAGTCGGGAGAGTTTACACAAAAAGGATACTTGTCACACAAAATCAAGAATTGTGGGAACATCTGAAACTGTCGGGAAATATTGAGACTCCCTAGAACTGTCGGAACTGCCAGGAGAGATGACGAAGAGGGCAAAGAAGGTGATGCAAGGGCTGATGCAAAGCCTAGAAGGCTGACTCGTGGCCTATGTAGGGCCAACATAGAAATAGATGGGGTTAGCCAGTCTTGTGCCAAATCAATCGAAAATATGTCGGGTCAAGTGGGGTAAAAATCAGTCAGATTTTTTGGCAATATTTTCTCTGTAAAGGAATGCTAGATGAGCATCCTAGATTTTTATTCAGATATTTCTCCTACATAATAATAAACCATCAGATCTGCTACACTAGTTTTCTCACATTGGGTTGTTTCGGGGACTATTGTGTCCAAAAATAAGTGTGTCCTATGTATCTTGTTCTTTGCCCTATTTTCGGTTTCATGAAATCAAATATTTAATTAGTGTAGGCTGAAAAATTAATTTTCTTCAGTATTGAGGAGAATAACTTGGTTAATGTATATTAAAAATCAAGTAGGTGAAGTAGACTCAAATTTTTATATTGAAACTCAAGTAGGTGAAGTAGATTCACATTGGTTGCAATAGGGGTTCCTTCAGAGTGTAGGAACTTTCACATTTTATCAGAGAATTTATTTTGAAATAGAAAGAGTAGATCTAGTGTTGTCCAGTGAGGCCAAAAGCTGCAGTTGGCAGTAGTTCCAGTTCCCATGAAGGGATTGCACACTCTTTGCCAGGAAGAAGATCCGTGGAAATCTCTCTCTGAGTGAGACAATAGAGAGGTATGATTTCTAGTTCATGAGTTTGGAGAGGTAGAGGGAGTGATGAAGAGACTCATCATAGTGCTTGAAGCGTGCAGTTTCTTCTAGGGAAGAAATCCACTGGAAAAGAATGAAGACATGTAGAAGGGGAATTTTCTGCTCAGAGAAGTTTTCACCAGAAAGTTCAAATTTCTCACTTTCTAAGCAGGTGAGAAGTCCTAAGAAATCGCTAGAGGATTCAGCTCGACAATTGAGTGAGATGGCATCGCATGGGCTCAAATATCAAGAGAGGTTCAAAGGTGCTTCCAACTAGTTAATATGGAAGACCATAATCTTAATTGTTTTGTAGGAATATGACCTCGAAGCCTATTTCAAGAGTGTTGTAGTTGTTCTTGCTGAAAATAATCAAACGAGGAGGTGCAAATCTAATCAGGGAAAGGAAAATAGGCTCATTCGCAATGGAGTTCGAGATCATTTGGTCTCACTATTGGGCGTAATAAACAACCTAACATTTAATGTCAAATCATGAGTTTGTAAACATAGAGGCGCAACACTAGAAATGCTAGAGAAGGAGTTCAAAAACATGAACTAGTTAATATAATGACACCAAGCCATTTTGGAAACTGGATTCACTCAAGAAAAATGCTTGTCACGAACTTTGATAGAAAAATTAAATCATACCTTGAAAATAATGCCGGAAAATGAAATATGTTCCTACAATCAATATTCCAGTGCTTTAAAAAAACATAATGGATGTCCTTCTATTATAGTTATAAATTTGCATCCTTTACTAAATATATCTCATTCATGTACTAGAACAACCACGTACCTGTACCGAAATGAGTCTCGTTCCTACACTAGAACTTAATGAAAGGAACTTGAATCAGCATAAATAATTATGGTAAATAAAGAAAATAAAGGAAATATTTTGTGACTAAGTATCAGTGCAATTATGAGACAGTAAAAATAATCAAACTTTTAGGTACGTTTGTCTCTAGTACAAATTTTCATTCCTGGAATGAATTTGCATTCATTCATCGCAACAATGTTCCTGTACTGGAACAAAGTTCCTACAATGGAATGATATTCTTGTACTAAAATGATGTTCTTATACTGGAAGTATGTTCTATTCCTGCACTGAGTATTTTTTCTTTCATACAAGAATTTTGGGTTCCTCTACTAGAGTACTTTGTTCCTGTACTAGGGTATCAATTGCTGTATCAAAATAAAGATTCATGTACTAATAAGTATGTATTTCTATACTGACCTTCCAAACCACTTGCATGAAATGTAAAGTGTGCTAACTAGAAATGAAATTGCCAAGAAAACCAAAGCAGAGAAATGACCACATGTAATCAAAATATTCCTTATCTTATCATTCATTCGAAAGTGGAAAGTACTATGAAGTCCAAAGGAAATCATTACTGCAACATAAAATTCTTCATGTGACACCTTCTTTCTTAGATGACTGCCTTGAAATTAACTAGATTGGCACTCTTATCGAATAGAGGTTTCATTCCAAACATCCCTTCATGAAAATTTAGTCTTAAAATAAACTATTCCTACAAGAAACTAAGCATAAACACATATCCTTATTATATAAACAACATTTCATTAATGATTATGAAGATGAAAGTAAATCAACCCTAAGTTAAAGGAAACACACTTTCATAAAACACATTTTCATATTAAGGAATGAAACACATTTGCATAAGAAGAATAAATCCACTTGTAGAAATAAACACACTAGTAGAAGCAACCCTCACCTACAGAACTAAAGCACACTAGTGCAAGCATACTGAAACATTCTTTTTGCAGAAAAGAGATCACTCATCAAAGAAAATAAATTTTATTCAATCTTTGATAAATGAGCACACCCAAAATATCACACCCTAGATATGAGTCACGCAATTTATGAAGAAAGCGAAGGTCTGTTAGTTACATAAAAGAAATGGAATACTTCTTGCTCAAACCTTGCACACAAAAATTCATCTAACACAACATACAAAATAGGGAGAATGAGTTGGGCTGGTTGGGCCCTAGCAAGCAACTCGTTTTCCTTTACAAAATCTGGGAAATAAAATACACAAACAACTCATTCACATAAGATTTAAACTGAGAAATTGATAAACCGGCATAGATCCTTAGATTAGCTTGAATGTTTACTGCAACTATACATGAAATCTTCAAATCCAGGCTCCAATTGATCATGGGGAAGGGGGAAGAGCCCCAAAATCTTGATCCAATGGCATGGAAGTGTAATAACTAGTTTTCTTCTCCTCTATAGAGCCATCATTTGGCTTTTATATAACTTACAATTACATGATAGGCTTTGAATAAGACAAAACTTTGCAAACAAGGTTAGGGATTGAATCTTAGCTACTTCCCATTAGTAGGAGACCAGTACAACCATTGTCCCATTGAGAAAATTCAGATATTGATACGAATTTTCCAATTCTGGGCATATTCTTGAATTTTGGAAAAATTGCTACTTTTAACAAATTGCCTCGAAAGAACAATTCATATCTTCTTAACCATTACAAATGTAGGAAGAAACCTAGTCTGTTATGTGAAAAACAATAACCTTTCTCATAATTTTCTCGTTCAGATTTATTGCCTCGAAAATCATGCCTGAATTTGACTATTTGGATACTTGTCAAATCTAAGATCCCAAAATTGTGGAAAAACTATGTTTTTTTATAAAACTACATCAAACACCCTTATCTAAATTTTATACCATTGGAAATCTTGGGAAATGGTTTTGGTTATAGATAATTTTTTATACTGGAAAAATCAATGTTCTCGGATTTTCGAGATTCACCTCTAGCTGCATGCAAATTGAAGTCAAACTTGGCAGTTTGGAAACTGTGTGGATTTTGAGTAGATTTATTAATTTTCTTCTACAGACCCACACGTGTGATATGGGTGCAATCCAACTCATGTGAAGGTTTTACAACATAGTTTTTAACAAAAACCTTCCTCGGTTTTCCCCCGAAATGTGGCGAGATGTCGAAGCTCCAAATTGGTAGCTTTCTAATGTAGGAGTCTTGCTCTTTAGTGCAGGAATAGGTCAATGAAAGATACGTGCACCTCTGACTGTAAAAAATGATTCAAGATAATTCCTATGCGTGTTTAAACTACCATGTAGCATTTTCCTCCATGGAAATATTGAATGATGAAGTAGCTGACATATACCTCCATTTTCGTGCATGATCTCTATGGAGTGCAGGACCTGCATTAACAACAATAATGAACATAAAACCTAAGTAATGCATATAGAGAAGGTATAAAATGAAAACCAAATGTAAATCTTCACTACTGCATCAAAAGGAGATATAAGTGCAACATAAAGTTTCATAACCTAGTAAAATAAGGGAATAAGTGATGCATCAAATGGGAAAAAAGATGCATTAGATACAATAATTCTGGGGCCTAAGATCCCCCCATGCCAATCATCTTGCATGCCCTCATGAAAGCGAATCAACTTCTATACTAATGTCCCCTTGCAAAAAACCAGAATTGAAACATAAATGTTTGTGCACTCATAATATTTTTCCTTGCTAGATTTGACTGTTTTGACAAAAAATGCCTACTCATCCATCTTTATTAATTAAGACTTATCAAAAGAAATAAATTCCAAGGATACCATAGGAATTCTAACAATGTCATTACTGCAAGAATAATGTTATCATGAAATAGTCAACAATCAAAACTTCCTCAAAGCATCTCAAGAGCAATCTTAGTCAATATGTCTTCACTTGTAATAGCCTCATTATTATAAATTAAAGTGACATTATTTGGAAGCTAAGGCATTAAAATGGATGGAAATAGGGAAAAATAAAAATGACCAAATGATATCTTCCTAGGATGGCCATCTTACTATTACCCAAGTGTGTGTTTGAAGATCCTCTTGTTCAAGAAAAGTTAATCGCCTGCACTAAGGGTCCCACATCCTTGAAAACCTTCATATTTATGAAAGATAGAACTCCAAAGCACATTTCCGAAAGGATATTAAAGCCATTCTCAAAGAGATATGATAATGATTTTGGGAAAGACAAAAACAACCAAGTAAATCATAGTGTAAAATTAACTTTAATACCATAGGCATGGCCCTTATGCTAGCAGGCACTTATAGCCTTGACAGGGATGCCTTTTAACCCAATGAAATGATTGTGTCCCATCTATTAGATATAAATTCAAAGTCAATTGAAAGAATTTACATTTTTTTAGAAGTTAATTGAAGGTTGCTATGCTCGCTTTGTAACAAGTTAACAACATTTCCATTCAAAAGAACTGGCAAGAATGAACAAGTCAGCCCGTGATGAGACCTCTTGTCTTCCTGCTTTTTAATTGAAATCCATTACCCTGGCTTGGTGAGTAGTAGCGGTAATGTCATTCTCGTTAGGACCCATGATCATGGTAGTTCGGCTCGTAATGAGACCTCCCATCCCTGAATTAATCATTTTAAAAGAAACTCTCATTATAATTAACCTTCAGTAGGTTACTTAATAGCTAGGAGGAAAATATGCTCCTTAAGAGCATGGGATGGCATGAAAAAAAAAATAATTACTAATCCTTACCGATTGGTCCTTCTACGCTATAGACTCATTTTAAAGAAAACGTCTTGGATAATGACTGAAAGATTTTTTAACTTGATTGTGCTAGGGTTCTCATGAGATCTCATTAGGGTTTTATAAGAGTGGTCCACCATAGGGGACTTTTCATCAAAACCTTCAAAGAGAAATTTGAAATGATTTTTGGATGATAGTTTGTTATAATGAACAGGTCAAAAGTAATTTTTTAAGTTTATGACTAGAAGGTATTAAATATAAAAACAACAATCCCCTAACTGACCTAATGATTAATCTCAACCAACAATTAAAGTCACTTTAGAGAATGTGAGGCATTAAGAGTGAATTTATTCTAACAAGTCTTACCACAAGAGTGCTTAATGATATAAATCATAAAAGTTTTGCTCTAGAAATTGCAGTTTCAAGAGTGTTCTTTTAACAATTTTATTTCAATTGACAATTTTATTCATTGCTCTTATCCTACCATACACTAATTAATAAAGGAAGGTCTCCTTGAAGTGTAGGAGTAATTCAGATGTAGCCATGTGCGTAATAGAATGCTAAATATACTCACACTTAATTTTAAAGAATAAACTTCAACACATACCAGAGTATGAGAAACAAATTGCTTTAATTGAGATGGTACCAAGAGTTGTTGAATGATGGAGGAACACTATGTACCAATAATTGTTTGGAACCAATTTTCAATGGAGTTCACATATTCTTAGTCTTCTGATTCATTAGTAATTGGTGGTGTCTCCTCTTCTGGTATATCATGTCGGTCTTCCCAGGACTTCTAATTGTTTTCTTGAGTACAAGTTGGATCTTGTGATAGAAATTTCAAGAAATCTTCAATCTCTGATTCCATTGGCCCTTCCTCCTCATCAAGTCTGATCCCGAATTCTTCAATTTCCTCATTAGATGGACAAAAATATTCAAATAAAGCTTCTTGACCTTCTTGAAAGGATGATTCATGGATATTTTTTTCCTTTATCACATTTGAAAAGATGGATCTTCTCTTGACTTTTGCCAAAATCTGTTCCTCCTGGGAAGTAGAGACACTTGCTGCTTCCAAGATTTGAGAAAACTCATGGAGTGCATATCTTGTCAAGCATTTGATCATTTTTCTTCTGCTAGTTGGAATTTCTCGTGAACACATGGATTAGCACATAAACACGGTTCTTACAACACCTAGAGAACCTAAAAACTAATTTGCAGGAAAGGAAACAAACCAAGCTTTTGAGCTCCATGGAAATACCATCCAATATGCTTCAGCAAGTAAAAAAAACACACTAGAAAATTCATTTGGAGAAAAGGAAACAAAACCTTGCAATAAAAAGTAGGTGAAAAAGAAAACCAAATGCAACAGGTCATCAAGGTCAATCCCCTGAGCGCCTCCCCAACAATGGTGTCAAAATGTCAGGCATAATAAAGAACCTAACATTTAATTCTCAATCCAGGAGTGCGTAAACATAGAGGCGCAATACTGGAAATGCCAAAGAAGGAATTCAGCAACCTGGACTATTTAATAGAATGATACCACACCATTCTAGAAATTGGATTCACTCAAGAAAAATACTTGTCACAAACTTTAATAGAAAAATTAAATCATAACATGAAAATAATGTCGGAAAATGAAATATGTTCCATTAATTGAGATTCCAATTCTTTAAAAAGAACAGAAGGGATGGTCTTCTACTATAGTTATAAATATGTGTCCTTTACGAAATATATCTCATTACTGTACTAGATAAACCATGCGCCTGTACCAAAATGAGTCTCGTTCCTGTACTAGAACTTAATGAAAGGAACTTGAATCAACATAAACAATTTGGTAAATAAAGAAAATAAAGAAAACATTTTTTGACCGATTATCAGTGTAGTTATGAGACAACAAAAATAATCAAACTTTTAGGTACATTTGTCTGTAGTACAAATTTTCCTTCCTACACTCAATCTGTGTTGCTACACGACAACAATGTTTTTGTACTATAACAAAGTTCCTGCAGTGGAACAATATTCCTGTGCTAAAATGATGTTCTTGTACTAGAAGTATGTTCTATTCCTGCACTGAGTATTTTGGCTTTCATACAAGAATTCTCGGTTCCTGTACTAAAGTACTCTGTTCCTATACTATTCATGTACCAAAACACAGATTCCTGCATTAAGAAATTTGTATTCCTGTACTAAGCTTCCAAACCACTTGCATGAAATAAACTTGCAAATCAAACCATAACAGAGAAATAAATGCATGTAATCGAAAGATTCCTTATCTAATCATTCATTCGAAAATGAAAAGTACTATGAAGGCCAAAGGAAATCATTAATGCAACATAAACTTCTTCATGTGAAAGTAATCATTTAATCTAAATACAAAGCATCCCTTCTTTCTTAGATGACTGTCATGAAATTAACCAAATCTGCACTTTTATCGAATAGAGGTTTAAGTCCAAAGGTCCCTTCACCAAATTCCATTCTTGAACTAAACTATTCCCTTCAGGAGACTAAGCATAAACATAGATCCTTATTATATAAACAACATTTCATTAATGCTTAAGAAGGTGCAAGTAGATAAACCCTATGTTAAAGGAAATGCACTTCCATAAAACGCATTTGCGTAAGAAGAATAAATCCACTTACATAAATAAACACGCTGGCGGAAGCAACCCTCGCTTGTATAAATAAAGCACACCGGTCCAAGCAAACTGAAACACACTTTTTGTAGAAAAAAGACCACTCACCAAAGGAAATAAATGTTATTCAATCTTCGGTAAATTAACAACCCACACATTCGTACCCCAGATCTGAGACACACAATTTATGAAGAAAGTGAAAGAGGGAGAATGAGTTAGGTTGGTTGCGCCCTTGTAAACCAGCTTGTTTACCTTTATGAAATCTGGGCAATCAAATACACAAACAACTCATTCACATAATATTTACACTCGGAAATTGATAAACCAGCATAGCTCCTTAGAGTTGCTTGAATGTTTGTTGCAATTATACATCAACGCTTTGAATCTAGCCTCCAACTAATCATAGGGAAGGGGGAAGAGCCCCCTAAACTTGATCCAACAACATGGAATAGCAATAAATGGTTTTCTCCTCCTCTACATGAGCCATGGTTTGGCTTTTATATAATTTTCAATTACATGATAGGCTTTGAACGAGCCAAACCTTTGCAAAAAATGTGAGGGATTTAATCCCAATTACCTCTCATCAATAAGAGGCTAGTACAACCATTGTCACATTGATAAAATGTAGACCTTGATATGAATCTTCCAATTCTGGGCATATTCTGGAATTCTGGAAAGAATGGTATGTTTAACAAAATGCCTCTAGAGAACACTTTGTATCTTCTTAACCATTACAAATCTGGGAAATTTGTTTGGAGGAAACCTAGTTTGTTATGTTCACAACAAGAAACTTTCTCATTTTTTTTTGGTTTAGATCCAGGGCCTCGAAAATCATTCTCTAAGCTTCCTATTTGGATACTTGTGAAATCTCAGATTCTAAAATTATGGAAAAAAAGTCTTTTTTAATAAAAATTCCTCAAAATTCCCTATGTATCTTTTATACCATTTCAAATATTGGGAAACTGTTTTCGTTATAGGTAATTTGCTATACTGAAGAAAACCCATTTGCTCGTGTTTTCAAGAATCACCTCCTGCTGCATGCAAATCGAGGTCAAACTTGGCCGTTTGGAAACCGTTCGAATTTTGAGTAGATTTATTCATTTGCTTCTAGAGACCAACACGTCCTACCTAGGTGCAATCCAACCCAACAATTCCTACACTAGAGAGCCACCATTTTGAAGCTCCAAAATGGTGGCTCTGTAGTGTAGGAATTATTGGGTTGTGTTATATTCTTTCGATGACTAGCTCACGTAGTTAACTGGGGGTTAGAGGGGAGGAGGTCATAGGGGTTTTGAGGGGTACTTGTAACCCCACTTTATGGGTATCGGTAACCCCACTTTACTGTAACACTGAAAGGAACATAATGAAAAATCAAGCTGGTAGTCCCAATTTTGGGATCCAGGGTAAAATCTATGTGTATATGTGTTTTATGTGTTATTCTCTCGCATTATTTATTTTTTGTGTTTTAGAATTTGTATGCAGGTAATTTTTATACGAGGTTAAAACCTAAATTTGGTATTAGAGCAATTTTGGCTTCAAGTGGACGCCTTTGTTGCCGAGGGGTTTCCCTCGGGCTTGTGGTAGACCTTGATCAGTCAGAGATTTGCGAGATTGATTCTGGTGGTGAAAGAATATGGCGAGCTGTGGAAAGATAGAGATTGATAAATTTAATGGTCAGAGTTTTGAGTTGTGGAATCTCAAGATGGAGGATCTGTTGGTGGATAAAGATCAGTGGATGGCAGTAGATCTAGGTACTAAACCAACGGGAGTGTCCGATGAAGAATGTAAGAAGTTGGATCGGAAGGCAAAAAGCACAATACGATTATGTGTCTCAGATTTGGTATTGCTGAATGTATCAGGGGAAGCTACAACAAAGGCTTTGTGGGACAAGTTAGGGACTTTGTACCAATCTAAGTCTCTGGTGAATAAACTGTTCCTGCAGAAAAAGCTCTATAACCTGAGGATGAAAGATGGAGACTCGATGACGGAGCATTTGAATGTGTTTAATATTGTGGTAAGTTAGTTAACATCTGTTGATATTAAAATTTCAGATGAAGGTAAGTGCATCAGTTTGTTGTGTTCTCTACTAGATTTGTGTGATAGTCTGGTTATTGCAATAGGTAGAAATGCAACTGCCTTGCAGTTTGATGAAATAGTCTTAGCCTTGATGACAGAGGAGATGAGACAAAAAAATATGGAGAGACAAAATGGTGATGCCTTGTCTGTATGAGGACGGTCCTAGAATAGAAACAAAAATAATTCATCGAGTGGGAGAACTAAATATAGAGGGAGATCTAAATCACAGGAAAACCTGTAAAGGTGGTGTGCTGGAAATGCGGAAAGGAAGGACACTTCAAAAGAGACTGTAAATCTAAATCTTCTGATAAAGGAAAGGGATCTGATGATGCTCCTTCTGTAGAGGCGAAAACCACCTTAGATGAAGGTGGGGATGTGTACTTGGCTTTCTCAAGTACACATGTAGACATGAGGTATCGTTGATTGACTCAGGTGCATCCTTTCACTTCACTCCCCATAGAGAGTGGTTCTATGAGTATGAGAAATACGATGGTGGTGATGTCTTCTTGGGGGATGATAGGAAGGCTAGAGTCATTGTTCGTGGAAAAGTAAAGTTGAGGTTGCTAGGTGGAAGGGTTAGAACACTTCCAGGTGTTCTGCGTATTCCTGCAATGGCCAGAAATCTGATTTCTATAAGCAAGTTGGATGATGCAGGTGTAAAAACAGTGTTTGAGAAGGATACCTACAAGATGTTTTAGGGAGCACTAGTATTGATGCGAGGAGATCGGATTGGAACTCTGTATAAGCTACAAGGTAGCATTGTTGTTGATGGGTGCAACAGCTCTGTGGTTCTTGAAAGTGGAGTAGAAAATCTAGTGGTCTCTGGAGAGAAGACCATGTTGTGTCATCAAAGGCTTGGACATATTGGAGAGAAGGGCCTTCAAATACTTCATGGTAAAGGTATGGTAGAAGGTATGAGTAATAGTTGTCTGGATTTTGATTTCTATGAAAATTGTGTATATGGGAACCATAATCAGGTGAGTTTCCCCTCTGGTGGTAAGAGGGCGAAACAGATATTAGAGCTTGTGCACAATGATGTGTTTGGACCTATGAAGGTTCCATGACTGGGTAAGTCTATGTACTATGTATCATTTATAGATGAATTTTCAAGGAATACATGGATATATTTCCTTAAGAAGAAATATGAAGTCTTTGACAGGTTTAAAGAATTTAAGGCTTTGGTGGAAAGCGAGACAGAGAAGAAGATAAAGGTACTGAGGACATATAACGGTGGAGAGTTTTTCAGTAAGTAATTCGAAGAATTCTGTAAGAAGTGTGGTATAGCATGGCAGAAGACTACTCCATATACACCTCAGAAAAATGGAGTTGCAGAAAGAATGAACAGGACGTTGATGGAAAGGGGAAGAAGCATGTTCAGTGGTGTCAGGTTAGGACAAGAATTCTAGGCAGAGGTGGTTGAGACAACATGTTACCTGGTCAAAAGATCAACTTCATCAGCGTTGGAGGATAAGAATCCAGAAGAGGTATGGACTGGTAGGAAACCCTCTCTTTCACATTTGAGGGCATTTGGATGTGATTCATATGTACATGTTTAAAAAGAGAAACGAACCAAGTTGGATAGTAAATCTGAAAAGTGCATCTTTACGGGGTATAAGGATGGTTTAAAGGGTTATAAGCTTTGGAACCCAATAACAAGGAGGGTTGTGTACAGCTGAGATGTGGTGTTCAGAGAGGTGAAAGATGTTATTAAACATGAAGTCCAATCAAAGGAACCTGAGAAGATAGAGTTTGAGCTAAAGGAGGAAGAATCAGACTCTACAGCAGAGGAGGAATCAGAAGATGAAGAGCCACAAACTCCAGCTATGAGAAGATCAGTTTGAGAAAGAAGGCAGCTAGAAAGGTATAGTCTAGAACTGTGAAGGAAGTAGTGCATTCAGAGGATGGAAAAATTTGGAAAGAGGCCATGGTTGATGAAATGTCATCTTTGCACAAAAAAGAGGCTTGGGATCTAGTGGAGTTTCCGGCTGGAAGGAAACCAATTGGCAACAAATGGGTGTTCAAAAAGAACACAAATGTAGAAGGAAAAGTGGAGAAGTACAAAGCTTGGTTGGTAGCAAAAGGTTATTCCCAGGTGTCGTGAATTGATTTTGGTGATATTTTTTTTCCTGTTGCGAAGGTAACTTCTATTAGATTACTTTTATCTATTGCTTTTCTTTTAATTTTGAGGTAGAACAGATGGATGTGAAGACAACATTTCTTCATGGGGATCTGGAAGAGGAAATCTATATGAAGCAACCTAAAGGCTTTGCAGTGAAGGGTAAGAAAGAATTGGTATGAAAGTTAAAGAAGTCTCTGTATGGGTTAAAATAGTCACCAAGGATGTGGTATCAAAAATTTGATACATTTATATTTTGACATGGCTTCACCAAAAGAAAAGCAGATCACTGTGTGTATTTTAAATTAATTGGTGACTGTGTTATTTATCTGGTCTTGTATGTGGATGATATGCTGTTGGTTGGAAATGACAAAGAAATTATCCAGGATTTGAAGACCCAATTGTCATCCAAATTCGACATGAAAGATCTTGGTGCCGCAAACTATATTTTGGGCATGGAAATTAAAAGAGATCGGGAAAAGAGGAAGCTCTGATTAAACTAGAGGAAGTATGTTGAGACAATACTGCAGAGGTTTAATATGCAGGATAGTAAACCGGTGAAGGATCCTATTCGTGTAGGTGTGAGGTCATCTGCTGAACTGTGTCCCAAGACACAAGAAGAAGAAGAGGACATCTCCTGTGTTCCATATGCAAGTGCAGTCGGTATCCTGAGGTATGCAATGGTCTATACTAGACCAGACATTGCACATGCAGTGGGAGTATTGAGCAAGTTTATGTCAAAACCAGGAAAGGAGCATTGGACAATAGTGAAGTAGGTTTTCAGGTATTTGTGTGGCACTACTGATTATGGTTTGTGCTACCAAGGAAGACCATAATTGGACAAAGTACTGGATATTCATGGCTTTGTTGATGCAGACTAGAATGGAGATCTGGATCAGAGAAGATCTACAAGTGGGTATGTGTTTAACCTATTTGGAGGTGCAGTTAGTTGGATGAGTAAGAATCAATTTGTAGTGGCACTTTCAACTACAGAGGCAGAATACATGGCTACCACTCATGCAAGCAAAGAAGTAGTTTGGTTGCAGAGATTATGTTCAAGTATGGGGTTAGTACAGGAAGCTATAAGGATAGATTGTGACAGCCAAAGTGCAATTTTCTTAGCAAAGAGCCCCACATACCATTTAAAGACAAAGCACATTGATGTTCAGTATCACTTTGTGAGGGATATGATAGAATACAAAAAGGTGTTGTTGGTAAAGGTGGACAATTTGAAGAATACTGCAGATGCATTGACAAAATATATGATCTCTGAGAAGTTCTCTTGGTGTAGAGAAACAATGGGCGTTGCAGGGATGGATAAATGACTAAGCTCTCTTCTGGCCCCGTGTGGAAAGAAAACAACAAGTGGGAGAATGTTGGGTTGTGTTATATTCTTTCCATGACTAGCCCACGTAGCTAACCGGGTGTTAGAGGGGGGGAGGTCACAGGGGTTTTGAGGGGTACCCGTAACCCCACTTTATGGGGTTCGGGGCAGCGCCATGGAAAATTTTGGTTTTGGAACCTATGTTAGCTTGGGCAGACCCACATATGGTTTTTTGCATGATTTTTGCACATGTTTTGCTGGACACGATGGTTTTTCGGTCCATGCTTTTGAACACGATGGTTTTCGGTCCATGGTATTGGATGCTTCAGCATGTATAAATATGTATTGTAACATTGAAAGGAGCATAATGAAAAATCAAGCAGGTACTCCCGATTTTGGGATCCAGGGGACAATCTCTGTGTATATGTGTTTTATGTGTTATTCTCTCGCATTGTTTATTTTTTACTGTTTTAGAATTCGTATGCAGGTAATTTCTGTATGGGGTTAAAACCTACACGGATGCTACTCTTTAGTGCAGAAACAGATCAATGAAAGATACGTGCACCTCTGACTATAAAAAATGATCCAAGATAATTCCAGATGCATGTTTAAACTACCATCTACCATTTTTGTCCATGGAAATAGTGAATGATGAAGTAGTCGACTTATACCTCTATTTTGGTGCATGATCTCTATAGAGTGCAGGACTTGCATTAACAACATTAATGAACAAAAGAATTAATAAATGCATATAGAGAAGGTATAAAATGCAAACCAAATGTAAATCTTCTCTATTGCATCAAAACAATATATAAGTGCAACATAAAGGTTCATAAACTAGTAGAACAAGGGAATAATTGAGGCATCAAATGGGAAAAAAGATGCATTATATAAAATAATTATGAGGTCTAACACTCACAATTGCAGGGAAAGGATACAACTCTAGAGATGTGGGAATCCTTGTCCTCTCTGTATGAGGGATCTTCTAAACAGCGGAAGATGTATTTGGAGAAGAAGTTGCAGTGGAATATGATGCAAAAAGGAGAAGGGGTGAACCTTTATCTCCAGGGTCTTTAGGATAGTGGAGACCAACTTGTTGAAGTGAGGTCCAGTCCTCAGCCAACCACAATGGTGAGTACTTCCCTAAATGGAGTCTAAGATGAATGGTAAGTCTTTGTCAAAAGCATATTGGGTAGAGAAAAACTACCTTCATGGGAGGTGATGTGGGCGAATATTCAACAGGAGGAGTTAAGGAGGGACTTAGTGAAGGCTAACGTTAGTGGAAGTAGTGGGAGTGGCATGAAGGTGAAGGAGGAGGAGGAGAATGCAACTCTGGCATTGGAGGGACAACAAAAGCTTGAGTGAAAGAAGGACATTTCAAAGGCAAAATGTTTTAGTTGTTGAAAGATGAGCCACTGTGCATCCCATTGTCCTTTGAAGAAAAAGGAAAAGGATGAAAAACATGATCCTAAGGTTTGCTTCAATAAATATTAACGAGGATGAGTTTTCCATGAGTGTACACACATATCTAGGTGGGAGATGGGGCGATATTAAGTTGTAGTCGGGAGGACTACATGAGGGTATGATCTGAGGAGTCCACCTATTGGATCAATTCCTTGCTATGGGAGCCCAAGATTTGGCAGTAGTGAGATGTACTTAGTGTCATATGATGTAGTGGATTGTTTGGAGGATAGATGCAATATCTTGGTACGAGAGTCTGATAATCGCAAGGTTAGAAACAATGCATTTGGCACAGTACAGAAGTCAGCAACAATGCAAAAGATTTAAAGGGTTTGTACCAGCCAGATTCCAACATTAATTACATTAAGTTGAACATGTTGAAAATGACAACAAGAAATGCTAAAAATAGAAGTGCTAAAAATAACAGTTCAGGTACCAGTGCTTGATTGAGAAATAGGGAATGAAAAATTGAAGTGCTGAAAATAGAATTCTATTTTTAGAAGTTCAGAATGGATTCCTATTTTAGTGAGTCGCTGGACTAGAAATAGGAATTAAAATTCGAATTTGAACTTAACAGTTGTTTGAAAATAAATTAATTAATTCACCATGAGTTAATTAGTTGTGAAAAATCAAACATGAAGTTTATGTGAGGACATGCAAGAGGTTCTCTATTAATTAAGGAATTTATCCATCAATTAAAGAGATAAGGATGAGTTCTAATTTGAGTTGTAATTAGTTGGCTTAGTTAACTGAGTGAAGTCTAGTTAGATTTATTTAAACAATTTTTTAAAATTAATGTGAGTTTTGTTAGTTAATGCATGCTTGCACATAATTGCTGCACTTCAGATAACTGAATATTCTCTCATGAATAACTCATATATTTTAGTTCAGACAGAGACCCAGTTGAGATCAATGGAGGGACAATGTACTATCAGTTGGATGTATTTTTCCTATAAAGGGAACTCATCCATGGAGAAGAATTCATCTCCTTCAGGACTGCGCAGTTGGATCAAAGGTTAGTGAGTGTGTGAAGAGGCCAATTCACACAAGTGGCTGCACTGGACCCCAATCAAAATTGTGCAAAGAAATAGGAGGCTTGGAGGGTAGACCATAGGTTGGATAGTGGCCTTTGACTATCTATGAGCAGCAGAGGTATTGCAGAGAAGGTAGGATAGCTTTTGAGCTGATTCTTTTTGTAATATTGGTTATATTTCCACTTGTATCATAGTACATAGATGGTGTTTTAGGCTGGTTCTTTCCCCTGGATATTTCTTTTGTGTTATGTGTGATTGATTCCTTCTTATCAGTTATATGTGTTCAAATAATGTTGCTCATGTTCGATTAAGCTTCCGCTAAATTGGTTGTAGAAGTAGATCAAGTATTTTTCTTTAGTATATTGCATTATCAGGTGATCTACAGGTGACAATTTCTACATGGTATCAAAGCCAGGGTTTGGAAAACAATTTCTATAAAACATAGTTAATCTTAGATAATTTTGGATTTTTTTCAGTTGCTTCTCTCAACAATTGAGTTGCAGTATGGATTTAGTGTTAGCAGTGGCAATTCTAGCAGCATAGTAGATGTAGCGTTTCAGAGAGAGTTGTAGTATAGATGTAGCAATAACAGTGGTAGTGTCATGGGTAGAAGTACAATAGAAATAGTAGGAGAGTGGTGGCGGTAACAATAGTGTAGAAATGAGTTACTTTAGAAAGAGAGTAGCATGTAGGTGGACATTGTTGCTAGAGCACTTTCCTCACTAAGAGGGAGTGTTTGTTTTTGGTAGCAACAGAAGTGATATAGACTTGAAAAGTGGTGGAGATACTAAGGCACATGAGTTATAAAGAACCCAAAAATCGTTTGGTGAAATTCCATCCAGATTGTATTTTATTAAAATAATTAATATTTTTAATGGAGTTCCAAAGTCTAAACTTAGGGAAATTAAAATATTAATCGGTATTAATCAAAATATGGGTGAGAATGATTTAGAAGGCGAATCAAGTCATGTTTTAATCTTATCCATTGATTAGAGACTTAATCTCGGTCATTGAAAACTCAACATAAAAAGTATAAAATGGAGGCTTGGGGTTCATTTGGAAACACACACAAAGAGATTGATGAAATTGATTTTCTAAGTTGAGAAGTTCTTAGGAAGAAAATTGATTGGAGAAATATTGCAGCTAAAGTGCAGAAAGAATCTGGGAGAAGGAATTTACAAAAAATACAGAACAGAGAGGTAGAAAGAGCTTGTAGAGAGGAAACAGATTAGTCCGGAGAGTTGATGCAGAAAAGCTAGCTATCACGCTGAATCTAGAATTGTCGGAACAAATAAAATTTCCAAAATAGCTAGGAGAGCTAACATAGAGAAGATGTCTGTCACGCACAATCCAGAATTGTAGGAATAGATGACACTACCAAGAAACTGCCAAAATTGTTGGGAATTGCTGAAACAATTAGGAGAGATGATGCAGAAGCAATGCAGTAGCGACGAGAGATGACACAGAAAGATTTCCTGTCACATAGAATCCAGAACTGCCGGAACAATTGAAACTGTCGGGAACTGCCAGAAACTATTAGAGAGTTGACACAAAGGAAAAAGAAGGTGAACAAGGATGATGCAGGGTCTACACAGGGTAGCACAAAAATAGCTGGGATTAGCTAGTCTTGTGCCAAATCTGCCAGGATTTTGGTGGGTGAAGTGAGGTAAAAGTCACTCATATTTTATGCCATCATTTTCATTGTAAAGGGTTGCTAGATGAGTATCCTAGATTTGTGTTCAAATGTTTCTCCTTCATAATAACGAACCCTCAAAGATGCTGCACCGATTTTCCCACATTGGTTTTTCCGGGGACTATCGTGTCCAAAAATAAGTGTGTCCTATGTATCTTGTTCTTTTCTCTATTTTCTATTTCATGAGATCAAATATTTAATTATTGTAGGTTGTAGAAGTAATTTTCTTTAGTATTCAGAAGAATAACATGGTTAATGTATACTAAAAATCAAGTAGGTAAAGTAGATTCGAATTTGCTATTGTAGGGGTCCTTTCAGAGTGTATGAATTTTCACATGTTATACCCTATACCCTGTTCCAAACCCTAGGTCACTGAATCGACTTAGTCTACCTCTATTATTTTCTACACAAAAGGAGGAAACAAAAATAAGACCAAGAAACTCAAACCATATCTATGGAAGTTTTGTGGTAGTAATATATATATATATATATATATATATATATATATATATATATATATATATATATATATATATATATATATATATATATATATATAAGAAGAACATGGAGAGTAAAGATGTAGCAATTACTTAAGAGATTAAGGTTAACAGGGTTAAAATGAAGATACCCTTGCATGAGAGACTCACCTAAACATTAAAACCAAACGGAAACATCATCGACTAAAGAAGGTTGAAAAGGGATGTCTTGGAATACCAAGGCTAGGAAGACCAAATTCTATGACAACCATAAGAAGGAAAGAGGAGTCTGTTTAGAATAGGAAAGAAAATTAGAAAAAAATATTACCTATAGTTTTGGGAAGGACAATTGGAAATGCTAGCAGAGAGATTCACACCTCTGTTACCTATGTGCATTAGAGTAGGTGTCGAATACTGAGGAAGAATTTATGTAAGGGAGGCACTGAAATGACACCAATAGCAAGCGACGATAGAGAAACCAAATGAAAATGATATTTTATGGGGTAGAAAAGTTAGGGTTAGAGCCTTTAGATCTTATCCTTTGTTTTCCCCAGATTTCATCTTAATCATTCAAGGGTTGTCAGAATGATCACATGAACACCATGTGATAGAAAGAAACATGGAAATAATAGACTCGGTAATGAAATTCCCAAGGCAGAGATCTATCACTTAGCATAAGCATGATATAACTAGTATAACTAGTGGTTAGATGGAATGAACAATGCACCTATATAATTTAACTATGGATAAGTATGTTCGTTAGCAAACAGAATGCCAATAGTGAATATATAACCTAAGTGAAAGTACTTTTGTACATCATATCCATAGGTCAACATCGAGATGAAATGAAACAAACCATATGGTTAGTAGGAATAAATGTGTTATTGAATAAAAACATCACGGTTACAAATAACAGGTATATGCACCTTAGTGGAAGATATGTAGTGTTGGATAGGTATAATATAACTTAGGCATGGGTGATTGATAATAACTTGGTAGGTTAAGGGTAGTGCTTTGAAATGGTAAGCCCATACTTAAATTATAAGGAGTTTATTAATACAAGAAAATTATGAGTTGAACTAGTGGAAAAAGGGAATGGTTTTGTATACCTCAATAAGTACCATATCTATTATATGCCTATCAATAAGGAGAATTAACTATAACTCGAAGAATAAAAAAGTTAATATAGTTAAAAATTCTTAAAAAATTAAAAATATATTTTTTTAATATTTTTTTTATGTTGTCAAGGGTACATTACAATAAATTAGTGAATTATAATTGTCTTTCAATTATATTTTTATATGATAATAGTTTAAATTTATTAAAAAATAATTATGAAAATAATAAAAGTTAATAATTTTAAGTAAACTTGGAGATATAAACTTACATGTTCCACTTATTTGGAATATAGTGAATAATATTAAATCCAAATAATAAAATATATCATGTCATCCACAAAGAATTATAAGTTTTAAAAGATTAATTAAAAAATTGATATGAATACCACAGCCAATAACATTGCTTAAAAGTTTATTCATAATAAGGTTCTCTTTTATTTTATATAAATATATATTTTTTAATTGTGTAAGTAAACCATAACCAAATCAAGTCAATGTCTAGGTCAATCGATGCACATTATAGTCAATCAATTTTGAATATTTAAAAGGTATGTATCTTCAATAAGCATGGATTATTCTACCTTTTATCTTTCCTCCAATTCATTAATAAAAAAAATTAGAAATTGCACCAAATGTCGCAAAGGAAATGTCGTAAGGAGATAGTATATAACACTAATTTATGCTTCTTTAACAATGATTGGAAGACAAAAAAATCAACAAAAGGTAAAGACCATGCTACAATCAAATGTTACTCCAATATTGCTTCCTTGAGCCTTACAAATCATGATGCCTATGTTAAGTTAAAGGCCTTGACTGATTATGCAAACATGAATTCCTCATAAATAATATCACATTACTCTTTACACCTTATCTCCTTGGTGTCTACCATGTTCTTGTTTTAATCCAAGAAATTTTGCTCAAGAAAATATAACCCATCTCATGCAATTGAAACTGTAGAGATAGTTCATCAACTTTTATCCATGGGACCACTGACAAGATTTATCATATCCTTAAAAAGCATAAGTTTTTAGTTACCTTTACCCCCTTGGTACAATCGGAAGCTCCCTTAGATCTATTAAGGACCCGGTTGACCCTAAAGAAATGAAAGGGGTTTATTCAATACATTGCTTTTATGGGATTCCCTACATTGGGGAAGCAGGTTGATCGATCAATTTTCGTATTCAAGAGCATGCTGGAGATATTAAACACAGATATCCCTGCTTCTCAACTATAGTTGGGTATGCAGATAAAAAATATGCACCATGTCTATATTAAAAGGATTCCCATGTCATTGCTAGGGTTGATCACTTTCACCATAGGAAGATATGGGAGGTCATTGAAACTAAAAACCATGCAAGAAATCTCAATCGAGATGATGGTTGAAAATTATGTAGGAGTTAGGTTCCAGCCCTTTCGTCTTGACTTCTTAGTTTTTAATAAATTTTATTATTCTTTATTGCTTTGGTTTCGAGATTTTTCATTTTATTTATTTTGGTTTTGTTTTTTGAATGATCCTTTCAATTCTTTTCGTCTTTTCTATTTTATGTCTCTTCTATGTTCCTTTGTTAATTATTAGGATTCTCTTTTTAATATCTTATTTTAATTTTATTAATATTTTAATAATAATTTTATTACTTACTTTTAATTATTAAGACATGCACCTTAATAATATATTAATTAGTTATTATTTTTATACCTTAATTTTTTTTAACCTTCTCTTTTGTTTCTTACCCTTTCATCTTGACCTTTCAGTTTATTAATAAATTTTATTTAGTCCTGTCTTTGGTTTTTTTTTTTTTATAATTTTTCATTTTATTTATTTTGGTTTTGTTTTTTTATCCTTTCCGTTCTTTTCCTCTTTTCCATTTTGTGGCTATTCTGTACTCCTTTAATTATTTTGATTCTTTTTAATCTTTTAATTTAATTTTGTTAATATTTTATAATTAATTTTTATTATTTGTACCTTAGTAATATATAAATTAGTAATTTATTAATTAATTATTAATTTTATACTTTATTTCTTTTTTGTTTTTACCTTCGCTTAAATAATAGATGTTTTTCCTTGGCCTTTAATTTTAGTACTATTATTTATTTTATTCATTTTTTATTTTATAATTTCCTAACTAATTAACTTCATTGAATGTTATTTTGACCTACGTATATGTTAACGTTCCTTTTAAAACTTAAATTTATTAATTTATTAACTAATTTTCCAATGTCTACTTCTGGAACCTGAGGCATCTCTTTTATTTATACCTAATGAAAAATCTTGTTTTTCATCCATGTCCTGAGGATGAACCACAATATATGGCTCGAAATGTTGACTCAAAAACCGATATGTGATTATTATAAAATACATTTCTGATAACGATATGGATCACAGAACTCTAAAATCATTAAAATTTAAACTTCGTTGTAACAAAGTGAAGAACAAACTATATTCTACAGCACAATCTGAAATTCAAATAAGACTTCACTTCAAGTAACCTAGATATATCTTAAAATGAAGGAGACCATAACCTGCCTCATTCATTAAGAAAAGAAATTTAAAACTGGACAAAATCGTGTCACAATTTCATTTGCTCTAATCACAACTCAATGAAACTCATTTTATCATTTTATCAGAATCACACAAGAAAACTAATAACTATCATCCACCTAGCACATTTACAAAATAATAAACAAATGCAAATGCAAATGAATTTCTCTTTATGAATATTTGTTCTTTTCCATTTTAAAAAAACATTTTGTACAAAGTACATGAAAAATAGATTTACATAAATGGCATACTTAAACAACAATTTGTACAGAACTATGGAAAAAATAGATGTAAATTACATTATAACTTTACACCACTAGATCTAGCATTCTCATGGGAAATATCAACCAACACACTTAAATCCCATTGCCCCAAAAAATAATCCTCCAAATAGAAGTGGCATCTCTTCCATATTGTAAGGTGATAGGTTCAAATATGGTAATGACCCAATCCTATGAGGCCTCCAACTAGAATATCACTTTATGGTCTTTGACAATAAATGATAATAAATCATAGTCACTATGACAAGCATTTGGGTCAAGGCACAGAGGTATTGTTGTCTGGACCAAATGTAGGCCTTAACATTCTTGTCTAGTGGAAAAATCCTCTTCAAGGTCTTATGCTTATTCGATATAATGGGTATCTTCTCTTCTAAGTATCATGAAGCGCATTTCCTTCCAAACTCCTCTTAGGAAATACTCAGATCAATGTTATGCCTTCTGTCACGATTAGTGTTACTGTTAGGATTGCTCCCACACTCTACATCGTTTCTTAAACTGGTACTCCCTTCATTTGAGAAAGGAAAAAGAACAAAGTTGAATGGTGAGAAATATGATTTGCAAGTTCCTCTTGGTTTTTTAGGAAGGAAATAAAATGATCTAAAAGGGGAATTACTTCATTAAATAAATTGACAATTGGGATCTTGATGTCAATGTCCAACTTAAGGCTTTGTTAAATTGTAAGTGGATGCTAAAATCACTAACTTGCAAGATTACGTGCTAAAGAGATGAGGACCAAAAAAATATTTTGACCTAGGCACTCAACCTACTCATCAGATACCTTACAAACTTATCCAGACTCCATGCAAAAATAAAAATATACAAAACAAAATTGCAAGAGACCAACCCCTACTCCTGTGGCCCACTTCAATTATTGACCGAACCAAAACTGATTGTTTGATAAGGACATGAGTGGAATACAAATCCTTGAAAAATGTCACCATAAAAGATAAGTTGGTCTATGAAATATGAAGTTGTCCTTTCCAGGAAGGACTTAGAAATGATCATCTTGCGATTTCGAAGAAAGATGCATCCAAAAATAACTTTCACGAATTGGGATGGACATTATAAATTTTGGTAATGAACTTGTCCAAAATCATGCTCCAACTACTTTAATGAGATTTATAAATAATTTATTCAAGTCATATTTTCAAAAAAAATTATAGTTGTGTTCTTTGCTGACATCTACGAATATTATAACATGTCAAGAACAAAGAAGAAAACAAGGCCCACTTATGAGTTTTAAAAGTCAAGTAAGGAAACTAAACCACATGCCGCATTCTCCAAACGAAACAAACAAACAAAATTGGGTAACTACATGTAGTATATCAACTTTATCTGAGGCTAAAGTAATACATCTAGTTGTCTTTATTGCTCTATCAAAAATTTACTTTTCCTGTGTACAATTGGTTTTATTTCCAAAAGTATAGCTGCTATTGATTGAAACTTATGAGGAAATACCTCCTTGTTTGTACTTGTTTTGTTCATATTAATATATGATTATTAACTTCACAGCAAGAACTTCCACAAAAATTTCCCTCACAGATCTCATGAGACATTTCCACACAGCTTAAAAGTTAAACTTTGTCAAATTAGCTTGTAATTTCTCTATTGGTAAGTTCACATTATACAACTCGCTACTAAGAATGTGAGCATGCATATGTTATCAATGAGATACTTTTTTTTTTATTTTGCACGGGAGTTCACAAACACCTTAAAATGGCCCTCATATGCATGCACATTGATGAAAATGTTTTCTTGAATATATATCCAATCAATTCCATGCAAATGCTAAGCCTAATCAAAGGCCTTCTGTACACTCCAAACACAATGAATTTAAAGTGCTGGCATAATTGTACCATGAAAAAAAAATAGTTATAAAGTAAATTAGACTCAAAATTTGTTTCAAACCTTGTTTCTGATCTAAAATCTTAATCAAACTCTAAATAGAGCCATAGAACAAGATAACTTTCTTGGAAATTTGAAGGTCACACAATTCATTTTATGTAGTTGGAAAATGTGTGGTGCTTGTTCCAACCACCAGTTTATTTGGGCAATCTTATCATTACCCGTTATCACGAGAGTTTTTTTTCATCATTATTATCATGATGCTTTGTGCTAGCAAAATTTCTTCCTTCGAAATCAAGTCATTCAACCAAGAGTACAACCACTCTTGTTCTTTGGAAATAGTGTTTCATTGTTTGATATGAGGTAATGTTTGGAAATTTGTTTCTTCAAGCAAAACATTAGTCATTGTATTTAATGTGAAGATCCATTACACTCTCAACAAATGTAGCTTGATTTATCATCTTATGGGATCTTCATATCGATCAATTAATTTGTGGTGTCAAGTAATAATAAGATTATATATTTTTTGTCCAACAAACGAGGCTAAGGGGAAAAGCATTTGCAAGTGTATTTTTTTTTAGAGAAGTGATCTTCCAACATCTAACCATAACTAATTTTGTATTTCCCTTTAGAACACAAGGAGTATCTGCATTGTGTTATCTTTAAGCTAATTCATTTCAATTGTTTTTGTTATATTTGTGATGCTCTTATGATTGACATATACACACTAGTTTTAAGTGTGAAATTCTTAAGATATACACACAAATGCGTTTTAAATGCAAAAAATGGATTCACCATGATATAGAAGTAATGATTGAATAGATATCCCATTGGACATTTTAGTCCAATCCAAGTTGAAGGCCAAACCACTTCCAACCTTGAGTATATGACATGATAAAATTATCAAGGAAAAAGTTTGTTTTCATTACATTCTTCATAAGGAGAAAAAAATAGGAGAGGAATTGTGACCTCCAAATAAGAAATAATTGGATAAAGCAACTTTAATGTCTAATCTCTCCTTTTTTGTCCAACAATGACTTTCATATCCTGGGAAATACTTTTTGGAATAAGATTAGTTGTAAAATGTATCCATGCTATGAAGGAAGAACTGGAAACTAAAGAGAACTTTGAATTAGTTTATACCTAAGAATTTTCTATATGTTAAAATTCCACATACAACAAAACAAAGAAAATTCGAAGTCTACTTACCACATCTTTTTTTGGATTTTCCAGGTTGATGGTAGGATGAACCCATCCTATGTGAATGACCTCCGAAATCCAGTTTTGTAGAATAATTATCATACATAAACATAAAGACATATGTTAATCATGTCATTAAGAACAACTAGGTGTAAAGCTAACCAATATATTGGAACTCGGAAATAAATGCTTTCAAGTTTACACTTACGCAATTTACGTAATCATCATGGATACAAAATACCATTTGAATCCATAAAATCAAATGATCGAAGAAGTAACTTATTTTTTTATATTTATGAGAAATAGATAGGAGTTTCTTTGACATCTGTTCCAACATTTTACTAGAATGACTTATACATTTTAGATGAAAAACCTTTAAATTCAAAAGGCTAACTTTCAAGAGTTATCCTTTCCACCCAAGTATCATATAGCAAAAAAAGTTGTACTTGCAATAGCTATATGCATCCTGCAAACTTATATCCTATTGTATTAAAATTCAAACATTCGAATAGGATTATCATAGTTAAGTACAATAGTCACACAATTCATGACCCATGCTCACATAAGTGGATCAAAGCCTACCGCATGTCCATTAAAAATAAAAGGGGTGGTAGGTGCAAAAGGATACTCTATGATCCCAAAGGGAAAAATTAGTATCATATGCTTGGTGTCTGGGGGTGGACCATTTAGCAAAGGAAGCTAAGGTAGATCATTGATTGTCTTAGGTGATTCCTGAGTGATCATTAGAGAAATGCTTCAAAAAATGTCACCAATAGATAGCATGTTTGTTTTAATCATTAGAGGAAATTTCAACCTAAAAGTGTCCTCCTAAGGAAAAATAATAAAATAATAGGAAATTAATAAAGTAAGAGTTATGAATTTTGGAGGGAAAACAAAAAAAAACAACTCTTTTTTAATTATATTTTTGGCTTATCTCCTTATAGGTTTACTTAAATTTTAAGTGTAGACACTTGTTGGATGCATAATTAAATTTTGATCCAACGAGTACCCATTATGCATACTTTTGAGAATTCACACATTGATAAAAGTTTAATATACATTAAAAAAACATGTTAAAAATAATTTGTTAATGTATCTTCAACTTTTATCATTGTGGGTCCTTTCAAAAGTATGCATAATGGGTACTCATTGGATACGAAATTTAATTTTTCATCTAATGAGTGTCTACACTTGAAGCTTGAGTAAATCTATAAGGAAATAAGCTAAAAATACAATTAAAAAAAGTAGTTCTTTATTTTCCCTCCAAAATATTTACATGTACCTCTTTTTAAATTTATAGGATTTTGATTGGTTTACATATTATGTAAATGAAAATTTCATGGGCACTTTTAGGCTAAAATTTCCTCTAATTCATATCTTAAAATCCTTGACCTAATAAGGAGGCAAGCCCATTAAGAAAAATCTCATTCTACCATGTGAAGTGAGAGCTCAATGTAGAGGTTTATCTTTCGGTCAAGGAGGCCACCGAACTAACCAAAGGTGGGTATTGGATTAAATTCACACATATATCTACATTTACTACCGTAATGATTCAATATCAAACATACAAACTCAATTAGATTTGGATGAGAGCCTCTCTCACATGCAAGACTTAATAACAACCTTGTTTATTGAATGATTCAATATGAAAGTTTGTCAGTTGTGGGATAATGGGATATTGAAGAAAAGGAATTGGGAACATGTATGATTAAGACCTTCAAGCATTAGGTTCTGTGGTAACCAATTTCTTTGTGATTTGTCTCGGGCCCTGGTTATTTCATTTCAATTTCTAGAATATTGCAAAATATTGTAGTAAACGTGATCACTTTGGCTTCAACATTTTGGGTTTGGTTCTTTGGTTCTAGTGAAGAGAATTTGTAAGGTATTTGGAATAGAGCGGTCTCTCAGCTATGTTTCTCTAGGGATTTCCCTTTCTTGTGTGCATTCCATATGGACTACTTGTTGCAAGGACTTTAGGATTTCATGGTGAAGGGTCTCTTATCTTGGTTTATGTTCTCTGTTGAGGATGCACAAGGTGTCTATATCCTTCTCCTTATTTCTCTTGAACCGTAGCTCTCATTCTAGAATTATGTTTTTCAGCATGGTTTTGTTGGCATAGTTTGGGCCTCTGAGCACAAACATGGAAAATAGAGAGGTATTGGAATTTAACAGGACTCTAAGAGGGCACAAGGAATATATTCACTCTAACAAGAATTCATTGTTCTCTTTTTCTGTCAACATAAATCTATAGTGAATTATATTATTAAAAAAAACAAAGGATTAATTTTTTTTATGTCTAATACACTATGTTGCAGAATTTGGCACTCATCTTTTAAAAGAATCCCTCTCCTTAGCATCAAACAAAAAATTCTCAACTAGTTATGCTTGAACTAAATTCAATGTAGAAGAGACTCACAATAGAAACCTTATCTCCATGAGATTGTCAGGTTTAATATAGCAACATTATACTTCAACAATATTCATGCAACAAAAATAATTTCTTCACAAAATAGAATACAGTTGCAAATAAATGTAACAACATGGTAATGTACATATCTGACCTTACTTCACTGTGAATCCTTGGGGAAAACGAAAAAGGGAAGGTCCTTTATAGATTAACCTCTACACAAAGCTAATTGGATACAAAAACCCCTTTAAACCTAGAAGGAACAATTAAAAGGTTGAAACCCTAAGTACAAGGAATAAGCCCCAACACATGGAAAACAACAATACTTTGAGCTCTTAGGCTAAACTTCAAAATGGTTTCCAAGAGTACCTGGTAAAGAGACATCACTGGTTAAACTCTTTTAGGAGAAGAATTGGACTTGAAATAGACTGAATCACCTAGGCATCATAAAGCCATACATGTAAACACCCAGAAGCTAAACGAGATGTCACTTTTATATAAACTTTGACTACAATCAAACCCCTATAAAATTAGAGAAAATTTCTAATTGCTGGAGGTACTCAAAATACTTGTGAAAGATTTGCTTCTCCATTAACCCATCCAAAACGTGTATCAAGGAGAGACGACTTTTAATTTGAAACTAAACAAAAGAAAAATTATATAGGTACACGCATTCAAAGTTGTTTCTAATCACCTATAAATTAGAATATAAGACTCCTGTAACTTAGTGGACAACAATTAACAAGAATCATGAATTTTTGGTGTAAGAGAAGTTGGCGTGGACACAAAACCCTACATCTAGCAGGTAACTAAGCATTCAACACTTGAAGTGAGGCCTCTCTGCACGTGAAGTTGAAGGAAAAATAACCAGTTGCAAAGCGATGAAGGTGACCACCTATAAGTGTCGTGGTGGTTTGATAAAGAAATATCATGAGATTTTGTGTTGTACGATGTAGATGAGCAATTTATCATTTTCTATAGCCTAGGTGGCTGACTATAACCATTTCAATCCAATGTAAGAGGACTCTTTAATCATCTAATGTTCAATCCTACACTACATACAGATGGGTACATGGTGGCATCTAGGGGAGTTGTTTTCAAAGGGAAACACCTTATGATATAAATATTAATAAAAATATGTAGATTATTTGTGTGTGCCAGATTGATTTGGTTGCCATTACTGGAATGAAAATTAATAATAAATCCATGTTGTAATAGATTCTATTTATAAGACCATGCCATTGCCTATTTTATCATGTGCGTAGAGGGGAATGAGTGTGGAGGTTTTTAGTTTTCTTTATTAAATTTTTATTTCAAAATGTATTGAATTGAAATGTCTGACTCTTTAGATTCCACAAAAAAACTCAACAAAAAAGATAAGTAAACATATATGTGAGAAAATTTCAACATATAGTGCAAGTTCCATTTGATAAACACTGTTTACTATGCAGGTGAGGGGTTTACTGTGTAGTTTCAATTTGATATACATGTTCGAAGAGGCTTATCATTCATTGTTTCTTTATTTCTTAAATTCTATTAACATTTTTTTTTTATAAGTTCTTAAAAATTGTGGTGAATAGGTTCGTCGATATTCCATATGATATAGAGGTTTGCAGGTTTTCCATCTGATATAGAACATCACCAGGCCGCATAGATTGAGCTACAGTCAGAAGGATTTTATTATCATTTTTAAGTCATAGTGGAAAGTACGAGGTATAAAAACATTAGCATATATCTCTATGAACAAAATTTAAAAATTTTCTTATGTTAAAAAAAAAAACTTAAAACTAGTATTTCTCAATAAAAATGGTCATTAGCATGATCGCAAGGATTTATATTTCTCCATTAGATGGCCTTGTAATTTCATAGGTTTAACTTTCAAAACTTTGTATGTTCTAAAGAGCAACACAAAATTTAACGTGATTAACTTTCGAAACTTCATATGTTGTGAAGAGCACATAGAATTTAAAATAGGTACCCAATTATCTAATGTCGAAGGAGCCAATGAATTAGATTCTATAGGATTCATTTTGGCATTGGAAGGGAATAATGATGAAATTTAGGTTTTTTAGATGTATGTGGTAAAATATTAATTGTATAATATCTATGTGATATGAAAACAATGGCACAATTATTATAGGTTTTATGGGCATTTATTATAATTAACAATGCTGGGAGGAGGGTTTTTTTTTCAAATATAAATCCAAATCCCAATAATTTTCTTTCTCTTATATGTTGTAAAACCAATCTAAGACCAAAATTTTCATTTATCAATTTCAAAAGCTCTTGAAACGCAAGATCAAATTTTTAATTATATGACAAAGAATATCTTTTATTGAATTTTTTAGTTTTTCCTATTTATATGTGTAACATGATTTCCCTAATCCTAAGAAATTAAATTACCATACAATAATAATAATAATAAAATTTACAAATTAACACATTGCAACCATGATGTTATAGTAATGTTTCATTCACATAAATATAAATCATTTCACTCATGAATTACACTTATACATATGATTTATGATTTATGTAAATATGGAAGAGGCACATTATCGCTCTCCTCAAAGAACATTTAATTTTTAGTTTAATGTTCATGTCATATTAGTACAAATCTTAAGGTATTGATCATGGGCCAAACTTAATTCTTATAGGGCATCTACCCATAGCTGGTCATACTTGCGTGAATGGCCCATCATCCATCTTCTATCTGTAGCATCTTACTAGAAATGATGTAGATTCATTGATCTTGTTATGGTTATTCATTACCCTACCTAGACCTCGAAACAATCTATCATTTACAAACTGGAGATGAAGTTCCATCATACACTAGGGTTTTGCGGCTTTGGGGTTCTATAAAGGTATTCAACTATTCACAGTCTATATGACATGTTGCTCGACCTATAACTCTGGGTGGCCCATCTCCATGGTTTTCTTTTAGTGTTCCATTGACCATAGATGGTGGTTCATGTTGAACAAATCCTACATGCCTTGCATAATTTGTTTGATGAGAGTGCTTCTGATGATAGAGTCTCGAAGGGAAAGGTCCTTCTAGAACTGACACCCTATATTATTTCAACCCTATATTCCACATTTCCATTTACCCTAATTCACCTTCATTGTTTGTGCTGAAATCAAAGGGTTTCTTTATGATTCGATGGAGGTCCATCCAAGACTCCTATTTGCTCAGTTAAGGTCTATAATACGTATTTATACTCCTTTCTTCTCAACTCCAACAGATATAGAGTTTAATATTTTGTATTTGTTATGCAAGAACAAGTGAGTGTAAATTTATTTCCAATTAGGTTGCAACTACGTTACTTCTAGAACTAACTCTTGACTTTTCCATTTGCCAAGTTACTTCGACTAGGTACAAGGTTTCCTGTTCCATTTTTTCTGACTTTTCTATGGAGGAGGTTAACCTCTCTTAACTTTTCAATCCTGGGTTGTCTAACTATTTTTCGAGGAATTTCCACTTACATAGGTCATCGTGTATTGAGAAAATGGGCTTCGTGTTAAAAAATTTCATAGGAATGTATACTTTATTTGCTTTGTTTGTAAAGATGAACTTCTTGGTATCGAGCTTTTGTGAAAAGAGAATTTGAAACCCTCATTTTGATTTCGCTTAATTTATTATAATTTGGTGGAATCGTGATCTGAACCCTTGGTTCAAATTCAAACTACGTTATTAATATTTGCGTGTGTCATTGTTGTCGTTCTTTCTGGAATGGCATGTTAAGTTATTGTGTTATTCATAATAACCCATGGTTTTTGTTTCCAGAGATATAATTGAAATAGCATTTTATTTTCACTGTTAAGAACTTAGTTAACTGAAAGTTGATGAGAGTCTATTCTTTAAGCCTCCTTTATTTTTTTTCTTTCGTAACCCTGAATATAACAAAAAGGCTTGAATGCATTAGTTAGTTATTCTCAGTATCTGCAAGTGATAGTTGTTGTTCTCATTACTACTTTAGTTCTTCCACATAATGTTTGCTCGACTGAATGCTAGATGATTATTAAGCATTATTTTGTGAATGGAATTCTGTGGAGAGTTTTCATTGAAATGCTACACGTTCTTGAAATCTTAACAGTATATGATATTTTTTTAGAGTCTTTCATGGTTTGAAATACATTATGGGTGCTTTTTTTGTTTCTAATGTTCCTTCTGAATATGTAAATGACATAGTGTATAGCTATCTAGACCCTCCAACTCGTACATGGCTAAAGATGAAACCTAGATTCACCGGAACTTGTCTATTGGCCTCGAGTACTGTAGTAATTTTAATTATATGAACCTTGGATAGTCTTAAGTGAGCTCCTGCTTGTAGTTTTTGAGACTAACTAGGATCTAAGAAATAAAGACCTCACAACTATTTAGTATTGAACCCTTAACATCGCCGATTCTATGTAGGTTTAGGGGTTCACATTTTTGTATTAAATGTTCATCAGTATCACATTATCTGTTTAACTAATGTACTCAGTTCCCTTCAATTTATAAAAAAAAAAAAAAAAACTCTTTCAACATTGCTATTTTACCATTGCATTTCTATCTAGCTACATCGTACAAAAAAATATAGGGTTAGTTTCAAAAAGAAAGGAAACATGAACCTTGCGGAATTACTTATTTGTTTCCTGTTGTTGAACAAAATAATTTCATAAAGAAGACCTCACCACACAACCTTGAGACTTCCCATTACGTCCAATATCCCCCTGAGCCTCATATTTCCTGACATTTTATCTAATTGATGATAATATAACCTATACTTGGACCTCAAGACTATTCCAGTCCATTTCAGTACTATACACTCATGGATCAGTTTGACCATTCCACTGACTCTAGGTTCATCTCAAGAATCTCGTGAGTTCAACAACATTCTACTTTGATAAACAAAAATTTCCTTTTCTCCACCTCCTCCATTCTCTAGGCATTCATGGACGTGTTTTCCACTCAGATATGGGTTTTTTGGTTCCTCTCTAAAGAAAGAGAAAAGATTCATAACTGATTGTAATTTTGTAAAATTCAAGATTTAAATTTCTTTTATTTACTAATCTGAGTTCATAATCAAAATTTCCACACATCCTATTATTTCATTAATTAAATTTCATCCACTTATCCTAACACAAAGTTTCCTTATCATGCTTCTATTTTCAATTATAAATCACTGAGTTATGCAGAGTGAAAGTAATTAATTGCTTAACAAATATTCTTAAAATAAAGGGATTACAATATGATACCTATTTTTCCTAGAATTGTGTGTACATAACTTGATCTCCTTCTTGAACGCTTTGAGTTTTAAAAGTTTTCACGTGTCGGATAGATGTGTCTTTTTTTTAAATTAATGGATAGTATTAATTTTCTTTTGAGAATTTAATTTGAAACAGAGTCATTACAATTGTTTACAACTTGATTTAAATTCAATAAAAAAGGGTAAAAAATTAATCCTCTGTAATATCTTTTCGCAAATCAAATTATATCATTTTACTCAAAATTTGATACAAATTTGTCACTGACATTGGCTACATTACATGGAAATTGATTTATTAAAAATGAAGATAGGATATAATTGGAATATTAAAATAAAATAAAATATTGGAAGATGGGATGAAATTAAGAGATTGAAAGACAGAGAGTAATTGAAATATTAAAAATGAAGAAAGGGAGTAATTGGAATATTAAAAGAAATGAAACATTGATAAAAAATGATATTCAATGGTAACTGGAATGCTAAAAGTGAATATTAATATTGCCTGAAGTGAATATTAAATGGATATTATTGGTTGCTTATGTAGATGCATATTTATATTCTCTTACTTAAAATTCGATACAAATCTTCGTTATAATTTATCAAAACTCTCTTACAAAAAATACATAATTACATTACATTGTTACATTGTTAGTGATATTGGCTACATTACATGGGAATTGTAATATGAAAAATGAAGAGAGAGAGTAATTCAAATATAAAAAGAAGTGAAAATATTGGTTAAAAAATGACATTAAATTGTAATTGGAATACAAAAGGTGAATATTAATATTAAATAAAATGAATATTTGATATGATAGATGAATAACAATTGTATTAGTAGATAAATATTCACATTATTTTACATAAAATTAGATACAAATCATTGGTGTAATCTGTCAAAACTCTTTGACAAAAGAGACACAATAAGTGAGATTTGCTATATTAATCTTATAAATATAAATTTTAATAAATGTAATGTTTGTTATAGTTATAATGTTTTTATAATTTACGATCTCTATGGTTATAATTTACGATCTCTATGTGGTAATACTTCACGATCTCTCTGTGGTAATAGAAAAACAATCTGGGGCACACACATCTCTGGTCTGACTCATTGATATCAGGTGCACACATTCCATATATTTTTCTAATACATATCTGCTCATATATTTTCAAGTCTTAATAATTCACCACAATTACCAAAGATTACCAAAGGTAGACCTAGCACAGTTACTATATAGAGCATGTATATAGAGTCTTTAGAGAAATGTAGAGAACAAAGAGAAGCCAAGATACAAACAGAGTTAGTAGCCATGCAGGAAAATAAATTCACATCTGTTGAAGACAAGAGCCAAAAACAAATAGAAAATAAAATAGAACTATTGAAGAATAAGATGGAGGCAATGGAGACTGGGTTGTAGGTTATAGAAAAACAAAACTAAGATATGAACCAAACATCCCAGCAAGTAGATGCTGACACTTTAGAGAGTCTTAGAATGAAGGACATGATTAAAGAGCTAGAAGAAAAAGTGAATAGTTGCCTCACCCTAAATAGTCTCGGAGGTAAATTAGATATCAAACCAATTAAAGATGAAATGAAAAAATTGATAGAATTAGACCATGAGCATAACAAAAGGGCATTGAACCTTATAATATTTGGTTTGAAAGAGGAGGTAGATAATGATACATTAACACTAGCCCACACAGAATTACACAATAGATTACAAATTCAAGCAACGTGCCTCATAGAAGCAACAAGGTTGGGGAAACTAACTGAGAATAAAGGAAGGATGATCCGAATAAAGGTGAGCTCTATTGACCATAAGTATGACATACTGAGTAAAACATCAAGTCTAAAAGGAATGGGAATATTTATAAATGAAGATCTCATTCCAAAAGATCAAGCAAAATTGAGAAAGGAGGTTCAAAAGGTAAAGGAAGCTAGGAAGGAAGGAAAATGGGCAATAATCAGAAATAGAAAAGTCATTATTCGAGATAGAAACCTAAAAGATAATAATAAATAGCAATTCAACATGCTCCAGATTCTTTCTTGGAACTGTCGGGGCTTTTCATGGAACAAAGGCCCCAAGCTAAGTTGGATCTCGAATGATGTTGATATTATTTTTCTTCTTGAAACTTGGGAGCACGAAGAATATGAGGTCCCTAACATAGATGGATTTACATTATGGTCTACCTAGAATAAGTGATCCTCCTGTAGAGGCATTGGGGGTAGAGCTTATTGCATTAAGAATAACATCTCTCCCCGTGCTAGGATTTATAAAAACGACCCTTACAACCAATATAGTTGGATATAAATTACTGACATTTATGATAAAAAAGGCCTAAATAGCAAACTTTTATTTCCCCCTCACCAATTCTAACTTCTATAAGAAAAAGAGAGTAGACAAAAATAGTCGTTACAATGGTTTAAAGAATGATATTTCTAGCCTAAGGAATGAAACAATATCCTTTTATTGGGTGACTTTAATGCTCGAACTTCAAGCAACCAAGATAATCTTCTAAGAAATCATTCCAACCCTAATCCTCTTTGGTTAGATGAAGACCTTCCTCTGGCTAGCTGGTACAAAAGGAGCTTTGAAGACCTGAGGGAGAATTTGTTTGGGTCAGAGCTAGTCAAGCTCTGTAGTGCTCAGGATCTCATAATTTGCAACAGTCTAAAGAAGTGGCCCAATTCTAACCAGATGACTTGCATCCATGGGCTTTGTAGCAGCGTGGTATACTATGTTATCTTTGATCTCCCTCTATACAATGTGCTAACAAATTTTGAGATCTTAAACAACCATGAGACTAACTCTGATCATAGGAATTTACTTATAACTATCAATTTTGTCCTGTATAGAGATCCCATAGAAGATAATCCTTATAGCCAAAAGAAGTTAACCTTTGATAGAAATAAAAAAGATCTATTCCTAAATGAATAAAAAACTAATTTTCTTCCTTTATCTAATATAGACAACATAGAAGATCTCTATCGTAATTTTACTACAACCCTCTCATATTCTATTAACAAGTTCTCCATTGAAGTTTCAAGTAATAAAAGAAATAGCAAAACCAACCCATGGTGTGACAAAGATTGTAAAAGTGCGAGGAGCGCAATTAAGGAAGTTGTTGATGAATATCTTAAAATTATCAAGATAAAAGTATAGAAAGCCCTAACTAAAAGGAACAAGGGCACTATATTTGTAAAATACAAGAGAATCTCTTACACCTCTCTAAGGTAGCTCCTAAGAAATTGTAGAGGGAGATTCTAACTAGGAAAGCTAAAGATAATAATAAACTTGCTTTACACGACTAGAATTCCTATCTCAAAGGGATTTATGAATCTCCAAATGTCATGGATAACTTTGAAACCTTGCTCACAACGAAAGAAGTTTTCTCATTAGAAAGAAGTTCCTCCTTGAAACTTTAGTCCCTCCGGTGATCTTATATGGATGTGAGGTTTGGGGTTGTAGCTTCTCTAAAGAATCCTGAAGGAAGATTGAGCAAATCCAGAAGCGTTTTATAGCGTATAACCTCAAAATTAAAAGCAACACACCCCATCCTATTCTCCTTATAGAAGTGGGTCTTTCCCCTATCGAGAGCCTAGCTATGACTAGGTTTCTGTTGTACAAGCACAAACTCAATAACGTAGGAGACCATAGACTTCCAAAGCTAGCTTTAAATTCCACCCAAAACCACCTAAGGCTTAAACGATGTTGGTATAAAGACACTAGGGCCTGGTTAAACCATTGGGAGATTGACGAGAATGTTGCATTGCAAAACATTAATAACATTAAAAATATTGCTACTTCTAAGTTCAAAGAAAAAATTTGGTGTGAGAAAGATTTAGTAGCTAAAAGAAAATGAGGATATTATAAGGAGATCATCAACCCCACCCTAGAAGATCAAAAGTATCTCTCTGTTTTAACTAGCTCAAAGAAGAAAATTAATATATCGAAGATTAGAACGAACTCTCATGAGCTCCATAGTGAAACGGGTCGTTGGGCAGTTCCTAAAACACCATGGATTGAAATGTTTTGCCATCTCTGTGAGAATACGAACATCAAGGATAAAAATCAATTCCTCTTAGAGTGCCATGTGTACAACCACTTTAGGTCTTAGTTTCAAAATATTTTTTGAAAAACTAACCTTGCTAGCCTTTTACGTTGTCAAAATTATAGTGAGTTCAGGAGGCTTCTCTCCAAGCTTTTTGAGCACAGGAATAAAATCTTAAATCAAACTAAATAATTCATTTCTTTAGGTTTGATAGACCAAATTTTCGTCTCAGTGGACATTAACCACCACCACCACCACCATCATAATCATCATCGTCATATGTGTATATATATATATAATATGTTTTTAATGTTTTCAAATTTTATTTCTCAAACTATCTAGATTTATTTAAATTTGAAATTTGAAATTTTTGAAACCCTAGATTATATTATGTGTAAATTTGTCTTTTTATTTTTTAAAATAGTTTAATTTTTAAATTATAATAAAAATTTAAATTTAATTGAGCTCGGGAGGCTTCTCTCCAAGCTTTTTGAGTATAGGAATAAAACCTTAAATTAAACTAAATAATTCACCACCACCACCACCACCTATATATAAAATATGTTTGTAATGTTTTCAAGTTTTATTTCTCAAACTATCTGGATTTATTTAAATTTAAAATTTAAAATGTTTCAAACCATAGATTGTATTATGTGTAAATTTGTCTTTTAAGTTTTTAAAATAGTTTAATTTTTTTTTTTTTTTTTTTTCTGAGTAAATGCCAAATCTATTAAGAAGAAAAAAGATTATTTACAATGAAGTCGAGACCTCAGAGGGGGCATAGACCGGCCCTCTGCCACAGAAACTGGAAAATGCTACAAACTTGAAGGTTAGATAGTAACCCACTGGAGGATAATTATGCTTGGACTGTAACCTCTGCTACTTAAAGCCTGAGAGTCGCTGCTAGTGAACAGATTGACCTTGCAACTTGGCTACAAAACAAACCAGAACTAGCCCAATACATAGAAAGCACTGCAGAATTGGCTACTGCAGAATTACAAAAGATGACTAGTCTTAATACTGAGCAAAAGCTTGAGATCGGACTCGAAAACAGAGTTACAAAAAGACTTAGACAGAGGACCAGAGAAACAGGAAGCTTAAAACTTGGAGACAGAGGAACCATTCTTCGAGGAAGAGGCCGCCTTACACATTTTGTGTCGGAGAGTCGGTATCATTCTTTGCCGGTCTGCTGGACGAGGCTATCCAGGTTACGAGCCCGTCACTTTCAATTCCATCAGTTCTGCCTTCTGTGGGGGTAACTAAATGTAGAACGCCGTAGTCTTAATGAACAGGTTCGCATTCCAGAACGTCAAGATGATTTGAATATTTTTGCTGCATGGAGGCCTTAGGGACCGGGGAGTCTTCCTGCATGTTATCCGCAGTGAACATCGCCCCCTCCATCCCTCCCTGGGGGGTACTATCTTCCTGAGTCTGCGAGGAGGAAGAAATGGCCGGGTCGCTGGGGTGATCCTCCTCTTCTGCGAGGATGATGGTGATGCTGGCGGTCAAGACCGACCTATTAAGCCTGCTGTGAAAAGTGAACCTCGACGATTGAAATGAATTATTCGGGAGATGGCGAGCTTGGCTGGAAGGAGGTGAGGACGAAGAAGCAGAGGTAATAGGAATGACGTTCTGGGGCGTGGAATGAGAAGCTCTGCCTCTAGAAGCAGAGGAGCCTCCTCTGCGAGAAATTCCTCTACGGTGAGGCATCTTCAGAGTTAACCAGCGACTCGGACAGTGGAAAAGGTGGACTTGCAAGGAGAGGGGTGGCGAGCAAAGGCAACCAGCAGAGAGAGGAGTGCGGGCGCTCTCCCAATCAAACTCAGCGAGGCGAGGAGGCGGAGGGTGCAGAGAGAGAGGGTGAAGCTTATCAGCAGTAGAGCTAGTTGTCCTCATCCTGTCCAGGTTTAAAGGCCTGCTTCTGGGTGCTCGTACCTAGTGCTCATTAATGGCGTACCAGGCGAACCTCATTCCAACCCCTGACTGATATATTTCACGTGCCATGAAATCTGTCTGCATGAACGCCGGACGAGTGGGAGGCCAAGTGCCTTAATGACCCTCTTAACTTAAGCAGATATCGAGTTGTAACCCGCATCTGGGTAAAATAGTTTAATTTTTAAATTATAATAAAAATTTAAATTTAATTGGTAGAAATTAAAATTAAAATTGATAATAAATTATTCTTAAATTCCCTTAATAAATCATTCTAATTTTTGCAATTCAAGCATTCTGTTAACATATTAGATTTTAATAATAATATTTATAAGATTAAAAGTTAAATTACATTGGGACTGAGATTGAATGAGATTCGCTACATTACATGGCAATTGAAATATTAAATATTAAAAGAAATAAAGAGATTAGTGAAAAACGATATTCAATGCTCAAAGTGAATATTAATATTAATTCTGAATGTTAATATTAATTAATTAAAATATTAAAAGTGAATATTACTATCAACTAAATTGAATATTAAATAAATATTACTGGCCGTTTATATAGATGCATATTCATATTATTTACCTTAAAATTTGACACAAACCTTAGGTATAATATAACCAAAGTTTCTTACCAAAAAGACACAATTACATTACATTGTTAGTGAGATTTGCTATATCGCATGGAAATTGGAATATTAAAAATGGGGAGACTAATTGGAATACAAAAATAAGTGAAAATTTTGATAACAAATGACATTAAATCGTAATTGGAATTAAAAAGTGAAAGTGAATGTTAATAGTCATAGTCATATTCATATTCATATTTATATTATTATTATTATTATTATTACGAAAAATTCTATTATTTTTTATTAAAAATTCTCCACACTTGTATGAAAATTTATTGTTTAAAAATATTAATATTAATATTATTTTTATTAATATTCTTATTAATTAATAATATTATTAAATAAATATCGCATCTATATATTAATACAATCATTACCATTTGATATGAGTATAAATATTTCATTAAGCATTAGGTTTAATAACTTAAGGTTTATTTAGGTTCAATGACATCAATTATATATATATATATACACCTATTTTTACATCATTTGTTTTATGTAACATTAGATTATTTTATAACATGAAGTTTATAGGATTAGGCTTTTTAACATTAATAATAATGGGGTATTATGTTTTATGTATAAATATACGTATATTTGTATAAATATATGTATATTTGTATATATTTTTTTATGCTTGGTGAGACTACATCATCATCATGTACAATTTATCACCTCGATCGGGGTGGGGAATTGAACCGGTGACTTCACATCAAGGAGTGTCTTAACAGAGCACCTAATCACCATCTACCCAAGACCCCGTGGACTTACATATTTATATATTTGAGTTTTTGTGCATTCATGCATTAATTTTTATTTTGTCGTTCTATCTTTGAAATGCAGATATGGAGAATAATGATGATTTTTATTATGCCACAGAAGTGCACACTATTGTTAGATCGATAAATTTTATTTCATATATTCGGAGAAAACTTGATATAAAATTCAGCTTCCATCCTACTTTTGTTTATGAGCATCTTCATGTGTTAGATGAAATGAAAATGAATGTAAAATACTTCTTTCATTTTCACCAGAGGGAGTCTGCGAAGAGAACAAGAAGGGACTAGTAAGAGAGTGTGAAGGGTCGTGATCATTATCCTATTGATTTGAATTACTGTTGCTTTTGTTATCGGTCTCATTGTGTTTTCTAAGAGGCTATTCAGTAAATGGCTTCGAATAGAGTGTTTGAAATTCAATTTTGTAGTGGAATTCTCTGACATAAAGACAACAAAATATATATATGTCAGTTTCAATGTTCTTTGTTCAATTTCGATGTCGGTGAAATGGAAATTTTTTCCCATTGTTGTTGTAATGTAGAAAATTGTATATATTTGGCCTTAAAATGTCTTATTGTGTTGTTCTTCTTTCAATCCAATGTGTTTATCTTAGATGTACTTTTTTCCTTTCCTGTTCTGACTTTGTGTTCTCTCAAAATACATATTGTTCAATTTTTTGCATTTATGTTCCTTTTCTCTAATGGAGATGTTACTATTGTATTTTGTTCTCTTGGATTTCTAATTGTTTGGGTTTTTTTATATGGGTCCTTTTGTTGTATTAATGCCTTTCGTAAATGAAAATATTATCGAGGTTTATAACATTAATGTTGGGCCTTCATGTTCTTTCCATTTATATCAATATTCATGAGATTTATACTATCAATATATTCATGTATTGATATTAAGGTATTTATGCTTTACAATTTATGAATTATTGATAATTTATTGATATAAATGTATTGATGGTTTATCATGTTTTAATGGTTTATAGTGTATTATTGTTAATGTATTGATATTAATGTTTTGCATTGATATATTTATGGTTTGCAATGTGGTTCTTACATTGAATGTGGTCTTTGTTTATTATTGTTGTTTTGTATTATTGTATTATTTACATTTATAATATTAATGTTACAACTTTAGGGCTTAAGGGTTTTATAATATTTAATATGAAATAGATTCTCTCATTTTCAAAACCAACCATCGTCACCCCTTGTTGAACCTTGCATTATGACAAAGATTGTCTTCATATGAAAACCATAATTGACCATTTTGAATCATGGTCAACCATGGTGCAACATCGCATTGTAACAAATATTGTCTCAATATAAAAATAAATGATGGTTAAGCATGGTTGGCGATATTTATTTTTGTGTTTATAATATTTAACTTGGGGTTTAAACAACTTGCATTTATGATATTAATCTGTTGGGGTTAATATTATTCCCTTGGGTTTATAATCCCTTTGGTTTTTAGTATTTATCTATTGGGTTTAACACTCTCTTGAGTGAAATATTAATCCCTTGGGTCTATAATGATGGGTGCCATATCAAGTTCGTGTGTTTATTAATCTAAGGGTTCATATTCCTAGGGTATAATATTATTCATAGAGTTTATAATATTAATCCTATGGTTTATATAAATCCAATATGTTTATAATCATGGTCAACCATGATCAGCGATGCTACTATCTCACATTGTGACAAAAATTGTCTAACATGAAAATCAACCATTGTAAACCATGGTCAACCATGGTCCAATGTCACATTGTGAAATATTGTCTTAATATAACTTTCAACCATGGTCCATTGTCACATTATCACAAAGGTTGTCCTAATTGAAAATGAACCATGGTCAACCATTGTCAACCATCATCAACCATGGTCGATCATGGTCAAACATGGTCCAATTTCACATTGTGCCAAATATTGTCTCAATATGAGGATCAACCATGACCAACCATGGTCATCCTTAGTCCAACATAGCATTGTGAAAAAGATTGTCGCAATGTTAAAAGCGACCATAGTAAACCATGATCAACCATGTTTATTTCAGGGTTTATTGCATTTATCTAACGGTTGATATACCTAGGGTTTATAATATTATTTGCTTGGGTTTATAAACCCTTGTCTTTTTACTATTAATTCCTTAGGCTTATTATTTCTTTAGGTTTACTATTTCTTTGGGTTTATTAATCTAAGGGTTCATATTCCTATGGTATAAAATTATTCATATGGATTATAATATTAATCCTTGGGTAGAATATAAATCCTTTGTGTTAATAATCATGGTCAACAACATCAAATTGCGACAAGGGTTTTGTCAATATTAAAATCGACCATGGTGAAATGTCACATTGTGATAAATGTTGTCTCAATATGAAAATGGACCAAGGTCAATCATATTTATTTTAGAGTTTATAATATTTATCTTAGGGTTTATATATGTTGGATTTATAATAATAATCGCTTAGGTTTAATATTATTCATCAGGTTTAGAGTATTAATGATACCATCCAATATAAATCATTTGACTTTATATTCATGGTTAACGATGGAGAAATGTGGTGCAATGTTACATTGTACCAAAGATTGTCTCAATAAGAGAATAAACCATGGTCAACCGCGATCGACGATGATCTGACATTGCATTGTGAAAAACATTGTGTCAATGTGAAAACCAACCATGGTCAACAATGTTTATTTTAATATTTATAGTATTTATCTTATGATTTATATACCTAGGGCTTCTAATATTAATCCCTTGGGTTTAATAATATTCCCAACGGGTTTTTAGTATTAATCCCTTGGATTTATTATTCCCTTAGGTCTATTATATCAATATGTTGGATTTCTTATCATAATATTTCATATTTCTATGATGTAATATTGTCCATAGGGTTAATCATATAATTCCTTAGGTTTAATAGAAATCGCTTGGGTTTATAATCATGGTCGAATGTGTAACTATGACAAAAATTTTCTCAATATGAAAATTAACCATGGCCAACCATGTTTATTTTACCGTTTATAATATTTATAGTTAGGTTTAAAATATTAGTCCCTCGGGTTTAATATTATTGCATTGAGTTTATAATACCTTTGGGTTTTAGAATTAATCCCTTGAGTTTATTATTCCATTTATTTTACAATACCAATCTCCTAGGTTTATTAACATAAGGGTTCATATTCCTAGGTATAATATTAGTCATAGGGGTTATAATATTAATCTTAGGGTTTAATATAAATTTATTTTTGTTCAACTATATTCCGTTGAAAATCACATCAGAACTTTTTTGTTGACATGTTTCAAACCAACTAGTGTGGTTCAACATCAGGAAAAGATGGGGATTCAGATCATGACATCCCTTGAGTTTATACTCATGGTCAACCATGTTTATTTTAGTGTTTATAATACTTATGTTAGAGTTTATACACATTGGGTTTATAATTTGTATCCCTTGGGTTTAATATTATTTCCTTGGGTTTTTAGTGTTGATATTTTGGATTGATTATTCCTTTGGGTTTATAATATCAATCCCTTGGGTTATTAATATAAGGGTTCATATTTCTAGGTATAATATTATTCATGGGGTTTATAATTTTAATCCTTAGTTTTTATATAAGTCCCTTGGGTTCATGATTCATGGTTTAATAAATTATTTTTAAATTAACAAAAACAAACAACAATAACAACAACAACAACAACAAAAACAACAACATCAATAATAATAATAATAATAATAACAACAAAAACAACAATAATTATAAGATAAAAAATAATATTTCTAACTTTTCATAATTAATAGTATTAATTAATTATTAATTTAAAATGAATAAATGAATTATTATTACTGCTTAATTAGTTATTATTTATTAAAATTATTAATTGATAATTATTAATATTTAATTTACTAAATGTATTAGTTATTGATGATGATGATGGTGATGATGGCTAACGTCCACTGAGACCAAACTTTGGTCTATCGGACCTAAAGAAACAAATTATTTAGATTGATTTAAGATTTTATTCCTATGCTCAAAAATCTTGTAGGGAAGCCTCTCGATCTCACTATAATTTTGACATCGTAAAAGGCTAGGAAGGTTAGTATTGCGACAAAGATTATGAAACTGAGATCTAATGTGGTTGTACACGGGGCGCTTTAAGAGGAAGTGGTTTTCATCCTCGATGTTCCTATTCTCACAGAGATGGTAGATCCTTTCCATCCATGGTGTTTTAGGAACTGCCCAACGACCTGTTTAACTATGGATCTCATGAGAATTTGTTCTAATCTTTGTTATATTAATTTTCTTCTTTGAGCTAGTTAAAACAAAGAGATACTTTTGATCTTTTAGGGTGGGGTTGATGACCTTCTTATAATAACTTAATTTTCTTTTAGCTGCTAAATCTTTCTCACACCACATTTTTTCTTTGAACTTAGAAGTAACCATATTTTTAATGTTATTAATGTTTTTCAAAGCATCATTCTCGTTGATCTCCCAAAGGTTTAACTAGGCCTCCGTGTCTTTATAGCACCCCTGTTTGAGCGTTAGGTGGTTTTGGCCAGAATTTAAAGCTAGCTTAGGAAGTCTATGATCTCCTATGTTATTCAGTTTATGCTTGTAAAACAGAAGCCTATCCATAGCTAGGCTCTCGATAGGGGAAAGACCTACTTCTATAAGGAGAATAGGATAGGGTGTATTTCTTTTAATTGTTAGGTTATACGTTATAAAACTCTTATGGATTTGCTCAATCTTTCTCCAGGATTCTCTAGAGATGTTGCAACCCCAGACCTCACATCCATATAAGATAACAGGAGTGACTAAAGTTTCAAAGAGGAACTTATCTTTATCCCACATTACGAGGTTTGACATTTTATAATTATTTTCAAGATCAAAATAAGCTTTCCATCCCCGTTAATCCTTTTCTTAATGCTATAGTTCTAGTTGAGCTTGTGATGAATATCAATTCCTAGGTATTTGTAAGAATACACTTCCTCGAAGTTATTATTGTCATACATAAAAGTAGCGTAAGTGTCCTTCTTGGATTTGATAATCATAGCTTTTGTTTTGTGAGTGTTAATAGTCATACCCATGGTAGAGAAAAAATCCTTAAGAAGCCTAAGTTACTTATGAAGATCAAATTGGCACCTTGCGAGAAGAACAATATCGTCAGCATAGAGAAGAAGGATGATGACTATCCCAACTAATATCGTGCGAGAACAACCTTCTTCCTCTAAATAAGCTTCAGGGTTGTCGATGTAAATGCCAAATAGGGTAGGGTGGAGGTGGCAACCTTGTTTAACTCCAATATTACATTTAATATCTTTTGACCACCCCTCATTTCTTTTTAGCTTCACAATTACATTCTCATATAATCTTATAGCGACAACTCTCAACTCAAAAGGGACCTTTAGCTCTTCTAATATATTCCAAAGTTTGTTTCTAGGAACCATATCGAAAGCCTTTCTAAAGTCCACAAAGCAACAAAAGAGATTGGAGTTATCATTACGAAATTCCTCCACAATGATCCTAAGCATAACAAGGTGGTCTATTCTTGAGTGGTGCCTTCTAAAACCCACTTGGCCTTTAGACCACTTACCTTCACTTTCAAGCCATATGCTCAACTTATTTTCCAAAAATAATACCATATAGCTTGGCTAAGAGAGGGTCGATCATAATGGTCTGATAACTAGAGGGGTTATTTGTATCCCCACTTTTAAAAATAGGAATAATGAGGCTCTCAGTCCATGGTTTAGGGAAATCTTGCTTCAATGCTTGATTGAAAAGCTTGTGGATGTGGGGGATAAGGACAGGACATCTAATTTTTAAGATTTCTGCCTGGTAACCTTCAATGTCCTTAGCTTTCCCATTTTCCAGGCGTTTAACCCCAAAATCAATGTCTTCTAATGAGAAAAATTCTTTTTTTGTGAGCAGGGTTTCAAAGTTATCCATGAATTTTGGAGATTCATAAAGCTTTTTAAGATAGGAATTTCAATCATGTAAAGAAATTTTATTATTATCTTTAGTTTTCGTAGTCAAAATCTGCCTCCAAAATTTCTTAGGATCTACCTTAGAGAGGTGTAAGAGATTCTCTTGCCTTTTACGAATGTACTATCTCTTTTTCCTTTTTGTTAGGGCTTTGTATATTTTTATCTTGCCCATTTGAGGAGATTCATCAAAAACTTCCTTAATTGCTCTCCTCGCACTTTTACAATCTTTGTCATACCGTGGGTTGGTTTTCCTATTTCTTTTATTTTTTGAAATTTCAATTGAGAACTTGTTAATATAATATGAGAGGGTTGTAGTAAAATTATGATAGAGGTCTTCTATGTTGTATATACTAGATAAAGGAAGAAAATTAGTTTTTAATTCATTTAGAAAGAGAACATTTTTATTTCTATCAAATATTAGGTTCTTTTGGCTATAAGGATTATTATCTATGGGATCTCTATGCATGACAAAATTGATAGTTATAAGTAAAGGCCTATGATCAGAGTCAGGCTCGTGGTCATTTAAGATGTCAAAATTTATTATTTTGTTCGATAAAGGGAGATCATAAATAACATAATCTACCACAGTGCTACCAAGCCCATGGATGCAGGTCATCTCGCTAGAATTGGGCCACTTGTTTAGACCGTTGCAAATTATGAGATCCTAAGCACTACAGAGCTTGACTAGCTACGACCCAAAAAAATTCTCCCCAAGGGCTTTAGAGCTCCTTTTGTACCTATTAGCCAGAGTAGGGTCTTCATCTAACAAAAGAGGATTAGGGTGGGAATGATTTCTTAGAATATTAGCTTGGTTGCTTGATGTTCGAGCATTAAAGTCACCTATTAAAAGGATATTACCTTCATTCCTTAGGCTAGAAATATCATTCTCTAAACCATTGTAGGGACTATTTTAATCTAGATTCTTCTTCTTATAGAAGTTAGAATTGATGGGGGGAAAATAACATATTGCTATGTGGGTCTTTTTATTATTAATGTCACTGATCTCTATCCAACTAGATTGGTTGTAAGGGTTTTTTTATAAATCCTAGCATTGGGAGAGATGTTCTTCTTAATGTAACAAGTTATTCCCCCAATGCTTCTACGGGAGGATCACTTGTTCCAGGTAGACCATCGCATAAAGCCATCTATGTTAGGGACCTTAGATTCTTCACGCTCCCAAGTTTCAACAAGAAAAATAATATCAACATCATTTGAGATCCAACTTAGCTTGGGGCCTTTGTTCCATGGAAAACCCCGACAGTTCCAAGAAATAATCTGGAGCATGTTGAATTGTTATTTATTACTATCTTTTTGGTTTCTATCTCGGATAAAGGCTTTTCTATTTTTGATTATTTCCCATTTTCCTTCCTTCCTAGCTTGTTTTACCTTTTGAACCTCCTTTCTTAATTCTGCTTGATCTTCTGGAATGAGATCTTCATTTATAGATATTCTCGTTTCTTTTAGACTTGAGGTTTTACTAAGTATGTCATACTTATTATCAGTAGATCTCACCTTTATTCAGATTAGTCTTCCTTTATTCTCAGTTAATTTCCCCATCATTGTTGCTTCTGTGAGACATGTTGTTTCAATTTGTAATCTATTAAGTAATTCTGTCTAGGCTATGGCTAAAGTATCCTCATCTACCTCCTCTTTTAAACCAAAGATTATAAGGTTCAAGGCCTTTTTGTTACTCTCATGGTCTAATTCTATTAATTTTTTCATTTCATCTTTAATTGATTTGATATCTAATTTGTCTACCACATCAATATTTGTTAATTAATAATAATATTAAATTTAAATAATGATATTATTATTTATAAAATTACTAATTAGTAATTATATTATTAATTCATAATATTGTATTACTATTGATATTATATTATATCAGTGTGAATGATATTAAATTTAAATAATAATAATAATAATTAGTTGCAGTAATATTAATTAATAATAACAATTAATTAGTATTGATCCCTTGGGTTTGTTGATCTCTTAGTTTATAATATTTATTCCTCGCATTTACTAATTAATTAGGTTTATAATATTAATAATCCAATGTTGTTATTAACCATTTCGGTTTAAAATGTTAACTCCTAGGGTTTATTAATCCCATGTGTTTTTAATATTGATTCCTTGTGTTTATTGATGAATTTTGTTTATAATATTTATCCCTTGAGTTTAAAACATTAATTCCTAGGGCTTTTTAATCACTTGGGTTTATTAATAATTTGTATTTATAATATTAACCACTTAGGTTTGTAATATTAATAATCTTGTGGGGTTACTCATCCCTTGTGTTTATAATATTAATAGTCCCTTGCGCTTGTTGCTCCATTGGGTTTATAACATCGACCCCTTGAGTTTTCTAATTCTTTGGGCTGGTAATATTATTCCCTTGGGTTGATAATATTAATAATTCATTGGGTTTATTAAACCCTAAAATTAAGGGTTAAATATTAGTTGTAGGGTTTAATATTAATCCCTTAGGTTTATAATGTTTATCCTTTCAATTTATTAACTTTTTGTGTTTATAATATTAAAAATCCCTATGGTTTATTAGCACTTATATTTATAATATTAATAATCATGTTGGTTTATCAAACCTTTGGGTTTAAAATATTAATTGATAGGATTTATTAATCCCTTGTGTTTTTAATACTGATACATTGGGTTTGTTGATCCCTTAGATTTATAATATTTATCCCTTGGGTTTACTAATTCCTTGGGATTATAATATTAAACCCTTGATTCTATTAGTCCCTCAGTTTTATAATATTAATAGTTGCTTGGGTTTATAATTTAATCCCTTGGGTTTATAATATTAATAATCCATTGGGTTTAATAATCCCTTGACTTCCCCGGATGCGAGTGTATAGACGAGCCTTAAATCTGATGGGATAGGGGTAGTGCGAGGTGGAACGACACCTGCCTACCCAATACAGAATGGATCAATGGTTTATGAATGGAAGATCTCGACATTTGAGAAGCATAGTGTTCACTTGATATATTTCAAGTGGCTCTGGATCTCCCATCCTGTCCGACGCTTTGGTTAATGCCTTTGCACGCTTCGTCTTGCCTCAGACCTCGGCTCTCTTCAATTCAACATTAATGGTGGGTGCTTCTCGATGTGTGAAGGGGGATTATAATTTAAGGCTCAGCCATGAGCTTGCTGTGGAGCTGCCTTTGTCGATTCATTTGCATTACTATCTAGCTTCTGGCCTCAGCTATGGTTTCTGTCTGTATGGTGTTGGCCTCGTCTTCTCTGCTGCCTCTCGTAGCTTGAAAGGGGAGGCTACTCTGAAGCTTTGCTCTGGTCTTTATGCAGAGTTGCCTCCATTAATCCCTTGGTTTATCTCTTGGGCCTCTGGCCTTCACTTTGTCGTTGTTTTGATTTTCTCTGGCCCTGTCATTGTAGCTGCCTAGCCTCGCTCTTCTCCTGTTGCTTCTGTCCCCCATATGCCTCTTCGCTACCATAGAATGAGGTCCCGCAGGGGCCAACCTCAGCGCGCGCCTTCCAGCCCTTCCTCCGATTCACCTTCCCTTTCCAATGATTTCTCTGTTGGCCACTACCCTCACACCTGCAGTGGGAGAGGGTGTCTTCTTGCCTCCGACCACTATCTTGTGCCTTCTCCCTCGTCTAGCTCTGTACTCTTCACCTTGAATTGCTCTTTGAACTGCCCAAGGATTACTGCTTACATTTCGGTGGTCTTCCATGAGGAAGCCCAGGAGGGGGAGTCTAGCTCTCATCCAGAGGGCCTTGGCTCTGTCACTGTTTCGACTTCGAACCTCCAGATGGGGATTGGAAGCACGTCTTTGCAGGTCCTGGATGCTCAAGCTCATAGTGCTCAGGCTGTTGTGATGGCGCCGACTGATCATGGTCCTTACGAATCTGAAGCTGCTCTTGCTAGGGATCTGCCTGATACCGATTGGTGCTATATAGTTGAAGAGCCTCCAGATGATTAGTTTGCTCACTATTGCCTTGCTTTCGTGCCCTGCGGCCCATACAACTGGGCATGTTTATGTTCAAACAACGATGTGGAATTTTTGTTTATTTCTGAACTTTCATAAAGTCTGCAATTTCAAGAAGAGCATAACTTGTTCCACTACATGGGTTCTGATAACTGGTTCAAGACTGAGTTCCCTCACATTGAGCAGTCTCATTCTATGCTTACCTTTACAACTATGCCCTTCTTCAGGGCAGTGTTTTTGACTACAGTCACGCTGTAATTTTACTCCCTTTATGTTAATAGATTAATCTTATTTAGAAAAAAAAACAATCCGTTGACTTTAAAATATTAATTCCTAAGGTTCATTAATCCATCGGCCTTTTTAATATTGGTCCCTTGGGCATGTTGATCTCTTAGGTTTATAATATTTATTCTTTGGGTTTACTAACTCGTTGGGTATATGATATTAATAACCCCATGGTTTTATTAACTTGTTGGGTTTAAAATATTAATTCCTAGGGTTTACTAATCCCATGGGTTTTTAATATTGATTCCTTAGTTTTGTTGATCCTTTATGTTTATAATATTTATCACTTGGGTTTATTAATTTATTTGGTTTATAATATTGAAAACTTTGGCTTATTAGTGGCTGCAATTTATAATATTAATAATCATGTGTGTTTCTTAATCGAGTGTGTTTTTAACATTGATCCCTTGGGTTTGTTGATCACTTAGGTCTATAATATTAGTCCCTTGCATTTACTAATTCCTTGGGTATATACCATTAAACCCTTGGGTTTATAATTTAATCCCTTGGGTTTATATATCATTTGCGATTAAAATATTAATTCCTAGGATCTATTAATCCTTTCGGTTGATAATATTAATCTGTTCGATTTTTTGATCCCCTAGGTTTATAATATTAATAATTCCTTGAGTTTATTATACTATTATTATTTGGAAATAATAATATAATTTTTTTTTTTACTTTAATATATAATCTATATATAGTTGATATTTTTAATTTACTTTACTAAATATATAAATATATTAACAATTATATTAATAATATTTATTCACAATATTGATGAGAGCTAAATATGTATTATAAATAATAATAGAAATATACTATTATCATGTTATATTTGAATTATATTATAGTTTGAGTTATAACGATTAATATATTAAAAAATAATTATAACATATTATTATCTATTTTTATGTAATATATTATTATATTATTATTATGTAAAAAAAATATTCAATGGAAAGGGTAGAAATTTTCATTAAAAATAAAGTAAATGGGCCAAGTTCATTATAGTCATGGAGAACTTAGTCTCAGAATTGTGCAGGTAAACAAGGAAAGAGACACTATTGCTGAATTCATATATATACTCTTAACTTCTATCATACTATATATCCTGCAAAAAACTCCACATAATTCTACTACTCGACAAAAAATAAGATTATGTATATAAAAATCATCTGCTACTCCTATCTCCAAGGCTTGATGTTTTCCTATGATTATTTAGTATGCATACCCAGTTCCACACTTGAAGCAGCACCAAGGTCCAGTTCACGGTTCATAGCGGAAAAATTTCCCTCGACTAACGGAGCAATGAAATAACAAATTCCAAAGACCTCGTTTAGAATCCCCACAGTGGCTGTCTCCACCTGAAATTCAATGTTCTCCCCTTTATTTCTCAGGTTCAACAAACCAGTATTCAGTTGTTCCATTATTTTTAGGGGAACTTTCATATCCTTCCCAAGGTGAGATAATTGAGAAAAAAACCAACCATATTATCATTAATCTCCTTCATTATTTCTTTGAAAATATTCTTACACGAGTTGTCAACGATTTCCCCAAAGCTCCTGTTGTACCTAGACTCCTCATCATCATTGTTGCTACCATTACTCGCAGAAGCCATTTTCCTTGCTATTCTCCCCTACACCAGAGAAATTCGATGGTTGATATGATTTAACCAACAACTATAAATAAGAATCTGATTATTTCCAATATTCCTTCCCATCTTACCATGCATAAATTCATTTTGATTCTACAGTATTGCTAAGCCGCTTTCCTCCCTTTCCATCATCGCTAGTTTCCAGTTGACTCAACTAGTCATGGTACAAATTCTGCACTTGCCTAGTCTCCTATTTATTAACCAAACGAATAACCAACGAAAGAGATCCCACTTGTCGTATGTCATTGCCACCTTTCTATCGCGCATCCACTTGTGCTTTAAATTCCAGCTAAACATTTCTTTTTCCCAAGACTCTCCATAGTATCCTCAGTATGCTCTCATTCTTAATTACCTGCATTTCCATATTAATTCCTGAGCTCTAGCTGTAATCCAAAACGATTATTATAAATGAAATTTTTAGGGGATATGACATATATCACTATGTTGGTTTATAAGAAAGGATCCTTCCTCTAATTCTACTCCAATATTGGCTTGTGCATCCGCCACTTTATTATTAGCTCATTATACATGGAAGAATTTGAATTTTTCTATTTCTCTAAGGAGATACACTATCCTTATGTATAATGGAGAGGTATTAGAATGAAAAAGGTCTTCAATTTTGGAAAGGATCATACATTTTTATATAACCACTATTAAATCTCCATCAATAATTAGAGTAATGATGCCCTTGGTGATGTTGATCTTGAAACCTTGTCAGAGAAAGAGCTTTTCGGCTTGATTGTTGGTGGCTTTCCCGAGGCACCAGGAGAACTTTATTTCATACTTTTCTTTGAAGTTTAGAAGCACCCCTCCCACTCCAGCCTCCTCGTACTCTTATTCTATATTATCATAATAAATTGTTATATATATATATATATATATATAAGTAATATTATAATATATTTTAGTTTAACATATAGTGTGTATATAGTTAATCTTATTAACATACCCCAAGTAAATATATATAAAATATAGTGACAATTGTAGTTGTAAATATATAATAATTATTCATGCTAAAATAATGGTGACAATAAATACATTTTATTAATAATAGCTAAATGTTATTATAATGCTGTATATGAATTATATTATAGATTTAAATATAACTATTAATATATTAGTAGAATTTTATATAATATCTAATACTATATTAATACAAAACTGATGTTAATTGAGATCGAGAAGGCTCTGCGGCTCGGATAACAGGATGGCTAGGGTTTATGAATTCCCCAGCACCACCGACACACTGCGGATCAGTGAAGGGGCTATGACGGCAGGAGGTTACCGTAGCAAATCATGCATTGGCTTAATCGAATCGTGGACGCTGTCAAGGATCTGGCTTCACAGCGGACTAGATAATAAATCCCCTGTGATAGATCGATCCCCGGGGGCATTTCGATCTTCACATGGGTCAAAGACGAGCTCTGTTTACCTGTATCAGGGTCTTTCCTACTGTGCGCCGTTTGTATTCACTGTAACATGACATGGCATGGGCGATACAGCCCACCATCGACCAGATCTGCAGGAAAAAACACACTGCTACCTTGATTCTGTGCTTTTAACCGTGCTTAAAAGCAAGGAAGAAGCAATCTGGCTAGAAATGGTTGTGCGAACAGGAGCCAAACAGAATGTTATGCCCTTACCTCCCATTGGAATAAAGAGGGGTGACCTAGATCAAAAAGGTGAGATCTATACGGAGAATAAACAAAAGAAGGGACAACTGCGAGAAACTAGGCAAGAATCAAATAGATCTCATGATATTATTTAATGGCCTAGGCCCGCATAAGCACACCATGGAACCACCACGGCTGCATCTGGAAAACTGCTGACAGGAGGTAGAAATCCCTTTTATGCAGTGGGAAGGCATATAAACCCTAGAACCACCATCGATCCGCCAGACCAGGAGAACAATCATGTAAATCGGGGCTTGGATAAGGTTGATCCATCAGATCTGAAACAGATATTTATCAGATCGGTAGAAGGCAGACATTGTTGTGTACAGATTAGGGAAGGGGTGGATGTTTTGGAGTTAAAAAAGGAGATCCAGATCAAACTGGGAACTCCAGCAACATACCAAAATCTCTTATTCTCAGGACTCCGCATGCAGGACCAACACACACTCCAGCACTATGGAGTTGTTAAAGATTCAACCATCATCCTCAATCTGAGACTGCGAGGCTGGTGCTAGGGAACCAGCCCAAAAACTACAGGGTCCGTCCACGATGCAGTCAAAGGAAAGGAACCATTGCAACACAAACCAACACCCACACCAGAGCTTCCAGGTCCCTACATTGTGGAACAGAAGCCAGAATCACCTATGCTTATTGTATCACTGCCAGAGGTAACAGATCTATACACAGATTTAATCCACAATGTTGTTATATGCAAATTTAATGGTTATTGGCCCAAAGCTCATGCACTGCATCAATGGGTTTTTACATCATGGTCATCTAAATGCGAAATATATCTATGCCCTAAGGGATTCTTCATAGTCAGATTTAGTATAGAACTGGAACGAGACAATACCATTAATCAAGGGCCTTGGTTTTGGGGCAATGCTGGCCTCTGTATCACCCCTGGTTCCCGGACTTTGATGCCAATGCCATGGTAGTTTCGATGATGCCAGTTTGGGTAAGGTTGCATAACCTCCCACTACATTTTTGGTATTGAAAAGCTTTAATAGCCATTGGGAACTCCTTAGGAAAACATCTTAAAAAAGATGAAGATAGAGCTATCCGGGGAATTTTCACATATGCCAGAATATGTGTAGAGGTGGATCTAAGTCAAGGACTCCCAGATCACATCACATTGAATTTTAATAACTCACTGTGGATGCAACAACTTGACTACGAGAACACGACATTCATATGTCGCGGCTGCTTGCAAACAGGGCACCTTCAATATGCATGTCCAATATCTAGCAAGGAGCCAAAAGGGAACAAGAAACAATAGAAAAAACGAAAAGATTGGCAGCACACTGAACCACTGGAGGATGAGGCACTGAACATAGAACCCACATAAATACAAATGATACAGGAAAAAACACAGGAAGAGAGCACCGAGGGGCCCAATTTGGAGCCAAATAGCTTGGTACGGCAACAAGAATTACAACTGGAAATAAGAGGTGCCAAATGAGCACATAGCTCCGAAGGATCGGACTCTGATAAAGAACAACCAGTGTACACAGAGGAGAACCAATTGGCTATAATTGTCCCCACTCCCAACAGTAGAGTCTGGCACAATGTAGAGAAGAAAAAAGGCAGGAAAATATAGGCCTACTGATACAACATTTTCTATTATTTCTGTTGTTTTCTTGTCATTACTGGAACAATATTTTGCTATTTTGTGTTTTTATTTCTGTTTGTTGCCTATCATTACAGGATCAACCATATGCATATGATTCAAGCATCTACAAAATGTAATTTTATCAATATGAATAAAATTACGATTTTTTTCTACGGGAAAAATAAATAAAATTGATGTTAATATAATAAATATAATTATTTAACCACGATAGGGGTGATAAAGAAGGAAACTTCAAGAAGGTGGATAGCGCATGGGACAGGCTGGCCAGGACGGCAACCTACTATCCTCACCATAGACCAAAAGGCCATGGTGGTGTCCTACATGCCTACGGAGAAATTCGAGGAAGCGGAGTGGAAGGAGTGAGGGAGAGAGGATGTTAGAAATGGTGGTGGAAGCGGGATGGGACGTTGGCCAGATGGGCTGAGGTACTTGAGGGTGGTAACGTTGGAAGGAAATCTTATTATGTGTCGAAGAGAGGAAGAGAACTATGTAGCGCAGACATTGGGAGCTTCGGCGGGCAAGAGTGAACTTGGGTATGTCACCTTTGGCTCTCCTCTTGCATTTCTCTCTGACTTGCTTAGTATGAGGGAAGAGAGGGGTCCAATGGGAAATGATGGGGACGGGTGGTGTATGAGAAGGTTAGCTTGTTACTCTGCCATGGAAAATTCGGCAGAAGAGGGGGGTAAGCAGGGATTTGCAGAAGAGGGGCTAAAGCCTAGCAGGCCAGAGGGTTGCCTGGGGAGAAGAGGCAAGGATCCGAGCACATATATACTGGGAAATTGTAGTTGTGGGGCAAAGAGCCAAGCCGAGAAAACTTAGAACCCTAGCCAAAGGACAGGTAGCAAGAAAAAGGGCTTACTTACCTTCCTTTATCTAGGGGGGAGAGACCATTGACTCTTCAGAACAATGGAGGTGGTCGGAGTGGAGTAGGAAGGCTTAGCGATAAGGAAATGTTGACTAATGGGAAGATTGTAGCTCCTCAAAAGCTAACTTTCACTGGTGATAACTATAAGTAGGCAACAATAAAGGAGAAAATGGCTCACTTGGGTAGAGGCAAGGGTCATGGAGGTAGAGGGTGACAGAGGTAGTCAAGCAGATGTGACCCACCAACCTCTGCGCCAGCAAGCTAGAGGCAAGGAAGAAGAACCATGAGGATAACAGTCCAGGAACCCGGTCAAGCCTATAGAGAAGGGACAGACGCTGACATTTGTCAACTAATTCAAGAGATGGAAGATAGTGTAATGGAAGAGGATTCAGAAATAGAAATGGAGGATTGGGGAGACATCATCCCTTACCCAAGTCACACCGGAGGTCGAATGAAGCTTTATAGGGAAGCTCTACATGTGTATTGGGTGCTAAGGTGGATACTAGTGAAGGCTCTCGAGCAAGTGGCAAGGGAAGTGGCAGCATATTCCCAAGGAGTGCCAAACATCAAAAAGGAAATGAAAAACTTGTAGATCATAATGATAATGCAAGACAACAAGCTGGATGAGATCCAGCAAAGGCTGACAGAGATGACTCCAACACCTAAAGACTTAATGGCTGCACTGGCTAATGCAGATTTGGTCACTGATGACCGGAAGGAGTAATCCTTCACAGTTTCTACTGATTATTTTGCAGATAACTTTCCCTTTCAGACATTTATATGTTAGTATGTATCATGTTAAATGTTTTTAGATGCAAAGTTCATGTAGCATGGATTGAAAGAATGATTCAGTTTTGTTACTGGATGGGTTATAACAAACTCAGGTGGCCAACAGACTTGGTTTCCCATATGGGCAAGTTGAGGCTACCAAAACGTTGTATCTGGATCAAACTGTTTTTATAAATAGAAAAGGAAGGTACCACCCTAGCCTACAAAAAAAAATAGAATTATTTAAATATAAAATAATTTTGCTATTATTATTTATATAGTTATTAATAATCAAAAATAGTTATTAATAATAAAAAATAGTTATTAATAATAAAAAATAGTTATTAATATAGTTATTAATATAAAATAATAATGCTATGGGCAGTGGACTCCACTAGCATGTTTCTTGGCATGTTGGAAGGAAGAGTTGGGCTATAGTTTGTTGGAAAATGAGAAGAGAGAGTGTGTTGGGATACATGGTGTGAAAATTGCATATGCCAAAAGTGAAGGTTTGATAAAAATGAACTTGTATTACCAAAAATTTTGTTATGTAATATGAGTTCAAAAAGTTTGCTTTTTCATCAAACTTGATTCAAACTGTATAACTAATGTATGTAAATACATAATCTTAAATTTGTCGAAGAATAATCATATTTTGTTGGTTTTAAAATTTATTTACGATATTTTTATGGCTCTTGTATATAATTGCAAAATTAGCATTTGAAATTTTTTTGTTTATAAATTTATTTAATATATTTTAATTATCTAGAAGGAAAATAGAAATATATTAGTGTGAGTCAAAGTTTAAAAATAATAAATAATTTCTTTTATTTGCGCATGATGGTAATTATAGTGATTATTACTTAGTAAAAGTAATTTCGATTTATCATGTAAAATTTTGTAATTAATTAATTAATTTTAATATATTATTTATATAACTAAAAAAATATAGAAAATTTGATTTGGAAAAAAGCTATTCATTTGAAATTAAATTACTACTTTTATTCCAATAGGCATTATGTTGTGATGTTTTTTTTGTCGACACTCTTGAGATTCGTCATTCTCAATAGGTGTTGAAATCTCAACAGTGGCCACTTTGCCAAATATGGCCATAAGTTATTTCATTTTACACAATTGAGCAATGAGTGCAATGTAGCATAAGATATTTTTTCAAGTTCTTCCAACTATGTTTGATGATAGATGGCCTACGCTCTATATGTTAGTGATTCCACTGTAGAAAACACATCCTCTCCATTTCAATTTTTTCTCTGAGTAATAAACATACCAAAATAATTAGGTTGGATGTGGAGAAGCTCAAAGTGACATATAATCTCATTTCCTTACCTCTGCTCTACCCTAATGATCACCATGAATGGTAATTGTAGGAACTCTGATGATGGCGTGGATGAAAACCAAACTATTCATCATTTAACGTATTAAGGCATGCATCGCTAGAGCTTGTGGATGTGGATTTTGGAGATTCGTGAACATGGGAATAGAAAGTGCATATGGATGAGACCCTTCAAAACAACATATATGGCAGCTCGAACCTATGACATGGCTACACTCAGCCTGAAGGGAAGATCATATTTGCTAAATTTCCCAGATTCTATCCACACGCTTCCTTGCCGCTTGTCTTTGAATCCCAGAGATATCCAATTGGCGACCACTGAATTAATGCAACCAGCTCACAAAATAGAAGAAAAGATAGATCAATGACTTCCAAATTAGGCTCTTCAAGGGGGCAACCTCCTTTACGTTACACAAATGAAATTTTTTTGGATGATACAAATGACAAGACCTCCTTTCTATATATAGGAGCCTAAGGGGTGTCAATACAATCATATCCTACATAAAAATAATATTGTAGGGGCACAACAATAATAATAGTAGGCTTCTATGGGGCATGATAATACAATAAGGGGGTTGCACTGATAAAAAATAAGGGGTTACACTAGTAGTATAGGGACCTAACATGCCCATCTCCTTCAAAAATTTCTTTGCTCAATACTTGAGTAGTTATGGATGCTTCTGTATCAAATTCCTATCCTCCCATGTGGAATCTTCACCGGGTGAGTTCTTCCACTTGATGAGATACTCTGGAATTGATCGATTTCGTAGCTATCGATTTATTGTTTGTGTGACTGCTTCAGGTTCCAATATTATTTTTCCTTCCTCTTCAAGCTCTAGAAATATTGTTTAAACTGGGACCTTCTCACCTATAACCTTCTTTAAGCATGAAACATGGAGAATTGGGTGCACTCGGGAAGATGCAAGAAGCTCCAATTTGTATTCCATAGTACCAATCTTTGTAACACCTTGTATGGACCATAATACTTTGGTTATAATTTATTATCCTTCTTAGATTGCTTCAGGGACATTTATTTGTATGGTTGTAGTCATAGGAATGCCCAATAACTTACATCAAAACTTCTTTCACTGTGATGTTGATATTCCCATTGTTTCATTCTATTCTGTGCCAAAGTGAAGTTATATGTTAAGAGTTTGAGAACTTCCTACTGATGCTTGGTGTGATCTTCTGCTTCTTGAACATTAGAATTTTTTTTAAAAGATAATGTGATGGATTGTGGATGATATCCATAAAGTGCTGTAAATGGGGTCATTTTTGCTGCAATATGGAAGGAAGTGTTATACTACCATTCAGCCAAAGGCATCCACTTAACCCAGTGTGTCCTTTTATCAGATACAAAGCAATGAAGATATCCTTCCAAACATCTTTTCACTATCTCAGTTTTCCCATCACATTGAGGATGACAATATGAGCTATCAGCTAACTGAGTACCTAGACAAGAAAATAATTCTTTCCAAAAATTTCTAGTGAAAATGGAACCTCTATTACTTACAATAATCTTTGGGTTTCCATGTAGCTTTTGAATTGTTTCCATAAATGCAATAGCAAATGTACTAGCCTTAAATGGATGAGATAATGAACAAAAGTGTGCATACTTGGTAAGTCTATCAATTACCACCATGATGACACTTTTTCCTTTGTACTTGGGTAAACTTGTGATAAAATCCATTGAAACCTCCTCCCAACATTGACTTGGAATGGATAAAGGTTATAACGGATTTGGGGTCTTAATTGTCTGAACTTTATTTTGTTCGAAAACCAAGCATTCTACAACAAAATTTTGAATATCAGATTTAGGGCCATCCCAGAGAAATTATTTCTTAACCCTGTGGTAATTTTTTTAAAATCCTAAGTGCCCTCTCTTAGGACAGGGTCCCCTAGGTTAAATTTTGGGGCAAAAGCCCAAGTTTTGGGGAAAAATCCAAAGTTATGTTGTAAGTAGAGCACGTAGATAGTAAAGTGTCATAAAGGGTTTTACGCTTCTTTTATGTAAGTTGTGTCAGATTTTGTAGATACACCCAGGGTCCACGGACCATGGGATTGTATAAAGAGGAGAATCTTACAAAGTCTAAATAAGTAAATCGAAGGATCAAGACGAATGTAATGGGTCAGTAGAAGAAAGAGCGAAGAATTATTCGAGTAGAAGAGAGGTTTTGTAGGTATGTGCGCAGAGGCCTGGAGTAGAGTCCGTAGTCGAGTACGTGGACCCTTGCAGCTAAGTGCACATGGAAGTATTGAGTCTGTAAGAAGAATTGAAGTATTAATAAAGAGATTATTCCAAAGATTCCTGTATTTATCTATTTCCTTCTGTTATGAATGAATGCACTATTATGTTATGAAGAATGATGGGTTTATGAATTATTACTATATTGATGCGCAATTTTATATGATTTATATTATCATATGAATGCAAGTAATACTAATTGTTTACGAGATGAGTATCTTGTTGCATCTTAAAGTTGATGAACACTTAAGTTGATTTGGGTAAATATAGAACTAGGAGTAATCAAAGAGGTGTGTATGTGGTTGATTCACTTGTTTAGGGTCTGCGAAAGATGGGCTTATCGATATAGCTTCATTCAACCAACCTCTAGACCTGTTCAAAGGTCTACGTGAAGGTAGGTTTAGGGCACAAAGCGACATCACACTCATCTCTGGGTGTGGAAACTTTGTTCCAACACCCTACCCATACTACTTCGGGTGAGACTTCAGTATGTGCTCCATGGGTTGATGGTGAAAGGGTCAGTAGTGTAGGGATTTGTTTGCAAAACTTAACATTGAACCTCGGTCAGGACCCACTAAGCCAGGACCGAGATTTTCATAAATAGATGTGTGATGTTGCATCACTAGAATGCAACTAAGAAGGAAATTGAAGAGTGGTTCAATAGAAAAATCCATGAATTCGCGACACAAGAAAATAGAAATTCATGACTAACGAAAGAACAGTAGTTGGACAAGTATTTGTACACAGAGATACACAAAATTTTCTTTTGTTCCTTCCGATTGAACTATACGAGTGGATCGCCAAATTGGTAGGCAACATGGGAAGCTAGAGGCTTGATAGCTAATAGCGTGGACCCTGGAGCTAGTGTAGAGATTGGAAACCTCTGAAGATCTGATCACATGCATTGTCGATCACTAGCTTGATCATGTCATAGGAGGATTTGTGACAGAATTCATGGTCGACATCTTGGTCAGCTACAATGAATCATAGCGGCAGTTCTTCAAGGAACTGCAAGGTAAGTATTTGAGATCTTTGAATACTTCGATTAAGATGTTCTTGTGTGAAAAGTGGGTTATTCCATTACTTTGATGTTTGGAGCTACGCGAAATGGAATTCTCTTCAATGATAGAGGAAGAACAAGTCTTGAATATAGCCCATTGATTAAGCCTCCTCTGAGTGATGACAAAGGAGCAGCACATGTCTAATCACAGAGCATTGTCTAGTTAATAAGGTAAGGGTTCCTGTGAATTCCCCATTCACCCACACCACCTCCAACTTCACCTCCACAACATACACCTTCACCATGCCGCCACTGTTCGATATGTTGAATACGATGAAGTTTCCTGCTTTCAAGGGCTTGGGAAATGAGGACCGAGACCAGTTTTGGTTCGTTGCGAAGGCCATGTGGACAACCCAGAATACTAGAGATGATTAGATGAAGAAAGAAACGTTGGTTATTGATTTGCAAGATTGTGTGCTAACGTGGGACATTAAGTACTGCAATGATAACCCGATGACTTTGTTGGCAGACATTCAGATTGCATTGAATAAGGAATTCAGTAGGCCCAAGTCTGAATCGCAATCAGTCATTGGATTCAAAGAAATCATGATGATGCCTAGAAAAACACCCTTGTAGCTAGATCAAATATTGAAATGCTATATCCACGAAGCTAACATGAATCTTATTGATGGGTAGCAACGTGAATGGTATGTAGCTTTGCCCTTGCCTCACTTAAGGGTTTCTTTATCATAGAAAAACATTGGGACCCAGGCAGAAGCCCTCGAAATTGCTATGAGATTGCATGAGACACCAATTCAAGATGATGCTTTGGGAGTACAACAGGTCCATGTGGAGTTGCAAAATCTTTTCCTAGAGTTTCAAAGACTCAAGAAGGATATATTGGCTTGGCCAGAGGTGCATGAAGAATTTTGGTGCCTAAAATGTAAGATCTAGGGGCATGATAAAGATCACTACCCCGTCTTCACGAATTATGTTGTAGAAGGAGGGTCAATGCCTCTGAGATCAGAAGCTCAAGCAGGGCCCATGTTGTGGTGTGTTATTTGTCAGGTAGCTAGAAAACATGTAACAGACAATTGCCACTTGCTGCAGAAATTTATGCTGACACTACAACAACTCTTTTGTAACTTTTGTTCATCTATGGGTCATGATGAACATAACTATCATAGGTATGAGTTAATTATGGAGAGAATGCCCACTTATCGAATGAAAAGAGAAACTCGGCCTCCGGATCAAGGTGCTAGGGGAGCGTGAGGAGGATATCGGGGGCACGGACGAGGTCAGGGAGGAGGCCTTGCGGGAGGTCAAGGATAAGTAATTTGTTACAATTGTGGAGTGCCAGTACACTACACACACAAGTGTGTGATCCCAACATACCTATCGCTCCAGTATTGTACTCAGTTTGATCACATGATAGAAGACTACCCTCTATTGATAGCGAAGATGTAGGAGAAGAGGACGCAACCTCAGAAAACCTACCCAGAACCTGCAGATGATGAGGGCTGAACCCCATGAAAAGGATCCTAATGTAAATATCGTGCTGCGAAGTGGAATGACAACTAGCGAGGATAAAGGAAAGGAGCCTAAAGAAAGTGAGTGGGCTCAGAAAGCTCTAGAAAAGGAGGTTGGATTTGATTTGGAGCACGTGAAAGAAACATTCATGGAAGCAAAGAAAAGATTCATTGAGGCCTCTAGCTCCACAATTTAGGATAATCTGTCTAAATAAATGAAACCCTCCATCACTTCCAAGCACTAGAATTGGCACTACGTTTTATGTCTGTGAGATGGTGGGGTACACATAAAGAGAATTTCGATGGATGGCGCGAGAAAAAAAAAATGATGTGATTGTAGTTTGGTCACCCAAAAGTCTGATTAATAGAGAAATACAATGGAAGGGATGATCTGCGTGATCATTCAACAAAATGGACTAACACTTATGGAGTAGAGCCACAACTAGAGTGGATGCATTTGTTCTGTGACACTTTGGATGTAATACCCATTAATTGATACCTGGAAACAGAGCTCCACCATGGCACTGATGAGTGGGACATTTTACGACAGGGATTCTTGATGACATTCAGCTTCGAACATGGGTTCAACTGTATTGATGAGGCACTGTAGGAGGTCAAGGCAGCAATCTTTAGAATATTGTAGGATCCTTTGGATTTGATTTAGCCAGATTGGAGCACCTAGTGGCACCATGCACTCGAGTGCTATAATGTGACTCCTCAAGAAGAAGACGAGGATCTGAGAAACATTAATATCCCAGAGACAAAAGGCCACCGTGAATTTGAGGGACGACAGATAGATAATCCCGATATCACTCAAAGATTTCCAAAGGTTAAGGAAGGAAATCACCGAGGTGACCACAAACCTACTTTGGAGATTAGGATCTAGCCTTCCTAATCTCAGAGAGGGCTCCCTCTTTTTTATTTAACTTTGTTTAGTTATTTCATTTTATGCTAGTTATGATAGTGCTTTGGTTTTGATTTGAATTTGGGTGGTGGAATCACTTACTTAGACAAAAAGAAGGTTGCTTTTACTATTAGGCTATGGAGTCAAATTACAGACAAAGAAGACTGGATCAAGCTTTTGAAAGACAGTGTCTACAGGGCAAGATAGGTGAGTTCTTGTAAAACTCAAAGGCTGGATGGTGAAGTGGATCTTTAATCGGATCTAGGGAGAAATTAAGGGTTACTTACACTGGATTATGAAGAGAATGAAAGAGGTCAATCAGGATAGGAGAGAAATTAAGGGTTCTCAAATACGGATATCAGAGGAAAACATATAAATGACTAACTGTGCAAAAAAGAGTGTACTTAAACAAATTTTGAGTTAAATTTCCAGTTAATTCATTCAAATTTGGATAAAATTTAAGATTATGAAACACATGAGAAGGTGAAAAAATCAAATAAAGAAGATACTTCACTACAAATACCTCATCTCATGAATCCTATAATGAAATGCTTTTATTACTTGCTCTAGTCTATTTACTTGAAAAGTCGTACAATAACCCTAAGATTCAAGATCAAAATAACTCGACAAATGTATAGTAATCCACCGACCACCTAATACTTCAAATTATAAAGTATTTATACAAAAAGAATTTACAAAATATCTCAAACTATATTGAGAACTAATCTAGGAAAAGGAAATATCTTCATGCAAGAAGATAGAGATAGCTATTGAATTGATGTTTTTTGTCCCTGTTATTTAGGTTTTGATGTCTTTTAGTCTCTGATCTTTTTCCCTTTAAGTTTCTTGGTTTTTTGGTCTTCATGCTAGATGTCATATTTACATATGAACTTTCATCTGATACACTTTCATATGATACACTTTGACCCTGTTGTTTCTTTATTTGGCTCCTCTGTTTAGTATTTTAATTGTATGCTCTATCACTTGCTTTTACTTCTATCTGTCATAGTAAATCACATCATCTGGTACCTTTTATTCTTATCCTAATTTTAGCTATTTAGTAAAAGTGGATTTTACTATAGACCTATTTGACTTTATGTAAAAATGTGAATATGCTGTTTCTGATTTATCTCTCTTTTAACACTCAATGTGAATTCGTCTACCTTATTGATTTGTTATCTTTTTACTTTACCTTTAACAATAAGACATAAGTGACACGGAGTAAAATACGTCTTGGAGAGTTACTAATATGAATCTTTCACTGTTTGCTGGTGAAAATGATTTCATCTCTACTTTAATATTTACTGTGTAAATTGTTTCCTTCTACTCTATTGTTGTATTAAACCTCTCTTTTTTCTTTGTACACAAAACTCATGCTCAATGAAGCTTTTGAACACATTTCCTGGCAAATCTTGGAGCAAACAGGTTTTGTGACTAGTATCAAAACTTGTTTGTCCAATCTCCTGGCTTTATTAATTACCTACAAAATACAATAATTGTTAATAACAACACAGGTTGACAGGGAGGTGATAATGGCTTCGGGGAAGAAAGAAGTCTGTGGAAAAGTCTAGAGTGTGTTTGGAAGGTAATCAAACGTCAAATTCAGTTACAGAGGCTTAGGGTGGCGTAAGAAGGCTTAGGTAGATTTCTAGTGAAAAACAAGTGAAAAGAGCCCAAATGAGCGTCTTTTGGATTCTAAGGGGTAAGAGTTAACTTTTGGGCGCGAAAATTATAAGTGACCATTGGGTAGTTTTAGCTTTTAAACGGGTAAAGTTTACCTTTTCGGTGCAGGATTAAAGTGTGAATAGTGGGCGGTTTCATCATATGCGGGGAGGTGGTTTCTGGGGTCATCACACCGCTCTTGGTTATCAGGAAGTATTTCCTTGAGAGCACACAAGTTCACCTAGTGCCGCCATGTAGCAAAAAGGGACCCGAGTAAAATCGTGAATCTCGCATGCGCTTGGGTGGGTAAAGGTCAGAAGGGGAGTCCGTGCGATATGGATGTGTGCCATCAGATCTGGGGGTGAAAGATCTAATGAGTATCGCGTGATGAAGCTGCACGGAGGGAAATCAGGCAGAGATTTGTGGGGCCTGAGGGTTAATTACAACTGATTTGTAATTAATTTAATGAATAAAGCAGGGATTTTTTTTATAATGTGTGGGTTAATAAAATGCAGGAATTAAATAATTAGAGTTAAATGTTAATATTAGTATATGGGTGGGATTGTAAAAATACACTAAGTTTCTAATGTAAAATTAATATAGGGACAGGGAAACATAAATCGAGAATAAAGGGGTTTTATGGGTTTTTTAGGAGAAATATATTATAAGGCGGAGTTAATTAAGTAATGCAGAGGGGGAACAAAACTTAGGATCAGGGGGTTTTAGTGGGTTTACAAGGGAAAAGACCTTTGGAGGGTAATTTGCTAGGAAAATGTGTGAAACCAAGGGGTAAGGGTTAAGATGAAGGGAAAGGGTATTTTCATAAGAAATGATGGGATAATGGGGGAAATTAGTAAATAAGTGGTGGGGGGTGAAATGAAATGAGGGAAAATTAACCAAATCAACTTGTGAACATCCTTTCACTTTCATAACTGCTCCTGCATACTGAAACATAAGATTAAGCATGATAAATGTGCTTATGCTTTAACAACTTTGTACTTCTGAAACCTTTCTTATACTTACCCTTTACTTACCCTAACATTTTTTCTTCACTTTATTGGGTGCATTTAAACTAGTAGACCCTTTCTCTCCTTTTTCTTTGGAAAAGTAAACTATCTAATTCTAACCTTATACCTTCCAATGGCTAAGATTAAGCTTATGAGCACATTTTTATTTCTCTACCTAACTATTGATCTGCAAAGATTAAATAGTTTGGCTAGATCTTTATTCTTTATCTATAAACATGAAATTTAAAGCATGAAGTAGTCAATATTATTCTGTTTGACAATCATGGGTTGTGGCATTTATGACAAGCTGCACACAACCATTATTTTGCACATTAAAGTAAAAAGTAGTGGCACTTGGACTTGCACACTTTCATTGATCCTTATTTTTGTTTGGGGTTCATATTTTTTGACCTTTTTTTATCTTTCCTTATTATTTTCATCCTTTGATTATTCTTTTAGGACATACACCCTTTACATTTTTAATTTTTAATATGCAAAACATGTGCAGAAAAGGAAAGGTATGTACAATATTACAACACTTAACATAGTGAATTCAAAATTAGGATCCCTATTATTATAAGAACCTCACAATGGCTCCACTTGGGGATGGAATCTCCTTGTGAAATGTGAAGAACACTGTTGACTAGTGGTCTGATCCATTAGGCCAATCCCAAGGTTGCACTTACTTTGTTATATTGTCTTTGTGACTAAAAATATTGAACTGAGATCACAACCTTTTCTGCTAACTAAAATCTAATATGAAATTGAAAAAAAGGTACTAATAACCTCAAACCAAACTACTAGACCATCAAGACCTAAGGGCCTTCTTCTTGGTCTTAAATCTTAAAGAATTATTTCAATACTTGCTGAAAACTGAAAACTAAATTCAACTTGCTCCTGAAAATTGAATTTATTCAAATTGAAATACTACATACTTACTCTAATCAGTTGTCCAACTGTTGATTAGGTAAAATGAAATAGCAAATGAAACCATTCAAGCATCATATACATTGGCAGATTTTGTTGCTTGTGTTTGTTTGTAATCAAAACTGGGATTCTACAGCCTAATATAACCTTGTCAACAAAAGAGAAGATAAGGAAATACTTGATTTCCTTTGTTGACTCTAAAAACTGTACAAAAGGATCTTCCAAAATATATACACTATTGTACAATTGATTTAAGTAACTGTAAAATTGTTCTGGATGACCTCCATGCCATGAAACTGAAATGTTGTTTTTATCATTATCTCCCTGCAGATTTTCAGACAAGATTTGTGATGATATTTCTACTTATTGAAATGTTTGACTGATGAAACCTTTATCATCTTGATACTGAATTCCATAGTTAGTTAATGAAGAAAAATTATGATTGCATTCATTATCCAACATATCAGTTATTGGATCATAAGAGACTTGGAAGGATTGCTGCAACTTATTGCTCATAGGTTTGAACGGACCTTCACGGATTTCTACAAGCTTCTCATCCTCTTCTTTAGGAATTTTACACCATATTTCCTTTAAAAACTGAAATGATTCAAAACACAGTGATATAGAACTTTGTTGTGTCATTTGATGAAGTGTTTCAATGGAATTTGATAACTGTGCTTGTGAAACTGAAGAATCTTGATCAGGAGTTCCATTGTCTTCTTTGTTATCAACAACAATACCTAAAGATCGATGATTTTTGATAGTTGTAAAGTTTTCTCTGATGAATTGAAATGAAGCTGAACAAAGATGAAAAGAACCTTCACTTATTTCCAAATTTTCTGCACTTTCTTCCTCACTTTCAAACTGATATGTATAGGATGATCAATATATTTAATTTGTTGAAACTGAATCTCCTCATGTTCCAAACTAGTTTTTGATTGCTCTGTAAAGCTAACTTGAGTTTGAAGAACATAATTATCATCATATTGATCATACTTGGGAAAATCATTAAAAGAATGAATGTCATCAAACATGCACACCAAGTTAGTAGATTCCTCTTCCAGATATTGATCTGTAAATCCATTTTCTGATCTATTATAGTTGGAATTAGCAAGAATTTGTTCACGGATATCAACCTCTTCTTTTTGTTAAACAAATGTGTCATGGTGATTTAGAGCAAAAAAATTATCTTTCATTGTGATCTTCTGTATCCTTTCCTCTATTTTTCTTACCAAAATGTTGAGTTTTACCTTTGTAATGTTGTTATTCTCTGCTCCTACTTTCAACTTTTCTCTTCTAATTTGCATATTAACTTCAACATCTACTGCAATGTTCTGAGTATGTTCAAGGCTTGCTAGGTTTCTTTCTCTTAGTTGAAATTCTATTTCCAGATCAAATGCTTTTGGATAATGCAAGAGAGTTGAATCAGGAGGAGGTCTTGTATTTGATGGCATTGAATAATAGATTTGATTAAATCTGTCATAAACTTTTTGTATTGTTTCATTTGGTTGTCTTTTCAACTAATTATATTCTTCTATGATCACAAAAAGATTGACTTTGATTATCCATCTATCAAGGAAAATTTTGACAAATTGCTGGAAATTTGAGATGCTTACAATAGGTAGATTCTTGAACCATCTCTTTACTCTACTTTGCAAAGAAAGAGAAAAAAGTCTGATTTTAACATCATCTTCATCAATCTCAAATAGGTCCTGATAATTCTCAAAGCCTTGAAGATGTTTTTGGGCAATGATACCATTCTCTCCATCAAAACTGGGGAGATATTTGTAATAGTTATCAGGGAAATCATGGAGTATAGGAGGTAATATGAGGGGCTTATATCTATCAGGAACTTTAAAAGGTATAGGAATATGTATAGGGATTGTAAGGTTAGTCTTGATTGCTTGAGGCTTCTCAATTGGAAAATTATCATCATAAGATTCAAAAGAAATTTGCTCAAATGAATAAGGATAATTTATATTTACAATCTTCCAATGAAAATAATAAAAAACTAATCTAATATCTTCACTAAAATACAATATAAATTGAAAAACCTTCTAGATGAGAAAGAAAATATTATCTTGGAGTGTAATCCAAGTTAAAAGCGTAATCTTTTCATACTGTTCTTCCAAGTTCATTCCTCTGGTGGAGTCTTGATTGTGAAATTGATTTGGAGTTGGAGTCGCCAGGTGGATGATTTTAACCTTTTTGTGTCTGATCATTGTCCACCATCATAGATGAGATCTGATCTTTGTATAATCTTTCTGAAGAAAATCTACCCAGTATGGTCGCCACTATGTTATCACTCAGATATTTCCAAAGGTTAAGGAAATAAATCACCGAGGTAACCAAAAACCTACTTTGGAGATTAGGATCTAGCCTTCCTATTCTCAAAGAGGGCTCTCTCTTTTTCTTTTAACTTTGTTTAGTTATTTCATTTTAGGCTAGTTATGAGAGTGCTTGGGTTTTGATTAAAATTTGGGTGGTTGAGTCACTTACTTAGATGAAAAGAGGGTTTCTTTTAGAATTGGGATATAGAGTCAAATGTGAGACAAACAAGACTAGATCAAGCTTTTAAAAGACAGTGTCTTCAAGGAAAGATATGTGAGCTCTTGCAGATCTCAAAGGCTGGATGCTGAAGTGGTCCTTTAACTAGATCTAGGGAGGAATTAAGGGTTCCTTAGGCTAGATTATGAAGAGAATGAAAGAGGTCAACAGGGATGGGAGAGCAATTAAGGATTCTCAAATCAGGATATTAGAGTAAAACATATAAATGACTAACTTTGAAAAACAAAGTGTACTTAATCAAATTCTGAGTTAAATTTTCAGTTAATTCATTTAAATTTTGATAACATTTAAGATTATGAAACACATGATAAGGTGACAAAATCAGACAACGAAGATACTTCACTGCAAATAGCTCATCTCATGAATCTTGTAATGCAATGATTTTATTACTTGCTCCAGTCTGTTGAATTGACAATTGGTACAATAACCGTAAGGTTCAAGATCAAAATAACTCTACAAATGTATAGTAATCCACCCAACACCTAATACTTCAAATCATGAAGTATTTATACAAAAATAATTTACAAAATATCTCAAACTGCATTTAGAACTAATATAGGAAAAGGAAATATCTTCATGCAAGAAGATAGAGACAACTATTGAACTATTGTTTGCTGGCCTTGTTATTTGGGTTCTGTTGTCTTTTGGAATTTGATCTTTTGCCCTTTGAGTTTCTCGGTTGTTTGGTCTTCACGCTGGATGTCATATTCACTTATGACCTTTCATCTGATACACTTTGACCCTGCTATTTCTTTATTTGGCTCCTTTTCTTAGTCTTTTAACTATATGCTTTGTCACCTAATCTTACTTTTATCTATCACAGTAAGTCACATCATCGGGTATATTTTATTCTTATTCTTCTTTTATGTCTTCACTATAAGTGGATTTTACTAGAGACCTGTTTGACTTTATGTAAAAATGTGAATATGATGTTTCTGATTTATCTCTCTTTTAACACTCAATGTGAATTCTTCCACCTTATTGATTTGTTATATTTTTACTTTTACCTCTTACTATAAGACATAAGTGACAAGGAGTAAAATATGTCCTGGAGAGTTACTAATATGAATCTTTCACTTTTTACTGGTGAAAATTATTTCATCTCTATTTTAACATTTACTGTGCAACTTATTTCCTTATGCTCTGATGTTGTATTAAACTTGATTTTTCTTCTTCGTATACAAAAGTCCTACTCAATGAAGATTTTGAACACATTTCCTGGCGAATCTTGGAGCAAACAGGTTTTGTGACTAGTATCAAAACTTGTTATTCCAATCTCCTAGCTTTGTTAATTACCTACAAAATACAACAATTGTTAATAAGAACACAGGTTGGTAGGAAGGTGATAATGGCTCCAGGGAACAGAGAAGATTGTGGAAAGAGTCTAGAGCATGTTTGGAAGGTAATCAGACATAAAATTCGGTTACAGAGGCTTAGGGTGGTCCAGGAAGGCTTAGGCAGCTTTCTAGTGAAAAATGAGTAAAAAGAGCGCAAATGAGTGTCTTTGGCCTTTTAACGGGTAACGATCAACTTTTAGGCGCGGCAATTATCAGTGACCATTGGACAATTTTGGCTTTAAGTGGGTAATGGTTAACGTTTTGGTGTAGGATTAAAGTGTGAATAGTGGGTGATTTCATCGTATGTGGGAAGGTAGTTTCGGAGGCCATCACACCACGTTTGGCCATCAGGCAGTATTTCCTTGAGAGCACGTGAGTTCGCCTTGTGCCACCACGTAGCCAAAATAGGCCCAAGAAAAACCATGAATCTCACATGCTCTCTGGTAGGTAAAGGTTAGAAAGGGAGCCCGCGCAATATGGATGCGTGTCGTCAGATCTGGGGGTGACAGATCTAATGACTATCGCATGATGAAGTTGCACAGCGGGAAATCAGGCAGAGATTTTCAAGGCCTAGGGGTTAATTACAACTGATTTGTAATTAATTTAATGAATAAAGCATGGATTTTTTTATAATGCGTGGGTTAATAAAATGCGGGAATTAATTAATAGAGTTAAATGTTAATATTAGTATATGGGTGGGATTGTAAAAATGCACTAAGTTTCTAATGTAAAATTAATATTGGGATGGGGAAACATAAATCGAGAATAAAGGGGTTTCATGGGTTTTTTAGGTGAAATATATTATAAGGCAGAGTTATTGAAGTAATTCGAATGGAGAAAGAAAATTAATAGGGCGGGATGATTTTTGAAGGGAACTGTCTAGGGAAAATGATTGAAATTAATGAAACAAGGTTAAAATGATGGGAAAGGGTATTCTTTCAAGGGGAATGGGTTTCACACTAGGGAAAATTGGGTTGGGAAATGACCTTTGGAGGGTCATTCGCTAGGAAAATGTGTGAAACCAAGGGGTGAGGGTTAAAATGAAAGGAAAGGGTATTTTCATAAGAAATGATGGGATAATGGGGGAAATTAGTAAATAAGTAGTGGGGTGTGAAAAGAAATGAGGGGAAATTAACCAAATCAACTTGTGAGCATCCTTTCACTTTCATAACTTCTATTGCATACTGAAACATAAAATTAAGCATGATAAATGTGCTTATGCTTTAACAACTTTGTACTTCTGCAACCTTTCTTGTACTTACCGCTTAGTTACCCTAACATTTTTTCTTTACTTTATTGGGTGCATTTAAACTACAAGACCCTTTCTCTCCTTTCCCTTTTGAAAAGTAAACTATCTAGTTCTAACCTTATATCTTCCAATGGCTCAAATTAAGCTTATGAGCACATTTTTATTTCTCTCATATCTACCGATCTGCGAGGATTAAATAGTTTGGCTAGATCTTTATTATTTATCTACAAACATGAAATTTAAAGCATGAAGTAGTCCAGATTAAGCTATTTGACTATCATGGGCTATGGCATTTATGACAAGCTACACAGAACCATTATTTTGCACATTAAAGTAAAAAGTAATGGCACTTGGACTTGCACACTTTCGTCGATCTTTATTTTTGTTTGGGGTTCATATTTTTTTACCTTTTTGATATTTTTCTTATTTTTTTTGTCCTTTGATTATTCTCTTAGGACATACGCTCTTTACATTTTTAATTTTTAATATGGAAAAAATTTGTAGAAAAGAAAAGGTATGTAGAATATTACAAGACATAACAAAGTCAATTCAAAATTATGATCCCTATTATTATAGCAACCTAACATTGGCTACACTTGGGGATGGCATCTCATTGTGAAATTTCAAGAACACCGTTGACTAGTGGCTGATCCATTGGGCCAATCCCATGCTTGCACCTGCTTTGTTATACAATCTCTGTGACTGAAAATCTTGAACTGAAATCACAACCTTTTCTGGAAACTAAGATCTAATATGAAACTAAAAAAAAGGTACTCTAACCTCAAACCAAACTACTAGATCATCAAGACCTACGGGCCTTCTTCTTGGTCTTAAATCTTAATGAATTATTTCAATGCTTTCTGAAAACTGAAAACTAAACTCAACTTGCTACTGAAAACTAAATTTATGCAAACTGAAATCCTAACTACTTACTCTAATTAGTTGTCCAACTACTGATTAGGTAAAATGAAATAGCCAACGAAACCATTAAATAATCATATAGATTGGTGGATTTTACTGCTTATGCTTGTTTGTAATCAAAATTGAGATTCTACAGCCCAATATAACCTTGTAAAAAAATGAGAAGATAAGGAAATACTTGATTTCCTTTGTTGACTCTAAAAAATGTACAAAAGGATATTGCAAAATATATACATCATTGTTCAATATATTTAAGAAACTGTAGAATTGTTCTAGATGGCCTCCATGCCATGCAACTGAAATGCCATTTTTATCATTATCTCCCTGCAAATTTTCAGACAAGCTTTGTGATGATATTTCTACTGATTGAAATGTTTAACTGATGAAACCTTGATCATCTTGATCCTAAATCTCATAGTCAGTTAATGAAGAAAAATGTTGATTGCATTCATTATCCAACATATCAGCTATTGGATCATAAGGGACTTGGAAGGATTACTGCAACTTATTGCTCATAGGTTTGAATGGAACTTCATAGATTTCTACAAGCTACTCATACTTTTCTTTAGAGATTTTATACCATATTTCCTTTAAAAACTGAAATGATTCAAAACATAGTGGTATATAACTTTATTGTGTCATTTGATCAGGTGTTTCAATGAAATTTGATAAATGTGCTTGTGAAACTGAAGAATCTTGATCAAGAGTTTCATTGTCTTCTTTGTTATCAACAACAATACCTAAAGACTGATGATTTTTGATAGTTGTAAACTTTTCTCTGGTGAACTAAAATGAAGCTAAACAACGAGGCAAAGAACCTTCAACTATTTCCAAATTTTGTGCACTTTCTTCCTCACCTTCATAGCTGATATGTATAGGATGATCAGTGTATTTAATTTCCTGAAATTGAATCTCCTCATGTTCCAAACTAGTTTTTGATTGCTCTATAAAGCTAGCTTGAGTTTGAAGAACATAATTATCATCATATTGATCATACTTAGGAAAATCATTAAAAAAAGGAATGTCGTCAAAGATACACTCCAAGTTATTAGATTCCTCTTCCACATATTGATATGTAAATCCATTTTTTGATCTATTATAATTGGAATTAGAAAGAATTTGGTCATGACTATCAACCTCATCTTTTTGTGAAACAAATGTGTCATGGTGATTTTGAGCAAACAATTTATGTTTCATGGTGATCTTCTATATCCTTTCCTCTATTTGTCTTACCAAAATGTCGAGTTTTACCTTTGTACTGTTGTTCTTCTCTCCTTCTACTTTCAACTTTTCTCTTCTAATTTGTAGATTAACTTCTACATTTACTGCAATGTTCTGCATCTGTTCAAGAGTTGTTGGGTTTCTTACTCTTAGCTGAAATTCTATTTCTAGATCAAATGCTTTTGGATAATGCAAGAGAGCTGAATGAGGAGGAGGTCTTATATTTGATGACATTGAATAAGAGATTTGATTAAATCTGTCAGAAAATTGTTGTATTGTTTCATTTGGTCACCTTTTCAACTGATTATATTCTTCTATCATCACAAAAATATTGACTTTGATTATCTATCTATCAAGGAAAAATTTTACAGATCATTGGAAATTTGAAATGCTTGCAATAAGTAGATTCTTGAACCAACTCTTTACTCTACTTTGCAAAGAAAGAGAAAAAAGTTTGGTTTTAACATCATATTTATCAATCTCAAATAGGTCCAGATAATTCTCAAAGCCTTGAATATGTTTTTGGGTAGTGATACCATTCTCTCCATCAAAATTGGGGAGATATTTGTAATAGTTATCAAGTAAATCATGGAGTATATGAGGTAATATGAGGGGCTTATATCTATCGAGAAATTTTTAGAAGGTACAAGAATATGTACAGGGATTGCAATATTAGTCTTGATTGCTTGATGCTTCCCAATTGGAAAATGGTCATCATAAGTTTCAGAAGAAAGCTTCTCAAATGAATAAGGAGAATTTATTTTTACGATGTTCCAAGGAAAATAATCAAAAACTAATATAAGATATTCACTAAAGTATAATATAAATTGAAAATCTTCTTGATCAGAAAGAAAATAATGTCTTGGACTATAATCCAGGTTGAAAGCCTGATCTTTCCATACTATTCTATCAGGTTCATTCCTCTAGTGTAGTCTTGATTGTGAAATTGGTTTGGAGTTGGAGTCGCTAGGTGGATGATTTTAACCTTTGCGTGTCTGATCACTGTCCACCATCATAGATCAGATCTGATCTTTGTATAATCTTTTTGAAGAAAATCTCTCTAGTATGGTCTGTTAGAACCTAGATTTACCTCAGGCTGAAAAGGCAAGGTTCTAGGTCCACATCAAACCACTCTCAGTCTCGTAGCTAGCCCTACCAGGACAGGAGAGGGCTCTCTCCGGGTCAATCTCAGGAAAAGATAATCACAGGGGGCTTGAGATGACTGAAATACAAACTAATTTTAGGCTAGGTATGAAGTGCAAGGATTTTATTTGAGTTTTTGAGGGTTTTGTTGGAAAAATGGAAAGGCAAATTTGGGTCTGGGGATAAGGCCAAATTTTTACAGAGTTCTGGTTGGGGCAAGGTAGGCAGTAGTTTTGATGCTTTAGATTAAATGAATGGATAGAAAAACCACCGAGGAGCTGAAGAGGGAAAGAGGGTACCAAGAATCCTCTTCGAACTGAAGAAAACATTGAAAATTAAACAAACTAATAAGCAGAGCACAACAAGCTAATGAATTCTACCTTTTGTCACTCATTTGTTTAATTTCAGAAGAAAAGAGAAGGGAAATGGCATACATGAAACACCAATGAACTTACAATTGCATGAAGAAAAACACCATCAAAACACAGAGCCACAAGGATCCCAACAAGTGCTGCAAAAACCCTGGTCTTTCCTTTGCCAAAAATACTGAAATCAGATGTACAATGGAGTGCCAAGCAATCCCAAGTGTCCAACCCTGAAAATGACTGAGAAATTACATGATATAGACAAGCCTAACTCCTTCCCATGCCTCTAGGGGCTGAGCTCATCATTCTAGGAGCTGTTTGAACCAATTCTAAACAAGGAACTGAAATCTAGGTAATCAAACAACTTGCCCCTATATGCTAGGAAACTGATTCATTCATTTAATTTTCACTTTTTAGTGAATGAATCCTCTAGAACAAGTAAAAATGTGCCAATATTACATCATGGTCATCAAATTACATCATGGTAGATCAATAGTTACATCAAAAAGTAAAACTAGTCAAAACTGGGCGAATTTCTGAGTTGAAGAGTGAAAATGAGGCCAAAATTCTCTATGCGTCGCACCCAAAATCTCTATGTGTAGCGCAAATTTGGAGCTCCTTTTGAGGCCTTTCCCGAAGTCCAAATTGAGCTCATGATAGCTCGTTGGAAATCCCTGCCTGTCTGCTTTCTAACCCGAGTGGAATTTCTAGATTTTGTGTCCATTTACCCCTACAAATGTCCAATCTCTCAAGACTGCTTCCTGTTTGTCAAAATAGGGGCAATGAGGTCATTTTTTGAGTGTTCTTTGACCTTTTGAGGGCTCAAAACCTGCCCAAATTTCTTGGCCATAGGTAGGAAAACATAATTTATCATGAATAATCCAGAAATGCAAATTTTTTTGGATTTGGAGCCCTTTAGCGAAAGAGAGCGCCACGTGGTGCGGTGCTTAGGGAGGAAAACCCTGTTTTTTAGTGCAAAAAATTTTCAAAATGCAAAAATTGCTCCAAATTTCTTGAAATTTGGGCCGGACCTTCTTCATCAAGAGCTATGATGGGCCAAGGATTCCTCAGGCAATATCCAGAGTCGATCATGCTCTTCTTGCCTCTTTTTCCATTTTGATGCCTTAGTTTTTCCTTTAAATTTCTTATTCGTGCCTTGCAAACCTTGTTCTGCGCCATGTAGTGGAAAGACATGTCTCTCAGCAATGTTTTGTCCCTATTGGCCTTGTCCAGTAGTCTCTCTAAGTGGATTTTGACTCTCTCGAGCCAAGAATTCCGATCATCATTAATCTCTTGCTCCAATGAAGTGAATTCAATCCTCCTCCTTTGGGCAGCTTGACGATTCTCCCTGATGTTTTGTAATTCCATAATCACCTGCTAATATTCAAGTTGCTTATTCATTTGATCCAAGTATTTTGTAATCCACTTAGCCCTCTCCAGGTTGAGGGACAAGGCTTTGATCTCTGTCTGCTACTCCTGGATGATATCTCTAAGGTTGGCTCTTTGCGGGCCCATGTTTGTATCGTCATCCTGAATGAGAATGAAGTCGGTCTCTCGTTCACCTGAAGGTCCCTCATCCTGCATTCGCCTCTTGCCTTTGTCTTGTACCCGTGATACTAATTTCGGAAATGAGGCCCCTTCCACCCCAGGTGGAGATGACACTCACTTTGCTGCTGCAAATAACTGTCTAGCGCCCTTCTAATAAGTAATGAATACTGGCATAGTAGCAGTATGTGTCTCATGACCTTCATGCTGATAAGAAGGTCCACTTGTCTCATGTCTAGCCTCTGAAGATCCTTGTGAAGCTCTGAAAAACTCACGAGAGATAAAATCATCCCAAGTGATGCCCTGTAATCCAAGCTGATGAACCACCACAATCTTGATGAAATCAAAATGATAAACATTGTTAGGTTGCTGCTGAGGGGTCTTGTGCTGCATAAGGGTGGTCATCCTTTCTATGTTTCGGCATATGAAATAAAGAATGTTCATCATCCGTACCCGAGTGAAATGCATCAGTAGCCTAATGTGATAAACATACGAGCGGGAGAACTAGCCCTCACAGGTGAAATACTTCATGATGAGTTTCATTAAAGGAGCATACTCATCCTTGAGAAACCAAAAAGGAAACACTCTCCTAAGCTACCTTAGAGAACCAGGTTTGATGTATGGTTCATAGTGATGCCAGTCAATCTTTTGTCTCCTATTCCATCGTTCTCTAATGTTTGGTATGCTAGTTTCCAATGAAATGGTTTCTGGTGTTAGGGTGAAAGTAAGACCCACTAGAATGGCTTGGTCACCATGTAAATGTAGTAGAAACAAGCAAGCCAACTCATGATGAAATTGAACATTAGAAACCTTCTCACAAAACTCATAACATGACTGATGCTGGAAACAAGAGATGGCAAGAGGGCAGGCCTGTAATTCGGTAAGGGAGGCTGGTTCTTCTCTGATATGTCTGCCACCTCTATGAGGCCTCCGGGGTGCATGTCCTTCTACAGGTGAGTCACTTTGGGTCTCCACTTCATAATCAGATGAAGGATTAGATGCCATGACTATTGGTGGAAAACATATCCTGAAGAGATGGGTGCTGACGTGTCAAACTGTGTTGGACTATTGTGCAACCTCTGCTACCAAGGGAAAACAATGATACAAGGGAATGTTAGGAGAGGGAAAAGTAGTGGGAATTTTTGGGACTGTTGAGATAAATTTAGATAAGGAAAATATGGGATGTTTGGGAGGTTGGTATAAGGTTAGGGTTTGGGATTTTATAATAGGAAATTTGGGAAAGGGAACTTGGGATAGGGGATTAGTGAATTTAGGGGGTAGGGGAACTTAGGGAACCATGAAAACAAGGAAAAATGGGGTAAGGGAGTGATGGAGGAAAGATGAACATGGTAGCAAAACAATGATTTGAAACCCTAGCAACAAGTTCCTTTGAGATATTTTAAAAGGTAGGGTTTGATTGTTTTACAAAAGCACCATGAAACACACACCATCAAACCATCATCAAACTTAGGTGGAATACAGATTTGAAGATGCTACCTACTTGAATCAAGACCGTTCCACGTGATTTCGGGTGATTGGAGCAAGTTTGGAGGCTTTTCGAACTTCCTGGATGTATGCACCGCGCAGCATGCCCAATGCGCTGCACCCCACTAGTGCGCCGTGCCTGTGTTAAAATAAACTATGTTTTGAGACCTAGTGTGCCACGCCTCACCAATGCGCCGCGCCTCCTGCCCAGTGCGCCGCGCCGGCATTCTTACAAAGATTTTCACCCAAACTTCACACTCGCTCTCCCAATTTTCTATATCTTTCTTCTCTTTTGCAAATGAGCTTATCACTTGAAGGAATCACTTATAAACAAAGAGCTTTTGAAATCTTGGCTTATGAAACCCACTTTTATAATGTTTTGTATTTGAATTCATTTTACAAACATTGTTTTTGGACATTTTTTCACTGCTTTTTCACTTTGTGATGAATTTAATGACTCGAGCTTGCCTATTTTTGTAGGTGTTGGAGCTTCTAGGCTAAGGAAAGAAACCAGCATGCAGATGAATAAATTTACAATGAGGAAAACAAAAAATTTCATGATTTTGCACAATCAATTCTAAATACTTTGTTTTATCCTCAAAATAGAGTTTTGAGGAAAAACACATTTGTGAAAACTTGGTGATGAAATTTATTGATGTTGAAAGATCCTCATGGCCTGCTAGCTATTATTGATCACTCTGACACATTTTTTGACGAAACCCTAATAAAACCCTAGACCTAAGTGACCATGAAACACTAAAGACAACTTTTTCAATTTTCAAGATAAAAAGACTATATATGTTTTTTTTTAAATGAACACACATGAGCCAGCAGGTAGATAACATGAGGGGAATAAGTGACAAGGCCCTTCCGTTAGATTATGGCATGCCCCTAACGGAATGCAGATGAATGAACTGTATGAGACACCTAAAAAATGAAATGCAATAAGAGAAATGATCTCTGATGGAGGGATATAAAGACCGACTCTAACATGGTCTCCACAATGTTATCACTTAGAGATTTCCCTAGGTTAGGGAAAGAAATCACCGAGGTAACCACAAACCTACTTTGGACATTAGGATCTAGCCTTCCTAATCTCAGAGAAGGCTCTCTCTTTTTTATTTAACTTCATTTAGTTATTTCATTTTAGGCTAGTTATGACAGTGCTTGGGTTTTGATTTGAATTTGGGTGGTGGAATCACTTACTTAGATGAAAAGAGGGTTGCTTTTACCATTGGTCTATGGAGACAAATGTGAAACAAAGAAGATTGGATCAAGCTTTTAAAAGACAGTGTCTACAGGAAAAGATAGGTGAGTTCTTGCAGACCTCAAAGGCTGGATGGTGAAGTGTTTCTTTAATTAGATCTAGGTATCAATTAAGGTTTCATTAGGCCGGACTATGAAGAGACTGAAAGAGTTCAACTGGGATGAGAGAGCAATTAAGGGTTCTCAAATCCGGATATCAGAGGAAAACATATAAATGACTAACAATGCAAAAGAGCGTGTACTTAAACAAATGCTGAGTTAAATTTCCAGTTAATTCATTTAAATTTGGATAAAATTTAAGATTATGAAACACATTAGAAGGTGACAAAATCAGACAAAGAAGATACTTCACTACAAATAGATCATGTCACGAATCCTGGAATGCAATGCTTTTATTACTTGCTCCAGTCTGTTGACTTGAAAATTGGTACAATAACCCTAAGGTTCAAGATCGAAATAACTCTACAAATGTATAGTAATCCACCCACCACCTAATACTTCGAATTATGAAGTATTTATACAAAAACAATTTACGAAATATCTCAAACTGCATTGAGAACTAATCTAGGAAAAGGAAATATCTTCTTGCAAGAAGATAGATACATCTATTGAACTGTTGTTTGTTGTCCTTGTTATTTAGGTTCTCCTATCATTTAGTCTCTGATCTTTTGCCCTTTAAGTTGCTTGTTTGTTTGGTCTTCACGCTGGATGTCATATTTATCTATGACCTTTCATCTGATACACTTTCATCTCATACACTTTGACCCTGTTGTTTCTTTTTTTGGCTCCTCTATTTAGTCTTTCAATTGTATGCTATATCACTTGCTTTTACTTTTATCTATCACAGTAAATCACATCATCTGGTATCTTTTATTCTTATCCTGCTTTTATGTCTTTAGTAAAAGTGGATTTTACTAGAGACCTATTTGACTTTATGTAAAAATGTGAATATGTTGTTTCTAATTTATCTCTCATTTAACAGTCAATGTGAATTCTTCCACCTTATTGATTTGTTACATTTTTAATTTTACCTTTTACAATAAGACATAAGTGACAAAGAGTAAAATATGTCCTGGAGAGTTGTTAATATGAACCTTTCACTATTTCCTGGTGAAAATGATTTCATCTTTGTTTCAACATTTACTGTGTAAATTGTTTCCTTCTTCTCTCTTGTTTTATTAAACTTGATTTTTCTTTCTTTGTACACAAAACTCTTGCTTAATGAAGCTTTTGAACACATTTCTTGGACAATCTTAGACTAAACAGCTTTTGTGACTAGTATCGAAACTTGTTTGTCAAATCTCTTGGCTTTGTTAATTACCTGCAAAATACAACAATTGTTAATAACAACACGGGTTGGTAGGGAGGTGATAATGGCTTCAGGGAATATGGAAGTCTGTGGAAGGATTCCAGAGCATGTTCGAAAGGTAATCAAAGATCAAATTTAGTTACAGAGGGTTACGGTGGCACAGGAAGTCTTAGCCAACTTCCTAGTGAAAAATGAGTGAAAAGAGCGCAAATGAGCATCTTTGGCCTTTTAACGGGTAACAGTTAACTTTTGGGTGCGGCAATTATAAGTGACCATTGGGCAGTTTAGGTTTGTAAACAGGTAATGGTTAACATTTTGGCACAGGATAAAAGAGTGAATAGTGGGTGGTTTCATCGTACGTTGGGACGTGGTTTCTGGGGCCATCACAACACTTTTGGCCATTTAGCAGTATTTCCTTGAGAGCATGCAAGTTCACCTGGTGCCGCCACATAGCTAAAGGGGCCCAAGAAAAAACTATGAATCTCGCATGCTCTCGAATGGGTAAAGGTCAGAAAGGGAGTCTGCGTGATAGGGATGTGCACCATCAGATATAGGGGTGAAATATCTAACAGCTATTGCGCAGTGAAGTTCCACGAAGGGCAATTGGGTGGATATTTATGCGGCCCAAGGGTTAATTACAACTGATTTGTAATTTATTTAATGAATAAAGCGGGGATTTTATTATAATGCGTGGGTTAATATAATGTGTGAATTAAAAAATTAGAGTTAAATGTTAATATTAGTATATGGGCGGGATTGTAAAAATACACTAAGTTTCTAATGTAAAATTAATATCGGGATCGGGAAACATAAATCAAGAATAAAGGGGTTTTATGGGTTTTTTAGGTGAAATATTTTATAAGGCAAAGCTAACTAAGTAATGCAAAGGGGGAAACAAAACTTAGGATAAGGGGGGTTTTAGTGGATTTACAAAGGAAAAAGGAAATTATTTTGGGGGGGGGGGGTGATTTTTAAAAGGAAATGTCTAGGGAAAAGGGTTTAAATTAATGAAACAATGTTAAAATGAGGGGAAAGGATATTGTTTCAAGGGGAATGGCTTTCACACTAGGGAAAAGGAGTTTTGAGTTGGGAAATGACCTTTGGAGGGTAATTTGCTAAGAAAAAGTGTAAAACCAAGGGGTAAGGGTTAAAATGAAGGGAAAGGGTATTTTCATAAGAAATGTTGGTATAATGGGTGAAATTAGTAAATAATAGTGGGGGATGAAATGAAATGAGAGGAAATTAACCAAATCAACTTGTGAGCATCCTTTCAATTTCATAACTTCTCCTACATACTGAAACATAAGATTAAGCATGATAAATGTGCTTATGCTTTAACAATTTTGTACTTATGCAACCTTTCTTATACTTACCCTTTACTTTCCCTAATATTTTTTCTTCACTTTATTGGGTGCATTTAAATAGGTAGACCCTTTCACTCCTTTTTCTTTTGAAAATTAACCTATCTAATTATAACCTTATATCTCCAAATGGCTTAGATTAAGCTTATGAGCACATTTTTATTTCTCTACCTAACTAATGATCTGCCAAGATTAAATAGTTTGGCTAGATCTTTATTCTCTATCTATAAACATAAAATTTAAAGCATGAAGTAGTCAATATTAAGCTATTTGACTATCATGGGCTATGGCATTTATGGCAAGCTGCACACAACCATTATTTTTCACAATAAAGTAAAAAAGTAGTGGCACTTGGACTTGCACACTTTCGTTGATCTTTATTTTTGTTTGGGGTTCATGTTTTTGAATTTTTTGATCTTTGATTATTCTTTTTGTCCTTTGATTATTCTTTTAGGACATACCCTCTTTACAATTTCTAACTTTTCATATGGAAAACATTTGCAGAAAAGCAAAGGTATGTACAATATTACAAGACATAACATAGTAAATTAAAAATTATGATCCCTATTATTATAGGAACCTAACACATGCAACGTTGGGTCATATTGGATACTATTTGAAGTTCATCAAGAGTTATGCTCAGATTACCGTGCCGATGGAAAAGCTACTAACGAAGGACACTGAATTTTGTTCGGATGAAGAATTTCAGTAGAGTTTAGATGTATTGAATGAGAAAATGGTCACTGCACTGATCCTAGTCTTCCCAGATTAGAAGAAGAAGTTTCATGTGCATGTGGATGCTTTATGTATTGTGCTAGGATCAGTATTCACATAGGCCGGTGAAGGAGAATTGGATCACCCTATAGCATTTGCGAGTAGGAAGTTGTCTAAGGCTGAAAAGAATTATTCAATGACAAAGCTTGAAGGTTTGGCTATGGTGTACACTCTCCAGAAGTTAAGACATTACCTACTAGGTGGACACTTTAGGAAGTATATAGACCATTTTGCATTAAAGTACCTAGTCAACAAGCCTGTGTTTGGGGGGGGGTAATATGCAGATGGATGTTGTTGTTTTAGGAGTATGATTTTGAAATAATTGTGAAGTTAGGGCAATTGAATGGAGGGCTAGACCATCTGTCATGTATTGAAACAGGGGAGGATCCTACCAATTTCAATGAAGGACTTCCTTACGTGCAACTCTTTGCGGTGCATGTAGCAGACAATCATTTTACAGACATTATCCACTTCTCGACCACAAGAATGGCTCTAAAGGGATACACTAGTCAACACAAGAAGGTATTAGTGGTGCATGTGACAGAACTTTTTGTTATTGCAGGCCATTTGTATAAGATGGGATCAGAAGAAATATTGTGACGTTATGTTCTTGATTTTGAACGAAGTAGTATCCTCGTTGAAGCTCATCAAGGAGCTGTGGGATGCCACCATGCAGGGAAAGCGACAACACAGAAGATTTTACACACTGGTTTTTGGTGGCCAACATTGCATAAGGATTCCAAAGCATATTGTAAGGTATACGATGAATGTCAGAGAACCAATAGGCCATCACCATGGGATGAACTTCCGTTGAATCCATAAGTGTCATTGTAGCCATTTCAGAAATGGGCAGTTGATTTTGTAGCATCGATTCAACCTCTGGGAAAGAAGATGGGTGTGTAGTATATCATCACCGCGACTGAGTATTTGACTAGATGGGTAGATTCTCATCCTATAAAGGACTATATAGGGGCAACTGTAGTAAAACTTGTTTTTGAGCATGTGTTGACTAGGTTTGGTTTCCCAGAGAATTTATTGAGCGATCATGGTACACACTTCATCAATGAAATAATTAGTGTGCTAAAAAAGGAGTTCCAGGTTTATCACCAAAAGAGTACGCCATATCATCCTCAAGTCAATGGGATAGTTGAGACCTTTAATAAGATATTGGAGAATGATTTGACAAAGTTTTGCAATGCACAGAGGAATGATTGGGACGTGCGCATACCAGCCATCTTATGGGCTTATAGAACTACTTATAAGAAGGTTACCAGTCAGATGCCTTTTCGGTTGGTCTATGGCATAGAGGCTATGATGCCTATGGAATATGGTGTGCCTAGTCTACGCATAGTGGCTTTCATGGTAATGGCGGACTGGAAATCCCTAGAAGCGAGGTTCGTACAGATAGCAGAGTTCGAGGAAGATATATTTTCGTCTTGATTCCATCAACCGGTTCAGAAAGAATGAAAAAGATATTGGCATGATCGACACATCAAATTGAACACCTTCAAGGTAAACATTTTATTTTTATTATATGACAGTAATTTTGCTAAGTTTCTAGGAAAATTTCAGATGCACTCACTGGGGCCATATGTGGTAACATAGATTACTGATGGTGGAGCAGTTCAGCTTGTGAAATAGAATGGATATCTATTTATGGGAAAGATGAGTGGAATCCAATTGAAGCCATACATCGGGGATCTTGCCCAATGACTACATGATGGTAAGATAGTCTTAGCGCTCCAGGCAACTGCAAGGAGGCGCAGAACTATAAACTACACTACCCAATTTGTAGAGCTGCATGACAAGGGATCTGCACCAAACAGGAGGGTGTCACAGTACCAGAAGGACTATGAAGGGAGCTGTGCTATAGGGGTAGATACCATGAAACACAGCCAAAAATTGATTTTTACTGTCACCGTCCATGATATGAGTGCTAGGAGATGGTTAAAGGGAGCGTGGGGGCGACATTTAAGGAAATTAAGGCTGAATTTAGGAGTGAAATATTTGGAAATCTACTGCCAACCTCTCATTTATGTACGAATTTTGGGGAGAATGGGTCAAATTTGAATTCAAATTTGCGTATAAATTATGCATGGTCATCCAACGAAAAACACTTTGTAATCTGAGAATTTTGGAGTTTTGTTATCTGTTGTGCATTAACCATGAGTTCTTTGAGGATTTCCTCGCAATCCCCATCTTTGATTAGTATTTTGAGTCAGACAAGAAGCTTTTTCATGATATTATGTTAGAACTAGGTCCCACAGAAGCTACAAGCACTGAGGGATCTATTCCCTCTGAGGGAGTTACTCCAGAAGTGATGAGTATGGAGTTTCGAGTAGCAGTTCCTACGGTACCGAGGTCACCTAGGCTGAAGCCTACACCGACAAGAGAGGTCCCCAAGCTGAAGAATGATAAGAAAAATAAGCTGATAGCAATGCTCAAGTCATTGAGGAAGAATGCAACTACACGGGCTCAGAGAAAAGAAAAGAAGAGTGCGAAGGATAAGGAGAAAGTGGCAGATCTGGAGGTAGAGAATGGCATAGAGGATATCAAAATTGAGGGGTTCCATCCTATTTCTAGGTTTCTTGAGTATATCCCTCCGCGCAAGGGAAAATTGAAAGTCCTGAAAGACCCAGATGAGGGACACTTCCTCCTTAACACACCCCTTCTTAAAAAAAATATAAATTTTGAAGGTCTTCACTTGGCATGGATCCTGCACTTGAAATTGGAAGATTGGCACTTGTTGAACCACGAGTGGTTCCCCCACCTTGCCATCAAAACCTTCATGCGGAGGGAATTTTACAAGGAGTCTGGTGTCATGGCGTTGGAGCCGATGGAATTGATTCGTGGAGTCCACAAGTCCGGATTGTTGAACTTGATTTGGGTGCCCCACTATCACGTTGCCACGCTAAATCTAACTATCATTAAGTAATTGTTGTGTCTGGTGCATGACGGGTGTTTGTGGCTGAATGAGATGATCCGCATCAGCAATATGCTAATCCATTGGATCACGTTATTACCACATTCTAGACTGAATCTGGAAAAGGAATTTGGTGGAAAGACGACCAAGCGTGACCTCACTGAGAAGATGAAGGAAAATTTTAAACTTGTCAAAAAGTTGCACGGGTATTCAATTACCTGCTTTACTAATCCCATGGTGAAGGTTGCCACACAATTTTTCACTGGAAAGGTGATGAGAAAGTGTCACATGGATGAGGTGTCAGCACCAGTGGTTTCTTTAGTAGTTTAGTGTATGGAGGACGTACAGTTCAACTAGGTGCACTACTTGTGTAGCGAGTTCCTCACGAAATGCAGAGAGGCACATGATGATAGTAAGACCTTTCACTATTCTTTGTTGTTGCTCCCAAATATGATTGTCATGTGGAAGTTACCAAAGGACAACCATTTTCCTCCTGTGGAGAAGGATTTAGCAGAAGCATAAAAGTTGCATCTCTCTAGGCCACCAAGGATGTTGTGAAAGTCACGGAGAGCAAGATCTTTTCGGTGCTGAAGGAGGCAAGAATTCGCATGGTCATCAACCAAAAGTCACAGTTGTCACCAACCATGTTTGAGAAATTTTCAGAGTATGCAGAGTTCAAAGCGGACTTATACCATGTCTACATCTAGGTGCGAAAGGACTCCAAGCATAAACGGTTCGACTTACGCTACCTGGATATAGATGATGCTATTGTAGAGGCCATCAAGTGATGGCCAAGAGAGTGGAATTCTGCATCCGATGTGGCCACCAAGACTAGCAAGTCCACGAAGAAAAAGAAAAAGGAAGTGGCCAAATAGAAGGTTCAACAGTTGTTTGAGAAGAGAAAGAAAGAGGTCAAGGAGAAGGCTCGACCAGAAGCGAGCACATGATGCAGAAACAGGAAGCATGGGAAGAGCACAACTCTGAAAGAAGGCAGAAGTCTCCTAAGCCACAAACGGAGGAAGAAGAGCTACCAGAGCAAGGCGGCAGAAAGCAGTAGGAGAGAACTCCTTTCCGAGTGAAGCGGTATAGGGAGTAGGAAAAGGAAGGACTGCACATGAAGACAAAAGCCACTAAGTCATTGCTATATCCAATTACCTTAATGGAGGATGACTTGGATGACATTGAAATTAAGGTGCGGGATAAAACAACAAAATTGTTGTAGCAGTCTGAGCAGCACCAAAAGCAGGCACTGATCACCATATATAAGGATCTACACGAGCTACACATCCAAACAATGAGAATTCAGGTCAGTGCAGGATAGAGCAGCACTGCATCAACTAGTTTGGCACCGGGGACCACTCAAGAAGTAGAGATGGTTCGGTCCTTGGATCTCTGGGTAGTCACACTACCTCATGGACCTTTGAGCTTAGAGGCGGTAGTTGACAAGGATATTTTCAACACTTTGAAGAATATTGGCCTCAATTTGGCCATGCTCCCTAGTGCGTTTATTCACACACCGCAAGAAGGTGTGATTGAAGAGATTAAGGCTCGGGAGTAGCACTCGCTTATCATGATCAGTGAGTACAAAGTCAATAATGAATAGATGTTCATGGAGAAATCAGTACCATTGGAATTATGGAAGAAATTTCAGGTGCAAAACGACTAAACTATAGCCGTGGTGGCCGAGATATGCAGAACAGTCCCTGAACTGCATATCCCCGAGGAAGCACAGGTGGACGCGAAGATCAGGAAGTTGGCTGTAGGTGTGTGTGTGAGGCGAAGAAGGAAGTGGCCAAGGTTCAGTTTGAACTGAACCTAAAAATTACAGAGCTAGAGTTGAAGTCAAGTTAACCTCTCTTAATTATTCAGTCCTGGGTTGTCTAACAATTTTTCGAGGAATTTCCTCTTACATAGGTCATGGTGTATTGAGCAAATGGGCTTCATGTTAAAAAGTTTCATAAGAATGTCTAGTTTATTTGATTTGTTTATAAAGACCAACTTCTTGGTCCCGAGCTTTTGTGACAAGGGAATTTGAAACACTCGTTTGGATTTAGTTTAATTTATTGTAATTTGGTGGATCCGTGATCTAAACCCTTGGTTCAAATTCGAACTAAGTTTTCAATATTTGTGTGTATCATTGTTGTCATTATTTCTGGAATGGCGTGTTAAATTACTGTGTTATTTCATAAGAAGACATGGTTCGTGTTTCCAGAGATAAAATTGAAATGGCATTTTATTTTCACTGTTAAGAATTTAGTTAATAGAAATTTGATGGGAGTCTATTCTTTAAGCCTGATTTATTTTTTTTCCTTTCGTAATCCTGAATATAACAAAAAGGCTTGAATGCATTAGTTAGTTATTCTTAGTATCTGCAAGCAATAGTTGCTATTTTCATTACTACTTTAGTTCTTCCACATAATGTTTGTTCGACTGAATGCTAAAGGATTATAAAGCATTGTTTTTTGTATGGAATTCTGTGAAGAGTTTTCCTTGAAATGCTAAATGTTCCTAAAATCTTAACTGTATATGACTTTTTTCAGAGTCTTTCATGGTTTGAAATACATTATGGGTGATTTTTTGTTTCTAATGTTCCTTCTAAATATGTAAATGACAGAGTGTATAGCTATCTAGAACCTCCAACTCATACTTGGCCAAAGATGAAACCTAGATTCATCGAAACCTATCTATTGGCCTCAAGTATTGTAATAATTTTAATTATATGAACCTTGGAAAGTCTTAAGCGAGCTCCCACTTACATTTTTTAAGACTAACTAGGATCTAAGAAATAAAGACCTCACAACTATTTAGTATTAAACCCTTAACTTAACTGATTCTATGTAGGTTGACGGGTTCACATTCTCATATTAAATTGTCCTCAGTATCACATTATTTGTTTACCCAATGTACGTAGTTCCCTTTAATTTATACAAAAAAAACTTTCAACATTTATACCTTATCATTGCGTTTCTATCTAGGTACATCGTAAAAAGAAATATAGGGTTACCTTCAAAAAGAAAGGAAACATGAACCTTGCAGAATTACTTATTTTTTTCCTGTTGCTCAGTAAAATAATTTCACAAAGAAGACCTCACCACCCTTGAGACTACCCATTACGTCCAATCTCCCCTTGAGCCTTATCTTTCCCAGACATTTTCTCAAATTGATGACGAGATAACGTGTACCTAAACCTCAAGACTATTTCAGTCTAGTTCAGTACTATACACCCATGAATTAGTTTGAGCATTCCACTAACTCTAGGTTCATCTCAAGAATCTCCTGAGTTCAACAACATTCTACTTTATAGAGTTCAGGCTTCTGTGATCCATATCAAGTTTGTGAGAGATTTTTCGGTGAAAATCACATGGGATACCATTTTTCGACGCGTTTCGAACCAACTAGTGTGGTTCATCGTCAGGACAAGTTGAAGAAACAGATCCAGCTTAGCAAGTTAAATAGTCTGAGCAGAGCCTCCAACGGCTAACTTGACCAACGGCTAGTTTGACTATAGGACCAGGGTCAAAATTATTTTATTAATTTAATTAGTAATATTTAGGACCAATCCCTTAAAAATATAAAAAATATTTTTAATGGGTATTTAGTTCCAAAAATATTATTAAAATTATAAGTTAAATAGTATTTAAAAGGAAATTTAGTTAGATAAAGGACCTTATAAAATATATAAAGTAAAAAGTTAATTAATAATTAAATGGAAAATTAGTTACATAAAGGACCTTATAATAAAATAAAGTAAAATCATAAGGATGTTAGGTTAGTTAGAAAATTAGTTAAAAATATAAGTTGATTAGAATTTAAATGGAAAATTAGTTATATAAGGGACCTTATAATAAATAATATAAAATATATATATATATATAAATAATTGAAAAGGGTGATTATTCAGAAGTATTATTAAAATTAAAATCTAATTAGAAATCACATGGAAAATTAAAGGACTATAAGAAATGAAAAAATTAACTCTAAAAAATAATTAAATAATTAAATGAAAGGAGAAAATAACGAAGAGAAAAATAAAAATAAATAAATAATAAAAAATAAATAAATAAATAAATAAAATAAATAAATAAATAAATAAATAAATAATAATAATAATAATAATAATAATAATAATAATAATAAAAACATTAAGAGGAGGGCGGAAAAAACGATTAGGAAGAGAGTGCTCGGACGCAACACCTACTGATTTTCCAGCCATCCTCTCTATTGAGATTGCTTGGCCTCTTTTCAATCTCAAGCGCTTCCCTAAATTTTTGATGATGGAAATGAGAAACCCTAGCAATAACACTAGCCTCCTCAATACAAACATGCTGATTGGTTTTCTCAGCATGTTCAGCTAAAGCGGAAGACTTAGATCTCTTATGCTTAAGGTCCGCTGCGTGCTTGCTAATCCTTTGATTAATGGAGCGACCAGTCTCCCCAATATAGGGTGTCCCACACGAACAAGGGATCATATAAACACCTTTCATATCCTTAGGGTCGATAGGATCCTTCACTGATCTGAGGGACATACGAATGGTGTTCAGGGGCCTAAAGGTCACAAGGATACTATGCTTCCTGAGAATCCTTCCAATTCTATCAGTGGTCCCCTGAACATACGGAAGATGGACACCTAGAATTCGTTCTTTCGGTTCCCTTTTGGTCAGAGAATTCTTGGAAGCTTTAAGGAAAGCCCTCTGACCCATGTATCTACTATAACCATTCTCAACAAAGACATCAAGTAGATGGGATTTTTCTTTCTCAAAGCTCTTCTTGTCCGAGATCCTCAGGGCCCGAGTAGCAAGGGTATTGAGAACACCCATCTTTTGAGCCGGGAAATGGTGGGAACTTGCATGAAGATACTGCTCCGTATGAGTTTTCTTCCGAAAAACTTGATGGGCAAGGGAACCATCACTATTCTTAGAAATAATAATATCAAGGAATGGAAGGCATCCATCAACTTCCTGCTCCTTAGAGAACTTAATGGCTAAGGATTGATTGTTGAGATGATCAAAGAAGAGACCAAGCACATCCTAGCCATGAGACCAGATGGCATTGGTGTCATCCACATACCTTTTCCATAGCTTTGGCAAGAAACGGGAAGAGTTAAGAGCCTTGGACTCAAAATCTTCCATAAACAGATTAGCAACGACAGGGGAAAGGGGTGAGCCCATCGCAACCCCACAAGTTTGCTCGAAGAACTCTCCCTCAAAACTGAAGAAGGTGGAAGTGAGATAAATCTCAACTAACTTGGCCGTGTCACGATCTGTTAGGCGGTTTATCACCTCCATGGCCTCATTAATAGGGATGCAAGTGAAAAGGGAGACAACATCAAAACTAAAAAGAATGTCCCCAGGCTCAAGCTTAATGTCCTTGAGTTCCTCAATAAAGGAAGCAGAGTCTTTTACAAAGGACTCTGTATGACCAACTAAGGGCTTAAGCTTTAACGCAAGGAACTTCGCAAGAAGGAAGGTAGGACCTCCAATGGTGTTGACGATGGGCCTTAAGGGGGCTCCTTCCTTGTGAATCTTGGGGAGACCATAGATTCTAGGAGTAATAGGGTTGCTTTCAATGAGTTTATGGTGCAAGGAACTCATTGAGCTAATGGATTTAATGGCCAAAGCCACATTCCTAGGAACCTTCTTCAAAGGATTTTTGGGAAGCTTTTTGTAGCTACCACTATTATGAAGATGATCCAACATCTTGCTGCGGTAATCAACCCTATTAAGAATGACGGCAACACCACCCTTTTCTGCCTTAAGAACAATGATATCTTTGTTCTGGTTCAAGGATCTGAGAGCTAAAAATTCTTCCTTGCTAAGGTTGCTCTTAGGCGACCTAGCCTTTCTCAAGGTAACTGCACAATCCTGCCTAATAGTATCCTTGATCCTATCAGGTAAACCTCTGATCCCAAACTCAATATCACAAATAATATCCTCCACGGGGATTTTCCTAGGGGCTAAGGCAAAATTTAATCCTTTGCCCAGAACTTTAAAAACAGAAGGGGGAAAATCAAAACTGGAAAGATTAACAACCCTGTTACTAGAAAGAGAAGAAAGGAGAAGATTATTAATACCAGAAGTCCTCTTATTCTTATTCTTTTTCATGTTAGAGATGTTTGTGTCAATCTTGTCCATCCAGTTCTTATTATTATTATTATTATTATTATTATTATTGAATTTATTATTATTATAAATAATATTATTGTTATTATTATTATTAATATTATTATTACAATAAATATTGCTATTACTATTATAATTAGTAATGCCATTATTATTATTCATATTATTATTATACTTATTAACATTGTTATTATGATAATTCATATTACTATTATTATTATTATAAGTATTATTATTATAATTGTTAATATTATTATTAATAAAATCATTATTATTAAACATATTAACGCCACCATTACCGTATATATTGTTATCATAACTCTTATTAATAAAACCGTTACCGTTTATATTGTTATTATAACTCTTATTATTATTATAAGTATTATTATTATAATTATTAATATTATTATTAATAAAATCATTATTATCAAACATATTAACGCCACCATTACCGCATATATTGTTATCATAGCTCTTATTAATACAACCATTACGATTAAACATAATGTTATTATTAAGATTCATATTAAACATACCGATATTGTCTTGGGCGCTGCAAAACCTGCGGGATTTCCAATGCTGACCTCTCCAAACATTCGGGCCACATCATTTTCAGGAATCACGGTCTTGTTTGGCGACGGGGATGAGGAGCTATCAGACACCGAATTCGCCATGCTGATCATACCAAAACAGCCTACCGAATCGCCAGATGATATCCTTCTACGCGCTGCGGAATCAGGGATATCGGAAGGAGCACCCGGACTTAAAACCACCGGATCAGAACCGTTGATGCTCGGGGAGGCAGAGAAATCATTGGAAGACAACGCAGATGAACCAGAAACGATGAAAGCTGTCACAACTCGGCTGCTGTTAAAAGAAAACCGTCTTGCGCCTGGAGAAAAATCCCATTTACTTGATGTCTTTGTTGAGAATGGTTACAGTAGATACATGGGTCAAAGGGCTTTCCTTAAAGCTTCCAAGAATTCTCTGACCAAAAGGGAACCGAAAGAATGAATTCCAGGTGTCCATCTTCCGTATGTTCAGGGGACCACTGATAGAATTGGAAGGATTCTCAGGAAGCATAGTATCCCTGTGACCTTTAAGCCCCTGAACACCATTCATATATCCCTCAGATCAGTGAAGGATCCTATTGACCCTAAGGATATGAAAGGTGTTTATATGATCCCTTGTTCCTGTGGGACACCCTATATTGGGGAGACTGGTCGCTCCATTAATCAAAGGATTAGCGAGCACACAGCGGACCTTAAGCATAGGAGAGCTAAGTCTTCCGCTTTAGCTGAACATGCTGAGAAAACCAATTATCATGTTTGTATTGAGGAGGCTAGTGTTATTGCTAGGGTTTAGCATTTCCATCATCGAAAATTTAGGGAAGCGTTTGAGATTGGAAAGAGGCCAAGCAATCTCAATAGAGAGGATGGCTCGAAAATCAGTAGGTGTTGGGTCCCAGCACTCTCTTCCTAATCGTTTTTTCCGCCCTCCTCTTAAGTTATTATTATTATTATTATTTATTTATTTATTTATGTTATATATATATATATATATATATATATATTAATTTATTATTATTATTATTATTATTTATTTATTATTATTATTATTATTATTATTATTTTTATTTATTTATTTATTTATTATTTATTTATTTTTATTTTTCTCTTCATTATTTTCTCCTTTCATTTAATTATTTAATTATTTTTTAGAGTTAATTTTTTCATTTCTTATAGTCCTTTAATTTTCCATGTGATTTCTAATTAGCTTTTAATTTTAATAATACTTCTGAATAATCACCCTTTCCAATTATTTTTATATATATATTTTATATTATTTATTATAAGGTCCCTTATATAACTAATTTTCCATTTAAATTCTAATCAACTTATATTCTTAACTAATTTTCTAACTAACCTAACATCCTTATGATTTTACTTTATTTTATTATAAGGTCCTTTATGTAACTAATTTTCCATTTAATTATTAATTAACTTTTTACTTTATATATTTTATAACGTCCTTTATCTAACTAAATTTCCTTTTAAATACTACTTAACTTATAATTTTAATAATATTTTTGGAACTAAATACCCATTAAAAATATTTTTTATATTTTTAAGGGATTGGTCCTAAATATTACTAATTAAATTAATAAAATAATTTTGACCCTGGTCCTATAGTCAGACTAGCTGTTGATCAAGTTAGCCGTTGGAGGCTCTGCTCAGACTATTTAACTTGCTAAGCTGGATCTGTTTCTTCAACTTGTCGTGACGATGAATCACACTAGTTGGTTCGAAACGCGTCAACAAATGGTATCCCATGTGATTTTCGCCGAAAAATCTCTCACAAACATTCTACTTTGATTAACAAAAATTTCATTTTCTCCACATCCTCCATCCTCTAGCCATGTTTGGACTTTTGGTCCCTCTAAGAAAAGAGAAAATATTCATAACTGATTCTAATTGTCTGCAATTCAAGATTTAATTTTCTTTTATTTACTAATTTTAGTTCACAATCAAAATTTCCACAAATCATGTTATTTCTTTAATTAAATTTCATCCACTTATCCTAGCACAAAGTTTCCTTATCATGTTTCTATTGTAAATTATAAATCACTAACTTATGCATAACTAATTACTTAATAAATATTCTTAACATCGAGGTGTTACAATATGATACCTATTTTTCCTAAAATTTTGCGTACATGATTTGATCTCCTTGTTGAACGCTTTGAGTTTTAAAAGTTTTCCATTCTAGAATACAAGGTTTTTTTTTTTTAAATTAATGAATAGTATTAATTTCTTTTGAAATTTTAATTTGAAACAGTGTCGTTACATTTATTTACAACTTGATTTAAATTCAATAAAAATGGGTAAAAATTTAATCATTTGTAATATCTTTTGGCAAATCAAATTATATTATTTTACTTAAAACTTGATACAAATTCGTCACTCAGATTGGCTACATTACATGGCAATTGATTTATTAAAAATGAAGATAGGATGTAATTGGAATATTAAAATAAAATAAAAGATTGGAATAAATGAAAAGAGAGTAATTGAAATATTAAAAATGAAGAAAGGGAGTAACTGGGATATTAAAAGAAATCAAACGATTCATAAAAAATGATTTTCAATGGTAACTCGAATGCTAAAAGTGAATATTAATATTAATTGTGTTAGAAAACTAATAAACTTAAACAACGATTCTGCATGCGGAAAGAACTGAAAAGAATCACTGAAACTTAATGCCCAGGGATACGGATTACCTCCAGCCACTGGTGAAACTCTTGATGCAATTTCTTTCTGAAACACCACGCTCCAGCTGCACATGCAAAAAGGAAAGAAGACAGCTGATCTGAAGGCACTTCCAAGCTCTGTTATCTCAGCTAGATGGTGTAGAACTGAAGGGGATTGAGATAGGAGCTTGGGGACCAAACAGATGAACATATAGCTAAGCTTCCATCAAGCTTCTAAAAGTTATCTGTTAGAAAAACCACAAATCAAGGTAGAGATCAGATCAAAGTGATGGACCACTTTAGTAGCTCCCAATTATAAATTTAGTAATTGCAGTTGATTTTCTTAACTTAAGGAAACTACTGCAGTTGGTTTCCACAAGTTAAGAAAAGCTGCAATTCCATAAATCAAGGCAGCAATTAATGGAAAAATCAATGGAGCTTAACATTCTCCCACTTGGTCCATACTTCCAAACTTAATGTCTCAACTTAAAAACCATTGATAATCTGTATTAAGTAATAGATACATGAATCATGGCAATAAGTCCTCTAATAACGAGTATTATCTTCCATGTATTACTATGCATTTATTCTTATTATAATTTATGTGGCAACAATTTCTTAATGAATAAACCTTATGTTTATTCTTGGTCCTTCTTAAATGAATTTTCTCAAATCAACTTAAGGTGCACATAAATATGAGAAAAAACATCACAATGATTAAGAATTTCATTAACATTGTCCATACAATGAAAAACTGCATAATGGAACCAAGTCCCATATTCAATACATGATCCTTGAAATTAAACGGTGGCATGCCCTTAGTCAAAGGATCAACGATCATTAACTCAGTGTTGACGTGCTCAATGACCACTTTATTTTCTTTAACACGTTCCCTTATAGCTAAATACTTAATGTCGATGTGTTTATTTCGACTCCCACTTTTTTTTTTTTTTTAGCCATAAAACCAGCAGCTGAATTATCACAATATATTCTCAATGGCTTAGAGATAGAATCCATAATTCTAAGCCCAGAAATGAAATTCTTAAGCGATACACCATGTAAAGAAGCCTCAAACAGGATATACATAAGCATGTAGTCTTTGGTCCCTTGAAGGTACCTCATTACTTTCTTTGCAGCTCTCCAGTGGTCTAAACCTGGATCACTCTGATATCGTCCCAACATTCCCACGACAAATGCAATGTCAGGTCTTGTGCAGACTTGAGCATACATTAGGAATTGCTGATCTCTTAGGTCTAGTAGATCTTCTTAATGTTGTATCGTCATCTTCCTGAGAAGTATGTGGTTCAACTTGTTGTTCAAAAGTTCTTGGCAACTCTTGAACTCCTTGATCTACTGGAATATCGTCAGCAGCTTGTGGAACTTCAATAATTGGTTGTTCAACACCAGTTTGTACTTGAGGGGTGCTATGAACAACAACCAATCTTTCACTTGAAGTGGAAGGTTGAGATTCTGAATGATCTTTCTCAGAAACTATGTTTCTGGTTTGATCGCTCCCACTGATCAAGTCATTTTCAAGAAACTTTGCATTTCTTGATTCCACAATCCTAGTGTTGTGAGATGGACAATAAAATCTGTAAGTATGTATGATTTCTAATATGTTTGAACTCCTATTGGCACCTTTCTTTGACTTGTTGGTCTGCTTTCCCTTTATGCAGTCCACACAAGTCTCAAAATCAGTAAAATCTAGAGTATTAAGTATTCCTTCATTTACCAATCTTTTAATTCTATCTATGGAGATATGACCTAGTCTCCGGTGCCATAATTTAGAGGAAATTTCATTATTAACACATCTTTTAGTTCCAGTGTGAACATGCATTGAATCATATGCGACATTGTTTTGTAAATTAATGCAGTAAAGACCATTAGACAAAATACCATTCCCAACATAATCAGATCTATAGAATAGACTGAAAGATTTTTCTGAAAAGTTTAGGGAATATCAAAAAGTTACAAGCCTTGAAACTGAAATCAAGTTTCTAGAAAAACTTGGAACATAAAAGGTCTTTTCTAACTCCAAAACAAAGCCACTACTTTAAATAACATGTTCTTATAGCTTCCACATGCGAACCCATCTTGTTTCCTGATAAGATGCTTTGCTCACTTCCCACTGGCTTCCTTAGGTTTTGCAAACCTTGCAAGGAATTCGAAATGTGAATTGTTGATCCAGAATCAATCCACCATGTGTTAATATTAACATTAACCATATCAGATTCATAACAAACAAACGAGATTACTTCCTCAAGTTTGGGAATGTCAGAACGAATTTCAGAGAAATTTTTAGGTTGTACTACTACATCAAATAAAGAATCACATGCTTATGTTGAGGCTTAATAAACTTTCATGTTTTACTAATGTAAAACATGCTAAAAAGAATTGAATCAAATGACATAAAAATTGCCTGTGGGCTAAATTTTCAATTCAAACTGATTCAATAAACTTTATGAACTTTCATGTTTTACCAATGTAAAACATGCTAAAAAGAATTGAATCAAATGACATGAAAATTGCTTGTGGGCTAAATTTTTAATTCAAACAGATTCAATAAACTTTATGAACTTTTATGTTTTACCAATGTAAAACATGCTAAAAAGAATTGAATCAAATGACATAAAAATTGCCTGTGGGCTAAATTTTTAATTCAAACAGATTCAATAAAACTTTATGATAAAACTTATTAATTCATAACTCCTGTGGGTAGGTTATGAAATTTTATCCTAATTAATTACATAAATATAATAAAAATTCCTGTGGGATAAAATTTATTATATTCAGTGTAATTAATTACAATTTGATTGTAAATCATGCTTAAAAGGAATTGAATCAAATGACATGAAAATTGCCTGTGGGCTAAATTTTCAATTCAAACAGATTCAATAAAACTTTATGATAAAACTTATTAATTCATAACTCCTATGGGTAGGTTATGAAATTTTATCCTAATTAATCACATAAATATAATAAAAATTCCCGTGGGATAAAATTTATTATATTCAGTGTAATTAATTACAATTTAATGTCTAAATAATCTTTATGTGATCAAATTATATAATTTTATTTAATTAAAGATGTTGTGGCTACTCTCTCATTAATTAAAATCATATGGATCACTAGACATTATTTTGTTGCATAAACAAACTTAACCAGAGAGAAAAATAATGTTTACTGAAAGGAGTAAGTCAAAATGACATTTTAATAAACTCCATAAAACTGTAATAATTCTCCAGCAAAATCAAAAGCAGTCAGCCTTACCGAAAATGACTACAAATTGATTGTTCAATTTATAAACTTAACCCGGAGATTGATTGAAGCAGCGTTGATCTACTTTGCACTTGCATAGCAAATGCAGTTCGAAGGCTAGCTGGCTTGACTTCAGGCTCCATCCTTAAGTTTATAAAACAACAAATTGACCAGCAAACAAGCTATTTTGCTCACAAAAACTTAATTTTCAACAATGTTAAATCTGAACTTCATGCGAAATAAACATAGGATCAAAATTGAATGCCCAAATGAGAAATAAACCATTTCTTATTTCTCTTTAATCACAAATGTTCATAAATGTAAGTTCAATGTAAATTTTTACAATAAATATGTAATCAATTATAAAATTTACTTTGCATTTTGCATTGTTGATTTTATATATAGTTATCCAAATTAACTAATTTGATTTTCGCTGCACTTTGACAGTCAAAGTTTTACCGATAACCTCATAATTATGTACTTCCTCAATAGTTACTTCCTCAATACTTTGAGGAATGAATTGCTGAAGAAAAATTGAATGGCAAAAAAGATTAAGCAGCTCTAAAGGTATTTGGTGTCTCCAATCAATAAAGGTCTGTTTTCCACTAAATTAATCAAAATGCAACAGATCTCGCTTTTGGAAATATTGGAGCAAAAGCCATTTTAAGAAAAATACATCTCGAATTTCCTTTATCTAAGGCATTAAATAAGCTAACAGCATGGGTAAGTTGACTATGAAATCAAACCCCAGCTATGCCATGATAAACTCTCTGTAAATTCATATTCTTAATACAAGAATGGTATATTCCAGTAATTCCATCACGAAATAGCTTTTTAACGAACAATATTTTGACGTATTGTAAATCGCCTTTGTTTATTCTTTAAATGCTAATTGCATGTAGTGCTAGCATTATTGTGAATCATATTAAAACCGATATAAGTCCCGTATCGTACACACACAACTTCAAAATTTCTTCTGGGTATGACTTTTCCAGACCATTGAAACAAAATTTACTAACCCATAATAGCCTCGGAAAGTAATAATTACTTGAATATTACATAAGCACGTAATATTCTTATTCAAGTATTACATATTCAAAATATTACATATAAATACTTGAAAGCATGTAATAAGTAATTAATACTTGAATATTGAATTTGAATATGTAATTACTTGAGATTACTTGAAAAAATCTCAACAATTCAAATGTACTAACCCATAAAAAATCTCGTTTCATACCATCAAGAGTCCCGAACGTAATTCAGAATGGGTTTTAATTGTGGTCTAAATATAAGATTAGTTATATATATAACCAACTCCATTATTAAAGAAGCAAACCCACGTGCTTGTGACAAAACCAAGTCACATAAACCAAGAGTTTTGTGAACGGTTTTTCATCACAAAAATGTATGTCAAATTATCAAAATAATCCCTGCCACGGATTTTCATTGAGACGCAGCAGGGATGAGACCAGGCAAATTTGCTATGTATTTAGTTTTATTTTAATTTTACCGTTTTGAGCAAAATAACCTCTCTGATCTCTGAAGTACTTAGTATTAAAGTCTTTCAGATTGCAGTTGCGAAGAAAAATTTCTTTCCACAATGCCTCCAGCATTTTACGAGACAGAACAAGGTTTATGGCATAAAAAAAAAAAAAAAATCAAATACATATCACCCAAACCCTATGCAGAGATTTCAACTCAAAACCAATATCAATATCTAAATCTAAACCTCCGCCCACAAACTCCAATCACCAGAATTTAAGCTTTTATCACACTCAAAATCTTTAATAACGGCAATAACTTGCAGTCTTAGATAGTAAACAACCAACAAGAATTTGCCGGTTAACCTCTTGAAACGTGTAAAGTCAATAGAGGCTCTAAAATATAAATAACTTCCAATTTAAGTTACTAAATGGAAGTAGCGAACTTGACTACACGCAGAATACTCACCTACGCGCAATCAACTCAGAAATTTTAAAAGTCGGCCTCCAATCTTCAGCGAAGATTGAATTAAGGCAAGCGGTATGGTCGGCGGCAGAGTAGTAAATTGATTATCGAATATCATAAAAATATTCGAAGAGCACTGCATTCTGAATGCACAGATACTGAAGAAATTCATTAAAGAATCGATGATGCCGCCATTAGTGGACAAGGCGGAGTGAATTAAGGTTTCCCTCCGCGTTTGTGCCTCCAAAGCGGCCACAAACTATTATTCTATATTAGATTAAGATTAGATTACTTCCACAACCCCATTAAAACAATAAGGGGAGAAGAAGAACAGCAGTGGAGGAAGCATCGAAGCAGCAGAAACAACACCAGCGAATGAAATGAAATGAAGCAATACAGAACTGACGATGAGATTCAGTCGAATAAATGAAAATAAAAATCACTTCAAAATATTCGAATCCACACCAAGGCAGAGGTAAACTTCGCTCTGATACCAACTGTTAGAAAACTAATAAACTTAAACAGCGATTCTGCATGCGGAAAGAACTGAAAAGAATCACTGAAACTTAATGCCCAGGGATACAGATTACCTCCACCCATTGGTGAAACTGTTGATGCAATTTCCTTATGAAACACCACGCTCCAGCTGCACATGCAAAAAGGAAAGAAGACAGTTGATCTAAAGGTACTTCCAAGCTCTGCTATCTCAGCTAGATGGTGTAGAACTGAAGGGGATTGAGATAGGAGCTTGGGGACCAAACAGATGAACATATAACTAAGCTTCCATCAAGCTTCTAAAAGCTATGTGTTAGAAAAACCACAAATCAAGGTAGAGATCAGATCAAAGTGATGGACCACTTTAGTAGCTCCCAATTATAAATTTAGTAATTGCAGTTGATTTTCTTAACTTAAGGAAACTACTGCAGTTAGTTTCCATAAGTTAAAAAAAGCTGCAATTTCATAAATCAAAGCAACAATTAATGGAAAAATCAATAGAGCTTAACAAATTGAAGTGAATATTAAATGATATTAAATAAATATTATTGGTGGTTTATGTAGAGGCAAATCTATATTCCCTTAAAATTTGATAGAAATCTTCGTTATAATTTATCCCAACTTTCTTTCAAAGAAATATGCAATTACATTACACTGTTACGTTGTTAGTGATATTGGTTACATCACGTGGGAATTGGAATATGAAAACTGAAGAGAGAAGGTAATTCGAATATAAAAGGAAGTGAAAATATTGATTAAGAAATGACATTAAATGATAATTGGAATACAAAAAGTGAATATTAATATTAAATAAAATGAATATCTGATATTATAGATGAATAAGAATGGTCTTAATAGCTAAATATTTATATTATTTTACATAAAATTAGATACAGATCATTGATGCAATCTATCCAAACCTTTTTAAAAAAAGACACAATAAGTGAGACTGGCTACATTAATCTTATAAAAATAAATCTTAGAACATTAATTTTAATAAATGTAATGTTTGTTATAATGTTTATATATATATATATATATATAATATGTTTATGTAATATTTGTAATCTTTTTAAGTTTTATTTTTCAAACTACTTAGATTTATTTAAATTTTCAATTTACAAATTTTGAGGACCTTTAATTATATTATTTATAAATTTGTCCTTTTAGTTTAAATTTTAAATTATAATAAAAGTTTAAATTTAATTGATAAAAGCTAAAAATTAAATTGATAATAAATCATTCTTAAATTCCCTCAAATGATTCTCATTTTTGCAATTCAATCATTTTGTTAACCTATTGGATTTTAATATTAATATTTATAAGATTAATGATTAAATTACATTGCGACTGAGATTGACTGAGATTCACTGCATTACATGGCAATTGAAATATTAAAAATGAAGAGAGAGTATTTGGAATATTTAAAAAAAAAAAAGACATTGGTTAAAAATGATAATGAATTCTAGTTGGAATATTAAAGTGAATATTAATATTAATTTATTAGAATATTAAATAAATATAACTGATTGTTTATGTAAATGTATATTCATAATCTTTTACTTTAAATTGGATACACCCGTTAAGTATAAGACAAACTACCCTATTCTCTTAGGAAAAAGACACAGTCAGTAATTAGAATATTAAAAGTGAATATTACTATTGATTAAAGTGAATATTAAATAATATTAAATAAATATTACTGGTCGTTTATGTAGATGCATATTCATATTATTTTACTTAAAATTTGACACAAATCTTAAGTGTAACATAACCAAAGTTTCGTACCAAAAAGCCACAATTACATTACATTGTGAGTGAGATTCGCTACATCGCATGGAAATTGGAATATTAAAAATGGAGAGAGTAATTGGAATACAAAAATAAGTGAAAATTTTGAGAACAAATGACATTAAGTTGTAATTGGAATATAAAAGGTGAATGTTAATAGTAAATGAAGTTAATATTAATATTAATATTAATATTAATATTAATAATAATAATACTACTAAAAATTTTATTCCTTTTTTATTAAAAATTCTCTTTACTAGTATGAATTTACAGTTTAAAAATAAAAATATTATTATTATTTTTATTAATATTGATATTGATAATGATATTGATATTAACATTAACATAATATTAATATTAATACTAAACACATATTGCGCTTATATATTAATATGAACATTACCATTAAACATCAATCTAAATATTTTCATTAAATGTTAGCTTTAATAATTTTTTATTTATTTAAGTTCAATGACATAAATATTAATATTAGTATTAATATAATATCAAAATTAATATTAATATTAAATAAATATGGCATCTATATATTAATATGACCATTACCATTAGACATGGATATAAATATTTCCATTAAACATTAGGTTTAATAACTTAAGTTTTATTTAGGTTCAATGACATCAATTCTATATCTATACATATCTTCAATTCTATATCTATACATATCTTTACATTATTTGGTTCATGTAAAATTAGATTATTTTATAGCATAAAGTCTATAAGATTAAGTTTTTTAACATTAATAGAAATAGGGCATTATGTTTTATGTATAAATGTACGTATATCTGTATATTTGTTTTACGCTTGGTGGGACTACATCATCATCATGTCCAATGTATCACCCTGATTGGGGTGGGGAATTGAACCGGTGACTTCACATCAAGGAGTGCCTTAACAGAGTACCTAATCATCATCTATCCAAGACCCCATGGACTTGTATATTTATATATTTGGGTGTTTGTGTGTGTACGTATTAATTTTTATTTTGTCGTTATATTTTTGAAATGCAGATATGGAGAATAATGATGACTTTTATTATGCCACAGAATTGCACAATATTATTACGTCGATAAATTTTATTTCATATATTCGAAAAAAGATTCATACAAAATTTAGCTTCCATCCTACTTTTGTTTATTATCATATTCATGTGTTAGATAAAATGAAAATGAATGTAAAATACTTGTTGCATTTTCACCCGAGGGAGTCTACGAAGAAAACAAGGATGGACTAGTTAAAGAGCGTGAAGGGTCATGAACTTTATCCTATTCATTTGAATTAGTGTTGATTTTTTTATTCGTCTCGTTGTGTTTTCCAAGAGGCTATTCAATAAATGGCTTCTGATGTAGTGCTTGAAATTCAATTTTGTAGTGGAATTCTTTGACGTAAAGACAAAAAAAATATATGTCAATTTCAATGTTGTTTGTTCAGTTTCAATGCGAGTGAAATGTTCCCATTGTTGTTGTAATGTAGAAAATTGTATATCTCTGGTGTTAAAATGTCTTATTGTGTTGTTCTTCTTTCAATCCAATGTGTTCATCTTAGATGTGCTTTTTCCTTTCCTCTTCCGACTTTGTGTTCTCTCAAAATACATATTGTTCAATTTTTTGCATTTATGTTCCTTTTCTCTAATGGAAATGTTGCTATTTTATTTTGTTCTCTTGGATTTGTAATCGTTTGGGTTTTTTTATATGGGTCCCTTGTTGTATTGATGCCTTTCGTAAATGAAAATATTATCGAGGTTTATAACATTAATGTTGGGCCTTCATGTTCTTTTCTTTTATATCAATATTCTTGAAATAATATTGATATATTCATGTATTGATATTAAGGTATTTATGCTTTAAAATTTATTAATTATTTATAATTTATTGATATAAATGTATTGGTGGTCTCATGTTTTAATGTTTTATAGTGTATTATTACTAATGTATTGAGATTAATGTTTTGTGTTGATAAATTTATGGTTTGCAATGTGGGTGCTTACATTGAATGTGGTTTATGTTTATTATTGTTGTTTTGTTTTATTGTATTATTTACATTTATAATATTAATGTGACAACTTTAGGGCTTAATGGTTTTATAATATTTAATATGAAATAGATTCTCTCACTTTCAAAACCAACCATCGTCACCCCTTGTTGAGCTTTGCATTATGACGAAGATTGTCTCCATATGAAAACCATAATCAACCATTTTGAATCATGGTCAAGCATGGTCCAACGTCACATTTTAACAAATATTGTCTCAATATAAAAATCAATGATGGTTAAGCACAGTTGACCATATTTATTTTTGGGTTTATAATATTTACCTTGGGGTTTAAACAACTTGGGTTTATGATATTAATCTATTGGGGTTAATATTATTCCCTTGGGTTTATAATCCCTATGGTTTTTAGTATTTATCTATTGGGTTTATCATTGTCTTGAGTGAAATATAAATCCCTTGGGTTTATAATGATTGGTGCAATATCAAATTCTCGTGTTTATTAATCTAAGGGTTCATATTCCTAGGGTATAACATTATTCATTAAGTTTATAAAGTTAATCCTATGGTTTATATAAATCCCATGCATTCATAATCATGGTCAACCATGATCAGCCATGCTTCAATCTCACATTGTGACAAATATTGTCTAATATGAAAATCAACCATTGTAAACCATGGTTAGCCATGGTCCAATGTCACATTGTGACAAATATTATCTTAATATAACTACCAACCATGGTCTAATGTCACATTATCACAAAGGTTGTCTCAATTGAAAATCAACCATGGTCAACCATTGTCAACCATCATCAACCATGGTTGATCATGGTCAAACATGGTCCAATTTCACATTGTGACAAATATTGTCTCAATATGAAGATCAAACATGACCAACCATGGTCATCCTTTGTCCAACATCGCATTGTGACAAATATTGTCTCAATATTAAAATCAACCATGGTAAACCATGATCAACCATGTTTATTTCAGAGTTTATTGTATTTATCTAAGGGTTTATATACCTAGGGTTTATCATATTTTTCCCTTGGGTTTATAAACCCTTATTTTATTAGTATTAATTCCTTAGGTTTATTATTTCCTTGGGTTTAATATTTCTGTTAATAATCATGGTCAACAAAATCACATTGTGACAAAGATTTTATCAATATTAAAATCAACCATGGTGGAACGTCACATTGTGATAAAGGTTATTTCGATATGAAAATGGACCAAGGTCAACCATGTTTAATTTAGAGTTTATAGTAGTTATCTTAGGGTTCATATACGTTTGGTTTATAATAATAATCACTTAGGTTTGATATTATTCCCTTGGGTTTATAATACATTCGGGCTTTAGAATTAATCCCTTGTGTTTATAATATCTATCCCTCGAGTTTATTAATATAATAGTTCATATTCTTAGGGTATAATATTATTCATCAGGCTTATAATATTAATGAGATGATTTAATATAAATCCCTTGGCTTTATATTCATGGTTAACCATGGACAACTGTGCTGTAATGTTACATTGCACCAAAGATTGTCTCAATATGAAAATAGACCATGGTCAACCATGATTGACCATGGTCGAACATTGCATTATGAAAAACATTGTGTCAATTTGAAAACCAACCATGGTCAACCATGTTTATTTTAATATTTATAGTATTTATCTTATGGTTTATATACCTAGGGTCTCTAATATTAATCCCTTGGGTTTAATATTATTTCCTTGAGTTTATAATACCTTTGGGTTTTAGAATTAATCCCTTGGGTTTATTATTCCATTGAGTTTATAATACCAATCTCCTAGGTTTATTAATATAAGGGTTCATATTCCTAGGTTATAATATTATTCATAGGGATTATCATATTAATCTTAGTGCTTAATATAAATACCTTGTTGTTGAGCTATATTTCGTTGAAAATCACATGAGAATTTTTTTCGATGTGTTTCAAACCCACTAGTGTGGTTCAACGTCAAGAAAAGATGGACATTCAGATCATGACATCCCTTGTGTTTATACTCATGATCAACCATATTTATTTTAGGGTTTATAATACTTATGTGAGGATCTATATACATTGGATTTATAATATGTATCCCTTTGGTTTAATATTATTCCCTTGGCTTTTTAGTGTTGATATTTTGGGTTTAATATTCCCTTGGGTTTATAATATCAATCACTTGGGGTTATTAATATAAGGGGTCATATTTCTAGGGTATAATATTATTCATGAGGTTTATAATGGGTTTATAATATTATTCACAGGGTTTTTCTCACACCCTTGACAGTGCCTTCGAGAACCATAGAATGGAGACACAACTGCAACCGTATACATGCATGCTAGGGTGAGGGAGGGTCCTCAGGAATTTTCCACATAAGGGCTCCTATTGTATCTCTGAGTTGTTGTAAAATTTGGACAATGATGTTCTGGGTCGAGCCTGTTTTTTTCTTGAAAATCCTGCGATTACGTTCTTTCCAGACATCCGATAAAGCCTAGAACCAGAGTCCAAGCCTTTTTAATGATTTCATCAGTTGAGAATTCTTTCCTCCAATTCTCAAAGTGTTGGTGATGTTGAGTATGTCCTTGTCAGTTTGCCTGAAGACTAAGTCCGCACAATCCCACAGGGTAGAAGTGAAGGGGCAGAGGTTTAATAAATGTTACATCGTCTCCTCCTGTAGGCCACATAGATGGCATTTGGATGGGCCAACAAATCCCCTTTTTAGAAGATTCTCCCATGTGATAATTTTATTTTGGTGAACTAACCACATAAACAACTTGATTTTCATCCATTGCAAGTTATGCCAAAGGTCATTCCAAACCTGATTAGGGTTTGGATAATCTAAACCTAAGGCCATCCATTTAGCTTCTTTGAGGTTGAAGATCCCTTCAGTTCATCTAGGTGGATGTTGATGGCCACCCACCTATCCCATTTGGACCCCCATGACTGTCACTTTTAGTTTTTGAGTTTCCGCAATTGTAGCACAATTTACTATTTTTAGTAGTTTTTCGTGTCCTCAACTTCCAGAGCCAATTTGAGGCCCTAAATGACGGTTTTTGGGCAATCGGGGAGTAGCATGGGTCCATGGATTGATGCTGCTCTTTCCAAAGTTATAGCTCTCGGATAGATCTTTCTAATGAGCTATTGTATGTGTCAAACGGAGATCAGTTGCCAAAGTTATGACCCTGGGAAATTGATGTACCAATTTACCCAAACGGGGCCCACAATTTTGCGTTTCATCTTCTAGGGTTAGGTTTTGGGATATTAAAGGTTTTACATTGTTTCTCAAAAATAAATAGGCCTTCGAGCCTCATAGTAACATAGTTCAGAGGCATGTAGCTGCCACATATCTTCTTAGAGATAAGCTACCATCGCCCTAGCTGGTTTATTTCCATTTCTGTTTGTAAGCATATTTTAGTATTTTACAATAATGAAATGAAGTATTATTTCTGCTACATCTTTGTGTATAAGGTTATCTCTGTATTTTGTTGCATTCATGTTTAAATCCAGATCAGTGGTATCAGAGTGGTCTGCTTTTTCTTCGTTTTTCTTTGCATTTCCCCAATGATGTCGGGATATAAGGAGTTAGGGCTTGAACTGTTCGAAACTTTGAAAGACCAACCCTGCAAATCTCGATGGCCTCCCATGGTGAATGAGAAGTAAGATGAGGGGGCAGGAGATCCGATCAAAATCTTGCTCGAAGAAGCCCTCGAGCAACAAATGAACACGATGATGGACAACTTTGCCCAGATCCTTCAGCAGCTACCCAGAGGCGATGCATCAGCTTCCAATAGCTACTCTGGAAATGACAAACCCTTTAAGGTACAAGTTAATTTTGAATCCCCATCTTGAAGGGTCAGATAGATGCAGATGCCATAGATAAATGATTAAATCTGCTAGAAGGCTATTTTTCTATTCATGAATTTTCAAGTCGAGAAAAGATTTTTTTTGCTTTTCTCAAAGTAGCCCCCCACATTGAGGACTAGTGGGAAACCTACTATGAGCAAAAGAATGAAAGTATGGGCTAACTATTTTTAGCCGCACCCACTTGGGATTCATTCCGGGATGACATCGAGGAGAAGTACTACCCTGTCAAAAGCTATGAGGACAAATACATAAAGTGGACCATGCTGTGGCAGGGATGGCACCAAGATGTGCTAGAGTTGATAAACATTTTTCATACCCTTTGCACACAATTAGGTATCAAAGATTTTGAGCTACATCTAGTACTCAAATACCATAGCTGCCTACATAGATACATCCAAGAAGAGATGGAGTTCTTTAAAATCTCCTCGCTCGACACGATGTACTAATACGCTGTCAAAATCGAGCAGAAGTTCAAATAGAAGAAGAAAGACTTTGGATCTGCAAATCTGAAGACCAAAGGATAGAGCCAAGGCGTGGTGACCCTAGACATCCCGTCGAAGCCACAAGAAAAGAACAACACCACGAAGTTGAGGAAGGACACCGGAAAGTGGTGTGAGTTCCACAAGAGCTCCACTCACAACACAAGTGAGTGTTGGACCAAGTAGTCACTCGTGGCCGAGTTGAGGCTTCAGAAGCAGATGCATGTTCCGACCCTCAGTCAAAACCTGACAAGGGGAATGGCAAAGGAAAGTAGATCATTGATGCGGAGCGCAGTGTCATTGTTTCCACTGCCAAGATCGAGAAGAATGAGCCCAAAGACCGAGAGGAGGGAGAGCATCTCTTCCAGTCACAAATGTGGGTGAAGGGTTCACCACTGCAATTCATTGTTGATAGTAGGAGCCAAAAGAACCTCATTTAAGTAGAGGTCGTGAAGTGGTTGGACCTACCCACTACACCACACCTGCAATCGTACAGTATCGGGTGGCTTCACCAAGGACGAGATCTCTGAGTTCGCCAATAGTGCCACCTTCCCTAGAGCGCTAAGCCCTTCACCAACGAGGTATTGTGTGATGTTGCACCTCTGGATGTTTGTGATGTACTATTTTGCCAGCCATACTTGTGTAGGAGACATGTTGTGTATGACTGAAGGCCTTGGATTGTTATTATTACTTTGGGTAATTCATTATACAAGATATCAGAGGTAGCCCCACCTAGCGCCACCTCTTCGATCTTTGATAAGAAATGCAACAAGATCCTCTCCAAGACTAGGAAATTTATTTTCTATCTGGTTCGCTCCCAAAGTAAGGGGAAGATTGTAGCCACATCCATGACCCATGCGAAGGGTTCCTCCACGAAACAACAACAACAAAGGGATAAAGTCATGACAGAACACAGGAACAACTTCTCCTCACCCAAAGGGGTACACAATAAGCTTTAGATGGGCAACAATGTCTGGTTGCATCTGGAAAAAGAATGTCTTACAAGAGCCCATCAGAACCTCCGACCACACCGACATGGTCCTTACACCATTACCAAGGCTATGGGAAATAATTCTTTAGAGCATAGCATTCCTCCATTCTCTCGTCTTCACCAAGTATTCAATGTGTACTGCCATCGACCATGCTTCCCACGAGATTGCAGAACAACTCACTAGGGACCAAGTTCAACAGATGGAGGAACTCAACGCAATGGGGACCATTGCTTCATAAGGGGGGAGGAATCATCCACGTGGATGTTGGTGGCCACCCACCTATCCCATTTGGACCCCCACGACTGTCTCTTTCAGTCTTTTAGTTTCCATAATTGTAGCACAACTTACTATTTTTAGCAGTTTTTGGGGTCCCAGATTTCCGGAGCTGTTTTGAGGCCTTAAACGACTGATGTTGCTCTTCCCAAATTTATAGTTCTCGAATATATCTTTCTAATGAGATATTGTACATGTCAAATGGAGATTGGGTGCTAAAGATACGACCCCAGGAAATTGATGTACCAATATACCCAAACAGGGTCCACAATTTGGCGTTTCATCTTCTAATGTTAAGTTTTGGGATGTTAAGGGTTTTCCATTGTTTCTCAACAATAAATAGGAATTAGAGCCTCATTGTAATAGAGTTCAGAGGCATGTAGCTACCACATCTCTTCTCAAAGATAAGCCACCATCACCCTAGCTGGTTTATTTCCATTTCTGTTTGTAAGCATATTTTAGTATTTTATGGTAATGAAATGAAGTATTATTTCCACTGCATCTCTTTGTATATGGTTATCTCTATATTTTGTTGTGTTCTTTTTTAAATCTGGATCATCGCTGTTTCGAACCCATCTCAGTTGGTCAAATGAGGATGACACCAAAATCTTCCTCTCCTCCAAGTCAAGAGCAAGAAACTTTGCCTAGACCTTCAAAGGACTCTCTTCACTCTAACCAAGATCCTTCCACATTCTCCCGTTACCATTGTTCCTTGCCTGATCCCAGAAGTAACTTACCATAACTAAACCTTTACTATTAGTGTCATTTTTGAGAGCAGTTAGACCTTCCCTAAACAAATCTATTTCCTGCTCCCAAATGTACTCCCAAAACTGTTCAAGATTCCCATCTCAGATCTCCTAGAAACTATGCTTCTCGATAATGGATCTATTCTCCGAGGGAAGGTTCCAAATGTGGTAGCCCTTGATGAGCCTAGACATTTAGATATCATCCCTCTCTTGCCAATTATTTGCATATTTCTGCTTCCAAAGCTTGGCCCAAGGGGTGGCCAATTACTTGAGCCACCTTCACCAAAGTTTGGCTCCTGAAAATTTGATGAGGGTTTCAGGGTCATGTAGCCCCAAACCACCATGTGCCCTAGGTTTACAGAGCTTGTCCCAAGCTACCAAATCCCACTTCTTTTTCTCTTCCCCCTTGCCCCAAAGAAAATCTCATTGAATACTCCTGATTTGTTGCGTAACACCTTTAGGAGCAGGAAGAGCTGAAAACATGAAAATGGGTATAGTCTGCAGGACATCCTTAATAAGCAAAAGATGCCCAACCATATTTAAAGACCTGTAGGTCCATTTCTTGACATTGTCCTAAATTTTATTAGATACTAGCTCCCACACTCCCTTGCTTAGAGGTTTGTCAGTAAGAGGCATTCCAAGGTACTTAGAAGGTAACTGATCCCTTTTAAACCTAAGAATTCTAGTAAGGTTCCTCTGAATAGCAATGTCGGTTCTAAAAAATAACACCTTTGAAGGCTCTAGCTTCCTTGACCGTAGGAATTCCCTGTAGCATTGTGTCATCCACTTTATGAGAAGAAGCAGCACCATCCAGAGTAAGTTTCAGAACCTGGATTTTTCCTTTAGAATTTGTCCTATTGATTGCTCTCCCTAGTCCTTCCATCATGACAACCAAGAGGAAGGAGGAAAGTGTATCCCCTTGTTTGAGACCCCCAGAAGGCATAAAGGTTATAGAGGGAGAGCCATTAAGTAGAATGGAGAAGCTGGTCGTGGATACGAGGGAAATAACCCATCTTATCCAGTTGTGGTCAAAGCCATAAGCTTAGCACTGCCCTGATGTAAGACCAGCTTAGCTTATCATAAGCTTTCGCTAGGTAAAGCTGCATGATCATACCAACTTTCTTATTTCTCTTTAGATAGTGTACCACCTCGTGAGCTTGTACGATGTTGTTGAGAATATGTCTTCCTTCCACAAATCCAGTTTTTTCCTCTGATACAAGGGCAAGAAGAAGATGCTTGAGTCTATTAGCTGTCATTTTGGAAATGATTTTGTACACCACATTACATAAGGCTATGGGTCTAAATCTGTCTGGTGTCATAGCTTTTTCCTACTTTGGAATGAAAGCCACGAAAGAGGAATAAATTGCTTTCAAAATAGTTTTTTATTTTCTAGAGCCTTCCACAACATTAAGGATATCTTGTTTGACAGTTTTCCAAAAAGCTTTGAAGAAGTCCATGTTAAATCCATCAGAGCCAGGAGCTTTCCTATTTTTCATCTCATTGATAACTTCACTAACCTCCTCTTCAAACACTGGCCTGTTAAGATTGTGGTTGTCTTCCCTGGTTACAAGCTTAGGAATCAACTTGGTGAATTTGTTAATGAACTGAGATCTGTCAATGAGAGGCTCCTCTGCTATGTTAAGGAAGTGTTGAACTAGGATAGATTCCATTTCTTTGTGAGAGATGATCTCTTTCCCTTGAGAATATTTAAGTCTTGAAATTACGTTATGAGATCTGTGATCTAAGGTTGATCTGTGAAAAAACATCATGTTTCCTTCTCCTTCTCTAATCCACTATACCCTCGATTTCTATCTCCAGAAAATCTCCTCTTGCTTGCATCGATCGTCCCATTTATTTTGAAGAGAGTCAGCCTGAATTTTCTACTCCTCAGTAAATCATTCTAAGATGATGATGTGATTAATCTCCTAGAATTTCTGCTCCACTTCCCTTTTGGCTTTAAAGATATTCCCAAACTCCTTTTCGTTCCTATCTTTAAGCCTAGATTTGATATGTTTAAGTCTCTGCTGCAACATGAACATTTTAGTGCCTTGAATGGGCATATCTTCCTCCCACCATTTGTCAATATTGCTAGTGAAATTAGGGCGAGAGATCTAGACATTTTTAAACCTAAAAGGTTTGTTCCTCGATATACCCATGAAAGTAGCTTCAAGCTAGATAGGCTAGTGGTCCGAGCCTTCAAAGGGAAGGATTGAAGCTGACATATCAAGGCCTTTGAGAAAGAGGTCCTCTGAGATTATGAATCTATATAGTTTAGAGGTGACTTGAAAATCCCCTCCCCTCTTATTATTCCAAGTAAAAATTCCATTTACTATTTTGGTGTCTACTAGCCCCATGTTATTCATTAAGTTCTATAAGGTAATGGAATATCTACCTAGATTTCTGGTACCACCTTTTTTCTCTGTAAGAGATCTGATCATATTGAAATCCACCACCAGAATAGAGAGCATATCAAGATATCTCTCTCTCAACTTCTCAAGGGATGTGTGAAGCTTAAGTTTGTCTTCTAGTTTTTGAGGGTCGTAGATGTTAGTGATCATGTAGATCTTCTTATCATCCAAAGGTTGAATCACTAGCGATAGATAGTTCCTAGAAGCTTCAAAATCTTGGATTCCAAGTTTTTGATGATCCCGTAGAGTAAGAATCCCCCCTGCCAAGTTATCTTCTTTAAACTCTACATACTCATACTTGATTAACCATTTTTTTTGTATCTCTCTGATATTATCCATCAAACATTTCGTTTCCTGAATAAAAACCATGTTTGTTTTTTCTACTTTTATTCTACTGCTATGAGTTCTTTGTTTCCTTTTACTTCCTAGACCTCTAATGTTCCATGTTGTAAGATTCATTAAGAAAGTTTTGTAAAGGAGTAATTGGTAAGATCCATCATCTTACTTGAGTTAATCATCAGTTTCCCACATTCGGTCAACAACTTATTCTATTTTTTTCTTCCTCTTTTCCTACCCGAGTTCTTGGATGAATACATCGGTGTATCCTCCATCATTTTCACTCTCTTATTCTCCTCGTTATGATGGTTTTTCTTGACTCCAAAACACCTTGTTTGTGATCTCCAGAGGAAGAGTTGTTGAACCCTGTGAAATGCCTCTTTTGGCAGAGAGTCTACCCGTTTGGTGATTCCCTACTCCAGAAACTTTTCTAGATCTAAATTCTCCCTCTCTAGAATCTCCTGCAATTCATGGTCTTCCGTGCAAGCCTCACTTGGGGTCATCTCGTGGTCCCTATTGAGCTCCACAATGCTTGGCATATCATCCTTTTGTTTGACGTTTTCTAGTATATCCTCCAGATTAGCATCCCATTCCTTCTAAGTGAGAATATTCTCTGATTCCTAGTTTGTCCCATTGTTTTCAACTTCTTCTAAGATCTTGAATCTATTGTGGCTCGGTTGTCCATATTCATTAATTTTGTTTTGGTACTACTTGCCTCCTTTTCCGTTACCACCAAGCTTAGTAAAACCTTCAGGATCCTTGCCTATATTAGCTTTCATGTTACTCTCCAGCTTGTTCATTGGGCAGTCCCTGTATAGGTGCTCGTGTTCATGGCACTTATAATAACTAAATGGGATGTGTTAATAGTCCACTTCCTACACCCATTCCTCATCATACACTTCTAAAATGATTGCATCTGAAAGTGCCCCAGATAATTCCATTTCCACATGTATCTAGGTGAAGGAAATGTATTTGCCTCTTAGAGTAGCATCTGAGATCTTTATAAAACGCCCTGGCTTGTTGCTGATAGCATTTAGAGACTCTGACAGGCAATAATCTAAAGTAAGGGAGTAGAGTCTTATCCATACCGGCACCAAGGTGAAATTTTCTCATTTTGGGACAAAGTTCATTACCCATTGTCTCATATAATGGCCTACAGAAGTGTAAAAATAGGGTCCTCCCTCAAGCACTCTGTCTTTATCCTCTAAGCTTGTGAACACCACCATGAAGAAGCCCTTGGACCCAAGGTGAAGGTCAATTTTCCTCTTTGGCTTCCAGTGGTTCCTTATCCATTCTTGCAAAGCCTTCTCCATCGACCAAATTCCTATAAATTTATAGATAACAAAATATTCCTTCATGTGTTCTTTGTGCACCTGCAGCGCTGGGTCACCTAAAACGACTTGAGGAATAGTGGTCGAATTGGGTTTACAGACCCCAAATGTACTCATAGGAGAAACTTTCCAGCTGCTAACCTCTGTCCTCTTCTCCTTACTAGCTTCCTCATGATTCTCTTCCTGTCCTTGAGGTCTGATGGTTTCTGATTTTTATGTATTGGTAGCCTCTATTACCACCTTCGTTGGTTTCTTGAAGCGAGTGATCCATCTCCCTTGCTTCTGTCTACAACCACTTAACTGTAGGAGGGAGCATAACTCCCTCCTTTGTGCCCTGCCATGGTGACCAGCATCAAAACCCTAAAGCAAAATCCTAGTTTAGATTGCAGAGCCTCTAAACCATTCTCCTAGGGTATAATATTATTCATAGGGATTATAATATTAATCTTAGTGTTTAATATAAATCCCTCGTTGTTGAGCAATATTTCATTGAAAATCACATGAGAATTTTTTTGTCGATGTTTTTCGAACCAACTAGTGTCGTTCAACGTTAGGAAAAGATGGAGATTCATATCACGACCTCCCTTGTGTTTATACTCATGATCAACCATATTTATTTTAGGGTTTATAATATTTATGTTAGGATTTATATACATTGGGTTTATAATATTTATCCCTTTGGTTTAATATTATTCCCTTGTCTATTTAGTGTCGATATTTTAGGTTTATTATTCCCTTGGGTTTATAATATCAATCCGTTGGGGTTATTAATATAAGGGATCATATTTCCAGGGTCTAATTTTCATAGGGTTTATAATTTTAATCCTTAGTTTTTATATAAATCCCTTGAGATCATGGTTCATGGTATAATAAATTATTTTTAAATTAACAATATTATTGTTGTTGTTGTGGTGGTGGTGGTGGTGGTTGTTGTTGTTGTTGTTGTTGTTGTTGTTGTCGTCGTCGTCATCAAAATTATAAAATAAAAAATAATATTTCTAGCTTTTAATAATTAATAGTATTAATTTAAAATGAACTATTAATTGACTATTATTAATATTTAATTTACTAAATTTACAAGTTATTATTAATATTTGTTAATTAATAATAATACTAAATTTAAATAATGATATTATTATTAATTAATAATTATATTATTAACTCATAATATTGTATTACTATTGATATTATATTATATCAGTATTAATGATATTATATTTAAATAATAATTATTAGTAATAATGATATTAACTACTTATTATTAATTAATAATTATATTAAATTTAAATAATAATAATAATAATAATTAGTTGCAGTAATTTTAATTAATAATAACAATTATTTAGTATTGATCCCTTGGGTTTGTTGATCTCTTAGCTTATAATATTTATTCCTTGGGTTTACTAATTAATTAGGTTTATAGTATTAATAATCCAATGGTTTTATTAACCCTTTTGTTTTAAAATGTTAATTCCTAGGGTTCATTAATGCCATTTGTTTTTAATATTGATTCCTTGTGTTCATTGATGATTTTTTTTTATAATATTTATCCCTTGAGTTTAAAACATTAATTCATAGGGCTTATTAATCACTTGGGTTTATTAATCATTTGTATTTATAATATTAACCACTTAGATTTATAATATTAATAATCTCGTGGGTTTATTGATCCCTTATGTTTATAATATTAATAGAACCTTGGATTTGTTGCTCCATTGGGCTTATAACATTGATCCCTTGAGTTTTCTAATTCTTTGGGTTGGTAATATTACTCCCTTGGGTTTATAATATTAATAATCATGTAGGTTTATCAATCCTTTGGGTTTAAAATATTAATTCATAGGCTTTAGTAATCCCTTGTGTTTTTAATATTGATCCATTGGGTTTGTTGATCCCTTAGATTCATAATATTTATCCCTTGGATTTACTAATTCATTTGGATTATAATATTAAACCCTTTAGTTTATTAGTCCCTTGGTTTTATAATATTAATAATTGCTTGGGTTTATAATTTAATCCCTTGGGTTTATAATATTAATAATCTATTGGGTTTAATAATCCCTTGACTTTAAAATATTAATTACTAAGGTTCATTAATCCATCGGGTTTTTAATATTGGTCCCTTGGGTATGTTGATCCCTTAGGTTTATAGTATTTATTCCTTGGGTATACTAATTCATTGGGTATATGATATTAATGACCCCATGGGTTTATTAACTCGTTGGGTTTAAAAAATTATTTCCTAGGGTTTACTAATCCCATGGGTTTTTAATATTGATTCCTTGGGTTTGTTGATCCTTTATGTTTATAATATTTATCACTTTGGTTTATTAATTTATTTGGTTTATAATATTGAAAACTTGGGTGTATTAGTGCCTTCGATTTATAATATTAATAATCACGTGTGTTTGTTAATCGATTGTGTTTTTAATATTGATTCCTTGGGTTTGTTGATCACTTAGGTCTATAATATTAGTCCCTTTCGTTTACTAATTCCTTGGGTATATATCATTAAACCCTTGGCTTTATTTGTGCATTAGGTTTATAATATTAATAATTCATTGGGTTTATAATTTAATCCCTTGGGTTTATATATCTTTTGGGATTAAAATATTAATTCCTAGGATTTATTAATCTTTCTGTTTATAATGTTAATCTATTCGATTTTCTGATATCCTAGGTTTATAATATTAATAATTCCTTTAGTTTATTATACTATTATTATTTGGAAGTAATAATATAATATTTTTTTAGTTTAATATATAATCTATATATAGTTGATATTTTTAATTTACTTTAACTAAATATATAAATATATTAATAATATTTATTCACAATATTGATGAGAGCTAAATATGTATTATAAATAATAATAAAAATATACTATTACCATGTTATATTTGAATTATATTATAATATGAGCTATAACCATTAATATATTTTAAAAAAAAATTAGAACATATTATTATCTATTTTTATATAATATATTATTATTATCTTGGAAAAAAAATATTCAATGGAAAGGGTAGAAATTTTCATTAAAAGTACAGGAAATGGGCTAGGTCCCTTATAATCATTGAGAACTTAGTCTCAGAATTTTGCAGGTAAACAAGCAAAAATACGTTATTGCTACATTCATATATATACTCTTAACTTCGATCATACTATATATCCTCCAAAAAACTCCACATAATTCTACTACTCAACAAAAAATAACATTATGTATATAAAATTCATCTGCGACTCATGTCTTCGAGGCTTGATATCTTCTTATGATTCTTTAGTATGCATACCCAGTTCCACACTCAAATGAGCACTAGGGTCCAGTTCATGGTTCGTAGCTGCAAAATTTTCCTCAGCTAACGAAGCAATGAAATAACAAATTATGAAGACCCCCTTTGGAATCCCCATAGCGACTGTCTCCACCTGAAATTCGACGTTCTCCACTTTATGTCTCAGGTTCAACAAACCAGTATTAAGTTGTTCAATTGTTTTTTGCAGCACCTTTATGTACTTCCCAAGGCAAGATAATTCAGCAAAAAAGCAACCATGTTATCATTAATCTCCTTCATTATTTCTTTGAAAACCTTCTTACATGAGCTGTCAACAATTTCCCCAAAACTCCTGTTGTGCCTAGACTCCTCATCATCATTGTTGCTACCATTACTCATAAAAGCCATTTTCCTTGCTGTTCTCCCCTACATCAGAGAAATTCGATGTCTGATATGATTTAACCAAAAACTATAAATAAGAACCTGATCATTTCCAATATTCCTTCCCATCTTACCACGCATAAATTCATTTTGATTCTACAACATTGCTAAGCCGCCTTCCTCCCTCTCCATCATCACTAGTTTCTACTTGACTCAACCAGTCATGGTACAAATTATGAACTTGCCTTGTCTCCTATTTATTAACCAAATTAATAACCAAGGGCAGAGAACCCACTTGTTTTATGTCATGGCCACCTTTCTATCGTGCTTCCAATTGTGATTTAAATTCCAGTTAACATTTCTTTCTCCCGAGACTCTCCATCGTATCCTGAGTATGCTCTCATTCTTAATTACTTGCATTTCCATATTAATTCCTGAGCTCTAGCTGTAATCCAAAATTATTACTATAAATGAAAGTTTGAAGGGATATGACATATATCACTATGTTGGTTTATAAGCAAGGATCTTCCTTTAATTCCACTCCAATATTGGCTTCTACATCCGCTACTTTATTATTAGCTCTTTTAACATGGAAGAATTTGAATTTTTCTATTTCTCTAAGGAGATACACTATTCTTATGTATAATAGAGAGGTATCAAAATCAAAAAGATCTTCAATTTTGGAAAGGCGATAACCACCATCAAATCCCCATGAATAATCAGACTCTTGATGCCCTTGGTGATGTTGATCTTGAAACCTTGTTAGAGAAAGAGCTCTTCATCTTGATTGTTGGTGGCTTTCCCGAGGCACCCAGAGAACTTTATTTCATACTTTTCTTCAAGATTTGGAAACACCCCTCCCACTCGAGCCTCACCGTACTATTATTTTATATTATCATAATAAATTGTTATATATCTATATATATATATATATATATAGAGAGAGAGAGAGAGAGAGAGAGAGATATATATATATAAGTAATAGTATGATATATTTTAGTTTAATATATAGTGTGTATATAGTTAATCTTATTAACATATGCCAACTAAATATATAAAATATATTGACAGTTATATTTGTAAATATATACTAATTATTCATGCTAAAATAATGGTGAAAATAAATACATATTATTAATAATAACTAAATGTTATTATTATGTTATATGTGAATTACATTATATATTTAAATATAACTATTAATATATTAGCGAAATTTTAAATAATATATAATATTATATTAATATAGAAATAATGTTAATATAATAAATATAATTATATAAATATAAAATAATATGGCTATTATTATTTATATAGTTATTAATAATCAGAAATATTTATCGTTTAACCAAGTCTCTTGTATGGAATTGCTTACACATGGACAGTAGACTCCACTAGCATGTTTCTGGGCATGTTGGAAGGACGAGTTGGGTTATAGTTTGTTGGAAAATGAGAAGAGAGAGTGTGCTTGGATACATGGTGTGCAAATCTCATATGCCAAAAGTGGAGGTTTGATACAAATGAACTTGTATTACCAAAAAATTTGTTATGCAATATGAATTCAAAAAGTTTGCTCTTCCATCAAACTTCATTCAAACTGTATAACTAATGTATGGAAATAGATAATATGAAAGTTGTTGCAAAATTATCATTTGAATTTTTTTTTGTCTATAAATTTATTTAATATATTTTAATTATCTCGAAGGAAAATATAAATATATTAGTGTAAGTTAAAGTATATATATATATCTATATATATATATATATATATATATATATATATATATATATATATATATATATATATATATAGTTGTTTAAATCCACATCTCAATAGAATTTCCGGTCTTTTTATAAAAGTATTTTAATTTTTTTTTACAAGTATATTACTTTTAAAATAATAAAATATTTTTAATATTATTATATTTTATTTACGCATGATGGTAATTATAGTGATTATTACTTAGTAAAAGTAATTTTGATTTATCATGTAAAATTTTATAATTAATTAATTTATTTTAATATATTAATTATATGACTAAAAAAATATAGAAAATTTGCTTTGGAAAAAAATTATTCATTTCAAATTAAAATATTACTTTTATTCCGATAGGCATTATGTTGTGATGTTTTTGTTGTTGACACTCTTGAGATTCGTCGTTCTCAATAGGTGCTACATATCTCAACAGTGACCACTCTGCCAAATATGGCCACAAGTTATTTCATTTTATGCAATCGACCAATGAATGTAATGTAGTGTAATATATTTTGTCAAGTTCTTCCAACTGTGTTTGATGAAAGATGGCTTGCGCTCTATATGTTAGTGATTTTGTTGTAGAAAACATGTCCTCTCCATTTCAACTTTTTCTGTGAGTAATAAACCTACCAAAATAATTAGGTTGGACGTGGTGAAGCTCACAATGCCATATAATCTCATTTCCTTCCCTCTGCTTTGCCCTGATGATGACCATTAATGGTAATGATAGGAACTTCGATGATCGCATGGATGAGATTTGAAACTACAATGCTCGTTAGTCAACGTATTGAGACATGCATCGCTAGAGCTAGTGGACATGGATTTCAGAGATTCACGAGCCTGGGAATAAAAAGTGGATATGGATGAGACCCTTTAGAACAACATATATGGAAGCTCGAGCTTACAATGTGGCTGCACTCAGCATGAAAGGAAGATCCTCTTTTCCGAATTTGCCAGATTTCATCCACACACTTCCTCACCCCTTGTCTTTGAATCCTAGAGATACCCAATTGGCGGCCACTGAATTAATGCTACCAGCTCACAATATAGAAGAAAATATAGATCAATGACTTCAAAATCAGGCTCTTCGAGGGCGAAACCTCCTTTACATTACACAAATGAGTAATTCTTGGATGATACAAATGACAAGGCCTCCTTTCTATATATAGGAGTCTAAGGGGTGTCAATACAATCATATCGTACATAACAATAATATTTTAGGGGCACAACAATAATAATAGTGGGCTTCTATGGGGCACAATAATACAATAAGGGGTTAGACTAGTAGTATAGGGAAGTAACATGCCCCTCTCTTTCAAAAATTGTTATCCTCAACACTTGACTAGCTATGGATGTTTCTGTATAAAATTATCATCGTCCCATGTGGAACCTCCAGTGGGTAGATTCTTGCACTTGATGAGATACTCTGAAATTGATTGATTTCATAGTTTTTGATTTCTTGTTTGTGTGACTGCTTCAAGTTCCAATATGATTTTTCCTTCCTCATGAAGTTCTGAAAATATTTTTTGAACTGGGATCTTCTCACCTATAACCATCTTTAAACATGAAACATGGAGAATTGGGTGCACTTGGGAAGATGCAAGAGGCTCTAATTTGTATTCCATAGTACCAATCTTTTGTAACACCTTGTACGTACCATAATACTTTGGTGAGAATTTATTATCCTTCTTATCTTGCTTCAGGGATATTTGTTTGTATAGTTGTAGTCATAGAAATGCCCAGTCACCTACATCAAAACTTCTTTATTGTGATGTTGATCTTCACATTGTTTCATTCTATTCCGTGCCAAAGTGAGGTTATATGTTAAGAGTTTTAGAACTTGTTATTGATGCTTGATGTGATCTTCCAGTTCTTGAACTTTAGAATTTTGTTTAAAAGATGATGTGATGGACTGTGGATGATATCCATACACTACTATAAATGGGGTCATTTTTGTTGTAGTATGGAAGGGAGTGTTATACCACCATTCAGCCAAAGGGATCCACTTAACCCATTATGTCATTTTATCAGATACAAAGCAACGAAGATATCCTTCCAAACATTTTTTTCGCTATCTTATTTTTCCCATCATATTGAAGATGATAAGATCAGATATGAGCTAAATGAGTACCCAGAGAAGAAAATAATTATGTCTAAAAATTTCCAGTGAAAATGGAATCTTTGTCTCTTGCAATAATCTTTGGGTTTCCATGTAGCTTTTCAATTGTTTCCATAAATTTAGTAGCAACTGCACTAGCTTTAAATGGATGATATAATGCACAAAAGTGTGCATACCTGTTAATTCTATCAACTACCACCATGATGACACTCTTTACTTTGGACTTGGGTAAACCTGTGATAAAATCCATTGAAACCTCCTCCCAACATTGACTTGGAATGGACAAAAGTTATAACAGATTTGGGGTCTTAACTTTAGTTTGTTGGAAAACCAAACATTCTACCACAAAATTTTGAATATCAGATTTAGGGCCATCCCAAAAAAAATTATTTCTTAACCTTGTGGTAAGTTTGAAAAAATCCTAAGTGCCCTCACTTGGGACAAGGTCCCCTAGGGTCAATTTTGGCGAAAAAGCCCAAGTTTTGGGGAAAAAAGCCAAAGTTTTGTTGTAAACAGAGAACGTAGATAGTAAAGTGTCATAAAGGGTTTTACGCTTCTTTTATGTAAGTTGTGTCGGATTTTGTAGATACATCCATGGTCCATGGACCATGGGATTATATAAGAAGGAGATTCTTACAGAGTCTAAAGAAGTAGACCGAAGGATCAATATGAAAGTAATGGGTCAGTATAAGAAAAAGAGAAGAAGTATTAGAGTAGAAGAGAGGCTTTGCAGCTGCATGCATAGAGGCCTGGAGTAGAGTCTACAGTTGAGTCCGCAGAACCCTACAGCTAAGTGCACAGGGAAGTCTTGAGTCTATAAGAAGAACTTAAGTATTAATAAAGAGATTATTCCAGAAATTCATGTGCTTATCTATTTCCTTCTGTTATCAATGAATGCACTATTATGTTATGATGAATGTTGGGTATATGAATTATTACTATATTGATGCATGATTTTACATGTTTTATATTGTCATATGAACGCAAGTAATAGTAACTATTTATGTGATGAATATCTTGCTGCCTCTTAAAGTTAATGAACACTTAAGCTGATTTGGGTAAATATAGAATTAGGAGTAATCACAGAGGCATGTAAGTCATTGATTTACCTGTTTGGGGTCTGCAAAAGATAGGCATATACCTTCGCACAGGTCTAGAGGCTGGTTGAAGGAAGTTATATCGATAAGCCTTGAGGGCTTATCGATCTGCACGAAGGAAAGTTTAGGGCATAAAATGACATCACGCTCATCTCTAGGTGTGGAAACTTGGTTCCACCTCCCACGATATTGCCTCTGGTGAGACTTCAGTCCAGGCTCCACGGGTTGATGATGAAAGGGCTAGTAGTGTAGGGATTTGTTTGGCAAACATAAATTTGAACCTCAGTTAGGACCCACTAGGCCAAAAAATGGTTATGTTTTCGGGACCAGGATCTGCATAAATAGATGTGTGATGTCACATCACTAGACTCCAATTAAGAAGGAAATTAAAGAGTGGTTGGATAGAAAGATCCACAAATTTGCAGCACAAGAAAGCAGAAATTTGTGACATATGAAAGAACAGTGGTTGGACAAGTATCTGTACATAGAGATACACAAAATTTTATTTTGTTCCTTCCCAATCGAACTATACAAGTGGATCACTAAATTGGTAGACAACCTGGGAAGGTGGAGGCTCGATGATCCAATAGTGTCGACCCTGGAGGTAGTTCAGAGATTGGAAGTCTTTGAAGATCAGATCACACGCGTTGTCGATCACTAGCTTGATCGTGTCATCAAAGGATTTGTGACAAAATTCACGGTCGATACCTCGGTCAGCTACATTGAAACAGAGTGATGCTTCTTCAAGGGTCCTCGAGGTAAGTATTTGAGATATTTGAATACTTGGATTAAGATTTTCTTGTGTGAAAAGTGGGTTATGCAATTACCTTGATGTTTATAGCTAGGCGAAGTGGAAAGCTATTCAGGGATAGAGGAAGAATAGGTCCTGAATATAGCCCATTAATTGAGCCTCCTCTAAGTGACAACGAAGAACCAAAATAGGCTTCATCACAGAGTGTTGTCTAGTTAATAAGGCAAGGGTTCCTGTGAATACCCCATCTGCCCAAACCACCTCCATCTTCACCTACAGAGCATACACCTTCGCCCACACCATCAACGCCTCCGCCATCATTCGATATGTTGAATATGATGAAGTTTCCTATTTTAAACGGCTTGGGAAATGAGGACCGGGACTAGTTTTGGTTCATTATGAAGGTTGTGTGGACAAGCCAGAATATCACAAATAATTAAGTGAAGAAAACAACGTTGTTTACTACTTGACAGGATCGCGTGTTAACATGGTACATTAAGAGCTACACCAATAACCCAACGGCTTCATTGGTAGACATTCAGACTGCGTTGAATAAGGAATTTAGTAGGCCCAAGTCAGAATCAAAATCAATCATTAGATTCAAAGCAATCATGAAGAGGCCTGGCGAAACAACCTATTAGCTGGATCAAAGATTGAAATTCTAGATCTGCGAAGCTAACATGAATCTTATGGATGGGTAGCACTGTCAATGGTTTATAGCTTCACCCTTGCCTCACTTAAGGGTTGCTTTATCATAGAAAAAGATTGGGACCGAGGTGGAAGCCCTGGAAATTGTGATGAGATTGTATGAGACCCCAATTCAAAATGTTTCTTTAGGAGTACAGCAAATCCGTGTGGAGTTGTAAAATATTTTCCTAGAGTTTCAAAGTCTCAAGAAGGATAGAGCGGCTCAGCCAAAGGTGCATGAAGAAGTTTGGTGCATAAAATGTAAGAGCTAGAGGCATGATAAAGATCACTACCTCATTTTCGCCAATTATGTTGTAGGAGGAGGTCGATGCCTATGATACCAGAAGCTCAAGCAGGGCCATGTATAGCACCCACCTTGTGGTGCAGTATCTGTTAGGTAGCTAGAAAAAATGTAACATACAATTGCCACTTAGTGTAAAAAAATTTGCAGACACCGCAGCAACGCTTCTGTAACTTTTGTAAATCGGTGGCTCATGATGAGCGTAATTATCGTATCTATGAGCTAATGATGGAGAGAACACCCGTGTATCGAATGAGAACAGAAATTCGACCTTTTGACCAAGGCACTGGAGGAGCGCGAGGAGTATATCAGGGGCACGGACGAGGTCAGGGTGGAGGAGGACCTGTGGGAGGTCGGGGACAAGTAATTTGTTACAATTGTGGAGTGCTAGGACACTACGCATGCAAGTGTACGAGCCCAATGCATCTGTCGTGTTGGTACTGTACTTAGTTTGATTACATGATAGAAGACTGCCCTCTATTGATAAGGAAGATGAGGAGAAAAGGGTGCAGCCTTGGCAAACCTACCCAAAACCTGTAGATGATGAGGGTTGAACCCCGCGAAGAGGATCCTAATGTAAATATTGTGCTGCGAAGTGGAATGACGGTTGGCGAGGATAAAGGAAAGGATCCTAAACAAAGTGAGTGGATCCACAAAGCTCTATAAAGGAGGTTGGATTTGATTTGGAGTGCACAAAAGAAACATTCATGGAAGCAAAGAAAAGCTTTGTTTAGGCCTCTACCTCCGGAAGTCACGATAGTGTGTCTAAATAAATGGACCCCTCCATTCTTACTACCTTTTTGGAAACTTTCATGAATATGTTGCGTGATAGAAAGGTCGTGAAAGGGCTATAGGAGTTGATAAATAAGTGTACTGGTAAAGAAAATGCTATTGAAGGACCTTGTGTAGTCAGAAAAATTGGTAAGCATAAGGCAAGAACGGGGTGTGAGATGAGACTCACTATGCAAATAGGAGAATATGAAATGGATCAAGTTATTATAGACTTGGGTTCGGATTCGAACATGTTTCCTAAATAGATATGGGAAGGAATATAGAGACCTTTGGTTTAGTGGTCTCTAATTAATTTGAGGATGGAAAATCAACAGAAGCTTATCCCCATGGGAAGATTACAGGGAGTTATAATAGATATTGAAGGCACGAGCACATTGGTTGATTTCAAAGTGATAGATAGTGCTGATGACAACAGTCCATAACCCCCGCTCCTTGGGATCAATTGGGCTTTTGATATGAATGGGGTGATCAATTTGAAGAAGAAGATAATGTCATTTGAGAGGAAATTGCTCCGCATAGTAGTACCTTTGGACCCTGCAGAAGGAGCACACTGTATTGAACTGATCTGTGATTATGAAAGTGATGATGATTTGGATCAGATCTATAAGATAAAATAACTAGACCAAGATTGGGTCAATCCAACAACTGATGGATGCGATGCATGGTACCGTGAAGGTTCATGCACATCAGACTCAGATGAGGAGTTGGAACACTGGCATAATAGGTTGCACGAAGTATCTACACTGTGTTGTAACATGATTACTAAATCATTGCACTGTGTATCATCAAAGGTAAGAAGTTTGCCTTATTATGATGGTCTAATTAATGTAGATAAATTTTTGGATGAATTTGAAAGGGAAGTACCAAAGAAGCATCGCTTCCAAGCACTGGATTTGGCATTGCGTGCTACGTCTGCAAGATGGTGGGGTATGCATAAAGACAGTTTTGATGGATGGCGCGAGTACAAAAAATGATGTGATTGTAGTTTGGTCACCCAAAAGTCTGATTAACAGAGAAATATGATGGAAGGGATGATCTACATGATCATTTAGCAAAATGGATTGATGCTTATGGAGCAGAGCCACAACCCGAGTGGGTGCATTTGTTCTGTCACACTTTGGATGTAATACCCATGAATTGGTACCTGGAAATAGAGCTATGCCATGGCACTAACAAGTGGGACATTTTACGACAAGGATTCTTGATGAAATTCAGATTTGAAGATGGGTTCAATTGTATTGATGAGGCGTTGCAGGAGGTCAAGGCAACAATCTTTAGAATACCGCCAGATCCTTTGGATTTGACTCAACCAAATTGGAGCACCCAGTTTCACCATGCACTCGAGTGCTATAATGTGACTACAGAAGAAGAAGACGAGGATCCGAGGAACATTAATATCTCGAAGACAGAAGGCCATCATGAAGTTGAGCGACCGTAGATAAAGAATTCTGATATCACCGTGCCAATGAAAACTAGACAAGTGAACATTGACACAAAGCCAGAGCTGGAGTTTGTGAAGATATGGGACTACTGGGATGATGCTACAGTGGACAAGGTTGTTGACTTTCTCCGTGAATATCAGGATTTGTTTCCCAAAAATTTTTTAGACTTAAAAGGCATCATATGTGATTTGGGAGAGCTGAACATAAATTTGAAGCTAGAGGTGAACCCTGACAAGAAGAGGCCATATCGCCTTAATCCCAAGTACAATGAAAAGGTTCACTTAGAGTTGGATAGGATGTTGGCAACAGGTATTATTGAACCAATGGAGGAATCTGATTGGGTAATTCCAATGGTAGTTCAAGAAAAGGAGTAGAAGGATGAAATAAGGATTTACATAGATCTCAGGAAGTTGAACGATGCTTGCGTTCACGATCCTTTTCCAACTCCATTCATAGATGAGGTAATGGATAATGTTGGTGGGTAGGAGGCATATTCATTCTCTGATGGGTTCTCTGGATACCATCAAAGAAACATTTTTCCAAAAGATAAGAGTAATACTACCTTCGCAACTGATTGGGGATGCTTTTAGTATATGGTAATGCCTTTTGGGCTTAAAAATGTGTCGACGATCTTCTCGCGCATAGTCATCGTGGAGTTCAAAGAGTTCATTCACAAATTTTTAGAGGTATATTTTGATGATTGGATAGTTTTTGGACTGCTAAAGGGCCATGTAGCTAGTTTGCACTTGATGCTAGATATTTGGTGGAGGTATCAAATTGCACTAAACTTGAAGAAGTGCTTCTTTTGTGTCACTTTCAGAATCTTGCTAGGTCATGTAGTGTGCAGAAAAGGATTAATGGTGGACCTTGATAAGAGCAGGGTCATAATTAATTTGGAGAAGCCAAGGACTATTAAATAGCTATGCGCAATGCTGGGTCATATTGGATACTATTTCAATTTCATCAAGAGTTATGCTTAGATTACCGCACTGATGGAAAAGATACTAAAGAAGGACACTAGATTTTGTTGGGATGAAGAATGTCAGTAGAGTCTAGATGTATTGAACGAGAAAATGGTCACAACACCGATCCTGGTCTTCCCAGATTGGAAGAAGCAATTTCATGTGCATGTGGATGCTTCATGTATTGCACTGGGAGCAGTAAAGACATAAGCCAGTGAAGGATAATTGGATCACCCTATAACATTTACAAGCAGGAAGTTGTCTAAGGCTGAAAAGAATTATTCAACAACAAAGCATGAAGGGTTGGCTATGGTGTACACACTCCAGAAGTTCAGACATTATTTGCTAGGTGGACACTTTAGGGAGTATACAAGCCATTCTACATTAAAGTACCTAATCAACAAGCCTATGTTGGGGGGAGGATATGTAGATGGATCTTATTGTTTCAGGAGTATGATTTTGAAGTAATTGTGAAGCTAGGGTGATTGAATGCATGGCCAGACCATCTGTCACACATTGAAACAGGAGAGGAGCCTACCAATTTGGAGGAAGGATTTCCTGACATGCAGCTCTTTGTAGTGCACATAGCAGACAATCATTTTACAGACATTATCCACTTCCTAACTACAAGAACGACTCTAGAGGGATACACTAGTCAATAGAAGAAGGAATTAGTGGTGCCCGTGATAGACTTTTCTATTATTGTAGGCCATTTGTATAAGATGAGATCAGAAGAAATACTGCGATGTTATGTTCCTGATTTTTAATGAAGTAGTATCCTTGTTGAAGCTCATGGAGGAGCTCCGAGAGGCCACTATGCAGGGAAAGCGATAGCGCAGAAGATTTTACGCACTAGGTTTTAGTGGCCAATGTTGCATAAGGACTCCAAAGCATATTATAGTGCGTGCGATGAATGTCAGAGAATGAACAGACCACACCGAGGGATGAGCTACCCTTGAATCCACAAGTATCATTGTAGCCATTTGAGAAATGGGTAATTGATTTTGTGTCACCAAGACAACCTTTGGAAAAGAAGACAGGTGCATAGCATATCATCACCGAGACTAAGTATTTTACCAGATGGGCAGAGGCTCATTGTGCAAAGGACTATACAAGGGCAACCATAGTAAAACTTTTGTTTGAGTATGTGTTGACCAGTTTTGGTTGCCTGAAGATTTTATTGAGCGATCGCGGTACACACATCCTTAATGAAACAATCAATGTGTTGACAGAGGAGTTCCAGGTTTATCACCAGAAGAGTATGCCATATCATCCTCAAGACAATTCGAAGGTTGAGGCCTTTAATAAGATATTGGAGAATTCTCTGACAAAGGTTTGTAACATGTAGAGGAATGATCAGGATGTGTGCATATCAGTCGTCTTATGGGCTTATAGAACTACCTGTAAGAATCTTACTAGATAGACACCTTTTCAGTTGGTCTATGGAATAAAGGTTCTGATGCCTATGGAATACATTTCGCCTAGTCTATGCATAACGGCTTTCAAGAGAATGGCACACGGCAGAGGCCCAGAAGTGAGGTTCGCGCAAATAGCAGAGCTCAAGGAAGATATATTTTTGGCTCAATTCCATCAGCAGGTTCCGAAAGAACGTGAAAAATGTTGGCACGATTGACACGTCAAAATGTGCACCTTCAAGGTAGATGATTTAGTTTTATTATATAACAGTAAGTTTGCTAAGTTTCCAGGGAAATTTTAGATGCACTCTCTAGGGCCATATGTGATCAAAAAGACTATCGATGGTGGAGCAGTTCAGCTCGTGAAATTGAATGGAGATGCATTTCGGGGAATGTTAAATGGAAGCCGATTGAATCCATACACCAGGGATCCAGCCTAATGACTACATGAGGGTAGCACAACCTTAGCACTCCAAGAAACTACAAGGAGGCACGGGACTATAAATGACACTGCCCAGTTTGTAGAGCTGCGCAACAAGGGAGCCACACTATAGGGGTATAGACCATGTAACACAGCCAAAAAGTGACTATTACTATCAATGTTCATGATTTGACTGCTAGGAGACGGTTAAAAGGAGTGGGGGGGTGACATTTAAAGAAATTAATGCTGAATTTAAGAGTGAAATATTTGGAAATCTACCTCCAACCTCTCATTTATGTATGTATTTTGGGGGGAACAGGTCAAATTTTAATTCGAATTCACCTATAAATTCACATGGTCTTCCAACAAAAAACACTTTCCAATTTGAGAATTTTTGTGTTGTGTTATCTGTTGCACATTTACCATGAGTTCTTTGAGGATTTTATCACAAGCCCCATGCTCAATCAGTATTCTGAGTCAGTTAGAAAGATTATTCGTGATATTATGTTAGGACCAGGTCCCACAGAAACTGCAAGTACTGGGGGAGCTATCACCTCTAAGGGATTTTCTCTAGAAGTGATGAGTATGGAGTTTCCAATAGCAGTGCCTATGACACTGAGGTCACCTAGGCTGAAGCCTACGTTGATGACAGAGGTCCCCAAGCCGAAGAATGCTAAGAAAAATAAGTTGATGATGGTGTGCGAGTCATTGAGGAAGCCTGCAGCTATACAGGCTCAGAGAAAAGAAAAAACAAGCACGAAGGATAAGGAGAAAGTGGTGGATCTGGAGGCAAAGAATGGCACAGAGGATATCAACATGGAGGGGGTTGATCCTATTTCTAGGTTGTCGGATTATATCCCTCCGTGCAAGGTAAAAGTGAAGGTCCCGAAGCACCCATATAAGGGACACTTCCTCCTTACACACCCTTGCTTCCAGAAAATATAACTTTTGAAGGTCCGCACTTAACACAGATCCCACACTTGAAACAGGAAGATTAGGACTTAGTGGACCATGAGCGTTTCCCCCACCTTACCACCGAAACCTTCATGAGGAGGGTTTTTACAAGGATTCTGGTGTCATGGTGTTGGAGCCGATGGAATGGATTTGTGGGTTCCACAAGTCCGGGTTGTTCAAATTGCTATGGGTACCCCACTATCACTGTGCCATGATAGATCTAATTGTCCTTAAGAATTTATTATGTCTGGTGCATGATGGGTGCATGCAGCTGAATGAGCCGATCCCCATCATTGATATGCTAATCCATCGGATCACATTATTACCACATTATGTATTGAATCTGGACAACGAACTTGGCGGAAAGAAAACTGAGCATGACCTCACTAAGAAGATTAAGGACAAGTTTAAAATTGTCAAAAAGTCATGTGGGTATTCGATTACCTGCATTACTAACCCTGTAGTGAAGGTTGCCACGCAATTTGTGCTTTGAAAGGTGATGAGAAAGTGTAGCGTGGAGGTGGTGTCAGAACCAGTGGTTTCGTTAGCAGTTTAGTACATGGAGGGCATACAATTCAACTAGGTGCAATACTTGTGTAGCGAGTTCCTCACGAACTGCAGAGAGGCACATGATGATAGTAAGACCTTTCACTATTCATGGTTGTTGCTCTCAATTATGCTTGTCACGTGGGAGTTACCAGAGGAAAGCTAGTTTCCTTCTGTGGAGAAGGATTTACCACAAGTGGAAAAGTTTACATCTCTCTAGGCCACCAAAGATGTTGTGTGGTTCATAAAGAGCAAGATCTTTTGGGTGTTGAAGTAGGCGAGCATTCGCATGGTCATCAACCAAAAGCCATGGTTGTTACCAATTGTGTTCGAGTAACTTTTAGGGTACATGGAGTTCAAAGCAGACTTCAACCATGTCTACATCTGGGCATGAAAGGACCCCAAGTAGAAATGGTTCAAATTACCCTACTTGGCTACGGATGATGCTATTGTAGAGGTCATCAAATGCTGGCCAAGAGAGTGGAATTCCGCATCCAATGTGGCCACTGGGACTAGCAAGTCCATGGAGAAAAAGAAAAATGAAAAACGAAGCAGCCAAATAGAAGGTTCAATAGTTGGCTGAGAAGAGGAAGAAAGAGGCCGAGGAGAAGGCCCGACTAGAAGCGAAGCACACTGCACAGAAACAGGAAGCATAGGAAGAGTGTTGCTTTGAAAGAAGTCAAAATTATCCTTTGCCCCAAATGGAGGAAGAAGAACAGTCAGAGTAGGGTGGCGGAAACTAGTAGGAAAGAACCTTCCGAGTGAAGGGGTATAGGGAGCAGGAAAGGGAAGGACTGCACAAGAAGACAAAAGCCACTAAGTCGTCGCTATATCCAATTACCTTAATAGAGGGTGACTTGGATGACATTGGAAATAAGGTGTAGGATACAACAACAGAACCGCTGCAATAGTTTGAGAAACAATAGAAGTAGGCACTGATCACCATACAGAAGGATCTGCGCGAGCTGCAAATCTAGACAATGAGAATTCAGATTGGTGCAAGACAGAGCAATGCTTCACCAACCAATTTGGCACCGGGGACCACTCAAGCAGCAAAGATGGTTTGGTCCTTGGATCTTCATGTAGTCGCGCTACCTAATGGAGCTTTGATCATGGAGGTGGTTGCTGACAAGGTTATTTTCATCACTTTAAAGAATATTGGCGTCAATTTGCTCACACTCCCCAGTGTGTTTCTTCACACATTGCGAGCAGGTGTGTGTTGGGTGTGGAGCCTGATTATCTTCTGTGTTCAAAGGTATCACCACATTGGACCACAGTTCGAAATGGGGCAGCAACCCCTCACTATATATGAGGGAATTGTATTGCGTCTATGTACATTTGTATTCTGAGTGAAAAAAAGAGAGGAGATTGAGTGCGAAGAGGGTGTTACAATGGATCTGTTGTAGGTTGTATCTCTTCAGTTTGCTAGATAATATAAAAAGAAGGACTGGTTGTTTCTCCGTGGCTGTAGCCCAAACTGGTTGAACCACGTATATCTGTGTCTCTCTTGTTTTATGCATTTTTTGTGTTTATATTTCTACAATATTTTATATGTTCCATTGCTCCATAATATATAATTTTCTAACAACTAGTATCGAAGCCAAAGGTATTTTTTTGGTTGACAAACTCACAGGAGAGAAGGATTCCTGGTTCGAGTGGGAGAAATGGCAGAAGATGGTAAGTTTAGGGTCAAGAAATTTAACGGCAAAAACTTCTCGTTGTGGAAGATGTAGATGGAAGATTATTTGTATCAGAAATATTTGTACCTACCATTCGGTGGAAAAACAAAGATGGCAATGGGTATGACATATGAAGAATGGAACCTTCTCGATAGAAAGGCACTCGGAATAGTGTGGTTGTGCCTCGCAGCGTCGGTTGCCTTCAACATTTCGAAGGAAACAACAATAGAACTTTTGATTAAGGTGTTGGTGAAACTATATGAAAAAAACTCGGCCTCAAATAAGGTATTTCTTATGAAGCATTTATTTAATATGAAGATGTTGGAAGGTGGATCTGTTGCAGACCATTTAAATGATTTTAATACTATTACAAGTTAGTTAAGTTCTGTAGGGGTAAACTTTCATGATGAAGTTAGAGCTCTATTATTCTTGTGCTCATTGCCAAAAAGTTGGAATGGTTTAATAATGGCCATTAGTAACTCTGTTTCTGGATCTAGTACTTTAAAGTTTGATGATGTTGTCGATGCTATCCTTACCAAGGAAATGAGATGGAAAAGCTCCGGTGAGACATCGGGTAATGCTTTGAGTGCAGAGTCTAGGGGAAGAAAAATGGAAAGAGGAAAGAGCTCAGGATATCATAGTAAATCAAAGAAAGGTAGATCCAAGTTCAGATTGAGGATAGTCTACTGGAAATATAGAAAGAAAGGACACCTAAAGAAATATTGTAGATCTTCGAAGGGAAAAGAAGGAAATTCACAACAAGAAAACAATCATGAAGCAAATGTGACAGGTGAGGTGTTACAAGATGCTTTGATTCTTTCTTTTGAAAATATTATTGATTCCTAGGCAGTAGATTCAGGGGCCTCATTCCATGGCACACCAGATAAGAACTACTTTCATGACTATGTTCAAGGAGATTTTGGACAAGTCCATTTGGGTGATGATAAACCCTGTAAAATTGTTAGAATGGGTAAGGTTCTTGTAAAACAGCAAAATGGAAACCAATGGCTACTAAAGGAGGTAAGGCATGTTCCAGATCTGAAGAAAAAATTGATTTGAATAGAGCAGTTAGGTGATGAAGGTTGTGTGACAACTTTCACAAATAAAGCTTGGAAGTTCACCAAATGAGCCCTAGTAATAGTGAAAGGCAAGAAGGTCGGTACATTGTATTTATGCAATGGTATTTCTAACTCTGTTAATGCTTTAACTTCCAAAGGAGCAGGTGCAGCATTATGGCATCATAGGCTCAGACATATGACTTAGAAGGGGATGAAGATCCTTCACTCAAAGAATTTGTTGCCTGGTTTGAAGAATGTTGATTTGGATTTCTGTGAGAAGTTCATTTATGGAAAATATAAGAGAGTTACATTTCTTAGAGTTGGGAATGAAAAGAAGAGCGAAAAATTAGAGCTTGTGCATACAGATGTATGGGGACTTGCTCAGCTATCATCTCTCGGTGGCTCTCATTATTATGTTACTTTTATTGATGATGCAACTACAAGAACTTGGATTTATTGTATTAAGAATAAATATGATGTATTTGATACTTTCAAGAAATGGAAAGATTTGGTTGAGATTGAGATAGGAAAGAAATTGAAGTGTCTCAGATCAGACAATTGAGGTGAATATTACAGTAATGAGTTTGATAGGTACTATTCATAGCATTGGAATTCACAGAGAGAAGACAGTTCCAAGAACACCACAAGAAAATGGTGTGTCAGAAAGGATGAGAACAACAGTCATGGAGAGTGCAAGGTGCATGAGATTGCATGCAGGATTGCCTTTGCAATTTTGGACAGATGATATAGATACTGATGTTTATCTAAGAGACAGAGGGTCTTCAAGTTCCCTGGATGGTGGTGTTCTAGAGGAAGCATGGACAGCTAAAAAGGTAAACTACTCTTTTTTAAAGCCTTTTGGTTGTGAGGCCTTTGTCCATACTAATAAAGAAAATAGAACAAAGCTTGAGGCAAAATCAAAGAAATGTACCTTTATTGGATATGGTGTTAATGATTTTGGTTATCGCTTATATGATTATGAAAATCACAAAATCATTCGGGGCAGAGATGTAATATTCAATGAAAAGGTCTTGTATAAGAATCTTTTACAGGAAAAGAAACAGGAAAAAGAAAACAAGGAATACACAATTCTTGATGAGATCACTGAAAAAGTAAAGGTGCTTGAAAATAATAATAATCAACAACCACCACAACAGTAACAGGCACCCCAAACACCTGAAAGTGGTGTTAGAAGATCTACCAGGATAATTAGACCCCCTGAACTATACTCTCCTTCATTATATTATTTATTGTTGACTAATTTTGCTGAACCCGAATGTTATGAAGAAGCAATGCGGGTTGAAAGCAAGAAGAAGTGGGAGCTAGACATGGAAGAAGAGATGGACTCCTTAAGGCATAACCAAACTTGGGACTTAGTCAGGCTACCTGCACGTAAAAATACATTGCAAAATAAATGGGTTTACAGGTTGAAGGAAGAATATGGAGGAAAACAGAGGTACAAACCTAGAGTTGTGGTGAAGGGGTTTGCATAGAAGAAAGGTATTGATTTTGATGAAATATTTTCTCCTGTTGTTAAAATGACTTCAATCAGAACTATTCTAAGTCTAGTAGTAGCTGAAGGTTTGCATCTTGAATAGTTAGATGTAAAGAAAACCTTTCTCCATGGGGATTTGGAGGAAGAGATATATATGCAGCAGCCAAAAAGATATGAGCTAAAAGGGAAGGAGAAGCTAGTGTGCAAGTTGAAGAAGAGCTTGTATGGCTTAAAACAGGCTCCAAGGAAGTGGTATCTAAAATTTGACAAGTTTATGTCTGAACAAGGTTATACTAGATGTCACTTTGAGCATTGTGTCTATCTGAAAAAGAAAAATGATGGCAGCTATATTATATTGTTATTGTATGTAGATGACATGCTTGTTGTAGGTTCTAACATGCCGGAAATAAATGTACTCAAAAGAAAATTGGCAAATTCATTTGCTATGAAGGATTTGGGAGCCACAAAACAAATCCTTGGTATGAGAATAACTAGAGATAGGAAAAATCGCAAACTAACATTGTCTCAGAATGAGTACATACAAAAGGTGTTGAAAAAATTTAATAAGCATAATGAAAAACCAGTTAGTACACCTTTTGCGAGCCATTTTAAGCTTATTAAGGAAATGTGCCCAAAGACCAAAGAAGACATGGATTATATGTCTAAAGTTCCATATGCATTAGCAGTTGGAAGCTTAATGTATGCAATGGTCTGCACAAGGCCTGATATTGCACATGAAGTGGGAGTTGTAAGTAGGTACATGAACAATCCAGGAAAGGAACATTGGATGGCAGTGAAATGGATTCTCAGATATTTGAAAGGTACCACAAATCAAGCATTATGCTTTGGTGGTTCAAACATTTCTCTACAAGGATATGTTGATGCAGATATGGCAGGTGACAGAGATAACAGGAGGAGCACTACAAGATATATATTTACTGTAGGTGGAACAACTGTCGGTTGGGTTTCAAAAATCCAAAGTGTTGTTTCACTTTCAACAACAGAAGCAGAGTATGTTGCTGCTACTGAGGCTAGTAAAGAAATGATTTGATTACAAAGGTTCATGGGTGAATTGGGCAAGGAGCATGATATGGGCACGTTATACAGTGATAGCTAAGGTACCATTGATCTTGCAAAGAACTCAACATTTCATTCTAGGACTAAACACATAGAGCTCAAATACCATTTCATATGATCAGTGTTGGAAGATGGAGAGTTGAAGCTGGAAAAGATACACACTAGCTAGAATCCTGCAGATATGCTGACAAAAGTTGTAACCGGGGAGAAACTAAGAATATGCTCAGTTTCAATTGGTCTTCAAGTATGATGAAGAAGATGAGAAACAACCATGTCCAAAGGGGTGTCATTTTCTAGCAAATGAAGCAGCGATGGAGTTTCTATAATCAGTCTCCAAGTGAGAGATTGTTGGGTGTGGAACCTAATTATCTTCTGTATTCAAAGGTATCGCCACATTGGACTCCAATTCAAAATGGGGCAGCAACCCCACCTTAAAAATATTCACTGCAGGGGGGTCTTGGGGGGGCAGCTGTGACCTTTGGGGGGCCCCCTTGGTGGGGGGTTTCGGGGGCAGCACCGTTGAAGCTAAGAATAGTTGTAAAATTGCCTTGTAAGAGTATAGTAATTTCTAATCAATCTAGGCCATTCATTAGGCGAAGATCTGACAATAGAAGTTATGTTTAATTTAGGGATTTTTGACTTAGAAGGCAACCCCTCACTATATATGAGGGAATTGTATTGTGTCTATGTAGATCTGTATTCTGAGTGAGAAAGAGAGAGGAGATTGAGAACAAAGAGGCTGTTACATCGGATCTGCTGTAGGTTGTATCTCTTCAATTTGATGGATAATATAAAAGGAAGAATTGGTTGTTTCTTCATGGACGTAGCCCAAACTGGGTGAACCAAGTATATCTATGTCTCTCTTGTTTTATGCGTTTTTTGTGTTTATATTTCTACAATATTTAATGTGTTCCATTGCTCTGTAATATATAATTTCCTAATAGTGTGATTGAAGAGACTAGGTCCCGGGAGTACCACGCACTGAGCATGATCAGTGGGTAAAAGGTCAGCAACGAATAAATGTTCATGGAGAAATTAGTAGCACTAGAAGCATGGAAGAAATTTCATGTGAAAAATGAACAAACTACAGCGGTGGTGGTTGAGGCATGCAGAACAATCCCTGAACTGCATATCCCAAAGGAAGCGCTAGTGGACAAAAAGATCAGGAAGTTGGCTGCAGGTGTGCGTGACATGACGACGAAAGTGTCCAATATTCAGTTTGAACTAAACTTGAAAATTACAGAGCTAGAGTTGAAGTCACAGCCTTCAACTCCACCACAGGTTAGAGAACAGCACGAAGCAGCTGTAAGGGATGGAGTCGCTGTAGCAGATGTCGCGGTGGTGGATTGCACGGCGCTCTTTGAGAAATCCATGGAGGTAGTCACGAAACTGCAAGAAGATCCTAACCTGAAAAGGTTAAACACAGAAGCCCATGAATTCCAATGGTGCTATGATGAAGTGCGAGTGACAGCATGCACTGTCACTATCGCATAGTGATTGGCCAAGTTGTATGAGGTGAAACAGTTGCTTGGATAGGTGGAATCAGTGTAGAGGAGAGAGGCGATCTTCAAGGCCAGATTGGGGCCTTAGCTTGATGAGGCCTATGTTATCTCTGCCACCATTGAGGAGAAGTTGGCAAGCCTATATAGAATGCAGTAGAAGATCAAGGAAGAAAATGTAGGGCCAACAACAGAGTAGTTGGTGAAGTAGATCAAAGAGGCCACCACATAGAGCGCGACTAAGGTAGCCGTATCACAAGTATATTTGGGAGGTCTCCACAGTATGATCTCCACACCAACAGAGTGACTCAAGGGCAAGTCACGATATTTGTGTTGGGGGACTGTTGGGACAAGGTCCCCTAGGGTCAATTTTGGGGTAAAAGCCCAATTTTTGGGGCAAAAAGCCCAAGTTTTGTTGTAAAGAATGTAAAGTCTCCACAAGTTTTGGTCACGAAACATATATATAGTAAAGTGCCATAAAGGATTTTACCCTTTTTTTATGTAAGTTGTGTCAGCTTTTGTAGATCCACCCATGGTTTGCAGACCATTAGATTTTATAAAAAGGAGAATGTTAGAGAGTTTGAAGAAGTAGACTGAAGGATGAAGATGAATGTAATGGGTTAGTAGAAGAAAGAGTGAAGAAGTCTTATAGTAGAAGAGAGACTCTACAACTGTGTGCAGAAAGGCCTAGAGTAGAGTTGGCAACTGAGTGCGTAGACCCCTACAGCTGAGTTCGGAGGGAAGACTTGAGTCTTTAAAAAGAACTGAAGTATTAATAAATATATTATTCCATAAATTATTGTGTTTATCTATTTCCTTATGTTACGAATAAATGCACTATTATGTTATGATGAATGATGGGTTTATGAATTATTACTGTATTGATGAGTGATTTTATATGATTTATATTGTCATATGAATGCAAGTAATAGTAATTGTTTATGCAAAGAATATATTGTTGCTTGTTAAATTTTATGTACACTTAATCATATTTGGGTAAATACGGAGTTAGGAGTAATCATAGAATCACATAAGTGGTTGATTCACCTATTTAGGGTCCACGAAAGACAGTCGTAGACCTTCGCGTAGTTCTAGAGGTTGGTTGAAGGAAGTTATATCAATAATCATTAAGGGCTTATCGATTTGCATGAAGGTAGGTTTAGGGCATAAAAAAACATCACGCTCATCTCTGGGTGTGGGAACTTGGTTACAACACCCCCACATATTGCTTCAGATGAGACTTCAGTGTGCGCTTCGCGGGTTGATGCCAAAAGGGCCAGTAGTGAAGGGACTTTTTGGAAAACGTAACTCTAAATCTGGGTCAGGACCCACCAAGCCAACACCCTTGTAAGGGAGAGGTGTGAATGTCCAGAAGAATCTTTTGTTTGAGTTTGGAATTCTTACAGAGGTATAACCGATATTTGTACCATAACGAATCATTTTTCCAACTAAATGTATTAGATGTGTTGGGATCTCGATACAGCGTTTGAATTAGTTCTCACACCTATTTTTCATTCTTCCATTCATCCCTTTCTTCGTTTATCCAATCTGGTTGGATAATAGAAATGGCACAAAACAATGCTTCCACATCCTCTTCATTTCTTGAGAGCGCATAAGCAGGAACATTTTGTTTCCCTTTTTGTAGATGATTTCAAATCCATAACCAAACATATTTCTAACCTATTTTTGTTATTCTTTTGAAGATAATATTTGTTCTAAAAAACATTTAATACTATCATGATCTGTTTTTACCATGAAGTGTCTTCCAATTAGCTAAGTTCACCATTTCTTAAGTGCAAGTAGTATTGCCAACATTTCCTTCTCATAAATAGCTTTGTGTAAATACTTTCCTTTGATTGGACGACTTTTGGAAGAAATGGGTCTTTCTTCTTGCATTAAAACAACACTAATTCCATTTCCCGAGGCATCACATTCCATAATAAAGGTTTTTGTGAAGTCTGGCATAGATAAGATCGATGCTTAGTACATTGCCTCTTTAAGATATTCAAAGGCCTTTGGTGCTCCTAGAGTCCAAGAAAATGCATCTTTCTTTAGTATTGTTGTTAGAAGTGCTACTATTCTCCCATAATTCTTAACAAACTTGCGATAATACCTTGTCAACCTAAGAAATCCGCACAGATACTTTATGGATGTGGGAATTTTCCATTCCTTAATGGCTTTAAATTTTCTAAGGTCTACCTTAACACCTTCATGAGGTACAATATGACACAAATCTTCCACCTCTTATAGTCCAAAGAAACATGTAGAGTTTTTTGTATATAACTTTTTCTCCTGCAATAGTTTGAGCACCTTGTCAACATGTTGAACATGATCCTTCCAATACTTGTTGTAGACTAGTATATCATCAAAAAATACTAACAAAAACTTTCTAAGCAAGGGTTTGAAAATGGAACTCATCAAACCTTGAAATGTAGAACGTGCATTGGTAAGGCCAAAGGGCATGACCAAAAATTCATAATGACCCTCATGAGTTATAAATGTTGATTTTGTAATATCTTGAGTCTTCATTATGATTTGATGATATCTTGAACGAAGATCCAACTTGGTGAAGTAAATTTTTCCATGTAATTCATCCAATAATTCATCAATGAGATGAATCGGAAATTTATCTTTAATAGTAATATTGTTGAGCTCCCCATAATCCAAGCACATGCACCATGATCCATCCTTCTTGTATGCCAATACCACTGGAGCAGAGAAAGAACTTTGACTAGGTTGATTTATACCAACCTCTAGCATTTATGCAACCATATGTTCAATTTCACTCTTTTGGGCACATGGATATCTGTAAGGGATGATGTTTGGGGGAACACTTCCTGGAATCAAATGAATAGCATGATAATGATCATGAATAGGTTGGAGGCCTTTTGGAGTCTCAAATACCTTCGAATAATTGTCCAAATTTTTCTGTAGATTTGGAGTAACAGATGATTTTGATGTGGGAACATTTAGTGAACATAATTGTAAAACTATGCCCCATTGTTATTTCATTATAATCTTTGTCATGATATTAGAGATGATTATCTTTCATGTTTTCCCTGTGATGCCCCTTAGTTCCACTTCCTTTTCCTTCCCAAAAAAAAATTCAACAGAAGTTCTTGAAAATTAAGAGCTATCATACCCAAAGATTATAGCCATTGGAATCCTAGTACAACATCAACACCACCCATTGGAATGGAAAGCATTGAACTATTCAATACATATTCTCCCATGGATAGCTTGATATTATTTCACTTTCGAGAGCAATTTATGGTTCCTCCATTTGTAACCATCACTTGGCACTCTGGTGCTAGATATAGGAAGCAATTCAATTTGTTGGCTAATAAAATTATGGGTACTACGCAAAGAAATAAACACTATTACCTTTTTCTTCTTGATATGTACTTCTATATTGAGAGTTTGAGGAGTGGTAATTCCTGCCAATGCATTACAAGTTATGGTCGGATTCATTTCTTCTTTCTCTAGGGTTTTTTCCAGGTGTATATCGTTTTCTTTTGACGTCACTTTTTTCTTTTCTTCCTTCTCTTCACAATCTATGTAAAATAATTTCTTCTTAGCACGCTTACGACCTTTAGTGTATTTGCTATCACAACTGTAACAAAGCCCTTTTACTCTTTTTTCTTCGAATCATTGTGGTGTCAACCTTGTAGGTTGTGGAAGGCTAGTAGAAGAAACACTTCCATCTTTATAGTTGTGAGTGGTTGGCTTCCTATTTGCCATAATTTTCCTTTCCAATTTTCTTTACAACCTGAATGCCTTCTCCAATGAATCAGGTTCCGAAAGGCGAACCTCATGTTGGATGTTATACTTTAAAGTCCCTATGAACACATAAATTTTATGCTCCTCTGGAATATATATTGCCCTTATATTCAATTTTTGGAATTCCTCAATGTGCTCCACCATTGAACGCTTTTGTTTGAGATTTATCAATTGGCTAAAGAAGTTGTTTCATTTTGTATCCTCATAATGTGCTATGATTTCGTCCATAAAAATTAACCAGGTGAGAATTTGGTTACGAGAGAAAATCCATCGATACCATACAAACCTATTGGGTTCTAAATATAAAGTTGTAATGCGTACCTTTTCTGTGTTTTTCACATTATGGAGATTAGAATATTGATCCATGTGTAGTATCCATGTTATGGAATCCTTGCTATCAAACTTCCTCATATTGATCTTTGGAACATGGTGGGTCTTGAATCCAACATTAGATTCTACAGAATCATGAATAACATTTCTTTTCTTCTCATCATGAGTTTCCTCTACTAACTTTTCACCATTAGGAAGCATTTCTTGAAGCAAATTTACCAAACCTCCTTTCAAACCTTCCATGTCTTTCCTCAAATATTCAACGTTTACTTCTAAACCATCCATATTATATTCCAAACCATCAATCTTAACTTTCATGTCATTCCTCTTATTTTCCATGCCATTCATCTTAACTTCCACACCATTGATCATAGATTCTACACCTTTATTTAAACCATCCATATTAGCTTCAGTTACTTTTTGTGAGCGTGAAATTTTTGGCACTTGGTCTCGTAATCTTGATATATATTATTGCATTTCTTCTTCTTCTTCATGATTCATGGTAGATATTTTAGGTTTCTTACTAGGTGTTTCCATTTTCTTTCTTCAGGGCATATACTAATGATAATTATGGTTCACTATGCCCTTTGAATTACTTCAAAATAATTTTTTAAACCCAACTTATGCAAAATTTTAAAAAGACTACAGACATTTTTTTGCTTTGTAGGAGTTCACTATTGAATCTATTATATCTCTGTAATTTTGGATCTCCAAGGTCTGATATTTCACCCTATGGTAGCCCTTCGAGTCGTCTTTCAAACCCCACTAGTTTGATCAAGATTGGATTCTCCAAGAAAGATTTATTCCAAATATCGCATAATTGTCAGATTATAGACTTGTTGAGTAGAGTGAACTTGTACGAAGAACCATGTGTCATTGCTTCAACCTTCGCACCTAGAAACAATACATTGAAAACTATAGTCAGTGTTCCTTTTGTAATGTTTGATGAAATTTCAATCTAATGCTTAGAGAGAAAATTATGATGATTTTCCCTACATTGCATGTTTGAGATATACTTCGGAATCCTGTAAAAACCCTAACTTCCTTGGATCATACCTCCGAAAATATAGTGAGACAATAGATGAAATTCAAAAACGAGGTTCATCAAGATTTCCACTCAAATGGGTTTTAATTGCAACTTTTGAAACTTAATATAAAAAACATTATAAGAAAAATTCAGTGATGACCTGTTTGAGGAGCGAAATCCTAGAATCCAAAACTTTGATACCAAATATTATGCAACCAACTCACAAAATAGAAGAAAATATAGATCAACAACTTCAAAATTAGCCTCTTCGAGGGGGAAACCTCATTTACATTACACAAGTGAAAAATCTTGGATGATACAAATGACAAGGCCTCTTTTCTATATAAGGAGTCTAAAGGGTCCCAATACAATCAGAGCCTACATAAAAATAATATTGTAGGGGCACAAAAATAACAATAGTGGGCTTCTATGGGGCACAATAATAAAAAAATGGGGACCATATGGGCACAATAATATAATAAGGGGGTTGCACTAATAAAATTAAACGGTTACACTAGTAGTATAGGGACCTAACATATCTAGAAAAATTTCATCCTGACAACTGCAAGATAAACTTTATATTATTCTAATCATAATGTGAACACTGATTATGTTTATGATCATGATAATCATGAACACTCTAGTGTTTCCATAAGGTCTTGTGATCGATTCTTGTTGTACGAAAAATTATTGGCCCCACATTCTTCCAATTGGGTAATGGATATGGGTGTTGGTGCTACTTTCCTTCACTCACACCCTACCAACTTCTTGTGTGAGACTGATGAATATAATTTTGTACATGACCTCAATGGGTCGAACCAAGAGATTTTACCTTACAATAATTTATTTATTATTTCCTGTGTTAACATTTCTTATAAATACAATATGTATAGTAGGAATTGCAGACTGTGATGTCCCAACGACGTATGGGATTTGTTTGTACTATTAATATCATTATGTAGGACAACTCCATTGGCTAACATATATGTTGTTCCATGTTGATTAATTTTTTTCTGTTGCAGACTCTGTGAATAATTTGTTTGATTTTTATCGCACTTTGTTTAGTGTCTCTTCCATCCCTATTGAGGTCCACGTTAATGAAAAAATTGTATGTTAATATTATCCGCAACCCCATATTAACTAGTAATATTTACTTATTTATTTATCTTAACCACAAAGAGAAAATTGAGAGTTAATGAGTGGATAAAATGTCAAGAACATGATATTAACTATAACCCATGAAAAGAGTAAAAAACACACTTAACTGAATTAAAAACTAAAAAACCATGTACATTCATCTGGACTTCTATCAACGTGTCTTTACACCAATTTGGTGAAAATACTAGTTTAACTATAATAGGAGCTATATAGCCTTGTTTATATAATAAATTATTCATAACGTTAGTTCATAGGTCATCAATCTACTAACTCACTATAAGTTTCTATGATTGAGTTGTGCGTTCAATGCAGCTTATCTAGGTTCAAGTGGATGATTTTGGCCTATTTGAAATCCCTAAGCGATCTTTCAACATTAATTTGTTTAGAAAAAGGGATAGAAAAAAAATTTCTCAAGAGATGATTGATGTTTTATTAAAACCATATTTTTATGATTAAATTCCTCCATTTTCTTTCCATCACTCCAAATGCAATATAAATTAGAAAAAAAATCAACCATCCTTAATAATATAAATGCTATGAGCTCTAAACAATATTTTATCCTCTAACCTAGCTCAAGTGAAACCCATATTTTGTGTACCTATATCTACATTCACTTTATTTTGTAATTTAATAATACAAATCAACCATTTAATTTTTAAATTTTTTTATCCTATTTCTTATTTTAATTTTTCTAAAATGGGAAATTGTTTATTTCATACTTAAATGAGTTTTAAAGCTAGTTATAGTTTTATATTATTTTAAATAAAAAATAATATTACAATGGCTTCTTATGTGATGAAAAATACCATAGCATATTAAAAATGTTTAGTTGAAAAATAATGTAATTATTATGATAGAATTACATGAAACAAAATATCTATATTGATTTAGAAATTTACTAATTAAACTATAATTAGAGTTGTTAATTAGGTTTTATATCATATAAAGATAAATTAATTATTTAACTAATTAATCATAACAAATTATGTTATGGGGGAGTCTTTCTAAATGGCTACAGGATCATTTTCCTCTTCACCACTTCCATGGAAGTCTAAATATGCAGCTTCCTTAAGAATAAAATATACTTTACTCTTAAGCGTTATGAGTTGAAATTGCAAGACGTCACTGTTGTGGATTTTCTTATTGTACCTAACTTCTTTCCACCAAAACCTTTCCCATGATGGTTTTCATATGATAATAGTAGTTAATATTTTACATATACAAGGTCTACCTAGAGCACATGTTTCTCGGCTCTTAGATGTAATAACCAATATTTTTTTGTAGCCCTGCAACAAATTAGAAACATTATTCCACCCTATCCTCTTCCTTTTCCACATTGATTTTCTCCCTTGCAACATGAAATGTGTGGTCCTAGTATTGAGTAGAAAATGTTTAACATTAACTTAAACCCTTGAGCAAGGAAGCTCTTTTCTCCAATGGTCTTTGTGGTGACATTGAGAATAATTTGAATGCACGATAACAAAGAGTAGACTTGAAATAGGAGGAATAAGAAGATAACTATCAGAAAGAGGGATACTATAAGAAACCAAACCTCACACTAATTTTCATCCAAAATAATGCAGAGAAAAGGGGTAGGAGAGCCAAGCCAAGGAACAATTAGGGAAAAAATGATGAAGTGAACTAAGAGGAGGAAAACCCAAGCTGGGAAATTAATATTGTTGCTCGATTAACTTTAGCATAGAGGATTTCCTATAGGAATGGAAAGTGCAACTGGAAAAGAAAGATGAATAGAGAAAACTTATCCAAACAACATAGAAAGTTGGATGTCTGTTCAAAAACACATAAATTTTGAAGCCCTATATCCTTAAAATTGAAGTCATCGCCATCATGATTGACCAATGCACTAGATACAAACTAGAATAATGATCAAGAGGGGTAGTGAACATCAATGAATCCAAATTAAACTTTAGATGATGTCACTTAACCACCATCATATTCATGCTAAAAAGCTCACAAAAGGATAGAAGAGATAGATCAATTCCTTATAAATAAGCCTCTTCGAGGGGGAAACCTCCTTTCACATTACAGAAATGAAAAATTCTTGGATGATACAAATGACAAGGCCTCCTTTCTATATATAGGAGTCTAAGGGGTCATAATATAATTAGAGCCAACATAACAATAGTAATGTAAGGGCACAATAATAACAATAGTGGGCTTCTGTGGGGCACAATAATAACAATATGGGGACTACATTGGTACAACAATATAATAAGGGGGTTGTACTAATAACAATAAGGGGTTACACTTGTAGTATAGGGGCCTAACATGCCCCTCTCCTTCACAAACTGTTATCCTCAATGCTTGAGTAGTTCTTGATGCTTCTGTATAAAATTCTTGTCCTTCCATGTGAAATATTCAATAGGTAAGTTCTTCCACTTGATGAGATGCTTTGAAATTGATCGATTTCATAGCTGTCGAATTCTCGATTCTGTAAATGGTTCAAGTTCCGATATGCTTTTTCCTTCTTTGTCAAGTTATGGCAATATTGTTGGAACTGCGATATTCGGTAACTTTTGAATGAGTTCCCACCCTGCTTTGCCATTCTTCCCTTCATAGCTTCCTTTGTTTATGAAATTTGGCTAGATAATTGTACCAACCTCTACCATTTCTGCAACCAGAAGTTCAATTTCACTCCCTTGGGCATATGGATATCTATAAGGCTTGACATTTGGAGGAACACATCCTGGAATAAAATGAATAGCATGATAATGATCACAAACACGTGGGAGACCTTTGGGAGTCTCAAATACCTTGGAATGATTGTCCAAGACTTTTTGGAGATATGGATAAATACATTATTTCGATGTGCAAATAGTTAGCGAACACAATTGTGCAATTACGCCTTGTTGTTCTTTCTTTAGAAGCTTTTTCATTATGTCAAATTTGATTATCTTTCCTGGTTTCCCTATGATACCCCTTAATTCAGCTTCTTGTCCTTCCGAAGAAAATTTCATAAAAGGTTCTTGAAAATTAAAGGCTATTGCAGCCAAGGATTGTAGCCATTGGACTCCTAGTACAACATCAGCACCACCCATTGGAACGGAAAAAATTGAGCTATTTAATACATATTCTCCCATGGATAGCTTGATATTATGGCACTTTCCAGAGCAATTTATGGTGCCTCCACTTACAACCATCACTTGACACTCTGGTGCTAGATCTAGGAAGCAATTCAAGTCCTTGGCTATATTAAAATTAATAAAACTATGGGTACTACCCGAATCAATCAACACTATTACCTTTTTCTTCTTGCTATTTCCTTCTATCTTTATAGTTTGAGGAGTGGTAATTCTGAAGAATGCATTACAAGGTATGGCCAGATTCATTTCCTCTTTCTCTGGGGTTGGTTCCTAGTGAGTATCCTTTTCTTTTGATGTTTCTTGATACTTTTATTCCTGATATTTCACTATTTGAACCTTCTTCTTCTTGATATGTCCTTCTATCTTGAGAGTTTGGGGAGTGGTAATTTCTTCCAATGCTTTACAATATATGGCCAGATTCATTTCTTGATGCTCGATGTGATCATTCACTTCTTGAACATTTTCTTCTTGATATGTCCTTCTATCTTGATAGTTTGAGGAGTGGTAATTTTGGCCAATGCATTACAATATATGGTTGGATTCATTTCTTCTTTCTTAATGTGATCCTCCACTTCTTGAACCTTTTTATTCTTGATATTTGCTCCAATCTTGAGAGTTCGAGGAGTGGTAATTCTTGCCAATGCTTTACAAGATATGGTCGGATTCATTTCTTCTTTCTCTGGGGTTGGGTCCTGTTGCATATCCTCTTCTTTTGATGTTTCTTAATCCTTTTCTTCCTCTTTTTCATACTCTATGTATAAATAATTTCTTCTCAGCACACTTATGACCTTTAGTCAATTTGCTATCACAATTGTAGCAAAGCCCATTTTTTCTTTGTTCTTCCAATTGTTGTGGTGTAACCCTTGTAGGTTATGGAAGTCTAGGAGAAACAACACTTCCATTATTATAGTTGTGAGGGCTAGACTTCCTTGTTGCCATAATTTTACTTTCCACTTGGTAACAAAGCCCTTTTTCTCTTTCCAATTGTTGTGGTGTTGCTCTAAAGAAGGTATTGCTCTTTGTATCCTCATAATGTGCCATCATTTCCCTTGTGAAAATTGACCGCATAACAAGTTGTTTATGAGAATGAAGCCCCTTTTACCATAAAAATTGATCCGCTTCTAAATATGAACATGTAATACATACCTTTTGTAATAGTGGTACACCATGTAGATCAAAATATTGCTCCATATGAAGTATCCAATTTACCGGATCCTTGCCATCAAACTTCCTCATATCGCCTTTTCTTGATTTTAAGAGCTCAATCTTGAAATGACTATAACTCTGTAATTTCAATTCTTTGAGTTTTGAAATTGCAACTTGAAGTAGCCCTCTGCGTCCTCATTTGAATGCCATCAGTTTGATCAAATTTAGATTCTCCAAGAGAGAGTTATGCACAATCTCCCAAGATGACCTAATTATATACCCTTTCAGAAGAGTGAACTTGTATGAAGTGCTACGTGTCACTGTGTTAACATTAGGATCTGAAAAATATACACAAGAAACTACAATTTGTCCTCTTTTGGTAATTTCTTATGATATTTCAATTTGATGCTCAAAACAAAAGTTATGACGATTTTCCCCAGGTCACCTGTTTGGAATGTAATTCAAGAGTCTGCAAAAATGCAAAATTCCTCAAATCATATCTCTGCAAATATAGCACTAGAATCTCTGAAATTTGGACCCAAGGTTCAAAACGATTTCAGCCAAAATGGGTTTTTGTTTTAGCATCTGAAACGTTGTAGGAAAAAGAATATAGCGAAAATGCCATGATGACCTATTTGGAGCAGTGAAACCCTAGAATCCGAAGCTCTGATAACAAATGTGATGAAACCAGCTCAAAAAATGATAGAAGAGAGAGATCAAAACCTTATAAATATGCCCCTTCGAGGGGTCAACCTCTTCTTGCATTACACAAATGAAAAATTCTTGGATGATACAAATGACAAGACCTCCTTTCTATATATAGGAGTCTAAGGGGTCATAAAATAATCAGAGCCAACATAACAATAATAATGTAAGGGCACAATAATAACAATAGTGCGCTTCTATGGGGCACAATAATAACAATATGGGGACTACATGGGATAATAAGGTGGTTGTACTAATAAAAATAAGGGTTTACACTAGTAGTATAGGGGCCTAACATTAGATGTAATAACCAATATTTTTTTGTAGCCCTGCAACAAATTAGAAACATTATTCCACCCTATCCTCTTCCTTTGCCACATTGATTTTCTCCCTTGCAACATGAAATGTTTGGTCCTAGTATTGAGTAGTAAATCTTTAACATTAACTTAAACCCTTGAGAAAGGAAGCTCTCTTCTCCAATGGTCTTTGTGGTGACATTGAGAAGAATTTGGATGCACGATAACAAAGAGTAGACTTGAAATAGGAGGAATAAGGAGTAAACTATCAGAAAGAGGGATACTGTAAGAAACAAAACCTCACACTAATTTCCATCCAAAACAATGCAAATAAAAGGGGTAGGAGAGCCAAGCCAAGCAATAATCAGGAAAAAAATGATATGAAAAATGATGAAGTGAATTAAGAGGAGGAAAACCCAAGTTGTGAAATTAAGAGTGTTGCTTGATTAATTTTAGCAAAGAGGATTTCCTATAGGAATGGAAAGTGCAATTGGAAAAGAAGGAAGAATAGAGAAAACTTATCCAAACAACATAGAAAGTTGGATGTCTCTTCGAAACGCATAAATTTTGAAGCTCTATATCCTTAAAATTGAACTCATCACCATCATGGTTGACCAATGCACTAGATACAAACTACAATAACGATCAAAAGGGGTAGTGAACATCAATGAATCCAAATTGAACTTTAGATGATGTCCCTTAACCACCACCATATTCATGTGAACACAAAGAGTGTATAAGTGATTGAACTACCTTGTGCTCATATTTGTAGGTGGTGACACTTGCTTGTGAGTGAAATCATGTGGGAGTCTCATATAATAAACCTACAATGGTGGGATCTAATAATTATATTATTTGAGAGGCATTTATTTGTTTGAATGTGAATGCGTATGATATCTGGGAACACTCCTTCCATATGGCAAGTATAACATTAGCCTCTTTTCTCATGTATTTTGGGTCACAATTTTGCTTAATATTATCATTGCAATAAAAATCCATAAAAAAAATTGTATTAATTTACTTTAGTGTTAGGTTGTTAGGTAAGTAATAATAGTTTCAAGAACATGGTGCTGGTGGCCTCTAGCACTATACGTGTGGCATTATATCCAAGACAAAGTATGCTTTTGTTGTTGATAATCTCTTCCCAAGGTCCGATGATGGGCTTGGGAAGTGCAAATTAACCTTCTGCATCTGCATGCACATCTGCTCTTGGAATAGGTACTGCATCAATGATTTCTTGTTGTTGATGGGGGTTAGTCTAAATCTTAAACATAGGATTATTTTGGATAGAAAATGGTTCAGAATGACAAATTTTCTATTGAATCTCATCTTGTTAGAATTGACACTTTAGTTGCAAAAATTCAATCTTTTCCTTTGCATTTTGCAGACATATTTTAATGTCGGAAAGATTGACCTTGTTGATGTTTACCATCTCATCTACAGTGGAATGTATTAGGATATTCAATAACCTTAATGCATCTTCAAGTTTGGCCATTGTCTCAACAGATAAACCCTAATATGTAAATGATTTTTGCCACAATGTTCTCCACTATGGCTGATTTTCAAAAGTTTATTCACTGTACAATACTTTTAAGACTTCCACATGCACTTACTGTCTCCAAATAAACTTGTATTTTTCAATAGGAAGTTTAGAAATTAAATGCAATAGCCATTAAGTGACTACTCCTACAGAATGGACATTTGTCATTCAAAAACTTAACTGTATAGCGAGGAGATTGGAAAATAGAACCTTATAATTAAATGATAGCCAACAAAAATCAGTACATATTCAATTATCAATCCCCAGAATGGAACCTCAACCTGTATTTATGATGTAAGCTGCCAAGGAAATGGAACCATAGGTTCCTCTTCACCACACACTACAACAAAACCAGCGATTTGCGCCAGATTTAGCGCCAGATTTTAGTGCATTTTTTTTGTAATTGTGATGAGCAACCTGGCGCTAAATCTGGCTCTATTGTACAATTTTTAAAGAGTCCTTTTTTGCACCTGATTTTGCATCCCTTTTCACGCTAGATTTTGCATCATTTTTTACACCAAACTATGCATCATTTTTTGCGTCAAATTTTGAACCAAGATTTGCATCTTATTTTATGACAGGTTTTGCTTCTAGTTTTGTGTCATTTTTTGCATCTATTTTTCATTCTCTTTTGCTTCCTATTTTGTGTCATTCTTTGCTTCCATTTTTGCACGATCATTTGCATCAAGTTTACACTGTATTTTGAATCCAATTTAACGTCTTTTTATGCATCCATTTTGTGTCAGTTTTTGCATCTAGTCTTACGCCAGGTTTGTATCTAGTCTTACACTAGTTTTTGCTTCTATTTTTGCACCAGCTTTGGTGCCTATCTTTGCACCATGTGTTGAATTTGATTTAGCACCAAATTTTGCATCCATTTTTGTGCCCATTTTTGCATCTTTTTTTGGACCATTTTTTACATCCACATTTACGTTTGATTTGTCTCCATTTTTCCCATCTCATTTTGCACCATATTTTGCGTCATTTGTTTCATCCAATTTTGCATCATTTTTAACACCATCTCTTGCATCTAATGTTACATCATTTTGAGCATCGAAATTTGCATTTATATTTGCATCTTATGTTGAGTCATGTGTTGTGTCCACCTTTGCATCTTATTTTGTGTCTAATGGTACATTCAATTTAGAGCCATTTTTTACGTCTACTTTTGTATTTGTTTTTGCACCAAGTTTTGCATCCAATTTTAAGCTATTTTATGGCCCTTTTTGCACCATTTGTTTGTGTCTACTTGTGTCCAATGTTGCACCATTATTTACACCGACTTTTTCATCCAATTTTGCATTTTTTTGGTGTCTAGTTTTACATCGTTTTCACCATCCAAATTTGCATCTTTTTTTGCCTCATTTTGTGTCCACATTATGCATATAATTTTGTGTCTGAGTTCGAGCCTAAACTTGCATGTGATTAGGAATCATTTTTTACATCCAATATGGCATCCTTGGTTTCACCTTTTTTCAGCGCCATTTTGCATCTTGTTTTGTCTTTTCTTACATCTTTTTTTTTTCCTTTTTTGCACCCAAGTTTGCATCCCAAATTTACACCATTATTTGCATCATCATTTGGCATATTAATTTGTAACGTTTTTTGTTTCTTTTTAACGCTCAACTTTGCATCTTATTTTACATCTAGTTGTTGTCTTTTTTTGCATCTAATTTGGTGCCCATTTATGTGTCCTTGTTTTTGCCCAATTTGATATCCTTTTGTATGCCATGTTTTGTTCCCTTCTTTGTGTCAACTATTGCACAATTTTTCACTTCTAATTTAAAACACTTTGTATGTCAATTGTTTGCATTTTGTATTAATTCCTAGTTTAACATCCAATTTTACTTTCAATTTTGCATCCATGGTTACATCCGCATTTGACTTCTTATATAGAGTATATTTTTCTTTACATATATGACCCCCTTTATAGATTCATAGTGAAATATATGATAGTTTCTAAATATCATTAAAGCAGATATCACAATTCAAAATCATTTGTAAAGAAATTTAAGAGAAATTGACAACATCCATCCAAAAAAATAACAATGTGTCATTAACAATTTTCAAAACATGTATAAAATAGCAACATAATACTAATAAAATCAGTATTATTTTTAATCAAAACAACTAAAATTCAAATATGATTAACAAATCAAAATATTTCATGAATATCGTTACGATAAATTAACAACATACATAAATCAAACTCATCGTATGATTACAAAATCAAAATGTCTCATTGATATAGGGTAAATTCACAACACCCATCTAAACATAACAATGTCATTCTACACAATAATTTCTTCATAAAAAACAATGCATGTGCATGCCTAGCTACCACCACCAAGATCATCCTCATGATCATCTTGACCATCCTCATTACTCTGATCCACATCCTCACCAACACCGCAACTATCATCATCATCTCCTCCTTCACCACCATCATCCTCATCCTCATCCTCATCATCTCCTGATATATGTTGAACATAATTTGGATCATCGTCTTGGCAATCATTACCTATAGCATTCTGACAAAAAAAATCAATATTACATGTTAGTATTAATTACATAACACAACGCATGTTTTTGTTATACAATGTTAACCATAAAATGAGGTAAGATATAATATCTAATAGTACTAAAAAATAAAATGAAAATATGGTTTAAAAGTATATTGGAAATCCAACTAAGATTACATACCATAGAGTCCATCCAAACAACAAATTCAACCCATCTCTTTTGCTGCAGCACCTCCTTTTCCAAATGATTTGGAGGTCTTCAGGGTAAAAATATATATCCCATGGTTTATATTTGGCCTTAAAAAACAGTAGAAAAAAAAAATTGAGAACACAGGAGCAAGATGGAAAAGGAATTTCATGTCTAAACATTTTGAAGTCTCAAAAAGCATTCATCAACATAGAGAAGACTACAACACTACTCTTCACTTCCAAGTTTTCAACTAATGGATTTAACTGACCAGCAATGTTTTTTGCATGAACCATGATCAAATTCTCAAGATGAGGTAATGAATGGATGTTATGCGCCTATCTGTGAATTGCAACCACAGGCATACATGTAAGTGCAAATTTGTAAATCTCATACCCAGATTTACCCATCATCAAGCACACAACTTTTGCGGGATCCATTTGACATATCTTATGTTTAAGAAGGAATAACATCCTTGAAGAGACTCATGGATTTTCTTAGGGAAGGATATTTGCATGCAGAATCTAGATTAACTCTGAAAATTTCAATCAAACTAAGGTAAATGAAAGGCAACAATCCATCGGTCAAACCTCGCAGGTTAAAAGCACCCGCTGAGTTTCACACAAATGAGGAAGCCTAAGGGAAAAGATTTGAGACATGCATGCTACATGATTCCATGTAGGATAAGCACCTAAGCTTAAGGCAAAAGATTTGAGACATTCAAATGTATGAAGTACAAGATTCAGATAAAGAGAAAGAAGCTCCTTCATGCCATATTCTCACTGATAGTGAATCTCAGATTAGGTACTTATCAAGCATGAAATCATGTTGCATGCCAAGCATGAAATCATGAAGCACACACCATGATAAGATTATCTAACTCCAACTACTGCATCAAGATGAAAAATTCACCACTCTAGACAGTCACATAAGAATAAAAAAACATTCAAAAGATATGAATGCATATTAGCCACTATAGAGGACCAAAACATAAACTTACGCCATAGACAGTGTGGCTGAACCTTTCCCTGCTTTTGCTTCAACAACTTCAGTTCCTCCATCCTGTGTGCTCTTTTTCAAGGCTTTAATGTCATCCTCAGACAATACAGAGTTTGGCTTTGGTGTTGCCTAAAAAAAATTATCAAAACAAAAAAGTGTATGTTCCCTTTTTAACTGTATTGAAGGGTAGGTAATTATGATCTCATTTTATCTTTGATAAATTAATCTTCTTATATCCAAGAGTAAAGAACAAACTCAAGATGAGGATCCAACAAAGTCATATACATGTAAAAAAAGTGGAAGAATTGTAACACCCGCATGTCCACCTACAACAGGAACATCAACTTCTGCAGACAGCGTAGGATGACATCAACAACAAACATAAAACTGAGAATTGTATCTAATGTTAAAAAAAGCATGATGTTGGTAAGATCCTGCACCATATTATGTATTGGGTCTAGCCCAGATGGTTGTGTGCAAAGACTGTTATCCTTCCCACCCGGGTTCAATTCCCTCAAGTGACATCTTGAGCTGACTATATTTCTGATGGCCTTGAGCCCTATCATACCATCCTTGAAATGAGGAGAAGTGCCTGGCATGTTTGCCCAGGATGCATAATTCATGATTAAATTATAAAAAATAAAAATATTTTACAGAATACTAAATATTTGAGAGTAGCTAAGCATAACAAGCCAGAATTTTAAATACCTTCAACAGGAACTCCTGATTTTGAAGCATAGAACGTCTTTGCACGGACAACATCAAGAGTAGCAACACCAAAGAGTTTCTTTTCATTATAGGTCCCTGCCTTCTTAAAAACCTCAGCAGCTATTGGTACAGTAGAATTTACAGGATTGCTGATCATATTTACAATTGCCTGCCATGGATATCAAGTCCTCAGCAATGCCATAAAAACAAATTCTAGATGATTTCTTGAATCCAAATATACCATTCCTGATAGAAGGAAAACATTATCCAATACACTCTCCCCCCTCTCCATATCTCTATCTATATAATATGTAACAATATACTATACATACTGTACACACACACCAGTACATGAACAAAACAAATAATTGTGAAACATACTTCTTTATCTATTAACTTGCCACACTAATGGTAGTACATACTGATTGTATGTAATATATAATGTTATAGAGGATACCTCGTGATCAAGTGGATTTGTGCACAGTTAAATAGAAGACCAAGGATATTTTTTATATTGATATTCATATGCCAATTTTCTCAAAAGTCCAAAAGCTAAGTTACTAACTACAAGAGGAGAAACAAGAATAACAGGGCTTTAACAGTGGCTGCAAACTTGCATTGGACTACACAGCTAATTACTCTTAAGTTCATTTCAATTATTATTTCCTTCTTATGGGCAAAAGTTAGCTGTAATTTGTCTAAATAAAGAGTCAATAATGAGTCAATCACCTATTCGTTTGACTCAAAGAAGTCTTCAAGCTTCGTTAACCTCTCCAGTAGAATTGATTATATACAAGAACAGTATGTAAATCTAGATCAACAACTTGCTTAAAGATTCTTTCAAATATGTATTTGTATATATTGCCATCTCTATAGATCTCAAACATACAAAGCCTTCGACAAAGCAACTTACAATGAACGTCATGTTTATTCCTATGAAATAGTCAATAAGAAAATCGCATGAAAACAAAAACTTCAAAGAAGATCATAAATCATGACAACTTACCTCTGGGCAGTGTTTTGCAATTGCAGAGCAAAGAGATTTAACAATCCCTGCATTGATGTTGAAGAGATCATCACGGGTCATGCCAGGTTTTCGAGGCACACCAGCAGGAATGATCACAACATCTGTATTCTCCAATGTCGTGCCAAGTTGTTCCTCTCCCATATATCCTGCAACCTGCACCCAGGTCACACTGCTTTGAATTACTGACAAGGTCGTGACATAAGCATGATAAAATCAATATGGCAGTACCAAATTAAATGATAAATATGTAGACCAAAAAATAAGAAAAGAAATTATTATCGCAAAGTTCCAAAAGAAGTAAAACTTGTTATCCTTGTTCCATGACCCAAGCAATGGTATGTCCTCCTCATAGTGAACAAGAATAGGATTATTTGCATTCTATAGTAAAATCCACCTTTTGGCTTTTACCGAGGAGATAGAGCACCAAAAGCAATGACTATGCTCATAGGAGATTGAAGACCTATACCAACCCACGTTTCAAGCAGGGTATAATCTTGTCCAATCCAGGTATACGAAATTTCAATCATGGTATAGTCTTATCCAATCCAAGTATAAAAGTGATGCTGTGATAAATAATTAGCATCTCACAAGCCACTTTAGGGAGTTTATTCAACCTTAGTTTAATTTACGCTGCGAAGACTATTTTGATTTAATCTACTCATGGATAAAGAGGCAAATCTAAACGACCCCCAAAAGGTTGGATATAGAGGAAAATCCAATATGCAGACGGTCATCAATTCAATCCTCACAAAATAACAAATTGACAATGCAATGGGACTATTCTAACTTCTAAGTAGTCATTAGGCCAAGTATGACTTAGATCCATCAGATCAAAAAGTCCTATTAAGCAGAGGCATATGATCCAGCCGTGGATTCTGCTAAAAATATAGATGCACTTTTCATCAAAAAAATATGAACTACCTCGTCCATTGGGCTGTGGTTTAGTGGCAAGTTGTAGGGTGCTTGTCATGAGGATGACCCAGGTTCAAGACCCAGGAGGCATATTCCCATGATAATGGGGCTGCACATGTCATTCCAAAATATGAAGTCGGGTTAATGTGATAAACACCAGTTCAATGATAATGCAGAGGTGATGTTAATGATGACCCCTGTGCTATTGAGGTTTGCACATATGAGCCCATCTGCAAGTCATGCGTGACTTTGATGAATAAATGCAATTAAGGTGTTTCACCCACGCCAGTCAAAAGGCCTTGACCAAACAAAAACAATAATAGTGAGCCCAACCTCAATTTCAACCTTCTCCTATCAATAGCAAATACTACTACTGCTAATAATAATAATAAGCACAGCCCAAATTTCAATCTAGCCATAAATGTCAGGCAGATTGTAGTCAAGTAGTTAAATCATAGCACTTTCAGTGCCCTCTTAGAAGTATGTTGTGGCATTATCTCACCATCGGAGTTAACTACCATATTGAGATTCAACAGACAAGATCAGGTGCAAATCCTGCATGAAATTGGTGGAGTAGAGATTCTATGTTTGTAGCATCTACAATGAGGGCAAAACCCACTATGTTAACAGAAAGACATTTGCCAACAAGAAAACAATCAAAAATAATAATAATGTAGCCCTCAATATCTGCCTCTTTTGAAATGGCCCAAAGAATGTCAGGTATAGTCAAATCCAATATTCACGGTGTACAATACAATCGTTTTAGAATGACAATGCGATGGGCGTTGCTTCAATGGATTGTTGGGCCAAATGTCACCTAGATCCATAAAATTAAAAACCCTAATCGAGTAGGTGCACATGATGCAGCCATGGATTTCCACGAAATAAATATCTAGGTGCTTTTTTTCATCAATCAAAATATGCACAAACACATTTACAAACTGACCATGAAAGTGAATTGAGTTGACCATTAACGTGAATTGGGTTGTGTTTAAGAAATTAAATCATTGCGCTTTCAGGGCTCAAACCCACGTTCAAAAGCCCCGGAAGGCATATTTCCTGCAAAAATGTGGCCAAAAGAATAAATTCCACATTCGAAGAATCCCAGAGACCTTGACATGTTATAGCAGTGGAGTCTAAGCCTAGTATAAGGCCTGGTTCCTTTAAAAAAATAGGCGCTTACAAAAATAAATAAATTATCTGACCATGGACAATATCAGAAACGTAAAATCAAAGAACTAATAACAGGTAAAACACTAACGAAAAGTAGATCGTACCAAGTGGGTCGTCGTATGATCGATCCCAATGGAGATCCCTTGAAACTAAAATCAAAACATCTCTATCGTTCACAGAGAGAACAGATCCAGCATACAAAGAACGAAAAAAACGCGGTAGGAAAAATATATATCCCATGGTTTATATTTGTCCTTAAAAAACAGTAGAAAAAACAAAATTTGAGAACACAGGAGCAAGATGGAAAAGGAATTGCATGTCTAAACATTTTGAAGTCTCAAAAAGCATTCATCAACATAGAGAAGACTACAACACTACTCTTCACTTCCAAGTTTTCAACTAATGGATTTAACTGACCAGCAATGTTTTTTGCATGAACCATGCTCAAATGCTCAAGATGAGGTAATGAATGGATGCTATGCGCCTATCTGTGAATTGCAACCACAGGCATACATGTAAGTGCAAATTTGTAAATCTCATACCCAGATTTACCCATCATCAAGCACACAACTTTTGCGGGATCCATTTGACATATCTTATGTTTAAGAAGGAATAACATCCTTGAAGAGACTCATGGCTTTTCTTAGGGAAGGATCTTTCCATGCAGAATCTAGATTAACTCTGAACATTTCAATCAAACTAAGGTAAATGAAAGGCAACAATCCATCGGTCAAACCTCACAGGTTAAAAGCACCCGCTGAGTTTTACACAAATGAGAAAGCCTAAGGGAAAAGATTTGAGACATGCATGTTACATGATTTCATGTAGGATAAGTACCTAAGCTTAAGGCAAAAGATTTGAGACATGCAAATGTATGAAGTACAAGATTCAGATAAAGAGAAAGAAGCTCCTTCATGCCATATTCTCACTGACAGTGAATCTCAGATTAGGTACTTATCAAGCATGAAATCATGTTGCATGCCAAGCATGAAATCATGAAGCACACACCATGATAAGATTATCTGACTCCAACTACTGCATCAAGATGAAAAATTCAGCTCTCTAGACAGTCACATAAGAATAAAAAAACATTCAAAAGATATGAATGCATATTAGCCACTATAGAGGACCAAAACATAAACTTACGCCATAGACAGTGTGGCTGAACCTTTCCCTGCTTTTGCTTCAACAACTTCAGTTCCTCCATCCTGTGTGCGCTTTGTCAAGGCTTTAATGTCCTCCTCAGACAATACAGAGTTTGGCTTTGGTGTTGCCTAAAAAAATTATCAAAACAAAAAAGTGTTAGTTCCCTTTTTAACTGTATTGAAGGGTAGGTAATTATGATCTCATTTTATCTTTGATAAATTAATCTTCTAATATCCAAGAGTAAAGAACAAACTCAAGATGAGGATCCAACAAAGTCATATACATGTGAAAAAAGTGGAAGAATTGTAACACCCGCATGTCCACCTGCAACAGGAACATCAACTTCTGTAGACAGCATAGGATGACATCAACAACAAACATAAAACTGAGAATTGTATCTAATTTTAATAAAAGCATGATGTTGGTAAGATCCTGCAGAATATCATGTATTGGGTCTAGCCCAGATGGTTGTGTGCAAAGATTGTTATCCTTCCCACCCGGGTTCAATTCCCTCAAGTGACATCTTGAGCTGACTATATTTCTGATGGCCTTGAGCCCTATGATACCATCCTTGAAATGAGGAGAAGTGCCTGGCATGTTTTCCCAGGATGCATATTTCATGATTAAATTATAAAAAGTAAAAATATTTTACAGAATACTAAATATTTGAGAGTAGCTAAGCATAACAAGCCAGAATTTTAAATACCTTCAACAGGAACTCCTGCTTTTGAAGCATAGAACGTCTTTGCGCGGACAACATCAAGAGTAGTAACACCAAAGAGTTTCTTTTCATTATAGGTCCCTGCCTTCTTAAAAACCTCAGCAGCTATTGGTACAGTAGAATTTACAGGATTGCTGATCATATTTACAATTGCCTGCCATGGATATCAAATCCTCAGCAATGCCATAAAAACCAATTCTAGATGATTTCTTGAATCCAAATATACCATTCCTGATAGAAGGAAAACATTATCCAGTACACTCCCCCCCTCTCCATATCTCTATCTATATAATATGTAACAATATACTATACATACTGTACACACACACCAGTACATGAACAAAACAAATAATTGTGAAACATACTTCTTTATCTATTAACTTGCCACGCTAATGGTAGTACATACTGATTGTATGTATTATATAATGTTATAGAGGATACCTCGTGATCAAGTGGATTTGTGCACAGTTAAATAGAAGACCAAGGATATTTTTTATATTGATATTCATATGCCAATTTTCTCAAAAGTCCAAAAGCTAAGTTACTAACTACAAGAGGAGAAACAAGAATAACAGGGCTTTAACAGTGGCTGCAAACTCTCATTGGACTACACAGCTAATTACTCTTAAGTTCATTTCAATTAGTATTTCCTTCTTATGGGCAAAAGTTAGCTGCAATTTGTCTAAATAAAGAGTCAATAATGAGTCAATCACCTATTCATTTGACTCAAAGAAGTCTTCAAGCTTCGTTAACCTCTCCAGTAGAATTGATTATATACAAGAACAGTATGTAAATCTAGATCAACAACTTACTTAAAGATTCTTGCAAATATGTATTTGTATATATTGCCATCTCTATAGATCTCAAACATACAAAGCCTTCGACAAAGCAACTTACAATGAACGTCATGCTTATTCCTATGAAATAGTCAATAAGAAAATCGCATGAAAACAAAAACTTCAAAGAAGATCATAAATCATGACAACTTACCTCTGGGCAGTGTTTTGCAATTGCAGAGCAAAGAGATTTAACAATCCCTGCATTGATGTTGAAGAGATCATCACGGGTCATGCCAGGTTTTCGAGGCACACCAGCAGGAATGATCACAACATCTGCATTCTCCAATGCCATGCCAAGTTGTTCCTCTCCCATATATCCTGCAACCTGCACCCAGGTCACACTGCTGTGAATTACCGACAAGGTCGTGACACAAGCATGATAAAATCAATATGGCAGTACCAAATTAAATGATAAATATGTAGACCAAAAAATAATAAAAGAAATTATTATCGCAAAGTTCCAAAAGAAGTAAAACTTGTTATCCTTGTTCCATGACCCAAGCAATGGTATGTCCTCCTCATAGTGAACAAGAATAGGATTATTTGTATTCTATAGTAAAATCCACCTTTTGGCTTTTACCGAGGAGATAGAGCACCAAAAGCAATGATTATGCTCGTAGGAGATTGAAGACCTATACCAACCCACGTTTCAATCAGGGTATAATCTTGTCCAATCCAGGTATACGACATTTCAATCTGGGTATAGTCTTATCCAATCCAGGTATAAAAGTGATGTTGTGATAAATAATTAGCATCTCACAAGCCACTTTAGGGAGTTTATTCAACCTTAGTTTAATTTACGCTGCGAAGACTATTTTGATTTAATCTACTCATGGATAAAGAGGCAAATCTAAACGACCCCAAAAAGGTTGGATATAGAGGCAAATCCAATATGCAGAGGGTCATCAATTCAATCCTCACAAAATAACAAATTGACAATGCAATGAGACTATTCTAACTTCTAAGTAGTCATTAGGGCAAGTATGACTTAGATCCATCAGATCAAAAAGTCCTATTAAGCAGAGGCATATGATCCAGCTGTGGATTCTGCTAAAAATATAGATGCACTTTTCATCAAAAAAATATGAACTACCTCGTCCATTGGGCTGTGGTTTAGTGGCAAGTTGTAGGGTGCTTGTCATGAGGATGACCCAGGTTCAAAACCCAGGAGGCATATTCCCATGATAATGCAGCTGCCCATGTCATTCCAAAATATCAAGTCGGGTTAACATGATAAACACTAGTTCAATGATAATGTAGAGGTGCTGTTAATGATGACCCCTGTGCTATTGAGGTTTGCACAGATGAGCCCATCTGCAAGTCATGCGTGACTTTGATGAATAGATGCAATTAAGGTGTTTCACCCACGCCAGTCAAAAGGCCTTGACCAAACAAAAACAATAATAGTGAGCCCAACCTCAATTTCAACCTTCTCCTATCAATAGCAAATACTACTACTGCTAATAATAATAATAAGCACAGCCTAAATTTCAATCTAGCCATAAATGTCAGGCAGATTGTAGTCAAGTAGTTAAATCATAGCACTTTCAGTGCCCTCTTAGAAGTATGTTGCGGCATTATCTCACCATCGGAGTTAACTACCATATTGAGATTCAACAGACAAGATCAGGAGCAAATCCTGCATGAAATTGGTGGAATAGAGATTCTATGTTTGTAGCATCTACAATGAGGGAAAAACCCACTATGTTGACAGAAAGACATTTGCCAACAAGAAAACAATCAAAAATAATAATAATGTAGCCCTCAATATCTGCCTCTTTTGAAATGGCCCAAAGAATGTCAGGTATAGTCAAATCCAATATTCACGGTGTACATTACAATCGTTTTAGAATGACAATGCGATGGGCGTTGCTTCAATGGATTGTTGGGCCAAATGTCACCTAGATCCATAAAATTAAAAACCCTAATCGAGTAGGTGCACATGATGCAGCCATGGATTTCCACGAAATAAATATCTAGGTGCTTTTTTTCATCAATCAAAATATGCACAAACACATTTACAAACTGACCATGAAAGTGAATTGAGTTGACCATTAACGTGAATTGGGTTGTGTTTAAGAAATTAAATCATTGCGCTTTCAGGGCTCAAACCCACGTTCAAAAGCCCCGGAAGGCATATTTCCTGCAAAAATGTGGCCAAAAGAATAAATTCCACATTCGAAGAATCCCAGAGACCTTGACAGGTTATAGCAGTGGAGTCTAAGCCTGGTATAAGGCCTGGTTCCTTTAAAAAAATAGGCGCTTACCAAAATAAATAAATTATCTGACCATGGACAATATCAGAAACGTAAAATCAAAGAACTAATAACAGGTAAAACACTAACGAAAAGTAGATCCTACCAAGTGGGTCGTCGTACGATCGATCCCAATGGAGATCCCTTGAAACTAAAATCAAAACATCTCTATCGTTCGTAGAGAGAACAGATCCAGCATACAGAGAACGAAAAAAACGCGGTAGGAAAAGAGGAACCCACCTCATCACGACTGTTGATGTGGCCGACATCTGCAGCCACACCTGGAGTGCCAGCGATATCATAGAGCGCCAAATTTGACACCAGAGGATTGAGTTTCATCAGAAGAGCCAGTGGCTGCCCGATACCCCCAGCAGCTCCCAACACAACAACCTTGCGTGGCGGACTTCCACCACTCGAATAAAACCTTCTTGGCATAACATTAGTTTTGAAAGAAGAAGATGATGCATTCTTCAGTGCAGATCCCACCAATCGTCGCATTGCAGAACTCATTTTTGCCGCTGGTAACACTAAAAGAATGTAAGCTGAAGGCAGATGAAGAAGAAGGGAGAGATTCCAGAGCTTAAAGGCCGAATCAATGGAGATGTGTGGATACAACTTTGTTAAAAGGGATTTTAAAGCCTCACGGTACTATGCAGGGCTTTGGTTTAATCTATTTTATTGCGAAATTCTTAGTTATTGACAATCAGACAGAAATCCCTCTTTTGGGGGACGAGGTTCGGGAATGGAACATCATGTGATCGAAATTTTCAGTTGGTCAAATGTTAATTAAGTTATTATAAAATAGAGATATTTTTTATTTTATTTTTTTAAATAAATTTAATAATATTAGGAGATTTTTATCAAACTCTGGTTAGGGGTCAGACTAGTTTACAATGTATTTAAACATTGCAAATCTCGGTGTGTTTAAAAGGAAAGTGTTTTTTTTTTTCAGGGGTGTTAGTTATTTATGGAATATGTCATATTGTGGATATTTTGATTGATATTGGACCATTTTAGTTGTTTGTTATGTATGTCGAATAGTCCAATCCCAAGGAATCCTTGAAAGTGGTGAATCTTTGCAGAGAATCTTTAAAAGTGGTGAATATGATGTTAGGGTGTTTTTTAAAAGGGAGTGATAATTGAGATAGCTATATATTTTAAAAGAATATGTTTTTAGGGGTTATAAGAGTGCGAAGGACCATTTTCCATTCTAGGGAAAGGGAAAGTTTTATATTTAGGGATTAGGATAGTTTTTAATTTTTATTTCAAGGTAATAAGATCATTGAGGAAAGATATTATAAAAATATAATTGTTGATGGAGATTTATAATGATAATTAAATCTTTTTATAAAGGTATAAGGTAGGGTTAAAGAATGTTGTTATAAATAGTTTACAGGATAAATAAAGAGATAGAATTGTTTGAAAGAATGGAGTTATTTCATGCGCTTAGCGCAGTAAATAACAAGGTAGTTGGCTTAATGTAGCAAGTAAGTTAGATAAACGAGTATTTTAAAATAAAATCCGGTAAGTAAGGGTATTAATCCCATAAGAGTTCATCCTTGAGCTAATAATGACATATTTTTGTAAGATTAGAGGATTTAGATTATATTACTGCGAGAAAAAACGTGATTATAACATAGATGGATTGGTTTGGTCTATCGTTAGGGAGGTCAAAGCAATAGCACATAAACAAAATTTTCATATTGCTCGCATTCTTTCTGACCTGACAGTCTGGGAATTTAAACCAAAAACAAGGATATACATAGACAAAATTACATAAAGTAAGAGACCAAAATACATTCTGAAACAAGTAGAAGAATAGAGACGGTATAGAGAGAGTTATCATTTTTCCTAGAGTTGCACTTGAGTTGTCATTCTACAGGGTGTTAAGTATGAGCTCGAGGGTGAGAGTCATCTCCTGTGGTTGATGGAGGCTGGGTAGTAGATAGAATTTGGTTGAGGTTGTCATCCATGTCATTCAGCATGTTCTCCATGTTGTTCATTCTGTCCAGGAGTTCTAACATCAAATAAGGAGCTCTTGTTAGGTGTCAACCTTGTCAGTAAGTACCCGGCCCATGAGTGTCTCAGTATGCCATTACAGGTTAATATTCTTAAGCAGAGGCCCTCGCCCTGGTGGAGTTTCTGTTATCATGAATATAATCTTGTGTTTCTCGCTCCACATGATGATTTGGCACGTATCTTCTAGCCTAGCGAACTTGCCCTTTGATGTAAGCGATAGCTCACTACATCACCTCAAGAACGAGACGTTGATAATGGTCCACGATGGCTCCGGTGGAATCCTGAGCATGGGAGGCATGCAGGGAGGGAGGAGTAGGAGAGGGGAGTTGACTCGATCTGTCCCTATGTTCTGCCTCTGTGGAGATGGTGGTGCAACATCGAACCATGACTGAGTGAGAGGTAGAGGCGGCAGAAAGTCGATTGAAAGGAGGAACAAGTCGATGGTGGGTAAAAATAAACTAGATAGAGGTTAACCTTTCTAACTAAAAGTGTGGGGGGGGGTTAAAATTGTGAGGAGGCTCAGGTGAGGAAACTTGCAACAAAAATAAAGCCAAGCATGGGGACAGAGAGACAAGATCCGAAATTCCAAATCGGAGCAAGAAGAGAGGTTGTGGAAAAGAACCAATCTTGAAGTGAGTTGCAAGGGGAGTAAAGGAGAAGACCAAACTTGATTGATAGAGATCCTTGTAAAGGAGAGGCATGGATGATAACCGAAAGTGGAGATCCTAAGGGGTTGATTGCAAGTGCAAACGTCGGGGATTACATGGCGCTTGTAAGCTAGAGTCATTGATAGAGTGTTGCAGGACCCCATGACCATATACCCTATTTTAAAGGCTTCGAGAATTGGCTGTATTTTTCTCTTAATGATCCAACATGATATGCTTTGCTTCTTTAAATGACAGTGGTGTACTCACCTACACAAAACCATGAATGCGTGCTCGATTCGAAGAGTGTGAGATCTACGAAATGATAGTAGCCCACCTCCTTTCATACAAATGCCTCTAATACCATAAATATCATCCTCTACTGAGAATTGTGATGGTGGTGGAAGATATGCCATGCAGGTCGCTAGGTGTGGGCATCTTGCCTCCCTCTCATATGATTACTACAGATCATGGTCAATCAGGAAAATTAATGTTGTGCACCCACCTTAGGGAACTTTGTCTTGTTCAACAATGTCCTGACATTCATGCTTCCATTGAGCAACAAAAATTTGTTCCCATAGAGATTCCATGACCTCTAAAGTGAAGTTGAGCCCTTCATTGGCAAGCATGTTTACCAACTTGTTGCCCTTTCTTAGTATGTGTTGGAAAGCGAGTGCATTGAAGTTTAGGAGTTGTTTTGTGATATTCTCTAGACTAGCCAAAAGTCTCCAACTCCTTTAGCTCGAGTAGCCCCGCCTACCACCATCTATTTGATCTCTGCAAAGAAATGTAGTAAGATCATTTCACAGACTAGGAAATTTGTTTTCCTTATGATTCACCCTCAGGACAAGAAGAATATTGTGGCCACAAATTCCAAACATGGCTCCTCCGCACAGTAGTAGCAGATGGACAAGGTCATGGAGGAGTACAAGGACATTTTCACCTCACTTGCGGGGGTACCTCTCCATTGTCAGGTCAAGCACTCCATCGATCTGACCCCAAGTGCGTCATTCCCAATGGATCAATATATCGACGTTGTGTTCTGGAGAAGAATGAGATCAAGAGGCAAATTCAGGAGTTGTTGCAGAAAGGGCACATTAGGAAAAGCTCATCACCCTGTGGGAGTCTGATTGTATTGGTACATAAGAAGGATGGGACCTGGAGACTCTATATTGACTATCAGGTGCCAAACAAAATCATTGTCTATAATAGGTACCCAATCCCATGGATTTATGACCTTCTGGACCAGCTCAAGGGGGCCAAATATTCCAGCAATATTAACTTGAAGTTTGGTTAATTCTGATGTGTGGAAGACTGCCTTCAAATCCAAGGAGGGACTTTTCGAATGGTTGGCCATGCCTTTCAAGTTGACGAATGTTACTGCAACCTTCATGAAGTTGATGGATGACATCTTGTGACCCTTCACCAATGCATTTGTGGTGGTGTATTTAGATGACATCTTAATCTTCAACCAAAGTTGGGAATGAACAAGAGGTTAGTCATGATGATAATACATGGAATGAATACTTTGATACAATTGTTATACTTTGTGGGTGTTATAAATAAGTTCAGTTATAAATTAATGGACGATATAAGTACATCATATAGTCTAAAAATAATGCATGTATCAATTATTTTAGGTTGGCAATGGAATCAGAACAAATGAGGAGTTTAATCATTTTGATAGACCAATACAAATACCTGCATATGGACGTGGCCTACGCCGTACAATTAAATCACGCAAAAAGAAATGGGTGGAAGAGGATATGACAATGGAGTTTGTAAATGAAATAGAAAATCAACACAATGAACAAGAGGTTGGTCATGATGAGACTACATGCATAGATGAATAATTTGAGACAATTATTTTTTTTGGATGTTCCTAAGGTAGAAAATCTAAGAATATAAAATTAATGTGGCTTGTTTTTAAAATAATGTGTTCAAAAATAATATTTTTAATTTATTGTATACATGTATAATGTTGTTTTGTTGAGTAATTTATTGCGTATATCTTTGAAATGGATCCATGTTCTATACAGTAATTGCTATCTAACATTAAATAATGGTTGCATTTAATTATAGGTAAACGATGTTGATGATACACCTATTAATGATCAAGATCCAACTAGACCATTAAGAATTCAACGAGATGATCCAATTCATCCTTTAAACCATACTAGGAGAAGAAGAGAAGCATTGAAGAGAGCACTACCACGTGAAAAATTTGAGGAATTGATGAAATTAGCATACATTGATGACATGCCATCCACTACTTAGAGTAGAGATGTCGATGGAAATGTAATGCATGAAGAATGATAGTAATACGTATCCAGAAGATGGTATTGAAACTAGTAATTGTTCACGAATCCATAAGATTGTAAGGTCATTCTCATTATCATAATCATTGTCATCATCATCACCATCATCCTTGTCATTGTTATTGCCATCATTACATTATCATCATAATCACCATTCATGCCATCATCATCATCATTATGGACATTGTTTGTAATTGTTCATAATTGTAGATGTTGTAAGAAATATCATCAACCCAAAAAATGTGATCAGTGCTAGAAAAGGGTTGTTTAGGACACATTGATATACGTAAGAGAAATAACAACTCTATTTTTGACAAATGATCGATGATGATCATCATCACCACCATTATCATCGTCATTGTCATTTTTATCATCCCCATCATCATCATTAATGTAATTTCTATCGCCATTGTTGTAATCATGCATCATCATCATTCATGCCATTATTGTTTTTTATGATGTCCTAGATGAAAATGATGATCAAGACACCAAAGATAATGCTTATGATTATGACAATGACAACATCTAAAATTGGGAAGATTCGCCAACGTCATTAGCATCGTCATCATCATAATCATTGCCATCATCATCATTGTCATTGTAACCACTATCGTCTTTATCATCATAATCACAATTCATGTCATCGCCATCATCTTCATTTTCATCATTGTTAATATTATTGACATTGTCATCAATTGTTCATAATTGTCAATGCCATAAGGAATATCATCAATGCAGAAAATATGATGAGTGTTAGAAAAGGGATGCAAAAGCGAACATAGAAATGGGGGCAACAATAGAAGTAAAATTGGATGAAAAGTGGATACAACATAAGTAGATGCACAACAACATGAAAAACCTGACACAAAAGTGGATGCAAAAGTAGATGCAGTTGTCAATGCAAACTTGGATGCAACCATGAAGGAAAAAGTGGAAGTAAACATGGGTCCAATGGTAGGTGTAAAACTTGGCACAAATTGTGGTGAAACAAATGTGGATGCAACAACGGAAACAAAAGTATATGCAAAAATGGATGAAACAAAAGTGGATGCAAACGTGGAAGTAAATGTGGTTGCAATGGTAGGCGTAAGATATGGTGCAACAAAAGTGGATGTAACAATAGACAAAAAATATGCAAAATAATATGCAAAAATGGATGTAAAAGTGGAAGCAAACATTGATGCAACAGGGAAAACAAAATTGGATGCAAAAAATGGATATAATGTAAGTAGATGCAAAAGTAGATACAAAACGAGATGCAAAACCCAATGCATAAACCTGACATAAAAGTGGATGCAAAAATAGATGCAATATTTGATGCAAACGAGGATGTGAACATGGATGCAAAATTGGAAGCAAACATGGATACAATAGTGAGTGCAAAACATGGTGCAAATTTTGGCATAACAAAAGCGGATGTAATGATAGATGCAAAAAAAGAATCAAAGTATGATGCAAATGAAGATGTAAAAAGGGATGCAAAAAGTGAAATTTAAAATGGGTGCAACAGTGGATGCAAAATTGTGTGCAACAGTGGATGCAATAGAAGTCGATGCAAAAGTAGATGCAAAACGAGACACAAAACCCGATGCAAATCCCGGTCCAAAATTGGATACAAAAAGGGATGCAAAAATAGATGTAGTAGTTGATGAAAACCTAGACGCAAATGAGGATGCAAACGTGGATGCAAAATTATAATCAAAAGTGGGTGCAAAAGGAGGTGCCAAACTAGGCGCTAATTGTGGCACAAAAATATTAGATGCAATAGTGGGTACAATAAAAGATGCAAAAGAGGATGTAAATATGGATGCCAAACAAGAGGGAAAAGTGGATGCAACAAAAGTAGATGCAAAATTTTATGCAAAACTAGACACAAAACTCGATGTAAAACTTGGCGCAAAAGGGATGCACAAATGGATGAAAAAATGGATGCAAAAAATGATTTAAAAAAGGATGCAAAAAAGGATGCAAAAGTCGATGCAAAAGTTGATGCAAGTGTAGGTGCAAAAAGTGGATGCAAATGAGGATGCAAAATTATGTCAAACAAAATTAGGTGCCAAACTTGATGCAAAACCTGGAACAAAACCTAGTGTAAAGGATGACACAGAACTTGGCATAAAATTTGGTGCAAAACGTGGTGCAAAACCTATTGCAATACCTGGTGCTAAACTTGGTGTAAGATTTGGTGCAAAACTTGATGCAAATTTTGTGTCAAGTTTTGCACCATATTTGATAAATGGATGCAAATAGCACCAAAAATGGGCTCTAGATGCAAAAAAAGAAGTAAAAAGGGACGCTAATCGCTGGTTTTGTTGTAGTGACAGTCCCTGTATCTTCAAGAAACAAAGGAGAGCCCTTTACCTTCAAGCTTGTCCCAGGCCAACTTATCAAAGGATGGGACCAAGGTAGAACATGCACTATTCATGATACCTATACCATTTACATAAAACTCCATGCCTTCTTTTTGAAATTTTTCCATGAGCATTTCACTTTTGTCCTGTCATCATAGTCAGAACAACTAAGAAAATAGAAAATTTGACTCTCACCGTAAAAATTGTGTATGCCTAAGGTAAGGATTTTGAAGAGGGGTTTTCTACAATTCCTCCAAACACTACTATCACTATAAATATGGAATTAGTTTAATTTAAAGCACTAAGCTACAAGATGGCACGATCTTTGAGAAGAAGGGATATGCATGTGAGGAGCCTTCTCAATTTGTAGTAGATGAAGAACAAGTGATTGTTGGTCTTGACAAGGCAGTGGAAACCAAGAAGACAGGGGAGGTGTTAATACGACCAAGTAGTGTCGAGGCTGGTATAGCTGGGGTACGCGATGTGATGCTGCAACACCAGAGAGCTATGCGGGCAAGTTAATGTCACAGACAATATGTGAAGCACAGGCAGTGTTACCACAAGTTTGGTGGTGTTATGCCAACAAGTTAGTGTCACATAGGGAATGAGGAGTGATCTTATATACCAATGATTTGTTGGACCAAGGGACCATATGTCATGGTTATGCCACAATTTAAAATGCAGTAATATATATTCAAAAAACCACAGTTTTTAAAATCATGAGTGGGAGTAGACTATTCGTTGTCTATACCATATACTACATACATATACCATATGGAAGATGGTGTTAATTTAACTTGGGGTCGATGGTATAGGAGGGGAATCGGGCCAAGTGAGAAATGGACTAAGCATGGGATATGATGGGAGCCACGATGGTATGATAGCTAAAAGCTGGAAGTAGATTGATGTAGCGTATCACCAAAACCATAATTTATACAACATATGTACCACATAAAAAATGCACCATGGATTGGGTAGTAGCTCATTGGCGCTTAACGCAAATTCAATAGATTGATATGGGAAATACAAGCTAATGTTCCAGGTGGAGTGGTCGCAGCGTATGGGGTGGTATATGTTATGGACTGTGGCCTGAACATAGAAGGCAATGTTCAATAGAGGTGATGCATTCCGAGAAGCGGTGGTAGGGAGAAGTGCAGGAGGAGTTTGAGTGCAATGGACTATGGAAAAAACTTAGGAGGAGGGCCAAACATGGGAGGTATGGCCCACTGGCTATCACCAAAAACAATGTAAACCGATGTGGAGAGGCTTGATATTGAGGGATCTTGAAGAGCACAATCGATTGTAGGAGTGCGGGTATGGACAGTCGAATCTAACATGAATCTTGCAAAAGAGATCAGTGGGACAACGTGAAACAAGAATATTAATAGAAATTTTGACATGTGGGAAGGTGGTAGGAAGGCAGAACTCACATTTATAGAGTCCAAAAAACAAGTGGCTCAAATGAGAGCAGGCCAGAATTTTTCTGCAACTCTCATACCATGTTAAACTCACATGGAATGTAAACAACGAATGTGAATAATAAGCATGATATTGCATATATTATTGACATGATATACATTTATAGTACATGGTGCGACCCACGGATTCATATTCTAAGTGGTCTCTTAGACTCCGATGGCTATGCATGTTCCACACCAACCCATACAGGACTAGGTGTGCAACAGAATTTTTACTATATTGTGATAGAGGTGAAAAAGCAAAAGGCCCACTTGGATGGGTATAGGGTGTTGAATAGGTTTAGAGCACATGGTATTAGTGACATCTCCTACTAAACATGTGGTATTAAATTCATTTAAAACCTTTAAAAAGATTAAACATTCTTCATTGTGGTGTGCTATAGTTGAAGAAGAAAAACACTAACATGGATGGGTCCAGGGTGTTGTATGGGTTCATTATGGTTAAGTCAAAGTACAATTAACCACTTCTTATATTCTAGGGTAAATAATGTTGTCCATGTATTGTGTGTTTTGTTTCTATGTATGATTCATTCACATTTATTTTTCTTGTATATTTATCTCTAATTGGTATTATGAAGCAAATGAAGGGTCGAACGGGAGAAGTTTCTACTTGGTGAAGAGGGTATTATAGTTTTTGGTGAGTTGTGAAAGGGATCAAAAAAGTGCATGGAAAACCCACTTGGAGATGACATGAGATCACGAGTTTTATACGAAAATGAAAAGGAAAAGACCAAAACAAACATAGATAGAAACTAGATCATGATGTTTGTTGTGATGAAGTGGAATAAGGAGAGCACTTAGGGGTGAGTTGGTGTAAATGGGAGAGGATGACAAGTTAAGTGTTAGGACATAAACACCCCAAAAAATTGATACTTTGGAGATGAAACTTTTATAAACTATAAGTATATGGACATACAACCATAAGGTTAGGCCTACACACCCATGCTCGTAAGGTCTAGATGTGCCACCAATAAAGATGGAGGACATTCCTTTAAATTCATTAGATATAATATCTTATTTAGTGTATTAGTGTGGTGGAGAGGTGCTCTCGAGCCTATATTCTGGTAGAGATGTGGTAATTTAATATCATGTTTAAAATTTTTTACTTGGTCAAATTACATTAAACTAGAACTAAAAATAAAATAAACATAAAATTAATAATTAATAATTATAATTACATCGAAGGTGTTTTCTATTATGAGGTTTATCCTCATCACACTGTTTAGATTCATCATCCTTGATAGAATCTTGAAGAAGTGTCCCTTCATTTAACGTTTCACTCCCCTCGTTTAACGACTCCATCCTTTGTTTAACATTATTGGTGCTCCTTTGCACGGTAGTGTGAAAATACTACACATAATTATAATTAATTATTAAATTAATTTATATGCCGTTCATATTTGGATCTACTAAGCCTTTATAGGGATTAAATATTTTGAGATACAAACATTTTTTTAGAGTAATATTTTTTTCTAAATAGAAGAGATTTGATCCTTCTCAAACTTTGATAGACCCAAAATTAAAATGAATATAAATTAGCGAAATTATCCATTCCTTCTATTTCATCTTCTAAGTTGAATCATGAGGCTACATAAATTGATGTTTTTTTAATTAATTTCGTATTAACCTCGGAAAAATAAGGGCTCAAAGATACCAATCATACGACAACACGTTCTACACAATGGTTACTAGAAACCTTTGAAATTTGGAATATAATGTTCATGCTAAAAAAGAGTGTGGAACTAATTCCCAATTCCAAAAGAAATAAATCGAGTAATACCCGATAAAATTGTGTTGCCCTCATTTTCAATTCCTAAAGCAATAACCCAAGTAATACGTGATGTGCATGCAGAGTTGCTCTAACTGAGTGGTGTTGTGATCTGTCACGATGGCACTCAAGGTTCATGAGCCTAAGGATAAAGCGTTGACAACGATGGCCACCAAGTGTGATGTCGGACTCATATGCCCATGAGTCCACAAGTCTTTTCAATTTAAAGCTTTGGAGGAGTAGCAACTCAATACATGCTTGCGTATGAATCTTGCTCTCTATCTTCGTGGAGGAACAATAAAATATACAGAAAGGTTCTACTTAGTGTTTTCAGTTTTATAATCTTGGTGCTATGGAAAAGCGTTATAGACGTGGAAGGGATTTGATATGGAGGACGATTTTACAATGGACATACTTAAGCTGCCTAGTGGGACGGAGGAGAATTCAAACCTCGATCAACGCCTCAGCTCGAATTTGATCCATGAAATTAGCAGTCGACCTGTCACTGATCATGGAATCAAGGCTTGGAGCTGAGAAATCCTTGGAGACACCTTTCCAGAATTCAGAAACATCACTGCCAACTTCGAGTACATAAATCTAGATGGAATGTCCACGAAACGAGGAGATCGATGTTTACCGAAACCATATCTAGTACAACATGACTCAAATGGGCTTCCAACACAAGGCGTAATTGTGAGGTAGAGGCAAGACGTACCATAGCTTCTCGTATGCAAACCCTAAGATTCCTCGTTTCTAGTAGTTGTTGACTGGACACACACGATCTTCTAAAGGAGACCACAGATTACGTTGTGACCCTCAAGAAGCTAGTTCAGGCCATGCAGGTACTTGCAGACTGCTGCTTAAATTTAACCACTCATTCTACTTTCTAGATCTAGTTTAAACATATGCATGCTCTGTTTAGGAATAAGGTTGCCTCATGCTACATAACGAGGTGGTTATATATATAGGAGGACTAAATGAAAATATTATATCGTGTCGGGGTACGGTGGTTTTAAAGATATCCTTTGTGTCATCAATATTAAGCAGATCAGTGAAGGAAAATTTTGAGACTAGTTTTAATGGGTTCATAAGGGGACAAGCTATCTGTAAATTTTATTTGTAAATATAGCTTCAGTGGGTCTAAAGGCTAAGAACATGTGTTCTTTTCAAAGAGGACATAGGTTCAAAACCATAGAGAAGTAGAGTATGTATACCTTCGTACCTGGATGAAGGTGGGTCTCTTACACCATTTGGTGTCTGGCTTGGCCATGAATTTAAAATTGAATAATAATAATAATAATAATAACTTGTCTTTAAAAATTCTATTCAATGTTGCTAGAATAACCCTCATAATAAATTTATAAAATATAATTATATAGCTACTATAATGACTTATTTTTATTTGAATTCTCTTATTTATTTGTTTTTAAATTGTGCACCCTAATTGTTAAAATTAATCATAGAATTGACAGTTCCATGGAGTAAGATGACCAATTGTTATTGTTCTCCCAAATCAGATTGTAGATGTATAGATATGTTTAGTGCCCCAGGTCATGAGCACAGATATATGCTCTAGTCATTGGTGCTAATATTGAAGTTTTCATGTGTTTTCGAAAGCCATTTCTAATGCTAACTTCATGGAACCGATATATGCAGAAACAATCTAGTTATGGGAATGATTTTTTCGTTTAAAATAATAGTTTCTTCTGAAAGAAAATGTGAGCATTCAGGTTTGAGTGGAAATTTTTGTTTAAATGTGATGGTCTACAATCTACACATTTAAAAGAGTAGGCTAATATTTCAGTTGGTTCGATGAAGGGCCTAAAAATCATTAAAACTCATGGTGAACGGTTTGTTAGGTTGCTTTTAATCAGTTTTATTATTCAAATAGGAAGGACATGTAAAAACTATTTATAAATAAATTTACAATAAAAATTTCTAACATATATAATAAATATTTAAATTTTTAATGATATGATATTTTTATGTAAATTAATATTTATATTTTTCCCAAAAATTATATATGAATCCTTTTTTTATATTTATAACAATATCATGCATTTACAGGTTAGTATTTTTAATTTATGTTAGTTTTGTTTAAATGGTGAATAAAAGATATTCTCTCCTTGTGTTTTTTTTGGAGATTTTACAAGCCCAAACCAACTCCATAATGAAAAATCACAATGAAAGAGCATCATATTAATGATAAAATTATCTATTTATACATGTGAAATCTAGGTACAAAGAAGTTGTGTCTCGATAACATATTAACCATAAAAACAAAATGTAAAATTAATTACATATTATACAGTAACAATCTCGAAGGATTAGTTAACATTCTCCCCTTAATCTGAAGGGACATCTGACATGCCGAGTAACATTTTGAACTTTTCAAACTTTTCAGATCCGAGTAGCTTTGTAAATATGTCTATGATCTACTCTAAAGTAGGACAATGTGTCAGATGAATAACTTTGGCCTCTACATAATGTTGAATCAAGTTATATTTGGTGTTAATATGCCTACTTCGATCATGTAACTTGGGATTCTTGGCCAACTGAATTGCAGAATAGTTGTCAATGAGTAGTCAAGTTGAAGCTTTTTGTTTCTCCTACAACTCTTCAAGTATTTTGTAAAGATAAATGATTTCTTTTGTAACTTGAGATGCTACAACATATTCAGCTTTGGTGGTAGAATCAGTATGAAAAAAATTCTTACATGATCTCTAACTAATGGTTGTTGATCAAAGACTCATCAAATAACTAGAAGTGGAGACTCCATTCTCCTTCTCTCCATCAAAATCATAATCTGAATAGCCTGTGAGATGGAAATCTACAACTTTCAAATATTTGATGGCATTTGTTCAAGTGTCTTTCAAATACTTGAGCACTTGCTTTGTTGCATTCAAAGAACGTTCTCATGGCTTATGCATGAACCTGGCAAGTATCCTTACAACAAAAGCTATGTCAGGTCAAGTAGTAGTTAGAAAATTCAAACTTCGAACAAGTTGTCTGTAACTTTTTGGATCTTCAAACATACTTCCTTCAGTGGAAGTAGGCTTCAAATTCTCCTCCATGGGAGTAGTGACACCATTACAATTCTGCATCCCAAATCTGTTCAATAGTTGTCCAATATACTTTTTATGAGAAATGAAAATATATTTGGGTTTCAAATAACTTCAATCCCTAAATAATAATGTAATGAATCCAAATTTATCATGTCAAAAATTTTCAATAATTCTATTCTAACGGATGATATATAGTAATCATTGTTTCCTTTGATCATCAAGCCATCTACATACACAACCAAATATACAACTGACTTTCTAATTTTTTTAACAAAAAGAGTTGCATCATCCAGATCAAATAACTTATAATTCAACTTCAGAATGTGTTCAGTTAACTTTTCATACCATGCAAAAGATGTTTGGTTCAATCCATACAAAGCCTTAATCAACTTGCATACCTTTTTCTCTTTGCCTTTAATAGAAAAAAAATGAGGCTGAATCATATAAACATCCTCCTTCAAATTGCCATTCGAAAAGGTTTTTTAACATCTAGATGGTGTATCTTCTAGCTACTCTGAGTTGCAAGATAAAACAAAGTTATAATTGTGCCCCATTTTCCTACAGGGTCAAATGTCTCTATGTAGTCAACACCATCCTTCTTAGGGTAGCATTTTGCTACAAGTCTTCCCTTCTATTCATCAAGTGGACTATATGCTTTGTATTTGATCTTATTCACCCATTTGCAACCAATGGGTTTGACACCTATAGGAGGATCCACCGACCTCCAAGTTCTATTCTTAATAATGGGATCATATTCCTTTTTCATTGCATCCTTCCATTCATCACATTATCACCTTCGTGAAAAAAAACTAGGTTCACTAATTGTACACTGTTTGAATTCACAATCATGAAAATCATTACCTGAATCACCTTTAGAAGACATTCATGTTTCCAAATCATCATACTTTCTTGGAACTTTTTGAGCACATGTAGATCGTCATAAAGGTTGTTGAAGTGGTTGTGATGGTTGTTCATCCTAAAGTACAAGTTCTTCGGGAACACTTTCTGACCCTGCAAAAACAACACTATCCTCCAAGTTTTCTTTAGCAGAAACATCCTCATGAGTCAAAGATGGAAAAACCACAGACTGATCCAGAATGGGAACCCCCCCTTTAGTGTGTGGAACATCTTTATCATATTCAAAATGGAAATTCTTAGATGCAAATTTTTCCAAATGATCAAGTTTCCTATCAACAATAGAATTATCCTTATCTGATTCAAGGAAAATAACATCTTTGGAAAGAATGCATTTTTTATTATCTTCATCATATAACCTGTATGCTATGGAAGTATCAGAATATCCCAAGAAAATATATTTGTGGCTCCTAGGACCCAACATGTTGCACTGATGTTTAGGAATTAATGCATAGCGTAGAGAACTAAAGACTCTAAAATGTTGAATATCAAGAAGATGATTATACCACATTTCATAAGGAGATTTATTATTTATGACAAAAGAAGGACAATGATTGTGAATATAAGTTTCAGAAAGCACTGCTTCTCCCTAAAATATCATCTTAACATTCTTAAAGAACATCATAGATCTAACCATATTAATTAAAGTTCTATTCATACGTTCTGGAATGCCATTTTGTTGTGGATTATAAGGAATGGTAGTATGATGTTTGATTCCACTGTACTTCAAATATTGTTAAAAGACATGCGAAGTATACTTGCCACTATTACTAGTTTTGAGAGTTCCTATATTTTGTTGAGTTTCATTTTTAATCATCAAATCAAAAGGTTTAAAAACTTCAAACACTTGTGACTTATTCTTCAACAAATACACCCAACACATTCTCAAGTAATCATTCGTAAATCTCAGCACATATTCGTTCCCATTGGCAGTTACAAAAGTCATGGGTCCACATAAATCTAAATGTATAAGACCTAATTTTCATGAAGCTCTAAGAGAAGAACTATGAAAAGATTCTTAACAATGTGTTCCCAAAATACAAGCATCACAACGTCTAATATTTCTTGGAATTGTAGGAAGACCTTTAATGCCTTTCTTTTTCATAATTTTGATGTTGCCATAATTGATGTGACCAAATCTAGCATACCACAACAAGTTGAGGGACATGATATCACTTTGTTGTGCCAAAAAAGTAGAAATTTCATGATAATTAGTAGATGAAGTATCATTTAACTTTCAAAGAATACCTTCTTCCACACCATTCATAGTAATTTCATGATCATATGCTCTTCTTATTTCAATGATGCCATCAAATATATGAATAGAATGCCCCTGTTACTGAATATGGATAAGAGACATCAAATTTCGCTAAAACTGTGGAATATAAAGTACACCCTCTAGAACATAATCTGCAAGATTCAATATCTTCAAAGAAATAGACCCAATGCCAGTTGGTTTAATTTGAAACTTGTAATCAAAGTAAGTAACACCATGAATATCATCACTAAAAGTTTAAAAATAAACTCTCGCCTAAATGTGATATAAGAAGTGGATCCTGAATCTAAAATTAAACTATCTCGCTGTGAAGAAAATGTAGTTTTTAAAACATCATTAATATTAAAATTACAATGAGAAACAATGTAATGTGCAGACTATGATGATTTTCCCTTATTTAGTGGTGGCAAATCTTTCTTTTCATTTAACTGTTCTCTCCTTTCACTGACTTTCTCCAAAGGGATTTTATAGTTAGTAGAAGTATGAACAAAATACCACATCTAAAACATTTGATAGCTGGTCTATCATTAAAATTCCTATGTTGTCTATCATTTTGTTGTATGTCTCCCTGATTATTCCCCCCCCCCCCCCTGCCTCTATAATTTCTCCTACCATGACCTCTACTACTTTTATCACCTCTAGAAGTTTCAACATGAGACTTATGATCCTTTTTTGCACGACACAAAGTTTCTATATTAGAGTTAGTTGGAGCCTCTTTCTTCCCAAATGATTTTTCTCTCTCAACTATTTTTCTTACTAGTTTATCAAATTTAATGTCTTTTAACTTCCCACTAGCTTGGAGAGATTCCAAACAGTGTGAATAGAAATGGTGAAGGACTTTTATAGAAATTGTAAGTTTTAAATCTAATTTAATTCAAGTGGCTTATATATCATGAAAAATGGCTTTTATTACAGAGGCGCTCTTTAAAGGATCAATATCCTTTATCTCCAAATTAAACAAATTTAACTATAACTGAATAATTTCAAGTTTTGAGTGTGAATCATACAATTCTTTCAACTTCTTTAATGTTTCGAATGTAGTACCACAAGAAACAATATATATGCTTACCTCTTATGTCACTGATTCAATTATTAATTCATATGTCTTGTTGTCTTCTGTCTCCCAAATTTCATGTTTCTTCTCATCCGGTGGAATTTATTTTCCATCACTATCATTCTTGCCTTGACAAACTTCCGAGAAAATAGTTGAAAAAAAGGGGACTTGCAAACTTTCTAAACCACTCTTGATAATTTTTCTTTCCATTAAGAACAAATCAAACTATGGAAACTATTGAAGTCATAATTGTTATGCATTGAAATATTCTTCAAATCCTTTCAAACTCAAAATATATGCAATACTTCTGAAAAGATATAAATTCATTTCTCCTCTTGTTTCAAACAAAGTTGGCTTTGTGGTGTAATCGTAAGTTTCAAAAATAGCCTACAAAAGAGGTAGGTTCAAATATTATTAGTCTCCTCTTAAAAAATATGTATTTCAAATCACTAGAAAATTTATTAAACTCTTGTTTAATGTAGTAAATGCAAATACTATCCTTTAGAAATTTTACTGTAAGTAAACTCCCCTTTGATGCAATAAATGCAAATGCAGTATTGGAAATTTTTATTGAGAACAACAAGAACTCAAAAGTACAACATATATTCTAACTTCCAAAGATATGTTAAGATAAGACTTTATACCATTGGATTTCTCCAATCGTCTTTCATTATGACAGAAAGTTATAAAACATAAACATAGTCAATAGTTTGGGTGTACCATTGGGCTAGTCTTTCATTATGATGAAAAGTTATAAAACTTAAAAAGTGTCAATATTTTGGGTGTCCCACTAAGCTAACCTTCTGCCGCATTCAACTATCTTCACATGCTTCATGCTCTACGTCTTCCTTATGCCATAGACTTTAGATATATGGAGTTTAGAAACAACTCATCCGGGGCTCTGATACCACTCTACAAGTCCAAATAAACTCCGGAATGAAAGAGAATCATATTAATGATAAAATTACTTATTTATACATGTGCAATATAGGTTCTCCAATCATCTTTCATTATGATAGAAAGTTATAGAACTTAAAAAGAGTCAATAGTTTGGGTGTCTCACTGTGATAGTCTTTCATTATGATGGAAAGTTATAAAACTTAAAAAGTGTCAATAGTTCAGTTGTCCCACTAGGCTAACCTTTTGTCGCATTCAGCTGTCCTCACATCCTTCATGCTCCACATCTCCTTTATTCCATAGACTTCAAATACATGGAGTTTAGAAAAAACTCAACCGAGGCTCTAATACCACTATACAAGCCCAAATAAACTCCAAAATGAAACAACATCGTATTAATGATAAAATTACTTATCTATACTTGTGAAATATAGAGCACAATGAAATAGCATACTAATTACTTATTTATACATGTGCAATCTAGGTTCTCCAATCCTCTTTCATTATGACGGAAAGTTATACAACTTAAAAAGACTCAATAGTTCTGGTGTCCCACTGGGCTAGTCTTTCGTTATGATGGAAAGTTATAAAACTTAAAAGGTGTCAATAGTTTGGGTGTCCCACTAGGCTAATCTTCTACTGCATTCAGCTATCCTCACATCCTTCATGCTCTGCATCTCATTCATGGCATAGACTTCAAATACATGGAGTTTAGAAACAACTCAACCGAGGCTCTGATACCACTATACAAGCCCAAATAAACTCCAAAATGAAAGAGCATCATATTAATGATAAACTTACTTATTTATACATCTACAATCTAGACCACAATGAAATATCATCGTAATTACTTATTTATACATGTGCAATCTACGTTCTCCAATCGTCTTTCATTATGAAGGAAAGTTATAAAACTTAAAAAGAGTCAATAGTTTGGGTGTCCCACTGGGCTAGTCTTTCATTAGGATGGAAAGTTATAAAACTTAAAAAGTGTCAATAGTATGGGTGTCCCACTGGGCTAACCCTCTGCCGCATTCAACTATCCTCACATCCGTCATGATCCGTGTCTCCTTTATGCCATAGACTTCAAATACATGGAGTTTAGAATCAAGTCAACCGGAGCTCTAATACTACTATACAGGTGCAAATAAAATCCAAAATGAAAGAGCATCGTATTAATGGTAAAATTACTTATTTATACATGTGTAATCTAAACTACAATGAAATAGCATTGTAATTACTTATTTATACATGTGCTATCTAGGTTTTCCAATTGTCTTTCATTATGACGAAAAGTTATAAAAATTGAAAAGAGTCAATAGTTTTGGTATCCCACTAGGCTAGTCTTTCATTATGACAGAAAGTTATAAAACTTAAGAAGTGTCAATAGTTTGGGTCTCCCACTGGGCTAACCTTCTGCTGCATTCAGCTATCCTCACATTCTTCATGCTCCACGTCTCCTTTATGCCATAGATTTCAAATACATGGAGTTTAGAAATAACTCATCTGAGGCTCTGATACCACTATACAAGCCCAAATACACTCTAAAATGAAGGAGCATCGTATTAATGATAAAATTAGTTATTTACAAATGTGCAATCTAGAGCACAATGAAATAGCATTGTAATTACTTATTTATACATGCACAATCTAGGTATGACACATTTATGTCTCGGTAAAATATTAGCCATAAAAACAGAATGTAAAACTAATTACATATTATACAATAACAATCCCGAAGAATTAGTTAAAATAACCATGTTTGAGGCATCACTTTGGTAGTTTGAATTGTTATTATGGTTGGTAGAAATTTAATTTTAATTGATATTTCCATATATTTATTGTGTTTAATGAGCATTGAAAAAAAATTAATTGCTTTAAATTTAATTTTTTATCATTTTACTAATATAAACTACTTAAATCTTTTCAACAACTTCAATATTTGTGCAGAATTAAGAATAAATGTTTTATAGTTGTATAAAACAACCAAAATATGGGAATGACTTTTGAGAGGTGGGGAATTCATTCCAATGGTTCTTCCACTCCAGGAGTTTTGGAACTGTATGAAAACGTCAGTGGGAGCTGCAATGGGGCAGGAGCTTTGAAGACTATTTTTTTTAGTTCCTACGTTCCCTCGGGTTGTGGAATACAAAGTTTGTAGAGAAATATGTTGAACCGCCCACAAAACATGAGCCTATGTTGAAACCTTCGTAGGAAGAAAGGCCAAAAACATCCTTAACACCGATATCCTTAATTAAGAAACTAGAGCAATATCTTGATGTGTTAAGGAAGCGTGTGGCACTGTGACGATGATATCTGCGATGTCATGGTGCTGAGTATTTCTTTCATTGTTTATGTATACATATGGCAGAAGATTGTGTGTGCATATTGTATGTGGCAATCAATGCTTAAACATTAGAGTTGCTTTACTTTTTCTCTTAAGAATAACTAGAGAAACATATGTAAAATTGTTCCCTAGATTGTTTCAAAGATTAGTCACGTGTAGGAGAATTAATTATCAACTTCACATTTTAATATTTTATATATATATATAAAAGAGAGTCTCAAAAAACAAGAGAAAATATATTTATATATAAAATTGATTATATATTTATTATTTATATATTTATTATTTATATATTTAAATTGATTTTAATATTTGAATATTTTAATAAAATTTTAATTTTAATTTTTATATAAACTATATAATTAAAAAATATTTTTTATAATTTTTTTTTATTATACTGTTGTTTTATTTTTTTCTTGTAAATTTTGAGCAAATTTCTAGCTGTTCCCCTACCGAAATTCCCAACATTCTTACCTTCCTGAAACTCATGTACCATAAATTTTATATTTACAAAAATCCAAAAATTCTCCACCTCAAAATATTGTTTGCCATTATCAAATTCAGTAAATGCTCCACGCTATTCGAATGAATTCCCAACATTCTTACCTTCCTGAAACTCATGTACCATAAATTTTATATTTACAAAAATCCAAAAATTCTCCACCTCAAAATATTGTTTGCCATTATCAAATTCAGTAAATGCTCCACGCTATTCGAATGATTATATGACATTTGGGGATACAGAAATAGTTCAGATGATATCGTGTCGACAAAGATGATGTTTGTACTACGCTCCATCCCAAAATACAGCTATGGTAAAGATGCCATTTCGTCATTAACCGCACGAGACAACCACGTTACCGGCGATCGCCAAGGGAACAACCTATAAATCGATAGCCACGCCTTTTTCTTTATGTCTATCAGTGATGGATTATGATGTGAATTCTGCAAATTCTCTTTCCAGCGAGTCGTTGCGCCGACTTATCTTTATCAAAAACAGGTTTGACAACAGAGTTGACAGTTGGACAACGCCTATTATTTCGGTGAAGTCACATGACCATTATTATTATTGACTCTAATAAATATTTGTAGCGCTATGTCACTCACAACGTACACTTTCTGGTCTATTTTTTTCTATAAATATTGTTCCTAACTGCATGAGCATTCATGTATTCTTTATCGCGAAGGAAATTTTCCGAGACCAAACATCGTCATATGTGAAAAATATTATATAGGATATATTTTCCAAATGTGCAGAAATAGTAGCGTCCTAACCAGTTTATCTGGAAATGCAAAGTAAATTACGCCATGATTATTGAAAAAACTGTATTACGAATACGTCCACTTACTACAAGAATTGTTAACAATTTGTCCATCCACAAACTACAATTTCATATGAAATTATGAGAAATGCGGATGACATGATTCGTTTTGGCGAAGAAACGTTTTGGCGAAGAAATATATATATATATATATATATAATTTTCGAATTCAATATTTTATCCGTTCCTTCGCATATTTGGAATTTTTTTATAATAATGTAATCCATTTCAACTAAAAAATTTATCGTGAGTTGAATGGAATTAAATTTTTTTAATTGTAATTTTTTTTAATTTTGCTTTATTTTTTATAAATGATAAATTTAGAGTTAATATGATCTGTAAATTATATATTTTATTAATTTATGATAAGTCTATGTTCATTGCTGTATTAATTTTATGTTATGTTGAGCATGTAAAGAAATACATGTCATTAAAATGTTATCATAATGGTTAGATGATGTTATAAAGTTTTCTTAAATTTTTTGAAATATTAATTTCAAATGTTATTATTGGTTACATAATATTTTAAAGGTTATTATCGGTTACGTGTTATCACATTTATTTTTATTGTTGGTTAGGTGTCATAGTCAGTTTAATTTAGTGGAGTTTTACACTAGTGATTTATTTATTGTTGTTGTTTTCGATGTAATTTATTTTTAATATTAAAAAAAACAATCATCTCTTTCACTTCTCTTTTTTTCCCTCATATCATAACGTAAATTGAGTAAAACTCCTGGAGAGCAACAGAAAAAAGAACTGTGAAATCTAGAGAGAACAGCATGTAGAAGTAGTGAACTAAAGGAACACCATGTAGAAGTAGTGAACTAAAGGCTCATGAGAAAATATGAAAGCAACTTGAATTTCGCAAATGTGAAAAAAATAAATGCATTAGTGACGCAGAGACACCCCTGCGATACCAGAATCACACTCTACTCATGCCATCAACGAATACATCAAAACTGTCCATATAAAGTTCAGATTGCTGGCAATTTCATACACTATCTTTTCCATACGCAAGCTCTTTAATCTATGTTCACAATACCATTCCCTCGAAATCTAATAACATCTACTTCAAGATTTGAAATCCATAAATACACATGGTGCTTTTATAGAACCCAACATTTCAATTCCTCTACATGAATGCCACACAATTCAATTTCTCTCTCACCTTATTCACAATGCTTCGATACATAGATCCATTTCGCTCCCATTATTAATTGAACCAAGGTTTCAAACATATATGTGCGCCTTTATCTTTTTAACCCAGATATTGAAACTGCCATTTACTTACCTTCTCTAATTTCGAACCCGACTTTCCTCTATATCAGTGTTGTGCTCGTCCTCTGCTCTGATTTCTACATTCAGAAAAACAACAACATTTCCAAAAGAAAATCGCGCAAATAATACCTTTCTCCACTTGGATACAGTCTTGGCACATTCAATAAGAACCACTTTTATCATTATTGGCTACCGGCTTCCCCACGAGTCTTCATCCGTCCTTCCTGTCCGATATGTGATTATCGGAATATAACATCTTGGTTCTTTATCATTAAAACAGCATTAAACGCTTTCAAAACAATTTCATATATACAGATTTCATTTATTTGATGCCGAATCGATTTGCCAATTGTTGTATTACGATATGCCACAAGAATTTGGGCGTTTAACCACGATTTGATACGGTATTACTACACCTTCTCAACTGCAATGCGCTCCAACTTCGATCTGCACTGACATAATATCAATCGGCGGTCTCAATCATTAGGATTGAGTGCCACTTAACTATCACTGATTCCACCATTCCAATTTAATACATCTCTGTACTCTGATGCGATTTCAATCGACAATCGCATGCACTCTCCACCCATCTACGATTCGATACAAGCTCCACTGTTCCATCTCCGATCCGATACAAACTCCGCTGTTCCGATCCGATTCAATCGGAAATCTCGCTTCCCATAAGCAATGAGATGCTTCCTGGACCCGATTCGCCATTCAACAAAACTTTATAATCTTATCGCATCCGTCTCTGTTCCGATGCAATCAATCGGCGATCGGAGATCGCACATTCCAATGTCATACAATGTGATTTGGAAACTTCTTTCGGATCCGATGAGATGGTCTTATCGACCCGATATGCCATACAAAATAACTGATATGTTTTCAAATCCGCTCAAAAGGTTTTACTAAGTGATTTACGACATTTCTCTGTGTTAAAACTTTACTCAGATGTCGACGCGTCAGAATTACATTAAACATGGGAATTCTATAATTTAACATAAAAACACAAATCGCAGACACTACAATCAAATTACAAAGGAAAGCAATACATCTATCCTCACGAATTCTCCCGCATTGAAACATGAAACATTTATTTTATTCACAAACAGAGTTTTGACCCTTTGCCTAATTACACAAGGAATGATCTCTATTTTACATAGCACAGTTCTCACACACACTTCTAAACTTACACTCCACCCCAAAAACCTCTTCTAATCTCAGTCACTCTAATCTCTCTAAAAGAATCCTCCCTCGCTTATTACAATTTTTCTATATTTATTATCCACTCGAATAATTCTCCTAAATTATCTAACAGAATTTCCTATTTTTTTCAAGATAGAACATAATTCTTCTATTGCGTTGCTTTTCAAGCACACCTAGACTAACAGCTCTATCCCAAAATCTAAAATAAGCTAATCTCCCATTTATTACAATAACAAACTATTTGAGGAATCCAACCTCCTCAGTGAATTTCACTTTGTTTTAGCCACAACATGTGACCATTTCATCACATTGCTGGCTAGGTCTAGATGCTCCTTCATCAGACTCCCAAAGTTTAAATTAACCGTGATCTCCTGATTATGTGCTTTATAGCTATCACCTCCTGGATTCCATACTTGGTTTAATAAATTGTCCTCGGTTACTGCTGTTGTTGTTTGTCCTTCAAGTCTTTGTCCACTATGTTGTAATGCCTCACTATCTGCTGCTGTCCTTTTCACATATTTCGCTACTGTTTTGCTCATTCTGATTCGCAGTTTTCCATTCCCTTCACCTGTACCACTTCTTCCAGCCAATCTTCCTTTCTTCTTTTGTCCTGTATTTGTTTTACTGGAATGTTGTAGTATGAGTTTCCAGAACTCATTCAATTCTTTGTCCATTTCACTTTCCATGTGTTGAATACTATTCTGTTGCAACTGATTGTGTTCTTGAATTAGAACATCATAATCTCTGTGCCCATAATCTTCCATATACATTTCTGAAATGTACAAATGCCTTTTCCCAGGTCCTTCTTCTGGTTTCTCATTCATGACTTCATCATTCCTTACTTCAAATTCCAGCATACCTACATCTCCACAAATTTCTTGAAAACTCAACTTTAGTTCAACAGTTTCATAGCATAAATTCACCACCATTTCCTCATTCTGAGGCTTTTTGATCTCACCCTCCATTAATCCGATCTGTTCTTTCGAATTAACTTCTTGTTTCAGATTGATTCCAAATTGCCTTTTTCCTGCAAGTAAATCTTCATCAAAATTAATCAACTCAATAAACACAAATGCTTTACCTGGCTTCCTCATCAAAAGATTCGACTTATACCACAAATCTGCCATCCCATCTGGAAGTTCTTTCAAAAGTTCTGCCCCATCTTTACTAACTGCATTGTCCGCAATATCTGTCTTTAATCCTCTTTCGCTCTGGCTTTCTTCAAGATCAAGGATCTTCAATGACTCAGCGTATCCTTTGATTCAAAAATTCTTTTACCATCCTCCTTGTTCTGCATGTGACTATGAGTAGTCATTTTTTCAACAAGCTTCAATAACTGTTTGTCTTTCCTCAAGTCAATGTGACCTGTAAACACACAACAACCTTCAGTTTTCAAAGTACAATACCTTCCATTTTATTTTGATGCTTCAAGCACCAATCCTCCATCATAGATCTTTTGGATTTCAGCGGATCCTTCTTGCAGTGACTTCAAATCAATATGAATTTGTTTTAGTTTCCTGAACTCGTTCATCAGTTTGCCATTCAACCTCCATTACAATAGCTTCCACTTCACCCTTTTCTTCAGTCTCCATCTGTAATTTCGGTCTTCACTTATCTTTCTTTGTACTGCCAGATCAATTTCTGGTTCTTCATTCCGCTGCCAGCTTCTATACTTCTGCAATTTAATGCCTTCCTCAATTTCTCTGACTTCAGCATCATATTTATTAATGCTATCTTCTACACCTTTTCCTCCATCAGGTTCCTCGAGTAATCTCTCCAGCAGTTCATCACAATTTCCACTCTCAGCGTCATTATTTTCCTAGCAATCCTCCTGAGTTGACCTGTTTTCTACGTTATCATATTGCAAGCATCTTTCATCAATTCCATTAAACAAATTCATTGGTTTACCTTTTTGTAGTCCCACTATGGAATTGTCTTTAGACTGCTGGTCTATATCAACCTCATCTGACTGTTTCACATCAAATAGGATTTCATCTATGAACTCCTTCTGTTGCAATAGATCAACGCCTTCTTCCTCTAAAAGGGATTCATCATTATACTTCACCTCAAGAGCTTCATTCTTGTCTGTGACAATTTCATTCGACTGTCCATCATCCTCCACATATCCTGCAACCATACACAAACTATAAGAATCAAAATCACAAGGCTTCATTGCCTCCTCTGCTTCCTTTGTCAACATATCTTCTAATTGTTCTGAACTCTACCAGTAGTCCACAAGATCTTCATCTGACTTCTCATTATCCTCTTCCCCTAACATTTCACCTTGTTCAGGCCTACAAATGGAAACTTCCAATTCTTCGTCTGCTTCTCTGAGTTTCTCTGATTCCTCTTGAGCACTCAATATCTACTCAACCTTTCTCAATTCTTCTACTATCTCTAACTCCATTTTCTGACTTCTCCTTTCCCGTAGTATTTGCCATTTTACTCTTTTCCTCATGGTCCAAAAGCTTTTCTGCAGCATCTTCATCAATATTCCAATCTGGAAATCTATCTCAGCTTTCTCTCGGTCAAACTCTTCTTGACTCATCCTCATACCATTTGCTTTGGCATCTTCCCTTCTGCTATGGCTTCTTTGTGAACTTCTGCTATGACCATCTGTAGTCATTTTCTTCTCCTCTCTTTCCATGAGCTCCTCGCACCTCTGCAACAACCCTCTACAACAGTAAGTCCTCCTTACTGCAATCTTACCTCACTAAGCTCTCCTCGCTCAGTCTTTTGGTAAGCACAATCCCCTATCTGGAATCTTCTCTTGAGCAACACCTTTGCTCCCTCTAGGCTTCTGTAATCTCACACTCTCTCTTTCGAAGACACTTCAATTTTCCTCTCTGTCCAATCTCTTGTTGGATTCTGCAGGTTCACTGCCACTTCTAAGGACTTTCCTTATTCTTCTTTTAAGAACACATCTGGTTCTTCTCTCACAGCTCCTCTTGATTTATATTGCTGCAGTCTTCACTCTTTCTTATGTTGTCACCTGTGTTTTGAATGGATTTCTTCACTGCTGTAGTCTGGTACTAAACTTCATTCAGAAAAACAAACTTATTCAATTTCAATAGAGCCAAGCTCTGATACCAAAAATGACGCAGAGACACCCCTGCGATACCAGAATCACACTCTACTCATGCCATCAACGAATACATCAAAACTGTCCATATAAAGTTCAGATTGCTGGCAATTTCATACACTATCTTTTCCACACGCAAGCTCCTTAATCTATGTTCATAATACCATTCCCTCGAAATCAAATAACATCTATTTCAAGATTTGAAATCCATAAATACACATGGTGCTTTTATAGAACCCAACATTTCAATCCCTCCACATGAATGCCACACAATTCAATTTCTCTCCCACCTTATTCACAATGCTTCGATACATAGATCCATTTCGCTCCCATTATTAATTGAACCAAGGTTTCAAACATATATGTGCACCTTTATCTTTTTAACCCAGATATTGAAACTGGCATTTACTTACCTTCTCTAATTCCGAACCCGACTTTCCTCTATATTAGTGTTGTGCTCGTCCTCTGCTCTGATTTCTACATTCAGAAAAACAACAACATTTCCAAAAGAAAATCGTGCAAATAATACCTTTCTCCACTTGGATAAAGTCTTGGCTCATTCAATAAGAACCAATTTTATCATTATTGACTACCGGCTTCCCCATGAGTCTTCATCCGTCCTTCCTATCCGATATGTGATTATCGGAATATAACATCTTGGTTCTTTATCATTAAAACAACGTTAAACGCTTTCAAACCAATTTCATATATACATAAATTGCAGCAACCCAGATTTCATTTATTTGATGCCGAATCGATTTGCCAATTGTTGTATTACGATATGCCACAAGAATTTTGGCGTTTAACCACGATTTGATACGGTATTAGTACACCTTCTCAACCGCAATGCGCTCCAACTTCGATCTACACTGACATAATATCAATCGGCGGTCTTAATCATTAGGATTGAGTGCCACTTAACTATCACTGATTCCACCATTCCAATTTAATACATCTCTGTACTTTGATGTGATTTCAATCGACAATCGCATGCACTCTCCAGCCATCTACGATTCGATACAAGCTCCATTGTTCCATCTCCGATCCGATACAAACTCCGTTGTTCCGATCCGATTCAATCGAAAATCGGAATCGTAGACATCGCTTCCAATAACCAATGAGATGCTTCCCGGACCCGATTCGCCATTCAACAAAACTTTATAATCTTATCGCTTCTGTCTCCGTTCTGATGCAATCAATCGGCGATCGGAGATCGCTCATTCCAATGTCATACAATGTGATTTGGAAACTTCTTTCCGATCCGATGCGATGGTCTTATCGGACCCGATATGCCATACAAAATGACTTATATGTTTTCAAATCCGCTCAAAAGGTTCCACTAAGTGATTTACGACATTTCTCTGTGTTAAAACTTTATTCAATTCACAAATGTCGACGCGTTAGAATTACATTAAACATGGGAATTCTATAATTTAACATAAAAACACAAAGATCGCAGCTACTACAATCAAATTACAAAGGAAAACAATACATCTATCCTCACGAATTCTTCCGCATTGAAACATGAAACATTTATTTTATTCACAAACAGAGTTTCGGCCCTTTGCCTAATTACACAAAGAATGATCTCTATTTTACATAGCACAGTCCTCACACACACTTCTAAACTTACACTCCACCCCAAAAACCTCTTCTCATCTCAGTCACTCTAATCTCTCTAAAAGAATCCTCCCTCGCTTATTACAATTTTTCTCTATTTATTATCCACTCGAATAATTCTCCTAAATTATCTAACAGAATTTCCTATTTTTTTCAAGATAGAACAGAATTCTTTTATTCTGTTTCTTTTCAAGCACACCTAGACTAAAAACTTTATCCCAAAATCTAAAATAAGCTAATCTCCCATTTATTATAATAACGAACTATTTGAGGAATCCAACCTCCTCAGTAAATTGATTTTGACTGATAGTCAGTGAATTTCACTCTGTTTTAGCCACAACATGTGACCATTTCATCATATTGCTTACAAGATCTAGATGCTCCTGCATCAATTAAGTTCTCCGTGTGAAGAAGGCGAAATTCGCTAAATTCACACACCTCTAAAAATATGAGTAGGCACAGAAATCAAAAAATTCTCAAAACTCGTGAGTTGAAAATGTGCTATATCAATGGTTGTGCAGGAGTCAAAATTAGAAGAAAGTCAAATGAAGGATGAAGCAAACACGTTCATCGTAATTGTTAAAAAAAAGTTAAAAGTTACGTTTTTTTTTTAAATGAGTAATCATTTTGAAATGATTTAAGAGGTTCACGTTAGTTTGAACAATTTTTTCATAAAAGGACTGTTTTTTTTAAATAATTTATTTCTGCACTTTAGTCGACGAAAAGATATTTAAAAAAAAATGCTTGTGTATTTTTTTTTCGAGTAAAATGGTATTATTTTGAAGGGGTTTCATTTATTGTTTGAAGGGATATTGTTCAAAATTGTTATAAAAAAGGGGCGGTCCATGTTATCAATTTTTTTTTAAATTGGGATTTTGTTATTGAAACAAATAATTTATTAAAGTTTTTTCTCAAGGAGAGGAAGTTGCTTTCTTACCATCAGTGTTGGGTATTGCGATTTTTTTTTCAAGTTTTTTTTGTGAAAGTGTTGTTTTTGTGAAAATTTGTAGATCAATTTTTTTTTTCAACGTGGAGCAATACAGAAGCTATCACAAAGATGTTTTTGTTGTAAACAATTGCTATATTTCCAAGTATATTTGCTATTTAAGTTACATCCAACGAGTTCTCAATAAATGGGAAAAGCCAAGAGGCTAATAAAATCAAAGCAACAAGAAGAGATGTTTGATTTTTTTTGGAAAAAATTGGAAATGAAAAGGAGTTTTGGTGTAAGAGGGAGTAATCCAAGTGAAGATGAAGAAGTTGGTGAACCCAACAAAAGAGCTTGTGGATGACAATTTGGTGAATCCAACAACAGAGCTTGCTGATGACAATTTGGTGAATCCAACCACAGTGTTTGTTGATGACAATGAAGTTTCCATTGGAGTAGTCAATGTTATGGTGAATCGATCAATTCAATTTGTTGATGTTAAATATGATGAAGACTAGTTGGTTAATGATGAATTGTTGCAGATGATGCAGCTAGAAAAATCATATTGACATGATGTTATTTGGTGAGAGAAGCCCACTTGAGTCTAAAAACCTAGTGGAAGACAATCTATGTGCAGCAGCACAAGTTAGTAAAGAAGTGGAAGAGACAAAGAAAAAGACAAAGATAGAGGAAGAGGCAAAGAAGGAAGCCCACAAAGAGAAAACAAAGATAGAAGCAGAGAAAGAAGTGCAACAAGTGAAAGCTCTCATTGCAGAGTAGAAGAAACAAAATCAATGTGGTTTTGTAGATGTTTTTAAACATATCATTGATTTCCAATGTGTAGGTAAACATGACGATTATGAAGAAGAGTTAAAATTCCTTCAAGCATGGCTTGCGGCATCAGGTTTAGATGAGGTCTATGTAGATTTTGCAATAATGAACCTTGAAAACAACTTGGGTAATGAAAACACTAGTGAAATTTCTATGTATTGGCATCCTAAACAGATGAAATTCTAATATGAACTTATGTTGTAGTAAAATATTCATGACAAAAAACACATTATAGAAAACGACATGTGACAATAGTCCACATACAAGCAAATTTTTGAACAAGATAAGGACATGGTTAGACAACCTATCACAATAGAAGACTTCCATAAGCAAATGAAGAAACTGAGGTTTGAAGGATACACCAAAAAGAAATAGTTGAGAGAATTTAGGTGTTATAGGATCTGGAAGAAAAGAAAAAGAAAAGAAAATCGTGATGATCTCAAATTTTTAAATTGTAAGCCTAGCTGAGACAAATATCAACAAACATCTTAGTTTGACTTTTTTATGGTTGAAATTAAGCGGAAGTGTTGGCCAATATAATTCTAAGCACCTAATAGGTGTCACAATTGTTCATCTAAGTGTCACAGTGTGTTTTAGTTTAGTCCAATTATCTTAAGTTCAGTTCAGTTTCACTGCACTCATTTATTACTCATGTTTCCAATGTAATCTTGTTAACTGGTTTGTGATATTAAGAGGAGCAATCATCTGCTCCGCGGTTGGAACTGAGACACTTTGTGACTAGAAATAGCACGAAAAATTCCACATAATATCATTGTTAAGAGGTAGGAAAATGACGAGGACAATTTTTTTATGAAAATAATGACTTTATAAAGATACCATTGATCATATTCTTTTCTTCCGCTATACGATAACATAACCAGGTCGAAGTCATAATCAAAAGGAGCCTCAACAATTTTTTCAAAGGTTCATGATATTTTTTTAAAGGTTCACGATTAAAGGTGTTCCTTATTTTAATGACTTCTCATTTTTAATGACTCTCTCTCCATGATAAAAGGTTGACATTAATGAAACTTCCTTTTAGAATGACTTTTTTTTTGAAAAAGAAGGATTCAAATTCAAGCCTCTGTGATCCATAACTTATTAATTAATGAAGATATTCAGAAAAAATTGCATTGCCAATATTTGGTTGACACTTTTCAAACCAGCCAGTGTTGTTCATCTTCAGGGCAAGATGAAGAGACAGATCTGAAAGGAAGGTTAAATAGGAAGATAGGTCATCCTAATGGCTAGAGGAAAATGGCTGAATTTGACCAAGGAAGGAAATTTATAATGTTTATTAATTTATTTAAACAATTTATTTATCTATTATTATAATTTAACTAAACGGCTATATTTGACTAAGGTAGGGAATTCTAATTTGTTTAATTATTTATTTACTTAATTAACTAATTTATTTATGCATTATTTTATTGTTATTGAATAGTTTTTTATTTGGTAATGATTTGGAAAAATTAATAAGGAATAAAATAAAAACTAATGATAAGGAATAAATAAATAAATATTAAGAGTGAAAAAAATTTAAAAAATAGATAAATAAATAATTTTTTAACAAGGGAATAAAAATAAGAGAGAAAGTGTTTAATATCTTTATATATATATATATATATATATATATATATATATATATATATATATATATATATTCTTAGGTAGGTGTTCTCAGTACGTTAGCCACTCGTGCACTTCAAATTTTGATGAAGACCACCTTTTTGATGAAAAGTCCCATCTCCTTAATGTCTTTGTCCAGAATGGTTATAGTAGGCAATAGGGTGTTAAAGCTTTCCTCAAAGCTAGGAAAGGTCCTAAGGTTAAGACTGACACTACTGATTGTCTTGCAGGAGTTCACCTCCCCTTCATCCAAGGGACGACTAACAAGATTGCGAGAATCCTAAAGAAGCATAATTTTCCCTCAACCTTTAGACCCCTCAACACCATTAAGAGCTCCCTAAGGTCTGTTAAAGACCAAGTGAACCCTATGGATTTGAAAGGTGTTTATGTTATCACGTGTTCATGTGGTACCTCATACATTGGTGAAACAGGTCGGTTTATTAACCAAAGGATTAACGAGCATGCTGCTGATATCAAGCATGGGAGGACCAAATCTTCTACTTTGGCGGAACATGCAGTGAAGACCAAGCATCATATATGCATTGAGGAGGCTAAGGTCATCGCAAAGATCTCTCATTTTCATCACCATAAGTTTAGGGAAGCCATTGAAATTGAGAGTTCTTCTAATAATATTAATAGGGATGACGACTGGAAAATTAGTAGCTGTTGGATTCCCGCCCTCTCCTCCTAGTTTTTTCTCTTCTTTGTCTAGTCTTTTTCATATTCTAGTCCCCCTTATTTATCCTTCCTTTGATTATTAGAGAGTATTAGCCTCTCTGTTTATTTATTGATTATTTTTTATTAGTAATATTATTTATGCATTTATTATTAGTATTCATTTATTTATCACTATTACTATTACAAGTTTTTATTATTAATAATAATAATAATAATTTATCATCTTCATATATATATATATATATATATATATATATATATATATATAGATATATATTAAAACACCTTCTCTTTTATTTTTATTCCCTTGTAAACAAATTATTTTTTTATCTTTTTTTTTTTCACTCTTAATATTTATTTATATATTCCTTGATGATTTATTGATTTAATTTTTAATTTTTTTTTAGTGTTAGTATTTATTTATTTCTTATCATTAGTTTTTATTTTAATCCTTATTAATTTTTCCAAATCATTACCAAATAAACAATTATTCAATAATAATAAAATAATGCATAGATAAATTAGTTAATTAAGTAAATAAATAATTAAAGTAATTAGAATTCCCTACCCTAGTCAAATATAAACGTTTTGTTAAATTATAATAACAGATAAATAAAGTGTTTAAATAAATTAATAAAAATTATAAATTTCACTCCTTGGTCAAATTCAGTTGTTTTCCTCTAGCCATTAGGATGACCTATCTTCCTATTTAACCTTCCTCTAAGATTTGTCTCTTCATCTTATTCTGAAGATGAACCACACCCTTGTTTGAAACGCGTCGACCAAATATTGGCAATGTGATTTTTTTCGAAAATCTTCATTAACTAAAAAAGGATTGCTTTAGTTCTTGCTTAAAAGGGATTTTTTTGAAAAGTATAAAGGGAGATTATTTTTAAGAAAAAAAAATTGGAATAAAGAAGGTATTTTATTAAATTTTTTATTTTTTAAAAAGAGGGCACTATATTTTTTAAAAGGGATTGTTTTTTTAATTCTTGAAAAAATGTTGTAAAAAGGTGGGCATATTCGCATTTAAAAAAATATGTTTTCTTCTATATTTTGGTCACATATCTCGTTTTTGTTTGGTAAAAATTATGAGTTTTGGCTTTTAAGAATGAAGACATTTCTCTAAACCTAATAGTGTTGGGATACTGTTCAGAATGCCTATGTAGATCCAAACCAGGAAGTGTGGGTGACCATGACCAATAATCAGAGGAATGCAACTATTGAGCTAAGAAAGAAAGAGAAGAGAACCAAATGTTGGATACAGAACTTAGTCGATAACTCTATCTTCGACAAGATAATTGGTGCATTCATAACAAAGGAAGCTTGGGAAATATTGAAAGTTTCATATCAAGGAAATGATACAATGAAGACCGTTAAATTGTAGACATTGAGAGCTGTGCTTGAATGGTAAATGACACTAGAAACTGTTGACCAGTTCATGACTAGAGGCATGGGAATAGTCAATCAAATCAAACTCATTGGTAAAACCATTACAAATTAAAAGATTGTTGAAAAATTCCTTCGAAGCCTACCTAAGAAATATGACATGATTGTAACAACCATTTTGGAATCCAAATATTTTACAACTTTCTCAGTAGAATAGTTGACTGGATCACTTCTAGCACACGAAACAAGACTCAACTTAGCAGAAGATTCCATCAAAAAACCTTTGAAAGGAAAATTATATTTTGTCTACAGTAGAGGCAGAGGATATAGTGCTGGCAACAAGCAAGGAATTGGTTGAGCCAAAACTAGATCAAAATATCATCATGCAATAGACAAGTGGAGACCTCATCAAAATGAAGCTTAGATATAGAGAACATGGAGAAAATCTAATTTCCAATGCTATTAGTACAAGGAATTTGGGCATTATGAACATGAATGAAGAAAGAAACGGTCAGGTCAACAAAGAGGTAGTATACATCTCTCCAACAATGAAGGAGAATAATTTGAGACAATATTTGTTTCTTGTCATCTCTCGGAAGGCACTCATAGCGAGGACCTTTGGTTGCTAGATAGTGGTTGCAACAATCATATGATAGGTAACAAAAATTTTCTTTCTTATCCTGATGCTTCCATAACATCATAAATTACTCTTGTACACCATTCCTCTATTGAATTTGAAGGGAAATATATTGTCCCTATTCTTACTAAACATAATCAATATAAATACATACCTGATGTTTATTATGTTCCACATTCGAAGCATAACCTCATTAGTGTAGGCTAATTGATGGGACATGGTTATCATATAATATTCTAAGGGAAGACAAGTTATATCTTTAACAAACCACCCAATAGAAGACTAATAGAAAAGGTTGAAAAAGCCAAGAATAGGATGTTCCCTTTGACTCTTAGAAATCAAAATCTCTCATAGTATTTTGCCCACAATGTGTCAAGAATAGATGAGTCTCAACTATGGCATTTTAGGTATGGCCACATCCCATTCAAGAGTCTAAGTTAGTTTCAGAAACTTTCAATGGGCATTTTTCTCTGTGTTATGAATGAAAAAGATTATAATTGTGAAATTTATGTTCTAGAAAAGTTAAAAAAGATAGCTTTCCCACATCTCCTCTAGAGGAAAAGAGCCTTTAGAACTAGTCCATAGAGATACATGTGGCTCAATGCAGACACAGTCTATTGGTGGTATTCTTTGTTTTTCAACCTTCAATGATGATTATAATAGGAACATACAAGTGTATTTTCACAAAAATAAATTAGATACATTATCAAGTTTCAAATAATTCAAAGAAGAAGAAAAAAAGAAGAGTGCAAAACCTTTAAAAGTCCTCAAGTTAGACAAAGGAGGAGAATACAATTCCTATGACTTCAATGTTTTTTGTCAATAGAAATGAATCATTATGCAGAGAACAACAAGATATACACCACATTATAATGGAGTAACAAAAAGAAACAATCATTAAATCATGAGCATGGCCAGATATATGCTTTGTGAGAAGAAGTTGTCAGATGACTATTGGGCTGAAGCAATTTTGACAACTATGTATGTTCCCCACAAATCTCCAACAACCAATCTCTAAGATACAGTACCTAAAGAAGCATGGGATGGTAAAAAGAGAAATGTATCTCACTTTAGAATTTTTGGATCAATAGGACATGTTCCTAAGAAGCTAAGAAAGAAGCTTGATAATAGGAGTGAAAGATGTATTTTCATAGGCTATAGTGAGCAGTGAATGGCCTATAGACTTCATAATCCAGTTACTAAGAAGTTTTTTTTAAGCATAGATGTTAATTTCTCTGAAAATAAATCTTGGTATGATCATGTTCATGAAGCTTAAAATTAGATTTTTTATCCACCACAACTACGAACATTGTAGGCTCAAGAAGAGCCACACCATTCTGAAAATGCTACACCTTCAAGCATTGAATCTGCTAGCGATTTAAGATCTTCAAAAGAAACATAAATCAAGAATAATCAAAGAAATATATGAGCACGAGCATGAATTTTACTAGAAGAATATGTTTGCATTTCTTTCATCTCAACCAACCCATTTTGAATAACAAGTTAAAAAAAAAAAATTGATGCAATGAACCAAGAAATATCTACCATAGAGGAGAACCACACTTTGGAATTAGCTTATCTCCCATGAGACAAACCAAGATTGGTGTAATATGGATATATAAGACCAAGCTGAAAGAAAAAGGAGAAATTAAGAAACATAAGGAAATGTTGGTTTCCAAAGGATTCTCATAATAGTTTGGTGTCGACTATGGTGAAACCTTTGCTCCAGTAGCAAGTGTAGGCACTATTAGAAGCATTTTATCCACAACAACTCAAGACAAATGGAATGTCTATTAACTTGATGTAAAATCTCCTCTTTAAATGGTATATTGTAGGAAGAAGTTTATGTAGAGTAGCCTCTTGGTTTTGAGGTTCCATGATAGGGGCATAAGGTATAAAGATTGAAAAAAGCATTGTATGGCTTGAAACAAGCTCTAAGATATTGGTATAGTTGCATCAACACCTATCTTGTCAAAAGTGGTTTTTGCAGAAGAAACCATAAGCCAACATTGTATACCAAAACTCATGAACGTAAAATTGTTATTGTATGCCTTTACATTGATGATCTACTTTATATAGGCAATATGATGTTAAAACAATTCAAAACAACAATGCAAATAGAGTTTGATATGACTAACCTAGGTGTCATGAAATACTTCTTAGGAATTGAAATTCAACAATTTGCTAATGGAATTTCTGTTGTTGGTTAGCAAAAATATGCCATTGACGTCATCCAAAAGTTCAAAATGAAAACTTGCAAACTAGCTGATACACCAATTTCTCAAAGCACCAAGATGAGCAAAGCATATGTAGCACCACCAGTTGATTCCACGTTGTATAAAAGTCTGGTTGGTAGTTTGTTGTATCTCACTACAACTAGACCTAATATCATGTTTGCTGCTTGTTTTGTCTACAAGTTCATGCAGTCACCTGAGATTTATCATTGAAAGGTTGCAAAAATGATCTTAATATATATTGCAGGGACGATAGACTATGGTTCATTTTATACACATTTTAAAAATTGTTCACTTTTAGGTTATACAGGAAACGATTATGCAGGAATTTTAGATGATCACAAAATCACCCGATGGTATGCTTTTATCCTTGGAAACAATATACTCTGATGACCATCCAAGAAACAATAAAATGTTTTAATATCTTCTAAACAAGAAGAATATGTAGCAGCAAATTTAGTAGCTTGTCAAGTTGTGTGGTTGACAGTATTATTGGAATATATTTAAAATGTTCAGAAGGATCAAACTCCTATTTACTGTGATAACAGTTCAGTAATTTCATTATCAAAAAATCATGTTTTCCACAAAAAGAGCAAGCACATTGAGACACATTTTCATTTCATCCATGAGATTTCCAATGATCGGGACATAGTAATTTTTTTGTGGTTCCAAACATTGGCTTGTAGATATTTTCATGAAGCCATTAAGAAAAAATTTATCTAGATTTCAAGGAGAGAAATCAGGCATGATAAGTGCCTCTACTTGTAACTTTTGACATTAGGAGGGGATATTCAGATATTAATCTCACTGTCTTCTCAGTGTCATCGCATTTATTTCCATTGTCTGCTAGGTGTCACAACTAGTTCATTTTTACTTCAGTTTAGTCAAATTTAACTCTTGTCATTTATTTTTTATGCTTTTGATGTAATTTGTTTAACTATTTTCAATATTGAGAATAGAAATCCTCTGCTCCATGATTTCTCTTCATTCTTTTCCAAAACTGAGACATTTATACATGCAGGGTAAATATGACATTAAGATCGATCAATGAATATTTTAATATGACACTTAATATCTCCATCTTGAGCATGAAAGAAATTACACATCTCTCATAATGAACAATACACACTGAACTTTTTATATCCAAGATCAATCTTAACCCCAAACTTATCGAATTCAAGAGGGATTAAACTTTCCTTAAAATCAAAACCATATAAAGGAACCTTTATTGACATTTTGACTTTTTTGAGTGTAGGATTGACCCGAGATTTTATTATAGATATATTTATATTCAAAGGGAACATAATATTAAATGACCTTCACAACTAAAAGAATAGGATAGTGTATCGAATCAAGGCCACTGCCACAAATGGACTTAATTAAAAGATGAGTGGCCTATCAATTTACTTGCATTAATTCACTCGTAGATTGAGCTATTGATGATTAATGTTAGAATAGATTGAGCTATGTGAATCAATTAGTGATCAATACGATCATTTAGGCACAAAATAAAATTGTGGGGGCCGTCACATTGTCTAGGCACAAAGTACAATTTCTGGCTGCCTGTGAACTTGACTAAACAGAAAGTAAAATGCCCAAGGGGCTGTAAAGAAGGTTATATAAAACTCCCAAACAGATATAGACTCTACAATTTCAAGAGAAAATTCCCAAAGAGATATAAATTCTTCTTGCAAGAAGTAAACTCACCAAAGAGATACACATTTTGTCCAAGGGTTTATAGTTATAATCCATTTAGTGTTGACCTTTCTCAATAATCAAATAGAACAATTAATTATCCGGAGAAGTTGTGAATTAAGCACACCAATGACAGGAATTTGACCCGACAAAGAGGACATCAACTACACAAGTGGTATTTTACCTCAAGTAAGATCCATTCTATTTGGGGAAATAAAATACATTATTGAGGAGTGAGAGAAAAACCCAATAACCATAAAATTAAATTTATTTATTTCATAAATAAGAGGAATGATTATAATTTGACAATCATCAACCTTTGTGTCTATAAATGCATCTTCTTATGATAAAAATACAATAGTTGTATGGTGTCCTAAACAAGGAAGGCCCTTAAAGAAGCAAATCTACAACGTTATTTGATATATCATTTTCATTCACATTGTCGGTATTCACTTGAAACCATTCACAAAGCATAATCAGAGAGAAAAGATAAGTTGGTTTGATACATACTATGTGTTATATTTATCTTGGAAATTCATATGGGAAAATTAGTTTTTAATGTGGCTCAATCTCTTCATTTTGGAAATATTTAGTTATGTGCATTTTCCTTTCCCTAGCCAAACTACTTGTAGAGGACACTACTGAAGGAGGTAATAAGGAGAGCTGAAATAGGAGAAACTAAGGGTACTTGGTAGCATAACCATGGCCATTCACTTCCCATTACCTATCATTTTATCTTATTATTCATTTTTTTTCACATTCTTTTCATCTCATTCAAAATTTTCTCATTAAAAATATACATTCCATTGGTTTACCTTATTTTCTAACCTTCGTGAACCACCTATTCAATAGCTAATGTGTAACTACTTAGTCTTACACCAATGTATTAGTTAAAAAACATTTGACATTAAAAGGAGAAACATTTTAGAAACCTCTTAGTGTTTATGGCTTATTTTTCTTCTTAATAAATGTCTTTGAGATTCCTTTAAGTCAATGCCATATACAAATAAATAGAAATAATCTTCCAATTCGCATATCTATCTTTTTTGACACTTCACTTCAACTTGGCAGAGAATACCACTAACATAGAAGATAACTTTAGTTAATTTATTTAATGAGAGGTGTGGCTTGTTAATAATACTAAAAAGAGAACCCGTAAACCTTTCCTGCACCCATTGAGCCTTCACGAGTAGAGGAATACCATACCACGTGGGTTAATATTGGGTGACATATATTGAGAGAGAAATGACATAATATATTGGGGGATATATAGGCAGTAAAGGGTTTTTGTATTGGTAGGTAAAACAATTTGAGCTAGAAGTTAATGAAAAAATATAAAGGTGTATAAAAAATGTTAATGAAAAAATGGATACCTACAATATCTAGTTAAAGTACAAGTATTTTAAATTGGGAAGGTGTATTGGGTTCGTATTGACCCGAGGTTAAATAATTTGATTTTAGAGGTATTTTTCAATATGTAGTCAAATTAAGGGTATTGTTTAATATGCCACGATTGCACGTGATAGGTCATAGGTTCATTGATTGAATCCCTTGTGCCTGCACTCAAGAGTAAAGTATTATTTCAATTTTCCCACACAAAGCAAGAAACTAATATCCATTTCCAGGAAAACCGAAATGTCAAGCATAGAAAAATAACTAGAATAGTTTATTAGGGCACAAATAGGTACTTGAAATGAGGTTGGATTAATGAAGTAGTTATATCGAGTCTCATTCATTCCAAGTGAGGGAATCATAATTCCTTAGATTGTATAGAAAAATTAGATTTTCATTCCTTCCAAGAAGGAAATCACTCCCTTGCCACGTGAAAATGCTATCACGGTAAGATTTTAATGTAGCCATGTCTTTCTATTTCCCTCACAAAAGTTATATTTAGCCTTATCTTATACTTTGTACTCTACCACCACAAAGTGTAAGTAGTGGTCGATTCTAAGGTGACCTTGTCATTGCACCTTCATATTAATTCTCCAAATAAATTTGTAACTTTAGCAACCAGAACTATGGATTTAGTACTCTTTGATACCCATCTCCTCTTCATCGTCAGCCACAACAATACCCTTCTTATACTATACAAGAACACCACAACTTAGTGGGTTGATGACCTTGTGAAATACATGTGATGTTATTGCCACCCCTCTTGTTAAAACCTAAATTTGGTATTTATCATCAGCATCATTTAGAGATTAGTTACCCTCTGTAGGTTTATGTGGTATGAATTCATTCAGATGTTGAGCATTTAATATGTTTTGATTGAATTATAGCAAAATTTTCTTAAAAATTCTACAAAGGTGTTAATTTTCATTGAACATTAGAAAGAAAAACATTGGAATATGTTTGGCATGTTTTTCTGTATTCCTTAATCTTGTGTACACGTGTTAACATCTAAAACCATATGATGCACGAATCATAACACTATTGAACTAAATATTACTTGGAGACTTAACTCATACTTGTCTTGTGCACATTGAATGAGATTCCTCATCATAAATGTAATTTGGTTAATTAGCTAGGATCTGAAATATTTAGTCAAACTAAAATAGTTTCTAGATTAGTGTTTGGTTGAGAGATTTGGTCAACTAAGTGATTATGTGGTTAAGATAGAATTTATATATTAAACCAATGATTGATGTATTTATATGTTTGATTGATATAATTTAAAATTATTTCTTGTGTGTGCATTTGGTTTTCTAAATTGGTATCAGATCCCTTTTGGGATTCCCTCCCGTGACTAGAATCCTGGAAAGATAAGATAGCACATGTTTCTTTGTCCATTGGAGTATGTTATTTTGTGCTTGGTAGTGTTGTGTTGATTTAATTTGTTGTAAGTGAAATATATGATTTTAAGTATTATGGTCTAGGCTAAAGATGTACGAGAGAGACAGATTTAGGTTGCCGCAAATTGGACCACCCAACTTCACCATCTCTCTTATGAAATGAGATCTTGTTGTTGGAATTAGTCATCAATAGGAGCCGAGTTTGGAATCTTATGGAGACTGAGCCAGCAGCCCCATAGAAATACTAGAAATTTGAGACATTATTCGAAAGGTGCATCTTGATTAGAATCTGAGTTAGGCTATTGGTGCTCTCACACACGATGGTGCAGTGCAAGAACCTAATGGTATTGTGTAAAATGTTGATGATATGTTTCTTGTGAAGGAGGAGTGTTACAGATCCATTTGGGAACATCAATCCCATCATTTGGATCAATACGAGCAGGGCTCATCAAACCCTAATTCAGTTACTACATTCCCTAGACAAGTCACCATTTTGAATTCCTCCTTCCCTTAGAGTTTGTTGGCCTAAAGCCCTTCAGAATTGCCTCCTTGAGTAGTGTTGGACAAGGTTAAGTGTGCTTCAGTGCAGGTATGCCCATGTTAGCGTGCTTTTCAGAGCACCTAGGCCCACTTTAACCTGTGTTGGGCGAGATTTAGTGAAAGTCACATAGGGTTATGGGAATATTCTTATCTTCTGGAGCCATCTAGAAGATTACCACACTTATCATCTCCTATGAGCTCGAAATTGGATAGGGAATGAACTAAGTAAGCTCCTATAATCTCATCCCTTCCTCCATGGAAACTAACTCTAAGTATGAAATTCCATTCAATACCCTATTTATGACAAAACCTCCTCCATCTGCCTATAAATTGAGCACTCATTTAAGTGATTAGGGGCTGGACTTTGAGAATTTGTAAGGAGATACTGTTAGTGTTAGAATTGAGAGTATAAGAAAGTATTGTTATGTTACCGGAGTGTTGTGCTATTCTTGTGATGTTGGTTGGAACCCAAGCTGGAAGAGTAGCAATGGATCAGACTTCATGGTTGTAATTCTTCCTTCTATCTAATAAAGTTGTTTAAACCTTTTTCGATATGCTTATCTCGATATATGATGTTTATATCTGTGAATGTATATGATTCCATTTACTTATAGTCGATAGATCTCTTGCTTTGATTGCTTCTCTCTTGCTTTGATTGCTTCTTTGTCTTCTGTTTATGCTTTCAGATACTTTTTGAGCGAGTTATGTTCAAGAAGGAGTGACAGGAATCATACAAAGGAGACAAAAGGAAAGCAAATGAACAAGTAGGTCCTTTAATTCCCTTTGTCTTATTTATCGTCTATAGAGAAAGGGTAAGCACTTTAAATTTGTTGTTCTAGGTATATCTACATACCTAGGGAATTAGTATTTATTCGTAGATACAAAATTCCTCAAAATAAATTAGCAACTCCATCGGGGAATGAACATCATTATGGGTAGTTTACCTTCATCCTAGTACACTCTAGTAGACCTTACTTTCTTTCATTGATCTTCTTTCAACCATTTTGAACTATTTTTTGGTGAAAATTGTGCTTGTAGGCCCCTACAATGGCCTCTCTGGCACCAACGAGAGGTTTAGTCTAGAGACAGAGCACTGTAAAGCACCCTTGGCTTCAGGATAGTGCTTTGAATTGCATTGTCTCCCATTCAAAGCTACGATGATCCTCCTTAGGACAAAAAGCCCTCCTTTGAATTGATTTTCTGCAAAATTTCCTTTTGTTTCTGCTTGCTGAAAGGTCAATGATTCTTGTGTCTCTAAAATCAATTTGTGTTTCCTTTGCAAGCCATACTTTGTCCTTGATTTTTTATTATTTCTCAAATGATTTCTTTATCCCTATAAATTCATTGCCAAAGTTAGTTTATAGTCGATTAATCTTTGTTCAAAAGAAAGTGTCGTAAAGGTCCTCTTTTCTTTCGAAACAAAACTGTCGTAAATTCTTCATTATTGAAAAAAGATTTATTGATTGTATGTGCATTAGTTTCCTTTTGTTCATCACAACATTAAGGGAATTGAAAAGAAAAACTTGCATTTTGCATTAAAATAGTTTTTTGTGTGTTCATAGGAATAGTTTAGGGAAATTTCATTAGATGTGCTCTTTCTTCTTTGATTACAAGAATTTGATTGCTCTATCCCTACTAGATAAGGTCTTCATTGTCAAAATTGAATGAAAAGGATGCATATAATATTAGTTGCAATCTAGGAATTGAAAATACATCACGTGGTGAACCTTGAAAGGCAAATTCTTAATCAAGATCAACTTAAAATTAACATCAATTAACCTAATGGAGCATTGTCATCTAACACAAAACATTTAGAGGTTCTAGGCTAGAGATGTGTTTCGAAGTCATAAAACATAGCCGATGTCGCTAACTTGTCTTCAATGCATCTCAAGTGTGATACCTCATTCCACCTACGTGAGTATATCATAGCTCGTCCACGTACCTTCAAGTATATAGGGCAATGTTACAGTACATAAATTATATGGGAATGCTCTCATTGTGTGGTTTCACATTAGACAATGCAAATACGGATTGGGCCTCCACGTACTTTCAGGTATATATGGGAGGACAACACTAGGTTGCTATCCATCCTTATTTAACCGAGTCAACTTCCTTGTACACTATGATACACCGAACACAGAATTTGGGGAGATTGCCTGGTCGTATTTCTTGGTTCGCCAGCAGGTATTCCGCAGTTCACAGTCGCTTGGTAAACCCTTTTGCCTAGCTTAACCCCTTTTTGTTTATTTATTTCCTTTAATAAAATAAATCAGCAATCGTGGAGGAAAGTCAACCCTTTCCCCGTCGTTCATGGAGAGCAGCGAGTAAGCTTCCTTTATCACCCAAAGCTACACCTATTCGATCGAAGCGGTCACATTTGAATGGATCCAGTACTTCACAAGCCTATGGTTCTTCATTTGAATTACCAGAAACACCTATACCGATAAGTAATGTGACCCCAGTTACTGCTACGGTTACTGGTACATCTGTTACTGAAGTGGAATCTTGACAATTACCTGAGGAAACTAGAACTGAATCTAGTGAAACGGTAACCCAAGTTTTTCAACAACAACTTGATTGTCAATCTGAAATTGTTCAACAAGAAATTTCTTCTGAACTTGAATCTTTTCAACCAGAACTGGATCTTGAACCCATCATTATTCAATAAGAATTTACTTTTGAACCAAAAGTTGTTCACAAAGCCCAATCTAAACTTTCTCTTTTACCAGAACATTTGGATGTTGAGGTGGAAGAATTAGAAGTTGTTACCTTACTGAAAGAAGATTGACTGGTACATCCTTAGACATCCGTAACTGTCGAGAATTCCTCTTTACCTCAACAAAAACTACCATAAATCTATTATGGAACATACAGTGAAATTCTTCCACCTAGTTTGATTTCGATAGAATAGGAACCTAAGGTAGAATCACCCAGAACTCCATTCCAAATTTGGAATTGGACATTATCTGTATCCTCATACTCCTCATTTCACTGCTCCTTTTGATCGTAATTACTTTCAGACACCCGTTGATTCGTTAGGAAACTTATTTGGACATTTGACTATATGGCAGAGTCAACATCCCAGACCACACCATATGTTACGGCTAGGGCAGAATCTTCTGTCACAACCTCTTCCATGTTTATTACAACACCTGAGTCACACTTGTATGGTGTTCTGTCCATCCCATCGTGTTACCAATATTTATCGGGATCCCACTCAGGTGTTGCTTCTATTCCTTGGTCTTCACCAATGTCCTCTACTGGAATTTTATTTGGTTCTTCATTAATGAATACTGAACAGTTGGACCCATCAAGTTCATGTCAAGCTAGTTCATCTGGTTACCATCCTAAGTATCCTCTTTACACTGGACTACCCCCATACAAAGAACAATATGCACATTCCCCTTATCCTCCATTTCCTCGGGGGGAAAACATATGTTGGTATGCCATCGTCTTTAGGTCAGCTTGGAATGACTGTCTATCAGTGGCAGCCAACCATGCACATTCAACCTAGGTTTTTGTATCCATCACAACCTATGCAATCTGTCTCATCCATACCTACAACACCTATTGTTATAGTTGTATTGCAGTCACAAGCTCAGATTGCTGTATCTCAACCTATGCAAGCTGGCCCTTCAACCTCAAACCCCAAGTTTTAGGCATATAGATCCAGCCTTCTCAGGCAGTTTTACAAAAACCACTTGTGTCTAGAGTCCAACAACCTCAGGCTAGTTTACCTTTTACCGGAATGACTCAAACTTACATTGATTTAGTGTATTCACAACCTGGTCAACCTTACATTGGTGGGAAAAAAAACTATTAAATAAAGAACCATTGTACCAACAACAACAACAGTTGATTCAACAGCCTTGGAAACCCCAATATCAACAACAACAATTCCAGCAATACCAAACTCAACATGCACTTGGATAACAAGATTATACTGGGTTTGGTCAGCAACAAGTTTATCCAGGTCTTAGTCAACAAGCCTATGCTGGGTTTGGACAATAGCAAATGTATCCCAGTGCTCAACAATAACCTTATGCCGGATTTTCTGAAGAAACTTAGTCTTATCAAGGTTACCAACAGTAGATTCCTTATGCTGGTACGAAAAAGCCTATTGCCCAAGCAATCCCATCTTACCCTAGATATGCTCAACCTGACCTCAATAGACAGTTTCCTTTCATTGTGACACTTGAATTAGCATATCTAAACAGGCTCACCAATGACCCAATTTGATATGCACCTTGGTGGCTGGTGATTCCTCATAAATTACCTTCCGATATTCCGAAATTCATTAGAAATCCTAGAGAATATCCATCCAACCATGTCATGACTTTTCATTTATGGTGTTTATCAAACTCCTTGAATGATGATTCCATTATACTACATCTTTTCCGTATAATGCTTACTGGTCTGGCTGCAAAGTGGTACATTGAGTTACCACGAGCTTCTTTTGGTAACTTCACTGCCTTAGCTACCATGTTTTTAATCCACTTCCAGTTACCCATACGATATGAGACTGGAATGGAACTATTAACCAACTTTAAACAAAATATTGCTACTCATATCTCTGATCATATTCAGGAGTGGTGTCGTCATCGAATGGTTAAAACTTATGTTCCTGATCAGCTTATAGTTGAGTGGTTTATAAAATCCTTACTGCCATCTATCACTTAGGATGTGGCAAAAGGCGTAGTTGTCACTGAAAATCAAGTAATTTCTCATGCTAATATTTGGACTTGATTTATACAGAGTCTGGCACGTTCTAAGACAAGATCTTGAATGCAACCTAACCAACTTTCACTATTCCTCCTCCACCATCGATTAAGGACTCTCATGTCGGTGATGGTGTGATTGGTTCTTCAAGCACACAAACAGTAGCCAGACCATCTCCTCAAAGACTTGCCATTTCCAACCAAACTACAAATGCACCTGATAACACTCTTACTTCCGAAATCAATGTCGTGTCATCTGACAAGGGCAAGAATTAAAAGCAACTAGGAAGAAAGAAGAAGGGGAAAAACAAGAAGAAACAAAATAATTCCCCTCAAGAGAAATTATTTGATTCCTCTCCTTCGGTTAGGAAACCTCATTACCTGTGTCTGATGTGTAACGATGAGCATTTTATGTGAGATTGTCCTCACCTCTCTGAAGTCTCAATGATTTTGAAGACTTCTAATACATCCGCAGTATTGTTTGATCCTTTTCCAAAACTACAGACAAATATGGTTGCTATAAACCATGCTTCCACTTCCCAAATGTTTATGCTATCTACCTCTAATCCTAAAATTGAAGTTTTGGTGTCAGCACAAAGTAAAGATTATGGAAATCAACCATCGTCATCAAATAACTACGTTGATCAACCTAACTCTTTTACTTTGACTTTGACTGATCCTATTCCACCACGTATTGCACCAGAGTTAACAATAAAATCACGTAAGGAATTTGTACATAAATCGACATTTAACCTTAGAGCTTGAGCTGCACAAAATTATAATATAGTATAAGATTTGGCTCAATCACCTTCTGCTATGTCAACGCTCAAGGTGCTTCAACACTATCCCTCCCAAAAGCAGGCTTTTTTGTTAGCAATTGGTGGAGTCGATCCAACTGATTCTAATCTTGTGGTTTTCAACCATGCGGTTTATACGCCACAATTACCAGCGCAATTAGCATTCCTGATTCAAGTAAATGACTTGAATAAACTTGTTCATCAAACCATTATTTATAGGGGGGCATCTACTTGTATTATGTCTATGAATTGTTGGAAAATACTTGGCTCACTGCCTTTGTCACGTTCAATAACAATGTTAAAGCTTTTGATGGATAGACATATATGCCTTATGGAATATTGAGTAATCTGCAAATCAAACTAGGAGGCAAAATAATAACTGTTTAAGTTGAGGTTGTTGACAGACCCCTTGACTACAACATTTTACTAGGAAGACCGTGGGTTTATGCTATGGTTGTTGTGGTTTCAACATACTTTCGTATGATTGGATTTCGTCGTAAGGGTGGAATCATCGTTATCGACCAACTTGCCTTCTTTGCCTCTGGTTCACAGGCTATTGGAAGCATTCCATTGGTACATGGACCCTCGCTATATCTTCAAAACATTGTTGTAGGTCTCTTTAAAGATCCTTCCCTAATGGGTACTTTTTCACTACCGTGACCATCAAACTTGTCGGAAGGGGAAAAAGTTGAGACATGCAACATGATATCTTCCACTTCATGTGACTTAAGGAAGATTACCATTAGTTTTGAAGTTGATAGTAGTAATCAAATCATGTTGCTAAACCCTATTGAGCTAGCATAGAAATAAATAATTTTGTCTTGTGTGTAATATCCAAATCCATTTTTGTTAATTGTATGGGTAGATAATTCATTAGAATATGGTACTTCCTCTAATCTTTTTTCATGTATACTTTCTACTGATGAAGGAATCATCCAATCAATGATGATGGTAGGAGAACTGTGGGAATATTATCATCATTGTTCCCATATTCCAAATCACATGGAAGATTATTTAAATGAACTTAATCACCCTTAAATTGTCGATTTTCTTTCGAATTCTATTTTCATAGATATAGTAGATTCCGAGCGAAACCTATCAAATATCGAAGAAACTATTTCTATCAATATTTTGACCAAACCTAACATTGTAGAAAAAATTCATGTTGGAAAATCTTGTTCTCCATCAGAACTTGATATTTACTGTGCTCACTTTCATGAATATCAAGATATATTTGCATGGTCATACAAGGAGATGCTAGGAATTGACTCTAGTATAGTTGAACATGAAGTCAAAATGTATCCTGATGTCAAACCAGTGCGACACTGCCTCCATCTTGTTCATCCAAAGAAGGTTGTTGCTATTAAAATAGAAGTTGAAAACTTTTGGATACTAGTTTCATTTACCTTGTTCCTCTTACTGATTGGCTTTCCAATATGGTTCCTTTCATGAAGAAACAAGGGACAATACGAGTGTGCATCGATTATAGGGATGTTAATTAGTCTTGTCCAAAAGGCAATTATCCTACTCCCTTTATCGACCAGGTTATTGATGAATGTGCTAGATGCGAAATATTCTCATTTATGGATGGTTTTTCTAGCTATAATCAGATGAATATCCACCCAGAGGGCTAATCTAAAAATGCTTTTATTTGTCCATGGGGCACATTCACTTATAGGAAACTCCTGTTTTCTTTGAAGAACGCAAGGGAAACATTCCAGAGGGCGATGAATTATGCCTTACATGAAATCAAACATATTTTTCAACCATACCTTGATGATTTACTTACTCATTCACGAAAGTGGTCTGATCACCCAGAGCATTTGAGAGCTATATTTTTGCGGTGCCAACACTACAGAATACGACCTAATCCATGTTGGGTCGTTAATATGCCATTATAATTATTACTTTTGAACACTTATTCCACCCATTTCTATTATTCTTTATCATATCATTTATTATAATTTATCATTTAAATCCATTTTATAAATGATTTATGCTCTTATGGATGAATATTATTTATTCTCTTTATTTCTAATAAATTGATGATTATGCATGATTTTATCAATGATAGTTTTAATAAATCAGTTATAACATTATTTACCATTCTTAGCCTCCAAGATAATTTTCAGATTGAATATTTGATTTTTAAAAAAAGTGCCAACTCAGAAATGCGCTGGAATAAGGAGCGATAGTTTTGCGGTTGACATTCTGAGCAAATGGAGCAGAATATGGAAAATCTGGAATATGGGTTTTGTCCAGAATGGGCCCAATTAACTTTGGCGAGGAATGGTTTGCCCAAATTCGGCTTGTACTGAGAGAAACGCAGGGTTCTTTGAGCATGATTTTCTCAGATTTGTTGTTGCGGCCGTCCTCCAAATCTCAGCTGCAAAACCAAATTCGTCTTGCTTTTGTTGAAAGCTAGAAGGAAATATATCTTCTTTTTGATAAATTGGTTAGAAGCAAACCAATTTTGTAATGTAAATCATGTTGTAGTTATCTCTATTGTAACTGCTCTCTGATCTCTCTCTATTTAAATGAAAACAGAGATCAGAGATGGGGGTGATTTCGGGATGACTTCAGGGTGATTTCAGGGGAATTCGAATAATGGAAGAATGATAGAAAAATGATGAAGAATGATGGTGGATTATCCATGATAGGATAGGGATTGTTGCATGCTGTAATTCTCAAGCATTTGCTATTGTAATGATTCCACAATTGGTTGATTAATACATGATTTGGAGTTGCTGTTCACTCTTTTCCTTCTGTAGTAACCCAGCAGCATCCGCTAGCGGCTAAAGGCCCAGCCTCTGGTGGAGTATGCTGCTACTACTGTATATTATATTCTTTTGATTTCTGCGTGGTTTGCTTATCTTTATTGCTCGGTAATCTGACATGCTTTTTCATATGCTATTCCATGCTCTGCTACGATTAATTCATTAATGGTTTCTTCGGGAAATTTATGTAGTGACTCTGTATTGTATGAGTGAATCTTTTCAGAGTTGATTGCATGTTATTAGTCTAAACCAACTATTTCTGTTACAGAGCATTTGTACTGAATATTACTGTTGTTGGATTCATTTGAAATCTTGATTATTGGAATCCGAAAAGTGATATTATTCTATTTGGAACATAGTCATATTCACCTTAATTGTCAGATTACCATATTAGCGTGTCGTGTGTATGTATGGTTGATTCTTGCTAATTCATCAATGAGTGTTGTTCCATAAAGTACATTCCATCCAATTTGCCTTAAAAGAGAAGATTGTTATTTTATTGCAGAATGTGAGTTTGGTTCAAGTTTAGTTCTGACTCGCGAGACTTAGTTTATTTGATTGCTGTTCCATTTTACTTTCTGCCATTCCATTTACTTGTATTTGCTGCTTTGGTGTGAGAGAAGGTCTAAGGCTGTAGTGAGCCAGCAAGTCACTGCTTAGCTCCCAGACCTATGGTCCATGCTCTAATTTCCTTTCCATCAGTTTCTAGAGGGATGGGTTATCGCTTCCACACCCTTGACTGATAAGATGCCTTGTTCTTTTAAAGTAATTTAGTCATAGTTTGCTTAGTGAATAGTTGTTGTATCCTCAATTGATGTTTGCTGAGTGAATAGTTAGATTTCAGAGCATTTGAGTTTATTTTATTGTTAGATTTCTTTTTCAAGCATTCATTTAATTTTGGGTTTTAAGCACTATACTGCAAAACATTACTCTTAAGTAAATAGCCGCCTCAGACTGAGTACACTCTTGAAATAAAAAGTCGTCCTTGGGTTGATAATTAATGTGAAGGTAATTAGGAGTTTAAAAGACACCTTTTTATCGCTCCACATTTTGGCACCGTTGCCAGGGAGAGCGTAGCCATTTCTAAAGAGTAGTGTGAATCTGATAGAGAAGAGTTGGATCTTAAAAACGGAAGGTAAGAACCTGCGTACGGAGCATGTAAAAGCCCTGCTCCACTGTCCGCTTTCCTAACAGATTCGCTGTTGCTTTGTTGGGTAGAAATAGATATTTGAATTTTTGTGTGAATGAATTAAAAGAAAAAATAGAAATTTTGAAAAACAAATCTCATGATTTCACTCAAGTGGTGATGTAAGCACCACCCATTTCACTAACCGATTGACAGGAACATTTGAAGAAGGAGCCTTGAAGAAACACATGAAAAACATCTTATATTATGGTAAGAAATGGCTCACGTTTCTACTTTTGAATTTACTATCAAAGATCTAGGAGGAGTGACACAAATGCACATAATTCCCCCATCTTTACCAAATTTTCATGGTTTAGCAAATGAAGACCCAGATACATTCTTATTTGAGTTCGAAATACTTTGTAGAGGATATGATTATTGTACTAATGATCAAAGATTGAAAGTGTTTCCTCTTACTCTAAAAGGAGCAGCTCTCTGATGGTTCATGAGCCTAGGTGGGAATTGCATCCAATCATGGGAGGACATGAAGAACATATTCTTGAAGAAGTACCAAGACTATTGCAAATCCAATGAAGATATTTTCGGTATGATACAATGGGAAGATGAAAGTTTGGAGGATTATGTAGATCGATTTCATTATAACCTTCAAAAATCAAAGCATAAGCATTTGAAAAAAGAGATCTTAAGAACACTCCTTTTTAAAGGAATCAAAGAGGAATGTTTAGAAATCTTAAATCTGATAGGAAAAGGTGATGTTTTTCAGTTATCATATGATGATGTTTGTGAGTTGTGCATAAGGTATTCAAGAGGAATCTCCAAGGTTGGTAAGAATTCTAGAGATGTTTGTTCTTTCTTTTCCAAATCTGCTACAAGAATAGGAGACATAAGAGCTGAAATCAATGTGTTATTTGAAAATTTTAAAGTTGATTTTATTATCTCTCTAAATGAAAAATTAGATTTTTTGCAGGTTCATAAAAATCAAGAATTGGATGAAGTGTTTTACCATCAAGACCGAAAGGAGCATCTCATAGATACTCACTCTTCCTTATCTAGGATGGAAGTAGCATATCAAAGAGGTAAGGAAGCTGCAACAAGGTCAAAACCATGGAAATCATGGCCTACAGGTATGGTTCAAAACACTCCCTCTCCACTTTCTTACTTGCATAATCCATTATGGAATACTAATGTGTTAGGGCAGCCATGTCAATCTCAATATAACCACCACCAATCTTGTCTACAAGTTTGGCACGGTTCACCTTATGATTGCATGACTACTCTCCTCATCTTGTAGCACAAGCACATTCTCCATATTCTCCACCAGCTCTTCCACAATATCTTGCTTGCCCATCAAAACCATTCACATAACCCAATCAACCATATCATCAAAATGCTCCATTCCTTACACATTTTCCTGCTCAACTAATTCCACACCCTCACCATAATAAACCAGTACAACATACTTACAATGTTGAACTGACAAATTTACCCACCCTTCCCACCCATTCTATTTCACATGTGTTATTAGAGAAAACCTACAATGAGATTCAGAATGTTTCAAATGCAAAAATTGTAGAAGCTATGGAAGAAAATGAGGTTTCTTTTACTATGCATCAACAAGCTAATTTAAAAGCTCAAGAACTTCATGATATGATGGCTATGCGAAATCAAAAAAGTAAAGGATATATTGAAGATTGGTTTTACTCCATCATTTGTTTGCAACATCATTCTACGCTTCAACAATTTTTGATACCATTTTTTGAAGGGAAGTTGGCTTCTCATACCCTAATATCCATTAACATGCATTTTTCAAATTTGGGTATGTGCATACGTGAAGCCTTACTTCGAAAATGGCTTCACTGGAAGTACTCATATACATAGTCATATTCATTTTTCCAATCAAAATAGGTTAGTGTAGAAAATAAAATAAATAAGGGAATAAATAAATGCATTTTGTTTTTTATGTAAAACTAGTGTTTTTTTGGTTGCAACATGTTATGCAAATCAACATCGGTGATAATTTTTTTAATTCATTTGTGTATGTAGATGATTTAAAATTGAAATAACAATTATACAAACACTTATATTCATTTTTATCACCAATTTGAAAAAATGCTTGAATATCAATTTTTTTTTAGCTTGCGGGCTTGGTGAACTTTCTGGAAAAACAGTCGGGACAGTCACGTTTTGAGGGACCAAAAGAAAATATTTTTAAAACCTATTTCTACCCTAGGTATCCCTTGATTTCTACTTTCTAACCCAATTTGAACCACTCAATTTGGATTTGAAACGAAAAAGTTAGAAACAAAACATTGATAGGGTGTCTAGCGGGCAGTTCAGGAACAGAGTTGGGACAGTCAGTTTTTGGAGGCCTAAATGACCATATTTTTAAAACCTGTTTCTATGGTAGATTCCCCTATGAATCTAGTTTACAATGCAATTAGAATCACTCATTTTTGATATCGTATGGGGAAGTTATGATCAAAATACTGACTATCTATTGTAAATCAGCACTCTTAAAACTATGTCTTTCTGGTTGTTCCTTACAGTATTTTACCTATCAATTCTTCTTTTCTTCAAGACCTGTTTCTATTGGAGATAAATAAATGAATCTACGTTCATTTCTAATTTGAATCATTTGAATCCGACATCAAACGAAGAATCTATGTTTGAAATATCAATCGTTGGTCTAGATTGGGTAATCGAAAATGACTTTATTATGCAGGTTGTTCTAAACAAGTTTGACATATCATAGCATTGAATTTTTAAAACCTGTTTCTACTAGAGATAACCCTTTGAATTAGCTCTCATTTTTCTTTGGAATCACTCAATTTGGACAAAAAAAACAAAGAAGTTGTGATTAAAACACTGCTGGTTAGTATGGTCGACCACTGCTCTCCCGCAGGTAACAAATAAATTTTACTTTGTTATTTTCTCCTTGGATTTGTTCTATAGAGTAACTACTTGTTAGTTTCTTTTGCATAATTATTGGATTAGGGGAGCCGTGCACCTCTCTTTCTCCATGATTTAATGTTTTATTGCAGGTAGACACTCGTTTTTTGCAGGTCCTAGGAGAAAAAGAACGTCAATTTATGGACAAGTGATTCTTGAAACAAATTTTAATAAAACAAAGGAATTTCATCCAACTCATTACCCAATGGATTCATAATAGAAGAAATGAAGAATTGATTTCGATTTGAAGATTCATGTCTTGTCACTGCTGCCAAAACATTTTTCAAAAAGATCATTTTTTTACATAATATCATAGCTGTTGTAACTTAATTTACATATTGTTTTTAAATAAAATGTTGTTTCTTTTCTAATTTCTCTTATATTTTGTGTTTCAGGTGTTGCTTCATTCAAAGTGTAACTCATCCTTAGCATGAATGTCGTGAACAGCTAATTTGTTTTTTGCATGCTTTCATTTTATGATTGTCTATTTTGTTGTTCCTTTTTCATGTTTTGCTGTTCCTTTTCGAATGGAACAGCACTTCTGCACTTTCACGTTTTGCTGTTCCTTTTCGAAATGGAACAGCACTTCTGCACTTTCACGTTTTGCTGTTCCTTTTCGAAATGGAACAACACTTCTGCACTTTCACATTTTGCTGTTCCTTTTCGAATGGAACAGCACTTCTGCACTTTCACATTTTGCTGTTCCTTTTCGAATGGAACAGCACTTCTGCACTTTCACGTTTTGCTGTTCCTTTTCGAATGGAACAGCACTTCTGCACTTTCACGTTTTGCTGTTCCTTTTCGAATGGAACAACGCTTCTGCACTTTCACATTTTGTTGTTCCTTTTCGAATGGAACAACACTTTTGCACTTTCACGTTTTGCTGTTCCTTTTCGAAATGGAACAACGCTTCTGCACTTTCACGTTTTGCTGTTCCTTTTCGAATGGAACAACACTTCTGTACTTTCACGTTTTGTTGTTCCTTTTCGAAAGGGACAGAACTTCGACACTTTTCATTTTTGTTGTTCCTTTTCCAAAGGAACGACACTTTTGATTTTTGCTGTTCCTTTTCCAAAGGAACGACACTTGCTCTTTTGCTATTCCTTTTCTAAAGGAACGACACTTTTAGTTTTTGCTGTTCCTTTTTCCAAAGGAACGACATTTTCATTTTCACGTTTTTTTGTGTGTATTTTTGTTTTTTTGGTGTGCATTTTCTTTGTTTTTCCCTACACGGAACACCACTTTTTGAGTGTTTTTGCTGTTCATTCAAAAGAGAAACACTTTGGGAATATTTTTGAGAGCAACCCTTTCCTTCCTCTTGTAGGATTACTCCTAGCTCATCCCAACCACATTTTACTGATCCCCTTTTATGGCATGAAGTACACTACTTTTATAAGGACAAGAATTATGGATTCTTTTGAAGCAAAGTTAATATCATTCACGTTATGATCTTTAACAGGACAGCTCCTTGATGATAGATTCTTTTCAAAAGGCACACAATTATTTATATATCACTTTACTGCATTGTTTTCTGTTGAACATGATATTGATTGATCATCTTAATACCATGTTGGTTCCACCCTTCCTGGTTATAATCTTCTCTGTCTGTAATAAATGAGATTATGGGTATATTTTTTTTCTATTGACATGTTCAACTTCTTCCACTATCCCTGCTCTTAAGGAGTACTGAGCCTCCCTCTTTTTATCATCAAAATGTGTAATAATAACAAAATTTTGTTCGCAGATGGAGGATAGGGGGTCTCATTACGAGCCAGCCTACCATGTTCATAAGGTTGTAACAAAGTGACATTCCCATTATGGCCACCACACCAGGGTTATGATCCATTGGATAGCCAAATTATCCTTGGAACAGGAGGTCTCATCACGAGCCGACCTGATCACTTTTGCTACATCCCAGTGAATGGCAGTGTGATTATCTGGTTACCACGCGAGCACACTGATCTCTTCTGTAGAACAGCACTGTAACTCTCAATTTATAAATTGAGGATCCTGGTTCATATGGGTTAAAAAGCAACCCTGCCGAGGCTATGGACGCCTGCTGGCAGCAGCGGCTCTGCTTATGGTATTGAAGTTATATCTTATTGTCAATTATTATTATAATACCCTTTTCGTATTTTTTCTTTTTATCAGAGAAGTTATTTCCTTAACTTTTTCCATGTTTTGAACCTTTATGCATGAGAAATTGTTTTCAGATCAATCACATCATTTTCAGCTAGAATACCATCAGCAAAGCATCTTTTTAGCATATTGTTGTCCTTTTTCATTTTGCATAAACTATCATCAATCCAAAGCGTCCTATCTCTTATTCATAACTATCTTTAAAAACTTTGCTCTCAATATAACCATAACTTTCACCGTCCTGTCATTGATAAATGTACTCTGCTTCACTTACTGATATATTGTTCATTCCATTTCCTTGCCGTCAGCGCCACCCCTTTCGTATGCTTTATGGTTATGGAACCCATTTTCCAATTGGAGGGGGGAATGTATGCATTATGGGGTTGCATGCGATATGATTACTGCACTTTGCCATACCTTGTTGATTTGACAACATATTAGTATTGGATGTATACATAAGTTTTTCTAATTGCAATTTTGCATGCATCTTATCTATTGCTATTCAAAGCTAACACTATGGATTCAAGAGCATTGTATGCAAAATAGTGCTTTGTTTACAGGAGAACAACAAGTATGCAGGGGAAATTCTATTCACAGTATGACCACACTATTGCAACTAACAGAAGCGACTCGAGCAACTTGCGAACATGAACAACTCTTCAGACATTATGTGCTTACCTGGATTCCACCTTTTGCACCAACTTTGCCTACATCAGCTTCAACAACTGTCAATACATATATGTCATTCCACATTTTTCTTTTGGAGGTAAAACTTGAGGTAAAATAGCATAATTTTCTGAATTATTACGAATTTAGGAGAATTTACTGAACATCCATTTTGAGCATTATTTACCATCCTTCATTTCATAGTTTTTACCACTTCCCATTTTTCAGTAGCATATCATTTCCGAGTGTGGGGGAGTGTTCCTTCATTTCTTTCTTATGACCATGTCATTCATATTCTTTATCATCCATTGCTATTCTTATTCATTCTCAACACCTCCCTTATTTCATGTTGTTTTACACCAAGCATAGAATGCAACAGCTGGTAGCAACCACTTCTCTTTGTTTTCTAGCATCGCATGAGGACATGCTAATTTTTCAGAGAGGGGGACGAATTGCTATGCATGATGGATGTTTTCTACTTTCTTCCTTATTTAAGGCATACAATTTCATTTTTACACAGTGCAGAAATTGATTTCCACATATTTTTAAAACTATGAACTCAATTCTTGTAATTTTTGGAAAACACATACGTATCATCAATACAAACCCACACAATTTCAAGATAAATTGGTTCATAAAATTTCGGAAATCATGCACTCTCACCTACAGCCATTTTGTTTATATCTCAGGATCCATGCATCAAAACGATCTGATTTTTGGATCATAGAAGCCTTCATATATTACAAATCTACTTGTAACATTTCAACAAAATCTGGGTTGTAGTTTTTGACAAAATGGTTAATGAAGTTTGTTGTTATCTATATCATATTTTGTTACAACTTCATACATACATATAATTGAATGTCAATGTAAAAATTGTTATGCCTTCATCAAGATTACTAAAAGTGAATATTCATTAATTAAGGAAGAATTCATTTGTTCTATCCATTTCATGAGCTGAGATGAACATATTTTTTATTGCTTGGTTAACACATGGGCTTTTGTCTTTGGGTTGCATGAGGACATGCAATATATTCAGTTTTCGTTGCATGAGGACATGAAACATATTGAGTGTGGGGGTATGTTGGGTCGTTAATATGCCATTATTATTATTACTTTTGAACACTTATTCCACCCATTTCTATTATTCTTTATCATATCATTTATTATAATTTATCGTTTAAATCCATTTTATAAATGATTTATGCTCTTATGGATGAATATTGTTTATTCTCTTTATTTCTAATAAATTGATGATTATGCGTGATTTTATCAATGATAGTTTTAATAAATCAGTTATAACATTATTTACCATTCTTAGCCTCCAAGATAATTTTCAGATTGAATATTTGATTTTTAAAAAAAGCGCCAACTCAGAAATGCGCTGGAATAATGAGTGATAGTTTTGCGGTTGAGATTCTGAGCAAATGGAGCAGAATATGGAAAATCTGGAACATGGGTTTTGTCCAGAACGGGCCCAATTAACTTTGAGAGAGAACGGTTTGCCCAAATTCGGCTTGTACTGAGAGAAACGCAGGGTTCTTTGAGCATGATTTTCTCAGATTTGCTGTTGCGGTCGTCCTCCAAATCTCAGCTGCAAAGCCAAATTCGTCTTGATTTTGTTGAAAGCTAGAAGCAAATATATCTTCTTGTTGATCAATTGGTTAGAAGCAAACCAATTTTGTAATGTAAATCATGTTGTAGTTATCTTTATTGTAACTTCTCTCTGATCTCTCTCTATTTAAATGAAAACAGAGATCAGAGATGGGGGTGATTTCGGGATGACTTCAGGGTGGTTTCAGGGGAATTTGAATAATGGAAGAATGATAGAAAAATGATGAAGAATGATGGTGGATTATCCATGATAGGATAGGGATTGTTGCATGCTGTAATTCTCAAGCATTTGCTATTGTAATGATTCCACAATTGGTTGATTAATACATGATTTGGAGTTGCTGTTCACTCTTTTCCTTCTGAAGTAACCCAGCAGCGTCCACTGGCGGCTAAGGGCCCAGCCTCTGGTGGAGTATGCTGCTACTACTGTATATTATATTCTTTTGATTTCTGCGTGGTTTGCTTATCTTTATTGCTCGGTAATCTGACATGCTTTTTCATATGCTATTCCATGCTCTGCTACGATTAATTCATTAATGGTTTCTTCGGGAAATTTATGTAGTGACTCTGTATTGTATGAGTGAATCTTTTCAGAGTCGATTGCATGTTATTAGTCTAAACCAACTATTTCTGTTACAGAGCATTTGTACTGAATATTACTGTTGTTGGATTCATTTGAAATCTTGATTATTGGAATCCGAGAAGTGATATTATTCTATTTGGAACATAGTCATATTCACCTTAATTGTCAGATTACCATATTAGCGTGTCGTGTGTATGTATGGTTGATTCTTGCTAATTCATCAATGAGTGTTGTTCCATAAAGTACATTCCATCCAATTTGCCTTAAAAGAGAAGATTGTTATTTTATTGCGGAATGTGAGTTTGGTTCAAGTTTAGTTCCGACTCGCGAGACTTAGTTTATTTGATTGCTATTCCATTTTACTTTCTGCCATTCCATTTACTTGTATTTGCTGCTTTGGTGTGAGAGAAGGTCTAAGGCTGTAGTGAACCAACAAGTCGCTGCTTAGCTCCCAGACCTATGGTCCATGCTCTAATTTCCTTTCCATCAGTTTCTAGAGGGATGGGTTATCGCTTCCGCACCCTTGACTGATAAGATGCCTTGTTCTTTTAAAGTAATTTAGTCATAGTTTGCTCAGTGAATAGTTTTTGTATCCTCAATTGATGTTTGCTGAGTGAATAGTTGGATTTCAGAGCATTTGAGTTTATGTTATTGTTAGATTTCTTTTTCAAGCATTCATTTACTTTTGGGTTTTAAGCACTATACTGCAAAACATTACTCTTAAGTAAATAGCCGCCTCAGACTGAGTACACTCTTGAAATAAAAAGTCGTCCCTGGGTTGATAATTAATGTGAAGGTAATTAGGAGTTTAAAAGACACCTTTTTATCACTCCACAATCCATACAAATGTGTGTTTTGTGTTGGTTCTGGTCATTTGGTTGGGTTTTTAGTGTCTAAGGATGGAATTCGACTTGATCCACTTAAGGTTCAGGCAATCCTTAACTTGCCTACACCTTCCAATCTACTACAGTTACAAAAAATCCAAGGGAAGGCTAACTTTCTAAGGAGATGCATTCCCAATTATGTTGAAATGGCTAAAGGATTTACTCATTTATTGAAAAAGGGGATACCCTTCCATTAGGACCAGGTTTCATAAACTTCCCTTGATGCTCTTAAAGGTACATTGATTAGAGCCTCATTAATATATTCCCTGAATTATCAAAACAACTACTTCCTGTATCTCATTGCTGCAGATACAACCATTGGAATGGTTTTACACCAAGAAGAGGATGGGATTGAACATCTGATATATTATTTGATCCACAACCTCAATGATACAAAAGTTAAGTACTCTTATGTCAAAAAGATAGCTCTCGCTACTGTTCAAGCTGTACAGAGATTTCGCCACTACATCTTGCTCCGAAAGACCATTTTCATTTCGGATTGCAACCCTATGACATATATTTTGTCACGTCAATTGCTGGGGGGTAAATACTCAAAATGGATCATCATTTTGTAGGAGTTTGAATTGGAATTCATGAAATCCAAATCAAAGAAGTCTCTAGTCTTCGCAAAGATTCTTTGCAACCTTCCCTCGAATACCATTGATTCAATCTCAGAACCATCAATTTCGGATGAGTCTTTGTTCCTGATTTGGTCATCTGACACATGGTATGGAGATATATTGACTTATCTCCAAACCCAAACTTTCTGTCCTGATACCTCTCACTTGCAACAGTGATGTATCTGATACCAAGCCAAAGGTTATCTGATCGTTGGTGACACTCTTTATCATCGTGGTATCCATACAATTTTATGAAGGTGCCTCACTCATGGGGAAGCCAATAAAGTTTTGAATGATTTCCATTAAAGTGCTTGTGGTGGACACTTATCTGTTTATGCTACCGCGTAGAGAATTCTCTGTGTTGGTTACTTCTAGCCTGCTATATTCAAACATTGCATAATTGTTGTCAGAAGTTGTCACGCATGCCGGATATATGACCGTATAGCTAGATTACCACCTGAACCATTACATCATGTCGTCGTTGTTGGACCATTCACCAAATGGGGAATTGACTTCATCACATGTAACCCCACCTCGGTCGGGGGGCATAGGTACATTATAGTCATCATTGACTATTTCAAAAAATTGGTCAAGGTGATGCCAACATTAAACAATAGTGGCAAGACAACTACTCTTTTATTTTTCAACCACACGGTTTCCTGGTTTGGTGTACCACATGCTATAGTTAGAGATCATGGGTCACATTTTCACAATCACATGATGGTTGAGTTAGCTATCAAGTTAGGACTTTTACATGATATTTCTACTCCTTATTATCCACAAGCGAATGGACAAGTTGAGGCCATCAACAAAGTCCTGAAGCGAATGCTTCAAACAATTATAGGGGTTCATAAATGAAACTTGCATTTAATCATGTACTCTACCTTGTGGACATATCGAACATCGGTGAGAAATACAATTGGATTCACACCGTTTCAATTGGTTTATGGTATGGAGGAAATATTTCCCATACAATGTGAAATGTCATCTCTCAAACTCATAATTGACCGGTTACCTAACACTTCTGAAGAAGAAGCGCATTTCTTGGAAATTATCAATCTCGATGAAACTCGTTGTGAAGCAGCATTGGCTAACGAAGCGCATAAGAAATGAATCAAGGCACATTATGACAGAAATGTCAAGCCTCCCATTTTCTTAGAAGTAGACCTGGTCTTGCTTTATGATCAGGAAGCTGATAAACTAGGAGCAGGAAAATTTGAACTGCTTTGGATGGTTCCTTATATTGTCAAACGTGTTTTTGCAAAAGGTGCCTACGAGTTGGTGGATTATGATGAAATTCCATTGTCACAGCCCCAAAATGGGTTATACCTGAAATGCTACTATGCTTAATTAGGTGTAGTTTAGATTTTTTATGTGGTTAAGTAATCCGCTTTTCATTTGTTGCAGATGTCGGTACCTTTGGAACAATTTTTTGGTTACGCCAACGGTGCTAGTCGTAGCATGCAAAACGTATCTTCTGCAGCATGGGCAATTTTCCCTCCAAGTTGTGAGTTAGTGAGTTTTCAAGGGATTTGTATCAGTCGATGGATGAAAAATATCATTGAGTATAGCGCGTTGATCGAATTTCTCTTTGATTCCATTTCACTTGGCATTTGTCGAATCATTGTTAGGCTAGACTCACAACTCATGTACTACAACTAACAAACATTTATACCATTTGAAACCCAACAATTCTTAGTATATTCCTTAGAGTTCACATTTTGGAAAGACATTTTGAATACATTCAATATCAACATATTTCCGAAAACTTTAACACATTAACCAATTCATTAACAAAGTATGTGTTAAATAGACATTTGCGACACATGTAAAAGTAAATTTTCAATTCACATCATTAGTTGAATAGGATTGCTCATAACCATATATATAAAAACACTAAAAATAAAAATAGATAGGTGTTTTAAAAGGTTTTACAAAATTTGTGTCCAAGACATGTTTGGTCATCTAACCTAAAAACTCAAAATGCATGCAAAAAACATCCTAAGTAGACCTATTGTTGTTCATGATAATAGATCATAACCTGAGCTATCATGCATAAGATCCGCACCCAACAGACTGGAACACCAATAGTATGGAACTGTAGCCTCATTGGTAACTCCTCAATTCGGACATCCATAATTCCAAGGGTTAATCCCTCCAGATGATCATGCAACTCTACCAGTGTCTTGGCCAAATCCAAATCCTGGAGAACTGCTCTCCCAATGTTTCTCCACGTTGGCCCACCTGCCTCCTGTCGATGCCTCATAGGTTAAATAGTACCCACATCTGCACGCATGAGAATGATTTTAGTTTAGTCTTGGAACATCAAAATACAAAAACATGTATAAACTTAAAAATAAAAAAAAACACTTTGCTAAAAAACAATTTACCTATAGCACCCCATTGAGCGCCCACTGGTAGACTCAACTCCGGATCTCCATGAAAATCCATCCCTGAGTATGAATGCTCCTTTGATGACAATGTGTTGTCAATCGAGCCACCTGAAGAATGCAGTGGAGAATGTAATCAATGACTAACCAACATGCCTAGCCATCAATTCAACCCACTGCTGCATCCGTGGATCTATAGGACCAACTACACCCAGTGTTACATGCTGGGGTTGCATCAATGGAATTCTTTCTAAGGTAATAGAAATTAAGAGTGATCCATAGCTAAAGTTCTTTTTCTTACCGCTCTTTACCTTTGTCAATAGTTATTTCAGTGAAGAAAGTATTTCCTCACACCAATTTAATAAAGATGGCTCAAGACACTCAAGAGCATATTGCACATATGATCTGTTCTCCAGATGAAGTGTCACACCGCCTGCCAACTTTGTGATGGTGAAAAGTATTATTCTCAAAGGAAAATCATATATATCTTTGATGATTATCTTTACTTCCTTGCTAGGTTGTGTACTTGGCCGAAAGAATTGTCAAACATAGTCCCTAATTGTCTCCCCTCCACGTGTAGAACTTGAAAGAGATATGGGGGCACCACATCTCAACAACCCTGTAAAAAATTAAACATCATCTATCACAATAGGGGCAACTTTATCTCTTATTGGAAAAGCCTAATCTATCGGATCCCAATAGTTCTAATTGTTCTAATTGTTGCCTCATTCTGGACAACCTGAAGTATTTGAGCAACCCACAGTTTTTGAGGGCCTCAACTGTACCCGGATCATTTAGGGCAACCATGTTTTTTCTTCATGCTTTCTTTCTCACCAAGTAATAGACATTCTGATTTGTTGAAAGCCTAAAATCAAACCATAATATTATTTAGGGTCCTTTTCATGCAAAAAACAAGAGAAATTTTGGGTCAATTTGGTGAAACAAGCTTGTGAAACTTGGCCAGCGCAGCCCAGGAAAGGAGACACTGCGTTGTAGTGTAGAATAACTTTTGTTTGGGTGCTCCCCAACAAAATTTTTGACATGCAAGTCTGCACTGATCCCAATGCAAAAAATTCTAACCCCAGGTTCCCTATAAACACTAAAAAATTTCATGAAATAGTAAAAGAATGATATGGAATGAAAGATGAGGGGTAGATCTGCTACCTAGTCCAAACACAATGAGAAATGATCTGTAGAATCTCTCAGAATCATTTGATGAATATTGAGGTAAAAAACACGGCCAGAGCACAAACTAAATGGTAAATATCAAATGGTGAAAATAACCTGGTAAATTCTTGTTTTTATGTTTATTTCATGAACATTAAATGGTTAAAATTTAGTATTTACCTATTTTTACGAATGAAATAGGTATACTTAACCCATTTGGTGTTGCTTTGAATAGATTTACAACTGACTTACAGAATTTGATGTGCACGATCGTGAATTGTACTTTGACCATAGAGCATACTTTTATATTTTAATTTGAGTTTTGTTAAACATAAAAAAAAGAACCCCTGTGGATTCCTCTTTAAGCTTTTCTCAGACTCTCAAAATATGGAAAGGTTGTCGAGCGCTTGTCCTTTTCATATAGTTATTGAATTGGAAATGACATCTACTTGTTATAAGTTTAACCCTTTTTTGGGCTGAGATAGATTATTTACGAAAAAGGAATACGTTGACCGAACATGATCAATAAGTTCTCTCTTGTATTGTTTTACACTTTTTCAGACTTGAGAGACAAATATAGGAAAAAGAACTTGTGGAGTTGTATCTTTGTCCCTTTTCAAACTCTCTAAACATAAAAAGGACCGAGTTATCATTGTCGTTAGACTCGTTAAAACATCAAATAGCGACAAACTTGTCCATCATGACAAAACTGAGTTTCACCTTTGCTAGACTCATTAAAACATCACATAGCGATGGATTCACTTGAAGGGTGGAATTATACAACAAGCATATGTTATCCTCCTCAAGCTTGATAAAAATAAAGGGGTACTGGTCAGCAATGACTGGGGGAAATGGGAAAAGGGGTAAACCACTTTATGGCAGCAGGTTTCTCTTGAACATGACACTTTCACTTCATCATTATGACTATTTGGGTTGGGTTATCTGCTTGATGGTCATCATACCTTAGTCTATCATACCATCCATTACTTTTTTGTGGGTCAATGTTGTCAATCCATTCAGTGTCACCGACATGTTCAAGAGAAGTCACTCAATTTAAAATTCATCCTTTGCAATACTCATAAACCATCATTTTCATGGTTGCCGTTCCTGAACCTTGTGTCGTCAATCAAATTTTGTCTCCAAAAATCATTACACTCATATTCTATCGTTGATGTGGGATACATCAAGGCCTTCCTACGATGATTCACTTCTTGTCGACATCATCACATTATCCAAGAAGTTGACTTAGAAACACCCCTTCAGTACCTTGAGGCTTGCATACATCAATGATAGGTTTCTCACTTTAGGCGATGGGTTTACATCACTGGCCTTCGACTGAAAGAGTTTGTATGGTGTTCGATGTCAAAACATCCATTCACACCATGAAAAATGTACTGTAGTACCTTGATGATCATCATCATTATCGATGATTTCTCTCGTGTCTGGTAGCGGCTTACATCATTGGATAGTAATCAGACATCGTCTTCCCATGTTCGACTTCAAATCACATATTCGCATGGTTATACTCGTACTTGAGCGAATGATTGAACAAGATAGAAGACCCTGGATCTAGTTTCATCCATCTGGCTACGACTTTAGGAAATGTACCAAATCATCTATACAATGGCTTTACATTGATGGTCATCCTATCATGGGTCTATATCTGCAGACAGATGTCTATGTATTTGTAATAAAAGTTTATATGTTGAGAATGGGTATGCCTTCCCTCAGTGATTCATGAGAAAAAATCAAAAAATCATGATATTATGTATTGTAATCAATGCAGGTCACCAACCACTTCGGAACCTCCTCATCACATCGTAAAGCATATCACTCTACATCATTATTTTCAACCTCATTCTTTAGGGGGTAGCTGTTATAGATCCATTTGGGCACATCACTCCCAACATTCATATCAGTACCATTAGGGCTCATCAAACCCTACTTCAGTTGCTACATGCCCTAGACAAGTCACCATTTTGAATTCCTCCTTCCCTGAGAGTTTCTTGGACTAAAGCCCTCCAGGATTGCCTCCTTGAGGGACCAGCGCAGCCTTGGATAGGGGTAAGTGTGCTTAAGTGCAGGTAGGCCCATGTTAAGGTGCTCTATAGAGCACCTAGGCCAATTTTGACCTGCGCTGGGCGAGATTGAACGAAATACACATAGGGTTCTAGGAATATTCTTATCTTCTGGAGCCATTTAGAAGAGTCCCACACTTATCATCTCCTATGAGCTCGAAATTAGATAGGGAATGATTTAAGTAACCTCCTATCCTCTCATCCCTTCCTCCATGGAAACTAACTATATGTATGGAAGGCCATTCAATACCATCATTTATGACAAAACCTCCTCCATCTGCATATAAATTAAGCACTCATATAAGTGATCAGGGGCTAGACTTTGAGAATTTGTAAGGAGATATTGTTGGTGTGAGAATTGAAAGGATAAGAAAGTAGTGTTATGCTATCAGAGTATTGTGCTATTGATGTGATGTTGGTTGGAAGCTAAGCTGGAAGAGTGGCAATGGATTAGACTTCATGGTTGTAATTCTTCCTTCTATCTAATAAAGTTGTTTACACCTTTTTCCATATGTTGATCTTGACATATGATGTTTATATGTGTGAATGTATCTGACTCCATTTACTTATAGTCGATATCTCTCTTGCTTTGATTGGTTCTCTGTCTTCTATTTATGCTTGTAGTTACTTTTTGAGCAAGTTAAGTTCAAGAAGGAGCGACGAGAGTCATACAAAGGAGACAAAAGGAATGTGAAAGAACAAGTAGGTTCTTTGATTCCCTTTGTCTTATTTATCATGTATTGAGAAACGATAAGTGCTTTAAATTTGTTGTTCTAGGTATAGCTACCTACCTAGGGAATTAGTATTTATTTGAAGATGAAAAATTCCTCATAAAAATGAGCTCATGGGAATGGAATATTAAATTGTGAGCCCATGATAATATTGTAATTGGTATGGACAACTCTGGAAATTACTTGAGTGTTAATTATTTAAACATAATAAAAATTGAGATAGTTTCCAAGTTAATATTTTTTACTATGAGGGTGTTTTCATGGAGAATTCCAGTGTGCAGATAATTATGAACTCCTTTAGTTGCGAAGATTATTTGAAGGAAAATATGGCAATTTTATTCCATGTTCTCTCTGCCTATTCTTTGTAGCACTCTTCCTATGTCATGCATGCTCATATAAAATACCGCTTCAACCGACACATATAAAATTAATATATCAATCAACTCATCTGTAAAAGGACCAACATAAACCACCCTTACATTGCAATTCAAACATTCTAAATTTGGGAACTAAAGCTCAGATTCTCAAGGAAATGAACATAACTACAATTTCAGAGAAGGCAATTAGAGATGGTGTAAAAGAATCTTTGCATTTAGATGTATCTAAATGTGAGAGGAGATTTTAACAAGATTTTTCCGTCTTAAAGCCTCTTCGATTTGGAACGTGAGAAGGAATTATCACAACTTTAATGTTTGCTTGTATTATATATACTCACATATTTTTAACAGATCATCCATTTGTAGGGCGCCACTAAGTTGTGATATATTTATATTAAATTTCGATAGAAGATATATTGTATTATAATTTGTTTGTAAAATTGATGAGGATGAATTTCTAAAATTAGATATAGAGGTCATTTTGTAAAATTGATTGTCGATACATTCCTTATCTAGATGGTTTCCCTAGATAACTAGGAGTACAACGGTTGGTACTGTTATAGACATTTTTGGGCACTACAACCCCAAGCATGAAATGTCCATAAACCAAGGGCTCCTAAGTCCCTAAAAGTGTTGTTCCAACCCCTAAAGGAACAAGGTCAATTGATTACAGCTTCTCCCAGAAGTTCTCCATGAAAAACTGCTCATAACTGGTCAAAACTGGATCATTTCACTTGCTCCATGGCCAGGGTGCGATGCATCTCACCTTGCACACACAGGAAGTACATTGCATTTCAAAAATTCCTTCTATGGGGTGTGATGGATGAGAAAATACAAGTCGCGAAGACAGTTTGCGAGGTGGATGATCATGGAATCTTCCAGAAACTTCTCCTATGACACTTGCCTCTCAGAATCGCCCAAGGATGAGTAAGAGATCAATGAGATATCCAAGTGGAAGCAAGAACTATCAGAGAGAAGACACTAATCAAAAACCCAGAGCTGACTCACACCTCTGAAAATATCTATATATATATCTCTCATCCTAGAGATCCAGGATGTTAGACGCTGGAATTTTGCATATTGTAAGGAATTGCTGTTGGTTTCTTGAGACAAACATCAGATTGTTGGGTGATCTAAGCTTTGTATGAGGTGAACAGGGGCTTCCTTGCTGAGAGGTTGATGCTGGGTCAGAACAACTGGTTGTAACTCCTCTTGGTTTTTTCTTGTTTATCAATAAAATCTAATCTAGGTTTCCTCCATACTCTTGTGTTATTTATGTGTGTTGCATTTGTATGGTCAATTTACATCTGATCCTAGATTGTTTATGATTATAGATCCATGTCTTTGTATAGTGCTATGCTACTGTGATCTTACAGGTACTCTGTGAAGCTGGGCGTGCAAGGGAACAAGTAGCGAAAGACTATCAAAGAAGATAGGAATCGAACTAAGAGATTAGCGCAAGACAGAGGTTGGTCTTCTTTGTTCCTCTCTATCTATACTTTATAAAGGAAAGACGAAAGTAGCTTTACTTTGTTTGTTTCTAAGGTAGCTATCACACCTTAGTGGGATAAGCAGTTCTGAGTAGACAATTTTCCCTGTAACAAAATGGCGACTCCGCTGGGGACGAATTAGTTTGTTTGTTTATCTTCCTTGTTGTCTACTTCATAAACTTATAGACGGAGTCTGAAGGCGTGCCAGGTAGCATTTGAACTGCGTTTGCCATAGCAAATGCAAAGTAGATAAATGCCACTTCAGTCCATCTCCGGGATCTGTTTATGATTTAAACAACTGATTCACAAACTCTCTGATTGCCCTTGTGATAGCTCTTAGATCCTCCTTAGATCTACCCCTGATTGTTGAATTACTGATTAGCTTTTGCTCGGCTGAAACCCATGAATTGAACTACAAACTGTGACCCGGAACCCAAGCAAAGTCTCGTTTCTGGTCCAGCGTAGGTACTGTTCTGAGAATCTGAAATTCAGCACACTTCCCGAGTGTAGAAGGTGCACTACATTTCAAATTCCCTGTGTTACAGGTGCACTGATTAGGCTAGGCTTTGTGCAGTTTTGGTTTCTGTGATTCATTCTTTCCGGTTCTATTCCTGAATTTTGCTGCCTGTGATCCGTATATGTCTGTTTGAAACCCCTTTTCCTTGTTGTTATTCCGCCTCCTTTGTACAAAAGAAATGTAAATGTTTTTGTGTGTTTGTTGAGTCATTTTCAGTTCTCCTTTGCAAAAGTAGCATAATCGTACTGTCGTCCTTTGATTTGAAAGTGTCGCAAGTGTCGATTTCAATCATAGGAAAGAGTTTTATTGTTGTTGATAGTCGATTATCCTGTTACTATTGTTTTTGGTCTGAATTTGTAATTTTTCTAGTGTCAAAACAAGTATTCATTTCAAAATCGTAAGGTGTTGTGATCGTCTCCATTTTTTATTTCGAAAAGAAACTTGTTGATATTTGTCACTTGAAAAGAAATTCAGATTTGTGCATCAACTTTCTTCTTATCATTCATATACTAAGAAAGCCGAAAACAAATACATGCATGTGCATTTGCATTTAGACAGTCTGATTAGTTTGATTTAGGAAAGTGCATTTAGAGTGTGCTCTTTGCTCTTTGTGAAATAATTTTGTCTTTCTTTCCTTAGTAGCTAGGATTTTCATTGCACAAAGAAGATAAAAAGATTGTTTATCATCTTAGTTTACATTTTAGGAATTACATCTACATCTCGCGGTGAACCTGAAAGCAAAACTTCATAAACAAGATCAACTATAAAATAAATTCAATGAATCTACCAACGCTTTGGAACTTAACGCACAACATTTAGAAGTCTAGGCTAGAGACGTATTCCGACGTCGTAAAGCTTGGTAACTGTTGTGCTCATTGATGGTTGGGTGATTCCTCCACTTTGAGATGATAAGTGCCAGTACGGACTTGTGCTCCCACGTACCGTCGAGTATATTTTGGGAGACCACAATAGGCTTAATCCTTTATCCATAGGAAGCCGTGTCTACTGCCCTATCAATCACAATGCATTGAACACAGCATTCGGGAAGATTAACTGCCGTACCGTAAAAAGTATTTTGCAGTTTTACGATTGGTTTGGTAATCCCTCTACCTAGATTTCCACAGCAGTCCCTTTCATTCCTTTTTATAATCTTTAACAGAAAAGGTCCATTTGAGCACTTGTCACTTCAGGCTCATTAAAAATCGAAGGAGACTAGAGTCATCTTTTGTTTTTTCTCGACTCTTAAAAATTGAAAAAACAAGTTGTGTCAGAGCATCTAAAATTCATTTAATTCGGAAACATACTTCCCCTTTATTTTTAGTTGATCGAGTAATCCGCAATCATGGAAGAAAGTCAATTGAAACCCCATCGTTCACGGAGGCTTACGAGTTAACCGTCTTTGTCTCCGGAATCGAAGCTAGTACGGACAAACCAAACTCATTTAACCGATTCCAAATCTCCTGTTAAAGTTAGAACAAGTGTTCCAACAACATCAGAGACTCGGGTTACTCCAAACATTTCTGGAATCCCTGCCTCTACAGAAGAAGTTCAGCAGCCACAGAAGGACAGTAGTATTGATCCTAGTCTGAGGGTAAACACTTGTGTTACTGAACCAGTTCCATTTACAACCGGTTTGGAGAGTCTTGCTCCTCAAACATCTGTCGCTGCCGATTCCATACCTTCTTCGGCACCAGAAATATTCTATGGACCTGACGGTCTACCCCTTCCACCTGGTTTGATTGCCATAGAAGAGATTGTGGAAGATCCTCCAACTAGTTCTCCATCGCAATTTGGAGTCGGGATCACTCCGTATCCTTCTTGATCAGAAGTTAGTCTACCGCCAGTGGAAGCTCCTATAGAATCGCTAGGTAATCTTTTGGATAGACTAGAAATGTCTGAACAACCGTCAACATCTAGGACTGTGTCGTCTGACACAGCAATGGCAGAACCCCCTGCTATCACTCCAACAATGTTCGCCGGTATACCATCTGTCCCAACTAGCTCTCAATCACTAGAAGGAGCCCACTCAGGGGCAATTTCGACAGTATGGTCTGTTCCTGTTTGTTCATCCAGATTAATATCCGGAAACTCTTATGTTGAGTCTCAACAAATTGATCCATTTGGAGGTCAATTTGGGCAGTCCAGCCCTCAAGGGAAAACTATTCCCTTGAGTTCTGGATTACCACTGTATGGGGGGCAATATGCCCTTTCATTATCCCCTCCGGGGGGGCAACCATATGGGATTTCACAACAAAATTTGGGTTATGCTGGAATTACTTCAAGCGGTTGGGTACCGATACTACCTCAACAACCAAGAGTTGTATATTCGATGCAACAATGCTTACCTATGTCCAATATACCAACTACACCATCTATTGTGACGGTGTCGCAAGTTCAAGTGATGCCTGTTGTATGCCAACCTCAGGTTTCTCAGGTTGTAATGCAACAGCCCCTTGACCTTGCGACTCAACCACAATCGTCGACTGGTGGAATGACACAGGTCCAGACAGGTACAATTACCCCTCATCTTGGTTAAACAGTTAGTATCAGGCAACAGCACATGGCATCACAACCATGGCTAGTACAATACCAACAACCGCAATTCCAACAAGTATACCAAGGTTCTGAGCAACAAATCTTTGCAAATAGTGGGCAACCGTTTATTCAAAACAGTCAAAATCAACCATTTTACAATGGTCATGCCCGCCAACCTTACCAAAGTTACCAGCATCAAATGCATTATGCCGGTATGCAAAGACCAACTGCTCAGGCAATCCCATCTTATCCTGGGTATGCTTCACCTAACCTGAATCAACAGTTACCCTTCGTGGAAACTTTAGGGTTACCTGATTTAAATCAGTTAACAACGATCCAATCTCTTACGCCCCTTGGTGGCCAGCGATTCCGCATAAACTTCCATCAGATATTCCTAAATTTAATGGAAATCTGGGTGAAGATCCGTCGAATCATGTGATGACCTTTCATCTGTGGTGGTCATCAAACACCCTAAACGATGATTCGATTAGGCTTCGCCTTTTTCAGAGGACGTTGACTGGTCCGGCAACAAAACGGTACATTGAATTGCCTACAACTTCATTCGACAACTTCAGTACCCTAGCCACAACCTTTTTAACCCATTTTCAATTACCGATAAGGTACGAAACGGGAACGAAACTCCTTACCAACTTCAAACAGATGACAGCCACTCACATATCTGATCATATACATGAGTGGCGACGTCGTCATAGAATGGTAAAAACGTATGTTCCCGATCAACGCTTAGCTAAATGGTTTATCAAGTCATTACTACCTTCCATCATGGAAGATGTGGCAAAAGGGGGAGTCGTCACAGAAGAGCAAGTTATCGCTCGTGCGCAATATTTGGACTTGATTTACGCTCAGTCTGGCACGCTCTACGATAAAATACCTGTCGCCCCTAGACCAGAATTCTCAGTTCCTCCTCCTCCTAAATCAAACAATGACTCTCATGGCGGCGATGGCGTGATTGGCGCAATAGACATGAAATCGACAAAGGCTACATCCAAAAAGGCCCGTAAGATTTCATGTCAAAATGCAAAAGATGAACTTCTTGCCTCGGAAGTAAATGTCGTATCGACAGTTAAAGGCAAAGAAACCAAGCAACCAGGGGGTAAGAAGAAAGGCAAAGGGAAGAAGAAGAAACAGGAGGAATCATCTCCTGAAAAATCTTCTGCAACCCCTCATGGAAATAGGAAACCAAAAAATCCATGCTTTATATGTGATGAGGATCATTGGACCGCAGATTTTCCACACAGAGCTGAGCTTAAAAAATTCTTCAAGAATTAAAGAACCTCCGCAGTGTTAACTGATCCGTTTCCAAATCCAGGAACAAATCTGGTTGAGAGTGGAAATGCTTCCCCGTCTCAAGTGCTAATGTTGTCGATTTCAAAACAGCAAAATGATGCTTTGATATCAACGAGGAACAAAGATTATGGGAATCCACAGCTGTCAAACAACAAGGATAAAGATCAACCTAGTAGTTCGACAACAACTTCAATAGAAGTTGCGCCGCCCATCATTCCTGAATTGACAATAAAACCACCAAAGGGAGTAGTACACAAATTGACATTTAATCCTCGTGCTAGAGCAGCACAACATTATAATATAGTGGAAGATTTGGCCCAATCACCATCCGCTATGTCGACTCTTGAAGTACTACAAAATTTCCCATCCCAAAAGCAGGCTTTATTATCGGCCATTGGTGGGATACACCCAAAGGATTCCAATCTTGTATCCTTCAATCATAAAGGATATGATCCTTAATTACCGGCTCAACTAGCTTTCCTTATTCAAGTGAAAGCCCTCAACAAAACTGTTCATCGAACAATTATTGATGAGGGGGCATCTACATGCATTATGTCGATGAGTTGCTGGAAAACATTAGGATCTCCAACCTTGTTGCGATCTTCGGAGACATTAAAAGCATTTGACAGACAAACATATACCCCATATGGTATTCTAAGTAACTTGAAGGTTGAACTAGGAGGGAAAACAGTAGAAATAGATGTCGAGGTAATCGACGGAAATCTTGATTACAACATCCTACTGTGCAGACCATGGATATATGCCGTGGCTGCTGTTGTGTCGACCTATTTTAGGAAGATTGCATTTCCCTTTCAAGGAGGGATTACAATCGTCGATTAACGAAACTTCCTCCCCAATGGTTCTCAAGTTACGAGAAGCATTCCTATGATCCATGGAAGCCCCCATTTGCTTCAAAATATCGAAGTAGGCCTACTGAAAGACCCTGTATTAATGGGAACTTTTTCCCTTCCACCTCCAATCAATTTGGTGGAAGTAGCGTCGATAGGAACCTGCAATATGGTATCTTCTAAAAAGATCTTAGAAAACGATATCGACATGGATCATGCGATGGTTTTGCCTCCAAGCCCAACGAAAATATTGTAGCAATCAATGTTCCTAGCCTGGGTGGCAAACCCAAATCAATGCTCATCGAGTGTTTGGATAGATAGGTCTGAGGAATATGGTACCCCTTCAGATCCTTGGTCGTGAGTGCATGTCATCGACAAAGGAATTTTTCAATGAATGGTAGTTGAAGGGGCACCATGGGATGATTACCACCATCATTCCCTTCTTCTGGATTGTGAAGAAAATACTGTCGATGACCTTTATCATCGTTCAGTTTTTGATTTTCTATCAAATACTGTAAACACGGTGGATTTCGAGGATGGTTCTTATCTCGTGTCGACCTCGTTAAAAAATGAAACAAGGAGTCATGAGGATAGTTCTTTTACTATGTCAACCTCATTAAAAAATGAAACGACTCCCTTTCCAAATCGAGTCTTTGATTATGATCTTGTAAAATCAAAGTCGAGTCTTTCGAAGATCTTGAAGGTAAACCTTCATTCCAACCACCGAGATGAATGCAATGAAGCTTGGGAGGCATGCACCTCGATTTGCGTTATTACGCTGGGGGCATGCAAACTTATCACGAGCAGTGTTACTGCAGGGTTCAAGCTCGTTAAAAAATAAACCCGCCATGAGCAATGTTACCGCAGGGTTCAAGCTCGTTAAAAAATAAACCTGCATCGAGCAGTTTTAGCGTGGAATTCATGCTCGTTAAAAAATAAACATAAGAAATGAGCACATGTTCCTCCGTTGTTTAAGCTCATTAAAAAATGAACCAATTTCCGGTAAATAACCATCGTGAATGTAATAATTCAGCCTTTAAAGCCTTGTTCATGTTTGCACCATCACCTCCACTTTTACATTGGCTGATCATTCACCTCCATTTGATTGTTTACCCATTTCTGAGGAACAACTGCGAAGAGTGATCTCACTAGCCATCCTTGTAACACTGCCGTGATTGGAAAATTCCAAACCTTACCTGGAATCAGTTACTACCCATTTTATCACTTGTTCCTCAAACGACGAGTCTCCTTTAAGCTCTTTTCAATTGACTCGTAAAATATGAAAAGATTGTCGAGCCATTGGCCTCTCGAGCTCGTTAGAGGGACCGGAAGTGCTATCCCTCCTCTAAATTTTAATCTTTTTGGACCTGAGGGATTATTACACAAAAGGATCAAGTGCTTGTTTTGTTCGGCACGTTAAAAGTATCGAAAATTCATCCCTTCTGTATTGTTTTATACTTTTTCGGACTTAAGGGATTAGATGACGAAAAAGGAATTTTGGAGTTTCCTTTATGTTCCTTTTCAGACTCTCTAAAATTCAAAAGGACCGAGTTATCTTTGTCGCTAAACTCATTAAAATTTTAATAGCGACAAACTTGTCTATAGACGAGAACGAGTATCACTATCGCTAGGTTCATTAAAACATAGTGATGGGTTTGCCCGAAGGGCAAATTATAGAACAGGCATATGTTACCCTCCTCAAGCTTGATAAAAATAAAGAGGTGCTGGTCAACAATGACTGGGGAAAAATTGGGAAGAAAACTTGAAGAAACTTTGTTGGTAGCAAGTCGCTCTTGAACATGACACTTTCACTCCACATCCAAGTCGGGTTGGGTTGTTTCATTCACCGGTCACATCACCATGGTCCCATCATACCATCCACATTCGGGGTTAATGTTACCAATCCATCATGTCAGTGTCGCTGATATGTTCAAGAGAAGTCATTCAGAGAATTCACCTGTGTCTCACCCACTACAATACATTTATACTCCATTCTTTCATGACTGCCACCCTGAACCTTATATCACCAGATCATTTTCACCTCCATTAAAATCATTTGCTCCGTTCCGTGTCATTGATGTGGGATTCATTAAGGCCCTCCTGTGACGGATCACTTCTTATCGACATCAGCTCATTATCCAAGAAGTTGATTTAGGAACACCACATTCAGTACTTTGAAGCTCGCATGCCTCAATGGAAATTTTCTCACTTCCGGTGATGGGTTTACATCAATGACCTTCGACCGAAAGATTTTGTGTGGTGTTTGATTCCAAGTCCTTTATTCACACCACGTGAATTGTACTGCAGTACCTTGATGGTCATTATCATTATCGGTGATTCCCCTCGCGCTTGTTAACAGCTTATATCATTGGCTGGTAACCAAGCGATGTCTTTCCATGTTCGACTCTAGAACATCTCTCACATGGATAGACTTGTACTTCGAGTGGAGATCGAATGAGATTGAAGACCCCAGATCTAGTTTCATCCATCCGGGCTGCGATATATATTCATGGAAATAAAGACATCAAATGTACATCATTGCTGCACAGATAATCATCCAATCAAAGGGATGATGGCTCTATCAGAATCATCAGTCTACACTCAGACAATTGTCTGTCTTATGTACATGAAAATGAATTTATAAAGCTGAGCATGGGAATGCCCGACTCAACTAGATCATAAAGATATTATGAAGATAATGTATTGTATTGTATCTTATTACAGGTCTCCTCCCAGCTTGAAAGAACTTCGGATCCTCATAATAAAGCATTTCACCCGACATCAAAAGATTAATGACCTCATGCTTTAGGGGGCAACTGTTATAGACATTTTTGGGCACTACAACCCCAAGCATGAAATGTCCATAAACCAAGGGCTCCTAAGTTCCTAAAAGTGTTGTTCCAACCCCTAAAGGAACAAGGTCAATTGATTACAGCTTCTCCCAGAAGTTCTCCATGAAAAACTGCTCAGAACTGGTCAAAACTAGATCATTTCACTTCCTCCATGGCCAGGGTGTGATGCATCTCACCTTGTACACACGGGAAGTGCGTTGCATTTCAAAACTCCCTTCTATGGGGTGCGATGGACGAGAAAAGACAAGTGGCGGAGACAGTTTGCGAGGTGGATGATCATGGAATCTTCCAGAAACTTCTCCTATGACACTTGCCTCTCAGAATCACCCAAGGATGAGTAAGAGATCAATGAGATCTCCAAGTGGAAGCAAGAGCTATCAGAGATAAGACACTAATCAAAAAGCCAGAGCTGACTCACACCTCTGAAAATATCTATATATAGATCTCTCATCCTAGAGATCCAAGAGGTTAGAGGCTGGAATTTTGCATATTGTAAAGAATTGCTGTTGGTTTCTTGAGATAAACATCAGATTGTTGGGTGATCTAAGATTTGTATGAGTTGAAGAGGGGCTTCCTTGCTGAGAGGTTGATGCTGGGTCAGAACAACTCGTTGTAACTCCTCTTGGTTTTTTCTTGTTTATCAATAAAAGCTATTCTAGTTTTCCTCCATACTCTTGTGTTATTTATGTTTGTTGCATTTGTATGGTCAATTTACATCTGATCCTAGATTGTTTATGATTATAGATCCATGTCTTTGTATAGTGCTATGCTACTGTGATCTTACGGGTACTCTGTGAAGCTGGGCGTGTAAGGGAACAAGTAGCGAAAGACTATCAAAGAAGAGAGGAATCGAACCAGGAGATTAGCGCAAGACAGAGGTTAGTCTTCTTTGTTCCTCTCTATCTATACTTTATAAAGGAAAGACAAAAGTAGCTTTACTTTGTTTGTTTCTAAGGTAGCTATCACACCTTCGTGGGATAAGCAGTTCTGAGTAGACACTTTTCCCTCTAACAGGTACCCATGTATCTTGATGGATGAGAGCTCATCCATAGAATGACTAGTAGTGTAGTTATTGCAAATAAGTGATTGATTGTGTCTAAAGCAACTATTTTAAGTGATCAAATGGTGTAAAACTCAATATGCATGGTTGTCTAGATAGTTTGGCAGTTGTGGATCTAGGGAAGGATCCCTCATTTGTTGAAGATGTGGGAGTGGTCTTCTCGTGAGGTTATGTGACAGCTTGGGACATTGTTCAGTAATTGAATTTGAGAGATCCATGATTCAGGAGTTTGAGAGTGGAACTTGGGAATCCAGTTTGTCAACTACACCTTTACGAGGGTTATGAGACAACTTGATGGAGTTAGCTCTATGCGATTTCAAATATGTTTAAATAATCTAATGAGTACTTTGCAGACAAGAATATCAAAGACAAGTACTTGTTAAGGGAGGAAGTTGGAGATTTAACTCCTATTTGTCTTGTGCACATTGAATGAGTTTCCTCATGATAAATGTAATTTGGTTATTGTTAATTAGTTAGATGTAAGATATTTATTCCAACTAACATAGTTCTTAGATTAATGTGTGGTTGAGAGAAATTAAGTAATTGTGTGATTAAGATAAAATTTCCATCTTAAACCAATAATTAATATATTTATATATGTAATAGATATAATGTAAGCATCTGCTTTTCTAAATATACTCAATACTACTTTTTTTAGGTAGATAGAAAGAAAAATTCTTTGATTGTAGCAATGAATTTGAAATATAATGAGCATTATCTTATATACACGCACAAAATAAAGAATTTGAAATCAATATATAGTTAGATAGATTTCCTTAATTTGATGTACATGTCTTAATATATAATACTACATACTAGAGTCATCACAACACTTGACCTAAACCAAGAGGTGTTCGTTGAAAAAATAAAGTTCCAACAATAAATGACTTTATAGATACCCTTGAAATATTATATTTAGTTTTGTGCTTTCATTATATTACTTAATGGTAGTATGCTCTCAATGACGAGATTTCATCATACCGATAAGTATTAATTTTGAAGTATTTCTTTATAAGATGATTTTTTTTTTTATAGAAAATAGTTTTATATGTATATATAAAATCCTTTTCAATTATTAAATAAAAATGTAGTTTTCGTGATATTGTTTGTTAGAGTTAATAATGAGTTTTGTTCATATTAATAAATGTATCATTTGTAATTTATGAAGCAAAAACGAAAAATGAGATGTTATCGTGTTGAAAAAAAATATTCTAGACAAATACTCGGAATAGTCATTGCCAACATTATGTCCTTCCTCTTTACTGAAATCCATGGAGGAATGTTATTGTTGGTAGAAAAAGAAAGCCACACTCAGTACGTATATCTGAGCTCGCCAAATGGATCAACAACATTAACTTCCAAAGACAGCCTAAGATTACGAGGTTCATCTTTAAAATGTGGCCATATTTCCTCTATCTTCTTAAGTCTAAATTTGTGTACAGGCATTCAAAGAGAACCACATTTACTCAAGTTATTTACATGGTAATACATAAATTTTGTTATGCTTTTACACTTGAACAATCATTGCAAACATGGAATTATGGAAATATAATGAAGAACCTTGTGAGACACATAATTTGTTTCTTGATAAATTCAATATCTACTAATTCAACATTTTGGGAACTTTTCTTTCAACACATGTTCTCCATAGTAGAAAATATGATCATTAAGACATGCATGGATAACTTGATACTCCATTCCAGTATCTTTCATAATGAAAGGTAAATCTTGGTATGTGTGAGGTAAACAATTTGACAATGGTAACAAAAATTCACCTAACAATCTAAAACAAAATTAAAAGTTAAGTACTACTTAATATAGAGAATATTAATCATACATATTGCATCCAAATCTTATAGATGATCAAATAACAATAAAATTAAGAAAAACTAAAACCTTTATCATCAAGTACTAAATGTCACAAAATATATTACATGCCTTACGAGTTGTCACAAAAGTGTCTGACGAACCATTCATTAAATTTAATTTCACTAGTATCAATATAGTAGAGAGAAGACTTGTTTTGGAGCCTTCACAATGAGGTTTGGTTTCCTTCTAAATTACAAGTCTATCAAAAATACCAACTACTTGGTCATCACCACTATGCATTACAACATTCTTAAATGTCTCCTAGATCAATATATTTGTCCCTTCTTCTTCAACTGTGTTATTAACATCATAATCTTCTTTCATAATATCATTAACTTGATCTTCAATATTTTTTCCTTGTTCCTGAATGGATGTTTGTATAATGACAAAGTCATCCTGATCCATGGCAAATTCACTAGGGCATTGTTTCTTTGTAATTACAAACAATCAAGTAATATTATTGTATGTAAAAAATCATTAAATAATACAAACATTTAAAAATATAATATATGACAACAAAGACAATGATAAAGAAAGCTCAACTGAGAGTGAGAAACAAGCCAACAAATCAATGATTAAGCTTGTGCAATTTATTAATATGTTTATGAATATGTTGAAAAAAATAAGAAAATTATTCATTTTCTTGACATTTATTAAGAGAGACACTTTGTGAGATATATACCCACAACCAACAAAAACAACCTATTCTTATTTTGCCTTCATAACTATGTCATATTTTTTCTTCATTTCACTTAAAGACTAAAACTTTGGTGTCGACGGAAACTTTCCCCCACCCAACTAATTAGACACCGTAATTGAATTTATAAGGGGTTTAGAGCTGAGGGATTAGGGGTTAAAGCATTAGAGGTTAAGAGGTTATTGTCATACACTTGTTAGGGTTACTTAGGAGTTGGTAGTATAGATGGAATAATCATTTTACGTGAGAGTGAGAAACAGAAAAAACAAGCCAAAGATGAAACTTGTGCAAGTTATCAAGATGTTTATGGAATATCTTGATTTTGTTTTGGAAAAATGTTAATTTTCTTGACATGTATAAAGAAAGACATTGTGAGATAGTCACAACCAACAAAAATAACCTATTCTTATTTCACCTTGATCATCAAGTCATATTCTTTGTTGATTTCACCTGCTAACCATGTGGGCTTTTAAGTCGATGGAAATTTTCCTTCTAATCCATAACAGTTAACCCACCCCTAACCCCTAACTTCTTATACCCTATCCCCCTAACTTGTAACACCTTAATCCCATCCTCACTAATTAAGCCCTTAATCCCCTAACCCCTCATCATTAATCCTTAACACATAAACCATTCAACCCTAAGCCCTAAACCAATAATCTCTTAGCCCTTAAGCTCTATTAATGTCCCTTAAATCCCCTAGGCCATTTACCACCTAAAAATAAATAAATTACATAGACATACACACACACATATATATGCTTCGAAAAGGAAGATTAAAAAAGTACTTTATTTCTTTTGATTAAAAATAATATTTTATTATTATTTAAGAAAATGTGTACTATAATGTAACCTTTATTAAATAAATTTTAAAAATTTTAAAAAATAGGGGTACTTATGAATTGGTAGTTTAGATGGAGCAATCAACTTAGGTGAGGGAAAGAAACAAAAACAAAAAATCCATGATGCAGCTTGTGCAAGATGTTGATGGAATATGTTGAAAAAAATTAGGAAAAGCGTTATTTTTACTAACATGTAGAAAGAGAGACACTTTGTGTGATATATAGTCAGAACTAGAAAAAATGAACTATTCTTATGCCACCTTCATTTGTTTCTCAAAATATAACTCATTCCATATGACCATAACGAATGTTGAAAGAAACGTCAGTTAAAAATCCACTTTAAAATATTCTTTAAACTTATATAAACACGCACACACGCACACACACACACAAACATCCCAGTAACCCACCCCGAGGTAACTTCTAAGAAATTAACCCCTAACCCCTTAGATGCTATCCCCCTAATCCTTAACACCTTGTCCCCATTCCTCCTAATCAAGCCCTAAATCCCCAAACCCTTAATCCCTAACACCCAAACCCTTAACAAATAACTGCTTCCCCCTAAGCTAGCCTAACACCTTAATCACTAACCCTAGACCCCTTAAACCATAAACCACTAATTTACAAAAAAAAAAATATGCTATATAAATATATATAATGAATAACTTACCAAGGGATGATATTCATGTCTGCCTTCCAGGTATCCAAAATGTCTACAATTTTTTTAGTTGTTATTATTAAAATTCCCCTTCAGTTGTAGCCCCTGCATTTGGTACAAGGGCTTTCAACCCTCCATAGTCAAGACTAAAAATCAATATATCGAGGGAAGCAAGGTTTCCCTTATTGGCCTCCAATTGCAAATCCGGCCAATGGTGAAAAATTGACCATATATGGAGCAAGTCAGTTATGTTCCTAAATAATTATTTAGGTTAGTTTCCAAGGTGCATCCTTATACTCTCACCTTTTGAGAATTAAAATTAATTAATGCTTGTTTTTTTTTCCCCCTTTTTTTTATATTCTTCATTGACTAGCTAATAAAAAGAAGATAGAGAAATAAATCATAACAAACTTTAAAGGAAGTGGGGGAAGGTAGCTTGTTATTTTTGTAATAGTGTAATTATGAACTCAAAGAATATGCTAGTATGGTTGAATTTATGTTCCCCTTTTGGAATGTAGTAAAAAAATCATGAGCTTACCTGGAATCAGAATGTAGAGGAACTTCAAAGGAAATTGAAAGAAAAAATTCATTTGTTGCATCCTTTTTTGATGCATTTTGGATACTTATTTTAGCTGATCAATCTCACGAATCCCTATAGGTTTCTTGTTTCCAAGAGATAATTGTAGAGATGATAAATTATTCTCTAAATTTTCTATATTAGTGATGCTAAGGGTAGATAAGGTTTCCCTTAATTCTGTAAATATGTTCCCCTACTCCTATAGCTAAGTAATACACCTTCTGACATGATGAGATGGTGATTTTTTTGATGAAGCATTGACTGCGTGAGAGGTGAAATGAAGCAATTATGAGACAATTATCTAACATATATTTGAGATAGACAATCCTATATCAAAGGATTCTTAATCCAGGATATATATGCATACAAGACATAGGGTATTTCAAATAATATAATATTTCAAGATATATGTGACGAGAGCAATTAGGATACTTATTTAATATTTTTAATATACATATATATGCATGGGACTTGTAATTGGAAACTTAAGTTATCTTTTATAAATCAATGTTCTAAGGTAATTATTATTTATTATTTAAATATTATATAACTACCAACGCTAATGATGAGCTTAGGTAGTTTATAGATTTATGTGAATTTCTTTAATATTGTTGCTAATATTGTTGGTACTTTGAAAATAATTCATTATATGATCTTATGAGCTAAGATGGATCTTAGTTGATTTAAAATATTTTGTATGTATCGAAACAAAATCACAACTTTAAAATATTTTTCAAATTATTATTTTCCTTAATATTTTTCAATATTTTCCAAAAAAATATTTGGTGGCACTCTTGGTAGATCTCGAGTTAATGTATTATGGTTAACCTTGGGTTCTACTTCTTCTAGTAATATTCATATGCCTCATGTGTGTTAAGGTTCCAATTACGATTGCACATGATGAAAATATGATGGGTTGACGACACACACCATAAACCAATTTGACTAGCCACTCAGTCGAATTAGAAGATTTAACCTCTATGTTGGACTTCGAATGATTTTTTGTAACTACATTAATTATCTTTGTAATAGAACAAAAGTAGCTAATATTCATTCATAGTGCATGTTGGCACATACTTTTCCATGTCAGTGGTATCTGTTATGGTTGCAAACATTAAATCGAGACACAAAAGCAACGCTTTGGAATACATATGCCCAATTGTAAGAGTAAACACATCATCTGAATCTTACGTTGCTAAATTTTGATCATTTACATAATCAAATGACCTTCAGTTTCAAATCCCTTATATTGTCACGGAACATTCTATTATCTTATCACTTAGACCATTATGAGCAAATGGAAGAAGGATAAGTGGAAAATATTGCAAATAAGAGTTTTGCATTGCTAGCTTGAAATTAGAATTAAATATGTTGGAATTATGATATCATAACTAAACAATTCGAAAGACATAAAACAACACACTTTACACTAATGCCAAAACATAGTTCTTGAATGAGCCTAGGTGGCGATCGTCTTGGGTCTAGGGTCTCAACGGGATGATGGGGTAGCTCGTTATGGGAAGACTCCACCTAGGAGTTTGGCCAAGAATGTGATCCCTACAATGGTGAGGAATGGTTTATATCTAAATGAATCCTTAGATATCAGGGCTTTTGATCAAGAAAAATATTTTGTTGGTGATTTGAATATAGAATACTGCCACCTGATTCACCAGGCCCTACTTTTGGAGAGGGGACCATATCTTTTGAGGATGTGGGGATCTCTAATGCTCCCGAAGGCACAAAGGACCACTCTCAGAACTTCAGTGATGGTGAGCCCCTACCATATCTCTCTATTGGGACCTCTTTGGTCACTACTTCTTCTTTCAAGTCTATTTTTATTGAATCTCTATGAACAAAAGACCTTCATTTGCTGGAGAATTTAGATTTAAATGGTTCTAGGCCTTCTTAGGAAGCATCCTCTTCTTCTTCTAAATTAAACATGTTGGAATCCTATATGAAAGTCCTTTCGCATGTGAAACCTAGTTTTACTCCTTAAACTAACCCTCTATCCTTCTGATCTAGTTGCATCAATTGTATCATGAGGTCTTTAGGTTCTCGTTAGTTTCCATTGTTATATTCTCACACTCTTCATTACTCTAATGTTTATTCAATCAGAAACCGTAACTAGTAGGTCATGTACTCCAATCAAAACTCGAAAGCCTTGGATGGGGAATCCACTGTTAAAGCCCCTCTCCTTCTAGACAACTATTTTAAGCCATGCCTTTGTCTTACATCCATTCCAACCTTCTAATCGATGAATCCCTATGTGTTAGCTTAGGATGAATTTGTATTGTCCTTCAAAATTGTCACCATCGCAATGAAAAGAAAAAATAAAAAGGAGCTACCATGAGTGGGGGCCATCCAGGGTGGTCTCTTCTCGGAGAATTTGAGCTCTCCTATATCTTCCAAGGCCCCTATAGTGTAAATTCCCTCCAAAAACAATTTCTCATGATTATGGTGTCCGTGAACATTAGGGGAGTTGTCAGATCTTGCAGAAAGCATGCTCTCTATCATTTCATAGGCTCCCAACATCCCTTTGTTATTTTCCTTGAGGAAACCATCACCCCTATCGAAAATGCTTGAGGGGAACTCCTTATAATTTTCCCTAATTGGAGCATCTGTTTGGTTGATGTTGCTAGATGCTTTGGGGGCCTCCTGTCATTTTTAACCCCTATGATGCATCTCTACATCCTTAATCCTCCTCAACTGATGTTATCCTCGAGGGGAATCTTAGAGGACTCCATCGCCTGGTCATTCTAATAAATTTTTATGGAACTTACGAGGATCAAGAATTTTTTTACTTTTATTTTGCTCCATGTGATTCTTTTGATCCCATCATATTGTATCTTATTCATGACTTGAATCTCTTAGATTTTTTCCCCATTCATATTGCTGCTACTTGAAATAATTGGAGGTCATGTAACAAAGGAATATCCAAGAGATTAGAGATTTTTTTGATGGAAAAAAACTTGACAGATGTTTTGGGAAAATTATTCTCATGGATTTGGCTAGAGGACATATATGAAGGTTCCCTAGTTTTTCTTCAATTGGAGCTTAACTCCGCTTTGGTGAAATATCTATTCAAATACAATCACACTTGGAACAAGGATAATTATTTTAGATCTATGATTCACTCTTTCTAGAATAAAACCATTGTCAATATGACACTGTCAGTAATGGATTCTTGGTCATATAGAATGAGTGAATTGAAAAAACATGTTAATAATGGGTTAGGGTCCATACTATTGATGAAATAAGGTTGATGAAATATATTGAGTTAGCATTTCTTTCCTCACAAAATTATTTTACTTCTGAGGTGTTCTAGGGGTCTTAAAAGGACGTTTATGGACCATGGATGACAAGAAAGCACAACTGCTAAAATTCGAAGAGGAGAGGTGACATTTAAAAAGCACGGTGATTTGGGTAAGGGAAGGGGATAATAATACTAAATTTTTCCACAAATTTGTAACTATAGGAGGAATAAAAATTCCATATGGGATGTACAAGACGAATTGGGAAACTCTCATTGCTCCCAACAGGATTTGGCAAGGGTTGTTAATGCTCTTTTTTGTAGTTTATAAAGAGATCATCGGAACAATGTGATTCTAAACCACCTCTAGGTTATCCAACAGTTTCCCCACCTCTTCTAGAAGGAATATTCATCAAGTTTGGGTGGTCCTATATCCATCGATGAGATTAAGTTTGTTATTCACTCCTTTGCTAAGCACAACAGTCCCTACCCTCATTGTTGGATTGTTGAACTATTTATAGAATTTTTTTACTTGTTTGGAAATGGAATTTTACAGATGGTGGAAGAAGCTAGAGAAATGGGGAGGGTGGCTGGAGCAATCAATGACATATTCATTTCTTATATCTTGGAATTTTCTAAACCTCTATCATTTAATGATTTTAGGCCAATATCACTATATAACATGATATAAAAAGTTAATGGTAATGTTATTTCCATCAGAATAAAAAGAATTACTATCCTCGGTAATATCTCTTGAAAAATGTGGTTTCAGACCTCGTTGCATGATTGATGATGGAATTACAGTGGCACAAGAAGCCCTGCACTTTATAAATGCAAAAAATCATAGTTGCATGATTCTTAAAATAGACCTGGTCAAGGCCTATCATAGGGTGATTGGTATTTTCTCAGGATGTTTCTCATTCATACAAGTCTAGACTTAAAGGATACCAATTGGAAAATAGGTTGCTTTACTTCTACAAACTTCGCAGCCCTTGTAAATGGATGCCTTTTTTCCTTTTTATCTTTCTCTAGAGGCCTTAAACAAGGTTGTTCCTTATCTCCCACCTTATTTCTCCTTATTATTAAGGGTCTTAGTAGAATGATAATAAACACTAAATGTGATGGTCAAATTAAAGTTTTCAAAGTAACAAAGCTTTTATCTAACTCATCTACTCTTTGTGGATGATGTTATGATATTTGGGAATGGTATTTTTTCTTAATGGTATAATTTTCATATAATATTCAATATATTTTGTTCTGCGATAGACATGGAAATAAACCCTCATAAATTATCCTTCTTGTTTGTCCAATTTAAGGTCTTTAAATTGTCAATCATAAATTATCAACCAGGGCAGGTAGACTGATGAAGCAGAGGTGCACAATATGTTCTAGGAGCTATTTGATATGTCGTTATGTACTTGTTAGGATCTAATCTTAAGATGAATATGGAGGTGGTGTTTGTTAATTATATTAGTGTCACAATCCTTAAAGTTGTCAGCTAATTTCTTTGGAGTTATTCTCTATCTAATTAGTTTATGGATGATATGAGAGTGATCCTACTTGTATTAGATTTCTTTGGGATTTTTGTTCTTGAATATTTATGCTACAACTTCTAATTCACTAAGTGAAAAAATAAATCTATTCTATCAATCGTGAATAAATATTGTCTGAACTCAATTCTTTAGGAGAAAAATCTCACTTTTACTTATTCAATTTTCATTCAAGCAAGATATTTCAAACACCACCTATACTATGAAGTAAACACATATGAACTATGCTAGACAATAAGAAAATGAAGTGACCATGCTATACCTGGTATAAAGCAATTCAAATGATAGACTAAACTAGGTATGAAGTAGATGAAAGTATTTATGCAAATAATGATTCATTGGTGAATTCATTATGCTGCATTCCGACACAAAAATGGGTATTCAAGGAATGAAAAGAAATTGAATTGCAATTGGTTAAGTCCTATCACTATTCATAGGGGCCCTCCACAAATTAGTTCATAATCTCCAATCAATGCAACGCATACACACAAAACCAATTCTATTGCTGGCAAATAAAATTCACAAACTTTTTCAAAATGACATCATCCGGCGCGCATCAAATCAAAGTGCAACCATAAGTTTTATAATAGGTCTTTGGCATAACAACATGAGTAATTTAAGACTAATATCTTTATCTTAGGTAAACTATATCACTAAACCTTTGATTTTCTATTCTGAAAGAAAATCGATAAGATTTCAATTGAACTCAGATTCTGTTTTCAGCGACCATCCTACAGTTGACTTGGGGTTTGACAGTGGTCTCCTACACTTATCTTAATTAATAGTTTAAAGGAGATAGGAAGGGATCCATGAGTAAACCATTCTCTATCCATATACATCCTTCGCTGCTGACTTGGAGATTCTAAACCTTTCAAACAATGGAGACCTGGATTAGCTACGGAAACAGATCGATTTAGTAGCCAATGGCATTCTTTAACAAAAAAACAGGTATAAATTCAAACATGAATAAGAAGACATATTATTGCATATCTTCATCAAAACCTAGTGGATATGGCTTTATTTAGGTGGTAAATATATAGGAAAAGAGAGGAATATTAGGGCAAAAGGGATGTCATAGTAAGACAATATTCAAACTCTACATTACCCCACAATGGATATTTTGTATGTCCTCATACACTTCTTCGTTGTCAGTCACTTGTGCCTCCTTCTTATCGCATCCAAGTTTCACTGTTTTCTTCTTTTTGGAAGTTATTGGCATTCTAGGTTTTCTCATGAGAATTTTGTATTTTACGCTGATAATCTCTCTTTGCATAATTTTGTTTTCCTTCTTCAGATTTTTGTTTTTCTTATACCACAAGCTCAGATGAAGGATGAGATTGTCACTTTTTGCAATATAGATCTCACTTTGTGTCTTCAATGCTTTATTCTCATTCTTGAGATATCGGTTCAACGTTTCTAATTCAAATATCTCCTACCTTAAGATGTTTGAGGTTGATTGTTCATTTACCTAGTTGCTCCCTTCTCCAAGACTCTGAATTTTTTCTTTGGTTGCTATCTCTTTCCTTTCCAATGACTCTATATAGTCATATATTTCCTGTTGAACATGGTCAATACTCGGACTATGCAATGGGATTCTTAGAGGTGAGCTGTAAGGTTGTGGTGATACTCTTAGTGATGATCTCGGTGACCCTTTTGGAGAGCTTACAACATTTCTGATTGGTTACTCCTCTATTGGTTTTTTCTCTGTTGGCTCATTCTCTGTTGGCTCATTTTCTATTGGCTCATTTCCCTCAAGATCAATGTACTCTACAATTTTTGGGATTTTCTGTGGGACTGTGCTCAGCCTTGTACTCCTCCTCAATCTTTAGATTTGTATTTTCTCTATTTTCCTTCTTTTAGTCTCTGATTTTTATTCTTGAGGAGGGGTCTTAGTTTGTGAGAATTCTTCTTTACTTTTGCTGGCTTTCTTTCTTCTAACATTTCCCCTCTTCATTTTCTACAAAATCTTCACTACAGGAAGTTCTTCTTTTGATAATTTTGTCTGAGTCTGAGGTGCCTGCTCCTTTATTACTTCTATGTTTCTCTTTCCTCCTTTGGGGCCCCTATTGTTGCTTTCTTTTTTGGGGATTTTCTTCAAAGTGGTTACTCACTAGAAAACTCTCCTATTTATCCCCTATACTTTGGAGATGAAATTTGACCATGATTTTGATTAAGTCACGATGATACATGGTGTTTTCTATAAACGGAATTCTTTTTTCAAAGTTTCTAGACATTTTCTTGAGACTATGTAAGAGAAAATAAGGGAGATTCATCTGATGATCTTCAAGAAAATGCATCATCATCCTAACATGACAAAAATACATTTGCCCAAACCTACCCTCACAAGTGACAAACTTTTGAAGCACAAGTAATAAGTTTTTCCATTTATTTTTAAGATCTGTGATGGGAATACCTTTCTTGTAGACAGTAGTGTATATGTTTGGATTTTTGAGGAAAACCTTCTAATCCTCACCATTAATTCCCCTGTTCTTAAACGATTTTTCCCCACTCCTTTGTTTCTCATTAGCCTCCGCGATCATGGACCCTGTCATGGTGAGCTTGATGTCCCCTATTTCGGCTTTAGTCCCATCAAATGAGCACATAAATGTCTTGGTTACTTCCGTGTGAAAGCCATTGAATTTTTCAATGAACTAGAGCCATTGTCTCTTTTGCAACAAATCCTTAGTCTATGGGTACCCATCCAAGAATTGCTTCCCTGCTGGCTGAGGTCAAACAATTATCCCCATTATGAAGTATGCTTTGCCTCGAAGACTGGTTACCTTGACAGGAAAATGGAGCTGGTAGGGTTTACTAAGTGGCAGAAAGATGTAGTAGCTATGAAAGTTTAGAGGAGTGTAAGAATAGGGAAGAACAGGTGAATTATCAAAAGAGTTATAGGAATTAATCCGACCATTAGGCACATTTAAACTGATGATTTGGTAATTACTTCAGCAGATTTGGAAGGGGGTCGTGAAATGAGCTTTTAAGTGCTGGCATATGATATTTTCTTGGGCGGCCATCACCCTTAGGTTATAATAATTGCATTTTAATTTTCAGCAGTAATATATCTTCTTAATCATATATACAATATAAACTTCCCTATTGTTAAATTAAAGTAGCACGTACCTTCGATCTACTTTCGCTATCCTTATTCGTTGTCCTTTGATCTCCCGTAGGTACCTTCCTATGTCATTTGTCCTTCAATCCAAATCACCAAGTGTCCTTGTAGGATTCAAAAATTTATTAGGCTACGAAAACTTTCCTCAACTACAAAAACTTGTCTGAGCTATGGAAAATTGTTGATTCTGTAGCTAAAAAATAATAACAATAATAATAATTTTAATAGATGAACTTTATTATTCTTTTTGAAAAAAAAAAATTGAAGTGCCAACAAATTGGTTTTCATGTTTATACATTTTTTTTAAACATTATATATATATATATATATATATATATATATATATATATATATATATATATATATATATATATATATATATATATATATATATATCTATATATATATATATAGATAGATAGATAGATAGATAGATAGATAGATAGATAGATAGACATACATATAATTTATTTATTTTTACTTTTACGTTTTTCCTTTTTTTTAAAAATAAAACTGAACAAAAATTTCTAAGGTGGAAAAGAAGAAGAATTCTTCTTGACCATATTCAGTTTTGAATTATCTTGAAACATTTTAACAAATTCCTCTTTTGTTAATGGGTTTTGGTAAATCCTGAGTCGATGTCCATTTACAAATAGAGGAGTTTTCTCTTCATCAATAGTCCTGATTCTAACTCCACCATTGTCAAAGACATTTTCAACTTCATAAGGTCCAAGCCAATGAGTTCAGAATTTTCCTTGAAAATTTTTGAGTTTTGAATCAAATAGAAATTCCCAATCTCCCGGATGAAATTTCCTTTCTTTAATGTACTTATCATGCCATCTTGACCTCTGTTGTTGAACTAGGCTAGTTCTCTGGAAGGCTTCTTGTCAGATTTCATTGATCTCATTTAGTTGTGTCATCCTTTGCTTCTAGGCTTCTGACAAGTCAATATCTAACTGGACTGCTATCTTATAGGTCTGCATCTGGAACTCTATCAGAAGTAAGACTTGCTTCCCATAATCAAGTTCATAGGGAGTATGCCCTGCAGTATTTCTCCATGTAGTTCTATAGATCCATAAAGCTTCTGGAAGCATTTCCAAAAAATCTTTCCTATGTAGATGTACAATATTGGTAAGGATAGCTTCAATCACCTTATTTTTTGACTCAAATTGTCCATTGGCTTGTGGATGGTATGGAGTGGAATTCCAATATTTTATCTTGTATTGGTCCACAAGCTTCTACACTAGTTTGGATGTGAATTGTGTTCCTTGATCTATTACAATTTCTCTTGAGACGCAAAAACGAGTAAAAATATCCTCAAAAAGAAATGAAACTAAAACATTTTTAGGAGCAAAAGAAAGTGCTCTAGCCTCTACACATTTAGTGATATAATAATTACATACCAGAATATACTTCTTTTGCTTTGAAGGTGGGCTGATTGGTCCCACAAAATTGAGTGCCCACTTTTCAAATGGTTCGATGAGTACATGTGGTTGCAATAGAATTTCATTTGAAAGAGTAGGTTTTCCCATTCTCTGACATCTATCGCATCTCTTAACATATTCCTTGGTGTCCCTGAAAATGGAAGGCCAATAATATCCTAAAAGAAAGATTTTGTAACTAGTTCTTTTGTCAGAAAAATGTCTTCCACATGGCTCATCGTGACAAGCTTTAAGTATTTCTGGTATTTCATCCTCCCAAACACAACTAATGATGATGAGATATGGTCCTGTCTTGTATAATTATTCATTTATCCATGAATAATATGTGCTATTGTGGACTATTCTTCTCTTTTCTCTAGGATATAAATGAAATGGAATTTTTCCTATAGCCAAATAGTTAGCAATATCTGCATACCAAGGTGATTTAGTAGATACTGCAAAAGGATATTCATCAGGAAATTTATCTTCTACGGGTTGATCATTATTTTAATTTTGTATTGTAGATAGAAAATTGACAATTATGTTCTATTTTCCTGGCCTATATAGAATGGTTATGTTGAATTCTTGTATAAGTAGGAGCCATCTAGTTATTCTTCCATTAATGACTAGTTTATTCATTAGGTATCTAATGGCAGAATGGTCTGTGTGAAAAAAAGTTTCATAGCCGGTTATATAATGTTTGAACTTATTAATGGCATGAACTAGAGCTAAGAACTCCTTTTTGGTTATAGTATAATTTAACTCTATAGGAGTTAAATTTTTACTTGTATAATAAATGGCATAAGGAGTGAGACCTTTTTGTCCTAATAAAGCTCCTAACGTTGAATCTAAAGCATCTATTGAGATATGGAAAGGAAACTTCCAATTAGGTCCTTTTAAGATAGGTGCTTCCGAAATTCTCTTTTTCAATGTTTCAAAGGCAACTTGACATTCAGAATACCAATTGAATTCACAGTATTTAGTAAGAAATTTAAAGAGTGGGGATGAAATTTTTGTGAAGTTTTATATGAACCTCCTATAATATCCCTTAAAACTAATAAAATGTATAACATGTCATTGAAAATTTGGCATTGATAACTTATAAATGACTTCAACCTTGGATGGGTGTACTTTAATTCCATCTTCGGAAATATGGTGACCTAAAACAATTCCCTCGTTAAACATCATGAAAAAATTTTCATGGCTTAACGAGATATTTGTTTGTTTACATATTATTAAGACTTTTTCTAAATTTTTGAGTGCTTCATTGAAAGAATCCTCAGAGACTGTGAAATCATCCATGTGCACTTCCACACAATCATGAATAAGGTCAGAGAAAATGCAAAGGACTTCTCTTTGGAATATTGTTGGAGCATTATATAACTCAAAGGGAAGTACTAAGTAAGAATAAGTTCCCCATGGACAAGTGAATGTGATTTTATCTTGACCTTCAGGGGCTACTTGAATCTAGTTATATCCATTGAACCTGTCCAAGAAGGAAAAATATTTTTTTCCTGCTTGTGTGTCTAAAACTTGATCTATGAAATGTAGCAGAAAGTGGTCTTTTAATGTTGCTTCTTTTAATTCCCTGTAATCGATTCATACTCTCCATTTTACATTCTTCTTAGGAATGATTACTAGGGTTGAAACCCACTGACTGTCGGATATTAGATAGGTGAAATTTACATTTAATAGTTTCTGTAACTCTCCTTAACAATTTATTTTAGATTTGGGTTCATTCTTCGCCAAGGTTGTCTAACTGGTCTCGCATTTTGTTCAATGTAGATATGGTGTATGCATGTTTTAGGATCAATCTCTATCACGTGAGTGTATTCCCATCAAAAAGAAGAAGAATGTTTCTCTAAAATTTCTATCAATTGATTCTTTTGCATTTCTTCCAGGTTTTCATTGACATTCAAGGTTTTTGCTAGAAATATTTCTATCGAGGAATTCCCAAATTTTTCCATGGAGAGCAGTGATACTTGTTTAGATGAAATATACTCATTTTGATTATGATCATAATGTGAGTAATATTCATTATTTTCCATTAAATTTAAAAGTTTGTCTTCCTCTTTTACTTGTTCAGTAACGAAAATAGGTTGTATACCTTCTTCATCTTCTATCCATTCTTCAGTTTCTATATCTATTGTTGTTATTGCAGGGGGATATAATGTAAATTTCTTTGTAGAATTTCCATCTGAGATAAACATATCACCTAATCTATAGCTGATGAAAGCATCAGCTATAGCCAACCAAGGCCTTCCTAGAATTAATGGATCTCCTCCTAAATTATTCTTGGGTGTTAAGACCAAGAAATCAACAGGATATTCCAAGAATATAAGGATACACAAACATCTTCCAACACACCATCCAGTTTAATAACAGACCTATATGCTAATTGCAACAAGTTTGGTGTGTATTGAAGGTTAGGAAGCCTAAGTGTGTCCATAACATGTCTACTCACTATGTTTATGGCTACTCCTAGATCAGTCAGTGTGTTTGGTATTTCAGTTCTATTGATGTGAATTTTTACAATGGGGCTTCCTAGATCTAAATATTTTTGAATTGTCATCTTCCCCATCATAATGTCTACAATTTTTTTGACTAACTAAATTCTTTTTTATGTCTTTTATTCTTCTCCCTGATCTTTGTGTACTCAATTCCTTAATTGTTTTTGCAAAAATTGGTATTTCTTTTATGGCTTGTAATAAAGGAATCTTAATACGAACATTTCTCAATTCATCCATGATATTGAAATCAGGCAAGACAATTTGTTTCTCTACTTTTTCATCGATTTTCAACCTTTTTGGGAAAGGTGGTCTAATTGATATCGAGGGTTCTTCTGTGATAGGAGTATTTATTGGAACTTATTTTGTTTGTTTATTTTCTTTTTGAGGGAGAGAGGTCTCCCCTTCTTCTGATTGGTTTTTGTGCTTTTGAAGATAAGATCTTGTTTCTTGAAGGACAATAGGAGATTTTCTTGGTAATACTCTTCCAGACCTTAATTGGACATTATTTAGGTTTACTGGAGTTATTACATAAGTTTGAGGATTATGACGCTCCATGTTATACACTGGTTGTTGTGGTATTTTATTATTAGGATTCAGAAGTGGTTGAGCAGGTAGTTGATTTGATTTTTGTGGAAATGGTAAGAAAAGTTATGGGTTTTGATTCTGAACTGGAACTTGTGGTAATTGATTAGCTTGGGGAATTTGATTAGATGGTGGTAGAAATTGTGGTGGAAGGTAAGATGGCAAGTATTGTTGATATTGAGAATAAGCTACACAAGGATTTTTCCATCCTTGATTCCAAGGTTGCCACTGTGCTTGAGCCCAAGGCTTGTTACAAAACATTTTGTCACTATCCTTGTACTCCTCGTTCCTTGATCCTGGAAAATCTCTATAATAAACCCCGCATGCTTTGCCTTCATGAAGAAACTCCCATTGTGTCCCTCTTCATGAGCAGATCAATTCCCTTTTGCACCATTTCCCCTTAAAATTTTGTTTTGCCCAGTTTACAAGACTAGTTCTAATGACCTTTGTCTCCCTCGTGATGATGTGCAGAGATTAGCATTATTCCTCATGTCGACCAGAGCGATTGAACTGTGTTCTACTCGTGCCAGTCGTATTTTGGAAATTTTTTTAATTAGGAGCCGAAGCTTCTAACTCAAGAAGCTTCGTAACAGAAGTCTGGGAAGTGGTTTGGTTGTATGGGGTCGAGGATGTCAGTTTGGGCTCCTTTCCCCTATAATGTTGGAACTAGATTATGGGATAAGACCTTCTCCCATGAGAAGAGGATCCATCACCCATCCATTTTTCCTATATAAACCTCCCTTTTTCCCAAGCACAAGCTAGTTTTTGGTTGAGAGTTGATGCTACTTTAGTTTAGGAGTAGACATCAGGCTATTACTAGTTGTAGCTATCTAGTTGTGTGAGGGAGATGTGTGATTTGGTTTGGAGTGAAGGCTAAAGGGAAGAGCATTAAAACTATTGTTGATTGAGGCCATCATAGAATGCTAGCAGAAGTGTGTGGGAACCTGGTCTTGTCAGAGGAGAATTGCAACGTCAAGACAAATGGTTTTAATCTCTCTTTCATATTAATATATGCAACTATTGATTAATTTCTTACATGTTTTGTAATATTACATATTCACGACTTAACGTTTCTTGACTTCTTAAGTAGATTGAATAACAATTTGTTTATTATCATGTTTGTTGTTTATTTTTGTTTACTTGTTTCAGGTGCTTGAAGAAGGAACCGAGAGATAGCTAGAGCAAGCAAGAAAGGACATCATCAAGCAGGATAAGTGGACCAAGAGGTAGGCCGTCTTGATTGATTCTAACCGAAGGAAATCTTCCATAGAATGTATCTGTTGTGGCTAGACCCATCATCGGGCTAGAGAAATTCATTTGTGTCCTCATTTATAATTTTACTTCACCACAAATTGGAAACTCTATTGGGGATCCCAATCCTTTTGTTTGTCTTGGATTTCATGATTTCGTGATAAATTTTCTAGTTCCACTCTCTCCCTTTGGTTCTGTTTCTTTTCTCTTGCTTACATGTTTGAGTCTAAAATTCATAGTAGCAGATTTGGTCCCTGTTTCAATTTTTTTTTATTTTTTTTCCTTAGCTCCCTTGATCAGAGCACTTAATTCATTGACAGTCACGCCAACCAGTGTGAGTTGTTAAGAAACAGTCGCGTCAACCAGCCTCTAGCACTTGCTTTCAGTTACGTAGTCGTGTTGATGCCTATAAGTGAAGATTAGGGCTTGACCCCGATCTTGGTCAGTTTGTTCTTCTCTTGTGGTTTTGACCCCGTAAGACTTTTGGATCGTTTTCTCCTTGATTAGAAAGCTACTTTTCATTTGGTTTTGTTTTCTTGTTGGCTTATCATCTTTCTTCTTCATTGATTGAGTCATTGAGTGGCCAGTGACACTAGGGTAGCTAGTTAGTCATCCATTCAGTAGTTTGAAAACTCAGTAAGTCGCTTTGTAGGTGTACTTCCTCTTTGCATTTTGTTTTTTGGTACTTTTATGAATTTGACCTCCTTTACGCAAGTTTGAAAGTTTTTGTTTGCTTGCCTAAATGTTTCTTTTCTGGCATGGATTACATTGTTTGTCTTGTGATTGGTAAAGTTGATGTTTCATTAATCTGAATGGTTTTCTCTTTCCATGTATTCATTTTCTTAAAGTGTTGATTGTCTCGAGAACTTTTTCACTAAAAGATTCATATGCGAAAAGTTTGTTTCGCTGTTTCTTGAAAGAGTATGAAATTCTAACTTGTTGCATCATTAGGTTACAATATCTTGCATCATTAAAAGACTAGGATTGCATCAGCATTTGAAAAAGGAAGAGAACTTGTTTTCTTTTGAAACGACTAGTAGATAAGTGCTTATCAAGATATTAGGAATTGGAATTCATTTTTCATTAGTTTATTTATTGAAAAAGTTAGGTAGTGAAAGATCATTTCGTTTTCAGTTGCTTGATTGTTTGCATTTGATTGAGTAGTTTCTACCCTACCTAGTGTAGGAATTTCATCAAATTGAAAGGGTCTTGTCTCCTTTAGTTTCATTTAAGGTTTTTTGAGTCGCATCGCTAAGACCTGAAAACTGGAATATAACTCAAGATCAACTTTAAAACGAATTCGATTAACCTAAGGCCCATTTGACATTAACGATCATATCTCGAAGGTCTAGGCTAGAGATGTGTTCTGGCATCTTTTAACCTAGCAGCTGTCGTTAGCTTCAGAATTATACAACGCTAGTATGGATTTGTGCTCCCTGTACCATTGGGTATATAACGGGAGACCCCACTAGGCTACAATCCTTTTATCCTTAGGAAGCTGAGTTGGCCACCTTGAAAATGTGATACACCGAACAAAACATTTGGTGAGATTTCTTGCTCGTACTTCTTGGTTCGCCGCGAGGTATTCTGCAGTTCATGGTTGCCTGGTAATCCCGTTTACCTAGATCATCTAGAGTAATCATTTTCTATTTTTGACTCATTAAACTTAAAAGATCATTCAAGCACTTTTCCTTTCGATATCATTTCTAATCAAAAGCGATAGAGTCATCTTTGTTTCTTTCTCGACTCTTAAAAAATGAAAGAGCACCAGTCTTTTATGGGTCTTAATAATTGATTACCCACGATCTAGAAATACCCTGTTAGTATTTTCTGAGACCAAATCGTGAGTTTCCCTTAAAAGAACATTTTAAAGCCTTGGAGTCAATTATTCTATCGACTAAGACAAGGTCATCGTGGAAGAACCATCTGGTTCACCCAATTCCTCTCCATCTCCTCTGTCTGAACGATTCTCTAAGCAACTGTTTCTTGACTTACTAGAGTCACTCGACTCACAATTGTTTTGAGCTTTCAACCCTTGTCATCTCGTCCTCCGCCTACTTTCGATATTAGGTCATCTTCTAATCTTGGCCTGGAATATCCAGACAATCCCGTTCAAACTTCAGAGAACTCATCGACCACTAACGGTCATCTTGGATTTGTTATCTACCCTCTGAACCCTCTGTTTGACACCATTGTGATATCACCACAACGTCCTTATAGTCTGTATGACCAGCCGGGTGTTCCCTTGGAACTATGCCCTCATACTTGTTCGGCCATTCGTCGTCATTTGTTTTTATACATGGAACCTGAAGGCGATGCTCCAGTCACATCTCTGGATGAGTCCAAATTTTCTACTCCACACACTATTGAGGGGGAATAATTGCAATTGCAGTTTTGTCCAGAGGGTTTCCCTTTTTCAGAATGTATTCCCACCAGTTTTCCACCCAACTATGTGTCTTTGGCACAGTTGGTTTTAGGTACACCTAGTACTTCATAACTTTACCATAATCCTATATGAGCGTTAGGTGCCAAGCCTACTTCAGGTCCATTCATTATGTGCATGACTTCCCAATAGGCTATTACCTCAGTCCCGGTTCAACCCACCCTTCCGAATACTCTTGTATCATCAGTGCGAGTTACTCGTCCGACACAATCAACAGTTTCAAAGATTGTCTCTGTTAGTTCCTCCATCCCGCTAGTCAATGGCCAGGTTGTGCCACTGCCTAGGGGACATAACCTGAATGTTTCTATGGTGTCAGGTGCCACTAATGTGAGTGTCTCAAATGCTTGGAATAAACCAGACTTCTTCTGGTATTATTTGTAACCCTGATGATCCTATTGGATTAAGCAATGTCAAGTACCAATAGGTTCAGAATCCTGTTGGTCCGTCTAGATCAAGCAATGTTCAGTATTAGTAGCCCTATGGGGCTCATGTCTAATACCAAAATCATTATGTTCCATATGGTTCTCAAGGAATGGTTAGTCAACCTTACACCCTCCAATCTAGGTAGTACATCTAGCCTGGCTATGGCCAAATTTAGTTCGGTAATTTCTGGGGCACTATTCAAATACACTTGTAACAGAAAGGAAAATATCTACAATAACAAGGGAAACCTTTGTTACCGCAAGGGAAACCTTCGTTGCATCAAGGGCTCTCTGTGCAACAACAAGGGCAAATGATCCCGCATCAAGGTCAACTACAACAACCGCAAGGTTAGCCCTTGCAACACTTGCAGCAAACCATGCATCAATGGATGTAATATGCTCCGCACACCTCTCAACCCATGTCCTTGCAAGGCCAACCTCTGCAGCCCCAGGGACAAATTTTGTAACCACAACGTAAACCCTTACAACAGCAAAACCAACCAGGGCAGTAACAACCCTTGTATACATATCAACAACGTCAGCCCTTGCAGGGGCAGGTTAAAGGTCAAGTCTTGCAGCAACAGGCTCAACATCCTCATGTCCTAGGTCAACATGTTCAAAATCCTACTAACCAAGGGTATCAGGCAAAAGAACACTATGTCCAAGGGCAACAAGTGTATCAACCTTATGCCCAAGGACTGCAGGTCCAAAACCCTCTTGTTTAGGGACAACAAGTTCATCAGCCATATGTTCAAGGACAATAGGTCCCATATCCATATGTCCAACATCAACAAGCTCAAAAACTTTTTAACCTATACGTTTCTTATCAGCAACTTATGGCTGGATAGTTCTAAGGTATTCAAGGTCAAAATCCTCCCTATGGTAAAGGTAATCCACAATGGGGGTAGCCTCAGATGCCATATGGCCAAAATACCCCATTATGGGGCCAAAATCCTTACCAGTAGGGATGGGCTCCTCCCTATGGGCCCACTTATTGATCTCCCATGCCTTTTAACACCTAATTTCCATTCTTGGCTACACTCGAGTTGCCAGATGTATCTCGCCTTATGAATGATTCAATCCTTCATTTATCGTACTGGCCTTTGGTGCCATCCAAGATACCAAGTGATTTCCAAAATCTCGATGGAAAATCTAAATAAGATCCTCAAACATGTGATGACATATCACCTCTAGTGCTCGATGAACTCATATGTGGACGAATCCATTCATCTCTGTCTTTTCCAAGAAACCCTCACGGGTGCTACACCAAAGTGGTACATCGAGCTACCTCGAAGTTCTTACCATGAATTTAACTCTTTAGCCATGGCTTTCCTCACAGATTTTCAGCTTCATGTTCGATATGAAACTGGCACCTATTTGCTCACATCACTTAAGAAAGATACTGCGACACACATCTTTGATCACATCCATGAATGGAGACGTAGGCGTCACCTGATTAAATTTGAAATTGCTAATCAATTGCTTACTAAATGGTTTACCAAATCATTCGTGGCCCCAATTTCTCACGATATAGCTATGGGTGGATGTGTCACTGAAGAGAAAGCCATCGTTCATGCCTAGTACTTGGATCTAGTTTACTCTCAGTCTACACTTTATATGAGTTATTACCCAATGCTCCACAGCCATCATCTGATCCCACACCATAGAAGTCAACAGTTGTTCCTCCCATCGATGGAGTTATTAGTTCATTATCCCAGACCCCTGCTAAAGCTTCTTCAAAATAAAAGTCGGTCTCAAATACTGTCCCTAATAGTTCATCCTAGAATCCACCTAGCGCTGGTAAAACTAGAGAGGTCCACACTGTCCAGTCTACCGCAGTGGACAAATCCTCGAAAGGAAAGAAGAAAGGCAAAGGCAAAGCTAAAGTTGATGCCTTGAAATAGGGTCCTCCTAAATTGTCTACTGGCGAATCTTCACAACGAAAACCTAATTATCCCTGCCTCATTTGCGAGGAATATCACTAGACTAAAGATTGTCCCCGATGATCTGAAGTTAGTCACCTACTCAAAGGGACCCCTACTATCCTCAAAGAGTTGTTTCCATCTCAGCAGACCCAAATGGTATACCAACCCCAATCTGCTTCCTACGGATCTCAAGTGTTAAAGATGAGAACGCCTATTAATTTGGCTACTAGGTCAAACGACTATCAAACTCCTGCTCTAGCAGTAGGGAAAGAAAAAGAAGTTGCACCTTCTTCCTCTACCTCGAGTTCTATCCCTCTACATATTGAGCACCCTAACCCTGATTCTGCTATATGGCCACTCTCTCGAGGTGTGCTGCAGAAATCCACATATAATCCCAACACTCGAGCTTCTCAGCACAACAATATTGTTGAGGATTTGGCTCAGGCACCATCAGCCATGTCGGCTCTCGAGGTGCTCCAAATCTTCCCATCACAGTAGAAATATTTACTGTCAGCTATTGGGGGCATCGATCGCACCGATTCCAATTCGATAGTTTTGATCTAGAAAACCATGTTCCGTAGCTTCCTCATCATATTTTCTTTCTTATTCAGGTAATCATCAATGAGAAGACCATCCACCGAAGTGTCATCGATGAAGGTTCTTCCACCTGCATCATGTCAACTGCATGTTGGAAGGCTATTGGTTCTCTTGCACTGAACCGATCTCCGAACACTTTGGAAGCTTTCGATGGGTGTGATTCGCGACCCTTCGGTGTCTTACCTAAGCTTGCCATCACCCTCAAAGGCAAGATAGTGCAAGTTGAAGTAAAAACTGTTGACGCCAATCTCAATTACAATCTTCTACTCAGTCGAAGTTGGACTCATCCGATGCATGCCGTGGCCTCCTCTTTATTTTACGTGATTCGTTTTCCCCACCAAGGGAAGATTGTTACCGTCGACCAACTGTCTTTCTTTGCATCTTCCTCCTTGAATGGTAATGTTCCTTACGTCAAGCACATTTGTGCTCCCTATGAGAGTGTGGGTGCTGGTTTCTTAAAAGATTCTACCTCAATAGGAATTTTTCCACTTCCACCTCCTCATGTTACCTCTGTCAACATGATCTCGGTCAACTTTGATCCTTGGCTCATACCTGCACCAGATCTTAGTGATACCTGGGGCGAGGTTATGCTGCTTAGTCTCGCTGAAGTCAATTACGTGGAAATTGTCTCGGCTTCGAACTCTGCATCCTCTGATTCTCATATGTTGAAGACCTCTTTCAATACGTATTCTCAATCCCTGTGTCTTGGCACTTTGGAATCGCCTGATCGCTTAGCCGAGACCTTCCTTGCTGATGAAGGTATCATGGAAATCATGTCTCTCAAGGAACCTCCTTGGATTGATACTGATCATCACTTCTTGTTCCTGCCTCACCTGGTGGTCATGTCTATGTGTTATGATAAGTTTTCTTCTCAGCTACTTATTGATGTGTTAGTTTCTTCAACTAAGGGCACCTTTATCCCTTCATGGATTCAAGATTTTTCACCCTCCCTGAGTTTTTACTAATTGCCCATTATTACAATGGGGCTGCCATCTGACTCGTAACCCTACCTTGCCTAGGGGACATGGGAAAAAAGCCTTATATGAGTTGTACTCCATTATTTGGCCGAGTCGATGCTTACTCATCATGACAATGATAAAACTCTGGTGTCTTTCTGTGTTGATTGATTACCCGAGTCCCAGCATGGAATCCCACCTTAAGAAGTACCATGCTTAGGTCATCTTGCATAGTTACTTGTGTACATTAGTGTGTGATTAATTTTTGTACAACATGGTTTTGTGTGATAGTTTCCAAGAAGCTTTCCTATTTACTATGCTTTTCTTGCTTTACAGATGTCTGTGACTCCCCATGTTGGTTTCACTGATGGTGCTTGCCATAGTACCTATAACCTATCATCTGCAGCATGGGCTATTTATGAACCTAAAGGTGAGTTGATTAACCTTCAAGATATCTGTCTAGGTTGCACAACCAACAACATTACTGAATATAGTGCCTTCATCGAACTATTGTTAGAAGCCATTACTCTGGGAATTAGAGAACTGCTTGTCAACCTCAATTTACAGCTTCTCATACTTCAACTCAATGGGAAATATTCCATCAGAAACCCTCAAATATTGAGAATGTATCTCCGTATTCATCTATTGAAAAGGAATTTTGATTAGATTACAAATCATCATATTCCTAGGTACATGAATACATTGATAGATGCATTAGCTAACCATGTGTTAAATAGACATTCACGAAACATATAAAAGATAAAACAAACCATTTGTACCGTAGTAGACATGAAAATAAAACATATATATATATATATATATATATATATATATATATATATGTTGAGATTGCAACAAGATGATGGAGCTTAGTGAAAAGAGTCGCCTTCAATAAGTGGGCCCGCAGGCTATTTTTGGCGCAAGTCTATTTTTAGACTATGTCTATTTTTAGACATATGGATCATGTCTATGTTTATGGATGATTGATTAAGTTGGGAAAATAGATGGACTTCTATTTTTGATGAAAGTGTGAGTGATCACAGTGTGAGTGATCAAGTCTATTTTTAGACTGGCTGTCAAAAATAGAAAAGTCAAATATTATTATCTCACAATAATATTTGGACTATAAACTTAATCTTATTCTCCTGGAGCACTTCAGTTTGAGCTACGGAAGTGGCACATGCAGCTGTCAGAAGGAAATTCGTTTTTCTTATGAGTCAGTTGAGTTGTTGCATGCATGACTTCAGTTAGAACTCAAGTGAGTTGAGTTTAGTGGACTGGAGGTACAGTTGATGGAGTTGTGTTCAGTTTAACTTAGTTAAACTGGTTGTAGTTAGTCTAACTGCAGATAGACTAATGATGAGTTGTTAAACTAATTATTAACTCATAATACAACTAAAGAATACATCAGTTAACTCAGTTGCATGTCAGTGCATGTTCAGTTCAACAGGGACAGGTGGTAGAGAATCAGATTGCTATCAATTGTGACTATAGTTGTGCACCAGATCTTGCACAATCAAAGGATTGAGTATGCCAATGAGTTTGCTCACGTATTTGGCCCGCATTTTAGCCTTTGCTCACGTCCACAAAGAGTGAGTGACTATTTTGCAGGTGAAAATCGAGTTTGGGAAGCAATTCTCATCAGTTCTTGAGCAGGTATTGAGCAGTGGAGGCAGGCAAGCAGTGGAAGAGATTTGGAGATCAGATTTGAGCTGTATTGTGTGTAACAGAGGTGGAGATACTTGTGAGAAGTACTATGCTGTGTAATGTTACATGACTCAATCATTAATATACAGATAGTGTGGGGTTTTTAGCGAGATGCTTTCCCCGTGATACATACTGTGTTGATGTGTGAATGCTCTTGATGTTTTATTGTTATTGATGCTGCTATATTCTTGATCAACGTAGAGGAGCTTATGTATTGTGTATGTTTTCCGCAATAGTACATGATCAGGATAATCTCCATTGAATATGTGTTAAATTATTCAAAATTTCTACATGGTATCGGAGCTAGATAATTGTAGAAAAAGTTTCTACATGGTATCGGAGCAGCTTGATTTGTAGAAGAGATTTTTACAGGATATCAAGAGAGGGTTGATCGGAAGCAGTTGAGTTGGTTGCTGGTGGAATTCGAATTTGCAGCAGTGTTTTCTTGGTGACAACGCAGCAATGTCTTTCAACGGATTGCGATTGGAGTATGCTCTTGAGGGCAACTCAAACTATATTGCATGGAAGGACAGGATGGAGGCAGTATTGGATGATAACGGGCTGAAGGAATTCATAGATACGGATATCCCAAAGCCTACTGATGCTACTCAAGCTAATGCTTGGCAAAAGAAGATCGCAAAATGTCGAAGAATTCTGTTGGAGGGCGTGAAGGATCACATTGTGTCCAGCCTCCATGGAAAGGCTACTCCATATTTGATGTGGAAATCATTAACAGAATTATTCCAAAGCAAGAGCGATCAGAGGAAGCTGGCGCTCAAAGATAAACTCAGAAACATCAAATGCGAGAAGGGAGACAGTATTCCCAAGTATCTCACGAAGTTCACTCAGTGTCGAGATGAGCTGGGAAGTGTGGGGGTTACTGTCGATGATGAGGACTTGGTGAGCTTGGCTCTCCTTGGTCTTCCGAAGAGTTGGCATTCCTATCAGGACTCTGTCAATGGTCGGGAGAAGTTGCCAGGATGGGAAAGACTATGGTCAGATCTTGTGCAGGAGGAGATCAGGCGGAGTACCAGGGACGGATCTTCGTCAAAGGGAGCTGATGAAGAGAATTGTGCTTTGGCTGCCAAAGCAAAGAAAGGGAAGAGCAAGAAAGCTTCTCAGTCTGGTGCGAAAGGCAAGAAGCGGGATATGTCCAAGGTGAAGTGTTTTCACTGTCACCAGCATGGACACTATGCCACAAATTGTCCGCAGAAGAAGAAGAACAAGCAAGCTGCTGGATCTGCAGGGGGAGAGGCTTTAGCTTCTCAGTTTGAGCTTGATTTTTCATTGATCACATGCTTGGTTTCAAGTGTGATGGGATCAGTGTGGTTTCTGGATAGTGGTGCGTCTTTTCACATGATGGGAGATAGAGATTTATTCTCTGATCTGGAGGACAAAGATCTTGGAGTGCACATCGAGATGGGCGATGATGGTAGATATAGTGCGACCGGTATCGGTACCATTTCCTTTGAGAGGGAGTCTGGTAAACCCTTTGTATTGAAGGAAGTCATGCATGTTCCAGGATTGAAGAAGAATCTCATCTCAGTGGCGATGTTAGAAGACAAGGGGTATGATGTTGTTTTCAGCGAGGGAAAGGCCTTCCTGCGCAGCAAGACAACTGGTGAGACCCGGAAGATAGGGGTTCGAGTGAGGAACCTTTATCAGTTGCATGTAGATGGATGCGCAGCAATGGCAGGCAAGGCAGAAGGATTGGTGAGCCGGGATGATGGCGAGTTGTGGCACAGGAGATTGGGTCACCTTCACCATGGAGCCTTGAAGATACTGCAGCAGATCACTACAGGGCTTCCTAAAGGCACACTTGCGCAGTCAGATCAATGCAAGGGGTGTACTTTGGGGAAGTTTGTGAAAGCCACCTTTCACGAGAAGGATAGTCGCGCCACAACGATCCTTGAGAGAATTCACACAGACGTGTGTGGACCTTTCTCAGTTGCTTCGACAGCAAAACACAGGTATTATGTGATTTTTGTTGATGATTTCTCTCGTAAGTGCTAGATATTCTTCATGCAGAAGAAGAGCGAGACATATTCAAAGTTCTGTGAATTCAAAGCACTGGTCGAGAAGGAGTCGGGGAAGAAGGTGAAGGCTCTTAGAAGCGATAATGGTGGTGAATACATCTCGAACGAGTTCAAGGATTTCTGCAAGGCAGAAGGGATTCGTAGAGAGCTCATAGCTCCCCATAACCCACAGCAGAACGGGGTAGCTGAGCGGAAGAACAGAACGATTGTGGGTGCTGCACGGGCAATGTTGCATGATCAGGGCCTACCCCTTCACTTGTGGGCGGAAGCATGCAATACAGCAGTTTATGTGCAGAACCGTTGTCCTCATAGGATACTTGGCATGAGTACACCCGAGGAGGCTTATTCTGGTAAGAAGCCTGATCTTTCTCATTTGAGGATTTTTGGTGCTAACGTTTACATGCATGTGACGAAGGATGTCAGAAAGAAGTTGGAACCGACTGCAGAGGTTGGGATATTTGTGGGGTACACTGATACGCCCCACAACTATCATGTGTATTTGCCAGACAGTGGTAAAACTGTTGTGCGACGGGATATAAAATTTCAGGAGGAGAAAGCCATGAAGTGTTCGCTTGAGAGGGAGCTACACTTGCATGCAGATGAGGAGCTATTAGTTCCTAAGGATGAGCTTCAGGACGTGGATCAACCACAGGACGAGGTTCATGGAGTGGAAGAGACCACTCATGCAGCGCCAACCATCAGAGGGCGAAAGCGCTTGACAGAAGCTGAGCGACTGGCTCAAGATGCAGAGAAAGTTGTAGGACCACCTACAGCCCAACGCAGGCAGAGACAGTCACCTGATCGGTACACTGGATACATGGCTCTTATGAGCAAGTGTGTTGTGACTGAGCCATCCTCTTTCGAGGAAGCTGTGGAGGATCCCGCATGGGTAGACGCCATGGTGGAAGAGTATGATTCTATTGTCAGAAACAGTGCATGGGAGATTGTTCCTAGACCAGAAGGGAAATCAGTGGTGGGTTCGAGATGGATCTACAAAGTTAAGCAGGCAGCTGACGGGAGTGTGGAGAAGTACAAGGCAAGATTTGTTGCCCGAGGCTTTTCACAGATTGAGGGGATCGATTATGAGGAGACCTTTGCACCTGTCGCAAGGTATTCTTCCATACGGACGATTCTTGCTCTCTCAGCGCAGATGGGATGGCACATTCATCAGATGGATGTGAAGACTGCGTTCCTCAACGGAGTCATTGAGGAGGAGGTGTACATTGAGAAACCCGAAGGCTTTGAAGTCTTCAGCATCAAGTCGCATGTGTGCAGGCTCAAGAGAGCGCTGTATGGGTTGAAGCAAGCACCACATGCTTGGTAAACATGGATAGACAGCTATTTCACAGGACTTGGATTCTCCAAGAGCGAGGCGGATCCGAACCTATACCAGATTGTGGTGGAGGGTAAGTTTCTTATCATTGTACTGTATGTTGATGATTTGATTCTAACGGGTGATGAGCTGTTGATACTGTCATGCAAGAAGGATCTTGCTACAGAGTTTGAGATGAAGGATTTGGGCCTCCTTCACTATTTCCTAGGATTGGAAATATGGCAGCGCAGTGGTGGACTGTTTGTTTCTCAGGGCAAGTATGCTCGGGAGATACTGGAGAAGTTCAACATGCATGGCTGCAAGCCTGTTGATACTCCTCTTCCTGGAGGTTGGAGGAAGGAGGATGCCACTTCCGGAGAAGAAGTGGATGCCACTGTTTATCGACAGTTGGTGGGGTCGCTGATGTATTTGGTCAATACACGACCTGATATATGCTATGTAGTTAACCAGCTTTCACAAGCTATGGTTAAGCCTACCAAGCTCTTCTGGAAGGCAGGCAAGCATGTATTGCGCTACTTGAGAGGCACATCGGGATATGGTTTGTGGTACAGACAGGAGGATGAGGTGAAGCTATGTGGCTTCACGGATGCAGATTGGGCAGGGAGCCCAACAGACAGAAAGAGCACATCAGGAGGGGTCTTCAGTATCGGATCGACAACAGTTTCTTGGTACAGAAGGAAGCAGAGATCTGTGGCACTCAGTTCAGCGGAGGCCGAGTATATGGCAGCAAGTTTGGCTGCATGCGAGGCTATATGGATGAGGAAGATCCTGGTTGGTTTGTTCGGTTCTCATTTGGATCCTACTGTGATTTACTGTGATAACCAGAGTTGCATTAAACTCTCGGCTAATCCTGTATTTCATGATAGATCTAAACATATTGACATCAGGTACCATCATATCAGAGATTGTGTGCAGCGGAGGATCATGTTACTTTCGTACATTCCAACGGAGGATCAGGATGCTGATATTCTGACGAAGGCTCTCACCAGGAGAAAATTCGAGTACCACCGAGGCAGGATAGGGGTTGCTGATAATCCATATCTTGTCGAGAGGGAGTGTTGAGATTGCAACAAGATGATGGAGCTTAGTGAAAAGAGTCGCCTTCACTAAGTGGGCCCGCAGGCTATTTTTGGCGCAAGTCTGTTTTTAGACTATGTCTATTTTTAGACATATGGATCATGTCTATGTTTATGGATGATTGATCAAGTTGGGAAAATAGATGGACTTCTATTTTTGATGAAAGTGTGAGTGATCACAGTGTGAGTGATCAAGTCTATTTTTAGACTGGCTGTCAAAAATAGAAAAGTCAAATATTATTATCTCACAATAATATTTGGACTATAAACTTAATCTTATTCTCTTGGAGCACTTCAGTTTGAGCTACGGAAGTGGCACATGCAGCTGTCAGAAGGAAATTCATTTTTCTTATGAGTCAGTTGAGTTGTTGCATGCATGACTTCAGTTAGAACTCAAGTGAGTTGAGTTTAGTGGACTGGAGGTACAGTTGATGGAGTTGTGTTCAGTTTAACTTAGTTAAACTGGTTGTAGTTAGTCTAACTGCAGATAGACTAATGATGAGTTGTTAAACTAATTATTAACTCATAATACAACTAAAGAATACATCAGTTAACTCAGTTGCATGTCAGTGCATGTTCAGTTCAACAGGGACAGGTGGTAGAGAATCAGATTGCTATCAGTTGTGACTATAGTTGTGCACCAGATCTTGCACAATCAAAGGATTGAGTATGCCAATGAGTTTGCTCACGTATTTTGCCCGCATTTTAGCCTTTTCTCACGTCCACAAAGAGTGAGTGACTATTTTGCAGGTGAAAATCGAGTTTGGGAAGCAATTCTCATCAGTTCTTGAGCAGGTATTGAGCAGTGGAGGCAGGCAAGCAGTGGAAGAGATTTGGAGATCAGATCTGAGCTGTATTGTGTGTAACAGAGGTGGAGATACTTGTGAGAAGTATTATGCTGTGTAATGTTACATGACTCAATCATTAATATACAGATAGTGTGGGGTTTTTAGCGAGATGCTTTCCCCGTGATACATACTGTGTTAATGTGTGAATGCTCTTGATGTTTTATTGTTATTGATGCTACTATATTCTTGATCAACGTAGAGGAGCTTATGTATTGTGTATGTTTTCCGCAATAGTACATGATCAGGATAATCTCCATTGAATATGTGTTAAATTATTCAAAATTTCTACAATATATATATATATATATATATATATATATATATATATATATATATGTGGTGATAATGTTTGATACATTATAACACCTAAAAATAACATCGGCGGCTTACAGGCCTCAGATATTCGTGGCACGCAGGCCTCAAAAAATATGTAGGTGCTAGACCTAGGAAATAATCAGCATGGAGATCATGGTAGCATGATACGGCTCGTGCAACACGAGTCATAAATCACTGGATCCACTCTAACATTCCATCCGTGTGTCTCTGGTACTGACGAGGAATATCTCCTACCGGAGCATACTCTGGGATACCACAATTCAAACCCTCATGGTTCCTCATGATCTCCTCCTCATTGTCACTCCCTTCCTAATAAGCGGTGACAACATCGAAAGGGCGGGGGACATGCCTAACTATTGGGGGCATCCTAGTAGGCCTCTCTGGTCCAACGTCTCCATTAAGAAGAGAAATGTTATAAGCACACACATATGAAAAACAATTAAAAAATACCAAAATTAAAAAAAATTCATCTTTTACCTTCATCATCAAAGTCCTATCCATCTAGTAAGGGCATATCTAGATCTCCACGGAAATCAGTGCCATTGTTCATCGATTGACCTCCTGGATCTCCCACAAACTGCTACAAAACAATTAGGGAAAAAGTGAGTGAAAAGTCTTCACATAAAAGGTAGAATGGTAAATGGTCAAAATATATTTATTTTTTCCCTTTTTATTCATTTTTTCATGAAAATATTAGGTTTTTGTAAATATTTTGACCTATTTTGCCTTAACGACACGATAATACACTTTACCTTACTTGTACAATGACAGGTGATGGATGTTTGACGATGATGATGAGTCACGTTTCAACTCTTTTCTCAACTTGTTAAAATCATATGAAACGATTGCCGAGAATTTTTTCCCTTTTTGACTCATTAAAGAGAATAAAAATGGGGGGTCCGCTTTCAGCTCTTCTCTGACCCTTTAAAAGCGAAAATATGGCCAAGCCCTTGTCGTTTCGAACTCGTTAACGGATGCAAAACAGTGTGTGCCCAGTATAATTTTACCCCTTTTTTGGGCTGGGAGGCACTATTTATGAAAAAGGTACTCCTTGATTGAAATGGTCAGGCAGTTCTCTCAAGTATTGTTTTCTACCTTTTCGGGCTCGAGAGACACAAAGTATGAAAAGGGACCATGTGGAGTTGTCTTTTATGTGTCTTTTTCAAACTCTATAAATGTGAAAAAGATACCGAGTTACACCTTTGTCGGGCTCGTTAAAATAGTAAAAGACATCGGATTCATCACCATGATGAACATGAGCTTCTCTTTCCTAGGGTTCACTAAACTTACTAGGTCGGATTCGTCCGAAGGATGAACTTACAGTGTAAGAATATGCTATCCCCTTCAAGCTTGTGATTAAAAATAATTAGGGTACCTGCCAGAAATGGTGGGAGAAAATTTTAAAATCTATCAATTGTGTTGGCAGCTCACTCTTGAACATGAAACTCTTTTCTTTGTCTTGGGTTGGGACACCCTCCTTTGTATCGTTGACCTTCCTAGGTTTGGGCTATTTATTTTTGCCTTCCATTTGATCTCTACCATGTCATCATGACCACCAATCCTATGGATCCAAAAGCTCCCAAACTTCTAGTTGTGTTGCTGATATGTTCAAGAGTTGTCCTTTTGCAGTTACAGTTACCTCTAATTCTCTGTATCATCCAAAATCATTTTGCATCCTCTCGTCTCGCGTCAATGATGTGGGATTCATTATGGCCCTCTTTCAACATGGTTTCTTTTCTTCAACTTCAACTCATTATCCAGGTAGTTGACCGAGAGAACCCTTCCGGTACCTTAGAGCTTGCATGCCCTAATGGCAAGTTCTTTGCACTCGATGACAAGTTCACATCATTGGCTTTCGATCGAGTGATTTCACGAGTGTTCAAATTTAGTTCCTCTATTCACATTTTGTGGATTGTGCTGATAGTACCTTGAGGACCATTGTCATTATTGGTGGTTTCTCTCGCACTTGTTAACGGTTTACATCGTTGACTGGTAATCAAGCAACTTTCTAGCATGTTTGACATCAACACATTTATTCACATGTTAGAATCTGTACTTTGATCGGGTTGTGTTGGAGCGCAAGACCCTTGATTCATATCAAAAAAGTCCAGGTTATGAAGCGGTGTGACAAGGTTATGATGATATGCATGTCTCTATCAGATGGTTGGTTGTAACTAGACCATGAGTTATAATATGTGATCCTTCTCATTATTGGATGGCTACAACCATAGCATGGTTTCATTAAGATCCTCTTTGACGGATGGTTGCGCCCATGTTTGGATCCATTTACATGATCATCCTCTAGATTGTTACATCCATTCCACGATTCATGTATCATTTCATAGAGATCTTAGTTTATGTATATGTATGTGTACTTGTTTGCAAGTTTTCCAATGACAAACTAGTTCCCTGCACTGATTTATAAAGCATTTCATCCCTCACTCCAGCTCGACCTTCACGCTTTAGGGGGCATCTATTACATATCATTTTGTCACTGTCCCTATACTCCCCATTCCTTGATCTTGGAGGACCTCTACAGTAAACCCCGCATGCTTTTCCCTTATGAAGAAACTCCCATTATGTCCCTCTTCATGAGTAGATCAATTCCCTTTTGTACCATTTCCACTAAAACTTCTATTTTGCCCAGTTTACAAGACCAGCACTAATGATCTTTATCTCTCCCATGCTGATGTGTAGAGATTAGAACTACTTCTGGCACCGACCGGAGTGACTGAGTTGTGTTCCAATCGCGTCGGTCCTATTTTGGAAAGTTTTTTAATGAGGAGTCAAAGCTTTCAGCTCTAGAAGCTTCATAACAGAAGTTTTGTAAATGGTTTGGCAAGATGGGGTCGAGGATGTCTGTTTGGGCTCCTTTCCCCTATAATGATGGAACCAGCTCAAAGGATAAGACCTTCTCCCATGATAATAGGATCCATATCCCATCCATTTTTCCTTTCTAAACCTACCTTCTTCCCAACCACAAGCTATTTTTTGGCTGTGTTGATGTTATTTTCGTTTACGAGTAGACAACAAGCTATTACTAGTTGTAGCTATCTAGTTTTGTGAGGGAGAAGTGCGATTGGTTTGGAGTGAAGCCTAATGGGAAGAGCCTTAAAACTATTGTTGATTGAGGCCATCATGGAATGCTAGCAGAAGTGTGTGGGAACTTGGTCTTGCCAGAGGAGAACTGTAATGTCAAGACAAATGGTTGTAATCTCTCTTTGATATTAATATATGCAAGTATCGATTGATTTCCTAGATGTTTTTTAATATACATATTCATGGCTTAATGTTCCTTAACCTGCTAACTTGGTTGAATTGCAATTTTCTATTATCATGTTTGTTGTCTGTTGTTGTTTACTTGTTTTAGGTGCTTGAAGAAGGAAGAGAGAAATAGCTGGAGTGAGAAAGCAAGGACCTCACCAAGCAAGATAAGCATACCAAGAGGTAGGCCCTCTTGATTGATTCTAACCTAAGGAAATCTTCGATAGAATCTATCTATTATGGCTAGACCCATCATCTGGCTAGAGGAATTTGTTCGTGTCCACACTTAGAATTTTACTTCACCATAAGGTTGTTAGGTTGAATTCCAATTATTTTGTGAAGACTGGGTGAATGGTTATGGTCTAAATCCTTGTGATTGATTTGGTTGGGGATTTTTCCATGGTCTTTCGGCTATAAAGTAGAGAGGGTCTATTGGTTCTAATATTCCTTCATCATTAACTACACCCTTAAGACCTAGTAAGGATAGACATTCCTTCGTATCATGATTTTCTGCACATATGTCACATGTTTCTATGGCTTTTGCTTCTAATGGACACTCTCTTAGAGCATGTTTCTTCTGATATTTGGGATGTGTTAGGTTCCTATACCAGTAGGAGTCATAATTTTTGAATGGCTGAGATTAAACCTGTAATATGTACATACCTTTGGTTTTTGCAAATGTTTTCCATATTCAAAAAAAAAAAATTAAAAATATAGAGGGTATGTCCTAAAAGAAAAATCAAAGGAAAAAAAGAATAAAAAGGTCAAAAAAGTTGAAAACTATGAACCCCAAGAAAAGAAAAGACCATGAAACTAGGCTAGTCAAAATGCCACTACTATTTACTTTTTTATGCAGAATAAATGATTGTGTGCAGTTAGTAATCTATGCCACAATCCATGATGGTCAAAATGTTTAAACATGACTATTCCATGTTTCAATTTCATGTTTATAGATAGAGAATAAAAATCTGACCGAACAATGTAATTTTGGCAGATAAGTAGATTAGATAGAATAAATAAAAAGGAGCTCAACTGTTTAATCTAAGCCATTGGATGTAATAAGGTTAGATTTATTTAGATTGCCAGTAAAAAGAAAAGAAAAATGTTTGATAAGGGTTTGATAGCTCAAATGCACCCTAAGAAAGAGAAGTAAAAATTGTAGGATGAGTAGATGGGTAAGTAGAATAAAGGTTACAGAATTGTGATGATTGTTAGACAAAAGCATATTTATCACCCTCATAATGAAAGTTCTAAGTATGAATGAGAAATTGGACTGGAATAAAATTCACAAAGTCAAATTGATTAATTTCCCCTCACTCATCTCACCCTTTACATAACTAATTTCCCACAATAAGGTTGAAGTACCCAAAATCTCAAGTCAAAGGGGCTCAGAGCATTTCTCTGACTTCTGGAGGGACCAGACCCTCGGCCCAATGACTTATTGATCTTAAGTAATAAAATCCCCTCATAAACATTGAACCCCTTCAATTCATTCATCCTCCCCTAATAAATCCCTTTTCCTAAGTTTAAAACACCATTTTCCTAAGGAAAATCCATCACCCCCATGAATACCCCCTTTTATGAGAAACCCACAAAACACACTTAGCCTAAGTTATAATGTTCCTATGTAAAAGGCGAAGGAATTACTAAAACACATTATTCTTAGGGAACTTCATTTATCTCCTGCAATTTTCATATTACCTTTAAACATTATTTATATGTTAATTCCCAAAAAATAAACCATTTCCCGTATATATTTTATTAAGACCATTTAATATTAATATCCCTACCGCTGAAGTTTTATAAATTTTATAATATCCAAACCCCGACAAATGACATAATTAATTGATCTGTGATTAATTAAAGTCAAACCATCCACTAATCATATCCCATCCAACACTCTAATCCTTGTCTTAACCCCTCATTAAGCTAAAACCACCGCGTTTAATTGCCTACCAGGCCCCTCCATTACCTTCTGTGCAAGTCTCGCGCCCGACAACCACACGATCTCCCCCGTCCCCATCTGACAGCCCATGATGGTTTTGGAAGGGCCCGAAACATAAACGATACCCGCTCGAAATGGGTTTTTTCTGCTGGGCCCTTGAAGCAATGTGGCACTCGATGAGTGGAATCAGGCATCCTCCCCCCAATACCACTGAACGCCCAAAGGCTATGCAAAGAAATCCACTTACCACCAGCCTGATGCCCACCAAATTTGTCACTGTTCGTCCCGCTACGCAACAACTGGTGACTATACACTCGTACCTGCCAAATTGACTTTTTACACGTAAATCCAAAAGATCCCCAAATCATTGTTTTTATCGTTTTTAACTATAATTTTCCATGCACGCGCCTGTGAACGTTGAAAGCCATCAACCCATGTACACTTGCACTCTGGAGACGCTAGAGGCTCCCAGATTGCCTTCCAGCCTGATTGAAACCTTTTTAATGGTTCATAATCATCAGTTAACTGGTTCACACCCTATTTTCTTAAATTCCACGTATTTAAGCTAGAATCCATTGAAAGCCCTGTTAAATTTCGAAACCAGTCTCTAAGCTTTCTTAATCAAAATTAAAGGGAAGTTTAATAACATAAAACCCACTTGGAGTTGAACCCCCATTACCTTAAAGACTGAAAATTTACTTTCCCCCATTCTTAAATCCACAAGAAGTGAGAATGGTTGCCCCAATTGCCATGGATGTCAGGCCAATTACTACTCCTCACCTAGACCTAGACCACGTTCACCTTGCTGATAAAGATTTCCAAATCAAGGACACCTCTGTCCTTGAAACCCCTATCAAACTGTACTACCGATGCAGAGACCAATACCTCATTCACGATAATAAAATAGGTCTCTGGGAGACTAATTTGCGCAAATACCAATTCCCTAAGGTGCACATCCTTCTTGAGATTGTCCATTATTTCCATCCAAACTACATTCCCAGTCAAAGAGCAGTGATGTTCCCTGACCACACTATAATTTTCACCATCACTGCCGAGTCAATCAATGAAATGTTGCAACTACAACCAGGGTAGAACTTGACCCCTATTTCAATTTGAGACCTACTAGACAAATTTCCCAAACTCACCACTACCAAGCTTGCTGAAATGCTCCAAACCTTCATCATGGAGAAAAATCATATCCCAACAGATCCTCCTCCATATGTGGCGACCATATTTTCTCCATTTGGTCAGGATATAGTAGCAATGATTTCTTGTGTTTTAGGCTATACCACCAATGAGTACATAGATGAAATCATTTTAGCATTCATGTCCATTTTTTCTCCTAGATAGCCCCTTGTTGTCATATATGATTATGCCAAATACATAGCTGATAGGATGCATGAACAATTTCTAAGAATGAGTAGTGAAAGAGTATTTAAGTATTCTTTAGTTTTGTACCATCTTTTCTTCTATTACCAAGCTGACAAGTTCCCTTTCACTCTCCAAAAGCTTGACACTGAAGGTCATCTTAGGTCAGTAATTTTTTGGACTCCTTCGATACATAAGTATGATTCCCCATACCCATGCACATACTGCATAGATCTCTTTGTACATCCAATAGTGACCATGCTGCTAGGAAGTCCTCCAAGAATCATTTCAGATATCAGGAGGACCCTTCAGCTCTCAAAACAACACAAACTGGGAGATTGGTACTTGTACCAAAATCACACAGAAATTAGGGTCTATGGCTATGAGTTGGCACCATATAAACTACCCAGATACCTCCCAATGATGTTATTTTCTCTGGAGTACGACGGGCAAATAATCAGCTCATTTGAGGTGCATTTTGTTAAGGCCAAAAAGAAGTCCCAGCTCAGAATCAAAGATCAACTAGGCCCCTTTGTATGTAATAGCAGAGAAGCTGGGAAAGAAGCAGAGGAGATCCTTCAGAGAATTAAACTAAAACCAAGCTTCATGTGGAGCTATGACCCCTATGACTTCATCTTCAACAGGAGAAAGAAAAACAAGATGGCTTCCTACATTCACCAATGAATCCCTGAGATAGAGAAATATGCAAACCAATTGTAATGGGTGGAGAATAATTTAGTGGAAAGGGATAACACTCAAGTAACAGTTGAAAATGCCCTAATATATTTAGATGAAAGGCTTGATGAAGGTTCTTTGTTGCAGGTGCCAAGAGGATTTCAAGTCCAAGGACAATCCCAAATCCAAGAAGAACCTCAGGCCCGGGGAGAATCACTGGGACAAATTGAATCATAGTCACAAACTGAATCACAGGCCCAAGGAGAATCACAGGTAAAAAGTGAATCTCATATAGAAGAAGAGTCTTAGGTGCAAGAAGAATCAGAACAACCAGACCTATCAGAGGAATTAAATCAAACAGGTATACAACAGCCCACTATGAGTACCCCCCCTAACTTGCAAACTCCTCTAAATGAGGAGAAAAACCTCAAAAGGAATAACGAAGAGGCCACTACATTAGGTAGAGGAACCACACAAACATATGCAGAGACCAGCCTAGTCAAAAGGTAGAGGTTAAATCCTATTTCAGAACAGGAATTCACAGAAGAAACTATTGGGGCCACCAGCACTGAAAGAGAAAGAAGCAGGCCTGCCACTCCCTCTAGGGGCACACTAGAACCTTCCACATCAAACACTCAGATGTTGGAAAGGCAACATAGTGTTGAAGTGTCCTCCTTTAGGATGCCAGCTGACAGAGATCAAGACATTAGAGAAAGGTACAAGGATATAAAAGCCAGGAATGAGAGGCTGAAATCCCAGACTTATGCACAGTACCTAAAAGTGGCACCTACAAACTAGACAAGGCTTATGTCAGCCTATGATGTGAAAGAGGGAAAAATGCAGATGACATTTATGAAGCCCACTACTCAACAACCAAGGATAGCAGCGGACTTCAAAAAGGTAGATTTCGAAGTACAGCAAAGGACATATATCCTATTGACTAGATTGAGCTGCACAAATAGATAGGGGAGATGATTTACTCCACCTCAACAGGGAAAGCCATCGCAGCTCATCAATTGCAAAATTCCCTAAATAACATATCAGCCTAGTTCCAATTAGAGAAGGCCACTTCATAGGTAAAAGACACTAGAATAAAATCCTTAGAGGACTTAATCATAGAGTTGGGACATGATCCCAACGATGTGAAGGGCACTGAAAGATTGATCAAGGAAAAAAATGTTGACATAGCTGCTTTGAAGAAGCAACTTAAGATTCCACCACTGCATCACCCACAGACAACAGAAGTCTTAGAGACCCAAAAAGGACAAGAAGAACTTATGGACTTGGTCCTAAAGCTAAATGACCAGTTGAAAGAAATAGAGAAAGAATTAGACACATTGATTCAGTCCAAATAGAGTGAACTGGCCACCACTTCTACAATTGCAATTCCCATAGCAACAACTGCATTTCTCTCAACATTGGCAACATCCTTTCCACTAATAGCTCCACCTGCCACAGCACTGCTAGTCACAATCGGGTCTATAATAGTAGGTACCTCAACAGAAAAGACAACGGAGTTAGTGAAAGTGATGGAGGAAATGTCCATCCAGGAAACAAAAACTAAAAGGCTTAAGGAGAAAGTGGCAATCCTAGAAACTGATTGTAACCTTTCCCAGATTCAGCAGAGAGAAGAAACACGTAAAGCCCTAACGATGGGTGAGAAGATTAAGGTCCTAGAAAAAGATTTAACTCTACAAAAGCCACTAGGATAGACCAAAGAGATGCTCTAGGCCAATATCATTGACTATATCAATGATATTTGGCCTACAATTCAAGTAATATTTGAGCAAACATAACTGGTGAAAGTGTCCACCGAGGCAATTCAAAAGGTAAAGGAGGACTTAAGAGACTAGCCTAAGGATTATAATCAACTCATCCACTTGTTGAACAAAAAGAACAGGCATGAACTAAATGATCTTGGTGTGGAGGATAGAATTGAAGCCATCATAGAAGTCAAAAAGGTTCTTTCTAAAAGAAACCTTATGGTTAACCTGGAGGAAATATGACATAACATGCAACTAGGCATTGACAGATTCATGGCACAGTTTCAAATTTTGAGGGATAAAGGCATTCCAAGTCCTATGGTCATCCATGACAAGCTAATGACACAATTGGATTACGTTGATAGATTAAGGAAGTTTTCCAAGGAACTTGCAAGCACTTCGGGTATCAAAGCCTTGCCAACAGGGAAAGTATTGTATAATACTTTAGAAAATCTATTTTTCCTAGATCATGAGGTGAAACATCTATTTGTCACCAAGCCTAATTTTGCCAAATACACTGAGGTAGACGAGATCTATAGAAGAATGCTCAAGGTAAAGTTACCTGAGGATGAATGGTGTGGAAAAGTCACAGATTTACTATAAGTTACAACAATAGATCTGAATGGTAGCCAGATGAAATAGGTGAATAGGGCCAAAACGTAGGAGGTTAAAGAGTATCAGTAAAAGGCTCAAGACAAAGATGATTCCAACGTACAAATATCATCCAACTTAAAAGGGCTCAAATTCAACTGCCACAACCAACACTACCATAATAAGAGGGACAACATGATGCAGTTTTCCATCTGTCTCTATATTCATGCTTGAAGATATTTTTATTTCCTTAATTAAATCTCAAACTATTATGAGATACTTTGTAATATGCTTTGTATAAATACTTCCCATTTCGAAGTATTTAGTGTGGATTCAAAGACATTTCTATAGACCTTTATCTTAAAATCAAAGTGCTATTGTATCAAAACTCGATTGGCTTGCTAGATTATGGAATAAAGTTTACACATTTTACAGGATTCTTGTGTAAAACGAAAATCAAATAAGTATTTCTCTAATGTGTATTATTTTTTTCCTTATGTTTATTAATAATCATGCATGTTTCTATGAAATCTGAATGGTAAACTAGGAATGATATTGCAGAACTTGCTTTAATGCACTTTTTCTCGACTATTTACCTTCTCAATGTTTTCTGCTAAACTATCTTAGTTAGGGAATTCTTAAATGCTCCCTTACTTCCATAGTTTCTCCCCATGGTCTATAACAAAGGATTATTAATTTCCCTTTGTTTATGATCACCTGTTTTCTTTCATTCTAATCCTGGTCTAAGGATTCTTCATTTCCCTTTTAGCCTGGTTAGAACCATCTCATCCATCACACCTAAATATTTCCCTTTTATTTTGCTAGTCTGCCCTGTGAACAATCCCTTTAATGATTTGGTCTAGTAAAGCTATCCTTTGATTGAATCCATAGCCTAATGGCTTGAAGACCTAGCTCTATCCATCTGTTCCAAGAATTCCACCACCCAACTTTCAATCAAAATCAAAATCCTCATGAACCCCAAGAACTAGCCTAAAATCTAATAGAAACAAAGTTAAATTATAAAGAGAGATCCCTCTCTGGACTTAGGTTGGCTAGAACCTGAGTCTAAAAGATTTCGTTTGTGGTTACCTCAGATTATTCCTTCTTTTGATAATTCTAGAGAAAAATTCTGAGTGATAACATAGTGGCGACCATACTGGGGATTCAAATCCTCAGCCTTAATAAACCTTTGCGAAATTTCAAACCTTTATTTCAAGCCTCTTGAAGGGTTTATTAGAAGTTATTTACAAAAATGTCATAAAAGGAAAGTAATTAGAAAAATTTTAAATTCTGGCTTCAAGGAGAACTCACTATACTAGGGCCAACCCAGACCCAAATCCTCCCTAAGTATTTGATAATCCTAATCTGATTTCAAGAATATCCAGAAGACAAGAAAGTTAAGTTAGTCCTACACCTTCAATTAAAGAAGATTCATGCCCTGATGAGTGGTTGTTTTTAGAAGACTTCCCCTTTGACGACTCATTTGACCATTCCCTATTTAGAACCAGGTCTGCAAGTGCACTTGAAAACATAGTTCTAGATCCAGAATTTATAGCAGAATTTGAAGTCGAAAGGGAAAACTTGTCAATTGATCAGTATATTCTAAATTCCCCTTAGTCATCCCTCACTACTGTTAAATTCCCTGAGTTTTCTGAAACAATTTCAACTCCCTTTAGTTCACCATTATTCCCGTCCATCTCTGAATTTCATTCCTCACCTCCATTTATACCTTCACTTCCCCACCAACCTACCATTACACATCAGTCACCCATTACTCCCAGTTCCCCATCACCCATTGTATCATCTTTTGGTACCCAAACTCCACTTCTTAGTCCTACCCAACTTAGAGCCATGGAAAATAGATATTCTCCTCTTGTGTTGCCTGCCCCATGAGGTGCCATGCCACAAGATTACCAGAACAAAATTGTCTAATTTGATGGCATAGGAACTTACACAGCACAACATCGTACAAATAAAATGACAGATTTCTTTGAATTACATGAAATTGATATTGGAGATGTCCAAATGAGACTGTTTGCTCATACTCTAGCTGGAGATGTAAGAACATGGTTTAGATCTTTACCTGCTAATAGCATAGACACTTTACAAGTATTTTATCAACAATTTTTAAATAGATGGGAAAATAAAAAGAACCCTCTGCAGATCCTTCCAGAATATGAAAATATCAAGAAAGGACCAAATGAAACAGTCTAGGATTACTGTAATAGATTCAACAATATATACAATGCAATACCAATCAATATTAGACCCCCACCTGGATTAGCTCTGATAAAGTTTCCTCATGGGTTTGATACCGATATGGCCTTCCAACTTAGAGAGAGAAATCCTCCAACTTTAGAAGACATGCAGAGTGTAGTAGTTAGTGTAGAAGCTAATTTGCTAGCAAAAAGAGCTAGGGTTAGGAATGAAAGGAGAGGAGCCCTGAAATATGAAGCCTCATCCTTTGACCTTAAAATAGATTCCCTATCCAAAGGAATGTAAGAACTAATGGATAGGATAGAGAATATTGAAAGGAAGCCTCATTGGGATAATTAACAGACACTTCCAGTGAGAAATCCAAACTTTAGAAAGAATCAAAATCATAACACTAGAAAAAATGAACCTGATTAGAATATTAGGCCTCCTTTTCAAGAAAACTATGCTGAAACTTCCCATTCAGAAGCCCCTAAACAAGACACACAAATAACCTACTGGGATTAGATGAGGAGGAAACTGTCTTTTTGACTCAAGATGATCATGAACTACACATGCTTCAGCAATTGCAGACCCAATCAGGAGAATCATTCGATTACAAGCAAGGGTTTGATTTTGCTATCTTCAAAGTCCACAAACAGTACAACTTGGGGAGTAAAATGAACACTGATACTGCTGACCAAAACAAGAAAGCAGTACCAAATCAACCTAAGAAAACCAAAGCATTTCCAGTTACAAAAACTCTGCAAATCCTCTCTAGACCAAATCAAAACCCTTCTAGTCCCACCATTGTGGATATAACCAATAACCAACCCCCTAATGATCAACCATTCACTTCAATCCCCTCCAAGGAGACAATGGAGGAATCTCCAAACATCATATTAGAAAATCCATAAAAAAAGACTTCAAATGTAGAAAAACAAGGCCAACCTATTCCAAATCCTACCATGAAAATTCCAAATCCTCAAATAGAGAAAGCCCCTTTTCCTTTAAAGTTGGGAGAAGAGGTGGCTAAGCTAAAAATTTCAGTCCCCTTAACAGAGTTGGTTAAAAATGAAACTTACAAGTCTCAAATAAGCAAATCCTTAAATTTTGTTGAGAATGAAGACTCTGTTAACTTATTTGACGATCATCCTGAGCTTATATTTGGTCTTGATGTTAATGGCAAGCCATTAGAGGGAGGGATACCACCCTTTTATGTTAGCCTTAACATTCATGATAAGATCTTACACAATGCAATGTTAGATTCTGGGGCTTCACACAATTTAATGCCTAAATTTTTTATGGAAAAATTGAACTTAGACATCACTAGGCCTTACAAGGACCTATTCTCATTTTATTCAAGTAAGTAAAGTGGCTAGGGATGATCAAAGACCTGTCTGTTTCCTTAGTACAATATCTTGCTAAGAAAATTCTCATGGACATAGTTGTCACTGATATACCACCTAAATATGGCATGCTATTGTCTAGATCATGGGCGCCTAAACTCCAAGGATCTTTGCAACTTGACATGTCATATGCCACAATTTCAATCTTTGGACATCCTAAAAAAATGAATAGAGAAACCCTAAATGAATATGTAGTGAGTAGCCAGGCTAGGCCTCAAAACTTTCTTATTTATTCCATGCATTCAGACATCGATTCTTTTATTCTGTACAATGCTGAACAAACACAAGAAACTTCTTCAAACAACTTTATTTTAGAACTGAAAGAAATTGTAGTTACAGTTCAAAATGAAATTGTCCAAACTCAAGAGCTTTCAGATAAAAAGGATGATCAAGATACCTTAATCAAAGAAGATTTTGTCCCCCTAGACAGTAAGAATTATGAACATGAAATATTATGGCATCTTGAATTTGATGGATCAGTGAACAAGTTAGGAGCAAGAGCAGGAGTGTGGATTTACAATTTAGAGAATGATGTCTTAGAGGGCCATGCCTACAGACTGAATTTCAAATTCACCAACAACATGGATAAGTATGAAGCATTCTTTTAGGTCTCAAATTGGTTAAAAATTTAGGAGCTATAAGAGTTTCTATTATGGGAGATTTTGAGCTGGTTATCAAACAAATTAATGCTGTATATATGACCAAAGACCCTAGATTAAGTTTTTATAGAGGAACAGTTGTAGAAATATTGAACACCTTTCTAGAAAGTAAGCTTGCAGTCATTCCAAGGAAACATAATATGCAGGCTCATTGTTTAGCAATGTTTTCCAGCACTTGTAAGTTACCATTTCAACCTAATAATCATTACACTACTGAGGTTAGACACAAACCTGCTATCCCAGACAACTTAAAAAATTGGCAAGTATTTTCTAATGACCAACAAATCAATAATTTTTTAACATTAGAGGAAGAATTTGTAAACAGTAATATAGGTACTGACATAACCTTAGATCTTGATTTTACAGATAAAATAGAAATTAACAAATTAGACGATGAAGAGATAGATAGATTCCATCCCACAAAGTTTACAAAATTAGATATTCAAAACCTAAAGCAAGTTGAAATTGAAGAGATAATTAATGAAGATTCTGAAATCATTAATCTCAAATACAACTTTTTACCCAAAGGATTAACCCCCTTGGAAGACTTGTTTGATTCAAATGATGTCCCTAGAAATGCAAAGATGGAACCCCTAAAATCTGATATAGAAGAGTGCAACATATGGACTGAGGAAAATCCAAAATTGATAAAACTTTCAAAGTCTTTACCTCCTACTGAAAAAGTGAAGTACACAGAACTGCTAAAGGAATTCCAAGATATCTTCGCTTGGAGTTATGAGGACCTCAAGTCCTATGACACCAACATTATACAACACACCATCCCCATAAAAGAAAATCAAAAACCTTTTAGGCTAAAGCTTAGGAGGATTAATCCTATTCTATTTCCTTCTATTGAAAAGGAAATTAGAAGAATGTATGAAGCCAAGAAAATAGCACCAATTAGATTCTCTGATTGGGTTTCAAATTTGGTGCCCACAAGGAAAAAGACTGGTGAGATTAAACTATGTGTTGCTCTTAGGAATCTCAATAAAGTTTCACTCAATGACAATTACCATCTCCCTAAAATGGATCATATATTACAAAGGGTAGTAGGGTTAACCAAGATTTCATTATTGGATGGGTTTTCTGGTTACAATCAGATTTTAGTTCACCTAGATGACCATGAAAAAATTGCGTTCACTACTCCTTGGGGCACATTCATGTATGTGAAAATGCCTTTCAGATTAAATAATGTAGGGGCCACCTTTCAAAGAGCTATGGACATAGCCTTTTGCTAAGGAAATCCATGACTTCCTAGTAATATAACTTAGATGATATCAGTGTATTCTCAAAATCTGATAACCAACACTTAGATCATCTAAGGCAAGTTTTCATCAAATGTAGGAAGTATGGAATTTCTTTGAATCCTAAAAAATATTTATTTGGGTTAGAAGAGGGTAAATTGTTAAGCCACATAATCTCTAAAGATGGTATTCGAATAGACCCTGCAAGAATTGAAGCCATCTTATAGATACAACATCCTAGGAGCATCAGAGAATTACAGGCCTTTTTAGGAAAAATAAACTTTCGTAGGAGGTTTATTTCTAATTTAGCATAATTAATTAGATCATTGAATAAAATGTTGAAGAAAAATTTGACCATAAAATGGATATTTGAGGCTAAGAAGGCCTTTGAAGATATTAAACTAGCCTTAACAAAAACACCAGTTTTGATCAGTCCAAAGTTTGATAGGGATTTCATTATATTCTCTTTTGCCTTAGAACACAAACTTGTTGTAGTTCTACTGTAGAAAAATGAGGAGGGTTATGAACAACCTATTTCCTTTTTTAGAATATCCCTGAGAGATGCCCCTTTAAAGTACAATATAATGGAAAAACAAGCTATTTCTTTGGTCAAATCTATCAGAGATTTTAGAGTTTACATTTTATATTCTCATATAATAGCCTATGTCCCCAATTTAGTAGTCAAGGATATTCTATCTCCGGATGGTGCACATGGAAAGAAAGGAAATGGATTGCTACTATATTAGAATATGACCTAGAAATCAAGCCAAAAAAGTTAATCAAAGGCCAAGGTTTAGCCAAGCTCATGGCTGAATCGAACTGTCAGTCCTTAGACATAAATTTTATTGCAGAAATGGATAATGGAGAGGAGATGGCGACTCCACCAATCAGCCAGGCCTTTATTTAATCACCATGGTATGCTGACATCATATATGTTTTACAAAATTTACAAGCTCCTCCTAAATTATCGAGGACCAAAAGAAGGTTTTTAAAAATGAAATCTTTAAAATTTTGCGTGCTTGACAATGCTTTATTTTGGAGGAATCATGAAGGTATTCTCCTTAACTATTTATTAAAGGAAGAATCTGACAAGGTGTTACAAGAGTTTCATGCAGGTGACTATGGAGGACATCTTTATTGGAAAACCACTGTTGACAAGATTCAAAGAGATAGTTTCTATTGGCCCACTTTGTTTTCTGATATAAAGAAATTTGTAACCTCATGTCATAAATGCAAAATCTTTGAAGGAAAGAAAAATCTTTTACTCTTGCCCCTAAAACCAATATCTATTGAAGCAGCTTTTCAACAATCGGGTCTTGACTTCATTGGTGAAATTCACCCACCTTCCTCTGCCCAACATAAATGGCTTCTCACTACTACAGAATACCTTACCAAATGGAAAGAAGCCATACCATCAAGGCAAGCCACTCACACTGTTATAATAACCTTCCTTGATTCCAACATCCTATCTAGATTTGGGTTCCCAACCAAGATTATCACTGATAATGCATCCGCCTTGAAATCTAACAAAATGATTATTTCTGTAATAAGTACCATATAACATTGGGCCATTCCACAACTTATTACCCCCAAGGAAATGGATTAGCAGAGTCCTCAAATAAAAGTCTGGTAAATATCATGAAAAAACTGTTAGAAGAGAACAAGAAAACATGGAACAAGAAGTTAGTAAATGCCTTATGGGCAGATGGGCTAACCACGAAGAAATCCATTGTTACTAGTCCTAATCAATTAGTTTATGGAATGGAAGTTGTTTTCCCATCTTCCTTGGGAACACCAGTGATGAAGTTGCTGCAAGAGTTGCAGGTTGAACCAAATGACATTAAAAGGAGAATCAACCAAACAATTCATTTGCAGCAGACGAGGGAAGAAGTGTACATCAGATCTAAAGTTTTGTAGGAAAGGATCAAGAAGGATTTTGACAAAAGGACTAAGGCAGAAGATTTCTACCTAGGAGACAATGTTTTGAAATGGGACTCAAGAAGAGAGGATAAAGGTAAACATGGGAAATTAGATTTCCTATGGAAATGCCCATATGTCATCTATGCATTCAGAGGTAATAATGCTTTCTTCCTCAAAGAAATGGATGGCATAAAAGTAGAAGGAGGACTAGTTAATGGTCGAATGCTTAAAAACTACATTGAACCTAGTTACTGATTCCACTATTCATTTGTACATATTCTATTTTTCAAAGTCTAGAGTTGATTGGATAGTGAATCTTTGGAGTTGAAGCCCGAAGAGAAGGCCCTAAGCTTCAATTGTTTTACTGTCATAAATAGAAATAATGCAGAAAAGTGAAAAGGAAAAAGTTATAGAGTGACATCATAGCAATTCAAAAGGCCATTAATCTACAAGTTCTTCATATTTCACCAGGAAATGCCATCCCTAATTGGAACCACTGTTAGGTTCCCATACCAGTAGCAGTCAAAACTTTTTAATGGTTGAGATTAAACCTATAATATGTACATACCTTTGCCTTTTGGAAATGTTTTCCATATTCAAAAAATAAAAAAATTAAAAAAAAATGTAAAGAGGGTATGTCCTAAAAGAAAAATGAAAGGACAAAAAGAATAAAAAGGTAAAAAAAGATGAAAAATATGAACCCCAAGAAAAGAAAATACCATGAAAGTGTGCTAGTCAAAATGCCACTACTATTTAATTTTTTATGCAGAATAAATGATTGTGTGCAGTTTGTAACCTATGCCACAATCCATGATGGTCAAAATGTTTAAACTTGGCTATTTCATGTTTCAATTTCATGTTTATAGATAGAGAATAAAAATCTGACCAAACAGTGTAATCTTGGTAGATAAGTAGATTAGGTAGAGTAAATAAAAAGGAGCTCAACTGTTTAATCTGAGCCCTTGGATGTAATAAGGTTAGATTTAGTTAGATTTCCATTTTAAAGAAAATAAAAATGTTTGATAAGGGTTTGCTAGCTCAAATGCACCCTAATAAAGAGAAGTAAAAATGGTAGGATGAGTAGATGGGTAAGTAGAAGAAAGGTTGCAGAATTGTGATGATTGTTAGACAAAAGCATATTTATCACCCTCATCATGAAATTTCTAAGTATGAATGAGAAATTGGACTGGCATAAAGTTCACAAAGTCAAATTGATTAATTTCCCCTCACTCATTTCACCCTTTACTTAACTAATTTCCCACAATAAGGTTGAAGTACCCAAAATCTTAAGTCAAAGGGGCTCAGAGCATTTCTCTGACTTCTGGAGGGACCAGACCCTCGACCCAATGACTTATAGCTCTTAAGTACTAAAATACCCTCATAAGCATTCACCCCCTTCAATTCATTCATTCTCCCCTAATAAATCCCTTTTCCTCAGGTTAAAACACTATTTTCCTAAGGAAAAACAATCACCCCAATGAATACCCCTTTTATGAAAAACCCACAAAACACACTTAGTCTAAGTTATAATGTTCCTATGTAAAAAGTGAAGAAATTACAAAAACACATTATGCTTAGCGCACTTAATTTATCTACCGCAATTTTCATATCAAATTTAAACATTATTTATATGTTAATTCTCGAAAAATAAACCATTTCCCATATATATTTTATTAAACCCCTTTAATATTAATATTCCTACCCCAAAGTTTTATAAACTTTATAATATCTAAACCCCGAAAATTGAAATAATTAATCGATTTGTGATTAATTAAAGTCAAACCATCCATCAATCATATCCCACCCGATACTTTAATCCCTGCCTTAACCCCTCTTTAAGCTAAAACTGTTGCGTTTAATTGCCTGTCGGGCCCCTCGATTACCTTCTGTGCAACTCCTGCACCCAACCACCACATGATCTCTCCCCTCCCCATCCGAAGGCCCATGATGATTTCAGAAGGGCTTGAAACCTGAATGATACCTACCCGAAATGGGTTGTTTTCCGTCGGGCCCCCGAAGCGACATGGCGCTCGATGAATGGAATCGAGCAGCTTCCCCCCAATACTGCTGAATGCCCAAAGGCTGTGTGAAGCAAACTACTTACCGCTAGCTTGCTACCCTCCAAATATTTCAATGTTCATCCCGCTACATGACAAACAGTCACTATACACCCATTCCTGCCAAATTGACTTTTCGTGCATAAATCCCAAAAAGCCCCAAATCATTGTTTTTATTGTTTTTAACAATAATTTTCCATGCCAACGCCTGTGAACATTGAAAGTTGTCAACCCACATAGACTTGCACTCTAAAGATGCCAAAGGCTCCCGGATTTCCTTCCAGCCTGATTGAAACCTTTTCAACCATTCAGAATCACCAGTTAACCAGTTCACACCCTGTTTTCTTCATTTCCAAGTTTTTAATCCAGAATCCATTGAAAGCCCTGTTAAATTTCTGAACTAGTCTCTATGTTTTCTTAATCAAAATTAAAGGGAACTTTAATAACATAAAACCCACCTAGAATTGAACCCCCATTACGTCAAAGACTGAAAATTTACTTTCCCCCATTCTTAAATCCACAAGAACTAAGAATGGCTACCCCAATTGCCATTGATGTCAGGCCAATTACTACTCCTCACCTGGACCTGGACCACCTTCCCCTTGCTGATAAAGATTTCCAAATCAAGGACATCTCTGCCCTTGAAACCCCTATCAAATTGTATTGCCGATACAGAGACCAATACCTCAACCATGCTGATAAAATAGGTCTTTGGGAGTCTAATTTTCCCAAATACCAATTCCCTGAGGTGCACATCTTTCCAGAGATTGTGCATTATTTCCATGCAAACTACATCCTACTCAACAAGCAGTGATGTCCCTTGACCACACTATACTTTTCACCATCACTACCGAGTCAATCAATGAAATGCTGCAACTACAAACAGGGCAGAACTTAACCCCTATTTCAATTGGAGACCTACTAGACAAATTTCCCAAACTTACCACTACCAAACTTGCTGAAATGCTCCAAACCTTCATCAAGGAGGAAAAGCATATCCCAACAGATCCTCCTCCATATGTGGCTGCCATATTTTCCCCATTTGGTCAGGATATAGTAGCAATGATTTCTTGTGTTTTAGTCTATACCACCAGTGAGTACAAAGATGAAATTATTTTAGCCTTCATGTCCATTTTTTCTCCTAGACAACCACATGCTATCATATATTATTATGCCAAATACATAGCTAATAGGATGCATGAACAATTTCTGACAATGAGTAATGAAAGAGTACTTAAGTATTCTTCAGTTTTCTACCACCTTTTCTTATATTACCAAGCTAACAAGTTCCCTTTCACTCTCCAAAAGCTTGACACTAAAGGTCATCCTGTCAATAATTGTTTGGACTCCTTTGATACATAACTATGATTCGCCATATCCATACACAGACTTCATAGATCTCTTTGTACATCTAGTAGTGACCATGCTGCTAGGAAGTCCTCCTACAAGAATCAGTTTAGATATCAAGAGGATCCTTCAACTGTCAAAACAACACAAAGTGGGAGATTGGTACTTGTACCAAAATCACATAGAAATTAGGATCTATGGCTGTGATTTGGCCCCATATAAACTGCCAATATACCTCCTAATGATGTTATTTGCTCTAGAGTACTATAGGAAAATAATCAACTCATATGACATGCATTTTGTTAAGGCCAAAAAGGAGGCCCAATTTAGAATCAGAGATCAACTAGGCCCCTTTGTATGTAATAGCAGAGAAGATGGGAAAGAGGCAGAGGAAATCATTCAGAGACTTAAACTAAAACAAAGCTTCATGTGGAGATATGACCCCTCTGAATTCATCTGCAATAGGAGACAGAAAAACAAGATAGATCCCTACATTCACCATCGAATCCCTGAGATAGATAAATATGAAAAATAATTAGAATGGGTGGAGAATACTTTAGTGGATAGGGATAGCACTCAAGTAGCAAGTGAAATGCTCTAATTGAGTTAGAGAAAAGGCTTGATGAAGGTTCTTTCCTGTAGGCGCCGGGAGAATCTCAAGTCCAGGGACAGTCCCAAATCCAAGAAGAATCTAAAGCCCAGGAGAATCACAGGCACAAACTAAATCATAGGCCCGGGGAGAATCATAGGTACAAAGTGAATCTCATATAGAAGAAGAGTCCCATGTGCAGGAAAAGTCATAGTAGCTAGACCTATCAGAGGAATTAAATCAAACAGGTATACAACATCCCACTATGAGTACTCCCCTTAACTTGCAAACTCCTCCAAATGAGAAGAAAAACCTCAAAAGGAATAGGGCAGAGGCCACCACATCAGGTAGAGAAACCACAAGAACATATGCAGAGACCAACCTAGACAAAAATCAGAGGTTAAATCCTGTTTCAGAACAAGAATTCATAGAAGAAATTTTCGGGGCCACCAGCACTGAAAGAGAAAGAAGAAGGCCTACCACTCCATCTTAGGGCACACTAGAACCTTCCACATAAAACACTCAGATGTTGGAAAGGCAACAAAGTGTTGAAGTGTCCTCCTTTAGGATTCTAGCTAATAGAGATCAAGACATTAGAGAAAGGTACAAGGATATAAAGTCCAGGAATGAGAGGCTAAAATCTTAGACTTATGCACAATACCTAAAAATGGCACCTACAAACCAGAAAAGGCATACGTCAGCCTATGATGTGAAAGAGGGTAGAATGCAGATGACATTTATGAATCCCACTACTCAACAACCAAGGATAGCAGTGGACTTCAAAGGAGTATATTTCGAAGTACTGGCAAAGGACATACATCCTATTGACTAGATTGAGTTGCAAAAATAGACAGGGGAGATTATTTACTCCACCTTGATAGGGAAATCCATCGCATCTCATCAGTTTCAAAATTCGCTAAATAACATAGCATCCCAATTCCAATTAGAGAAGGCCTCTTCACAGGCAAAAGACACCCGAATCAAATCCTTAGAGGACCTAATAATAGAGTTGGGACATGATCCCAAAGATGTGAAGGCCACTAAAAGATTGATCAAGAAGAAAAATGATGACATATCTTCTTTGAAGAAGCAAATTAAGATTCCACCACTGCATCACCCATGGACAGCAGAAGTCCTAGAGACCCAAAAAGGACAAGAAGAGGTTATGGACTTGGTCCTAAAGCTAAATGACCAGTTGAAAGAAACAGAGAAAGAGTTGGACACATTGATTTAGTCCAAATAGAGTGAACTGGCCATCACTTCTACAACTGCCATTCCCACAGTAACAACTGTAATTCCTTCAACACTGCTAGCATTCTTGGCACTAATAGCTCCACCTGCCATAACACTGCCAGTCACAACTCGGTCTATAATAGCAGGTACCCCAATAGAAAAGACAACAAAGTTAGTGAAAGCCATGGAGGAAATGTTCATCTGGGCAACAAAACTTAAAAGGCTTATGGAGAAAGTGGAAATCCTAGAAGCTAACTACAAGCTTGCCTAGATTCAGTAGAGAGAAGAAACACAAAAAGCTCTAAGGATGGGTGAGAAGATTATGGTCCTAGAAAAAAATTTAACTCTACAAAAGCCACTAGGATAGACCAAAGAGATGCTCTGGGCCAATATCATTGACTCTGTCAATGATATTTGACCATCAATTCAAGTAATATTTGAGCAAACGGAACTGGTGAAAGTGGCCACTGAAGCAATTCAAAAGGTAAAGGAGGACTTAGGAGACCAGCATGAGGTTGCTAATCAACTCATCCACGTCTTGAACAACAAGAACATGCATGAACTAAATGAACTTGGTTTGGAGGAAAAAACTAAAGCCATCATAGAAGTCAAAAAGGTTCTTTCTAAAAGAAACCTTATGCTTAACTTAGAGGGAAAATGCCATAACATGCAAGTGGGCATTGACATATTCATGGAAAACTTTCAAATTTTGAGGGATAAAGGCCTTCCATGTCCTATGTTCATCCATGACAAGCTATTGACCGAATTGGATTATGTTGAAGATTAGGGAAGTTGTCCAAGGAACAGGCAAGAACTTCAGGTATCAAGGCCTTGCCAACAGGGAAAGTATTGTATGATACTTTAGAAAATTTGTTTTTCCTAGAGCATGAGGTGAAACATCTATTTCCCACCAAGCATAATTTTTCCAAATACACTGAGGCAGGCGAGATCTATAGAAGAATGCTCAAAGTAAATTTACCTGATGATGAATGGTGGGAAAAAATGATAGATTTACTATAAGTTACCATAATAGATCTAAATGGCAGCCAGATGAAATAGGTGAACAAGGTCAAAGAGCAGCAGGTTAAATAGTATCAGCAAAAGACTGAAGACAAAAATGATTCCAGTGTACAAATATCAGCCAGCTTAAAAGGGCTTAAACTCAACTGCCACAGCCAACACTACCAGAATAAGAGGGACAACATGATGCAGTTTTCCATCTGTCTCCATCTTCATGCTTGAATATATTTTTATTTCATTAATTAGATCTCAAACTATTATGAAATATTTTGTAATATTTTTTGTATAAATACTTCCCATTTCGAAGTATTTAGTGTGGATTAAAAGACATTTCTGTATACATTTATCTTAAAATCAAAGTGCTATTGTATCAAAACTGGATTGGCTTGCTGGATCATGGAATAAATTTCAGACATTTACCAGGATTCTTGTGTAAAGCGAAAATCAAATAAGTATTTCTCTCATGTGCATTATTGTTTTTACTTATGTTTATTAATAATCAGATGTGTTTCTATGAAATCTGAATGCTAAACTACGAATGATATTTCAGAACTTGCTTTATAACTCTATCTTGACTGTTTACCTTCTCAATGTTTTCTGCTAAACTATCTTAGTTAGGGAATTCTTAAATGCTCCCTTACTTCCATAGTTTCTCCCAATGGTCTATAAAAAAGGAATATTAATTTCCATTTATTCATGATCACCTATTTTCTTTCATTTTGATCTCGGTCTAAGGATTCTTCATTGCCCTTTTACCATGGTTAGAACCATCGCATCCCTCAGGCCTAAAGATTTTCCTTTTGTTTTGCTAGTCTGCCATGTAAACAATCCCTTTAATGATCTGGTCCAGTAAAGCTATCCTTTCATTGACTCCATAGCCCAATGGCTTGAAGACCTAGCTCTATCTATCAATTCCAAGAATTCCACCACCCAAATTTCAATCAAAATCAAAATCCTCATGAACACTACGAACTAGCCTAAAATCTAATAGAAACAGTGTTAAATTATAAAGAGAGAGCCCTCTCTAGACTTAGTTTGGCTAGAACTCAAGTCTAAAAGATTTGGTTTGTGGTTACCATGGATTATTCGTTATTTTGATAACTTCTAGGGAAAACTTCTGAGTGATAACAGGACGAAAGATAGATAATGCAGTATTTTCAGAATTTTGCTTGTTTTGTATTTTAAGGGTGTCTATCTACTCACTTAGGCTCACTAAAATATTTGTTTCGAAGGTGTCAAGCAAATTTCCTAATTCTGCCCTGCTGACTATCCCAGCTACAAATTTTTTAATTCTTGATAAGAGAGGGTCTCTAGGACTCCTTCCAACTCGTGCTTTATCCCTTGAGATATGTACACATAAATCACAAATATCTACAAATGGTAGTTCAGAAATATCTCCTTTCCCAGTTAGGTTAAGGAGATCGATCCATTCATCTTTAATAGCTTTGAGTAAGAGGTATTTTAAGGTTTCTTCATCCAAATTATCCATTTTTTCTCTTTTAACATTATAAACAAACCTTTCTACCAAGTCTTCAATATTTTCATCTTCTTTTTGTGTCATTTTTATGACTTCATCTTTAAGGTTACTAGGAATACAATAGTCTCTATATTTTCCTACGAAATCCTCTTTCATTTGTCCCCATGTTGTTATAAAATGCACTCCTAGACTCTTGAACCATTTTAATGCTAAGTCTTTTAATGTGGTAGGGAACAATTTCAACTTTTGAGTGTCATGCAGATAGTCATAAGATCTACATAATACTTCAAATTTGAAGAGAAATGTCTCTGGATCTTCGTTCCTTTTCCCGTGGAGGTTAGGAAAAATCGAGGGTGATATATTTCTCATTGTGAGGGTTGTATCTTCATAGAGAATAGGAAATCCAGAAGGATCTTGGTTTCCTCTACCTCTACCCCCTCCTCTACCTCTACCTCTTCCTCTCCCTCTTCCTCCAATCCTATCTTTTTCACCATGGACATTTTGTACTTCTCCTTCTCCTTCTTAAACCATGACAGATTCTTCAGAACTAATATGGTGTTCTTCTAATCTTTATGGTTCCTCTATCAATGGTTGCTCAGAATAAGTTTCTGATTCCTCTTCTTCACTACGAACTTCTAATTTTTCTCCTAAAATTTGCTCACAGTGGAGGATAGAAATATTACTCCTATAGTTGTGAATGTATGATTTTATTCAATTACAACTTCAGTAGAAGAATTGGGTGAAGTTCTAGATTTGATTTCTGATCTTCAGATTTCAGGAAGCCTTTGTTGACCTCTAAAAGAAATTTGGGTTTGAGTAGGTGGTGTGGATTCTCGAAGTCTAGGTGAAGTGAGTGGATTTGTGGGAATTAAACTTCTTCCCCTCCCTACAGATCTACCTCTAGAGTCTCTATCCCTACGCATATCAAGTTTTGATTCTTTTTTTAACTTTTGTTCGTACTTCCTTGGCAACGCCAAAATGTTTGGCCAATTTAAGGTCTTTAAATTGTCAATCATAAATTATCAACCAGGGCAAGTAGACTGATGAAGTAAAGTTGCACAATATGTGCTAGGATTTATTCAATATGTTGTTATTTATTTGTTAGGATCTAAAATTAAGATGAATGTGGAGATGGTGTTTTTTAATTATATTAGTGTCCAAATCCTTAAAGTTGTCAGCAAATTTCTTAGGAGTTATTCTCTATCTAATTAGTTTGTGGATGATATGAGAGTTATCCTACTTGTATTAGATTGTTTTGGGATTTTTGGTCTTGAATATTTACGCTGCAGCTTCTAATTCACTAAGTGAAAAGAGAAATCTATTATATCAATTGTGAAGAAATATTGTCTCAACTCAAATGTTTAGGAGAAAACTGTCACACTTTTACTTATTCAATTTTCATTCAAACAAGATATTTCAAACAACATTTATACTATGAAGTAAAAAAACTTGAACTATGCTAGATAATAAGAAAATGAAGTAACCATTTTGTATGAGGTATAAAGTAATTCAAATAATAGACTAAACTAGGTATGAATTGGATGAAATTACTTATGCAGATAACGATTCATTGGTGAATTCATTATGCTGCATTTCCACACAAAACATTCAAGGAATGAAAATAAATCGAATAGAAATTGTTTAAGACCTACCATTGTTCATAGGGGCCCTCCATAGATCAGTTCATAATCTCCAATCAACGCAACGCAAAAACACAAAACCAATTTTATTGCTGGAAAATGAAATTCACAAACTGTTTCAAAATTACATCATCCAGCGCGCACCAAATCACAATGCAGCCATAAGTTTTATAATAGGTCTCTGGCATAACAAAATGAGTAATTTAAGCATAATATATTTATCTTACCTAAACTATATCGGTAAACCTTTGATTTTCTATTCCAAAAGCAAATCGATAAGATTTCTATTGAACTCGGATTCTATTTTCAGCAACAATCCAGCAGTTGACTTGGTGTTTGACCATGATCTCTTGTGCTTATCTTAATGAATGGTTTTAAGGAGATAGGAAGGGATCCATGAGGAAACCATTCTCTATCGATCTACATCCTCCGCTGCTAACCTAGAGCTTCTGAACCTTGCAAACAATGGAGACAACTACAGAAATCTAGATTAGCTATGGAAACAGACCAATTAGGTAGCCAATTGCATTCTTTAATGAAACAATAGGATATAAAGTCAAACATGAATAATAAGACATATTATTTCATACCTTCATCAAAATCTGGTGGATATGGCTTTATTTAGGTGGAAAATATATAGGAAAAGAGAGGAATATGAGGCAAAAAGGGATGTCATGGTAAGACAATCTTCGAACTCTATACTTCCTCTAGAAGAATATGTAGGAGTAGAACATCAATTCAATCTCATATTTTCTTCCATTTAAGGTGACTGCTTTAGACCTAGGCTTCATCTATCTGGGTTTCCACATTAAACCAAAATTCTAGCAAGTAAAACATTGGACATGCCTAATCAATAAGGTTGAGAGAAGGATTAAAATCTAGTACTACAGGTGATTTTTTCTGGATAGTTGAATGACACTAGTTAAATATGTTCTAGAAAGAATCTTGGTTTATTAGCTCACCCTCTCAAAGATTCCAATCAATCATTATGGGAATCCATCAGAGTATGTTTAACTTTCTTTGGTATGGAAATAAAATCAATGCTAGATTCCATTTGGAAATGTGAGAATTACTATCACAACCAAAGATCTATAGGAGTTAGGGCTATAAAGAACCTCATTGGTTTGGCCTCATCCATGTTATTAAAATATTTTGGCAAGTTGTCACAGGAACAAATATTTGGATTTTGATTATAACTGAAAAATATATCCATAACATGTCATTTCCTGAAAGGATGAAGGCCTTCTATTTTTAGCATTGACATTCTCGATATATTATTTGGAGGAGTCTCAAGGGGGCCTTTCCCTCGATTGATAAATGGCTGACTAAGAAGGTGGGAAATGGACATAAGGTTATCCTGGGGAAGGACAAGTTTATTGGGGGAAATTGTTAGAAAATTATATGGTACAAAGAAATGGAACACATAAAACACATAAAAGAAGGGAGACATAGATAAACGCGGTTCACCCAATTTGGGCTATGTCCATGAAGAAACAACTAGTCCTTCCTTTTATATTTTCTAGCAAAATTAAGCGATACAACCTACAACAAATCCTTTATAATTCCCTCTTCGCTCTCACCCTCCTCTGTCTTTCTCACTCAGAATATGGATCTACATAGAAGCAATACAATTCCCTCATATATAGTGAGGGGTTGCCTTCTAGGGTAAAAATCCCTAAATTAAACATAGCTTCTACCGTCAGATATTTGTCATCACCCCCCTTGACCCCCGTGGAGGCGCACATTTATGGGCGGTGTTGTCGCCACATTACGAATTGGGGTCCAATTTGACGATACCTTGGAATAAAGAAGATAATCAAGCTCCACACCCAACAATATCCCACTTGGAAACTGATTATAGCAACTCCATCACTACTTCATTTGTTGGAAAATGACTCCACTTTGGACTTGTCTATTTCCCATCTTCACCATGATACTTGAAGACCAATTGAAACTTAACAGAATCTCAATTTCTCTATTGTTACAACTTTGGTTAACATATCTGGAGGATTCTTGCTAGCGTGTATCTTTTCCAACTTCAACTTTCTATCTTCCAACACTAACTATATGAAATGGTACTTGAGTTGTATATGTTTATTCATGGAATGAAATGCAAATTTCTTTGCAAGATGTATGGCACTTTGGTTGGCACTGTATAACCTGCCCAACTCCTGCTTCTTACCCAATTCATCGAAAAACCTTTGTAACCAAATCATTTCTTTACTATCCTTTGTAGCAGCAACATACTCTGCTTCTGTCTTTGAAAGTGCAACAATGCTTTGTAGTTTTGAAACCCAACTGACAATTGTTCCACCTACATTAAACACATATCCTATTGTGCTCCTCCTGTTATCTCTATCACCAACCATATCTACATCAACATATCCCTATAGAGAAATGTTTGAACCACCAAAGAATAATTCTTGATTTGTGGTACCTCTCAAACACCTCAAAGTCCACTTCACTGCCATCCAATGTTCTTTTCCTTGATTGTTTATGTACCTACTTACAAATACCATTCCATGTGCAATATCAGGCCTTGTGTAGACCATTGCATACATTAAGCTTCCAACTAATGATGCATATGGAACTTTAGACACATAAGCCATTTCTTCCTGAGTCTTGGGACACACCTCCTTACATAGCTTGAAATGGCTAGTCAAAGGTATACTAACTGGTTTTCCATTTTGCATATTAAATGTTTTCACCACATTTTCTATGTACTCAGTCTAAGACAATGTTAATTTTTTATTCTTCATGTCTCTAGTTATTCTCATACTAAAGATTTGTTTTGCTGCACCCAAATCCTTCATTGCAAATGAGTTCGCCAATTTTCTTTTTAGCACATTTATTTTCTACATGCTAGAACCTACAACAAGCATGTCATCTACATACAATAACAATATAATATAGTTGTCATCATTTTTCCTTTTGAGATAAACACAATGATCAAAGTGACATCTAGTATAACCTTGTTCAGACATAAACCTGTCAAATTTTAGATACCACTGCCTTGAAGCCTATTTTAAGCCATAGAAGCTCTTCTTCAACCTGCACACTAGTTTCTCCTTCCCTTTTACCTCAAATCCTTGTGGCTGCTACATATATATCTCTTCCTCCAAATCCCCATTGAGAAAGGTTGTCTTTACATCTAACTGCTCAAGATGCAAATCTGTAGCGACTACTAGACTTAAAATAGTTCTGATTGAAGTCATTTTAATAATAGGAGAAAATATCGCATCAAAGTATATACCCCTTTTTTGTGTAAACCCCTTCACCACAAGTCTATATTTATACCTTTTTCTACCTCCATCTTCTTCCTTTAACTTGTAAACCCATTTGTTTTGCAATCCTGTTTTACTTGCAGGCAACCTGACTAAGTCCTAGGTCTGGATATGTGCTAAGGATTCCATCTCTTCTTTCATGGATTTCTCCCACTTGTTCCTGGTTTTTACCTACACTACTTCTTCATAACATTCTGGTTCACCAGAATCAGTCAACAATACATAATATAATGAAGGAGAGTATCATTCAGGGGGTCTACTTACCCTGGTAGATCTTATAACACCAATTCCAAGTGTTTGAGGTGCTTGTTTCTATTGTGGTTGTTGTATTTGTCATGGTTGTTGATCATTATGGTTTTGAGGCTCCTTCACTTTTTCTGTGATCTCATCAAGAACTGTGTATTCATTGTTTTCTTTTTCCTATTTGTTTTCCTACATCTGATCCTTATACAAAACTTTTTCATTCAATATGACATCTCTTCTCCTAAGGATTTTGTGTTTTTCATAATCATAAAAGTGATAACAAAAATCATTAGCACCATACCCAATAAAGGTACATTTCTTTGATTTTGCCTCAAGCTTTGTTCTATTTTCTTTATTAATGTGGATAAAGGCTTCCCAACCAAAAGTCTTTAACAATGAGTAGTTTACCTTTTTACCTGTCCATGCCTCCTCTGGAATACCACCATCCAAGGAACTTGAAGTCCCTCTATTTATTAGATAAACAACAATATCTACAACATCTGCCCAAAATTGTAAAGGAAATCCTGTGTGAAATCCCATGCACCTTGCACATTCAATGATTGTCCCGTTCATCCTTTCTGACATGCCATTTTATTGTGGTGTTCCTAGAACTGTCTTCTCTTTGCGAATTCCATTCTCTAAATAGTGGCTATCAAACTCTTTGTTGTAATTTTCACCTCCATTGTTTGATCTGAGACACTTCAACCTTTCTCTTGTCTCATTTTCAACCACAACTTTCCATTTCTTGAAAGTATCAAATACATCAGATTTATTTCGAATACGATAAATCTAGGTTCTTCTGGTTGCATCATCAATAGAAGTAACATAATAACGAGAGCCATTGAGAGATGATACCTAAGGCATTCCCCATACATTTGTATGCACAAGCTCTAATTTTTCCCTCTTCTTTTATTTCCCAACTCTAAGGAATATGACTCTCTTCTTTTCTCCATAAACATAATTCTCATAGAATTTTAAATCAACATGCTTCAAATCCGGCAAAAAATATCTTGAGTGAAGAATCTGCATCCCCTTCTCTTTCATGTGTCTGAGCCTATTATTCCATAATGTCATATCTTCTCTTGTAGATGTCAAAGCATTAAAAGAATTAGAAATATCATTTCATAAATAAAATTCACCAACCTTTTATGCTTTTGCTATTAGTAGGGCTTCTTTAGTGACCTTCTAGGTTTTATCTGTAAAAGTAGTTACACAACCTTCACCTCCTAGTTGCCCTATTGAAATCAAATTTTTCTTCAGATCTGGAACATGCCTTACCTCCTTCAACAACCATTTATTTCCATTCTGTTGTTTTATGAAACTGTGCCCATTCCAATGATTTTACAAGGTTTATCATCACCCAATCGAACCTGTCCAAAATCTCCTTGAACATAATCATGAAAATGTTTCCTATTAGGTGTGGCACGGAATGATGCCCCTGAATCTACCACCAAGGAATAAATAATATTTTATAATGAAAGAATCAAAGCATATTGCAACACATCACCTCTCACATTTGCTTGATGATTGCTTTCTTGTTGTGTGTCTCCTTCTTTTCCTTTCCAAGGCTTGCAATCTTTCTTCATGTGTCCTTTCTTCCTACATTTCCAGCACACTATCCCTTTTCCAGACTTGGATCTTCCATTCCTTGACTTACTATGATATCCTCTACCCTTTCCTCTTTCCATTTTTCTTCCCCTAGTCTCTACAGTCACAGCATTACTTGATGTCTCACCTGAGCTTTTCCATCTCATTTCCTTGCTAAGGATTGCACCGACAACATCATCAAACTTTAAAGTACTAGATAGAGTTATTGATGGCCATAACTAAACCATTACTACTTTCTAGAAATGAGCACAGAAATAATAGAGCCCTAAATTCATCATTAAAAGTTACCCGTACAAAACATAACTAATTGGTAACTGTATTAAATTCATTTAAATCGTCAAAAACAAATCCACCTTCTGACATTTTCATATTAAATAAATGCTTCATAAGAAATACCTTATTTGAGGCCGAGTGTTTTTCATATAGCTTTGTCAATGCCAACATTAAACCCTCTATTGTCACTTCCTTTGAAGTATTAAGGTCTACCGGTATAGCTAGGCACGACCGTATTGTTCCAAGTGCCTTTCTGTTGAGAATATCCCATTATGTGTCTATCATACCCGTCGACTTATTTGTCTTTCCGCTCAATGGTAGGCATAGATATTTTTCGTACAAATAATCTTCCATCTACATCTTCCACAACTGGTAGTTTTGGCCATTAATTTCTTTTACCCTAAACCTACCATCTTTTGCCATTTCTTCCACTCGAACTAGGAACCCTTCTCTCCTGTGATTTTATTAGCCAAATGGACCTTCGACTCTGATACCAGTTGTTAGAAAATTATATATTATAGACCAATGGAACACATAAAATATTTCATAAATATAAACATAGAAAACCCATAAAACAAGAGATCCACAAATATACGTGGTTCACCCAATTTGGGCTACATACACAGAGAAACATCCAGTCCTTCCTTTTATATTATCTATAAAAATGAAGAGATACAACCTAAAATAGATCCGTTGTAATTCACTCTTCGCTCTCAATCTCCTCTCTCTTTCTCCCTTAGAATACATATCTACATAGACACAATACAATTCCCTCATATATAGTGAGGTGTTGCCTTCTAGGGAAAAAAAATCCCTAAATTAAACATAACTTGTATCGTTAGATCTCCACCTAATGAACAACCAAATTGACTATGAAATTATAACATTTTACAAGGAAATTTTACATCTATTTTTAGATTAAGGGGTGCTGCCCCCTATCCCCCACCATGGGGGCTCTAAATAATCATCGTCACCCCCTTGGATCCCCCTGGCGGCATTGTCGCCACATTACGAACTGGGGTCCAATGCGATGATACCTCTGAATAAAGAAGATAATCAGGCTCCACACCCAACAAAAGTACATTCTATAATCTCTCACTAGAGCTTATATCCATCCTAAATGATTTTTGAATTTCTAGGGTTATTAATGTCTCATCGCCAAGTTCCTTGCTTGTTTCTGCTTGTTGTTTGAAATTTCTCATGTTTTGGGTCTTTAGGGTGCTCTAGATATCAAATGTGATACTTTCATCTCTAAGCTTTCGTTTAGTGCGATTTTTCTCAAAGATGAAGAAGAATCAATTATATGGAGTTGAAACACCATGTCGAGACAAGTTACAGCTAGACAAGCCTATGACTCCATTTATTCCTTCTATATGGACAAGAAGGACTGTTGGTGGTATAGAAAGATATGGTCATGGTCCCTTCTGCCAAAACTACAATGTTTTGCATGGCGTTCCTTAGAGGATCATATCCTCAGATGGGATAACTTGAAGCAGAGGGTCCACATGTCCTAATTTTTGTAGCCTTGCCTAGGACGAAAAAAATTTGTTGACCACCTATTCTTTGAATGTTCCTTCTCTTTGGTGCTATGGAATGATATTTTACTGTACCTCAATATATGAAATTCCATATTCTTCTTTTGAGAATTGTCTTCACTACAAGGATTCTAGGGTGGGCATCTTAAAATATCTCCATGTTTTCATTGCATTAGATAAAATGGAAGGTATGCAACAAGATTCTATTTGAAAATGTTTGATTCATCAGCCTATCATCACAACATAGATCCTAGTTTTTTTTTAATTTATTCAAGCCACATAAATTAAAATCATGATGGTATTTTTGTTTCCCTAAGACTAGCTCTTATATACAATATACAATCCCCAAAAGAGTTCAGCTCTTATATGCTTAATAGAGACACTTGGGCCAACCATGGTGTGAGGGGGAAAATTAGTGCATTTTTCATTTTCTGGAAAATTTATGATGACAATGGAGAAGGGTGAAAGGTGTCCACCTATTATCATTTGAGTGAGATTCCATCAATACTTGTTATTGATTCTATCGCTAGACAAAAAATGAAAGCTTAGATAGGCACCATCAATCCACAGGAATTGTTATAGGATTTGATACCTTGTATGGATAAGGGCCCCAAAGAATTCAGCCATCGAAGTAGGAGGAGAGTGACATAAAATGTTAATAATAATATTGCACATGAACAAACAATGACATCAAATGTTAATAATAATATTGCACATGAAAAAATAATACAACAAGGAGGGAAAGACGTTTTAGCTAACTTTGCTTCTATGGAAATCAATGAAGATAATAAAAAAAGGTAGAGGAAATCAATGAGGATAATCATAAAAAATTTGCAGTGAAACAAGAGTACCCAACTCTCCCAGAGGAGCCACAAGGTGATAAAGGAGTGAACATCTGTAGGTTAGGTGTATGTTTCCCTAATGGCAAGAGGGTACAGAGGAGGTTTTTGCAAAGTGATCCCATACAGTTACTTTGATCCTTCTTTTCTTCTCAATTTAGAGAAGCCATTGATGGGTGGCAATTTACACTAGCACATGTAGTTCCTTCTGCATCATCTAAAACATTAGACTATGATAGCAACCTCACCTTCGAAGACTCTATACTTTCCAATATGCTCATTTCCATCTCGTGGGAATCATAAATGGAAACCTTCAACATCAATGATATAGTAAACATTAACACCCTATAAAACTTCAGCCCTCAAGCATTTTCTCACTCTACTAATTTCTTGGCACAGCATATTAGATATACTATGCTTGAACGTGAATGCTATAAACATTACCACTCCATAAAAACTACAAAACTTATGGTCCTTGAGCATTTTCTCATTTTATTTTCTTATGCATCATATTCTAAATGGCCACATGGCACGTTTCAATGTATATCTTGTATACTTTAACGTAAATATTTCAAAAAAAGTAATCTAATTATAAAGTACAATTTTAAACATTTCAAAATTTCACTGTCAACCATGTAAACTTAAATGTGTTTCAAACTATCTATGTTAAAGTTTATATGTAAATGTTTTAATATAATAATATAGTTATCTATTTGCCAATAAAATCATGTAAATATTTCAACGTTATTATACATAGGTATAATTAGATCTGTTATTTCGATGGAATCAAATTGCTATGAACCAAATGTATGTGATCATTTGTTGATAGCTAAACAAACAAGACTAAATCAGAGACAAAATCTCCATGGTTAGGGGTCTTGTTCCATATTTTTTAAAATGTACAGATTTTTACTTACATATTAACTCTTTTTTTATAACAATAACAAAAACAACAATTATTATTATTATTATTATTATTATTATTATTATTATTAAATTTTATTTAAGTTTATTTTTATGATTTTTTAATCTTGACAATGTGATCTTTTAAAGAAATTTTATTTCTATCCAGCCATTTAATTTCATGGTCGTGCTAGTTTAAGATAATTACAAAACTTATTTGTTAATGATGAAAAAATGAAAATAGGAAACTTAAATGAAAATTGCAAATACAAGATTAAACTTGGAATCTATTTGTTGACTAAACTTAAATGTTCCTAATATCTAAAGCATAATACAAATACTACAAGAATCACTAATAGAAAATGTGAACCCACCTCAAAAGGCTTCACAAAATGAATTTTTCTTTGAAATATGACAATACAATTTCAAGTGATTTATTTAAAATACACACTGAAAAACTCCCTAACCACTTAATCTTTGCAAGTTAAGCAACTTAAACCTATGCTTTTTAAAAATTTGTACACATTTTGATCAAAACTGACCAGAAAAATGCAACTTTCAGGATAATTGATTTTCCATTATCGTAACTACCATTATCCTACCATAATCTATTTTAACAAGCAAGAAGTTAAAAATTAGTTGTGTAGACATTCAATCATTTTCTTAGATATTTAAGAGGTTATTATCGTTAATTTTTTTTACAAATAAAAAATATTAGGAGGGACCAATAATGTTGAAGATAATTCTTTTCATTATAGTTGGAAATATTTCAATTTTACTTAAATCGATGAAGTTTTATCTTAAAATTACAAGTGTATTCACTTCATATGAAGAGTTAACATGAATCCAATAATATATGTGATAGTGTTTTAGATCATAACCCCCTTACTTAGGATATTGTATTGGTGTATAGGATCACATTTCTATAATAAATCTCATTATATAGTTAGTTAATAGTCACCCATTCTAAAGGATCCACATTAATTAATAAGGCCTAAATTAATAATAATCACTCATTATAAGGGGCCTCACAGTGATTTTCTCTTCTTTACTCATAGTTATTAACTGTGTGGAAGTTAAATGTAATGTTTTGTTAGAAATTATTATTTTATTTGTAAATTTTCTTTAAGTGGTTTCCCGCTTGAAGAAGTAAGTGAACATAGCTCTCTATTACTTATGGGAGGTTTCCTTGGTTGATTTAGGTCATTACAAATGCTATAACTATGGGTTTCCTTTGCTTTAAGTGAATTGTGTCTTATTAGTCCTTTACACTAGTACAAAATGGATAATTAGTTACTAAAAAAATGACTAAAATTTTCATATAAATGACTATTTTTCGATCGGTGACCAATAGTAGCTAATTTACAGTATCTTATGACATGACCAAATTTTAGTCACTTTTAGCTTAGTCATTAATTGGTTTTCTCAATTATGTTGTCTAGTAGTATATTTGGTCATTAATTTAGTCATCAACTTAGTCATTAATGTAGTCATTGATTTAGTCATTGATATGGTCATTAATGTAGTCATTGATTTGGTCATTGACTGCCATAATTATTGACCAAATATACAACAAAATTATTACTAAATAATCACCCAAGAAAACCAATTAATGACCAAAGAAATATGACCAAAATGTTTGAAATGTTATAAGATACTGTAAATTAGCTACTAATATTCATATATGTGCAAATTCTAGTCATCGTTTGAAACCAATTAATGGCCAAAGAAATATGAGTAAATTTTTGTCGTGTTATAAGATATTTTAAATTAGCTACTAATAGTCATATATATGAAAAAATTACTCGTCATGTGTAATCACAAATTTACAATTTGCAGTAGTCATTTATCTTTTTCCGGTAGTTTCATATTCATTATATAAATGACTAGTTTAGTAGTTTATATTCATTTCTTTTACTTTTATTAATAATCTTTATAAACAACTAATTTAGTTGTATATTCATTTTGTTTGTGTTCATCATTAATAAACATAAACTACTAATTTAGTAGTTTTAGATTGATTTTATGTGTTCATTATTAATCAACATAAATTAATTAGTATGATTTTGCAACTAAATTTTTAAAAAAATGCCGTACAATGTACATGTTCATCTAATATGAAAACACAAAGTTACATATGTTAATTACAAGACTAAGTAATATCATATGTAGCTATAAACAATTCCAATAAAAAATTATATTATATAAAATTTCAAGTATTACAATATGAGTTTTGAACTTAATATTTGTTGCAGTACAATTTAGACATGAAATCTTGTTTCATCACTTCAAAACATAATCATTGTGTTGCCAAGACATTGCAAGTGAATTCACCAACTTTGAAGACTTGACCATCAGTCTCTATGTGTGTGTCTTATGAGGGATATTGAATCTATGGGTACCACTAGACCAGTTCTCTTCTCTCTCTTTAATTTGCATTTTGTCACTCTAGTGTTATTTTTCTCCTCTTTCTTCAATCCCTGCTTCTTACCATCAATATTGAGTCCTTTTCTGAACAAAAAAAAGATACAATGCAGAGTATAAGACATGAAATTTGATTAATGTTGGAATATAAACTAAAGTAGACTATAAAAGATTTATACGATCTATACCTCAACATCAGCAATATTGTTAATGTTATTTTCCCCATAAAAGCAAGAAACTTGAACAAGTTTTCTTCAGTTGGGAAATAGTGGCCACTTTGTGCCCAGATGACATGTATAAACAAAGCAAATAAACACAACAGAACTAGCAATTTCTACTAAGAATGTCTCATGCTCCACTTTTGTAGTTGTATTGTTTCCTATAGTTATCTCTAAGAAGCAGTAACACTTCAACAATAAAATTGGTCATTAGAAATCTAATGGGTGGAGAAAAGTATTGTTAACACAAGATTATAAGAAATTAAAAGAAAATAAGGCAAGAATTTGTAAATTGTGATACTAACTAGGAATACAGTGTCAATATAGTAATATTCAATTCTCAGTGTACTATTCCACAGGAAAAAAAATCCAATTCCCATAAACCAACAAATTATGTATGCCTTTCTTTTCCCTGTAATTAATTGAGAAAGATTAGGAGATGCAATTTCCATTTAGAATCTTTGGCATGATTCTATAAATATTCAAAACAAACTTAATGTTACTCATTCATTTTTCTCTAATGCATACAAAACTGAATATGCTAACTTGTTTTGAGCTAGAGATTTTTGTAATTCATCGTGTCCAAAATCATTTCTTATTGTCATGAATTCCTTTTTTTAATGATCAGGAAATAGACCTATATTTGATCAAAAAATATATTTTTCTGAATATATTCCATTTTTCTAATTCAAAGTTAGATTTCCTTTCCATTTATGGTGTTCAAACAAACTGGAGTCATTTTTGTTTAATAAATCATTTTTGTAATATACTACTAAACATATAGCTCCATAATGAAGTTAATTAGTGGTGGAATACTAATAAATCACAAATACATGCAAGAAATAACACCACTATATGTCCTAGGCATGCCAAGTCTTTATCCTCTTGGTTGGAAATATTACTTCATGAAAACAACATATTTGAAAAAGAGAACTTTTATAAAACTAACCAATGCCATTGTATCCAACAACATTGACATTTCTATTGGCATGCCCTCAAAATATGTGGAAGCATCAAACAAGTGTAGTGCACTTCCCTGTAATGTTAAATTTTGGCAATGGAACATGTTGTCCCTTAGTCTAGTCAAGTTTCAACTTGCCTTTTATAACTTAGAGAGAATGGGAATTCAATGTAGAAAAATGACATAAAGATTTTATTCATTCACACTTACCTAGATCCTAAACAAGCATTTAAGTGTTATACAAATCCAAGTATGTCTCTCATTCCACCAGGAAATAGAATTTCTAGATTTTGACTGTAAACCTTGAGCCTTTCTCAAATTTGTAAACAAGTAACATCACAAATATTCTTTCTTAATTCTCAAACCTTATCCTATGTGGAGCTTGAGAAAATATGTGCATACACATATCACATTATAGCATGTTGTGGAGTACATTTACAAGAAACCAACCACTCAAAATTTTATATTCTGGCAAGATTCAAGCATGTTTTAAATACCCATTATCTACATCTCTGCACAATGGTGTCATTAATAATTTGAAGGTTCTTGTCTTGATAGTATAATCTAATTATTTCTTTTTACAAGATGTCTTTTCACTACCATTATTAAAATTTTGATGTTTATGAACAATATATAGATAGAATGGATGCTTCAAATAATAAAAGAGCCAATTATTTTGCCATTAAGAGTGTTTAGTGTTTTCATATGGTTTAAATTCAATATTTTTACGGGTGGTACTTAAGGTAAACCTAAACGGTTCTTTCACATGCATTAAAAGAATTAAAATGTGATAATAGGAAGGAGTCGTGCGAACTTTTATAATCATACATGTTGAATTTGCAAATGATTTTGTTGTTCTCAATTTCTTATTGGTGTAATGTCCTATCAACTAAAAAATTTTGTACAAATGTTTGAAATGATACTAAATAAGTTGGACCTGGGCGACTGAAGAACAAAAGAAGAAGACAATAATTGACGAGATCTATAGATGGCTAGAAAAAAATCATCTTAAACACCCATCAATGTTTGACTCTTACAAAGGCAGCATCCCACTTATTATTGGTTAGCATTTGCAACATTGAAACCTGTATTGCGCATCTTTTTCAACTTGGCAATAGCATTAGTTCAATGAAATTAATGCATGATCTTTCTTTTAGGTAAACTAGTTCTATCCACAATGCCTATGCAGAACATGATTACATGCTCAAATCGACCTAAATTCACTAATATTGGTAATCATCTTCACTAACTAGTGGGTAGACAAAGGATCTTGGTCATTGTATCAACACTCACCCTAAGGAGATATCATGTGATTTTGGATAAGCACTCTTCCCACTAGGTTACTGTATAATATAGGTGCAACACTCTCCCCATAAGGCTATTATGGTCTCAGCTTCACCAACTAAAGCAAGTCTTTGCACTCTTCCAACATGGATATTGTGTTTTCTCCCTCCATTAATTCACCATTCTAGAACAACAATGGCACCCCATGGCATGTATTGAACTATTATGGAAACATTAATGCACCCAAAACTCTTACATGAATAATGCAAAATAATGATTAGTGTGAGCATGATTCCTATATCCCCACCTCAAAAGGTTAAATATCTCCATATCTAGAAAGGATTTTCCATAAATAAAATTTTAGTTAGTTAGGGTCTCTTTCTATGCTAAACCCTCCACTAGTTGACATCGCTAACCCCATGGATAAAATCCCTAAAATGAAATTTAAATTAAATAAGTCAATTTTCCAAACTAAAACCCACCCAAGGTTCTCACTTATATGGTGACCTGGGGTATACATAAGTTTGGATAACAATGTTTGAGCATGTGTCTCCTTTTTTGAATATTCATATCCATAACAACGATGTCACTTGGGTTTCTCCCGACACTTGATTACTATTAGTTTGGGTAATAAGAATATATTACTCAAATGTAATTTAATATACATGGATTTCATTATTAGCATCCACATAAATAAACTTCCTAATATAAAAATTTGAGTTATTCTCATTCATCTAACTAGTATTAGTGTAGGTCCTAAATGTTTGAATTTGAAATGATACTAAATAAGGTGGACCTGACAGACTGAAGAACGAAAGAACAAGAAAATACTTGTCTGAGATCTATAGGTGGCTAGAATAGAATCACCGTGAACTCCCATCAATGTTTGATTCTTACAAAGGCAACATCCCACGTATTATTGCTTACACTACAACAGAAAAGGTCATTGGTGAGGGTCGAAAAATGCCATCATAAGCTCATTGGTGATGGTCAAAAGAGCCTTCGTCACCAAAAATTGAACGTCACCAAAGGTCGTTCCGCCAAAAGTATCGGTGTTATGGCGACATTAAAGGTCTATCACCAATAAATATTTATAATGAAGGATAGTGACTGTAACCATTTCATATGAACAACAGTGACAAACCTTAGACTTCGTCACCAAAAAATTGAACATCACCAATGGTGGTGTCGCCAAAAGTATAGGTGTTGTGGTGACATTCAAGGCCCATCACCAATAATGGTTATAATGACTAATAGTGACCATCACCATTTCATATGAACAACAATGATTTATTGTGATGGACTTCTCATGACCATCACTATTAATGCATATATATGTGGTGATGTTCATTGACCGTCACCATTTCATATGAACATTAGTGATTTATGGGGATGGACCTTTCATGGACATCACTATTGATGTATATGTATGGTGGTGTCCATTGACCATCGCGATTTCATATTTTGGTGAGGGTAGAAAATGCCACCATAATGCGATAGTCAAAAGAACCTTCGTCACCAAAAACTAATCATCATAATTCCATCTGAATAACATGGCACAATGGAATCGAACCATAGACCTCCTACTTGTAAATAAGATGCTCTTTAATTCAGCTAACGCCCTTTAAAAAATTAGACTTGTAAGAATAGATCTAGGGGAATAACAAAAAAATCCATAGAGAATAGGATTAGAGTGGAAAAAATAAAGATGAGAAGAAAAATAATAACCAACAACGGAATCTACTAATTTGAACATGTTTAAAGTACATTAAACATAGATAGCATCCATAGTACATTAAAGCGACATTGGTTAATGTTGGGATTTGTCAATTAAGGACTATCCACAATGCCACCAATCTAATGAACTTTGACAAGAGATGTTTCCATTAATGGAGAAGGATGTTTAAATATCATAGTTTCTTGATAACCACTGTCTCTAACTAAAAACCATGCATATTTCTAGCCACTACGAAACATGGAGACAAAAGTGAGCATAAAGACAAAAATCATAGTACCACCAATCTAATGAACTGTGACAGAAGATGTTCCCATTAATGGAGGGACATGTTTAAAGCTCACATTATTTCTTGATAACCATTGGCTCCAACTAATAACCATGCATAATTCTAGCACATCATTGCAAAACATGGACACATAGTGAGCATCAAGACCAAAAGCCCAATCTACCTTAATGGAAAGAAAAAACAAGAAATCAAGACTTATTTACAATTTACCAACCATTGAAAGGATAAAAACGTGAAAGAAAACGTCTTGATACTTCTCATCAAGGACAAACAAAACCATATCACCTTAAATAATGAATTTAGAAACATTTTGAATTCAGAAAATGGGGTTACTACACTTAACTTTTGTTGGTTGGAAAAAATAAGTCAAGGAGGCATTTTAAAATCAAGAAGATTTATTTATTTATGTCATAAAACAAGATCAATATTACAGCATTGAAGATAATTGGACTAGAAAATGAAAGACAATATTCAACAAGAAGATATTATCAGAAGAAGTAAAAAGGAAAAAAAAAAGAAGATGGGCACATTTTACTTCAGCTGATAGCTAGATCCACATGAGGAACTTAAAATGAGCTTCTCCTAACCCTTCAAATCAAGGGAACCCACGACCTATTCACATAAATCATGGTCACAAACAATGAAATTTTTACTGCCAATAATCATTGCTTATTCCTATTGTAAAAGTGCAATATCAAGAGAATATACCTCTGGTAAAGAATGCTTAGTTTGTCAATTGTAATATCGTCACAATCATTAGGATATCATCATTAGGAAACTTCATTGCATAAAAAACATCATAGCAAGAAATGTTGGTTTTATCACTAATGTAAACTAAACTTTGTGTATTGAAATTTGAAACAAAGAAAAAGAGAAAAAGTTAGTGGGTTCATCTTTGAAATGTTCATAGATACATGATCTAACCCAAGCAGCAGAAACTATTGATAATGTTACCTAAAATGGAAAATCAAATATGAGAAAATATATTTCAAAGAGAATGTATGAGTGTATTTTACCGAAACGGAGCTTTTTATGAGTCTATTATTACCTAAAACATCTCACAACGTTTTTCATAAACTCCAACAAGTAATGAATAATCCTTGACATCAATTGACTACAAACACACATTGCACACAATCATGATAACTGATTAGCTTAACAGAAATTTGAAACTAAGATTACAATTATAGTTGATTAAGGAAAATAAAAACTATATTTACCACGAGAGAGGAAGTGTCATTCTATACTGCTCTCTCGAAAAGGTGTTTGGCTTTATTCCCAAGAAATATTGGAGCAATTGGCATGGTCTCTAAGAGATTCTAGTCGAGAAGAACTTTGTTGTTGCCTAATGAATCTACATTGTAATGATAGCAACCAGAACATTGAGGTCATAAACCCACATTACATTTCTTACAAACAACAAATTTTCCATTAACATCAATTCATCTTGATCTCTTTGCCACTTTTTTCATTCTTTATAGTGACCTAAAACATAAGCACATTATGTAACATGCCCACACACAATGAGGAAGCAAAGCATGGTAAACTCTCTACAAGTCTGAAAAAGGTAATTGTCAAATAAAGAATTAGGTACCTTGTCATTTAGGCAAGCCGGATATTCTTGCGAGATTAGTGCATAAGTTATTATGCTTGTTGGCTCATAATTATGAACAACACTAACCATATCATTGACACCAGTTGGTAAACACAACCTACCCGCTCCATTACCATCTAGATGACTGACAGATGAAACAAACATAGTACTATAGCTTCTCTGAGAGTCAACTCTAAAAGACCCCGATAAATTTTCTTGTAAACTCTTACTAAATTTTTTTGGTAAGTTTGACATAGGATCCCCAATGCAACTTCCAAACTCTTTTGATAAATTTAATTATTTTATTGGTGAGGGAGGGATGCTTTTCTTAGGCACCTCTATTCCACTTTTATCATGCATGATTTAGGCAGATTTCAAATTCATCCTGTCTCCTATTGCAATTTGTTGAACTCAATTAAAATATCTTTTCTCTGTAGATTCACTATCACTAACACTGGTAGCCAAACTGGTAGAGCCAACTTCCCGCCCTTATGATGTCATAGATACATCCTAAGCTTTTACTAATTGGCATTCACTTGTCCATGCTACATCTAATATATTTGACGAATCATTGAGGATAGGAGAATCATGCTTTGACAGTTTTCGATATGTTGCCATATCTTCATCCAAATTGTTTGTATTGTCCCTAATATCAACTGCTTCAAAAATCATTGTCTCAGAAACATTGATGTTTGTATTGCATTCACCATTCTCCATGTCAAAAGTATGAAACAAGGTAACATTAGTTATATTGGATCAATCTCTAACGTTTGTATCTTCATCCATGTCATCTAGATATTTTTTTTTGTTTTAACTTCCGCCAATTTAATAATTTCCATTTCATAATTTAATTTTCCATTCATTGTCTCAATTCCCTCTAAATGTCCACACAACTAGGAATTTCCCACATTACTAATCATGGAATGTCGCCCAGATCCATTATTTAAAACATGCTTGTCACCAACTTGGATATCTTTCAACTGAATATTCTCAAAACATATAGCTTTGTCCAAACCATTTCCACCAACCATGGAGAATGTGTCCTTTGCGATTAGAATGCCAAAACCACCACTAGCATTGTTACTATCTTTAATTGTACCCTGACGGTCTCCAACTTTTTCATTTATGCTAGAATCATATTCCTTATATGGAGTCTTAAAATCATCCAGTGGACTAGATTCCAATTTGGCAAGAGAGTTTTTCACTCTAAGAGATGAATCTAAATGGAAAATATGGTGATCCTATTCATAGGATTCATAAAGAAGAAGAAACCTTATATTGTTTAGCTTTGAAATATCAGCAACAGGTCTTTCAAGTTCCAACGTGCCCAAAACTAATGATGGCCTCTTGCAACAAACCCTGTTTGAATTTGATAGATTTCATCAAAAGAATGAACCCTATGAAGAAATTATTTCCAACTAAGAAATTTCTATAAGAAAATATGGAAATATTAGACAACCTAAAGTACACTAAACAACCTTTATATACATCTATAATATCACCTCAAATTCAACTCTCTCTTTATACAACATTCCTTCAAGCTCTCCAATTTTCCTCCTTGATTCAAGAACCTTAATAATAGAATAAAAGGATCTAGATGTGGTGATTTTATGTCCAAGAAAATTAAAAACCTCTCTAAACAACATTACCACTTTATCTGCAACCTGTTCGTTTGCATCAAAAGGCACATTAGTTTGGGTCTATGGGGAACTATTTCATTCATTCTTTTACTATTCCTTGCTTCTCCCATGCCACCCTCTCAAATAGCTCCTCTACTGTTATTTCATAATTAATATTAACCTTAGATGAAACAGAAACAATAAAACTATTTTCTAGATCTGAATCTTTTCATTCCTTATCTTGAAGTTCCAAATATGTTGTGACTGTCCCATATGAACTTGGACCCATAGGAGATATAATTTCGCTTGGATATGCCATTATTGAAGCTAACATTCAAATAAATTGCTTGGAGTAGTTGGAAATGAAGGTCTCTATCGAGATGGATATATATCCCACTATACCCCTGTAACTTGAGCATATGTATCTCCTATGGAGTATTTCTTAAAAACAATTTATGCTTAAACAAGATTGGTTCCATAAACACTAGATTTACTAGTAACATGTGATATATGTGGGCCCATCCCTCCACTAGTAAGAGGTGGTTTGTACTCTCCCTTATTCTTATCAATGAGAGGGTCATCTGCTAAGGCAAAGATAGTTGACATTGTCTTATACATTTTCATGTTTTGCATTTCTCTTGTTCGGTTTTGCTCTGGAATAGGAACAGTAGAACTGGGTATCATAGAAACAGATCTATCTAAACTTAATTGTTTGTCTAACAATGCAATAGTTATTGATGATTTCAAGGGAAGTTTAGGCAAGATGGAACCTTCATTTGCAAGGAAACAGGTCTCAAGGGATAAATGGTAAGTTGCAAACCCTGCATATTGAACAACATGTTTAGCTTTCTTCAATTGATCATGACTTGCACCCATAAGCAGAACTTGTAAACACAAGAGCAAAGTAAGTCCCATAAATTCTGACTTCAAGAAAAGAGAATATAACATAAGATTAAGATGTCACCTAATTTCGAGATAGTCAACAATATGAGATACTTTCAAGAACACAATTTTGAGAACCTCTTTACTTTGCTCGAAATATTTAAATGAAAATATTAGATTGGTTTCGAGGCCCGAGTCTCCATCTGTGAATTATATTATCATAGCATATATAATAGAAGTACTATTTCTAATAGATATATTAGAATTTCAAGGCATATTAAGCATAAATATAATACTTATTTTAATGACAATAAAATGTTAAAAATACACAATGAATTCTTGACAATTTGCCACCCTTGGAATCACCATCCCAGATTGGAAAATGGATTTCCAGTTTGTATTTGAAATGCAAATTTATTGATTCACGTCAAAATCTGTAGGACAACACTAATCAGCATGAGAAACATTTCTACATAAAATAAAAAATAAAGTTGTAAAATACCTTGTTGATTTTGGAGGGAATAGGTAGAGTGGGTCCACATGGCCTCCCCACACCAACTAGCATTTGAGGAGGGATGGGCCCCCTATTTATCAATTTTTTCCCCCTGGCTCTGTACAAAAGTACTTGAAACCCCAATTCATCTCATTTTTTAGTTTCATACTTTGGAGAGTAGATTTGGACAGCATAAATGAGAACAACTTAGGGTGGGCAAGTTTGGTAGAACAACATTGAAAACAACTTTGGCAAGCATATTTGAAGGGAGGAATGGAGTTTTTTCCAGCAAAACAACACTCAAAACTCTTACTTTTTCTTCTGTTTCTTACTCTCATATATTCTTTTGATGGAATCTCATTCATCATCTTGGGGAGGGTATGATCATAGAAATCATGGTGGAAGAAGTGACAATGGGAGAGGAGGTGGTCAAAAAAATAACATAAATTTCCCATTGATTCCCCTCTATGGAATTGTGTAATAGAAAGATATATAAAAAGGAGAAAAATAAGGTGGAAAGTTGAAACTACTTCTGGAATTGCATAGGTTGAAGGAAAATGTTGGATTCATACTCAAGCGGCAAAGCCCTTTTTCTTTGGATTCCTAACAATGGGGTTGAGTTTTGTAATATTTCACCCCAAAGGTGGAGGGACAATTTCAAAAGGAGCATGATGATGCACAATTAGTTAGGGAAGAAAGGATGGGCAACAAGCATGTTCTCGTAGGCTAAAAAATGGGCAGCTAGTTTCGTCAACAATTGAGGAAGGCTGGAAGAGATTGAACACCAAACTCTTGCAAAGAATGTTTGATTGATTGCATGAGGGAAGAAAATAATAGTGGAGTTTCCCTTTCAATAAATGCATGTGGTATTCCATTTATAGAGTATTATGTCTCTATATTGGCAAGTCACGCTTAGAGTGGTGAATGAAGCACCCATTGGTTACAAGAGAAAATTTTTTAAAAAGTATGTCCCACCATTATACAAAAGGAGATGTTGTTGTGGACTAATACAAAAAACCAACCATTAATAAATTTGATAGTATGTCTCTTTCAAGACGATACTTTTTTCAGACAAATAAATGCTTCGAATGAAGAGAAGAGAATTGAATGCATGGTTGATACTTACAGAAGTAATTGAGATTTATAATCATGGCTACAATATTTGAATATGGATACTGATACTATACAACAAAAATGTGTTCTTAAACAAATCCCATACAACCAAGATGTAGGTGTCTACAACTCACAAAATGAAAAGCATGTGAATTTTCCAAAATGCTAGAAAATTTAAAAAATAAGTAGACAAAATTAAAGACATGGATGTCATGTAAACTTATACAGACGTTATGCCATAAAGGCCTTCTAGATCAAGATTTTTGAGGCCTCTTTTATTTTTTAACAAATATTTTAGGGGAGATTTTCCGAAAACGTTTATAGGGAATTTTCTTGTTGTACCTTTCAATACAGAGACAGATACAATACAAGAAATCATATGTTGACCATTTGTATATGTAGAATACGAAAAATGTGCAAAAGAATAAAAACCCCAAGCCCAAACTAGGTTGTACGATGATTATGCTTCAAACGCTATGCAAGTTATCACAGACAATGCAAGATCATGCAAAGAAATTGATGCAATCATTGAGCAGGCATGACCATATGTTCGAGACACCATGTGCAGTTCATAGTTTTAATCGTGATTTCAAAACTATTATTGTTTATGTTGCAGAAATGAATTGATGAAGCAAAAGAAATATAATTTTCTATTACAAAGGACCAACATGTATAAAAAATGTGTAGACAATTTCCCAAGCTCCAACTTCCTAAGATTGGAGAAAATTGATATTCATCATACCATGTCTTGATTTTCCTTCCAACACTTGGGGTTTCTTTGTCTTTTATGGTAGTTTGTCCCAAGTGGTAAACCTGGAGATCACCCAACACTGAAAAAAGCAGTGCACATCGGAACTATCATTATCGATTAGGCTTGTTGGGGTTAGATTGAGTAGTTTATTTCCATATTGAAGCCATATTTGATCTATTACAAACTTTTTGATATAGATAATGCCGATTAAGACATATATTAGTTCATATATGCATTTATTTTGGATACGAGAGAATGAGCTACAAGAATAACAGGGATCGAATTGTCAAAACAATTGTGATAGAGTTCAATATCACCCAATCAATACTATATTGTGTAGCTACAGTGTAACATTACATGATGAACACCGATTGCATAATGTTTTACAAATGGAGTGTAAATATTCTTGGATGTCAAACCTCCATGACAAGCTATGTATATGTTTAGGTCTTGAACAAATTGGTTGGACATAAAATAATATCAAACCTGAGAATGAATGTTGTGTAATTATTTGGATATAGGCCACTAAGTGAATAGATCCATGTGAAATTCTTGCCATTTTCATTTCAAATTGACTGTCATTATTTGTTGCTGGAAATGAATTTGTCTTCCATATCTCAAATGGAACAACATTAGTTAGTCTATAACAAATTGCTAACAAAGGACATCACAACAATGAGCCTAACAACATCTCTATTATCAAAAATTCTAGTTTGATTTTAAAAGCTAGCACATGAGAAGTTTGGTCATATTTTAGCCTTTTCTATCTTTTCCAGTCATAATGATGAGCTCAGAACTTCCATACTATGTCCATTTGTGATCCCTTTACTGTTGCCAATAATCTCAGCATGTGTACAAGTGCTAAGTCATTTTTCCTTTGGGACTGTGGACATGTTTCAAAACACTAAGATAGATTTTACGAGCACATCATCCTCATAATTTCGCACATATTGATTCATGTGTCCAGGATCATGTTACTATAATCCATAAAACCTTGAGTGGAAAGAAAATATGCATCAAGACAAACTATCCACATGAAGATAAAAGTTACATGCATCACCATGATCAACCTAGAACAAGAAGCATGAGATCACCAAGAATTAAAGCATCAAAGAAAATATGGAAACGATGTAGCAAAGAATTTGTTACCATCATCAATAAATTTTTATACACGTACACGAACAGTATCATCTCAAAGATGTTCATCACTAAATTGTGTAAGGATAAGCTTTGCTAGGTTGTACAACTCAAGATGAAGTACCAACAATGATGACATAATCTAGCAAGGGGTGGCTGGAAGAAACATCCAAAGGAGAGGATGGACTATATGATGATATAATCCCTTTAGTCTCGACTCACCATAAACTATTCAATAACTACAGAGAATGAACTTGGTGGAGTTTGTATATGTTGGCTTATTGTGGCCTGACCCAAGTTCAGAAGTGATTTAGCCAAACAAATCCCGAAACTAGCAGCCCTTTCAGCAACAGTCCACGGTGCATAGACTGAGGTCTCACCCGAGGTAGTATGGGAGGGTGTTGGAACTAGGTTTCTGTACCCAGGGATGTCTTGATGAAGTCTGGTAAGTTTGCAAACTGATCTTGTGTGCTTATGTTGTTCCGCATAGTTGTCTGACCTTCGTGTAACTCTGTACAAAGTGCGAAAGGGCGTTATCTAGATCCTCTACCATTACTATGTTATTATTATAGATCTAACTTAATTTTGTGGGAGCAGTAATCTTATCAATCATTCAACATTCATAACATTTGCACGCAACCATAAACTGTAAATTGATGCCTAAGAATATAACAGAAGCATAAACACACAGATCTATAAGAAGATGCACAATATTTCATAATCAACTTAGCTTTTATTAAACTTCTGTTCCATTACAATCCCAACCCTGCCCTGCACACCCAGCTACAGGGGTCCGCGCACATAGTTGCAGACTCTACCAGGCCTCTGCGCACTCAACTGCAGAGCCTCTCTGTACTTCTATGTCCCAAGACTCGGACTTATAGACTCAGACCAAATATCACATTCAAAAACCCATATCGCTTAAGATCAATCCTCCAAAACCACCTTCTACACTTAGGGCCTCACTTTATTTATACATTCCCATGGTCTGCGGACCATGTGTAGGCTGACACATTCTATATTAAATTACAATATTTTAGGGCAGACAACCCTAGACTCTCATGCTCTGCGCCCACATTTTGCGGTGTCTTACATTATATTTGACCAAAATTTGGGCTACAAGCCTGAAAAACCCACTATGGGGGAATCCATTGCCCAACAGGCCCCAAACACAATCAGCATGACTCATCTCGAGTCACTTGGCTGGTGCGGTGATCCTTGCGTGGAGTCCATCTAGAAACTTCTATGCTTTGCGGACGTCTGCCACACATTCCTCTGCTATCTGTTGTATCAATTGTGCATGACTCTCTGATGCATCGTTGTGAGAGGCACCCTCTTGCCTTTGCGCATATGTATCCTGCATCTGGGCCAGCTTCCCCTTGATCATGGTCATGACCATGAACTCTTCCTTGAGCCAAGGCTAGATGTGTGCTTTAAGTCTTGCTTCTTTCTAGTGTTTGGCGTCCACCTGTTCTTTCAGAGCCTGGGCCTCCCTCATCTTGGCCAATTGCTGAGTAAGGGTGATCGTCTTCGCGGTCCCCTAGACATTGTCATAGGCCTGCTGCAATTCCTACACTTCCATCTCTAACTACTGTAGCGTTGGGTCCTCCTGTAGTGAAGTGACTGTGAAGAGGGATTAGTCCAACAATCCCATGCAGTCCTGTAAAACGTGCTCTATCACTTCCCACCCTGATTGAATGGGCGGTGGCAATGCTCTCTAACTGTCAGGGGTGTGGAGGGTTGTGCCCTTAGTTGCAGCACTGAGATCTCAAAGTTTAGCTCCAACTGAACCTTCGTGGCATCCTCCTGGGTCTTGTAGACTCTAGCTACCAGTTGGTGAACCTTTTCCATCATGGGGAGTGCCGTCATCACGACCAACTATGGTATGCTGCTATAGGCCTCCTCCATGGCCTATTCTAATCCCTAGTTTTGTGCGACCAAGATGTCACACTTCAGCCTGAGCTGTACTAAATTTACCTTCTGTTCACTCAAAACTTGCAGAGCGGGGCCCTCCCTGGCATGAAGCTCAACAATTACCACATCCTGCAGCTAGTATAGGGTTTCTCTAGGAAGGGAAGCTAAATTCAACCCCCAACCCCTCATGTCACCTTCGGCTTCTGCTAAGACGACGCCTTCAGGTAACACCAAAGTTTTCGTTGTGCAGGCACACAATATCTGCTCCACTTCGGATGCACCTTGCGCAAGGTGCGGTGTCATCACTCTTCGAGGTTGCACCTGTAAAGCCTGCAACAATGCTCTAAGTGACCCCAACACAATTGTCTGCTCCGTCATTAATTCTTCAAGAGAATCCTTAGTGACATCACGAACTAGTTCTCCACTATCAAGAAGGGCTCCCTCAGAGGTCTTCATTGTCTTTGTCTTCTTCCGTGTGGTTCGCTTCTCCTGGACGCGTGGCCTCTTAAGTTGGGTGTGTTCCTCTGCCTTAGTCTCCCCTTGTATGTCCTGCTCCATGGACATTTCCTGACCTTCCTCAATCTCTTTAGTGGCCATGGTTATGGTTTTTGCCATCTGCGCTATCGCTGCTACCTCAGCCGCCTTCCGCTATGTGGCGGCTTCCTATTCCTGGTGATTTCTCTTCACTAGCTTCACGATGTGCAGCTAGTGAAGATTGCATCATCTGTTGCAATGAACGACAGCTTTACCCATGCTCAGGTTGGATCCTTGCGCACCTAGATATATAGGTTATGCATATCTACCTTGAATTCTGCCATTCTTTCCAAAATGTTATATACTATTGGGGACAAGCACGACCTGTGGTTGATCCATGTTTGTAAGCTCACCTTGACAAATGCCCAAAAAACTTTTATCTCGCGAATCCTCGTTGCATCTTTTGTTGCCTAGAGTGAGGTGTACCTCACAGCCTCGAGTAGGTTCCTCTCAATGGTGGGAAACTAGATGTCCTCTGGCAGCTCCCTGGTAACCAATAGGATGGATAAGAGCAACCACGCATAGTGGAAGGTCTTATCCTACTCATGGGCTTCCCTACAATTTATTAAAAGCTCATCGCAAATAAATTGCGCCCAATTGAACTTGAACCTCTCTGCGTACTGCTCGACCAACGTAATTACAGATGCTGGCACCTCGTCTGCGTGGCATTTCCTCATCAACTTACCGGCCAACAGCTGGGTGGCTACGTGCACCCATTTGTCCTTGATCCTTTCTATTACATATCCTCGATTCCTCTTCTTCAGCTTATATTTGTCCTTCATAGCTTCAGCAAGGACCAAGTCACTTCTATTCCCTACTATGGCTGTGGGATTGTTTCCTTTGATGGGCAGCTGAGAAATCTGGTGAATTAAATTGGCCATGATGGGAATCAACTCCTCCATCCAGAGAAACCCATCATGTGCTAGACATAGTAGCCACTGGATGACAAAAATTGTAATGGGTGCACGGTGGTAGTGGGGTATCCACCGCAGATGTAGTAACCCATCCTTCTCCACACTGTGCAACCATTTCTGTTGCAATAATTGCTCTGCAGCTAGATGTGGGAACTTCTCGCCATCCACGAGGTCCCAATATTCGAAATCTATATTATGCACTCATCCCAGTGGCGGACCATCAAACCTTATTTCATCTCGAAGAAGCTGGGTCTGGAGGGCACTCTTCGTGGCCTCCAGGTCCTTCGGTATCTTGGCAGTCCCTTTCCAAGGGGGGATGTAGTGGGCTAACTTTATTGCTGAAGCTACTTGGGAAACATTCTCTGCCTCATCATCCTATGCCTCAAATTGGGTGATCAGGGCTTGCAAATCTTCCTCGTCCTCCTCTGTTTCAACGGTGACAGCTTTGCCCTTCTTTGTCATTGACAATTTACTAAATTGTGGGTTCTGTGGTGATACCCGGACTAACCCTATTTTCTACTTATCTTTCCATGGTTGCGGCATGCGTGGGAACTTTTGAACCTCTGGTGCATCTGTGGCCTCTCCAGTCTCCTCCTAGGTCACATAGGGCTCTAGGGTAAATTCTGCGAATCACACTCTGGTTCTCACAGCCGTCATTGTTTCTACACTGGATTTGTTGGGTTGCGTACTGAGGGGTAGCAAGGTAGCTTGGTGCTCAATGCTCTGTATAAGCTCAAATCTCAAACAACTAAGTGTTGCCTCGAGGCTACCCCAAGGGATTTTATAGTAACATTTGAATTTGAATTCGACCATTCCCTCCACTTTTGAGTCATTAATACCTTCTTGGCAGCAGATCATCCCGAATCAAGCTCTTAATTGATCCGGATTTAAATAGGAACGCAACAAATTACAGAGATAACCATAAAGATAGATATGCAACAGAAATAATACTTCATTTCCTTACTGTAAAATACTGAAATATGCTTACAAACAGAAATAGAAATAAACTAGCTAGGGCGATGGTAGCTTATCCCTGAGAAGAGATGTGGCGGCTACATGCCTCTGAACTGTTATAAAACTGTGTTACAATGAGGCTCCAAGGACTATTTATTGTTGAGAAACAATGGAAAACCCTTCACATCCCAAAACCTAACCCTAGAAGATGAAACGCCGAATTGTGGGCCCCGTTTGGGTAAATTGGTACATCAATTTCTCGGGGTTGTAACTTTGGCATACGATCTTCGTTTGACGCGTACAATAGCTCGTTAGAAAGATATATCTGAGCACTACCACTTTGGGAGGCCACATCGGTCCATGGACCCATGTTGTTCCCGATTCCCAAAAAAACGTCTTTTAGGGCCTCAAAACGGCTCCGGAAGTTTAGGACCCGAAAAACTGCTAAAAATAGTAAACTGTGCTACAATTTAGGAAACTGAAAAAGATGAAAGAGACAGTTGTGGGGGTCCAAATGGGATAGGTGGGTGGCCACCAACATCCACTTGGATCATTCCTCCCCCCTTAGGAAGCAATGGTCCCCATTGCGTTGACTTCCTCCATCTGCTGAACTTGTCCTACAATCTTTGATGTGTCCAGTAATGGTGGGAAGCATGGTCGACGATGGTCCATATTGATCACTTGGTGCAGGCGAAGGAATGGAGGAATGATGTGCTCCAAAGCATTATTCCCCATAGCCTTGGTACTACTATAAGGACCATGTCGGAGTGGTCTGAGCTTCTGATGGGTTCTGGTAAGGCGTTCTTTCTGTCGATGCAACCAGACTTTGTCGCCCACCTGAAACTTGTGTGGTACCCTTGTGGGTGAGGAGAAGTTGTTCCTGTGTTCTGTCATGACCGTATCCTTTTGCTGTTGCTGCTGCGTGGAGGAACCCTTCACGGGGGTCATGGATGTGGTAACGATCTTCCCCTTACTTTGGGAGTGAACCAGACAAATGAATTTCCTAGTCTGGGAGATGAGCTTGCTGGCTTTCTTAGTAGTGATCAAAGAGGTGGCAGTAGGTGGGGCTACCTCTGGTATCCTGTATAATGAATTATTCAAAGAAATAATGACAACACGAGGCCTAGACTCATACACAGCATGTCGCCTCAACAAGTATGGCTGGCCTAATAATACATCACAAACATCCAGAGGTGTAACATCACACAATACCTCGTCTGTGAAGGGTTTGATGCTGTAGGGAAGGCGGCACTGCTGGCGAACTTTTAAATCTCGTCCTTCATGAAGCCACCCAATACTATACGGTTGTAGGTGTGGTGTAGTCAGTAAGCCCAACCGCTTCACAACCTCTGCTGAAATGAGGTTCTTTTGGCTGCCACTGTCGACAATGAATTGTAGTGGCGAACCCTTCACCCACATCAGTGAGTGGAAAAGACGCTCCCCTTCTTCTGGATCTGCAGGTTCATTCTTCTGGATCTTGGCAGTGGCAACAGGGGCACTGGGATCCGCATCAATGATCTTCTTCCCTTTGCCATTCCCCTTGTCAGGTTTTGGCTCAGGGTCAGAACATGCATCTGATTCAGAAGCCTTCAACTCGGCCACCAACGACTGCATGGTCCGACACTCACTTGTGTTATGAGTGGGACTCTTATGGAACTCACACCACTTTCCTGTGTCCTTCTTTGGCTTCGTGGTGTTGTTCTTTTCTTGCGGCTTCGACGGGTTGTCTTGGGTCACCCCACCTTGGCTTTGTCCTTTGGGCTTCGGATTTGCAGATCCAAAGTCTCGCTTCTTTTGTTTGAACTTTTGCTCGATTTTGACAGCGTATCGGTATGCTGTGCCGAGTAAGGAGATGTTCAAGAACCCCATCTCTTCCTAGATGTGCCTATGTAGGGAGTCGCGGTATTTGAGTACTAGATGCAGCTTAGAATCTTTGATACCCAACTGTGTGCGAAGGGTATGAAAAATGTTTGTGAACTCCAGCACATCTTGGTCTCGTCCCTGCCGCAGTGTGGTCCATTTGATGTATTTGTCCTCATAGCTTCCGACAGGGTAGTACTGCTCCTTGATGGCATCCCAGAAGTCATTCCAAGTGGGTGCGGCTGAAAATAGTGAGCCTGTACTTTCATCCTTCTACTCGCAGTAGGTTTCCCACCAGTCCTTGATGTGGGGGGCTGCTTTGAGAAGAGCGAAAACAATCTTTTCCCGACTTGAAAATTCATGAATAGAAAAATACCCATCTAGCAGATTTAACCATTTATCTACGGCATCTGCGTCTATTTGACCCTCGAAGATGGGGATTTCAAAATTAACTTGTACCTTAAACGGCGTGGCATTTCCAGAGTCGCGGTTGGAAGCCGATGCGTCGCCTCTAGGTAGCCGCTGAAAGGATCTGCGCAAAGCTATCCATCATCGCGTTCCTTTTCCGCTCGAGGTCTTCTTCGAGCAAGATTTTGATAGGATCTCTTGCCCCCTCATCCTTCTTCCCATCCGCCATGGGAGGCCGTCAGGATTTTCGAGGCTGGTCTTGCAAAGGTTCGACCAGTTCAAGCCCTAACTCCTTATATCCCGACCTTGTTGGGGACATACAAAGAAAACAGAGAAAAAGCAGACCGCTCTGATACCACTGATCCGGATTTAAACAGGAACGCAACAAATTATAGAGATAACCATAAAGATAGATATGCAGTGGAAATAATACTTCAGTTCATTACTGTAAAATACTGAAATATGCTTACAAACAGAAATAGAAATAAACTAGCTAGGGCGATGGTAGCTTATCCCTGAGAAGAGATGTGGTGGCTACATGCCTCTGAACTGTTCTAAAACTATGTTACAATGAGGCTCCAAGGCCTATTTATTGTTGAGAAACAATGGAAAACCCTTCACATCCCAAAACCTAACCCTAGAAGATGAAACGCCAAATTGTGGGCCCCGTTTGGGTAAATTGGTACGTCAATTTCCCGGGGTCGTAACTTTGGCATACGATCTCCGTTTGACGCATACAATAGCTCGTTAGAAAGATCTATCCGAGCACTACCACTTTGGGAGGCAACATTAGTCCATGGGCCCATGTTGCCCCAGATTCCCAAAAAAACGTCTTTTAGGGCCTCAAAATAGCTCCGGAAGTTCAGGACCCGAAAAACTGCTAAAAATAGTAAGCTGTGCTACAATTTAGGAAACTGAAAAAGCTGAAAGAAACAGTTGTGGGGGTCCAAATGGGATAGGTGGGTGGCCACCAACATCCACCTGGATCATTAATTCATGTCCTAATGGTCTGCCGCCCACTTCTTTCTGCCTTAAATTGGACCTCTTGTCATGAGCCGTGACATCAACAGTCACCTCCCATCCTACCCACGTAGCAGCGTAGCCCCTTATGTGCGACCACGACCCTGTGACATACTAGCCCTGTGCAGAACCTCCTTCTTGTGAAACTATCCTGCAGACTCGTTTATAGTCTTGCACCTTCTTTTAATTGCATGGAGCACTGAGACTGTGCTTCCTACAGATAGTCAGGTGGTTGTACCCTCAGTGCGAGGCTTCACTTTTCCTACTAGCCCGGGCTATGGGAACCCTACAAATACCCTTGCATCTGGTAGTGCATCGCATTCTTCATTGTATGGTATCCTCCCCTATTTAGTAAGGCATGGTCGCAGCCATGGTAGCAGGGTCGCAACTCCTTCTAATGCAGTAGTAGGGCTCTCTAGACTTGGTCCCATCATGCTTAGTTTCTCGTGGCCCGCTTGCTCAACCTCAGTTTCCAGTTCGCTGATTTCTTCATCCAATGTCACGCTTTTCTTCCTCAGTCATGCCCACTCCTCATCGAGTTCATAAAGTTTCAATCTCCCTCACTTAATGGTTTCCTGTAACTGCCTAATTCCTTTACCCAGGTCCTCGCATCCTACCCTAACTACGGGAGTTGTGGTCTAGGGATTCTTCTATGTTCTCCTAGTTTCATATCTTCTTGTCAGTGTTGGGGTAATTTCCACACTACGATTTTTTCTTATGGTCCTATACGCCCATCTAACAGATGATACGCGCAGATCCCAGTCAGTTCGTTTCATCTGGTGAACTTTTTTCATGACTCTGCATAGCTTTTTGAATGCTCCATCGCAGATTGTTTGAGGAGTGTGTCACCTTCCCTTCTACCGCGTCAGGTTCTGATTTTTGATCCTTAGTCTGAGAGGTGTTTGCATAGCATACGTCTGCACCCATCAACACAAGTGGGCATGCAAACTACTTCGTCCAGGCTGCCCAGCTCGCGTTCATCGCTGGGGACTTCCAAATTGCAAGCGTATCCATATTCTACATTCGCGCTAGTTTCCAACAATCTTCTAGTGTGTATTCCACCATCGTCTGGGTGTCGCATGCAATGCCCATTCCAGCGCATGATATTTTTGTTGTTCTAGTATTGTACTTTCAAATTTGTCTAAGAATTCATCTACTCCTATTACCCCATAATATGTTGGTAGTTCCCTTGCTTTAGTGGTCACACACCACAGTAATCTAATCATCATGTTACAATTTAGTGTTGTCACTTTGTGCAACCGGTTCTACCAACATTCTATCTCTTCATCTGAATTTTAAGTACAAGAACTATCGCACTCCCATGATATTCTCCCATCTGCAATCAGGTTCACCTGATCCTCGTCTTGCACAGTTATCTAGTAAATACAATCCATCTCATCGTCACTATCATCGTCGCACACAAGTTCTGTGTAGCACGCTCCTTTGGCTAGATCTAGAGGAACTACTACGCGAAGGGACTTTTTCTCTAATATCATATTCCACTTCTTTTAGTCAATAACTTCATTCATATCCATGGCCCAGTCTATTCCTAGCAACGTGGCGTAAGGGTTGTTGTCATCCAAAATTTCTATCACCTCAAAGTTGGTCTACATGCTCGTGCCTTCAATATCAACTGTTACCCCTTGCAACCTCCCCATGGGCAAGATCTTTTATTGGTTCGCCATCCGTAATTGAATAGGGGACCACTGCAATGTGGGCCTACCCATGCATTCTCATGTCTGCTTTGGTAACACATTCGCATTTGAACCTAGGTCTAGGATTACCTGATTCATTTCATACTTGCCAATCTACGCTGTCAATCTCATTTTCCTCCTGGTGCGTAATGCATTCTTTCCTAGCTTCTGGACTATGCGTAGTTCCCCTGACCCTGAACACCTAGTTATCAGCTCCTGTAGTCCTTTAACCACCTTATTATTATGCAGCAATTTCATGCATGTCCCTAAAAAGGTAGTAAGCATAGAAGGATCCATTCCTGGCTCTGGTTGATCCTTACTACCTGAATTAGAGGCCTCCGTGAAGCTCTTCCTAGCTTCCATAAACATTTCCTTTGCACGTTCCAAGTCAAACTCAAGTTCCTTTGTAGGAGCCTTGCGAACCCATGTATCTTCCTCGAGTTGCTTCCCCTTATCTTCTCCTGTGGTCGCACCAATTCTAAGCACCATATTCACATTTGGGTCTTCTTCGCATGGTTCAGACCTCATCATTTGAATATTATACGTCGGAGTAGGCTGAAGTACCTGTTTCTCTCGCATCTACATGATCAACGTAGGACAATCTACCACTTCATGATTGAATTGAGCACACTAGGAACAAGACAGTCTTGTCGGGTTGGTACAATCATGGGCGTAGTGCCTAGGTTCTCCACAATTGTAACAGATTAATTTTCTGCGGCCCCTTCCTGGTCCCATTCCTCCCCATCCTCAACCTCACCCTTGAAATCCAGCATGTGCCATCCTCATGGCTGGGTTGATGCCTCACATTTCCATCTGCATTCTATATGCTAGGGTCTGCTCCATCATTAACTCGTAGGTACAAAAAGCATGCTCCTCATGGCCCAACGATCTACAAAAATTGCAAAATAGCTATTGGGGAGTCTCTGTATACTTCTGCAACAAACGAAAGTTGTTCGTCATGTGCTTTCCTCCCACTTGATAGATTGCGCACCAGAGCACGGGTGCCACACTTGGCCTTGCCTGTGCCTCTGGTCTTAATGGCATTGGTCCCCCTCCTTCTAAGTAGTTCGTGAATACTGGACAGTGATCCTTGTTGTGGCCCTAGCTTTTACATTTTATGCACCAAACTTCTTCGTGTGCCTCTGGCCAGGGTGCCCTATCCTGCTTCAAACTATGCATTTCCAAGAATATATTCTATAGTTGTGCCTGGATCTGTTGGAATCCCAATCAAAAATCTTGTATCGGTGTTTCATGCAACCTCATCACCATTTCCAGTGCTTCAGCCTAGGTTGAAAGCTTCTGCTGTGATAGCGCCATCCTCAGGTGTGGTGTTAAAGACGCCACAAACCATGTGTGGTGTTGTGCATCTATTAATGTCATATTAGCCTCGTGGATTGTAATCTTCAGTCTCTGATCCAGATCCTAGGTGGTCTCACCTGGAAGCATCATGATCTCTTTAAATCTGATGATTGACTGTGTTTCTGATTTAGGCCGGCTAAAGTCTCTATTCAACACATTTTGGATCTCTGCTATTCCTGCATTTGGGTGATCATTATAGTGCTTGATATACCATGTCAGCGTGCGATCTTGTAGCACCCTCACTAATGTGCCCTTCTTAATGTTTTCATCCATGACTCCTTGTGCTTCCCACACTACTCTTACCACGAACCATAACTAGTCAGGATCCTCATTCCCTACTCCTTTGAATATGGGTATCTTGATATCACTTACCATGTTGGACTGAGGGGTTGGTGGTGGTGGGGTGGGTGAAGATGGAGGTGAAATAGGTGAAAAGGGTGAAGGTGTAAGTGGAGGTGATAACTACAGAATGCGCTGCCTTATCAAACTAACCACGCTTCTTGGGGAAACCAGACCACGCTCTTCCTCACTCACTTGCACAGAAGAAATTAAAGTACTATTACCTAACCCTTTGATCCCTTTGTATATCTTTCCACTCTGCGTTGTTCCAATCATTAATTTATTCACATAACCCTCTTTTCACATAACAACATCTTAATCCAGGTTTTCAGGGATTTGATGTACCTACCTCGCGGTCCCTTGAGAAAATTTCGTTCTTCTTTGCTATAGCTCACGGTCGTGTCTATCATGAACTCAGTGATAAACCCCCTTACTACCTGGTTGAACCAATGGTCCACGACCCGTGCGATCTTATCTTCTGATGTCTCTAGTCTGCGCACTAACTCCAGAGTCCACACTATTGGTTGATCAAGATTATAGCTTTCCTCGCTGTCAGCTAACCATGCAATCCACTCATATAGCTCTGAAGAGAAGGACACGATGAAGATCTCATGGATTTACATATATACATAGTGATCCAACCACCTCTTCTCAGATATCTACGGAGTTCTGTTTTCCTATGTCACGAACTCATGAAGCTTCTGATCCAACCAATCTTAAATTTCTTTCTTTATGGGGTTCCAGTGTTCCGACATCAGACATCCCTTAGCAAGGAAATTTTTAAGGATGGAAATTTTTCTTAAAGTTTAGAAATCTTGGCGAATCTTACTAGTCACTAATATGCAAATTGTAAATTTTTTGGCGATATTTTCATAGAAATATTTAGAGTTAAAATGATTTTATATTAGTTGATATAATATTTTGGCGATTTTTGAGGTAAAATAATGGTGTACTATAAAATTTGGGCAAATCATATTAGAAAAAAATGAAATTAGCGAATTTTTTTTTGGAAAAAACATGGAAAATTAGCCATCTTGCGAATATTAGCCCCTAAAATTTTCCCTATCCCTTAGGTAGATATCGGTCCTAGAAATGGAACCATTTGTTGGCATGTTGGGGCCTGACCTAGGTTTAGAAGTGATTTAGTCAAACAAATCCTGAAACTACTGGCCCTTTCGGCAATAGTCTGTGGTGCGCGGACTGAGGTCTCATCCGAGGTAGTATGGGAGGGTGCTAAAACTAGGTTTCCGCACCCTAGGGATGTCTTGATGAAGTCTAGCAATTTTGCGAACCGCTCCTACATGCTTACGTTGTTCCTTGTAGCTGTCTAACCTTCGCATAGCTCTGTACAGAGTGCGAAGGGGCGCTCTCTAGATCTTCTACCCTTACTATGTTATTATTATAGATTTGACTTAATTTTATGGGCCCAGTAATATTATCAATCATTCATCATTCATAACAAGTGCACGCAACCATAAACTTTAAAGCTATGCATAAGAATATAACATAAGCGTAAACACACATATCTATAAGAAGATGCAGAATATTTCAGAATCAACTTAGCTTTTATTAAACTTCTATTTCATTACAATCTCAACTCCACCCTACGCACTCAGCTGTAGGGGTCTGCGCACACAGTTGTAAACTCTACCAGGCCTCTGTGCACTCAGCGGCAGAGACTCTCTCTACTTCTCTGACCCAAGACTCGAACTTACGGACTCAGAGAGAATATTTCATTCAAAAACACATATCGCTTAAGATCAATCCTCCAAAACTGCCTTCTACACTGAGGGCTTCGCTCTATTTATACATTTCCATGGTCCGCGGACCATGGGTAGGCCAACACATTCTATATTAAATTAAAATATTTTAGGGTAGAGAACCCTAGACTCACTTGCTCCGCGCCTGCATTTTGCGAGGCCTTACATTATATTTGACCAAAATTCGAGCTACAAGCCCCAGAAACCCGCTATGGGGGAATCCGTTATCCAACAGTATAGGTTGACCAACACAAGATGGAGATGTGGAAAGGTTCACTACAACGAGCTGGGAGTCATCAACAAGAAACCTAACAAGAGAAGAAGAGGCATGTTCCATGGATACATGCTGATACTCATCACCAAAAATGATCTATACAAGAGATCCTAGCAGTCATCATGAAAAGGCTTATCAAAGATAACATGATGACACTTAGTCACTTGGTAAGAGGTAGGGTCATAGAGATCATACCCCTGAGAAATTTGATAGTAGCCAACCAAAGTCCTATGAGGAGTCTAATGGACATGAGATATATCATGTCTTTCATGATACAAGTGGGTCCATGCACTTGATCCAAACAACCTAAAATCTGAGATAAAGGACTTCCAGCCATGCAACCAATAAGTTTCTGACCTTGTATCAAGGAAGAATTATCAGGCTACAAAGTAATGCTAGTCTTTTGTTCCTAATCAATGGATTATTCCGTCCCAGAAGGCCAACTAAAATACGAATGTAACCTTCTTCTCCTATCCATTGTATGTGCTTTTCTTTCTCCTTGCTTAACCTTAGTAATTCATTAAGAGAATACAACACAGTCCGCTCCTCATCAAAATCCATATTAGGTTTTAATGAATCTATTGTGACCATTGTATTTCTATCCTTTCGCTCCTCTATAGACCTTCAGAGTATGATATTTGGTCTCAACTCTTCACTGCTTAGCGCCTGATTAGTCTTGGGACAAGTAGTGTGCCCCTCTACAAAACGTATTTCAATAGAACTTCTCTAAAATGTTTGATGAGAAGAAATCTGAATAGGATCTTCCATTACCTCTCAAGAAATTGGACAGTAAAAGGATTGTAAGGGAGGCAAAGAATGACTTCCCAAAGAGAACCTTTTCTCGTAATATACCTTATCCCTCTCTTTGGCAGAAGATGCCACATCTACACAACGAAGTAATCCAATGATTTGTTCCATTTTCAAAGCCTCTGCTTCATTTTTTTTCTCAATATGGTATCTTCCATATCCCTTCTAAACTCTTCGTATTCTTGTTTCAAAGTCGATGTATCAGTGGAAACTCCCACTACTTTGGCAATCTGCAAAAGTAATTTATTTGCGTAAACACTATCAGTATGCCTTTCTCTGATCTGAGATTCAATTTTATCAACAATTTCCTCTTCTGCCACTACTGCCTTGAACTCAACATTTTGCATATCCTTACAAAGCTTATCAGTTTTTTCTAATAGCCAGTGACACATCCAATGCTGAGAGAGGAAGCAAACTCAGAGCATGTCCAATTTCTTTCGTAATATCTTGCAATTGTTTCACAATATTCCTACAATTGAGAAGAAGATAAAACTTGCTCTTTTGTGAACAAGTATCAATAAAATTCTTTGTGGCCTTGATTACCCTTTCAAAAATCCCAAGAGATGCTCTCTTAAAATGGGCATTATATTTTCTAGATACATGGAAAGTTCTGTGAGGCTTTCTTGGTCATAAATCACATCTTTTGCAGCATGAATGATGTCTCTATCTAGCACTAAATATTTGGTTATCAACTCAGATAGTGGCGCGAGTGCTGCATTACCAATTAGTACATTATAAGTGACTAGACTAATTACTCCAAGAGAAGACATCGTTGTTCATACAAGGCAAAACATGAAGAAACTTCCAGGGTGACGAAGGTCTCCTTTCTAGAAATTTGATCAGTGGAGAGCCACAAGCAACCTTCAGACCCTTTTACAAAATTTCATTCACTTGAATTATGGCCATTCGATTTTTTTCAAGCAATCTCTGAGGAGTCTCGTAAACCACACCCATGTTCTCCAAAATTGCTTCCTCCTGAAAGTTTTGGAACTGAGTGGGCTTTCTTCATGCTGATTTTATTTTGTGAATTATCCAATTATATAACATAAGCTTATTTTTGAAATCTTGGCAATGATGACCATTATGGATTCATCTAATTTATTTCTACCTAAGTGGAAGAATACTTTTCCTGTCTGACTATTTATTGGGTGTCACGATGTTCAAGCCATTCTTGTAAGAACTCCATTTTTTTCTCTACAAATGCCAAGGAAGGTTGGTTACTCCTGATGCACGAATCCACTAAAATAATGTTTTTTCCAGTTTGTACAGCACATTAGTAATCAAAATAAAATCATTGGTTATCTGACGCATGCAATGAACAAATCAACGAGTTATGAAATCTGGCATCCAATGTCATCTTCGGAATGACACTTTGGGTGATTTGTGTTGCCATTTTTTTGTGGCGTGTTTGGTGGCATCCATTTGTGGAAATTGAGACAAGTTAGATTTAGAGGAAATCCATGAATTCTGCAGAGTGGGTGTTGTTGGGTGTGGAGCATGATTATTTATAGGTCCTCGTTTCATCCGAATGTATACCCCATGAAGATTGTACACCCCTCCATGCGGGGGGTGCGGGGGGGAAATATCCCCCCTGCAAGGGTTCAAGGGGGCCAATCCCCCCTGGCTGGGGGTCCGAGGGCCAGAAGTCCCCCGGCGGGGGTTTCGGGGGTAACATCCCCAAAGCTAAAAGCATATGTAAAATTTCCTTGTAAAAGTATAGTAATTTCTAGTCAATCTAGACCGTTCATTTGGTTGATGATCTGATGGTAGAACTTATGTTTAGTTTAGGGCTTTTTGTGCTAGAAGGAAACCCCTCTCTTTGTATGAGGGAATTGTATTGAGGTTGTGTAATAGATGTGTATTTTCCGAGCGAGAAACAGGGAGATGAGATTTTGAGAGAAAAGAAAGGATATTACAACAAATCTACTGTAGGTTGTGTCTCTTCATTTTTGCTGGATAATAGAATGAAGGATCGGCTGTTCGGGGTGGATGTAGCCATAACTGGGTGAACCATGTATATCTATGTCTCTCTAGTTTTATGTGTTTGTGTTTTTCGGCATATTATATGTCTTGCATTTATCTGTCATATATAATATTTTGGTTGTTAAATTTCTCGACTGTAAACTTACCATCTTCTGCCATTGCTCCCACTTGAATCAGGAACCCTTCTCTCCTGCGAGTTTGTCAACCAAATAGACCTTTGGCTTTGATACCAGTTGTTAGAAAATGATATATTACAGAGAAATGGAACAAATAGAATATTGCAGAAATATAAACACAAAAAACGCATAAAACCAAAGAGACACAGATATACGTGGTTCACTCGGTTTGGGCTACATCCACCCTGAACAACCAGTCCTTCCTTTCTATTATCCAGGAAAATGAAGAGACACAACCTATAGCAGATTCGCTATAATATATTTTTTTTTCTCTCACAGTCTCACCTCTCTGTTTCTCGCTTGGAGAATACACATCTATTACACAGCCTCAATACAATGCCCTCATACAAAGAGAGGGTTTGCCATATAGGGCAAAAAACCCTAAACTAAACATAATTTATACTGTCAAATCATCCACCTAATGAATGGCCTAGATTGACTAGAAATTACTATACTTTTACAAGGAAATTTTACATCTATTTTTAACTTCGGGGGCACTGCCACCAAAACCCTGCTAGGGGACCGCTGGCCCTCGGACCCCCCCAGCCAGGGGGGATCGGCCCCCCCGAATCACCGCAAGGGGGACAAGTCCCACCCGCACTCCCCCGTGTGGAGGGGTGTACAAACTTCTTGGGGCATACATCTCGCTGAAACAAAGACCTCTAAATAATCATGTTCCACACCCAACATGTGTTATGCTTCCCTCTCACAACTCACTCTATTTACCGAGTATTTTTATGGTCATATCTCTTCTGGATTGTAACCTCTGGATCTGTAGGGTTGTGTGTACCGGGGTTTCCATTGTTTTTCTCTTAATATTTCATTGTTAAGAGTCACTTTCATGAAGACTGTGTCAATTTCTAGAATCTTCTTGTTCAACTTGGTAATCCCAATCGAAGCCAGTGAGCCATTATGTCATTGAGCATGCATTAAAAACATCATTGCAGTCTCTCACTCTCATTCAGGAAAATTTTTCATCATGCCTCTCAGTGGTAGCATGATACCTAATCACCTCTGTTAGCCTCCTGGAAAGGGGTCTATTGATCATGATTCTTTGCCTGAAACCTTTGATTTGATTTGCCTATGGCCGGCGTGGAATCTACATGAGCAGACGCATTTGGTTCAGTAAATTTTATCGAAGTAGGTTTGATAGACTGAAGGATGAAACCAAGGAAAAACAAGAAGAGATATATAAATTATACAAGATCTTATCCAAATTTATGGTGATTTTCGCAGTTTAGCCAATGAAAGATGTCTAAATTTCTTAAAGAACTTTGTTTTAGTCAAAACATCAACCAAATTGTTTACCTAATTAAAGTATAGAGAGACCTGGTTTGCTTGAATTTCGAGCTCCAGATCCTAATTATTTTTGAATTCTACCAATTTCTCGCCAAAATCGACCCTAAGCAAATTCTCCACAATGGGAAATCACCCGAATTCCATCCATGATGCTTCCTCAAACTTTCTGAGCCTAGAATTTGGTAATCTTAGGTAGTTTGGAGTCATTTGACTGCACAAAATACCAAAGGCCCTAAGCTATTTTAGAAAAACCTAGATGGTTAATGGAAGGACCTAGATGGATGATGGAAGGACCTAAATGGCTGAAAAGACTTGCATTTCCAGTTGAAAGGAGTCTTTGCAAAAGGGAATCACTATGATTGGAGAAACCAAGAATCCAATATCTTGAATGAATTCAACATACCTGTGATCGCATGGCTTCACCCACCCTTCTCCTCCTTACCTTATAAACCTTGAAACTGGAGGAAAATAAATGAGGCAAATAATAATTTTGATTTTTGAAAGACAGAAATCCCATGAAACCCTAAATGAAATGCATGTGTTTTTTCGGTGGAATGAAATTTAAATGAAATGTGTAAGTCTTTTCATTTGGTTAATAGGGTTTTATTAATCGTAAAAAACTGGTTGGGTCTTTATGTCACCAAACATTAAATGAAATGCATGTGTTTTTCTGGTGGAATGAAATTTAAATGAAATGTGTAAGTCTTTTCTTTTGGTTAATAGGGTTTTATTAATTGTAAAAAACCGGTTGGTTCTTTATGTCACCAAACATTATTTGAGGGGATTTTGATTGATTGATATCAAAAATGTGATTTATGGTGAAATCAAAATAACCTTTGTGTAGTTAAAAAGTGTATCAATGTAGTAATGTTATGGTAATAATTAATTTCAATGAAATGTTTGCTTTAGTAAAGATAAATAATTTTAGAGATTTTCCATGATGTAGGGAGTCAATTTGGGAAAGGTGATAGCTTGGCTTCCACATTCTTTAGAATATCGATATCTTTTTGTGTACAAACATTAGGGGTTGAAAAATAACACAGGCTCTATAGCTAAGTTTGTGGCAGCTTAGCTATATTTTGAACCAAAAATTGTTGTTGACCTCATGGATATGATAGAAATTTTGTGCCTTTTAGGATAGTCTTGTCATAAAATAAATGGAGGTACTAGTTAGGTAGGAAGAATCATTTTGGTGGAACTTGGCTATAAAAGGGACATATATCTTTGAATAGTTTTAAGAGAAACTACACCTGGTGGATTATGATTATAAGGACATCACTTCAAAATCTAGGCTAGTGTGTACACACTAACCAATGGGTGATTAGTCAAACACAAAAAAGTGTTATAGGTGCCTCTAGAGAACTAGGTGTTCTTGTGCTCTCATTGGCTAGGTATGGGCAATGAAGATAGAGTAGGATAACAATTTAGTCACTAGTATTTCCTATGATTTTGATCCCTTTTTCTAGCATCACCCTTATTAAGGTACTTGTACATTTAGATTAATTGAGAAGCAAAACGTGAAATTAAGATATGGTTTGATGGATCCTTTTAGTTAAGAAGTACTATTAGAAGGAGATACCAAACATATTTTGTGAAGAGTATCTAGTACTGTGGCTAAGATGAGGGTTATGAGTGTCTTAAATTTGTATACTACTCCTCATGTATAGTATTTTCTCAGGGTTATTCTAGTTATTATCATTTGCAATTACAATACAACACCAAGGGAATATTGGGTGTCTACCTAGGTATGCTAGTCTTACCATAATAAGGTTACATATCTAAAGCCTACATAAAGAAATTTATCTACTTGGAATCATCATAACCCAATATCTAGACAAGGGGAGGTATCATAGATAACAAGCCATACATAGTAGGTTCAAGTTTTATATGTGCCACCTATAGTGGGGTTAACATGGAAATCCTTAAAAATGGGAAATATAATTTATTAATTGTATTTAATGAGAAAATACCATGTACTAGAAATTTTTCATTAAGATTTAGTAAGTTATAATTTCAAAATAAATTGGCATAAATGGAAGTAAACTTGTTGGTTCATAATCTAAGATCTTTTTCATTGGCTTAATATTGAATGCCTGTAGTAAGCTTGAGTTCAATATAAAACTTCATCATCATTGATAAGGGATTCATCTCCAAAAGGCATAATTCCCTTCCATTTCATCCTTTAATGCAAAGGTTAAAATGAATTATATACACTAGCATACACATTACCAATGACATGGAAAATATTGAGGAGGATAAATTGTCTATTAGGATGACTCATGTTACATACATTGAAGCTCAAATGGATGTAAATCGTGAGTGAATACTAGAAGCTCATAGAATTCAATAAAACTATTATTTCAAATGTCAAATCCATAGAATGGTAGTATGGTTGAAAGATTGTCTCTTTCCATGTTATGGTTTCATCATCTTAATAAGCCTCTAAATTCCCTACACCCTAAACCCCCTAAACCTATCTTTAACCCTAACGTATTAACCCCTAACACCTTAATCATTGAGCACTAGTCTAGTCTTATTAACCCTTAAGCTGCTAAACTTTAAACTCCTAACACCTTACACCCTATACCCCTAAACCTTAAACCCCTTAGCCCCTAAACCCTAATGAAAAATCTACATCTTATGTCTACTTCTTCTCTTCTTAACTTACTCTCAATTTGTTGTGTATGTAGAATATATCTATAACGAAAAAAAGAATATGTTATTTTATTAATATTTTAAAGTTGATTTGTTAAATTTATATATAATTAATATTTTGATTTTTTTTAAGCTTTGAATATATTTATATATTTAATAACATAAAATCTTAAATTAGATAAATTTAATCATAATTGTTAATGAATTTCTAAAAATAGTTTGTATAAGTAGTTAATAGTCAATACATAGTGTTCAGTGACTATATATAATAATAATTTTAAAATAAATTAAGGGAATTGTTTAATTTGTTATTGTCAATATTGTTGGGTATTTGGTTACTTCTCTTTTAATAAGTATATCATTATGACCCATGAGGTGTAGACTACTTGGTTTTCATGGGGTTTTGTCCCTCTAGGTCATAGTTTCAACCCTCATGGGGAGGGGTTGAGGATGGAAGCCACCTTGGGGGAATTAACTATCCCAAGGGGCATCTAAACTCGACTAAGCCTCAAACAATCATGGTGAATAGCATCCTATTGTGGGTAGATCAGTCTTCCTCTATCCAATAAAAGTGTTAGCCCTAGCTTAGGCTTAGCCTAATCACATAAAAAAACAAGTATATCATTATGATATTCTTGAATTAAGGATAGTACTAAGTTATGTCATTAATGAAAAGTCACTCGCAAGTAACAACATGGAAAAAATCAGCTTAGAGCTTATAGCCAAAGCATCAAGAGTTACAATATATTTCTTAAGTGATCACAGTAAAAATAATACACATTGAAGATATCATATACACATGGATCATACATATCAGGCTAAATGTGGTAGCTAAAGCAATGTCTTCCTACACCTAGTGTCCTAGATAGACAAGGCAAGTTTTAATCAAACCAATGATACATCCATGAATTACATGTAGATCCATATATCTCATTTCGGAAATGATCGATGTGAAAATAATCACAGGGGTTGAGATGATAATAAAAAATTTAAATTATCCTCTAGAAAATCATATAGAAAGTGGGGTGACATGTCCGATGACATCCAACTTGCAATATATGATGGGAAATCCTCAAAATTCAATGACAACAACGATAATAATCATCATATGATGATGACTTGGATGATGATGTTAACGATAATGATTATGATTATGACAGTGATGATATTTAAAAAGGGAGAATACTACCAAGGTCGTTAGCATCATTGTCATCATCACCATAATCATTGTTATCATCATCATTGTTATTGTAACCAACATAACATTTATCATCATCGTCCTCCTATCCTTTGAAGTTGGGATTGATGCCTTGTGGTATTCTTAAGACTTAGACCAAACTAATTTCAAGGCCTCTAATCTAGGTTTTGATGATTTATTGACAATCATACATACTCCATTAGGATGTGTATATGCATTATAAGGGTGGTGAAAATTAGTGATGAAAGGAAAGTTGTTTCACCAATGTGAACAACCACCTCTATGGTTTTGAAAGGTTTCTTAATCATAGACTGACCTTAACCAAAATCAACATTATTTTTAATCACAGAGTGATCTTAGATTTTGTGTATCATTCAACTATAAGATTATTTTAAAAAAGAAACCTCAATATTGTTTAACTGATTGTAATGCAATTAGAAAAATAAATATTTTTGTATTATGAGAACAAATAGCAATTCTATTGAGCTTTCAACGGATGTTGACCAAAGAGATATTGTCCAATTGGAAAAATATTGACTTTTTCAATCATCGATATTCCAATAGATAGATAATTGACCTAGTCAAATGTGAAATATTTGACAAACATTTAATTTTCGTTGCATATTTGACCAACAAAATTATCATCAAATATCTAAATAACTTATTGTAGGATATCTGAAGATAATTGTGTTTGTTGGATATCTGACAAATGTCGGGTTTCTTTTTTTAAATACAAAAAATATTTTCAAGTAAAATCCAATAGTATGACTAACCTATCAGAGTATGACATTGGATTTTCCACCCATATGCACTAGTGGGGGTTAGGGGTTAATGATCACAAGTTAAGAGGATAAGGGGTTAAGGCTTAGGGGCTTCATGGATTTTAGGTCAGGGGATATGGCTTCAAGATGTTCCAAGAATTTACAATTTGGATAAGTAATTGTTTGATCTCGATGTTGTTATTAAGATTCTATAATATTCCCAAATCTACAATTGAAATGAATTCAATAGCTTTAGATTGGCCACGTATGTTAGCTTCTTCCAACAAATTTTAACTGGATTAATTTTATGGAATTCATGATTTAAGGGTGGCAACTAAACCTCTTTATCATTTGTAGAAAATATGTCATTAGTGCCCTTATTGTAGTCCACATATTATCTGAGAAACACCAAAGGGAAGAAGCAAAGAGATTGGTGTTATACTGATCTCTTCATGCACATGGAGGGGGACCTAGTCAAGTTGGTCCCAAAATGTCTGTAGCGGTGTCTAGATCATATCAATCCATTGTAGCCTTGCACTTTCTATATATTCAGATATACAAATGCAAAACATCATGTTACACAAATGTATGTATTGTGTGAAGTTTCACATCAACTCCAACTGAAGTTGCTCATCATCAATCTGTGTGGAGCTTCCATAGTCCTCAAATCTTCTCCTGTGTGGAGCTTGATAAAATATGTGCATACATATATCACATTATAGCATGTTGTGGAGTACATTTACAATAAACCAACCATTTAGATTTTTATATTCTGTCAAGATTGAGGCATGTGTTAAATGCCTATTATCTGCATCTCTACACATTTGTGTCCTTAATAAATTGAAGTTTCTTTTCTTGCTAGTATGATCTAATTATTTATTTGTGCAAGATGTTTTGTCACTCCCAGTATTAAAATTTGGATGTTTATGAATAGTATATAGATACAATGGATGTCTCGAATAATAAAAGAGATAATTATTTTACCATTAATAGTGTTTAGTATTTGCATATGGTGTAAATTCAGTAGTTCTATTGGTGGTTACTTAGGGTCAACCTAAACAGTTCTTTCACACAGATCAAAAGAAGTAAAAAGTGATAATAAGAAGGACAAGTGAGAACTTTTCTAATCGTACATGTTGAATCTACAAGTGTTGTTGTTGTGCTCAATTTCTTATTGAAGTACCTATCAAGTGACAAAGTTTGTACAAATGTTTGAAATGATACTAAATAAGGTGGACCCGAGGGACTGAAGACTGAAATCACAAGACAATAATTGACTAAGATCTATAGGTGGCTGAAACATAATCACCTTGAACTCTAATCAGTGTTTGATTCTTACAAAGGCAACGTCCGACATATTATTGGTTAGCATTTCCAACATAGAAACCTGTACTGCACCTTTTTTTACTTGGCAATAGCATTGGTTCAATGAAATTAATGCATGATCTTGCTCTCAGGTAAACTAGTGTCATCCACAATGCTTGTGTAGAACATGAGTACATGCTCAAATCGACCTGTCTTGTCTGATATTGGTAATCATCTTCACTAACTTGTGGGTAGATAAAGGATCTTGGCCATTGTATCTGATGAGCCCCATAAATGGGTAATTATATGGGCTTGTTTTGCCTCCTAACATAGCTAAATCAACCATTCTCTTAGCTTATTTCTTGTTTTTTGATTATATTTATGCTTATCGAGTCAGTTGAGTTAGTATGATGCCATGTGGTCTAATATGTGTTTAATGCAGATTTTTATTGAATTCTGAAGACAAAGTCAAAGATTCAATGGACAATTGGCAGAGTAAATCGAAGTGGAAAAAGGAGAGGATTTATAGGAGGGAATCCCCCTCATTTATTACTCCCCACTTTGAATTCCCCTTCACGCAGCTCAGAGTACAAACAACCAAATCAATGCACTAGGAGGCAGCCAAGCAAGTGGAGGATAATTGATGTTTATCTCGAGTTTTGGGAGCCAAGCCTCCCTGATTTTAAGGAAGCTATTAGGAACTTCAACTTTATAAGTAGAGAGGCCTAGGGCCCCCTAGGGTTGAATTTTTGTCAGATTTTTGTTCTACTTTTTCTTATGTAAACTTTGCTCAACTTTGAGCTTATTTTTGGTGACAGTTTCATGTAATATTATTACTGTTTTGATAATAAAGATGAGATCCTTTTTGAGCTAGCACTGAGTTACCTCAGAGGGATGAAGCTCTTGGGTTAGGGCCCAATCCAAGCAGCCAATCTCCTCTTTGTTTGTATTTATATTCGTTGTTTTAGTTTATGGATTAGTTGCTGGTAGATGAATTTCTTTCTTGGTTAAGAATAAGTTGTTTTTGATGGTTTAGTAGTTTGTTTTCATTTGTGCTTTATATAGCAGGTTAAGTAGTGATAGAAAGAAGACTCAAAAGGCTAGCAATAGTGCCTTTGCCTCTCTTCCTCCCTTTGGGACTATGAATTGAGGCAAAAACCCTCTTGCTACCCCAAAAACACAGATTTTCCTTCTTCATAGGACTTCTAGTGTTTGCAGTTTGTTAGAAGGTTAATGCTTTGCTTTAGATATATTCCACCATGCTCACTTCTGCATTTCCAATCAGTATTCTTCCATGCTTTCTTTTCTTGTAGTGTTGCTCAACATTCACTTCCATAGATCATAGTTTAGACTAGTTTGACGCAAAATTATATTTTTTTATATGCACTCATTCCATTCCTTGTTTTGATCTTATTAGTTGATTGTCAGTTCTTTTGCAGTAGATCTCTTCTCACAGTAGGTCAGCCTATCAGCCATCACATTCTCTCCCTGATCCATGCCCTACAGGTCGCCCAAAGTTCACCTCAAATCTGCCTTAGTTTTCTGCCTTTTTCCATAGAACTTCTTCCTCCCTCCTTGAGCGAACCCAATCATCCTTCTCTCTCCTAGTGATTCTTGGTGGACCCTAGGTGCCTTAACACCTCATCCCAACCTTCATCTACCTTTTCCACCCACTCTCACACCCTCAAAACCTTCAAAACTGCTCTCAGCATCCTCCTGTAGACCTCCTATAGACCTCCTGTAGATCCCCTGCGTCCTCCTGTAGATTTTCCTATAGGCTTTCTTTTGAAGGCCGAATGTGGGAGAAGCCTCTAGAAGGCCACCCGAGACCTCCTAGGACCCATCCACACCATCCTACATCCCCTCAAGTCCCAAAGTCACCCTCCAACACCACCTATTCGCTTCCACCTTCACACACAATAAAATACATGCATGTCAAATTCACATAAAAATACATAAAAATCCAAAAAGATGTTTTTTTCTCAATTTCTTCTAGAAATAGCTTAAGTAGATGTTGTTTACTTCCTTGAGTAGGTAATGGCATTCATTTCATGGTTTTCATAGTGCTTTCTACAAAAGTAGGATTAGTTGGTTAATTAGGGTTTACTAGGTTTGCTTTACATTTCAGTCTTTCTCCTTTCTGCAATTAGAGTAGCCTCTATAGAGTAAGCTTTCCTTTCTTTCATCACATATAGAGCTTCTTCTAGAATCCAAAGAAGTTGGCTTCAGCTCCTAGTGATCTTGCACTGGCTGGCTAAGTGTCAACTTGTAGTAAGAACTAGTACTTGTGCATACAGCATCATCGCTTCCAAGTTTGTGACGAACTACCAGGTTGATAAGAGTAAAGTAGGCATCCGAGGAGTTGTAGCGTTATTGTTGCAATACTAGTGCTCACCACTTTTTGGCACCGTTGACAGGGAAGCTGTTAGCGTTAGAATTCACCTCAGGTTGAGGAAGGCAAAACTCGAGGCCACATCAAACCACGCTCAGCCTCGTAGCTAGCCCTACGAGGACAGGAGAGGGCTCTCTCCGGTCAATCTCGGAAAAAGGTAATCAAAGAGGCTCGAGATGACTGAATTGATGACTAATTTTAGGCTAGGTATGAAGTACGAGGACTATGGAATTTAGTTTTTGAAGTTTTGTTGAATTCAAGGGAAAGGCAATTTTGGGTGCGGGGATGAGGCACAGCTTTTGCAGAAGTCTACCTGGGGCAAGATAGGCGATTGTTTTGATGCCTTTAAAGTGAGTGAATGAATAGTCCTGACAGGTGAGGAGCTACGGAGAGCAAGGAAGTCTCAAGGATTCTCCTCAAACTGAAGAAAACATGGAAAATTAAACAAACTTAACGGCAGAGCGTAGCAAATTTATGGATTCTACCTTAACACTTCATTTCTTTAATTGCAGAAGATTAATTAAGGAAAGTGATACACATACACAACGTACAAGTACTGAGAGAAACACACCATCAACACATAAGGCCACATGAATCCCAAATAGTGCTGCAAAACCCTGGTCTATCCTTTGCCAAAATTGCAGATAAAATATGTACAATAGTGTATCAAGCTATTCCCAAGAGTCCAACCCTGAAAATGACTAAGAAAATACATAATATAGGCAAGCTAACACATTCCCTTGCCTCTAGGGGTCGAGCTCATCATCCTAGGAGCTGTTTCAACCAATTCTAAACAAAGCACTACAATCTAGGCAGTCAAAACAACTTGCCTCTATAAGCTAGGAAACCAATTCATGCATTAAATTTTTGCTATTTTATGAATGAATCATCTAGGATAGGTAAATAAGTGTCAAGTTAACATAAAGTTACATTAATTACATCAAGGAGGGTGAAAAATCCCATCACAAGTCAAAACTGGTCAAACTGGCTTCGTTTCCTGAGCTGAAGATGAAAACTTTGCAAAAAATCCTGATGCATAGCGCGCTTGAGCCCTATGCGTAGCGCGCCTTTCCACCTGCTTTTGGGGCACTTCCCGGCATCCAAATTGAGCTCAGGTTGGCTTGTTGGAAAGCCCTGGATGTCTACTTTCCAACACAAGTGGAATTTTCCAATTTGATGTCCATTTGCCCTCCAAAAGTGCATTCTCCCAAGGCTGCTACCTGTGTGTCCAAAAAGGGGCAGTGAGGTCATTTTTTGCATGTTTTTTGACCTTTTGGGGACCAAAACCTTGATGAAATGCCTTGGCAGTAGCTGAGCAGGTGTATTTCATCATGAAAAATCCAAAAATGGAAATCTTTCGTGATTTGGACTTCCCAATCTTAAGGGTAGCGCGCGGCGCGCTATGCGTTGAGCCCAAAAACCTGTTTTTTACACAAAAATTTCAAAATTGACAAAATTTTCCCCAAACTTGTTGAAATTTGGGTTGGGGGTCCCCAATCAAGTACTATGCTCAATTAAAGAGGCTTCGGCCAAAACACGAAGATGATCAAGCTCCTTTTGTCATTTTTTCTTCTTGACCATTTTCCTCAATTTTGCCTTAAGACTCCTAATTCGTGCCTTGTAAACCAGGTTCCGGACCTTGTAATGCATAACCATGTGTTTCAATAACGCATGATCTCTATCGGCCCTTTTCAGCCGTTCCTCCAAGTAGATGTTGACCCTCTCGAGATTAGCCTCTCGATCCTCATTTACCTGTTGCTCTAGAGAGGTGAACTCAATTTGCCTATGTTGGGCAGCTTGGCGATTCTCACGGATGTTCTGTAGCTCTATGATCATGTGCTAGTCCTCAAGCTGTTTATTCTGCTACTCTAGATACCTGATATATTGGGTCTTCTCTGATTCTGAAGCTGTCTCATCATGAATAGTAACAAACCTGGATGGCTCACCTGAAGGTCCCTCCTCATGCTTGGGCTTCTTGCCCTTATCCTGTACCTGCGGTGCTGCTGTCGAAAGCGAGGCCCCTTCCACACGAGGTGGAGATAACACTGCTTCTGTTGAGTGGAAAAGGCATTCAAATACCCTCTTTGGTAATCATATAACTCTACATCATTAGCTAAGATAAAATCTTCATCTTGCTGGGCGCCTGAACTTTCTCCATACTCTTCTTCTTTAGTGATGTTAATGGGCAGATCATCAGGAGTAAAGAAGTGATTTTGGTCCCCTACTACATCAGCATCTTCATCTGAATCTTGACTCACAAAATTCTGTAAAAGAGGAGTCTTGATCGGTTGTTGGGCTGCCGGCTCTTGTACTCTTTGTTCACGCTATTTAATTCTGAACTGAGGTTGTTGCTGGCCACGGTAATTTGGATTACAAATCTGCGGTTCTGATTTGTCAAGGTTCATTCTTTTGAACATTTTTTCCATCTCACGAAGCCAAGGCGGTTCTGATGTAGATTCTTCCTTTATAGTCACTCTTTTCTCTGCCTTCAACCGTGCTCTCTTGTCATTCAGATTCGCCTCAACATTAACAACAATCTTTTGCATATCTTCTAAAGTAGGCGGATCTCTATCCCGTAATGAATAAGCCATCTCCGAATCAAAACCATCCGGGAATTTGAGAAGGGGTGATTTTCTAGATGCTCTTAAATCATCCGGAATAGCATTATAAACTGTATTGAACCTGATAATGTAGTCTTAGACAGACTCACCATGATTGCGTTTGATATTATTGTTCTCGACATTGATCTAAAGCGGATCCTTTCTGAGTTCCCAACGATCTAGAAATGTCTCTGAAGTTCAGCCAACATAGGTATACTTTTGGCTCCCAAGCCTCTGAACCATTTTCTTACCTCTCCTCTGAATGTTTGCACAAACAATAGCATAGTTACATCCTCTTCGTCAATCTCATATAAATCACAAAAATTTGCCATTTTGTCTATGTGCTGCTGAGCGGACACACTTTGAGGAGTGCCATCAAACAAAGGAATCTTACTCTGATAATCCACCGACATATCATGCAAATCTTGAGGAAGAGCGAGAGGATCAAACCGAGCAGCCATTGCTCTAGGCAGATTTGGTCTAGGAGTAGTTGGTGGAGTAGATGTAACCGAAGTATGAGGAGTATGAGGAGGTGTATGTGGAGGAGAAGCGACGTGAGATGAGGAAAGAGAATTCACTGCGGACTGTTGATATGTGATTATAGGTTGCAGGGGAATAGTGGGAATGAAAGGCGGTTCGGTGGGATTTTTTGAAGCGGAAGCCGTGACAGCAAATCCAATATTCTCATATGCAATTTCTAGGAAATCAGCAAGATTTGCAACCGGAATGTCACTCTGAAGGTGCCTCAAGATAAAATTTTCAATTAATTTATTATGTTTTTCAACTTTAAGAGCTGCAGCAAAGTCAGGATTTGGAACAAGAGAATAAAGTGCACTTTCGGATTGAGTTTTAAACAGTGACAATTCAAATTTTTCGTCAAAGTTAAGTTCTTCAAGATACACAAAAATTGCAGGACGTGAATGAGATTTAACCAAGGGAGTCGCCGAGATTTCTTGACGGAGGATTTTTCTAATCAAGTTTGGATTTTCGTAAATAGGAGGTGGATCTGGATCAGGATTTAATCTCGTGTATCTTCTAGAAGCCAATGTGGAATTGTTCGGAACAATCAAAGGGACACAATAAATTTCAGCCTATCAATTTGCTAGACTCAACCATCCAAGGTCTAGAACAAATAACTGTACTCGGTAAATACAAATGAAGTACTTCATTCACAAGCTCACCGGAGATCGACTGAAGCAGCGTTTATCTACTTTCGCTTATGCGTAGCAAAAGCATTTCGAAGGCTACCTGGCATAACTTCAGACTCCGTCTAAGACTCATGAAGCAAACACATCAACCAGCGAACTATTTCTCCCCAGTATGGTCGCCACTATGTTAGCGTTCGAATTCGCCTCAGGCTGAGGAAGGCAAAACTCGAGGCCACATCAAACCACGATCAGCCTCATAGCTAGCCCTACGAGGACAGGAGAGGGCTCTCTCCAGTCAATCTCGGCAAAAGGTAATCAAAGAGGCTCGAGATGACTGAATTGATGACTAATTTTAGGCTAGGTATGAAGTACGAGGACTATGGAATTTATTTTTTGAAGTTTTGTTGAATTCAAGGGAAAGGCAATTTTGGGTGTGGGGATGAGGCACAGCTTTTGCAGAGGTCTACTTGGGGCAAGATAGGTGATTGTTTTGATGCCTTTAAAGTGAGTGAATGAATAGTCCTTACAGGTGAGGAGCTAAGGAGAGCAAGGAAGTCTCAGGGATTCTCCTTAAACTGAAGAAAACATGGAAAATTAAACAAACTTAAAGGCAGAGCATAGCAAATTTATGGATTCTACCTTAACACTTAATTTGTTTAATTGCAGAAGATTAAATAAGGAAATTGATACACATACACAACTTACAAGTACTGAGAGAAACACACCATCAACACATAAGGCCACATGAATCCCAAATAGTGCGGCAAAACCCTGGTCTATCCTTTGCCAAAATTGCAGATAAAATATGTACAATAGTGTATCAAGCTATTCCCAAGAGTCCAACCCTGAAAATGACTAAGAAAATACATAATATAGGCAAGCTAACACATTCCCTTGCCTCTAGGGGTCGAGCTCATCATCCTAGGAGCTGTTTCAACCAATTCTAAACAAAGCACTACAATCTAGGTAGTCAAAACAACTTGCCTCTATAAGCTAGGAAACCAATTCATTCATTAAATTTTTGCTATTTTATGAATGAATCATCTAGAATAGGTAAATAAGTGTCAAGTTAACAAAAATTTACATTAATTACATCAAGGAGAATGAAAAATCCCATCAAAAATCAAAACTGGTCAAACTGGCTTCGTTTCCTGCGCTGAAGATGAAAACTTTGCAAAAAATCCTGATGCGTAGCATTCCTGAGCCCTATGCATAGCGCGCATTTCCGCCTGCTTTTGGGGCACTTCCCAGCATCCAAATTGAGCTCAGGTTGGCTTGTTGAAAGCCCTGGATGTCTACTTTCCAACCCAAGTGGAATTTTCCAATTTGATGTCCATTTACCCCTCCAAAAGTGCATTCTTCTAAGGCTGCTACCTGTGTGTCCAAAAAGAGGCAGTGAGGTCATTTTTTGCATGTTTTTTGACCTTTTGGGGACCCAAACCTTGATGAAATTCCTTGGCAGTAGCTGAGCAGGTGTATTTCATCATGACAAATACAAAACTGCAAACCTTTCATGATTTGGACCTCCCAATCTTAAGGGTAGCGCGTGGCGCGCTACGCGTTGAGCCCAAAAAGCTGTTTTTTACACAAAAATTTCAAAATTGACAAAATTTTCCCCAAACTTGTTGAAATTTGGGCTGGGGGTCCCCAATCAAGTACTCTGCTCAATCAAAGCAGCTTCGGCCAAAATCCGAAGACGATCAAGCTCCTTTTGTCATTTTTGCTTCTTGACCATTTTCCTCAATTTTGCCTTAAGACTCCTAATTCGCGCCTTGTAAACCAGGTTCCGGACCTTGTAATGCATAACCATGTGTTTCAATAATGCATGATCTCTATCGGCCCTTTTCAGCCATTCCTCCAAGTAGATGTTGACCCTCTCAAGATTAGCCTCTCGATCCTCATTTACCTGTTGCTCTAGAGAGGTGAACTCAATTTGCCTATGTTGGGCAGCTTGGCGATTCTCACGAATGTTCTGTAGCTCTATGATCATGTGCTGGTCCTCAAGCTGTTTATTCCGCTGCTCTAGATACCTGATATATTGGGTCTTCTCTGATTCTGAAGCTGTCTCATCATGAATGGTAACAAACCCGGATGGCTCACCTGAAGGTCCCTCCTCATGCTTGGGCTTCTTGCCCTTATCCTGTACCTGCAGTGCTGCTATCGAAAATGAGGCCCCTTCCACACGAGGTGGAGATAACACTCGCTATGCCGATGAAGTCAACGAGACCCCTTCCACCTCGGGTAGAGATAGTACTCGTCGTGTAGATGCAAATAATGCCCTGTGACCTCGCTGATATGTCACATATGGAGGAACACTTATATGCTCAGTGACGGGAATGTCTGGCTGGTGTGAAGGTCCTCCCTCATCATGAACTATCTTGGGAGGTGGCTGTAATGGTGCAAAGTAATCACGAGAGATGAAATCTTCCCAAGTAATGCCCTGTTGTGCCAACTGATGCATCACTACAATTTTGATCAATGCATAATGATAGATGCTCTTGTGCTGATGTGCTGGGCTCTTCCTTTGTACTAAATGCACCATCCTCTCTATGTTGCGACGCATGAAAAATGGAATGTTCATCATACGTACCCTGGTAAAATGCATCAACAAACAGACATGGTACGCATAGAGACGTGAGAATCTGCCCTCGCAACTGAAATATCGAATGATGAGTTTCATCAATAGTGCATACTCATCCCTTAGGAATCTAAAAGGAAAAACTGTAGTCAAGTGTCTTATACACCCGGGCTTAATATATGGCTCATAGTCAAATCTGTCTAACTGCTGGCATTTACTCCATTCCTCCCCTACATTTGGTATCCAAGTGGCCTGAGCAATAATCTCAGGTGACAAGGTGAAATTCACTCCGGCAAGGTTTACATGACCATCCTGCAAATGTAGAACAAATAAACGGACTAGTTCCCGATGATGCTAGATTTGTGAGATCCGCTCACAGTATTCAAAACATGATTAATACCGAAAACAGTCCATTGCAAGTGGACAAGCTTGCAATTGAGCCAAAGAAGTAGGCTCCTCCCTGACATGCCGACCACCTTTTCCACCTTTGTGATACCTCCTTGGCACACTTACCTCTGGTGTAGAATCACTATCATAATCCTGCTCATAAGCTGACTCGGTCTCCGACATGTTCTTTAAAAACAAGGTAGCTTGAATATATATATGTTGATATACAACTGTGTGCAAAATTGACTGTAGACTTTTTCTTTTCCTCAAAATGTTGTGACCAAGGGGACACAAATATACAAGGGAATTGTTAGGAAAGGGGAAACATTAGGGAAATGGGGACAATGGAAATAAAACAGGGAATTTAGGGAAGGGAAGGGACATGAAAATCTTTAAGTTTTAGGGTTTGGGATGAGGTAGGGTAGGAAAAATATGTTTGTAGTAGAAGGGAGGGGTTAGGATTTGAGGGAGAATAGTGTAGGGTTTTATGAGGAATTATTGGGGAAAATATTGGTGAATATAGGGGGTGGGAAACAAAGGAAATGGGAAAACCTTGGCACCATTTATTTTTTAAAACCCTATAGCAATCTTGGCATTTAAATCCTTTTAGCAAACTAATGGAAAAGGAGGGTTTTTACACTTGGTTTTTCATGGCAAATATAGCATGATTTCTTTACATAAATCTTTCAAAACCAAGAACGAGCCGTGGATAAAAGCCTACCTGTGATTTGATGCGTGAGAAGAGGTGTTTGAGTGTGTTTCAGGCAAAGTTCTGGGCATAAACTCCAATGCGCCGCGCGCCTCACCCAACGCGCCGCGCGCTCCTGATGCGCCTCACCCGTGTAAAATAACACTGAAAATTGTTGCCTGATGCGTAGCGCGCCACTGGTGCGTCGCGCGCCCAACCTGATGCATAGCGCGCCCTGGAAACGGCCCGATTTGCTCACAAACTCACAAAATCGCCTTAGAACAATGCTCTTTGCTCTTGGAATGTGGAATGGGTTGCAAATGAGGAGAAATATCTTCATATAGACTCCTTGTTGATTTTTGCTTAACCCAAAACCCATTTTCTTATGTTTGGTTGTTGACACTTTTTGAAAATTAATAGGCTTTGACCTTTTTGGTTTCCCCTTTAAAATTGGTTGAAATAATGATTTTCTCTGATAATTTTTTGCAGGGATAGCTCTGATATGCTCTGGAAAAGGAGACCAAGGCTGCACTTGAACGATTGAAGAACTGAAAATTTTGACAATTTTTGCAAAAAAGAGATGGCGACTTATTTTCAAAACAGAGTTTTGAAGAGAAGTCCTAATTCAGCTGTACAATGATGAAAATTATTGAAGTGATGATCTATCAAAGACATCCCTGTGGCCTGCTGGTCTTCTAAGACTTTTCAAGACAAAATTGACTCAACCCTAGACCTAAGACCTCAAAATTTAAAAAATGATTGTAAATGACCTTTGAAGACTTATTTTAATAAATAGGCCTGAACCAGCAGTGCCAAGCACGAGGGGAATGAGTGACACAACCCACTCCATCAGAATTATGGTATGCCTAACAAAATGCAACTGATCAAAACTGATGGGACACCTAATCATGAAATGCAAAAGAGCTTTGATCTCTGACGGAGGGATAACTAGACCGGCTCTAACATTGGCTCCAATGGGGATGGTAGCTCCTTGGAGATGCCAAGAACTGCAAATATCTGTAAGAGATAGACAGTGCCTTCATCCATTGGGCGATGGAGTCATTATTCCGACACAAAATCTTTGAGAATTTGACTGAAAAACCAAAAACCGCTTTGACCAAACTAGACTCAAAACTAAAATATTTAGACAACTGCCTTGACAAACTTAGACTAACTAACCTTCATTTTCATAATTATAGCCTTCACCTCGGGCCCCAGACTAAAGATGATAAGTTAGTTTACATGTGCAATAGAATAAAAGTAAAATGATATGTACAATGATGATGAAATGAGTAGAAAATACTCAGAAGTAGCATCTCTTTAACAGCCGACCATTAATCGGCCCTCCAGGACATTCATCTCCATTCATTTCTTTGAGGAGGAAAGCATTTTGGCCGTGATATGCTGCAATCTTGTAAGGACCCTTCCATAAATTTTCAAATTTTCCATGCTTTCCCTTATCTTCATGTCGAGCATCCCATCTCAAAACTACTTCATCTAACTGAAATGTGTCCGCCTTTGCTTTCCGGTCATAAATCTTTTTGATGCGCTCCTGCAACTTGCAAGTGTTTTGAAATACCTCCTCCCGTGTCTGCTGTAAATGAATCATCTGATTAATCCTTCTCTGCATAGGATCGTCCTCACTACTCGCTTCTTGAAGCAATTTGACTACCGGGACAGCAAGCGAAGTTGGAAAAACCATGTCTGTTCCATACACCAACTCAAAAGGAGACACGCCAATAGACCTTTTCTGACTCACCCTATCAGCCCATAGTGCATTTATCAACTTCTTGTGCCAGCCCTTTTTACTGATTTCCAACAATTTCTTAATGATATTGACCAAAGATTTATTAGATGACTCCACCAATCCATTTCCTTGAGGATGGTATGCGGTTGAATGTCCCAAGCTGATATTGTACTTATAACAAAAATGAACCATCCTTTTTGACTTAAATGCTACTGCATTATCTGTGATTAACTTACTTGGGCATCCAAAACGTGACAAAATATTGGTTTCAAGAAAAGAGATAATTACCGCGTCCATGGCTTGTTGAGTAGGAATTGCTTCAATCCATTTTGTGAAGTAGTCTGTGGCTGTCAATATCCATCGATGTTGTCCTGATGATGCCGGATGAATTTCCCCAATGAAATCCAATCCCCACTGCTAAAAAGGTGCGCTGACTTCAATTGGTTTGAGAGGCAAAGGCTGTAGTTTCTGCTTCCCTTCGAAAATTTGGCATTCATGACAATTCTTAACAACCTTATATACATCTGAAAATAATGAAGGCCAATAATAACCTGCCCTTAGAATCTTGTTCGCTGTGGTTTTCCAAAACAGATGGCCTCCACAGTCACCTCTATGAAAGTCTTCCACAACTCTTTTGGCTTCTTCCTCTACCAAACAATTCAATAACATTCCACCAGGATCTTTCCAATACAATGCAAAATTTAGTATGAAGAATTTTGCAACTTTCAATTTCAATGTTCTACTTTTGTTTCTAGGCATTCCAGGAGGTGAAGACAAATGCTAAAGTACATATAAAATGTCAGCATACCAAGGAGAAGAAAGAAACATTTCAGATACCTGAACGGATGAATTCTCCTCATCTTCATCAGACATAGCAGCAATCAAATTTATGTCTAGAACTCGCAAATTCATTTCAGCCATTTACTTGGTGAGTCCTTGACCTTTGATCAGCTGAGTTGGTTTAATCTGCACATCATACTCTAATAACGCAGCAATCCACTTACCCCGCCTGCCTTCTGGATCTGCATGTACTAAAATATCTTTAACTGCTGCATTAGGAACATAAGCTAGAATATGGGAATGCAATATATACACACGGAAATCTTTCAAGGCCTTTACAAGGGCAAGTGATTGCTTCTCAATGATGTTATATTTCAATGCTCCATCTCTTATAATATGACTGAAAAAAGCAATGGGCTTTTCAACACCTTCCCTCTTCTGCATTAATACAGCTGCCAAAGTGTGCTCAGAAGCAAATGAGAACAAAATAAAATCCTAAGTGTAGTTTGGGCTGATCAAAATAGGAGCTGAAGAAAGAGCTAACTTCACTAAATTAAATGATTTCAACGCCTCTTCGGTCCACTTTACCTGACTGTCCTTTTTTAGCATGCTCGTGATTTCTCTAAGATGCTCTGCTAGATTTGGAATGAAGCGACGCAGAAAATTCAGTTTACCGTTGAAGGACTGTATTTCTTTCTTATTCCTGGGCTGTTCAATTTGCTGAATGGCTTCAACACGTGCAGGGTTAATACATATACCGTCTTTAGATATGATGTGACCAAGAAGTTTGCCCTCATCCATGGCGAAAAGACTCTTTTTCAGATTCAGCGAAATGCCATATTTTCTGCATTTTTGGAAAACAATTTTCAAATGATACAAATGTTCCTCATCAGAATTTGAAAACACGGTTAAGTCATCAAGATAAACAACTAAAAATACATCTTTCTCATTGGCGAAAGCCATGTCCATTGCGCGCTGAAAGGTGGCTCCTGCATTTTTCAAACCAAACGGCATCTTTGCATAATGAAATGTTCCCCATGGAGTGGTGAATGCTGTCTTGTCACGGTCATCTTCATGTACTAAAATCTGAATGTATCCTGAATAGCCATCGAGTAGTGACATTCTTGATGCTCCAACTACTCGCTGCAATATATGGTCCATTTTGCGCAGCGGATAATTATCTTTTAAGGACACCTTATTCAAATTTCTGAAGTCAATACATAAACGGATCTCACCTGTTTTCTTCCTTACTGGTACCAAGTTTGATATCCAATCTGAAAATCAGATAGGCACAATGATTCCTGACTTATACAATCTGTTTACCTCTTTTTCAATTGATGGCAGCAGTTTCAGATTGATTCTTCTCAACTTTTGACGAAAAGGCTTCTGATTTGGCTTAATAGGAATAGTATGTTGAATGATATTTGTGTCATATGTTTTTAGATATGAATAATCCCATGCAAAAACATCAGAAAATAAAGACAACAATTTCACATAGTCTGCTTTCGCCTTTGGTAACAATGACTTTGAGAGATTTACTCGCTTAGGATTCTCAACTGTCCCAATGTTTACCTCTTCAACACCTTTTTTAGTCGGTCTTAATTTCGGTTTGCGGGCCACATCATCTTGGTCAAACAGCTCCTCTAAAGGAATCAATCCCTTAGGAATAATGTTGTCTTTAAGTTGCAACACGTCCATTTGATTTACTTGTATATTATCACTACCATCATCATGTTCAGTATCTATTGAGGTATCTTTGAACTCACCCTTATTTTGCAGAAACTGATTGATCTCCTCATCATCTTGAAAGACTTGCCAACATCACTGGTTGTCTGGGACGGTGGGACGATGTTTCACATGAATCTCAAACTTGTTGCTAGAATTCATCGGAATTTTTAAATTGCTTGCTGCTTTAGCAAGTCCATCAGCAACACCATTTTGTATGCGAGGCACACATGTCAAGGTATGATCAGAAAATAACTTCAAAATATCTAAGACTGCATTTCGATATGCCCTCATACGAGGATGCTTGGCCTGAAACTCACCCTTAACTTGCTTTATCACCAACTCAGAATCACCATATACTGCAATCTTCTTTGCTTTCAGCTTTCTAAGAATCTTAAGGCCAGCAATGAGAGCCTCATATTCTGCCTCATTATTTGAACAGTCAAATGCTAGTTTATAAGAACACACTCTCACCTTGCTTGGAACTTTGTCTTGAGCGGAAAAGGGACTTCGAATCCACACACCAATACCAGCACCCTCACTACCTACTGCGCCATCAAAATCCATGGTCCAAAGACCATCCTCATCTTCTTCCAAGTGTTGAAATTGTGTTAGCTTTGTTTTTTCTGTTTGCTGCCCCTTATCTTCAGCTGATTGCTCCATAGTAGCTGGCTTTTCTCCTCTTTCCTTTTGCAGAACTTCTCTGAAATTTTCAGTGATCTCTGGTATATCTTCCGCCTGAACTAACTAACTATCTAGATCATTAAAACTATCAGCAAATAAAACAAATGACTCCAAATCTGTATGTACATAATTTACAGGATGATTGATTGGCTTCTCTTTGCTGGTTATCATGTATTTCATCTTTTGCTCTCGATATAGCTTTCTCATTTGACCGAAGACTGGAATTGTAGCATAAGAAAAGTCTAACTGTAGAGTACCCTTCAACTTAGCCCCCCAAGATCTTGAAAGTAGCATACCAAAACGTGGAGGAATGTCTGCCACAACCACATCCATCAAGACATTCTTCGCTGGGATTTGGTCTAAGCTAACAACCAAATCTTTGATGAGCCCGATACATCTTACACGGCTGGAATCAAATGAATACAAATCATGATATTTTCTTGTAATGTCTAACCCCAGTTTCTCCATGATCGCCTTTGGCATCAAATTGTGCGAAGCACCCGAATCGAACATAGCATTGTGCAAAACATATTCATGCAATCTCAAACTGATATAAAAGGGAGGAAAATCACTTTCAGGGGACTCACCATCCAATGCTAGCCCGAATATCAATTCTGGCTGATCATCTTCAACGTTCACCGTGTCAAACATGGGATCAAAATTCAGAATTTTAGAGACTTGACCTCAGTAGCTGCTGTTTTTCATAATTTTAGTCAAAGGAATAGATACTTTTAATTTGGAAATTTCATTTTCCAAACTGAATGTTGAAACATTGTCAACTTCTTTGACCGGAACTTCTCTCCTATCTTTGATTATATTTTCCTGATTTGTCCTCTCTGCTGCTGATATCTTGCTAGTTGTGAGATCAATTGTCTCCTTTCCTCTCTTCTGTGGTATCGGTGAATCCGTCTTTGGTGCTGTAGCTTCTTTTCTTTTTTGAATCAGATTGATAGGCACATCTCAGTTTCTCAATGAATATTGCTTCTGTTGAGTGGACAAGGCATTCAAATACCCTCTTTGGTAATCATCTAACTCTACATCATTAGCTAAGATAAAATCTTCATCTTGCTGGGCACCTGAACTTTCTCCATACTCTTCTTCTTTAGTGATGTAAATGGGCAGATCATCAGGAGTAAAGAAGTGATTTTGGTCCCCTACTACATCAGCATCTTCATCTGAATCTTGACTCACAAAATTCTGCAAAAGAGGAGTCTTGATCGGTTGTTGGGCTGCCGGCTCTTGTACTCTTTGTTCACGCTATTTAATTCTGAACTGAGGTTGTTGCTGGCCACAGTAATTTGGATTACGAATCTGCGGTTCTGATTTGTCAAGGTTCATTCTTTTGAACATTTTTTCCATCTCACGAAGCCAAGGCGGTTCTGATGTAGATTCTTCCTTTATAGTCACTCTTTTCTCTGCCTTCAACCGTGCTCTCTTGTCATTCAGATTCGCCTCAACATTAACAACAATCTTTTGCATATCTTCTAAAGTAGGCGGATCTCTATCCCGTAATGAATAAGCCATCTCCGAATCAAAACCATCCGGGAATTTGAGAAGAGGTGATTTTCTAGATGCTCTTAAATCATCCGGAATAGCATTATAAACTGTATTGAACCTGATAATGTAGTCTTAGACAGACTCACCATGATTGCGTTTGATATTATTGTACTCGACATTGATCTGAAGTGGATCCTTTCTGAGTTCCCAACGATCTAGAAACTGTCTCTGAAGTTCAGCCAACGTAGGTATACTTTTGGCTCCCAAGCCTCTGAACCATTTTCTTACCTCTCCTCCGAATGTTTGCACAAACAATAGCATAGTTACATCCTCTTCGTCAATCTCATATAAATCACAAAAATTTGCCATTTTGTCTATGTGCTGCTGAGCGGACACACTTTGAGGAGTGCCATCAAATAAAGGAATCTTACTCTGATAATCCACCGAAATATCATGCAAATCTTGAGGAAGAGCGAGAGGAGCAAACCGAGCAGCCATTGCTCTAGGCAGATTTGGTCTAGGAGTAGTTGGTGGAGTAGATGTAACCGAAGTATGAGGAGTATGAGGAGGTGTATGTGGAGGAGAAGAGACGTGAGATGAGGAAGGAGAATTCACTGCGAACTGTTGATATGTGATTATAGGTTGCAGGGGAATAGTGGGAATGAAAGGCGGTTCGGTGGGATTTTTTGAAGCGGAAGCCGTGACAGCAGATCCAATATTCTCAGATGCAGCTTCTAGGAAATCAGCAAGATTTGCAGCCGGAATGTCACTCTGAAGGTGCCTCAAGATAAAATTTTCAATTAATTTATTATGTTTTTCAACTTTAAGAGCTGCAGCAAAGTCATGATTTGGAACGAGAGAATAAAGTGCACTTTCGGATTGAGTTTTAAACAGTGACAACTCAAATTTTTCGTCAAAGTCAAGTTCTTCAAGATACTCAAAAATTGCAGGACATGAATGAGATTTAACCAAGGGAGTCGCTGAGATTTCTTGACGGAGGATTTTTCTAATCAAGTTTGGATTTTCGTAAATAGGAGGTGGATCTAGATCAGGATTTATTCTCGTGTATCTTCTAGAAGCGAGTGTGGAATTGTTCGGAACAATCAAAGGGACACAGTAAATTTCAGCCTATCAATTCGCTAGACTCAACCATCCAAGGTCTAGAACAAATAAGTGTACTGGGGTAAATACAAATGAAGTACTTCATTCACAAGCTCACCGGAGATCGACTGAAGCAGCGTTTATCTACTTTTGCTTATGCATAGCAAAAGCGTTCGAAGGCTACCTGGCATAACTTCAGACTCCGTTTAAGACTCATGAAACAAACACATCAACCAGCGAACTATTTCTCCCCAGTATGGTCGCCATTATGTTATCGTTCAAATTTGCCTCAGGCTGAGGAAGGCAAAACTCGAGGCCACATCAAACCACGCTCAGCCTCGTAGCTAGCCCTACGAGGACAGGAGAGGGATCTCTCCAGTCAATCTCAGCAAAAGGTAATCAAAGAGGCTCGAGATGACTGAATTGACGACTAATTTTAGGCTAGGTATGCAGTACGAGGACTATGGAATTTATTTTTTGAAGTTGTGTTGAATTCAAGGGAAAGGCAATTTTGGGTGTGGGGATGAGGCACAGCTTTTGCAGAGGTCTACTTGGGGCAAGATAGGTGATTGTTTTGATGCCTTTAAAGTGAGTGAATGAATAGTCCTGACAGGTGAGGAGCTAAGGAGAGCAAGGAAGTCTCAGGGATTGTTGTTGGGAAAAGTATCCAATACGAAATGACCCTATCCCACTCTAAGGGTGATAGTTCCTTAGCAACAATCAAAGAAAAGCTATCTGAGATTACTTCTTTATGAGATGTAAAAGAGGGGAGAAAGAAACCCACTAACCGATGTCTTTCGCTAATGGTTGATCCAATCTTCTCTCCTTGCTGCTTGCTCCCAGCTCCTTGCTCTTTCACTGGCCCAGCTACACCAAGATCCTGCAAAATGGCAAGAGAGGGAAACTACAAGAAGCATACATTCATAATTGATTCAAGGATTAGAATAAATCAAATACACAATATAACAATACACCATTGAGACACATGCATATAGAAGAACCTAAAATGCTTTATTAATGGAAGAAGTAAGGTTCAGGAAGTGATACAACCATAAGAGGCCCCAATCCAGCATCACCTTCCCAGCAGAAAGAAATCTCCTCTTCACCTCCTTCAAAGAAAATCACCCAATAGTTCTAAACTCAAACCAACAACAATTCTTTACATTCACAAGATTCCAGCCTCCTTAGACCTCATGAGAGAAATCTATATATAGGAGTTTTGGAGAAAGGATGAGTCAGCTTGAGGCTGGCATGAAGCTGACTAGTGTCCTCTCTCACTTCAGTTCTTCTTCAGTTCTTGAGTCCACTTGGAGGTTCTTGCTTCCACTTGGAGATCTAGAACCTCTTACTCATCACCAGTCGAATTCCCTGATCCAAGTGTCATTTTGGAAGCTTCCTGGGAATTGACACCTTGAGGAATGACTGTGCCACATGTCCAAACTCGCCCAACGCAGGTAGCCTTCTTTGCAGTTTACATTCAACGCAGGTAGACAGTGGAGCAGTTGACATTCAGTGCAGATGCTCAGTGGAGCAGTTGACATGATCCAGAATTGCCTTGTTTTTGAGTGTTTTCAGGTGGAGAACTTTTATTCAGTGCTGTGGTTTGCTGACCTTGTTCCTCTAGGGGTAGGAACAACATGTTTAGGGACTTTGGATCCCTTAGATTATGGACATTTCATGCTTCATGCTGTAAGGCACAAAAATGTCTATAGCAGTTGCCCCCTAAAGTATGAGGTCGTTTATCGGGTGAAATGCTTTATCAGGAGGATCCGAAGTTCATTCAATCGCTGAGAGGTGACCTGTAATAAGATACAATACAATACATTATTTTTCATACTGCTTTCATGATCTAGATGAGGCGGGCATTCCCATGCTCAGCTTTATAAATTCATTTTGTTACATAGAACAGACGATCGTCTGATGGTAGACTGATAATTTTGGTGAAAATTATCATCCTTTGAGTAGGATGATCATCTGCTGCAATGATGTACATGTCAAATGTCTTTATATTTCCTGAATATATATCGCAGCCCGGATGGATGAAACTAGATCCGGGGTCTTCAAACTCGTTCGATCTTCACTCTAAGTACAAGTCGATCCATGTGAGAATTGCGCTGAAGTCGAACATGGAAAGACATCGCTTGATTACCGGTCAATGATGTAAACCGTTAACAAGCGCGAGAGGAATCACCGATAATGATAATGACCCTCAAGGTACTGCAGTACAATTCATGTGGTGTGAATAAAGGACTTGGCGTTGAACACCACGCAAAATCTTCTGGTCGAAGGTCATTGATGTATACCTGTCGCCAGAAGTGAGAAACTTGCCATTGAGGCATGCAAGCTTCAAAGTACTGAAGGGGTTGTTCCTAGATCAACTCCTTGGATAATGAGCTGATGTCAACAAGGAGCGATCCGTCAAAGGAGGGCCTTAATGAATCCCACATCAGTGTCACGGAACGGAGCTAATGATTTTAATGGAGGTGAAAACAATCTGTGAAATATGATTCAAGGTGGCGGTCATGAAAGGATGAAAGATGATGTATGGTAGTGGATGGGACACGGTTGACTCTTTCTGAACAACATCTCTTGAACATATAACGACACTGATGCGATGGATCGGTAGCATTACCCCAAATGTGGATGGTTTGGCAAGACCATGGTGATGAGACCGGTGAATGAAACAACCCAACCCGATGTGGTACGGAGGAAAAGTGTAATGTTCAAGAGTGACTTGCTACCATTAAAGCTTTGAGGTTCTCCCAATTTTTCCCCAGTCATTTCTGACCAGTACCTCTTTATTTTTGTCAAGCTTGAGGAGGATAACATATGCTTGTTCTATAACCTGCCCTTCGGGCAAGCCCATCGCTATGTTTTAACGAGCCTAGCGATAGGGAAACTCGTTCTCGTCTAAAGACAAGTTTGTCGCTATTTAATCATTTTAACGAGTCTAACGACAAGGAAAACTCGGTCCTTTTCATTTTTAGAGAGTCTGAAAAGATACATAAAGTCAACTCCGAAATTCCTTTTTCGTCATCTAATCCCTTAAGTCCGAAAAAGTATAAAACAATACAGAAGGGATGAGTTTTCGATATCCTTAATGAGCTGAACAAAACAAGCGCTCGATCTTTTTGTGTAATAATCCCTCAGGTCCAAAAAGATTAAAATCTAGAGGAGGGATAGCTCTTCCGGTCCTTTAACGAGCTGGAAGGCCAAAACTCGGCAATCTTTTCATATTTTACGAGTCAGATGAAAAGAGCTTAAAGAAGACTCATCTTTTGAGGAACGAGTGATAAACGGGGATAGCAACTGATTCCAGGTATAGGTTGGAATTTTCCAATCACGGCAGTGTCACAAGGATGGCTAGGTGAAATCACTCTTCGCAGCTGTTTCTCAAAATGGGTAAACAATCATATGGAGGTGAACGATCGGCCAAATGAAAGTGGAGGTGGCAGGTGCAAACACGACCAAGGCTTTTTATGGCTGATAAATTTACGATCACAGTGGTTATTTACCGGGATAGGTTCATTTTTTATTTAAAAATGAGCTTAAACTCTGGAGGAAACATTGCTCACTGCTTATATTTATTTTTTAACGAGCATGAAGACCGCGTTAAAACTGCTCGGATCTTGCGTTTATTTTTTAACGAGCATGAACTTTATGCTAAAACTGCTCGATTATACCAGTCATAAGATAAGAATGTCTCCTGAAAGATCCCATTTTTTATAGAGCTTGCGCCTTACCAAAGCTATGCTCCCTCTCACCCTTTCTTTATGCAAGTTCAGAAACGGCTAATCCTACGAGTTTAAAGGGTTAGACCTACAGGTTTAAAAGGAGGACCTAAAAATTTAAAAAATAAATAGTCGTCCCTTGCTTGCACTCCAAAAGGTTGCATGCCCCCAGGTATAAGACAGAGTTTCAAGGTTACCTCTACTTCAATTCCATCGAAACTTTCGTTTCACCGGGAGAGGCTTACCTCTTTCAGGCTACCCAAATATTGTCTTGTTATTCTTTCAACAAAACACTTCCTCGGCAATGTCTACCGAAATAGACAAGGGTGAATGACCTTTGTCAAACATGTAACTTTGATAAAAGAATCTTATTCTAGAACAACCCCTCTTCCATCCACGGACGGGGTACGGACTAGTCATATTCTCTCGCGGAAATTCTACCTTATACCCAAAGTTTTCTCTGCCCAACGCAGACCAGGATGCATGCCCCCTGGGTTCCAGTCCCATCTTTCCGAATCGCTCGCACTAATCGGGAAGAAGGACTGGGGGTGGAGACATTTCTTGATTGAATAGACCATTCAGGGTTGGTATGTGACTATTTGCGATGCGTGATCCCGGAAATGAAAGTTGGTCTACGAGCTTGACCATTCTTCCTTTGTGTGGAAAACACATTACTCTAAAGAGTGAGGAGACTATTGCTCCCATGCAATATATATAGTCTCGTCCAAGGAGCAGGTTATAATCCAAGGGTCCTTGAACGACCATCACGTTCATTTGAATGGTCTTCCCTTTCAATGTTATAGGCACATTGGTGAGGATCCCTAGTGGTCGACTGGTTCCTTTATCGAAACCCGAGAGATTTCTTATCTCAGGCAAAAGCACCGGGGAACCCAGTGCTTTCCAAGAAACAGAGGAAAGGATACTCACAGATTCCCCTTCATCAATGATAGTGCCAGCCATTACCATTCTGTATATTTGGACTATGATTCTGAATGGTATACTGGCTGGCAACCGGGGTCTGCCTAGTTGGTTCCAATCAAAGGACACAACCAGGTTGCTTGGTGGTGGGACCGAATACACGGCCGGATATGACCCTGACGATGTTGCTTCCTGCGATAAAGGAATGGGCGCATTGCCCTGACGCTCGTCAGAGTCTGTGTTGATGAAAAGAATCTGGATGGTGTCATCCTTATTCTCTTCAGTGAGGGTGTCATTTGAAGATGAATCTCCAGTGACGATGTCATTTGAAGATGAAAATTCTAAAGGGAGAACCGGGTCAACTGCCGTATCGACCTTTGAACTTTCATCCGGTCTGGATTCAGTAGGTTCATTTTCAATGACTAACGCTTCAGTTGACCACTTGAGCGGGCCAGCTGTATTCTCAACCAACGAAGGACTTGGCACGAGTTTTTTGTATCCAAGAGGAAGTCTCAACGGTGAAACCGGACGATCTTCCAAAACTCTCTTCGCTTCGTCTAAGAAGGGACAACGGTGGATGGCGTGATCACCTTCACACAGTCTGCAGGGGGATCTTGCTCCCCCTCTTTGTCTTGAACCTTCACTTTTGCTGGTTGACGGTAAGCATTCAACATGGCTATCAGAGGTTGATGCTCCCGAATTGTGCAAACGAGGGGACCAGTCCCTTAGTATCCGGGGAATACAGGGATAATCTCTATGGAAGTGGTCTCCTCTACATATGACACATGGCGATTTAGGCCCGGTCTGTGCTGTGTGTGGATTTTTTTCAGATGTCTTTTGCTTGCCCCCAGTCGCCTTAGGCTCCTTCTTCTTCTTCTCTCTCTTCTTCTTCTCCTTCTTCTTCTTCTCTCTCTTCTTCTTCTCCTTCTTCTCCATGGGAGCTTGGCTTTTGCCGGCTCTACCTTGCGAAGATGAAGGATTGGAGGAAGAGTTATAGAAAGTAGAAGGCTGGTGGGCAGCTCTAGACTGATCTAACTTTTGACTCAACTGTTCAGGAACCATGGTGTTCTGAACTACATTGGTTGAGAATAGCCATATTGGCAGGCCAATTGTCAGTCCTGGAAGCGACAATGTGACCATGTGGGGTGCACCAACTTCTCCCCAAGAGGAGAAAGGACTAGGATTTCCATCATGGGGAATTCCTTGGTTGGTGCGTTCCATGTTCTCAATCTACAGATCAACGTAGGAATAGGAGGTGATTATGTTCCGATTTAAAATAAATTTTATAACAACGCTTTAGACACAACTTGCTTTTTCACTTTTTAAGAGTCGAGAAAAAGCTAAAGATGACTCTAGTCTCCTTCGATGTTTTAACGAGCCCGAAGTGACAAATGCTCGGATGGACTTTTTCAGTTATAGAGTTTGAAAAAGGCCAAAAGAAACTGCTCTGGAGATCTAGGCAGAGGGTGTGCCAAACTTTTCGCAAAACCACAGAATACGTTTTACGGTACGGGTGGTCAATCTTCGTGAATGCTGTGTTCAGTGCATTGCGATCAGTAGGGCGGCTGACACGGCTTCCTATGGATAAAGGCTTTGTTCCTATAGGGGTCTCCCAATATATACGCGATGGTAAGTGGGAGCATAAGTCCGTATTGATACTTATCGCTTCACCGTGGAGGAATCACCCAACCACTCAACGCTAAGATATCACGTTTAACGACGCTGGAACACGTCTCTAGCTTAGACCTCTATGTGTTTGCGTTATGTTTCAAAGCGTTGTTATGTAAATTCAATTTATTTTAGGTTGATCTTGTTTAGCAGTTTGCCTTTATGGATCACCACGAGATGTATGGTACAACTCCTAAATGCAGTCTAAAGATGAGAAGAAAGCTTTTTCAATCTTTTCAACTTATGAAAATCTTAACTACTGAGGGAAAAGAAAGACATCATCTTTTCACACAGATCATAGAGCACACACTAATGCACTTTTTCCTAAATCAACATGCAAGCTGTGAAAATGCACATGCACAATGCAGGTATTTCTTTTCTCTTTCTTAATGTTGGTGTACTACAAAAAGAAAGCTGTTGTATAACTTTGAATTCAATTTCAAGTGAAAGCAAACAAGCTTTTGTCCAAAATCAAAAGACACCTTAAGATTTACTTGTTTCAACACTAGGAATACATAAATTCAAACCATATGACGAAAGCAAAAGCTCAATCAGCTATGAACAACAAACAAACTAACTCTTAAGATCAGAACGACACTTATCACAGGTCTAGATCTAAGAGGCCATAGCAAGACTAGTTTACTTTCGTTATGGGAAACTGCAAATGATGTAAGAAATACACAAAGAACAAATACAATTTCTTTATACAACCGAGGCGGAATAGTGGCAAAGAAAGGTGGTTTCAGATAGGTACATTGACTGATAATAGGCTGCAAAGACAGAGATCTAAACAGGGCAATAAAGGACAAAGAACCCCAGCTGCACAAGGCCACACTCGTTCAGCGCAGGTAGAACACTGTCAGTTTGACATTCAGCGCAGGTAGCCCCTTCGGGACCTGCGATGAAATGCAGACTGCCTTCACAGTGCCTGCAATGAAGAGAGAAACTCTCGTTTCTCTTGGTTTCTGGGTCACAAATGCTCAAAAATACATTGTTTTAGGCCAAATCAAAGCTACCAATCAAGTACACACTAAAGGATGATTCAAAGGAGGATGAAAAGCCATCACTAAGAGCTGTTCAGAGTCTTTGTGGATCAGCTCTTCAAATCATAAACATGCCCAGAAACTGAGCTAGAGTAGCTGCCCTCTACTTTGCATTTGAAAGATCCAAAAAGAGTTTGATTCGATACTCCTTGTGTTTAGGAAATGAATAGAAAAAACACAAACAACCAACAAGATACGTTCCCCAACGGAGTCGCCAATTTGTTTTTGGGAAAAGTATCCAATACGGAATGACCGTATCCCACTCTAAGGGTGATAGTTCCTTAGCAACAATTAAAGAAAAGCTATCTGAGATTACTTCTTTATGAGATGTAAAAGAGGGGAGAAAGAAACCCACTAACCGATGTCTTTCGCTAATGGTTGATCCAATCTTCTCTCCTTGCTGCTTGCTCCCAGCTCCTTGCTCTTTCACTGGCCCAGCTACACCAAGATCCTGCAAAATGGCAAGAGAGGGAAACTACAAGAAGCATACATTCATAATTGATTCAAGGATTAGAATAAATCAAATAAACAAGTATAACAATACACCATTGAGACACATGCATATAGAAGAACCTCAAATGCTTTATTAATGGAAGAAGTAAGGTTCAGGAAGTGATACAACCATAAGAGGCCCCAATCCAGCATCACCTTACCAGCAGAAAGAAATCTCCTCTTCACGTCCTTCAAAGCAAATCACCCAGTAGTTCTAAACTCAAACCAACAACAATTCTTTACATTCACAAGATTCCAGCCTCCTTAGACCTCATGAGAGAGATCTATATATAGGAGTTTTGGAGAAAGGATGAGTCAGCTTGAGGCTGGCATGAAGCTGACTAGTGTCCTCTCTCACTTCAGTTCTTCTTCAGTTCTTGAGTCCACTTGGAGGTTCTTGCTTCCACTTGGAGATCTAGAACCTCTTACTCATCACCAGTCGAATTCCCTGATCCAAGTGTCATTTTGGAAGCTTCCTGGGCATTGACACCTTGAGGAATGACTGTGCCACATGTCCAAACTCGCCCAATGCAGGTAGCCTTCTTTGCAGTTGACATTCAACGCAGGTAGACAGTGGAGCAGTTGACATTCAGCGCAGATGCTCAGTGGAGCAGTTGACATGATCCAGAATTGCCTTGTTTTTTACTGTTTTCAGGTGGAGAACTTTTATTCACTGCTGTGGTTTGCTGACCTTGTTCCTCTAGGGGTGGGAACAACATGTTTAGGGACTTTGGATCCCTTAGATTATGGACATTTCATGCTTCATGCTGTAAGGCACAAAAATGTCTATAACAGGGATTCTCCTTAAACTGAAGAAAACATGGAAAATTAAACAAACTTAAAGGCAGAGCATAGCAAATTTATGGATTCTACCTTAACACTTCATTTGTTTAATTGCAGAAGATTAAATAAGGAAAGTGATACACATACACAACTTACAAGTACTGAGAGAAACACACCATCAACACATAAGGCCACATGAATCCCAAATAGTGCGGCAAAACCCTGGTCTATCCTTTGCTAAAATTGCAGATAAAATATGTACAATAGTGTATCAAGTTATTCCCAAGAGTCCAACCCTGAAAATGACTAAGAAAATACATAATATAGGCAAGCTAACACATTCCCTTGCCTCTAGGGGTCGATCTCATCATCCTAGGAGCTGTTTCAACCAATTCTAAACAAAGCACTACAATCTAGGCAGTCAAAACAACTTGCCTCTATAAGCTAGGAAACCAATTCATTCATTAAATTTTTGCTATTTTATGAATGAATCATCTAGAATAGGTAAATAAGTGTCAAGTTAACAAAAAGTTACATTAATTACATCAAGGAGGGTGAAAAATCCCATCAAAAATCAAAACTGGTCAAACTGGCTTCGTTTCCTGAGCTGAAGATGAAAACTTTGCAAAAAATCCTGATGCGTAGCGTTCCTGAGTCCGATGCGTAGTGCGCATTTCCACCTGCTTTTCGGACACTTCTCGGCATCCAAATTGAGCTCCGGTTGGCTTGTTGGAAAGCCCTGGATGTCTTCTTTCCAACCCAAGTGGAATTTTCCAATTTGATATCAATTTGCCCCTCCAAAAGTGCATTCTCCGAAGGCTGCTACCTGTGTGTCCAAAAAAGGGCAGTGAGGTCATTTTTTGCATGTTTTTTGACCTTTTGGGGACCCAAACCTTGATGAAATGCCTTGGAAGTAGCTGAGCAGGTGTATTTCATCATGAAAAATACAAAACTGCAAACCTTTCGTGATTTGGACCTCCCAATCTTAAGGGTAGTGCGCGGCACGCTACGCGTTGAGCCCAAAAACCTGTTTTTTACACAAAAATTTCAAAATTGACAAAATTTTCCCCAAACTTGTTGAAATTGGGGTTGGGGGTCCCCAATCAAGTACTATGCTCAATCAAAGAGGCTTCGGCCAAAATCCGAAGATGATCAAGCTCCTTTTGTCGTTTTTGCTTCTTGACCATTTTCCTCAATTTTGCCTTAAGACTCCTAATTCGCGCCTTGTAAACCAGGTTCCGGACCTTGTAATGCATAACCATGTGTTTCAATAATGCATGATCTCTATCAGCCCTTTTCAGCCGTTCCTCCAAGTAGATGTTGACCCTCTCGAGATTAGCCTCTCGATCCTCATTTACCTTTTGCTCTAGAGAGGTGAACTCAATTTGCCTATGTTGGGCAACTTGGCGATTCTCACGGATGTTCTGTAGCTCTATGATCATGTGCTGGTCCTCAAGCTGTTTATTCCGCTGCTCTAGATACCAGATATATTGGGTCTTCTCTGATTCTAAAGCTGTCTCATCATGAATGGTAACAAACCCGGATGGCTCACCTGAAGGTCCCTCCTCATGCTTGGGCTTCTTGCCCTTATCCTGTACCTGCGGTGCTGCTGTCGAAAGTGAGGCCCCTTCCACACGAGGTGGAGATAACACTCGCTGTGCCGATGAAGTCAACGAGACCCCTTCCACCCCAGGTGGAGATAGTACTCGTCGTGTAGATGCAAATAATGCCCTGTGACCTCGCTGATATGTCACATATGGAGGAGCACTTATATGCTCAGTCTCGGGAATGTCTGGCTGGTGTGAAGGTCCTCCCTCATCATGAACTATCTTGGGAGGTGGTTGTAATGGTGCAAAGTAATCACGAGAGATGAAATCTTCCCAAGTAATGCCCTGCTGTGCCAACTGATGCATCACTACAATTTTGATCAATGCATAATGATAGATGCTCTTATGCTGATGTGCTGGGCTCTTCCTTTGTACTAAAGACACCATCCTCTCTATGTTGTGACATATGAAAAATGGAATGTTCATCATACGTACCCTGGTAAAATGCATCAACAAACGGACATGGTACGCATAGAGACGTGAGAATCTGCCCTCACAACTGAAATATCGAATGATGAGTTTCATCAATAGTGCATACTCATACCTTAGGAATCTAAAAGGAAAAACTGTAGTCAAGTGTCTTATACACCCGGGCTTAATATACAGCTCATAGTGAAATCTGTCTAACTGCTGGCGTTTACTCCATTCCTCCCCTACATTTGGTATCCAAGTGGCCTGAGCAATAATCTCAGGTGACAAGGTGAAATTCACTCTGGCAAGGTTTACATGACCATCCTGCAAATGTAGAACAAATAAATGGACTAGTTCCCGATGATGCTGGATTTGTGAGATCCGCTCACAGTATTCAAAACATGATTGATACCGAAAACAGTCCATTGCAAGTGGACAAGCTTGCAATTGAGCCAAAGAAGTAGGCTCCTCCCTGACATGCCGACCACCTTTGCCACCTTTGTGATACCTCCTTGGCACACTTACCTCTGGTGTAGAATCACTATCATAATACTGCTCATAAGCTGACTCGGTCTCTGACATGTTCTTCAAAAACAAGGTAGCTTGAATATATATATGCTGATATACAACTGTGTGCAAAATTGACTATAGACTTTTTCTTTTCCTCAAAATGTTGTGACCAAGCGGACACAAATATACAAGGGAATTGTTAGGAAAAGGGGAAACATTAGGGAAATGGGGACAATAGAAATAAAACAGGGAATTTAGGGAAGGGAAGGGACATGAAAATCTTTAAGTTTTAGGGTTTGGGATGAGGTAGGGTAGGAAAAATATGTTTGTAGTAGAAGGGAGGGGTTAGGATTTGAGGGAGAATAGTGTAGGGTTTTATGAGGAATTATTGGGGAAAATATTGGTGAATATAGGGGGTGGGAAACACAGGAAATGGGAAAACCTTGGCACCATTTATTTTTGAAAACCCTACAACAATCTTGGCATTTAAATCCTTTCAGCAAACTAATGGAAAAGGAGGGTTTTTACACTTGGTTTTTCATGGCAAATATAGCATGATTTCTTTACATAAATCTTTCAAAACCAAGAACGAGCCGTGGATAAAAGCCTACCTGTGATTTGATGTGTGAGAAGAGGTGTTTGAGTGCATTTCAGGCAAAGTTTAGGGCATAAACTCCAATGCGCCGCGCGCCTCACCCAACGCGCCGCGCGCTCCTGATGCGCCTCACCCGTGTAAAATAACACTGAAAATTGTTGCCTGATGCGTAGCACGCCACTGGTGTGTCGCACGCCCAACCTGATGTGTAGCACGCCCTGGAAACGGCCCGATTTGCTCACAAACTCACAAAATCGCCTTAGAACAATTCTCTTTGCTCTTGGAATGTGGAATGGGTTGCAAATGAGGAGAAATATCTTCATATAGACTCCTTGTTGATTTTTGCTTAACCCAAAACCCATTTTCTTATGTTTGGTTGTTGACACTTTTTGAAAATTAATAGGCTTTGACCTTTTTGGTTTCCCCTTTAAAATTGGTTGAAATAATGATTTTCTCTGATAATTTTTTGCAGGGATAGCTCTGATATGCTCTGGCAAAGGAGACCAAGGCTGCACTTGAACGATTGAGGAACTGAAAATTTTGACAATTTTTACAAAAAAGAGATGACGACTTATTTTCAAAACATAGTTTTGAAGAGAAGTCCTAATTCAGCTGTACAATGATGAAAATTATTGAAGTGATGATCTATCAAAGACATCCCTGTGGCCTGCTGGTCTTCTAAGACTTTTCAAGACAAAATTGACTCAACCCTAGACCTAAGACCTCAAAATTTAAAACATGATTGTAATTGACCTTTGAAGACTTATTTTAATAAACAGGCCTGAACCAGCAGTGCCAAGCACGAGGGGAAAGAGTGACACAACCCACTCCATCAGAATTATGGCATGCCTAATGAAATGCAACTGATCAAAACTGATGGGACACCTAATCATGAAATGCAAAAGAGCTTTGATCTCTGGCGGAGGGATAACTAGACCGACTCTGACAAAAGCATCAGAGTATTTTGTGATTACTGCTTTCTTCTATTTCCTATTGCAACATTCTACTAAATAGTTTATTTTAGCAAAAGTAGAATAGTCATTTCTTTCAGTTTCTACATTTCCTTGCTTTCCTTTTCAATTCTGCAAATTTCATTTCAGCAAGAGTAGACTAGTCATTTATTTTCCTTCAAGTTCTACATTTCCTTGCTTTCCTTTTCAATTCTACAAATTTCATTTCAGCAAGTTCATTTCAGGTAGTTGCAATTTGTGTTGTTCAATCAATTTCAATTTTGCAGGTACAATTAGTGTGAAAAAAAACAAAAACCAACCAAAAAGATTTCCTTTCATGCCTCATAGGAATAGAGATAATTCAGGAAAATTCTTGCCCAACACCCCCACCACATCACACAGCCAACCTTCTCTCTTCTTCGGTGGCAGTGATCAAGAAGAACCTTTAGGTGAACAACCAGAGATATTTGAAGAACCTATAGGGGAAGAAGAAGAAGAAAACATCCCTCCTGAGCCAATGGCTGAAAACAGAAATGCTAGGGGAAATGGAGAAAGAATAGAGGGTACCTTTCCCATTCGGGACACCAATGGAGACACCAAAATGAAGAATATAAGCCCTTCAGCCCTACCTCTTTTCCATGGTTTGACTACAGAAGATACTGACACATTCTTATGTGAGTTTGTTGTCATCTGTCGAACCTATGACTATGCAGAAGACAAGCAAAAGTTGAAGCTATTCCCTTCTACTCTCAAGGATGGAGCATTACACTGGTTCATGGGGTTACCTGGCAATAGCATCACAACTTGGGCTCAGATGCAGCAGGCCTTTAATGAAAAGTATCGAGACTACTATAGGTCAAAAGATACCAAAGAAGAAATCTTCCAAATGACCATGGGAAGTGATGAATCCTTGGAAGACTATGAAGAGAGGTTCTAGCTCAATTACAAAAGGGCCAACTGTCCACTTGACCTTGAATCTCTGAAGTTGGTCCTACTCAAGGGAATTTCAGAAGACCTTCTAGACACCCTCCATCTACTGGCCAAGGGAGACATCTACCAACTATCTTATGAGGACATAAAGACTATTTTTAGAAACCATTCTAGAGTAGCTAGAAAGAAAGGTAGGGGGAGTCAACCCATAGCCAGTACCTCCTCTTCCAATTCATCCATTAAAGGTGAAATTTGAAACATGCTGGAACACTTCAAAAGTGAGATGCTGCAGACTCTTGCAATGCAAATGGATACCTTGCATATGAAAAGAAAACAAGAGGAAGCAGAGAGGGATTTGGCCATCTTTTGTCCTAGATGCACCAGGAGGCATCTTAGCAATGAATGTCCATTGAACTCTATAGAGGTTTGTTCAGTTTGTGAAGAAGATCATTCTACAGATAAGTGCCCTTCCTTGCCCGGATTTAAAGCTGTATACCAAGGGGTCGAGGGAGCCACTGAACCACTCTATTTCATGAACCAAAGGAGACTGCATGGACCAAGACCATACCAGTAGGGGATGCAAGGGACATCTCAGGCATACTACAACCCCAACCAAGTCACTTCCATACTTTCTTGGGGCCCTCCTACTCATCCTTCCTCGTCCACACCTCCTCCTTGGTCCTTCCCATCTCAATGTCATGCCCAACTAGCCACTCATTCATTTCAATCCTATGTTCAGCTGCAACCTTAGTGGAATGCATCTCAATAGGGGCGAAGGCTCCAGTACAACTCTACTCCCACTCTTTTGCCTACACCACCTACTCAACCACAACCATTACCTTCTACTCCACCAAGGCAACCCCAAACGCCTGCCCAACTGAACTCGAACCTGAACAACAGACAGGCTCATCAAATATATAGTTGGGAACCATCATACCCAACTTATGTTGTGGAGATTTAGGATATTAACCTGCGATCTAGGAAGGTTCTCCCAGATAGCCAGCCTCCACCCAGAGAGGTTGAGGAAGATAAAGAGGAAAGCCAACCTAAAGAAATTCCACCCTTTCTTAAGAGACTCTCCAGGGCAACACAGCCTACCCCAGAAGAAACTGAACTTCTGGGATAATTGCAATAGTTATGTGTGAAGTTACCACTTCTCCAAGCCATAGAATATGTGCCTATCTACAATAGGTTGATTAAAGTGAAGTGTTTTAGGCATCCAGGAAGGAACAAGAGAGATGCTCGAACCATCAATGTCATAGGACAATTGTCCAACCTAATGTTGGGGTAGGTAATCTATCCAAAATATCTGGACCCAGGAAACCCAGTAGTTGATGTCCACATCAATGGCACCATGATCCCACCTACCTTGATTGATCTAGGAGCTGCCATTAATGTGATGACAAAGGAAACAATGCTCAAATTTAACCTCCAGGACTGCTCGAGGAAAACCATGACAGTTCTACAGCTAGCAGACCGCTCCACCGTGATCCCTAAAGGGATTGTGGAAGATGTGATGGTCTCCATTGATTCTTGGGAGTACCCTGCTGATTTCTTAGTTCTCCAGTCAAAGGAAAATCTCACTGGGTATCCTCTCATCCTGGGAAGACCCTGGTTGGCTATTGTTGATGCCTACATTAGTTGTCGAGCTGGGAACATGACCATAGATAATGGGCATATGTCCAAGCAGTTAATCCTATACCCTCCTGCCCAACCCTTGCTAGAACATGATCTACCTCTCTGCTGGAGGAGGAGGATGAGGATGAAGTCTATTATGCACAACTTTGTGCATTACAAACTGTCATGGGGGCAAAACCGCAAGATGAGGATGATATGATTGAAAATTTGATTCAGAATCCACCTCCCAGTGTATTACCCTTAGAGGACATAGTGAGAGAAACCCAAACCAACCCCTCAGCTGATCTCTGTGTGGCCGACCTGACCTCTCTCTATGTTAAGAATATAGAGTTTGGCCCAAAAAGAACCTTGAAAATCAATCCATACCTATCCACTTCGCAGGGGAAGGAGCTATGCAGCTTATTGGGAAGACATTTAGATGCCTTCGCTTGGAGTTATAAGGAGATGAAGGGAGTACACCCTTCAGTATGTACTCATCATTTATACATTAAGGATGATTGCAAACTAGTTAGGAAGACTCAAAGGAGGCTGAATCTAGCACTTCAAGATATTGTTAAGGAACAACTGTAGAAATTTCTTGATGCAGGATTCATCTATCCTATCTTTGAAAGTGAATGGGTCTCTCCTTTGGTGCTAGTGCCAAACAAAAATGGTAAGTGGAGAATCTGTGTCAACTATCAGGAATTGAACAAATCCACTAAAAAGGACCATTTTCCTTTACCTTTCATAGATCAAGTGTTAGATGGTCTAGTGGGGAATTTTGTTTTATCCTTCTTAGATCGGTTTAGCGGGTACAATCAGATTCAGATTAGCCTAGAAGACCAAGATAAGACCACTTTCACTTGCCCTTGGAGTACCTTTGCATACCGGGTCTTTCCTTTTGGTTTGTGCAATTCTCTAGCCACTTTCCAAAGGGTGGTATTGAGTATATTTTCTGAACTAGTTCATGATGTAGTGGAAATATATATGGATGATTTTACTCATGTTTCTGACTTTTAGGAAGCTTTATCTAACCTAGGAAAATTTCTAGACAAGTGTATTGAGATGAACCTATTCCTCAGTCTAGAAAAATGTGAATTTTTTATGAGTGAAGGGACCGTGTTAGGTCATGCAATATCTCAACAAGGACTACAGGTGGACTCCAACAAGATTGCTATCATCCAAGGGGTCCCACCTCCTCAAAAGGTCAGAGATTTCAAAAGTTTCCTAGGCTTAGCTGGATATTATAGAAGATTCATTAAAGATTTTAGTAAGCTAGCCTCTCCTTTCTTTGGCCTTTTAGGCAAAGATGATAAGTTCATATGGTCCAAAAACTGTTAAGAAGCCCTAGATACCTTGAACAGTAAGTTAGTAACCACTCCAATTCTCAGAGGGCCAAACTGGGCCCTACCCTTTCACATTCACACAGATGCCTCGAACAAAGCAATAGGAGCAGCCTTAGGACAAATTGATGAAAAGTTTCCTTATGCCATATACTTTATAAGCAAAAACTTTTCAAAGGCAGAGTTAAACTATACAGTGACCGAGAAGGAACTCCTAGCTGTTTTGCATTCCTTAAACAAATTCAGACATTATATCACAGGCTACCAAACCTTCATGCACACCGATCATGCTGCAATTAGATATTTGATGAACAAACTGGATGTAAATGCTCAAATTATTATATGGTTGCTTTTACTGTAGTAATTTGATCTGACCATTATTGATAAGCATGGTAAAGAAAATGTTGTTTCTAACTTTTTGTCTAGAGTAAATTTACTTGTAGTTGAAGAAGGAATGGTGGATGACCAAATGCTAGATGATCTATTTGCTATTTCAATACTCTCTCCATGGTTTGTTGATATAACAAACTACTTTGTTTCAGCACAGTTTCCACCACACATGTACTCAAAGGAGAAGAGCAAGATAGTAAGGAAAAGCACCCCTTTCACCTGGATTAGGGGTAATCTCTTCAAACATGGCTCAGATCAGATCTTGAGAAGATGTGTCAGGGAGGAGGAAGTCTTTGACATTCTCTTGACCTATCATGACAGGCCTTGTGGAGGTCATTTTGCAGCAAAGAGAACTGCCTTCAAGATATTACAAGCAAGCTACTATTGGCCCACTCTTCATCAAGATGTGAGGAGATACACTGGCCAATGTGATCGGTGTCAAAGGATGGGAAAACCTACTCCAAAGGATGAGATGCCCATGCAACCTCAAGTGACCTTCAAGCCATTTGAGAAGTGGGGCATGGACTTTGTGGGTCCTATCAGCCCTCATTCAAAACAGAAAGAATACACCATAGTGTGCACCAATTACCTAACAAAGTGAGCAGAAACAAAGCCAATCAAAGTAGCAACAGAGGAAAAAGTAGTTGAGTTTTTGAGAGAAAAATATTCTACAAGTTCGAGTATCCAAGAGAATTAGTCACAGATCAAGGCAGTCAGTTCACTTTCAATTGGATTAAAGACCTACTCACACATCATAAAATCAAGCACAAGACTTCCACCCCTTACCATCCACAAGCTAATGGGTAGGTGGAAGTCACTAACAGAGCTTTGGAATGAATTCTAACCAAGGTAGTGAGTACTAGCAGAAAAGATTGGACGGATAGATTAGTTGAGGCCACCTAGGCCTACAACACAACATGGAAGACCACTAAAGGGTTCACACCCTATGAATTGGTATATGGGAAGAAGGCTTTGTTGTAAATAGAATTTGAATTCAATACCCTAAGGATGGTAGCTCAAATAGACCTGGATTTCAGCCATGCATAGAAGGAAAGATTACTCCAACTCAATGGATTGGATGAACAAATATTGCAAGCCCTTCTCCACACGGAGGTAGTTCAGCCTCAGAGGAAGATATGACACAACAAAAATATCAAGGAGAAGAAATTCCAAGAGGGAGATTGGGCATTGCTTTATGATTCAAGATATAAAGACTTCAAAGGCAAGATGAGAACAAGATGGCTGGGACCCTATACTATGGAAAAATGCAATGAAAATGGTTCAGTTCTGATCAGAACCATTGATGATGAAGCCATCCCCATGCTTGTCAATGGACATCGGTTGAAAATTTACAAGAAGCCCCTCTCCAAGTGAGAGTTCATTGAAGATTTGAATAAGACAGTGATGGTAGTGGAGCATGTCTTAGCCTCCACTTCACCCACTCACTAAAGAAAAGAGAAAAAATAAAAAATAAGGACTCAAGTGAAAACCTCCATGAGGTGCTTGAGTCCCATGATTGGGTTGAAAACGTATTCTGAGGTGGCCCAGTGATGCCAAAAACCAAAAAAAGAAAAGAAAGGAGAATAAGATCCCTGGGTGAAAACCTCCCTTGGAGGCGCCCAGGGCAGGAAACTACGGTGAAAACCTCCCTAAGGCACCTTGGTTGTTTTCAAAAAAAAAAAAGACACGAAAAAAATAACAAAAAACAAAAGGAAAAGAAAGTTGAATTTTAATGTGCATTGCAGGTTTGCAGGAAGCAAGAGAAGATGCCACGGAGCCCTGACACTCACACCAGCACCTATTTCATCTCCTCCAAACTCTTCTCCATCATTTCTGACCTTTCTTCCACCCCACTGTGATCCTTTTTCAAAAACTGTGTGTTCTACGAGAGGCTCTGTGTTTTCTACAGGCAGCTCCTGTAGGAATTACAGAGAGCCAGAAATGGTTCCAAAAAGCAATTTGAGGGGTAGGGAAGCTTTATAAAGGACATGTAAACCCTCCTATAGCTATCAACCCTCCTTGCCATCCATTCCACACCTACATCACATCATCATCATCATTTTTCCTTCCTGTCACAGAAAAACAGTTTTTAGTAAAAAGAGAAAAAACACAAGTAAGAGAGGAAGAAGCACCTTAAACCTCACCTATAGCTTACCTATCACCTCTCCATCTCCATCTACATCTCCGACATCATCCTCACAGCTCCCAGCACAGAGATATGCTGAAATTTCAAGGGGAGAAGCATCTACAAGAGATCTTATACGAATTCATGTAGCAGCTAATCCCATTGAAATCAAGCCACAACAACAAAAAAGTGCAACCATGAAGATTGAAGTAGACATCTAAAGCTTAAATATAGCTAGAGGATACCCACACAAGACAAAATTCCGCACATTAGAAATCAGATAGCATGCAGCAAAGGAAATACAGGCATGCAACAATAGAAGGAGCCAAAATACTTCACAGCACATACATTCGACTCACACGTAAATGACTAACCCCCTCCTCTATTTGCATTTGTGTAATTGAAAGATATGCATGAGCAACAAGATGGTTGAGGTTAAATGAGGAAAAGGTGGCCAGTTAACTTGGCCACCCTCATCTAGTTGACTGCACTCATCTGAAGATGTCACCGACACTTGCGCATAGTCAACTCACAGAAAGATACCAACAACAGGTAGTGGAGGGTATGTAAACTCTGATGCAATAATGAGAGGTGATTGCGGGAAGGAACCATGATGACAAGGTAGGTGGGGACCAATGGTCCAAGTATGGCCAACATACATTTTTTCCAGCTCACCCCCATCACCAAAAATATCGAAAAGAAGTAATAAGTACTCGTCCTCGAGCACTCTCACCACCCTTTCCTTCATTCTCTCCTCGTAAACTTAGCTGCAACAAAATCCTTGTGCCCCCACAGCCTCGAAACCATTGTTCTCCATTGATATCACCCATCCTCCTACTCTCAGCATTGTCTACAGGAGCACTTACAGGTTTTACAGGAGCACTTACAGGTTTTACAGGAGCACTTACAAGTTCTACAGGAGCACCTACAGGCAGTTTTACAAGAGGGGCAGTGAGTTGTTTTTAAAAAGGAAACACAGATTTTTAGCATGATTTCTAGCTTGAGGAGGTAGGCTCCATGCATACCCACCTTGATTATCAGTATTTGTAAGGAATTATATCATTCTAAGGAGGAATTGAGTCCATATAAGTAGTACATAAAATTTTCTGCCTGTTTCTAAAAAAAAACACAGTTTTCCTCTCTTTTCCTGTTTTCTTCAACAATATTGTCTCCATCTCCACATTTGGTGTTCCAAAGTGGTATAAACACAATGGCATGAGGGTTCATGAGGAAGGAGCCCACTAATTCCACCAGGCTCCATGAACATCCCCAAGTAGTGGCCATATTCACAAGGGCAAATTTGATAAACTCTTTTGAGAAATTCTGAGGGTTTGATGAGAAAATTGCTGAGGAATTTTTCCTCTCTTTAGTTTCTCACTCAAGAACACATGCCATTGTCACTTTTAGAGGTCTTTCCATGGAGATAACCCCTAAATCTATTAGTAGGGTTACTACCCTTCCTCTTGGATTACCTTGGAACAAAGATCAAAAACCAATTAGACAAGCTACCAAGAAAAACCTCTTCCAAAACAATGAACATCCTATAGAGGATAAAAATGGCATTAAAAGGGCTAGCATGCCATACCCTTGGGATGAAGTTAGTTACCAAATCATCAAATACATTTCCTGTGAGGGGAAGTACAACATAGTCTATGGCTACCATTTTATAATCCTTCATGAGCTAATATATGGTATGGACACTCCAACACCCTAGAAGCTCAGCATACCTTATTTCCTCCTGCAGTCCCTCATAGACTCCGGCATTAAGTTTAAGGTAGGGGATTCAGATTGGCTAGCTCACCATGGGTTAATCAAAATCTTAGTGGAAGAATCCCTCCATACATTCACACTCCCTATAGCTTCGAAAGTATTCCAAAACATGACAGCAGAAGATGAGATAAAGGCCCTCACCTATGATATCAGTCCTTCTGACAGTGAGGAAGAAGAGCAGAAAGGTAGAGAAGGTGAAGTAATTGATGACTCAGCAGGACCAGAAGAGGAGAAGGGTGAAGAAACAGAACAGGAAGAAATGGAGCAAACAGAGAAAGGAAAGGAGACAGAAGGTGGAGAAAAAGAGGCAGTAGAGGCAAAACAAAGAGAGGGGTCCCCTCAGACCCTGGAAAGGGAGGCAGTAGTTGCCCTCACTACTTTGAGCACACCAATTAAACTAAAAGAAAAGAGAAAAAGGGAGGCATCCCTATATTTCAAGGATAGGAAAAGCACAAGGATCAAAACAGGAAAACCCCAGACATCTTCAACAAGGCCAATTACAATTCAAGATTCACCCTCTGTCAAAGGGGAAGAATCTCCCTCTAAAACCCCTATCACATATGAAAGAGGGACTCCTTGATCTTCCACCTGGAGGTAGAAAGTGCAACTACAGGACCCAAAAACAGTCCTAGAAGAGGCACAAACAGTTCTACAATAGTCACTGTCAAAGCTACAAGAGACCGAACAGCTTGAGAAAATAATAGAAGAACAACAAAAGGGGAAGGAGGAAGCTACAGAGCCACAAGAACCTGATCCTCAGCCTAGCCTTGCCTCCTATTACCATCTTCTTGAAGGAGGAAGGATAATTCCACAATCATTTGCAATTCCACTATTCTTTGAATTAGAGAAGGAAATAATAAGAACACATAGGTGGATGAAAATAGCCAAATCTAAGGGAGTTGAGGATGTTGGCCGTATGGAAAATAAAATTAGAGAAATGGGTAGAGAGTTAAGTGTTGTCAGACATAGGGAAGCAATTGCAAGAAGCCAACTTCAAACTAAAAATGAATTGCTAAGGAGGCAACTAAAGGAGAAAGAGACCCAGCTGGTATGCATGGCTAGCTTATCAATGGAGGCACTACAATGTAGAACACTAGCAAAATCCTATGGCTTATACCTCAAGGACCAATGGTTACAATTTTAGATCAAGACTTTGCCACAAAGAGGCACAATGCCTTTCCAAGATGACAGACAATTTATGGACCTGTGTGATGAAACACAGCAGAAGATAATGTAAAAATGGAAGAATTCTACCTACATAATATGGCCCTCACAGACATGAATGTGTGGGACCCCAATGCTAGGCTAGGGGATCTACAACTAATGGCCATGGCTTCATGGATGAACCATGAAGAGTTAAGGGAAACAAGAGTAAAAAGGTTGATGATAAGAGAGTAGAATGAGCCATTAATGATCAGAGTTGAGCCATCAGATCCCATGGATCTCATCAGCACACACCAGCTGCTGGTCGATAATCCTCAAATTGCCCCTAGATATATAAGTGATCAAGCATAGGCCATTGCACATTTTGAGGACATAGAAAGGTTGCTTGGGGATGACTGTGTGCATGCATGTATGAGGGGATGGAACGCCTTAACACACAGTCTGAAGATCAGGGAATATCATTCCCCAATGAGGACGAATGAGGCACTAAGGAGAGTGTCAATGTACAAGCACTCAATGCAGAGGTTGCAGCTCAATTGGATTGGCCTCGAACTGAGTCCACAACTGTTGTTAGGCAGCTAGAAGGAAGAACATAAGAAGAAGAGTAGAGGCAGTGGGAATAGATAGAATTTAAAGCAGGCTTCTATGACAAGGAAGAGGAAACAACATCAGAAGCTTGGGATGCTAGAGAGGCCACCAGGTCCATAAAAGATGAGGAGATGAACTAAGTTGTTTAGAGGATGAGCAACACCTTCAGTAGGGGGTGATGATGAGCCCCATAAATGGGTAATTATATGGGCTCATTTTGCCTCCTAACATAGCTAAATCAACCACTCTCTTAGCTTATTTCATGTTTTTTATTATATTTATGCTTATGGAGTGAGTTGAGTTAGTTATGATGCCATGTGCTCTAATATGTGTTTAGTGCAAATTTTTGTTGAATTTTGAAGACAAAGTCAAGGATTCAATGGACAATTGGCAGCAATAACTCAAAGTGGACAAAGGAGAGGATTTATAGGAGGGAATCCCCCTCATTTATTACTCCCCACTTCGAATTCCCCTTCATGCAGCTCGGAGTACAAACATCCAAATCAATGCACTAGGAGGTAGCCGAGCAAGTGGAGGATAACTGATGTTTATCTCGAGTTTTGGGAGCCAAGCCTCCCTGATTTTAAGGAAGTTGTTGGGAGATTCAGTTGTATAAGTAAAGAGGCCTAGGGCCTCACTAGGGTCGAATTTTTGTCAGATTTTTGTTGTACTTTTGCTTATGTAAACTCTACTCAACTTCGAGCTTATTTTTGGTGACAGTTTCATGTAATCTTATTACTATTTTGATAATAAATATGAGATCCTTTTTGAGCTAGCACTGAGTTACCTCAGAGGGATGAAGCTCTTGGGTTAGGGCCCAATCCAAGTAGCCAAGATCCTCTTTTTTTGTATTTATATGCTTTGTTTTAGTTTATGGATTAGTTGTTGTTAGATGAATTTCTTTCTTGGTTAGGAATAGGATGTTTTTGATGGTTTAGTAGTTTTCTTTCATTTGTGATTTCTATAGCAGGTTAAGCAGTGATAGAAAGAAGATTCAGAAGGCTATCAATAGTGCCTTGGCCTCTCTTCCTCCCTTTGGGACTATGAATTGAGGCAAAGACCCTCTTGCTGCCCCAAAAACACAGATTTTCCTTCTTCATAGGACTTCTAGTGTTTGCAGTTTGTTAGAAGGTTAATGCTTTGCTTTAGATCTCTTCCACCATGCTCACTTTTGTATTTGCAATAAGTCTTCTTCCATGCTTTCTTTTCTTGTAGCATTGCTCAGCATTCACTTCCATAGATCATAGTTTAGACTAGCTTGATGCAAAATTCTATTTTTCTAGATGCACTCATTTCATTGCTTGTTTTGATCTTATTGGTTGACTGTCAGTTCTTTTGTAGTAAATATCTTCTCACAGCAGGTCAGCCTATCAGCCATCACATTCTCTCCCTGATCCATGCCCTACAGGTTGCCCAAAGTTCACCTCAAATTTGCCTTAGTTTTCTTCCTTTTTCCATAGAACTTCTTCCTCCCTCCTTGAGCGAACCCAATCATCTTTCTCTCTCCTAGTGATTCTTGGTGGACCCTAGGTGCCTTAACACCTCATCCCAACCTTCATCTACCTTTTCCACCCACTCTCACACCCTCAAAACCTTCAAAACTACTCTCCTCATCCTCTTGTAGACCTCCTATAGATCCCCTGTGTCCTCCTGTATACTTTCCTGTAGGGTTTCTTTTGAAGGTCAAATGTGGGAGAAGCCTCCAGAAAGCCACTCGAGACCTCATAAGACCCATCCACACCATCCTACATCCTCTCAAGTCCCAAAGTCACCCTCCAACACCACCTATTCGCTTCTACCTTTACCCACAATAAAATACATGCATGTCAAATTCACATAAAGATATATAAAAATCCAAAAATATATTTTTTTCTCAATTTCTTCTAGAAATAGCTTAAGTAGATGTTGTTTGCTTCCTTGAGTAGGTAATGGCATTAATTTGATGGTTTTCATAGTGCTTTCTGCAAAAGTAGGATTAGTTGGTTAATTAGGGTTTATCAGGTTTGCTTTACATTTCAGTGTTTCTCCTTTATGTAATTAGAGTAGCCTCTGTAGAGTAAGCTTTCCTTTGTTTCATTACATATAGAGCTTCTTCTAGAATTCATAGAAGTTGGTTTCAGCTCCTAGTGATCTTGCGCCGGCTGACCAAGTGACAACCTATAGTAAGAACTAGTACTTATGCATACAACACTGTCGCTTCCAAGTTTGTTACGAACTACCGTGTTGATAAGAGTAAAGTTTGGAGCCCAGGAGTTGCAATATTATTGCTACAATACTGGTTATCACTAGTACCAACACTCACCACAAGGGGATATCATCTGAATTTGGCTCAACACTCTCGCCATAAGGCTATTATGGTGTCAACTTCACTAACTAAATCAAGGCTTTGCACTCTTCCAACATGGATATTGTGTTTTCTCCCTCCATTAATGCACCATTCTAGAACAACAATGGCATCCCATGGCATGTATTGAACTATTGCAGAAATGTTAATGCACCCAAAACTATTACATGAAGAATACAAAATAATGATTAGCACAATTCCTATATCCCCACCTCAAAAAGTAAAAGATATTTATTAGTGTAAAGGAGATAGATGATACATCCAATTATGTTAATTATAGATGAATCCATCTGCAGTGTTAAACTTTAGAGACAACAGGGTATTTGGAATTTTAACATTGTAAATAGATTCAAAGACCCCTTTGTCTCTAAATTTTAACACTGCAGATGGATTCAGAGACCCCTGTAGTGAAATGTAACACTTCAGTATCAAAATTACAATTTTCCATTTCTTGAGTGATACACAATTAAAAATTACTAACTTAAATGACTAATTTATATTTTTGTTGTACTTGTTATTTGGTCATATTTTTATTCTTGGACTATAATAGTCATTTATGTTAAGCATTATTAATTTTGTCACTTATTATCTAGTCATATATTTTAATCCTAGACTAAATTAGTCATTTAAGTTAGTTTCTTTTAGTTTAGTCACTTATTATCTAGTAATATATTTTATCACTAGACTAAATTATTCATTTAATTTAGTCATTTTTAGTTCTGTCACTTAAAATTGCTCAACTGTAGTAGTAATTCACTTGAAATAATTGTGGTGACTAACTTTTTTAGTCACCTAGTCATTAATTTCATCATCCTCTACTAGTGTTAGTTAATATTGAAATGTAATTATTTAAGGGACATGGGGTTGTTAAGGGTGTAATGATAGTAGATGGCATAGCCTCAAGCGATGAGTAGTTGGGGTGATGAGGTACGTTGTAACATTGGCAATCGAAGAGACATTGAAGGAAAGACTAGAGATATCCATGATTGGGTCATCATCTAGAGGAGAGATTTCTTCTTCACCACCTGGGGCTTTCCCGTCTATAGGGGGAGGTGAAGGTTGATTCACAATCTATTCTATACTAGGCATGAGGTCAACATCTTGGTTCTACTCCTCTTGTTTTATCTCCATGTCCTAGACTAATATCATCCCCTCAATCACTTGAAGAAGCTCATGATCCTGCTTTTGTATGCTCTCTTCTTCTTCAAGTTATTTGTGCTTTTCTTCTTCTTCCTACTTCAATCTAACTTCTTCTTCTTCTTCTTTTCTATTTAGTTCTTCTTATGCCTACTTTTCCTCCCATTCCTTACTTTCATTCTCATCCTTATGCTTCTATTCTTCCTCATCTTTCTTTTCTATATTTTGTTGCTTTCTCTTCCTTTCTACTACCATAGCCAAATTTAGAATAGTTTGATCTGCCTTGAACTTATGGATTTTCTCCTATGCTGGGATATGGGAAACCCTCCTATTATACTTAATACTCACTGGGGTACATTGTTTCAATTGCTTTGCTTCTTGGGTAACAATTTGTTTTGGAATTGTGTTGGAAGGGACTACCTAGTTTCCTGGTGCTTGTGACCGAGAGGCATTATAGCAATTCTTCATCTTTTCTTTCTCCAACCTAGCATAAATCTAATATTTCCAGATAAAGTGAAACTTGGCATAGTGTTTCTTGCAAATTCCTTTGGAAACATACTAATGAAAATATATCATACCAAACCTAATGCTCTTCAATTTTGTGAGTTTTTCTTCTACTACCTTCAATTTATTAGTCTCATAAGATCCAACCTACAAGGGTATAGTAGGCAAAGGTACCTTCTTCTTCCTATGTAGTAATGTAGTTAGACCTATGACAGATGATAATAAAACTCTTGCATGACAAATTTATCGATGGGAAACCTCAGTAAGAGATGAGATTCTTTATGGAAACCAAACTCTCTAAGGTATGTTCCATTTGGTGAGGCAAACTAATCTGCAACTTGTGACACTGAACTAATTTCCTCAAGCGACATGTAAGGGGATTATTCTTCAAAGATCCTCTGGTATAAGACCCTAAAGAAGTGATCAACCAGTTTTTCAAAGACTACTTTGTAGCTTCATTCTGCTAATAGTTTACAATAAATATGGATAGGAGGCTCTCTTGTTGTCCATTTCCAATCCATGCTAGGGAAAGAATTGGGCACACATATTCGTTCCAGTAGGTAGAGAAACATGTATCATTGATTCTTTCCTTTCGGCGGATTTTTCTCCTTGTTCACATTGATCTTCAACTATTCAGACACAAGATCAGACAAATTAAAGATCTTCCCTTATGACAAAATATGACATAGCATGTAAACCCATCCTTTTGGGAAGGATTCAATATTCTTGAGTCCATAAACTTGAAAACACAACACTATCATCTACTGAAACACATTTTTGAATATATTTGTCTTGTAAGTATTGTTTGGCGTCTGGAAAAATGTTTCTGGTTACTTTACCCACATGTTGACCACTTCCTTAGTGTTTAGGTATGTTGTTACTACATAGAAATGAGAGTGTAGGTGTTTCTCAAGCTTAGGAAAGTTGTATATCAAGTTGACATCATGTGGTTTGTAGGAGGCAAGTTTCTACCCACTAGTACTATTTATCGACATGCTCTTGGTATCCAAGCATTACAAAATCCATCTAATGACATCTGCACATGGTAATACCGAGAATCAACAAGTGACCCTATAAAACCCTCACCTTTGGATGCTGATATAAACCTATCTATCCTCCATATCTGAATTAAATTTTATAGTAGTGAAGGCATCATTGATGGTATGCCAATTGATATTAGAGTCCTTCTCAATGTACAACTATGTGTCATATTGTTAAGATTAGGTATGTTCTATGCTGGAGAAATTTATTTAATTTCTTTTCCATATTAGCAATCACATTAGCATAAAGTAAACTGCAGATAGAACAAAAATATAAATCACAGAAGACAAGCCAAGGCAAGAGGACACAAGATATGGTGCAAGCCAGGGACAAACCCCACAATGTGTGGGGAAACCCTTTGATCAAATCTTCTTTTATCTTCAAAGTTCAGCAGAGAAAGAGAGAGAGAGTACATTTACAATAGAAGTCAACACTTTGACTTGTGTAGATCTGAGCATAGATCATCTCCTATAATGATGAGATCAGTTGAAGACATTCTGCTTCAACTGATCCTCCAAGGTGACTCCTTCACCTATCATCGTGTTGTACCTTGTCCATTTGTTTCACCTTACCGTGTAGCACCATCATGTTGCATCATACTATGCTGCCCATACATCATCGTCATTATGCTGCTGCTGCTAGTATGACTCATCGTCACCATGCTGCTTGTGTAGATGTTGCCCCTGCTAGTATGAATCATCGTCATCATGCTGCCTGTGCATATGCTGCCCCTGCTAGTATGAATCATCATCATCATGCTGCCTGTGCATCATCATGATCGGAGACTGTTTATCATTCTCATTATGTTGAGACTGAGTCTTTTTACTGGTATACCAAGGATCTCAGACTATCATCGATCTGAGTTATGCTAGGACAATAACTTCTAACATAATCTTTATTATAGTTCTATCACTGTTGTTCATTGTGATAGGGCTGCTACAGGTATGCCACCAAGGATTTTCACCATCATGTAGACTCACTGAATTAGCGTAAATCCACATTACTGTTATGATGCTATCAACGTGATCTTTATTGAGTTTTGACAAACCGAGGATGATTCATACACTGTGTCCTTAACCGAAGTTATTTATGCCACATCTATCTGAGATAGTTGTGCCCAGATCACATACATCCTGCTTTCTTCATTCGAGGATATACACAGGTATGCTGAGTCTATGGCTCCTTCACGTATGATCTGCGGCTACCTCCCTTTGATAGTGATTAGGGTATCATGTTGACTATGTGTCTCTGCCCTATGTATATTAATTGCGTGAAAGGATTCTCTAGTGATTAGGGCATCAAGATGACTGCGTGTCTCATATCATATATGACTGTGTGAATCACATCCATTATGAAGAGCGTATCACATCCAATTAGAACAGCGTATTACATCCACGAAATGCATATTACAGTCTCCATGATTTGTGGCTGTATGTACCACTTTTTGCATATGAATTGTCTCCCATAATAGCAGCTAGATGAATTCATTACAGTGTATGAATTTTCTCCTATTACAAGATAATGTCTTCCATAATCTAACTGCGTGTAAGGATCTCTGCCCTGAGTATGATTAGGGCAAGTTCTATTTCCATTGCGGCATATATACAATTGATTTCATTTGTGACTGCGGCTAGGGCTTATTAGGCCAGCGTATATTATTCTATTACGTTGACTGCGTATCAATGTCCAGCATTACGTTGACTGTGTAGAGAGCGTATATATCAGGAACCATAAACAGCGTAATATGTCCAGCGTATAAACATCGTTTCACTTCCACACTTAACTGTGTGTATAGTTGCTGGATTAGGGCATTGTACTTGTAGCTAGGGCATCATACTCTTTAGTATCTCTTCTTCTCCAAAAACCCAAGACGTGGAGAGGAGATCACCTAAAGAGTGTGTCCTCTAATGACTCCAAATCCTCTCTTATTTATACTAAAAACGTAGAGGTTGAATAGACACGTTGGTTGGGCTTCTAGAGCCTACGTAAGAGCTGGTCGGCTTGATAATAATTATATAAACAAAATAAATTCATATCTCCATAAATACTTATCAGAATTGGATGATCTTTGGATCAATCCTACACCTCTCGACGAGAGGGATCCAATAAAAATATCAGTTGCCATAAATAAGATGAACCACATGGAGTTTGGCCCTAGTTGCCAATTTAACACATATAGAATGGGAATTGATGTTGAAGGAATTTCAACCACTTCCTCGATATAGGTTTCTGTAGCCTCCTTTGATTCTAATTTCTTGGGAGGAAAGATGTTATCTATTGACGAAAGGAAAATATGTTCAATATTTCTAGTACATGTGGCAAGAGATGCACTCATGATGATAACAAGTTATATCTAGCAGATTAGCTCAACAATCAATCTTAAAGCAACAAAAAAATGACTAAGGAGAGGGATTGTGTAATACGAGGTTGCATGAGGGTGAGTTGGACTTTAGAATTGCATAACTTAGAGTGAGAGAGGAGATTGTGTAGTCTTCACTAATAGAGGGCTGGATTGAGGGATGTAATTGGGCAATGAACAATCTCAATTGGTGGAAGAGGGGAAGGATTGTGTAGTGTGTAGTCTCAACGGCCAGGTTAGGTGACTAGTGGTTGGGATTGTCTAATGCGCGACTTTACGATGCTAGTAATTGTGAATTGCAAAGTTTCAACTAACAAGGAAGGGACTTGCTTTTTGGGATTGCACAATTCACAGTTGGAGGAGCCATCAAGCCTTACAGATGTTGTAGTTCAGCCCAGGTAAGAGGTAAAATTTAGATTTGAGGCTAAGGAAGAGAAGAGTGTAGATCCACCTTAGAATGAGTTAGATAAATCATTAAAATGAACCATAAAATATCACTTGTAAAAGGTAGTAGCAGTAGAAGCACTGGTAACTACAAGAATACATGGGAAAAGAGGCACTTTCAAACAAAAAGTGATAAAAGCGACGAAAAAAGCAACAAAAAGTGACACTTTAAAAGCTTACCTAGAAAATCACTACAAATCAATTCCGAAGCTCCTTGAACTCATGGGGATGGCTAGAGCTCCAATGTCGAATGTGAAAATGAGCTCTAACAACCTATATTATATAGTTTTACACCCATGGGATTATGGTTAGGGATTTTAATGCCTGTGCCTAAAATCAAGGAGAAAGAGACATGTGTCCATAGATAAAAAATAGAAACTTATGCCAATTGTTATGAAACCAGCTCACAAAAAGATAGAAAAGAGAGATCCACACCTTAGAATTCAGCCTCTTCGAGGGGGCAACCTCCTTTACATTACATAAATGAACAATTCTTGGATGATACAAATGACAAAACCTCCTTTCTATATATAGGAGTCTAAGGAGTCACAATATAATCCAGCCGACCTAACAATAATAATATAAAGCCACAAAAATAACAATAGAGGGATTCTATGGGGCACAAAAATAACAATATGGGGGTAATAGGGGCACAACAATATAAATAAGGGGTATAACTACAATAGTAATGGGGTAATCACTAGTATTATAGGGACCCAACATGCCCCTCTCCTTCAAAAAAGTGTTGTCCTCAACGCTTGAGTAGTTCTGGATACTTCTGCATAAAATTCTCATCCTCCCATGTGGAATCTTCAGCGGATAAGTTCTTCCACTTGATAAGATACTCTGAAATTGATCGATTTCGTAGCTGTCGAGTTCTTGTTTCTATGACTGCTTCCGGTTCCAATATAATTTTTCCTTCCTCGTCAAGTTCTGGCAATATTGTTTGAATTGGGAGCTTGTCACCTATAACCTTCTTTAAACATGAAACATGGAAAACTGGGTGCAATCGAGAAGCTGCAGGAAGCTCCAATTTGTATGCCATAGTACCAATCTTTTGCAACACCTTGTACGGACCATAATACTTTGGTGATAATTTATTATCCTTCTTAGCTTGCTTTAGGGACATTTGCTTATATGGTTGTAGCCGTAGGAATACCCAATCACCTACATCAAAACTTCTTTCACTGCGATGTTGATCTGCCTGTTGTTTCATTCTATTTTGTGCCAACACGAGGTTATCCTTTAAGAGTTGGAGGACTTGTTGTTGATGTTCGATGTGATGTTCCACTGCCTGAACCTTAGAATTTTCTCTTAAATATGATGTGATGGATGGTGGTTGATACCCATAAAGTGCCATAAATGGGGTCATTTTTGTTGCTGTATGGAAGGAAGTGTTATACCACCATTCAGCCAGAGGCAACCATTTGACCCATTGTGTCTGTTTATCAGATACAAAGCAACGAAGATATCCTTCCAAACATTTGTTTACTATCTCAGTTTGCCCATCAGATTGAGGATGATAAGATGAGCTATGAGCTAACTGAGTACCAAGACAAGAAAATAATTCTGTCCAAAAATTTCCAGTGAAAATGGGATCTCTGTCACTTACAATAATCTTTGGGTTTCCATGTAGCTTTTGAACTGTTTCCATAAATGCAGTAGAAACTGTACTGGCTTTAAATGGATGTGATAATGCACAAAAGTGTGCATACTTGGTAAGTCTGTCAACTACCACCATGATGACACTCTTTCCCTCAGACTTGGGTAAACCTGTGATAAAATCCATTGAAACCTCCTCCCAACGTTGGCTTGGAATGGATAAAGGTTGTAATAGACCCGGTGTCTTAATTGTTTCAACTTTATTTTGCTGGCAAACCAAACATTCCGCCACAAACTTTTGAATATCTGATTTAAGGCCATCCCAAAAAAAATCCTTCTTAACCCTGTGGTAAGTTTTTAAAAATCCTGAGTGCCCTCCTAAGGGAGAAGTGTGCAATTCCATAAGAATCTTTTGTTTTAGCTGGGAATTCTTACAGAGGTATAAGCGATCTTTGTACCATAACGAATCATTTTGCCAGCTAAATGTATCAGAAGTACTGGAATCTTGTTGTAGCTTTCGAATAAGTGCCCACACTTCTTCGTCATTCTTCCATTCCTCCCTTGCTTCGTTTATCCAATCTGGTTGGATAATAGAAATGGCACACAACAATGCTTCCACATCCTCATCCTTTCTTGAGAGTGCATCTGCCACCACATTTTGCTTCCCTTTTTTGTAGATGATTTCAAAGTCATAACCCAACATCTTTGTGACCCACTTTTGTTGCTCTTCAGAGGATAATCTTTGTTCTAAAAAGTATTTAAGGCTATCATGATCCGTTTTTACCTTGAAGTGTCTTCCCATTAGGTAGGGTCGCCATTTCTTAAGTGCATGGAGTATTGCCAACATTTCCTTCTCATAAATAGCTTTCTTAAAAACTTTCCCTTGATTGGACGACTTTCAAAAGCAATGGGTCTTTCATCTTGCATTAGAACAACACCAATTCCATTTCCTGAAGCATCACATTCCACAATAAAGGTTTTTGTGAAGTCCGGTGTAGCTAAGACCGGTGCTTGGCACATTGCCTCTTTAAGATGTTCAAAGGCCTTTGTTGCTTCCGGAGTCCATGAAAATGAATCTTTCTTCAATAATGTTGTTAGAGGTGCTGCTATTCTCCCATAATTCTTAACAAACTTGCGATAATACCCTGTCAACCCAAGAAATCCTCGCAGATGCTTTATGGATGTGGGGATTTTCCATTCCTTAATGGCTTTAATTTTGCTAGGGTCTACCTTAACTCCTTCATGAGATACAATATGACCCAAATATTCCACCTCCTGGACTCCAAAGAAACATTTGGATCTTTTTGCATATAATTGTTTCTCCTCCAATAGTTGTAGCACCCTGTCAACATGTTCAACATGATCCTTCCAAGACTTGCTGTAGATTAGTATATCATCAAAAAATACTAACACAAATTTTCTAAGGAATGGTTTGAAAATTGAATTCATCAAACCTTGAAATGTTGAAGGTGCATTGGTAAGGCCAAAAGGCATGACCAAAAATTCATAATGACCCTCATGAGTTCTAAATGCCGTTTTCGGAATGTCTTCAATCTTCATTCTGATTTGATGATATCCCGAACGAAGATCCAACTTGGTGAAGTAAATTGATCCATGCAATTCATCCAGTAATTCATCAATAACAGGAATGGGGAACTTATCTTTAATAGTGAGCTTGTTGAGCTCCCTATAATCCGGACACATGCGCCATGATCCATCCTTCTTGTGCACCAATACTACTGGAGCTGAGAAAGAACTTTGACTTGGTTGAATTATACCAGCCTCTAGCATTTCTGCAACCATACGTTCAATTTCACTTTTTTGGACATAGGGATATCTGTACGGCCTGATGTTTGGAGGAACACTTCCTGGAATCAGATGAATAGCATGATCATGATCACGCATAGGTGGGAGACCTTTGGGAGTCTCAAATACCTTGGAATGATTGTCCAGGACTTTTTGGAGATCTGGAGAAATAGATGATTCCAATGTGGAAACATCTAGCGAACATAATTGTGCAATTACACCTCTTTGCTCCTTTTTAGAAGCTTTGTCATGCCATTAGAGCTGATTATCTTTCCTGGTTTCCCTGCAATACCCCTTAATTCAACTTCCTTTCCTTCCGTAGAAAATTTGATGAAAAGTTCTTGAAAATTAAAAGCTATTGTACCCAAGGATTGTAGCCATTGGACTCCTAGTACAACATCAGCACCTCCCATTGGAATGGAAAGCATTGGGCTAGTCAATACATATTCTCCCATGGATAGCTTGATATTATGGCACTTTCCAGAGCAATTTATTGTTCCTCCATTTGCAATCATCACTTGACACTCTGGTGCTGGATATAGGAAGCAATTCAATTCTTTTGCTACCCTACAATGAATAAAATTGTGGGTGCTTCCTGAATCAATCAACACTATTACCTTTTTCTTCTTGATTTGTCCTTCTATCTTGATGGTTTGAGGAGTGGTAATTCCTACCAATGCATTACAAGATATGGTCGGATTTATTTGTTCTTCATCTAGGCTTTGTTCCTGGAGTATATCTTTTTCTTTTGACCTTTCTTGCTCCTTTTCTTCTTCCTCTTCACAATCTATGTAGAATAATTTCTTCTCAGCACACTTATGACCTTTAGTGTATTTGCTATCACAACTGTAACAAAGCCCTTTTGCTCTTTTTTCTTCCAATTTTTGTGGTGTCAACCTTATAGGTTGTGGAAGACTAGGGGCAACAACACTTCCGTCTTTATAGTTGTGAGTGGTATGCTTCCTGGTTGCCATAATTTTGCTTTCCATTTTTCTTGCTAACCTGAATGCCTTCTCTAATGAATCAGGTTCCCAAAGGCGAACATCATGTTGGATATTATCCTTTAAAGACCCTATGAACACATCAATCCTATGCTCCTCTGGAATATCTTTTACCCTTATGTTCAATTTTTGGAACTCCTCAATGTGCTCCATTACTGAACCCTTTTGTTTGAGACTTATCAATTGGCTAAAAAAAGTGTTGCTTTTTGTATCTTCATAATGTGCTATCAATTCTTCCGTAAAAATTGCCCAAGTGATAAATTGTTTACGAGAGCAAAGCCATTGATACCATACAAACTGATTTGGTTCCAAATATACAGTTGCCATACGTACCTTTTGTGCGTTTTGCACATTATTGAGATCGAAGAATTGCTCCATCTGTAATATCCATGTGGCGAGATCCTTGCCATCAAACTTCCTCATATCGATTTTTGGAATATGGTGATTCTTCGATCCAACATTAGTGTCTATGGAATCATGATTAACATTTCTTTTGTTCTCATCATGAGTTTCCTTTACTACCTTTTCACCATTAGTGACCCTTTCTTGTAGCAACTTCTTCAATTCTTCCATGTCTGTCTTCAAATCTATCTTCAAATCTGCCATCCAATCCTCCATCTTAGCTTCCATGCCCTTTATCTTAGATTCCACGCCATTTATCTTAGATTCCACGCCACTTATCTTAGCTTCTGTTAGCTTTTGTGAGCGTGACATTTGTTGCACTTGTTCTTGTAATTTTGATATATCATGTAGCATTTCTTCCTCTTCTTCATGAGTCATGCTAGAGCTTTCAGGTTCCTTACTAGGAGTTTTCATTTTATTTCTTCGGGGCATCAGTTACCGATAATAATACTTTACTATGCCCTTTGAATTCCGTTAAACCAAGCTTACACAAAAATTTAAAAAAAAACTACACACCTTTTTTCACTTTATAGAAGCCTGATATTGAATCTGATGTATCTCTGTAATTTCAGATCATCCAGTTCTGAAATTGCTACCTATAGTACCCTTCTGCGTCCTCTTTCCAATGCCACAAGTCTGAGCCAAATTGGATTCTCCAAGGAAGGGTTATGTGAAATCTCCCACAGTGACTTGCTTTTAGACTGGTTCAGTAGAGCGAACTTGTACGACGTGCCACGAGTCACTCTTTCAGCCTTTGAATCTGAAACACACATACAAGAAACTACAGTCCGTCCTCTTTCTGTACCTTCTTACGAAATTTCAATCCGATCCCCAGAGAGAAAGTTATGACGATTTTCCCCATGTCACCTGTTTTGAATGTAATTCAGGAGTCTGCAAAAAGACCAACTTCCTCAGATCATATCTCCACAAATATCACGCGAAAAGCTCTATTTGGAGCAGCAAAACCCTAGAATCCAAAGCTCTGATACCAAATGTTATGAAACCAGCTCACAAAAAGATAGAAAAGAGAGATCCACGCCTTAGAATTCAACCTCTTCGAGGGGGCAACCTCCTTTACATTACATAAATGAACAATTCTTGGATGATACAAATGACAAAACCTCCTTTCTATATATAGGAGTCTAAGGAGTCACAATATAATCCAGCCGACCTAACAATAATAATATAAAGCCACAAAAGTAACAATAGAGGGATTCTATGGGGCACAGAAATAACAATATGGGGGTAATAGGGGCACAACAATATAAATAAGGGGTATAACTACAATAGTAATGGGGTAATCACTAGTATTATAGGGACCCAACACACATGGTCAAAGAATAATGAACACTGCCTATTTTCTAAGGACATAAATTTTCCTTGTTCCAGAAGATTGCACATTCCCCTGGTAGAAAGGACTGCGCATTTCCTATTGACAAGGGATTGCACAATTTTTTGACTCAGTTGATTCCACAATTTCGACTTTTAGAGAAGGATTGCACATTTTTCTTGGTCAATGATTACTTCTCTCATATTATTGCATAGCTTAATTCCTCACGTAGTTGTGCAGTGCCCAGGGGAGAAGAATTGTGTATTTTCTAGACCCAAGACCAACAATCAGTGCTAGATCAGGACAAAAGTTAGCGTGTGTTTCAAAGGAATTTATTTTTTATTTTAGGTTGTGCAACTACTATCAACAAGAAAAAGTTAAGATGTGACACAAGCGCTTAATGAAAAGATAAGTGATTACAACACTATAAAATCAAGGGGAACACTTGACCACGGTGAAAGATTAGTTCTTATAGACAAAAGCTAGCCTCCAAAATCAAACTATAAGAACTTTTTTGGAGGGGAGTTATTGATCCAGACCTTTTAACCTCGAGGATGTAACCAGGCGATATAAACAAATGAAAAATAAGTGGAAATCGTAAAGCAACCATGACCTCCAGGTCTTCCTAAAAGTTGGGAGGCCTCTTTAATTAAATGGTAACAAAAATGGATTATAATTAACTTTAAATAAATGAACCCTATACCTCCATATTGTATCATGGACGAAAAATGAAAATCTCACATTTAGAAACATACATCACCATTCAATTTGTGGCACAAAATTGTGTCAAACAATTATAAACTTGACCATATTATAAACAAGTGACCTCTAGAGCTCCAAGGAATCTCTAGATTCCCTCGAGATACCACGCAAGAATATTCTCCCAAGATTACCTCAAAATCCTTCTCGTTTTCTCTATCCGCATGGGCATGGTTATGGCTTTGGCATGGATCTGGACTTACCACTCTTGGTTCTGCCTACAAAAACGCTCTGTTGCTCTTAGGTCCCACCATGCCTCCCCCTGGGATGCACAAATGTTGAGGTTTATATACAAAACGTGGTCAGGCCTTCTAACAACCAAGCCGTTGGCTCATTAGAAAATGGTGGTGCATACGTTGGGGGTAGATATGGTTCAAACCTTGACATGCCTGTATTTGGTTTATTGCTTTAATGACATTTTAATATAGTTCATCAATTATAATATATTTTGAATTTGGAGCTTCTCGTTGATGGGCCAGGCCAGTTCGACCCCCACCGACTCCTACATACATGTGGCATAGTTGTATTGACAGGTGGGGAGGGTCCTCTGGTGGGTGGCCCACCCACCATATTATGTTTAAACATATATATATATATATATATATATATATATATATATATATATATATATATATATATATATATATATATATATATATATGAATTTCATTTAGGGGTAGCAGCTCGCGACCCCAATTTTTTTTTTATGATATAATTGGAAAACAATTGATGGTAGCTTTTAAGGCTTAATAGCGGAATTGAAGAGGTGAATTTTTTTCCCTTTTTAAACATTATTTTTCATGTGCCAATCTTTCACCAATTGTTGCCTAGTTAGTGACTGCCACTTATCCTAGTTTGAGAAGAACGTTGACTGGTTATAGCATACAAATTCATATATGAGTGTCATTCACACTGTTATAATCAGGGAAAAGATCACTATGATCTAGTCTTGGTTTCACTTCCATGTAATGAATTTTATTTTTGAGCCTTTTCAAGGCCACTTATATTTCTAGAGCTACCTAGATCATTCCTCCCTTCTAACGAGATTTTGTGCTGCCAAAATATTTATGAGTCAAATGGAATGTGAGGGAATTTCTCCCTCACTTTATCCTTTTCAATCCATTGGGCCTTACTTGAATGGATTCCTTTGAAACCAATACGAAGGTACTCCATGTCTCCTTGTCGCAAAGTCCTAGTCTTCCTTTCAAGAATGATGTCCTCTTACAACTTGTCAAAGTATTTAGGTGAAAAATAATCCACTGTAGGAGCTTGTCCAACCTCTTCAGTTTCCATGATCAAGGGAGGCTCATAAAGCTTCACGTTTTCAACATTTAAAACTGAGTACATCTACATGTATGCTAAAAAATCGAGAGGAAAATCATTGTGTCCAATCTTCTCTAATATGGTGAATGGGCCATATTAGATTGATCTCAACTTATTTCCTTCCCCTTTCATTATGTCTTTGCTGATGTGGAGCCACACTTTGTCTCCAACCTGGAATTGGTGATCAACTTTGTACTTTTCATGTTAGGCTTTGTATTGAGCTTGACTTTTCAAGAACTACTCTTGCACTTCTTAGTGAATCATTTGAATTAACTGAACGAACTTCCATGCTTTTTCCCTGTCATCCTACCCACTCGAATCTTCATCTCTCCCAAATACCATGTCTAGGGGATTCTTTGGAAAATATCCAAAGCATGTCTCGAATAGTGAGCCCTGAGTGGATGAATGTGCTACTTGGTTGTATGCATGGTGTACATAAGGAAGCTACTCATCCAACAATTTGGGATGCTTGCCATAATAGCCTCAAGGTAAACATATCATTGTGCGGTTGAAAACCTCTATTTTTCCATTTATATGTGGATGGAATTCCATGCTCCTCTTCAACTTGGTGTCCATCATTCTCCACAAAACCGTCCAAAACTCTCCAAGAAAGTGAGAGTCTCAATTAGACACAATGGATGTGGGCAACCAAAAATAGACCCATACAAATTGGAAGGAGATATGAGAAGTCTTCTCTAAAGTGAAAAGCTTTTTACAAGGCATTAATACACACATTTTTCTAAATCAATCCACAATGACATACAAATAGTCATGACATAACCTATACAAAGGAAAACTGCCTACACAATCCATTTGTACACTTTCCCACGGATGACTCAGAACAGGGTGTTGTGTGTAGAGCCCCAATTTTCTATTAGTGAGCTTGATAGATGAACACAACACACATCCCTTTACATATTGAGTCACATTATTTTTCATGTGAGGCCAATAACACAACCTTTACAAATTACACAAATTTTTCCCTACACCAAAATGACCTGACACAAGAGAGGTATCTGTCTCTTTGATTAGATGTATTCTCTCATTATTGGGGATATAAAGTTTTCCAAGGTGGTACAACAACTTTCCCTACATATGGTAATTGTCCACCTGTGATACATGAGTTATATTTGCATAAATATCCTTAAAATCATCATCGTCAACATATTTTTCAACATAACTACCAAAATATAAAGAGGCATTTTGAAAAACTATAGATGAAAAAATAGTAGGGCGAGAAAGCATATATGCCAATTTGTTGTTGGATCCCTTATTGTATTTTATTACCAAGTGAAGTTGCTAGAGGAATCCCATCCATATGAAATGATGTGCTTGTTGAATATTGGCCTGTTACTGGAGGTACTGAAAGGGCTGGTGGTCTGTGTGAATGATGGTCTCCTTGCCAATCAAATAGTGGTTCCACTTCTTCAGGCTTTGAACTAAGGGATACAACTCTTTGTCATATGTCGGATAGTTCACAACAACTTGGGAAAATGCCTCTGAATGGTAACATACATGTTTCCTCGGCTCATCAATTTTGCTCTGATGACATATCCACTCACATCAGTCTCGATATCAAAAGGTTGTTGAAGGTCAGGTAAGGCAAAAACTGGTGCAGTACTGATCTTCTCTCTTAGTGTATCGAAGGCTTTCTAATGCTTTTCGCCCCACCAAAAGGTTTGCTTCATAGTTGTCAATGCATGTAAAGGGTATGAAATAATGAAGAAGTTGGAAATGAACCTTCTCCAGTATTGTATTGCACCAAAAAAACTATGAAACTCTCTAACATTAGTGGGTTTAGACCACTTTAAAACCATATCAATTTTAGAAAGATATATTTTTAATTGTGTGCCTTTCACAATGTGACCCAAGTAAACCAAAGAGGTCTTACCAAATTCACAATTAGACATTTTGACATACAATTTTTCTTTTTGCAAAACATCAAGAACCTTTTTAACATGACTCACATGATCTTCCCATGTGCGACTGAAAACAAGAATGTCATCAAGATAAATAAGTAAAAAATCATCAATAAAAGGCTTGAAAATATCATTCATCACCCTCATGAATGTGGCCGCAACATTGCATAGTCTGAATGGCATCATCATCCATTCAAACAAACCCTGTTTTCTCTTGAATGTAGTCTTCTATACATCCTATTCTGCAACCCTTACCTGATGATAACCACTATGCAAGTCCAATTTTATGAAATAGACAATAGTTTTCAATTGATTTAATAAATCATCAATGTACATACCAGTGTTCGGTAATGGAGAATCCTCTCACAAGTGAATCTCATGTTGGCTATCACACTTTGGAGGGAACCCACTAGGTTCCTAAAAAGGCCCATTATATTTAGAAACAAATTCATACAATTCCTTTTTATAAGTGGGATCATAACCTCAGAAAGCTTTAGATGCCTCTGCATGTTTTTCTCTCACAACTATGAGCATGCACCCTTTGATAGAATTAATCAATCTCTTCATTTGAACTTCAATTACAAGACTAACACTAATTTTGGCATGATGAGCTCTACCAGCGTATTCCACCTCATCTTGATCCGGATTTAAACAGGAATGCAAAAAATTATAGAGATAACCATATACACAAAGATGCAACAGAAATAATACTTCATTTCATTAATCGAAAATACTGAAATATGCTTACAAATAGAAATGGAAATAAACCAGCTAGGGTGATGGTAGCTCATCTCTGAGAAGAGATGTTGCGGCTACATGCCTCTGAACTGTTCTGAACTGTGTTACAATGAGGCTCAAAGGCCTATTTATTGTTGAGAAACAACAGAAAACTCTTCACATTCCAAAACCTAACCCTAGAAGATGAAACGCCAAATTGTGGGCCCCGTTTTTGGGTAAGTTGGTACATCAACTTCCCGGGGTTGCGAATTGGTCGTATTATCTCCATTTGACGTGCATGATAGCCCGTTGGAAAGATCCCTCCAAGGACTACAATAGAAAAGATGATTTTTTGACAAAAAAAATCGTTGGCAGTAGATTTCCCAAAAAACATCTTTTAGGGCCTCAAAACGGCTCCAGAAGTTTAGTACCTAAAAAACTGCTAAAAATAGTAAACTGCGCTATAATTAAGGAAACTGAAAAACTGAAAGGGACAGTTGTGGGGGTCTAGATGGGATAGGTGGGTGGCCACCAACATCCACCTGGATCACATCTTTCGTTAGATGACACTTGTTTCCATAGAGAAAGAAAATTTCTTTCCTGTCAAGCAAGTATGGGCTGCCCAATACAATAACACAAATATACAAGGGTATAACATCAAGATCAACCCCATCTACTACTTTGGATGCAATCACAAATCTAGCCCTACAATTCTTGGTTATATGTAATTTGTCTTTATCACACACCCAACCAAGAGGGTAGGGTTTCAGATGACGCCTGGTCTCTAATCCTAAATTCTTAACTAAGGATTCTAAAATCAAATTTTCTTGTGAACCTAGATCAAACAAGGTTTCCAATTTACTATGTTTCAATATGAATCTAATGTGGAAAAATTCAGTCCTCTTTCATTCATTACCAAGAGACTCATTTGAAGAACTTATACTTGCACCAATTCAGAATTTTCATTGGCACGAAGAGAAAGAGTACCTTGTCTGTAACTTGTGATCTCTGCCTCATCACTAGAATTAGATCCAAGGTCCTGTTGTACAGTTTCCACCATATTTTTCTTATTCTTCCAACCAAATCTCTTTGGTTTCAACATTGGATGCAACTTCCAACAATGTTCATCATCATGGCCTTCCTTCTTATAATGTGTGCAAGATGACATATCTACTTCCTCATTCTTGGTTGTAGTTTCCTTCTTGTCCTTTCCCCTACCTTTTCCTTTGAACTTGCCTTTATGAGGTCTAAAAGATGATTTCTTTGGTTTCCCTTATCATTCTTGCCCCTACTTTCAAGGTGAATGGCCTTCACACTAGCCGCATCAATAGTAGTAGGATCAAATAACAACAAATAATTCATGATGTAATTATGTAAAGCACCAATATACTTTGTTATAGCTTCCAGTGAATCAAGTGAAATGCACAAGTTTAAAGCTTATTTTCTAAACTCTTGTGTGAAGATTTGTACATTTTGAACCTTTCCTTGTCTTAAATATTGTCATTCCATTAAAGAATTTTGTCAATGACACAAAGGATAAAACTAATCTTTTAATGTATAAACAAAATTGGACCAAGAAGAAAGGAGATTACCCAAGTTTGTGCTACCTTTATGCAAATTTCGCTCCCACCAGATCAGAGTGGTGCCACGCATCCGAAGAGATAGTAATTTGATCTTGGCCTCATCTTCCTCAATCTACTGAATCTAGAAATAAAACTCGATCTATCTAATTCAATTGTTTAGCTTCTCTGCATTACATTCTCCATTATATGTGAGTAAATAAAACTTTACATTTAGCTTAAAAAATGGCTTCTTAGATGTATTCCTATGATGCCTGTTAGAGTGATGAGAAGAAGAAGAAGACTTATCACTTGAGGATGGAGAGGGAAGTTCATGCGGCTCTCCTCTTCCAGCTTCATTATTTACGGATGCATGGTCATCTATTTATTTCTTCTCAAGCTTGATTTTCTTCTCATATTCTGCAAAAAACTTGTCAACTTTATCTCCCATGGTAAAGAAGATCTTGCAATAGTTTCGATCATCCTCAATTTGAGCTTCCTCATCTACCATGTTCCATCTTCGTGGTGCACACCCTACTTCGAGATCGAAATATTTGAGTTTTTTTTCTCCTCTTTGGATCTTGTTCCTACTTATCATTCAGTCATGCAACTCGTATCAAGAAGACTTGCTCTAATACTAAGCTTGATCCAGATATTTTAACTTCAAGGATGCATACCAAATTACATATAAAAGAGCATTCAACCAAGTAACTTAAACATATGAAAAATAAGTGGAAATCATAAAGAAACCATGAGATAAAAGGCACACAAAATATTTGATTACGAAGTTCACCCATAGTGGGCTACATCTCCTGGTCCTGCTCAAAGTGGGGAGGCCTCTTTCATTAAATGGCATAAAAAATGAATTGCAATCAAATTTACATAAATGACCCTTATACCTCCATATTTTTTAATGGAGGAAAAATGCAAAGCTCAGATGTAGAAACAAACATCACCATTGGATTCATGGCACAAAATCACATCAAACGACTACAAACTTCAGCATATTTTGAGAAGGTGACCTCTTGAGCTCCAAGTAATCTTTAGATTCCCTCAAGATTTCCTATAAGAATATTTTCCCATGATTCCTTCAAAATATTTCTTGGATGCCATGCATGCCTAGGCACTCCTGGTTCCACCTACAAAAATGCTTCACTACTCTTTGGTCTCGCCACACCTCCCCTCAGATACATAAATGTTGAGGTTTATATACAAAACGTGGGAGGACCTTCAAACGAATGTGTCGCTGGCTCATTGGAAAATGGTGGCACATAACTTCAAGGTGGGCCAAGTATAAAAAACCTTGTACACATATTTGGTTCATTGTTTTAATGACATTTCAATATATTTTTCGCATTTATAATATATTTTGAATTTGGAGCTGCACGTTGATGGGCTGACCCACCTGGGTCGGGCAAGTTCGACCCCCACCGAATCCTCCATACATGTGGCACCGTTATATTGATGGGTGGAGTGGGTCCTCTGGTGAGTTTCCCACCCACTCTATTATGTTTCAAAAGATATATATGAATGTCATTGGGGGGTGGTAGCCCACCACCCAAATTTTTATTTTTTTAATTTTTTTAATGATATAATTGGACAAAAATTTGGTGTCGGTTTTTAAGGGTTATTAGGAAAATTAAAGAGGAAAAAAATTCACCCTTTCCGACCATCGTTTTTCATGTGCCATCCCTTCTCCAAATTTTTTCATCATTAGTGACTCCCACTTGGCCTAGTTTGACCATATTTTTGACTGGCTATACCTTGAGCATACGAAATCAGATTTGAGTGTCATTCACACCATTAGAATTAGGGTGACGATCACTACAATGTGGTTCTAGTTTCACTTCCATTCGATGGCTTTTATTTCTGATATTTTTCAAAGCCACCTCTAATTTTGGAGCCACATGGATCAGTTGTAGTAGCTACAACAAAAGGCACTATCCATAAGTGGATTTTTAGAGGTATAGCTAAAATTTCCATAAAATGAGAACTTGAAAATAGGTTAGGAACACAACATTCAAAGGTTTTATTAGAAATAGAGGAAAATTGAAGGAAGCACATTCTAAGGAAGGCTGACACATGGTCCATACAACTTTTCCTCTAATTATTTTGCAGTAGGGTTTGAGTTACTAGCACTTGGGAGGAAATAAAAATAAAAACCTTGTCTGTAGATGGAAGCCACAATCTTCAATGGCTGATTGATAATAGGATTGGTCCCAATAAATTTATGGAAATAAAACATGGAGGACACAATATTCAATGAAGAGAATCCCTATTAGATACCGAAATAAAAGTTGTAAATAGGCAAGACTTATACAAATGTTGAGAAAGAATTGAATCTTGCTTGCTGAATGATGGATACGAGTGGGTTGGTAAGATATGAGGGCCAAAATACATATAAAAAGTAGAAACAAGTTGATACAAAATGAAATGCCAAGCTTCAATAGTTTATTATCATTATCCCCTAAATTTTTAACAAATCAAAATGTTTTAAGTTGATTTTTATCTCTAGTTTCACCTCAACAATTTGATATTTCCAGAAACACTCATAAAATAAATCTAAATTTGAAAGAGAGAACTGATGTATGATGAAGGATGTTGAGAAATAGATATTTCTATTCATCCTATAATAATGAAGTAGCAACATGAACAAAGTGATGGAAATCATTGTAACATGGTCGATGAAGCTTTTGAAGGGGTGAATTCCAAAATCATTTCTTCCCTATGTGTCTAACAATATGTATGCTACAAAATAAAAGGACTGAAACTACTAGAAAATGAGTGAAAGTGTCTTGTTGAACTACTCTAAGATTCATTTTTACCATCCCATAGACTATAGCAATAATTTCTTCCCCAAAACTAGATAAAACATCTCATGAGAAGCCAAAGTCAGTAAGTCATAACCCCAATAACCCCATTATAAATAAAAGTGACATTATCATGTTGAATGCCATGGAATTAAATATGGATGAAAAGAAGATATAAATATGGGAAAAAGGGATGAAAAAAATATACAATCCTAGGATGAACCAATAACCTTTTTCTTCGTCTCTCAAGGTCTTACCATTACCCAAGTGTATAAAATGAGCACCCCTATATGGGAAAAATAAATCGCCTACACTAAGGGTCCCAATTTCCACGAAAACCTCTTCGTTTTCTAAATGATCAAACTTCAAATCATAATACTTGAAGGAACTTAAATTCATTCTCTAAAAGCTGAGATATGAGGTTTATTCTTCCTAGATTTAACTTCAATGATGATTATTTTAGAATGTGACCAAGAGCCTTTTCCTAGAATGAGTTATATGTGTTCCAATGTGTTTTCTTCATCTCTCTTACTTGGCATAGCCCCGCTATCAGTAGGCCTATTCAGTACCTCAACGAGTTTTCCTTGGTACCATATAAGCATAGCCTTGCTACTAGAAGGTATGTTCAGTACCCTAATGTGTTTGCTTGTACTTCCCATTACTTCCTTTTATTATTTTTTCTTTCTTTCCTCATGTGATGATTTTTTTTTTATATAACCACTCAAGAGATTTGAAATAATGTTTACTTCTCATTGTAATTTTTTGGAGGGTAAGGAACTCATGTGGTGTCAAAGTATTTTAGATTTGCTAGAAGCATAACTCATTATTCACATTTAGCCCATGCGAAACACGGTTCGCTATAGCCTTAAACCTTGGTTATTTAGTGTGTATTGAAATGAAGCATGTTGGATAATAACTAAAAGGCCCCTTTAGTGGTCATACTAGACGTATTGTTAAATCATATTGAAGTTTTGGAGGAGTGGTTGATCATAGGACGCATTTTAATAATACCTTTTAGAGGAACTTGGAAAAAGTTCTAAGATAAAAACTTTTAGAGAAAATCGAATTATATGGATTATTCACCCGATAGTATCATTGTTGATTATTACGACCCCTAATTACCCACATCATTTTAATCTTAAGGATAGGAAGTGTCAAGCATGACAATGAAAAACCCACCCCCTCAAACTGACTTAATGGACGATCTTGTCCAGGTGAAGTGGAGAAGGATCTACCAATCAACAATCATAGTTTCTTTATAGAATAATGAGGAATTAAGATCAAATCATACCTTACAAGACTTACCACGGGAATGTTTGATGTAGACATAAGCAATAACCAATGATGATCAATCTGGTAGTGACGATTATAGATTTTGCAATGATGATGGTGGTAAAAGTAACAACAATAAACACAATGGTACTATTATGTAAGAATTTAGCGTGTGTCATATCCAAAAGAAGTTGCAGAAACTATGCTTTATGATGTAGTAACTATGCCTAAGGGTGTAGCAACTAAGTCTTGGGGAGTTGCAGCATCAAAGGTAGTTAGTAACCAAGTGTTGAAATCAGAAGTTGCAGAAACTATGCTTTATGATGTAGTAACTATGCCTAAGGGTGTAGCAACTAAGTCTTGGGGAGTTGCAGCATCAAAGGTAGTTAGTAACCAAGTGTTGAAATCAGAAAATTCTGCAACAGTTTTATTTTAAGATAATATATATTTATTTTATTCTTCTATATGACCATACCCTACTTTACTTGAAGAAATGAAGATATCCTTCATGTGTAGGAGTACTTTAAATGAAACCATGTGCGTAATAGATATAGAAATGCATTCACGCTCATATTTGAGATATAAACTTTAATGCATACCGAAGCATGAGAAACTAATTTATTTAGCTGATATAGTGCCAATGGTTGTTGAATGATGGAGGAATATTGTATGTTGATGATTGTTTCAAACTCAACTTCAATGTGATCCACATATTCTTAGACCTTTGATTCACTAAAAATTGTTGGCATATCTCACTTTGTCAAGTTCTGTAAATCGTCCACATCTTGTTGATTTCTCTCTTGAAGCCATGAAGGATCAGACGAGAGGTAAGAGAGAAATTCCTCAATCTCGGGCTCTAATATCTGCTCTTCATTGATTATTTCCTCCAATTTTGCAAGGATGATGAAAGAAAATCCTTGGATTTTCTCTTCGATATTTTTCATGAACTTTTTCATCTTCCCCTTGATATTGCTCATATGTCGCTTATTGTTCTCTTCTTCCTTGAGATGCAGTTATATTTCTGATTGTAACAAACTCATTTTTCTTGTCCGCATGGTCACATTTTCAACAGTAATAGTATCGTCAACTATAATAGTAGTTTCAACAGTTAAATAGTACTTGTTAAAGTAGATTCAGTTGTAACAACATCAGTTGCTATATTAGTTTAAATAATAACTATTATGGTAGTTTCAATAGTAGTTGTTATAGCAATTTCAATAAAAACTATTACAGTAGTTTCAATAGTTGAAACAAAAACTATTAACACAATTTCAAGAGTAATAATGGTATCAGTTGTAGCAATAGATTCAACATGAGTTCCAATTATGTATTGTTCCTCTAATGATCTATGGATTGGGGCTTCTTCTCGGGGTAAATTATCTTCTTTATGCTTTGTGGTAGTAAGTGAAGTTCTTGAATTTACTCCTCTCCCCAATTTGAAATATTTTTCATTACAATCCATGGGGGAGTATGTGGGAAATATGGGTGGTTTGAATTGTTGTGAAACCTTATTATTTGAACTTAGGTGAGGTTGCATGGGTAGTTGATATTTTAGAGGAGGATTAATTGGTGTTGTATTGGGAAAATTTTACAATTGTTGTTGTTGCACACGAATCTAAGTTTGTATAGGAAACTTCCCTTGAAAGCAGGCTTCAAACCATCCTTGAGACCATAGACATATCTGACTCGTGGGAGAGAGTTATTGTGGCCATAGTGTGGGGTATTAAATTGGAGGAGGATTAGAAATTTTCCATGGAATAGTAAGATTTTCAATTTGCTGAGGAACCTGTTGAAGATCATAAATGTTAGTCCAAGTATTCTAAAATGATAATGAGTTTTTAGCTATACCTAACGGTCAAGCTTTGCATGGCTTCTCTATCACATCGCCTAATTCCTTAAACACTGCATTTAATCCTGGAAATAATGGATAATTATTTGTTGAGTCATCCTCCTCACCAATACCATAAAATTTCAAACTTCTAAGTGGGCACCTTCTGCATTAGTGGTTTTTCTACAATTGGAGCAAAATATTGGCAATTCCTTTTCAACTTCAACTTGCTTCTATTTTCCCTGAAGAACATCCAATTGTAAAGACAAAAACTAATGGCATTAGTTTTTTTTTGTTTCAATTGATTTTCCAGATCTATTGCATTCATGTTGATTTTGATTTAGAGATCAAAGTTTGGATCCCATAACTATGGTTCATATTTAGGATGAAAAAAATTGAAGAAAACTGATCAAACCCTAGTAATTAATAAATAGGTGAATTTTCATGGTTTTTGTAAAATTGGCCAACAATGAAACATTTTTTTTGAAAGTGTTGTACACTGATTAATTATGTTATTTAAATTAATATGTATTGAATAATAACATATATGGATTTTAAAGAAAGAATAATATAATTGTTAAATATAATAGCAATAATTTATATGTTGATATATTTAATGTATTCTTCTTATTTCAAGAATATCTAATATATTTAAATATTTTTTAGAGCAGAGGAAACATCAATATTTCACCATAAAAAGTGATTAATTTGGTTAGCTAATTCTACATGAAGATGAAAACATTTTCGATATAGTGTATCAAGTTCAGATATAGTTCTTCTAATTTCATAGCGAAGAAGTGCCTTACTAGCTCTTACGAAAATATGCTTGTTTCTATAATTTTTTAAGGAGTGATTAATTCTTGCAAAAGTAAGAATGTTAGATGAATCTCTGTAGCATTTTAGGAAGGTGAGATCAATTTTCATCTTAGCTATAAGTATTTTGAATCATTCTAAAGATTGAATTTCTTATTATGTCGAAGGTGAGATCAATTTTCATCTTAGCTTATAAGTATTTTGAATCATTCTAAAGATTGAATTTCTCTTATTATGTCTCTTTTGTGTAGGGTGATAATTTTGGATTTAAGATCTATGCGATTGTCAGCTTCCTTTAACTGATTTTCCAGATTTATCACATTCATGTTGAATGTTGATTTAGTGATCCACGTTCAAACCCACAATTGTGGTTTATATTTAGGATGCGAATGATTGAGCGAAGCTGATCGAACCCCAGTAATTAATAAATAGGTGAATTTTCATCGCTTTTGGAAAGTTACCTGAGAAAGAAAGATTTTTATGAAAGTGATGTATGTTGATTAATGATGTCATTTAAACTAATATGTATTAAATAATAATAAATATCGATTTTAAAGAAAGAATAATTTAATATTTAAATATAATAGCAATAATAGTTTATATGTTGATATATTTAATTTATTCTTCTTATTTCAAGAGTAGCTAACATATTTAAAATATTTTTAGAGCAGAGGAAACATCAATCTTTCTCGATAACAAGGGATTAATTTGGTTAGGTAATTCTACATGAAAATGAAACCCTTTTCGAGATAGTGTATCAAGTTCACATCGGGTTGTTCTAATTTCAAAGCGAGGAAGTGTCAAACTAGCTCTTGTGAAAATATGTTTGTTTTTATAATTTTTTAAGGTATTTTAAAAGTTTTGAACAAAATACCAGTTTTTTCCCTTGTGGTTTTCCCCTTCCCTAATATGTGTATATCAATATAAGAATATAATGATCCTCTTTCACTCCTAATTGAAATATTCCCTTAAGAACCATTTCTTCCTTTCTCAACAACATTCTTTAGCTACTTGATATATTCTATCAACACGTGCATTAATGCATGTGAAAAAAATAAATCTACCTTGAATGAAATTTACATTAAAAAAACCTAATTACAAGAAATGTAGCTTATCTGTCCTGACTCCTTATGAGGTCAAGCCCACTTCACTACGTTGAAGCGATGCATAGATTCTTACTTCTCATCTAACTTCCTGGAAACCTCAAATCCAAGAACAAATCTATTACACTCAAGGACATTGCATCTAAGAAAACAATTTCGCTTATGGTTTTGCGCACTTAAAAACCTCCCCAAAAATAGCTCCAAAATGTTGCGAGTGCTAATTGTATTTTATCTATTCTTGGTTGAAGGTATGATTACATAGGATGGATTTAACATAAAATCCATCTTAGAATAGGCTGGAGTTATTTTAGTTGATAACTAGTTTCTCTATTTGGCATGTAGATTGTCAATGAGTACAATAAGAATTATGTGCCTAAGAAAATCACATGTAGTGCCCCATCCATGAAAGTTTTGGAGAAATCGATCACACTTTACCTAATTGGGGATGTTCTTAGAAAAAACCATGTCGTAGATTTTCCATATTCATCTTTTACACAATTCATGTCTCACGTTAAAAACCATGTCGTAGATTTTCCATATTCATCTTTTACACAATTCATGTCTCACGTTAGTCACCTAATTATTCCTAGCATGCATTATTTGGCTTCTAGGTCATGAGCTACATCCTAATGGAGTTGACTTGGGTATGACTTGGATAACACAAATCCATGTCAACATCCTTAGGAAAAAAAACCCATGTTCCATAATTTCTCCTAGATCTACATAAGTATGCTAACCTTCGAGGTTGTCACTGTTATTTCATATGAACCACTTGAACAACACCAGGAAATCCATCATCAACAAACCAACAATAAAAACCAACAATAATCCTTTCTATTTAAGCAAAAATAAAGGAAAATAATAATAATTAACTACTTTAACATGTAAGATTAATGTGGCACATTCATGAAGAAACACAATTAGATAGGTAACATACAGAAAAACAATTATAGTAAAATGACTGAAAATAGCTATTTATAATGGTAAAAAATGTGACAATTTCGTGGCCAAACACTTGGATTTTGATAAATATCCCACATTTCCCATGGAAAATTTTTCACAAGGATGAGTGGGTATAATTAAGGGAATGTATATAACTTGTTTTATCCTGTGTTGAAGAACATATATTTAACTTTTGGGTGGACCCATATTCAGAATTACAATATTCCAATTCATTGTTCCATGAATTTATGTTATTGAATCCAACTCTTCAATCATTATGATACCTCTTTTGATGTTTGGGTCAATTGAGATAAAATTGTTCAAGTTATTGCAATAACTACTACAAAATCAATGAGATATTTTATTGAAACTATAATATCAAATATATTATGTACGAATATATCATTAAGCCATGTAGTGGCAAGCAGTTTCTAGTGTTGAAGGGGGGTACATTCATTTATGTAGGTATATCACAATAAGCATAACAATGTGATGACTAGTTTGATTCTTATTACTAGTTTAACAAAAGATATAGTTTTCTATTTCTATTTGGTATCAAGTTTCTATATATATATATAGACAAAAGTAAAAGAATTTCTATTAACTAGACCAAACATACTATGTCTACAATTAACTTCTTGCACAATATAGATATTAATGATTGTGTGGGAAGAATGATAGTAATGTGTGTTTACATTTTATACGCTCTTGAATTCTCCATAACAATTCCATTTGGAACACAAAAGATTATTATTTTTTCATAATTACCACATACTTACACTAAAATCTAAATTCATGTAAAGCTTCACATTTCCATGCAATATTTTCTTTTTGTTTTTTTTTCTTTATTTGTTATATAGGGTTCATACAGTGAAAATTGATTATTCCATCACACAGGGAGAAAGGAGCACATTAGTCCTTTACTTATTTTATCTATTAGTTAGATCAGTAGTTGTTGAACTAGTGGAATATTGGTTCATAACCACCTTAAAATGAATGCACCTATTGAAACCCTAGTTTCACTAGTTTACTCAATGGTTTAAGTTACATACCTAGTTTATTGTCAAGTAGCATATCTAATTACAGATTGTTCGATTTTAGGTGTAGATTCATAATGAAAAAAAAGCATACAAATTAACGGGAAAGATAACAATAGAAAATCCTAAATAGATAAAAGTACATTTCAAATGAGTTTAACTAGTTGAACATTGAATTCGTTCCCCATTTACAATTCAACTAGATCATGTCCCCACCCCAATGAAGTCTAGAGAAAGAAAAGAACCAATTGCAAAAATGAATTGGTACACCTGGTGCATATGAACCTATAGGAAATAGCTCTTTTGTTGATGATTCTTGAGGTCGGCCAACTCAGGGGGTATCCCCGATATGAGGACCCAACTATACCTCACACCATTTGTAATATGTGTTAATTTGACTTAGGGCTATATTTTTCTTTTCTTTGATAATTTCATTTCTTAATTTACACATTAAATCCACCCGATAACATCATATCATTATTCAATTTTACAACATTATTCAACAACATATGAAATTATGTATAAAGAAAAACATCATCATCAATGTTGTGGTACATAAAAGAAAAATAGAAGAAAAGTAGTCACAGATTGAGAGACTAGGATTAGTCGGAGACTAGGGAAAAACCTACTATGGGGAAAACCCTTTCAAGTTCTTTTTCTTATTATATTTTCATTGAATGATTCAGTAAAAGAGAGTACAATGATCCATATATTCATCCATACAATTATCTATCAACATCAACCAAAAAGTATTTATAAAATGAACCTAGTGATGCCAATACTCAAAACACTGCAGTCAACTAATGAAAAATTTGCTTAACTAAAAAACCAAACCCCAGGTGCTAATCGCACAGATGATGTGATGTGCATGTAGTTGAAAGAATTTAGACAAATAGATGAGTAGTCCTAGATGTAGTTGTGGCTGATATTTCTCCATGACATGCCTGCGGCTGATGCCCAAAACTCTAAAACAAAGATGCAAGTTTCAAACCCTGGAATTTCACCTTTGTGTGAACCCATTCCTCTGTGGACCTACCTCAGACCTGTGCGATCCAAAAAAAAAAATAATGATCCAAGATGATTGTACAAATAAGGTTGAGGTCACTTGTTTTTATATCTTTCCAAGGGTGTCCAATTTACTTTAGGTCTGACCTAATTAAATATGCACATGTGGGATTTCAAATCAAAGAGACGCTTTCCCTTATCCAAATTGAGTGCTTCAATGGTCAAAATTGGTCCTCTTGAAAATAGAAATATCATCCCATGGTTTGAATTTATAATCAAGATGTCAAATTAACACTCCCTCTAAGTTAGGGAGAAATTCCAACTACATCATGTAATCATTGGAAGAATATTTTCGTCAAGTCATATCCAATATCAAGTATCTCATCATCAAATATCATTACTACTCATCTCTGCTAATCTCTTTCTTATTCCTTCATATCTCTTGATTTTCCCTGCTCATATGCTAAACATTATTGAATCTAAAAGAAGAAGAATTTGATATCGAAGGGGAGCCTAACATACCATAGGGAATTGCTGCCAGCGGGAAGCCCAATTCTACTACCAAGGAAACATCAAAGAGTTTATCCTCAGGTGTCCCTGCTCAACCTAGAACCGCATCGAAGAGCTTAAACTGAAGTTGGAACCATATCAGGGATCATATCTCAACTTGAAACCACATTGAGTAGCACATCTCAACCCATAATCTCCTGGGGGAGAAAAACATCTTCAACCCCATATTGAACAATAGGTGATATAGGGGATCACATATCAACCCATCCTATTTCCAACTAATATTCCCAAAAATGACACTTAATAGTCACATGGTAGAACACATGCATCAGAATAAGCTTGGGTTATACACCCCCAATTACACTCTCAACCCATTAGCTAGATGGGGAGTGATATTCCCAACAAGCCCAGCTTGTGGGTGTGATGCACACTAGAGTATACTTTGCCTAGACCAATATAGGGATGCTAAAATATCTAACCCTCTAGGTGATAGATAGGGGAGAAATATCTACAACCCCATTTCCCAGAGATCCCTCAACCCTTAGATCCCTCCATCTCAATTCCTCTCCTTGGGAGCCCAGATAGGGGGGAAGATGTAGATTTTAACCCTGTACAGAAATTACCTCCATACGAATTATAAAACACAAAAAATAAACAATAGCGAGAGCATAACACATAAAACAAATATACATAGAGATTTACCCTTGGATCCTAAAATTAGGACTACCAGATTGATTTTTCATTATGTCCTTTGAATGTTACAATACATACATACATACATCTATATATATATATATATATATATATATATATATATATATATATATATATATATATATATATATATATATAGATATATATATATATATATATATAGATACATGCTGAAGAATCCAATACCATGGACCGAAAACCATCACACCCAAAACCATGTGTGAAAGCCATGCACCATGAACAAAACCATAGGTAGGTCCTCCCACTGAATATACGGTCCAGCTAGTCATGGAAATAATATAATAGAACCCAACAAAAGAGTTGGCTTAGTGTTCTCGATCAATCCTGATCTATGTGTATCTGTAACATATCATCATGCTCATGTAGGACATCAAAAATATTATACTATAACATGAATATATATCACAAAATGGATACCTTATTCATCCTCCCTCTCATGGAGGTATTAATACCAATCCTTAGCTTGTCTCGTACGACATCAATGTGTCAATTTATGAAGAACTCTTAGTCCCAGTGATATATGTGATTCTCTTCCAATCAAATCCCACTCAATATTATCACAATGTATCCCTATAATATCTATAACTGGCTCAAATAACTTTCCAAAGAGCTTCTTCAACCTACCCCATAGCTAGTTGTGCTAGCAACATTGTACTCAACCTCGACCGTGCTTAAAAGTACAGAATTCTCATCCAAAAATATCATGGAAGATCTCATACAAAGGCATCAAATGGATGTGTTAATCCTATCAATAATAATTCCAAACAACATCAATACATCCATGTAATCACATATCATAGGAATAATATCTTAGACCAAAAATTGATTGTCCCATGAAAATATCTCGAAGGGTGCTAGGTGGCAACTCACTGCCAACCTAATGTGTATGAAGTGTCTTAATTCAAAACATATAAATATGGATGGGAGTTCAAGCAAAACATCAACACTTGAATCAACTATTGGTTGCTAGGGCAGGTTCAATAGTATCTCTTCATAGCTTCTCAAAATTTAATCGATAGTGTCCAAGGATTTGCATCTCCAATTTAAAAAAATCTTCAATAGCTTCAAGATATAGATTTTTTCCTTTGCAAACATTAGAAAGTAGTTTTTCATGCCATTTTTATTCATTTCCAATTTCAGAGGCCATCTTTGTCTTGCTTTGATCATCAGAGGCTCATTACATGTCAAATTGGCAACTAGGGCAAAACTCCATGTGGGTCAGCTTATTTATGGCAGCTGATAATTTTATTGGATCCCTCTCGTCGAGAGGTGTAGGATTGATCCAAAGATCATCCGATTCCGATAAGTATTTATGGAGATATGAATTTATTTTGTTTATGTAATTATAGTCAAGCCGACCAGCTTTTATGTAGGCTCTAGAAGCCCAACCGACGTGTCTATTCATCATCCTCATTTTGGTATAAATAGATGAGGATTTGATATCATTTGCACACACGTATTCTTGAGGTGATCTCCTCTCCACGTCTGGGTTTTTGGAGAATGAGAGAACCAAAAGAATATGCTGGCCTAAGAAGGAGCCCTAGCTACAAATGATGCCCTAGCTGATCCAACGCAGTCAATTACTTATACGGTGTTCAGGAGACAAGTCATACGCTAATATATACAGGTTATGGAGACAGTCATTCCACAAGGCATTCAACGTATCTGTTTCGTTGTCATATGGAAGCGCCGCAGTACAATCTTAACGCTGTTCATGGTTCATGTTATACGTTGGACATATTTCTGTTCATGATTTATATGCTGTATATGTTGGTTTATACGCAGTGATGAAGCAAAGGAACGCATTCATATAATATTACGCAGTGATGAAGTCATGAATTGAAGTCACAGGCATACCTGGATACGTTGTTCATGGTTCATGTTATACGCTGGACATATTGTTGTTCATGATTTATACACTGTATATGTTGGTCTATACGCACTGATGAAGCAAAGGAACGCAGTCATATAATATTACGCAGTGATGAAGTCATGAATTGAAGTCACATGCATACCTGGATACGCTGTTCAAGATATATATACAGAGACATATATATACGCTATTCATGGTTCATGTTATACGCTGGACATATTGCTGTTCATGATTTATATGCTGTATATGTTGGTCTATACGCAGTGATGAAGCAAAGGAACGCAGTCATATAATATTACGCAGTGATGAAGTCATGAATTGAAGTCACAGGCATACCTAGATACGCTGTTCAAGATATATACAGAGACATATATATATACGTTGTTCATGGTTCTTGTTATACGCTGGACATATTATGTTGTTCATGATTGAAGGAGCAGAGATCTGCATAAATGGAGAAATAAATCTAGGATTTAACTGCTACCTCGGATGGGTATGAGGAGCAGAAGAACCCAAGCTAATCTACACTTGGCATACCTGTGATTTGAAGGTGAAGTTATCAAATGGATAGAGCAGTGAAACCTGCGGATATAGATACAGCATTGACATGCGTTTTGGGATAGATACTCTCGGCATAGTCATGGCCAGATCTTGATGCATTAATAATGCCGCAAAATTGATCTATGTTCTGGAGCAGAGATCTCACCTTGGATACCTATGAATTGAAGGCACAAAACTCGGATCGATGAGACAGATCTCGGATAAGAATACTGTATTGGCGTAATATATTCCTATAGCAGTCTCGGTATACATTCTCGGCATAATCATAACAAGTACAGTAGTACAGGAATCTCGAATATCTCTGAAACTTCGGGGTAATTACAATCGCACAAAACTAGGATTCATCTGATATTCTTCAGATGAAATTATAGTGGTTCAGGACTTCGGAAAAGTGTAGTGGTTCAGTACTTCGAATGAGTACAGTGGTCCTATATTTCTTGGATGGGTAACTCAGAAGTAAAGCCTCTCAATGATCCTTGTCTTGGCATAATGAACGATCTCATGAAGATCTCGGTGATGTTATCCAACAGAGAACACTCTGTCTTGGCATACCTCCATATGCAGTCAAGATCTAAATTATGGTCTCGGTATAGCATATATTGTCGTGACATATTTCAAGGTACAGTAATGATCTAAGCATAGTTATGATCTCGATCTTAAAGGAAAAATAGTCACAAGGAGAAGATCGATGTAAAGGAGCAGCATGGAAATCGCTGTAACAACACTGCTGTTCTAAGGCATGGATAAGCATAGTGATGGACGCAGCATGGTTGGATGCAGCATGGTGAATCAGTTGAAGTATGAGGATTGAGAAGTGTGCCTTCACCTGAGTTCAGATCTGTAGTCCTTGTCATCAGAACTATCCTGTCATCTTCATGATGAAATATCTCTGATGTCTGATCTCTTATTTTGGCAAGTCAAAATGTTGACTTCAAATGTATTTGTACCATCTCTCTCTCTGCTGAACTTTGAAGATAAAAGAAGAATTGATCAAGGGTTTCCCCACACATTGTGGGGTTTGTCCCTGGCTTGCGCCATATCTTGTGTCCTCTTGTCTTGGCTTGTCTTCTGCAAATTATATTTATGTTCTATCTGCAGTTTATCGTAATGCTGATGTGATTGCTAACTGTGAAAATTTTAAATAAATTGCTCTAGCATAGAACATACCTAATCTTAACATGGTATCGGAGCTGAGGCGAAGACAATGCCCAAGAAAGAGTGAAAGAACAATCACCAAATACAGTTGGGACAAGAGAAAAGGATCAATGGGTTCCTCATAATTCACCTAGGGTGAAGTTGAAGTAGAGAATGTTATTAGAATGGCGCAGCAAAACTTTTGATGGCATCACTTCATTGGGAAGTTTAGATCTAAGGATAGGAAGGAAAGGTAGATGTGTCGATTCGGCCCTTACGCGAAGGAGTGCCCAGATGACAGAGATGCGGGTCATCAAAGACAATGGTCGACTCTTCCACGAAAGAAAGGAACCCCAAAATCTCTTTTATGTACCTGATCACATGAAGAACCTGATGTCCATCTTGGAAATGAAAGTCAAAGGTTACAGGATGGAACTTATCGATGGAAAGGTACGTGTTTGAAAATCTTTCAAAGATGTTTTTGAGTTCAGGGTTGTATCAAGTTGCAGGAAGTCCACTCGGGACCATGTCCATTGACTCAGCATTGGAGGTTTGTGAGTCAGATGATGACTTGGATGCCTGAATTCAAAAAGGAGCATGAAGGTACATGTATGAAATGTACCGAACGAAAATATTATAAGGGTACCATTCCCCTCATGCAGCAGGTTCACAGGTTTGGAACAACCCAAGGAGTCTGAGAATCATGATCAAGGAATCTCATGTATACAGGTGGAAGAAAGCCCTCTATGGCTTGAAGAAAAACACCTCAGGCATAATATGAGAGGATTGATAGTTGTCTAATGTCGCTGAGATTCACTAGGAGTGAAACCGATCCAAACCTTTACTTGAAGGTTGTGGATGATAAACCTCTCGTACCGGCACCTATGTCTGACAGGTGCAGACCCTCTCATTTATAGGAGACAGAGAGAGTTGGATTCCGAATGTGGGAAGATAAGATGCAAGCTTGTGACTACCTGGAGGATCTTAACTTTCAGAAGTTATATGGTAATGATCTCGGACCAGATTTGGGAAATGCCTTTGAGTTTCATAAACTCATTCGCATTGATGTTCTTGGAGAACCTCCGTTCGAACATATGTGTTGCAGTTAGCATGGTGAGCTCATATTTGGTTGAGCCTCACTGGATTGGTACCAAGAATCTTCTGAGATATCTTCAGGGCACAATCTCTCATGGATTAAGATACACTGCCGGAGATGTGAGACTACTTGGATAGTGGACTGTAAGAGCACTTCAGGGTACTATTTCACCTTGGGATATGCTTCGATATCCTGGATGAGCAGGAAGTAGAAGTCGGTGGCTTTGAGCACCGCCGAAGCAGGATATATTGTTGCTAGCATAACCTCGTGTGAGGCAGTCTGGATGCGAAAGTTCTTCAGTGAGCTGTTTGGATTTACATTGGATACCACTGTGATTCTCTGTAACAACCAGAGGTGGGATTCAATTATTGAGGAATCTTGTATTCGTCAATTGCTCCAACAGATAGACATCATCTGGGATATGGTAAGTCGATGATTAAGGAAGCTCCATCACATTAAGATGATGTACAGGTTAATACACCTTGTCAAAGCCCCGAGGAAAGATCTAATCTGTGATTTTCCCAAACGACTTCGAGTCGGCAAGAAACTCTTGTACAAGGGTCCTGCATGTTGCATACATTGAGCTCTGGGAGCTCTGAGGGCTTGCAGTTCTATTGGAGCAACATCCGACCATAGAGTGACTCACCCTCCCCTGGTGGTGTGCGCTGGAACAAGATGATTCGCTCTCTTGTGGGACAAGATGATTCGCTCTCTTGTCTAGCAGGATGATTAGTTCTCCTGTGAGGCCTGGATTGATGTGTTCTCCATGGCGATTGTAGCAGGATTGATGTGTTCTCCTGTAAGGCCTGGATTGATGTGTTCTCCATGGCAGCCTGGATTGATGTGTTCTCCATGGCGATTGTAGCAGGATTGATGTGTTCTCCTGTGAGGACAGGATTGATTACGTTCTCCTGTCGAGGCATCCTACCCATGCAGTCTGGGACTCATGGGAAGTACCTCTCATCTGACCAATGAGCAGGGAAATGAAGTTAGGGACCATAGTAGTACCGATGGACGCATCGTTGTATCTACCATACTCCCTACGCTAGGATGTACTCTATTGATCTGGGATCAATGATACTGGTCTGGGACCAGTAGTAGGAGTTGTACATACTATGACGCTAACTTCGGTTCGGCTGAGACTGGTCTGGGACCGGTGGTACATACTCCGAGACTGACTTCGTGTCAGTGCAGGACTAGTCTGGGACCAGTGAGAGTCGTACCTACTATGATGTTGACTTTGGGTCGGTTGAGACTGGTCTGGGACCAGTGTTACGCACTCTGAGTCTGACTTCGGGTCAGTGGAGAATGGTATGAGACATTCTCGATCAATTCTTCTTCTTCTTCATAGTTCAGCAGAGCTGAGCAGAGCCAGTAGAGCTGAGCAAGAGCAGAACAGAGCCAGCATAGCTGAGCAGAGCAGAGCTAGCAGAGCCAGCAGAGTTGAGCAGAGCCATCAGAGCTGAGCAAGAGCAGAGCAGAGCAAGCAGAGCTTAGTAGAGCTGGGCAGAACAGTGCAGGGCACTGATGGCAGAGATAGTACAGTCGGACATATGGATCAGCAGATGGAGTTTCCCCTAGTTGAGAGGGAGTGTTAAATTGGCAACTAGGGCAAAAATCCATGTGGGTCAGCTTATTTATGGCAGCTGATAATTTTATTGGATCCCTCTCGTCGAGAGGTGTAGGATTGATCCAAAGATCATCCGATTCCGATAAGTATTTATGGAGATATGAATTTATTTTGTTTATGTAATTATAGTCAAGCCGACCAGCTCTTATGTAGGCTCTAGAAGCCCAACTGACGTGTCTATTCATCATCCTCATTTTGGTATAAATAGATGAGGATTTGATATCATTTGCACACACGTATTCTTGAGGTGATCTCCTCTCCACGTCTGGGTTTTTGGAGAAGGAGAGAACCAAAAGAATATGCTGGCCTAAGAAGGAGCCCTAGCTGCAGATGATGCCCTAGCTGATCCAACATAGTCAATTACTTATACGCTGTTCACGAGACAAGTCATACGCTAATATATACAGGTTATGGAGACAGTCATTCCACAAGGCATTCAACGTATCTGTTTCGTTGTCATATGGAAGCGCCGCAGTACAATCTTAACACTGTTCATGGTTCATGTTATACGTTGGACATATTGTTGTTCATGATTTATATGCTGTATATGTTGGTCTATATGCATTGATGAAGTAAAGGAACGCAGTCATATAATATTACGCAGTGATGAAGTCATGAATTGAAGTCACAGGCATACCTAGATATGATGTTCAAGATATATACAGAGACATATATATCTATATATATATATATGCTGTTCATGGTTCATGTTATACGCTGGACATATTGATGTTCATGATTTATACGCTGTATATGTTGGTCTATACGCAGTGATGAAGCAAAGGAACGTAGTCATATAATATTACGCAGTGATGAAGTCATGAATTGAAGTCACAGGCATACCTGGATACGCTGTTCAAGATATATACAGAGACATATATATATACGCTGTTCATGGTTCATGTTATACGCTGGACATATTGCTGTTCATGATTTATACGTTGTATATGTTGGTCTATACGCAGTGATGAAGCAAAGGAACGCAGTCATATAATATTACGCAGTGATGAAGTCATGAATTGAAGTCACAGGCATACCTGGATACGCTATTCAAGATATATACAGAGACATATATATATATATATACGTTGTTCATGGTTCATGTTATACGTTGGACATATTATGCTGTTCATGATTGAAGGAGCAGAGATCTGCATAAATGGAGAAATAAATCTAGGATTCAACTGCTACCTCGGATGGGTATAAGGAGCAGAAGAACCCAAGCTAATCTACACTCGGGATACCTGTGATTTGAAGGTGAAGTTATCAAATGGATAGAGCAGAGAAACCTGCGGATATAGATACAATATTGACATGCGTTTTGGGATAGATACTCTCTGCATAGTCATGGCCAGATCTTGATGCATTAATAATGCCACAAAATTGATCTAGGTTTTGGAGCAGAGATCTCACCTTGGATACCTATGAATTGAAGGCACAAAACTCGGATCGATGAGACAGATCTCGGATAAGAATACTGTATTGGCATAAGATATTCCTGTAGCAGTCTCGGTATACATTCTCGGCATAATCATAACAAGTACAGTAGTACAGGAATCTCGAATATCTCTGAAACTTCGGGGTAATTACAATCACACAGAACTAGGATTCATCTGATATTCTTCAGAGGAAATTACAGTGGTTCAGGACTTCAGACAAGTGTAGTGGTTCAGTACTTCGAATGAGTACAGTGGTCCTATATTTCACGGATGGGTAACTCAGAATTAAAGCCTCTCAATGATCCTTGTCTTGGCATAATGAACGATCTCATGAAGATCTCGGTGATGTTATCCAACAGAGAACACTCTGTCTTGGCATGCCTCCAGATGCAGTCAAGATCTCAATTATGGTCTCGGTATAGCATATACTGTCTTGATATATTTCAAGGTACAGTAATGATCTAATCATAGTTATGATCTCGATCTTAAAGGAAAAATAGTCACAAGGAGAAGATCGATGTAAAGGAGCAGCATGGAAATCGCTGTAACAACACTGTTGTTCTAAGGCATGGATAAGCATAGTGATGGACGCAGCATGGTTGGATGCAGCATGGTGAATCAGTTGAAGTATGAGGACTGAGAAGTGTGCCCTCACCTGAGTTCAGATCTGTAGACCTTGTCATCAGAACTATCCTGTCATCTTCATGATGAAATATCTCTGATGTCTGATCTCTTATTTTGGCAAGTCAAAATGTTGACTTCAAATGTATTTGTACCATCTCTCTCTCTGCTGAACTTTGAAGATAAAATAAGAATTGATCAAGGGTTTCCCCACACATTGTGGGGTTTTTCCCTGGCTTGCGCCATATCTTGTGTTCTCTTGTCTTGGCTTGTCTTCTGCATATTATATTTATGTTCTATCTGCAGTTTATTGTAATGCTGATGTTATTGCTAACTGTGAAAATTTTAAATAAATTGCTCTAGCATAGAACATACCTAATCTTAACATTACATGTCAAGAATAGACCATTAGTATATAAAACCAAAATCAAAGTCATGTCTTGGACCACTTTTGAAGTATAGGTTTTCATTCGCACAACCTCCTAGCTTCAGCAGATAATTGTCAAAGCAGACATGCTAGGCCTGGGAAATTTTTTGTTGGCATTATGATTCAAGTGTTGTCCTTGATGGCAACTCACTCAGAGGTTGGTACAGGTGCTTAGAGGTTGGTACAGGTGATGGTAACTTAATCAGAGGACAGATCTTAGTACAGCATGCCAAGAAAGTTCATACACGCATGTTCGTTAAGCCCAAGTCGCGTATACAAGCAGGTTCACTATATACCAAGTCGCGTATACGCAGGTTCTCTATATAGCAAGTCACGTGTACACGCTGGTTGGCTTCAGTAAAAGCGCGTGTATGTGGAAAACTTATCTTTGGTCCACGGCGGTTATTCCTTGGAAGTTGTGCCTATGGTTTTGGACCTTGATGTCTCGACGAACGTGTTGATCCCTAGTTTTGAAGCTAATGGTATTGGGTTACTATGGTTTTGGACCGTGGTATTGTAAAGGGCCTAAGGCTATATAAGGAGAAGATCATTAGGCAAGTGGGAGCAAGCATTGTGTGTCTGACGAAGTGAGAAGATCTGGTATCACTGTTTATCTGTTCGGGACGCTTGGCAAGGGTCGGATCTGACAGCGAAGGCATAAGTAATTATTTCTAGATTTGCACGCGGGTTGCCTTTGGAGAAAGAGCGTATACACGCGGTTTTGGTACAGCGAAGTAGCGTATGCATAATAAGATTTGATATTTCAGGTTGTTGTTGATTCTGGTGGTTGTTGCAGAGTTCTGGGCTCTGGTTTGGGTTCTGTGTTCTTGATGACAGGGTTTCAGTGATTCAGTATTGGGTTGTTTAATGAATTATGATGCAAGTATAAGTTGATGATTGTATTGCAGTAATGTTTGTTCTGTACTCTTGGATCCAGTCTGAAAATTGATGAAACGTGGTCCCTGAAGGAAAGAAGGTTGTAGTGCCAGCACCTACGTACTAGTAAATGGATCGGCTAGTACAAGAGCTGAGGGGGTTGTAGCTCCCTTCCAGAAGTAGTTGGAAAACGAGAGAGGGTTGTAGCCCTCTATAGGTTGTAGCCTGCGTACTGGGAAAGGACTGCACCAGTACATTGTAAAAGAAGTTACTTATTAAAGAAGAAAGAGACGATTTGCAGCAGGTGGTTTTCACCCACATTGGGTTTCCACCTTATATCATGGTGTTCATGTGTTTGGCTCTTGTGTGATGTTCTGTTCTGCTATACTGCACCTGTTTACTGTTAAATATGCTTAATAATGTTCTGATGCATTTACTGAAGATTAAGCTAACTGAATCATAAGATCTCTGGATATACGCTAGTTGCATTAGACACAGTAGCATGTACACGCGGGTTAACTTAATTGAAGTAGCGTATATGTTTCTGAGTATGAAATTGGAAAGGTTTTACTGATCTGATAATACTGATTCACCCCCCCCTCTCAGTATTATTTCCAACAATTGGTATCAGAGCAGGTCCTTCAGAGGAAGCTTGATCGCTTGAAGGAAAAGATCCATCATAATGGCTAATCCAGAAAGAGAGGCACACATCAGGCCACCAGTTTTTGACGGGAACAATTTTACTCACTGGAAGATAAGAACCACTGCATATCTACAATCACTTGGAGAAGAAATTTGGGGAATCGTAGAAGGAGGATACAAATTCCCATCAGCAACTCCTACAGATCCAACAGAGAAAAAGCAATACGAGCTCAATGCCAAAGCTGTTACTGTCCTATTAAGTAGTTTGACACAATCAGAATTTATGAAGATCATGCATTTCAAATCAGCTAAGCAAATATGGGACAAAATCGTCACAAGCTACGAAGGAGATGATCAGGTAAAAAGAGCAAAGCTTCAAACTCTCAGAATCCGGTATGAAACTCTTAAGATGCATAGTAATGAAAGCATAGCTAATTATTTCCTGCGTATGGATGAGATTGTGAATTGTATGAGGGATCTGGGTGAAGAATTTGAGGAAGTTGTCTTAGTTGAAAAGGTTTTGAGATCTCTGTCTGCTAAATTTGATTCTAAAGTATCTGCCATAGAAGAAAAGGAGAATGTGCAGAAAATCACCATGTCACAGCTTCACGGGATCTTAACTGCTTTTGAAATGCGACAAGAGGTACCACCAGAAGCCGCATTTGAAGTGTCAGAGGAAGAAGATGAGGTAAATTTTGTCAAGAATCTTGAACGGGGAACTGGACGGTTCAAAGGTAAGCTACCTTTCAAATGTTTTCTATGTGGTAGAGTTGGTCACTATGCTGCTAGATGCCCTCATAACAAAGGAAAGATATCTGAAGAAGATGGTAGAAGCTATTATACCCATATTACAAGTCCATTCAATAATAGTGAAGATATTAGAAGTCTCATGGCACATGAAAAGAAGAATGCTTCATCCAAAAATAGCAAAGATATTAAAAGTCTCATGGCACATGAAAAGAAGAATGCAGAAACTGAAGAAGTTACCAAATTAAATGAACAATTGGAGACAGTAACCAGGGTAAGGGAGAAATTGCAGGATGTAGTAAAGGATCAGAGCATAACTATTCAAAGGCTTAAATCAAAGATCCTCTCTCTAAAAGAAGATCTTAAAAAATCAAGAGAACAGAACAAAGAAGCTCTTGAAGATCAAGAACATGAAGTGATCAAACTAAAGCGACAAGTGGAAGAAGGAAGAAAAGCTGAAGAAGACCTAAGGAATCAGCATCTGATAAAGGAAGAATAACATCAAGTTGAGGTAAATATCTTGAAATGTAAACTAGAAGAAAAGGATAAGCTTTTACGATTTCAAGATAGTACTAAAGTCTTGGATGATATTCTTAATATCCAAAGGTCTCCTGCTATCAAAACTGGTCTTGGTTTTCATGAATATGTTGAAGGTGAAGTTCACAAGGTGAGGCAAGAAACTCTAATGAGAAATCTGAAATGCTCAACAAGGAACAACCAAGGAAAGAAATTCCTCAAGGAAGATCCTTTACTCCTAACTATGGATTTGATAGACGATTATTTCCTCCATTGAATAATGTTGAATGTTATGTATGTCATAATCTTGGACATGTTGCAGCCAGATGTAGAAGTAGAATGGTTCAAGAAAGATCATCGCATCCCAGGTATTTCAGAGGATATTGCTTTGCCTGCAATGCATATGGACACAAAGCAATTGATTGTGATAGAAGGAACATGAAAAATGTAAGGTGTTATACATGCAACAACTATGGGCATAAAGCAAGGGAATGCAGGAGTAGATTTCAAAATTCAAAACAAGAGGACCATACATCATCACAGTTCCAGGAACTGAAGAAGACAGAGACAGAAAGGTGTGGCATAATTCAGACAGCTGACATAATAGACACAGGGGAATCAAAAAGTGATGAAATTCAGTATTCCATCCTGCATACGCTGATATAATGAAGACAAGTCACGTATATACGCGAGTTACAGGCTGCAAAGTCGCGTATATGAAGAAAGGGCAGCAGAACAGACCCAGGTTCAGTCATGGTTGGCTCAAGCTCAGGGGGAGCAGAACAGACTCAGGAAATGGTTCAGTCATGGTTGGCTCACTCTCAGGGGGAGCATATACTTCAAATAATTCATTGTTGGCATTATGGTTAGAAGTTGCTGATGAAACTAAATGATACATCTTGTTGTTTGATCAAAGGAATAGTATTGCAGGCTGATGCTTACGGTACAGATCTGAATGGCTGGTCTTAGAACCTGCATCTGCTCAGGGGGAGCATGGATGGATTGATACAACTTGGCATATAAAAAGGGGGAGCCAAATCAGAAACTTCAGCATGTACTCAGCGGGAGTATGGACAGCAGCATGGACAGTAAAAGGTATACCAAAGAAGAGAATATCTTGGTCCGCCCTTTGCCCTTGATGTCAAAGGGGGAGAGTGACTTGGTGTGGTGGTTGCCATCAAGTCCAAAGGGGGAGATTGTTGGCATTATGATTCAAGTGTTGTCTTGATGGCAACTCACTCAGAGGTTGGTACAGGTGCTCAGAGGTTGGTACAGGTGATGGCAACTTAATCAGAGGACAGATCTTAGTACAGCATGCCAAGAAAGTTCATACACGCAGGTTCGTTAAGCCCAAGTCGCATATACAAGCAGGTTCACTATATACCAAGTCGCGTATACGCAGGTTCTCTATATATCAAGTCGCGTGTACACGCTGGTTGGCTTCAGTAAAAGCGCGTGTATGTGGAAAACTTATCTTTGGTCCACGGCGGTTATTCCTTGGAAGTTGTGCCTATGGTTTTGGACCTTGATGTCTCAACAAATGTGTTGATCCCTAGTTTTGAAGCTAATGGTATTGGGTTACTATGGTTTTGGACCGTGGTATTGTAAAGGGCCTAAGGCTATATAAGGAGAATATCATTAGGCAAGTGGGAGCAAGCATTGTGTGTCTGACGAAGTGAGAAGATCTGGTATCACTGTTTATCTGTTCGGGACGCTTGGCAAGGGTCGGATTTGACAGCGAAGTCATAAGTAATTATTTCTAGATTTGCACGCGGGTTGCCTTTGGAGAAAGAGCGTATACACGCGGTTTTGGTACAGCGAAGTAGCGTATGCATAATAAGATTTGATATTTCAGGTTGCTGTTGATTCTGGTGGTTGTTGCAGAGTTATGGGCTCTGGTTTGGGTTCTGTGTTCTTGATGACAGGGTTTCAGTGATTCAGTATTGGGTTGTTTAATGAATTATGGTGCAAGTATAAGTTGATGATTGTATTGCAGTAATGTTTGTTTTGTACTCTTGGATCCAGTCTGAAAATTGATGAAACGTGGTCCCTGAAGGAAAGAAGGTTGTAGGGCCACCACCTACGTACTAGTAAATGGATCGGCTAGTACAAGAGCTGAGGGGGTTGTAGCTCCCTTCCAGAAGTAGTTGGAAAACGAGAGAGGGTTGTAGCCCTCTGTAGGTTGTAGCCTGCGTACTGGTAAAGGACTGCACCAGTACATTGTAAAAGAAGTTACTTATTAAAGAAGAAAGAGACGATTTGCAGCAGGTGGTTTTCACCCACATTGGGTTTCCACCTTATATCATGGTGTTCATTTGTTTGGCTCTTGTGTGATGTTCTGTTCTGCTATACTGCACATGTTTACTGTTAAATATGCTTAATAATGTTCTGATGCATTTACTGAAGATTAAGCTAACTGAATCATAAGATCTCTGGATATACGCTAGTTGCATTAGACACAGTAGCGTGTACACGCGGGTTAACTTAATTGAAGTAGCGTATATGTTTCTGAGTATGAAATTGGAAAGGTTTTACTGATATGATAATACTGATTCACCCCCCCCTCTCAATATTATTTCCAACATTTTCTTCATACAATGATATCTGTAAAAATAACACTTTACGAAACCAATATGATCATTGTTACACAAATAAATATTATGCAATCAAATCAACTATGTCATGTTATCAATCTTTAGATGCCAGATTAAAATTAATATCAAAAACATAAATTTTATGCCAATATCCTTGTGAATAGCTTCTGTCATCCAAGAAAATCATCAAATTTCAAGTTAAATCATTAGTCATCAAGCGAAAACCATAAATTTTCATCTCTGTGAATTTAATCAATCCATAATCCAAAAACATGTCTATGAATTATAAAGCATCATGTCAAAACCCCAAACATTTCTCATCTATACCAATTAGCCAAATCTTAGCGAACCCTTGCAATTGTTGTCAAATACTATCATACACTAGCTTCAATGGATAAATCATAATGGCATATTGATATGAATATTCTGGTCACTCACAAGCACAAGTTTATCCAACATATTCACATTCTCTATAAGAATTAAAATATTCAAGCTTCCCTACTCATAGAAATTTCTGTTGTCTACTCCATAAATGTAGGGCTATCATACTCCTAGTGCAATCCTAATTTTATGCATAAACCTTTTGTTTTTATGTCCTACAGGCATAATCGTGCCCATAGGATTTCTTATGTGTGGTTGGATGCATATAACCACACTCATAATATTGCTTCCATGTTTTTGGGGTGCAGACTAAAGGAAACCCTCTCTTCTCATACCAAAACTAGTTGTAGATCAACAACATCATATATTTGTCTATTTATGTAAAAAAAAATCAATAATAAATAATCTTCCATACATCTAAATGATAATAGGTGTGGATGCCTTATGGAGAGATTCTCCCTCTGAATGGGAAGCCACTTTAGTCATCATCATTCAAGTCATCAACATGTCTATAATATTTTCATGCATCAGCAAATTTGTGAGATCATAAAATCAAACTATATCATATATTCATCATGGTCATAACATGTTAGCATCAACTACTTCATCATCACATATGAACAAGTCATCAAATTTTCATCAAAAGTTAGTCTCAAATAGTTAATAGGATTATACTTCAAGAATCATGATCACAACATCACATATTTATCACATAAATTAATCCATCAAGTCAAGGAATTCAATTTTACCATATGTCATAATTACTAAGCTCATAAAAACATAACCATGGTCAACAAGAAGATCTTGAATATCAATCTCATTGTTACACTTCTATAATCAAGGTTATCATGATTACCACACGCATTAACAATAGTATCTAGTCACCATATAAAAAACAATGTATCTAGCTTGCTTCATAAAATCTAGAAATTCATCATGTAAGATACTTTTCCAAATATACTAATATATCAAAAATCAATTTTTCTAAGTAGCTTCATAGAATCGAGAAATTCATTGTCTAAAATGAGATATTGTTATGAAACCAGCTCAGGAAAAGATAGAAAAGATAGACCAATGCCTTAGAATTCACCGTCTTCGAGGGGGCAACCTCCTTTACATTACATAAATGAACAATTCTTGGATGATTCAAATGACAAAAACTAATTTCTATATATAGGAGTCTAAGGAATCACAATATAACCCAGCCGACCTAACAATAATAATATAAAGCCACAAAAATAACAATAGAGGGATTCTATGGGGCACAGTAATAACAATATGGGGGCATTAGGGGCACAACAATATTAATAAGGGGTATAACTACAATAGTAATGAGGTAATCACTAGTATTATAGGGACCCAACATGCCCCTCTCCTTCAAAAAAGTGTTGTCCTCAATGCTTGAGTAGTTCTGGATACTTCTATATAAAATTCTCATCCTCCCATGTGGAATCTTCGATGGATATGTTCTTCCACTTGATAAGATACTCCAAAATTGATCAATTTTGTAGTTGTCAAGTTCTTGTTTCTATGACTACTTCCGGTTCCAATATAATTTTTCCTTCGTCATCAAGTTCTGGCAATATTGTTTGAACCGGGAGCTTGTCGCCTATAACCTTCTTTAAACATGAAACATGGAAAACTAGGTGCAATCGAGAAGCTGCAGGAAGCTCCAATTTGTATGCCATAGTACCAATCTTTTGCAACACCTTGTACAGACCATAATACTTTGGTGATAATTTATTATCCTTCTTAGCTTTCTTGAGGGACATTTGCTTATATGGTTGTAGCCATAGGAATACCCAATCACCTACATCAAAACTTCTTTCACTGCGATGTTGATATGTCTGTTGTTTCATTCTATTTTGTGCCAACACGAGGTTATCCTTTAAGAGTTGGAGGACTTGTTGTTGATGTTTGATGTGATGTTCCACTGCCTGAACCTTAGAATTTTCTCTTAAATATGATGTGATGGATGGTGGTTGATACCCATAAAGTTCCATAAATGGGGTCATTTTTGTTGTTGTATGGAAGGAAGTGTTATACCACCATTCAGCCAGAGGCAACCATTTGACCCATTGTGTCTGTTTATCAGATACAAAGCAACGAAGATATCCTTCCAAACATTTGTTTACTATATCAGTTTGCCCATAAGATTGAGGATGATAAGATGAGCTATGAGCTAACTGAGTACCAAGACAAGAAAATAATTCTGTCCAAAAATTTCCAGTGAAAATGGGATCTCTGTCAGTTACAATAATCTTTGGGTTTCCATGTATCTTTTGAATTGTTTCCATAAATGCAGTAGAAACTGTACTGGCTTTAAATGGATGTGATAATGCACAAAAGTGTGCATACTTGGTAAGTCTATCAACTACCACCATGATGACACTCTTTCACTCAGACTTAGGTAAACCTGTGATAAAATCCATTGAAACCTCCTCCCAATGTTGGCCTGGAATGGATAAAGGTTGTAATAGACCCGGTGTCTTAATTGTTTCAACATTATTTTGTTGGCAAACCAAACATTCCACCACAAACTTTTGAATATCTAATTTAAGGCCATCCTAAAAAAATCCCTTCTTAACCCTGTGGTAAGTTTTTAAAAATCTTGAGCGCCCTCATAAGGGAGAAGTGTGCAATTCCATAAGAATCTTTTGTTTTAGCTGGGAATTCTTACAGAGGTATAAGCGATCTTTGTACCATAACGAATCATTTTTCCGGCTAAATGTATTAGACGTATTGGAATCTTGGTGTAACTTTCGAATAAGTGCCCACACTTCTTCGTCATTCTTCCATTCCTCCCTTGCTTCATTTATCCAATCTGGTTGGATAATAGAAATGGCGCACAAAAATGCTTCCACATCCTCATTCTTTCTTGAGAGTGCATCTGCCACCACATTTTGCTTCCCTTTTTTGTAGATGATTTCAAAGTCATAACCCAAAATCTTTGTGACCCACTTTTGTTGCTCTTCAGAGGATAATCTTTGTTCTAAAAAGTATTTAAGGCTATCATGACCCATTTTTACCTTGAAGTGTTTTCCCATTAGGTAGGGTCGCCATTTCTTAAGTGCATGGAGTATTACCAACATTTCCTTCTCATAAATAGCTTTTCTTAAAAACTTTCCCTTGATTGGACGACTTTCAAAAGCAATGGGTCTTTCATCTTGCATTAGAACAGCACCAATTCCATTTCCTCAAGCATCACATTCCACAATAAAGGTTTTTGTGAAGTCCGGTGTAGCTAAGACCGGTGCTTGGCACATTTCCTCTTTAAGATGTTCAAAGGCATTTGTTGCTTCCGGAGTCCATGAAAATGCATCTTTCTTCAATAATGTTGTTAGAGGTGCTGCTATTCTCCCATAATTCTTAACAAACCTGCAATAATACCCTGTGAACCCGAGAAATCCTCGCAGATGCTTTATGGATGTGGGGATTTTCCATTCCTTAATGGCTTTAATTTTGCCAGGGTCTTCCTTAACACCTTCATGAGATACAATATGACCCAGATATTCCACCTCCTGGACTCCAAAGAAACATTTGGATCTTTTTGCATATAATTGTTTCTCCTCGAATAGTTGTAGCACCCTGCCAACATGTTCAACATGATCCTTCCAAGACTTGCTGTAGATTAGTATATCATCAAAAAATACTAACACAAATTTTCTAAGGAATGGTTTGAAAATTGAATTCATCAAACCTTGAAATGTTGAAGGTGCATTGGTAAGGCCAAAAGGCATGACCAAAAATTCATAATGACCCTCATGAGTTCTAAATGTTGTTTTTAGAATGTCTTCAGTCTTCATTCTGATTTGATGATATCCTGAATGAAGATCCAACTTGGGGAAGTAAATTGATCCATGCAATTCATCCAGTAATTCATCAATGACGGGAATGGGGAACTTATCTTTAATAGTGATCTTATTGAGCTCCCTATAATCTAGACACATGCGCCATGATCCATCCTTCTTGTGCACCATTACTACTGGAGTAAAGAACTTTGACTCTGTTGAATTATACCAGCCTCTAGCATTTCTGCAACCATACCTTCAATTTCACTCTTTTGGACATAGGGATATCTGTACGGCCTGATGTTTGGAGGAACACTTCCTGGAATCAGATGAATAGCATGATCAAAATCACGCATAGGTGGGAGACCTTTGGGAGTCTCAAATACCTTGGAATTATTGTCCAAGACTTTTTGGAGATCTGGAGAAATAGATGATTCCAATGTGGAAACATCTAACGAACATAATTGTGCAATTACACCTCTTTGTTCCTTTTTTAGAAGCTTTGTCATACTATTAGAGCTAATTATCTTTCCTGGTTTCCCTGCAATACCCCTTAATTCAACTTCCTTTCCTTCCATAGAAAATTTGATGAAAAGTTCTTGAAAATTAAAAGCTATTGTACCCATTGGACTCCTAGTACAACATCACCACCTCCCATTGGAATGGAAAGCATTGGGCTAGTCAAAACATATTCTCCCATGGATAGCTTGATATTATGGCACTTTCCAGAGAAATTTATTGTTCCTCCATTTGCAATCATCACTTGACACTCTGGTGTTGGATATAGGAAGCAATTCAATTCTTTTGCTACCTTACAATGAATAAAATTGTGGGTGCTTCCTGAATCAATCAACACTATTACCTTTTTCTTCTTGATTTGTCCTTCTATCTTGATGGTTTGAGGAGTGGTAATTCCCACCAATGCATTACAAGATATGGTCGGATTTATTTGTTCTTCATCTAGGCTTTGTTCCTGGAGTATATCCTCTTCTTTTGACCTTTCTTGCTCCTTTTATTCTTCCTCTTCACAATCTATGTAGAATAATTTCTTCTCAGCACACTTATGACCTTTAGTGTATTTGCTATCACAACGATAACAAAGCCCTTTTGCTCTTTTTTCTTCCAATTGTTGTGGTGTCAACCTTATAGGTTGTGGAAGACTAGGGGAAACAACACTTTCATATTTATAGTTGTGAGTGGTATGCTTCCTGGTTGCCATAATTTTGCTTTCCATTTTTCTTGCTAACCTGAATGCCTTCTCTATTGAATCAGGTTCCCAAAGGTGAACATCATGTTGGATATATCCTTTAAAGACCCTATGAACACATCAATCCTATGCTCCTCTAAAATATCTTTTACCCTTATGTTCAATTTTTGGAACTCCTCAATGTGCTCCATTATTGAACCCTTTTGTTTGAAACTTATCAATTGGCTAAAAAAAGTGTTGCTTTTTGTATCCTCATAATGTGTTATCAATTCTTCCGTAAAAATTGTCCAAGTGATAAATTGTTTATGAGAGCAAAGCCATTGATACCATACAAACTGATTTGGTTCCAAATATAAAGTTGTCCTACATACCTTTTGTGTGTTTTTCACATTATTGAGATCGATGAATTTCTCCATCTGTAATATCCATGTGGCCGGATCCTTGCCATCAAACTTCCTCATATCGATTTTTGGAATATGGTGAGTCTTCGATCCAACATTAGAGTCTATGGAATCATGACTAACATTTATTTTGTTCTCATCATGAGTTTCCTTTAGTACCCTTTCACCATCAGTGACCATTTCTTGTAGCAACTTATTCATATTTATCTTCAATTCTTCCATCTTATCATCCATGCCATCAATTTTAGCGTCCATGCCATTCACCTTAGCTTCCATGCCATCCATCTTAGCTTCTATGCCTTTCTTTAAACAACCCTTCTTAGCTTCTACACCTTTATTTAAACCATCGATCTTAGCTTCTACATCTTTCTTTAAACCATCCATCTTAGATTCTGTTGCTTTTTGTGCAAGTGACACTCGTTGCACTTGTTCTTGTAATTTTGATATATCATATAGCATTTCTTCTTCTTCTTCATGAGTCATGCTAGAGCTTTTAGGTTCCTTACTAGGTGTTTGCATTTTATTTCCTCGGGGCATTAGTTACCGATAATAATTCTCTACTAGCCCTTTGAATTCCTTCAAAATAAATTTTCAAACCACTCTTAAGCAAAAATTTAGAAGAATCTACACACCTTTTTTTTCACTTTGTAGGAGCTCAATATTGCCTCTGATGTATCTCTATACTTTTAGATCATCCAGAACTGAAATTGCAACCTATGGTAGCCCTCTGTCTCCTCTTTCCAATGCGACCAGTCTGATCCAATTTGGATTCTCCAAGGAAGAGTTATGCGAAATCTCCCACAGTGACCTGATTATAGACTAGTTCAGTAGAGCGAACTTGTATGACATGCCACGAGTCACTGTTTCGTCCTTTGGCTCTAAAAAATATATACAAGAAACTACAGTGCGTCCTATTTCTGCACCTTCTTATGAAATTTCAATCCAATTCTCAGGGAAAAAGCTATGATGATTTTCCCCAGGTCACCTGTTTGGAATGTAATTCAGGAGTTTGCAAAAAGACCATCTTCCTTAGATCATATCTCTACAAATATAGCACAAAAAGCTCTGAAATTCGGACCCGAGATTCAGTGCGATGTCTTCTCAAATGGGTTTTTTTTTTTAGCTTCTGAAACGTCACAGAAAAAAAAGTTATAGCGAAAATGCCACGATGACCTGTTTGGAGCAGCGAAACCCTATAATCGAAAGCTCTGATACCAAATGTTATGAAACCAGCTCAAGAAAAGATAGAAAAGATAGATCAACGCCTTAGAATTCAGACTCTTTGAGGGGGAAACCTCCTTTACATTACATAAATGAACACTTCTTGGATGATTCAAATGACAAAACCTCCTTTCTATATATAGGAGTCTAAGGAGTTACAATATAACCTAGCCGACCTCACAATAATAATATAAAGCCACAAAAATAACAATAGAGGGATTCTATGGGGCACAATAATAACAATATGGGGGCAATAGGGGCACAACAATATTAATAAGGGGTATAACTACAATAGTAATGGGGTAATCACTAGTATTATGGGGACCCAACAGATATTCATGTCAAATATCAAGTCCATCATCTCATCATGAGTACCATGAATCAAACTTACTTTCATATGCATGCATGAGCCATTTCTGATGGTTTCATTCTCATCATACCATACGGCTTACCTTTCCATCAAATATTGCAATTGAAAACATAACATTGAAACAATACACCATACATACCTTGTAGTATTCAGATAACTATGTATGTTCTTATTTTTCATTGGTAGCAGGAGCACTTTGTCAACTTCCTTGTCATGGGAAATGATAGCTCTTCTCTTCATGTACTATCCATATTTTCCTGCATCTAAGATGATCATCAAGAAGGATCCACTTATCACATCTCATCAAGAGGTTAGAAGTATCCAAATACTCACATATACATGTATGAAATATAAGTAATAATAATAATAAAAATCAAATAGGAATAGAATCACAAAAATGAAATATAAATCTAAAATGTACTTATATTTTAATGAGAGGAGATCAACTCCCTCTTGAACCAACCTTCAAGAGTCATTACCATCCAATATATTAATCAACTTCATTAGAAATCATGCCTAATAGAGACTATTCCATCTAAGGCTTCATCAAATCTATCACAAGTGCTTGAACATTTTCACATTGACCATTATAGGGTTTCTAGATTGCATATCTCAAATATTTTCCATAATCTAGGGTTTCTTCCAAACCCTAACCTCATAGTATCCATCAAACCCTCATAATAAAATTTCCTAGTGTTTTCTTCAAATCCTAGTATTCTTTTAGGTCTCCTCCATCTTCTCATGCTTCCATCAAAGGTGTCTTCATAAGGGTGATGTTTAATGACTTTTCTTCAACCCAACTCTAATACCATGTTAATTTTTCTTAGGGTGATATTTTTCTTTGCTTTGATAATTGTATTTCTTCATTTACACATTAAATTCACCCCATATAATATCATTATTATTTTTTACAACATTCTTCAACAACAGATGCAATTATGTAGAAAGAAAAACATCATAATCAATGTAGTGGAGCATAGAGGAAAAATAAAAGAAAATCATTCACACATAGAGACACGAGGATTGGTTAGAGACCAGGGAAAAACCCACTATGGGGAAAACCCTTTCAAATTATTCTTCTTATTATAATTTCATTGAATGATTCTATTAAAGAGAGTACAATGATCCATATATTCATCGATACAATTATCCAACAATATCAACCAAAACATATTCATGAAATGAACCCAACGATGTTAATATTTAAAACCCTAATTCAAATGTCTGTGGTTAATAGTCACGGTCTATGGTGAACTTCCAAACACTGCAGTCAACTAGTGAAAACATCAGTCAACTAAAACACGAAACCTTAGGTCCCAACCACATGGATGAAATCATGTGCGTGTAGCTAAAAGGCTTCAACCATATGAATGAGCCATCTTGGGTGTCGTTGGAGCTGCAATTTCTCTGACACATGCTTGCGACTAGGACCCAAAATCCTAAAACAAAGATGTGAGCTTCAGACCTTGCAATTTCACCTTCATGCAAACCTATTCCTTCGCGTAACTACCTTAGACATGTGTGAGCCAAAAACAAGAAAGAAGAATGATCCAAGATGATTTTAGAAATGAGGTTGAGGCCACTTTTATTTACAACCTTCCAAGGGTGTCCAAATTTCTTTAGGGTTGACCTGATCAAATATACACATGTGGGGTTTTAATTCAAAAATACACTTTCCCTTATCCAAATTGAGTGTTAAATAGTCAGAATTGGTTGTCTAGAAAAGATGAATCTCATCCCAATATTGGAATTTGTCACTAAATTGCAAAATTAACAGTAGGAACCCCATCTAAATAGTGGGGCCGACCGCCATAACTTAAAGGTTTTCATTGGCTACAATAAACAACATAGGGGAGTATGAACATAACCCTTGAAATAAGCAAGGAAGTTGACATAGTTAAGCACGTAATCGAAATGTATATATAGTAATTTCATGGATGGGAAGAGAGAAAGTGATCCTTTAGAATAAAATTAATACTATCATAATAAATATGCACACAATCATAGAAATAATTGTTAATTAACTTTCATAATAGTTCACAAAGTAACAATGATCATAAAAGAAAGTAATAATGCACATTCAACAAGATGTATACCAAATCCAACAAAATATTTCATTTTCTTTAGTATGTATGAACACAAACATATACCAGAAACATTAACAAAATAGACTTACAACATCGATGACACATGCATGAAAGTGTGTCGACTATGAGAGTATCAATGATTAAGTGGAAGTTCCAAGACAATCAATTACAATGATGCAACACTAGCCCCAATAGTGGAACACTAAATCACCACTTTCTCCTCCAAAGAATGATCTTCTCTCCTATGCCAAGTTGTATATTTTTATTGTAGATTCAAATTTCTTATGTGATATGTTAAAAGAAAGGACATGAATCTACTCTACTTATTAGCAGAAACAAAAATAGATCGATGAAATCACGAAGCAGAAAAGGAAGAATTTCAGTCACACATAACTCAATAATTTTCTGGGCAAAAAAAGCTACTCAAAACCCTGACTATATATATTTCACTACCCAAAAAAGCTGAGAAGAAAATACAATGCTTGTTTAGCCTGAACAATCTCTGTACAAGCACAATCCATCTCACTGCTTCACAAACTAGCTCAAGCCAACACTTAGCCAAATCTGCTACCTACCAAGCCCCTACTTCCTTGTGCAATCCCCAAGGGAATTAGCCCATATTTAATTGGGAAAATACCTCACCACAATCGTGCAATCCATCATAGGCCTGCTATTGATTGCATGCACGATTTGTGCAAATCAAGAAATTAACAACTTATAGTACACTTTCCTTGAACTCTAATCTAAAATGGGTCTTCCTTTGAATTGACATGCATGAGTAATTTTTGAGTGAATTACCAATTATCTGATTGGTCATGACATCTAAATTAAATCCAATTTAATTCATGTGACTTCTCAGTAGTTCCTCCAACATCTTGAACTAGTTTAAATGAATTTGACTCAATTAAACTAAATTAAATAATTACAACTCAATAAGAACTCAACTTGGTCCCATAAAATTTAGGGATCACTCTACATGACTCTAGATAGACTTTCAATTCCAATTTACTAAGCCAAATAAGTTAATTTAACTTAGTTAACTGCTACAAGTTGTTATGAGTATAGAATTACACTTCAATTCCTAATTTAATTCAAGGATATATTAAATTAGGATTTTCTTTCTTGTTCTTATTTTTAACATTTCTTGTTGCTATTTTCAACACTCCCACTCAATAAGAAATAAATTCAACTCTATCTCGATCTAGTACCTTTGGAATTTTTTGCATGAAACTAGTGTCGTTGTTGTTGTTGCTACTATAACATATACAACCAAAAAGTATCCAAACAAAATAAACTCAATCAACTATGTCTACAACTGTCTACTAGGAAAAATTGTGCTGATGCTAACTCTGCTAGTCAGCCTCCTACTCTGTTGTCAACACTGCTCTACACTCCTTAGTATATGACTGACACTAATCCTCCTGTTACTGAATATTGTGGGTCCCCATAGCAAGGTAATTATCTATGAGAAAAAAACACCTCAAAGGGCTCTGACCAAGTTTATGCACTCTTGGGACTATTGCTTGACACCACCCCACCTCTCACCTGGAGGTATGGCTACATGTGCTCCCTCTTCCCACTTGACTCGAAATTTCCCCATACTGTAGGTCTCTTCTTAAGTGAATGTCTCCACTTTGACTCCTCTCTACTTCTTGGATTGTGGCTACTCCAAAAATTTTTGAGGTTTCTTTTGAGGTTTCTTTTGAGGTTGCTTCTAAGGTTGCATGTTGAGAGGTAATTCATGTTCCCTCTCAACTACCAAGTCTCTAACCTTTTCCTTTCTCCTCAAAGCTTTACATGCATCTTCGACCTTGAGAGCATACATTTTCTCCACTCACACACTGATCTGTTTCGCCTATGCCATGAGGATGTGTCCAAGGAAAACCTTCCCTTTACTAAATATCACATTGTCTAGCAACTCTAGAAACTAAGATTCACACTGTATTTGTCCTAGCATCACAGAATTTTATGAAAAAAGAGAAAATTTTAAATCGGAAATATCTCCCTGATATGAACTCTAATTCAACGAATTTTCTTTTTCAATTTCGGTATTCTTTCGTAAGGAATCCAAATCTACTATTATTTTTTGAAAATTTTGCACAAAAAATTTCATATCTGCTCTGCAAACTTGCCGCCCAAAAAATTCCTACTCCGATACCATGTAGATTCGTATTTTAGATTCAAAATTCTTATGTGATATGCTAAAAAAAAAAACGTGAATCTACTCTACTCATCAACGGAAACAAAAATTGATCGATGAAATCACAAATCAGAAAAGGAATAATTTCAATCCTACATAACGCAATATTTTTATGGAGAAAGAAAATACTCAAAACCCCAACTATCTATATTTCATTAACCAAAAGATATGAGAAGAAAATACAATGTTTGTTCAACCCGAACAATCTCTGCACAAGTACAATCTATCTCACTGCTTCACAAACCAACTCATGCCAACACTTAGCCAAATCTGTTGCTTGCCAAGCCCCTACTTCCTTGCGCAATCCCTAAGGAAATCATCGCAAAATCCCTCACCACAAGTGTGGAATACATCATATCCATTCTACTGATTGCATGCACCATTTGTACAACTCAAAAAATTATACAATTGATAGTAGACTGTCCGTGAACTCCAATATCAACTGGGTCTTCCTCTAAACTTACATGCATGAGTTAATTTTGAGTAAATTATTAGTTATCTGGTGGATCACTGCATCTAAATTAAAACCAATTTAATTTGCTTCACCTCTCAGTAGTTCCTACAATAGTTAGAACTAGTTTAACTGAGTTTAACACAGTTAAACAAAATTAAATAATTACAACTCTATAAGAACTCAACCTATGACCCTAAAGTTTAGGGAACACTCTACATGACTCTATATAGACTTTCAACACCAATTTACTGAGCCAACTAAGACAACTTAACTTAGTTAACTACTACAAGCTGCTATGATAATAGAATTACAATTTAATTCATTATTTAATTCAAGGACACATTAAATTAGGATTTTCTTAATTGGTGTTACTTTTAACATTGCTTGTTGCTATTTTCAACACAAGTTAGAGAAGCCAAGGTGAAAATTTCTCTGCTTGAGATATGAGGGTTTATTTATAACAAATGAGGTGACTATTAACCTCCCATGTGACTCATGGCCTCCCTCATGGCTCTTGAGCTCCCATATGATTTTTGACTTTCTATTTGACCCTTGAGCTTCTACATGACTCTAGGAATTCTTGGTGACTTTCCACTTTCTATGTGTGACCCTTGGTCTTCCACACACTTTATATTTTTCTCAATTTTGGAGATACAAAATTACATTACACAAATTGTGGAAAAATACACGGACAACATAATACTTATGTGATGACACTTTGATAAGCCATGATTTGGTGACTATGACATTAGACTTCACTGTAATGCATCAATGCCAATCTCTCCTCTTTGTTGATATGTCTAAAATACTTCATGATAGATCTAGCTTGTATTTCATCTTCACCCTCGAAAGGGTTAGGATAAGTATTGGAACCTTCTAAGACGACATGAATCTCCATCTCTCTGTTATGGTTCAAGATTACTTTACTCCTGCATGATAGTGCTTTTGTATCTCATATCCACAAGTATCCTTTTCATCACCTCTTCTTGATGACCTCCTTCAGCATCATCCTACCATGATAGGATGATCAAACTTTTAAATGAAGTTCTCTCATCACAAGAAAACACCAGCCCCAAAATCACTTATCCTATCTTGTACAAATCTTGGTTCTGGTTGGACAATGTGAAAGGTTAGGAGGTAGGGAGTGAGGGTTTGAAAACTATGATTCAAAAATGAGTAATAGCCAGGGAGAGGCAAGAAATGGATTATGCATTGGGGAAGTCTAGGAGGTAAGGATAACAAGCTGATCCATGTGGACATTGGTGGTCACCATCCAATTCCACGTGGACCCCCACCATTTCTTCTATCAGTTTTTCAGTTTCCTTAATTGTAGCACAATTTACTATTTTTAGCAGTTCTTCGGGTCCTAAACTTCTTGAGCCGTTTTGAGGCCCTAAAGGACGTTTTTTTGGAAATCTACCACCAGCAATTTTCTGTCTAAAATCATCTTTTTTGTTGTAGTCGTCGAAGAGATCATTCCAACGGGTTATAATGTGTGTCAAACAGAGATAATATGACCAAGTCACGACCCCAAGAAGTTGGTTGTCAAACTCACCCCAACGGGGCCAATAAACTCTTGGTGTCACTTCTCCTCGGGTTAGGGTTTTGGTAGTTTAGGGTTTTCTCTTATTGTTCAATAATAAAAATGCCCTTGAGCCTCATTGTAGGTAGTTCAGAGGCATGTAGCCACCACATCTCTTCTCAGAGATACGCTACCATCGCCCTAACTGATTTGTTTCCATTTCTATTAAGCATAGTTCAGTATTTTACATTAATAAAATGAAGTTTTATTTATGCTACATCTCTGTGTTTATGGTTATCTCTATAGTTTGTTGCGTTCCTATTTAAATCTGAATTAGTGGTATTAGAGCGGTATGCCTTTTTTCTCTATTTTTCTTTGCATGTCTCCAATGACGTTGGGATATAAGGAGTTAGGGCTTGAACTGGTCAAACCTTTGCAAGACTAGCCTTGCAAATCCCAATGACCTCCCATGGAAGATGAAAAGAAAGACGAGGGGGCAGGAGATCCTATCAAAAATCTTGCTCAAAGAAGCCCTCGAGCAACAAAGGAATGCGATGATGGACAACTTTGCCCAGATCCTTCAGTGGCTACCCAGGGGCGACTCATCAGCTTCCAACAGCTACTCTGGAAATGCCACACCATTTAAGGTACAACTTGATTTTGAAATCCCCCTACTCGAGGGTTAGATAGAGCAAATGTTGTCAATAAATTGTTAAATTTGTTAGAGGGTTATTTTTCTGTTCATGATTTTTCCAGTCGAGAAAAGGTTATTTTCACTCTTCTCAAAGTAGCCTCCCATCTCAAGGATTGGTGAGAAACCTAATGTGAGCAAAAGGATGAAAGTACAGGCTCACTATTTTCAGCCGCACCCACTTGGAATTCATTCTGGGATGCCATCAAGGAGTAGTACTACCCTGTCGGAAGCTATGAGGATCAATAGATAAAGCGGACCACATTGTGGTAGGGAAGTTTTCATGATGGAGTTTACCAATATTTTCCATACCCTTCACACAAATTTGGGTATCAAGGATTCAGAGCAGCATTTGGTACTCAAATACTGTGGTTGCCTACACAAGTACATCCAGGAAGAAATATAATTCTTGAACATGTCCTTGCTCGGCACGGCATACTGATATTTCGTCAAGGTCTAGCAAAATTTTAAACAGAAGAAGCGAGACTTTGGATCTGTGACTCCAAAGCAAGGGAAAGGTGCCCCCAAACCACAGTACAAAGGAAAAAGCTAAGGTGGGGCAGCCCAAGACAACCCGCGAAAGATGCAAGCAAAGAACATTGTCCCGAAGTCGAAAAAGGGCACGGGAAAGTGGTGTGAGTTCCATAAGAGCTCCACTCACAACACAAGTGAGTGTCGGGCCAAGCAGTCACTGGTGGTCGAGCTAAAGGTTTCAAAATTAGATGCATGTTATGACTCTGAGTCAAAACCTGACAAGGGGAATGACAAAGGGAAGCAGATTATTGATATGGAGCCCAATGCCATTGTTGCCACCATGAAGATCCAGAAGGAGGAACCTGAAGATCCAGAGGAGGAGGAGTGTCTCTTCCACTACCAAATGTGGGTAAAGAGCTCCCCGCTATAGTTAATTTTCGACAGCGGGAACCGAAAGAACCTCATTTCGGCAGAGGTCATGAAGCAGCTTGGCTTACCGACCACAACACATCCACAACCATACACCATCTGGTGGCTTCACAAAGGACGAGATCTTTGCGTGAGCTAGTAGTGTCGCCTTCCGTACAACATCAAGCCCTTCACAGATGAGGTATTATGTGACATTGATCCCCTTTAATTTTGTGATGTATTATTAGGAAAACCATACTTGTGGAGGCGACACACTGTGTATGAATCAAGGTCCCGTGTTGTTATTGTTACTTTGGGAAATAAGTTATATAGTTTCCTAGAGGTAGCACCACCTACAACCATCTCTTTGGTTACTACAAAACAATGTAGTAAGATCATTTAAAAAACCAAGAAATTTGTTTTCCTAATGATATGCCCTCAAGGAAAGAAGAAGATGGCGGCCACGACCTCGAGACAGGGCCCCTCCACATGACAACTACAGATGGACAAGGTCATGGAGGAGTACGAGGACATCTTCAAATCCCCCGCAGGGGTTCCTTTGCACTGTCAAGTCAGGCACTCCATCGGTCTGACCCCAGGTGCGTCACTACCCAATGGACCAATCTATCAACACTCCATTATAGAGAACGATGAAATCAAGAGGCAGATTCAGGAGTTGCTGCAGAAAGGTCACATCCGTCCGAGTTCATCACCCTGTGGGACCCCAATCGTGTTGGTATAGAAGCAGGATGGGACTTGGAAACTCTGCATTGACTATTGGGAGCTGAACAAGATCATTATCTGTAATAGATACCCGATCCCATGGATTGATGACATCTTAGACCAACTAAAGGGGGAAAATATTTCAACGAGATCGATTTGAAGTCAGGATATCACTAGGTACCAATCAAACCATCTGATGTGTGGAGGACTACCTTCAAAGTCAAGGAGGGCCTTTATGAATCGTTGGTTATGCCTTTCGGATTGATGAATGTTCCTGTAACCTTCATGAGGCTAATGGATGACATCTTGTAGCTATTCACTAACTCATTTGTAGTGGTATACTTGGATGACACCCTGATCTTTAGCCAGATTGGGAAGAGCACCTCCACCACATCTGACAGGTTCTCCAAACCCTGCGGCAACACAAGTTAAGTGTCAATTTGGAGAAATGTGCTTTTGGCATGACCCAGGTTCAGTATCTGGGATAAATTATTGATGAACAGCGGATGCATATGGATCTAGCCAAGATCCAAGTCATTTAGGATTGGCCATCTCCAACCACTCTAACAGAGCTCTGCAACTTTCTAGGTCTTGCCAACTTCTACCGCAGGGTCGTGTTCAGATTTTCTCATATCACTTAGCCATTGAGTCCAGTCACCAAGGGAGGAGCGAAAGAAAAATTCTTTTGGTTTGAATCTCAACAGAAGGCATTCATAAAGTTGAAAGATCATCTCTACTCAGCACTAGTGCTCGCATTACCAAACTTGCAACAACCATTTGAGGTCAAGACAAATGCCTCTGACTATGCTATTGCGGTAGTCCTTACTCAACATGGGCATCGAGTGGCATATCACAGTGAGACACTTTCAGACACAGTCTGGAGGTATCCCACTTATGACAAACAAATGTATTCCATTGTCCAGGCCTACTGAAAATGGAAGCATTACATTTTGGGGAAGGAAACGGTCATCCACATAGACCACCGAGCTCTGCAGTTCATATAGACCCAAGGGATAGACCACCGAGCTCTGCAGTTCATATAGACCCAAGGGATATTGCAGAATGATCTCCATCAGAAGTGTTCCACATACCTGCAAAAGTTCCATTTGAATATTAAGTATAAGAAGGGCAACACCAATAATGTTGCAGATTGCCTCAGTCGACCACCGATCATGGCATTAACCACTGTGCTCAACTCTTATGGGCACGAGACTTCTAATTGGCCACCTCTCTACAAAAGTGACCCAAAATTGAGCCACACATACTAGACACTCTAGGAGGGTCAGCATGTTCCAAATTTACACCTCTAGGATGCCCTGTTATGCTACCTGGGTCACCTTTATGTTCCTTCAAGTGAGCGTGCCAAGATGATTTTGGAATCACACTACTGTTGAGCTATTGGGCATTTCGGGGTCGAGAAAAGGTGGCAGTACTATAGAAGTATTTCTATTGGCTGAATCTTTGATAGGATGTTGAGAAGTACATTAGATCATGCACTCCCTGCATCATTGCCAAACCGAACATCAAGAAGCAAGGCCTCTATGCCCCGATGCCCACCCCTAGTCGACCTTGGGAATTCATCTCCATGGATTACATGTCAGGCCTTCCTTCCACTAAGAATGGAAACCACTATGTTTTTGTGGTCGTCGACAGGTTCTCAAAGATGGCCATTATGGCGGCCTGTAAGAAGAATATCACAGCCGAAGCCACTACTAAATTATTCTTTGAATAACTGTGGGTACACTTTGGGATCCCATAGTCTATCATGTCAGATCGGGACAATAGGTTCCTTAGTATGTTTTGGTCCAGCCTCTGGTCGATGCTGGACACCAAACTCACTAAGTCCACAGCCTTCCATCCTCAAACTGATGGCCAGATAGAGGTTGTCAACAAGATGATCGTACACATTCTGCACATGTACAACTCAAAGCGTCCATGCACATGGGATGAGAGCCTCCCCTATGTTCGGCACAGCTACAACCGGGCTCTCCACAGCTTCACTGGTCACAACGTTTTTTAGGTGTGCTTGGGATTCTAGCCACTATTTCCCATTGATGTGGCCATGCCATTTGCAGCTACTCACACAGATTCGGCTCATGTCCAGTCTGAAACAGATAAGGAAAACAAATTCATTGAGCACATCCAACATATTCGTTAGCAAGTCCATGACATTATGGAGAAATCAAATGCCAATTACAAGCAACGACATGATCAACATCGGGTGACACACAAGTTTTAGGTGGGCGACAAAGTTTGGTTGCATTTGCAAAAGGAACGCCTTACCGGAGACTATAAGAAACTCAGACCACTCCGATATGGTCCCTACACCATTACCAAGGTTGTGGGAGACAATGCATTTGAGCTCAAAATTCCCCCATTCCTTGGCCTGCACCGAGTGTTCAATGTAGACCACCTTCGGCCATACTTTCCACCATTATTAGACATATCTGACATTGCAAAACAGCTCACACCCACATAGTTAAATCTAGATTGCATGGAGCAATCTACAACTAATCAGATCATGGACACACAGATCAAGCACACTCGCTAGTAGAATATCCAACTATATCGAGTTGTCAAAGCATGCCAGCTCCTTCACCAGGGCAAGTGGCTCACGAGGGACCAATTTCAATAGAAGTTTCCTCATCTCATGGAGGAACTCAACGTAATCCAGACCATTGCTTCCTAAGGGGGGAGGAATGATCAAGGTGGATATTGGTGGTCACCCACCAATTTCACATGGACCCCCACCATTTCTTCTTTCAGTTTTTCAATTTCCTTAATTGTAGCACAATTTATTATTTTTAGCAGTTTTTCGGGTCCTAATCTTCTAGAGCCATTTTGAGGCCCTAAACGACAATTTTTTGGAAATCTACTGCCAGCGATTTTATCTCAAAAATTTCCTTTTTTGTCATCGTCCTTGGAGATATCTTTCCAACGGGTTATCATGCACATCAAATGGAGATAATATGACCAAGTCATGACCCCGGGAAGTTAGCTGTCCAACTCACCCCAACGTGGCCCATAAACTCCTAGTGTTACATCTCCTCCAGTTAGGGTTTTGGTTGTTTAGGGTTTTCTCTTATTGTTCAATAATAAAAAGGCCCTTGAGCCTCATTGTAAGGCAGTTCAGAGGCATGTAGCTGCCACATCTCTTCTCACAGATAAGCTACCATCGCCCTAGCTGATTTGTTTCCATTTATGTTTATAAGCATAGTTCAGTATTTTACATTAATAAAATGAAGTATTATTTTCGCTGCATATCTGTGTTTATGGTTATCTTTGTCATTTTTTGTGTTCCTGTTTAAACCTGGATCACAAGCATATGCATTGAAACTACGTAGTGCGTAATGGCTAAGGAGGAGGCTCTAGGCATTGCACAGTTGGATTTTGTAGGGATCTAGAGATGACCCCCCTATCCACTAATATTGTGCAATGTGCAATATAATGCAGGGTTGATGAAGGCATATGTAGTGGGTAAGCTCAGGAGACAAGAATTACAGGCTTGAACAGTATGACTACACAATGCACATTGATTGAGGAGAAGGATATAGGTGTTGTTCAAGTGAGGGTTGCAAGGGCTTAAGAATGACCGTATTACCCACTAGGACTACATAGTGTGAAATGAAGGAAAGTTTGGTCAAGGACTGTACAATGGCCAAGTGTAAGTAACAAGTTTGAGGGTTTAAGTTCTAAAGTTACTCAATGCACAGTTGAAGGATGTTATCCTCAAGGATTGTGTAGTGCGCAACTGTATGAGATAAGGACTTCATCATTGTGGGTTAATAATACACAGTGCACTCGGCACTTAGATAGAAGTTGAATGTGGTCATGAGTTGCACAAGATGTGAGGACAATGAAGAAATCCAAAATTGACTAAGTGTGAGATCAACCAGACAAGAGAATAAAAGCATGCGATAGGTATAATCACACACATATATAAACTCATGCACATAGCAAGAAGATACACAGTAGCCAAAAATAACATGAATACAACATGACGGCAATAAAGCGGCACTTATCTCCAAGTGTGGCATTAAGATGTAACTTTACGACACGTGTTGACTACAACTAAAACGTGCACTATGCCTTAAGAATGTCTCTAGCACATGCTCTAATGATAAATAGCATAAAATGGTGCAAGAGAGTGCATTGGAGTTACCTCTAGAAGGTGTTCCATGGTGCTCTTAATATGTGTAAAAGAGTAAAAAAGACAGATGCAAACACAAAGAAAACACAAGCGACACAAGTAGGAATGAAAGCAAGAAAAAGTGGCACTTTCAAAAGAGAGAGAAAGAAAAAACAACACAGATAAGAGAAAAAGTAAGGAAAAGAAACACTTGAAAAAGAAAAACAATATTTGAGGGACTCACCTAAAAGATGGGTCATTTACAATCACGAGCAAGAGAATTATCCTTATATTCCAACAATCCACATAAATCAAAAGAAAAATATGAATATAAAGATTATCTCTGGACTAGACTCTTTATACAAAGAGAGAAAACATGCAATTAGGGTTAAGATTGGTGAGTGCGCCTAGGGCATGTCATGAAACTAGGAGTCAAGAGTGAATTGACTAACGTTAAAAAGTACACTCTCATTGTCAACAAAGTGTGGACAATCACTATCTATAGAGGATGCCCTTACACTATAATTTTCCATAAGGATTATGTTGTCTCTATATCTAGGGACTGTAGAAGCACTGTTTATAAGGTCTGCATAATCACCATCTCCAAAAATTTTGTAGTCACTATCATAATGAACAGCACAGTCGCTTCCATTAAGGACTACACAATGCTTGACTTCCAAGGGTACAAATTGATTGTTGGGGTTGCTTAAAGGAAGTGCGCTATGAGGGCGTCATGAGCTAAGCATGCGTAATGAATTTTCTTTGACAGACATAATTCTTAAAGGAAGACTTAAACAGTTGAACAACATGATTGAGCACGACATTAATGACTTGAAATGAAAGATGGAATGACCATAAGGAGGCTCCAAAATTTGGTTATAGGAAAAAATTTGGAGGGTGTGTTGTGGAGAAAACACTTGGAGATTCACAAGAACAACTCCAACTTCTTTGTTTAGGTCTACTTAATATGACAATTGATTTCTAGCTGGGATCATGGTCATGCTTGGAAATTACGTTTAGGTAAGGTAATTTGGTTATTGTTTTAGAAATTGCATTGTTTAAGAATGGAGATTCTTTGTATAAAGATCTAGTTTGAAATTGTTCAATGATGAGTTGGTTTTTGAATTATGTTTGAAATTGTAAGTCCCACACTACCGTAATCAAGAAGAGATTGATTGTTGAAGGCAGATTGTAAAGTTGCCTCTAAAGGTACGTTGAAGGGTGTTGGGTTTGTGATCGATCATCGCCATAATTTACATTTGTGTGAGTTTCCATGGATACGAGGATATACACCTTGGGTTTTAATATGAGAACCTGTAAATGATTATGTTGAAAGAAGTCCCTTTATTAAACAAGAGCATCAAATTCATGAGATCTCATATGTTATAAGGTATACATCTTATAAGGAAACAAATGTGAATGTTTTATGAGAGACAATGAGTGCTTAGAGAGAGAATAAGTGCTCCCTATATTTTATTATATTTTTGGAATTGATTGAATGGTAAATATGTTTTACATATGGGAAGGATGCTCATGAAATTGATAAATTTATTTGATCATGAAATATATAATCATGAACATGGTGTGTGAATTCATCGAGATTGGTTGTGCATGAAAAGGGTATTGGTGCCAAACTGAATTTGGTGTCGTACTTATATAAGATTTTATATATACATATATGTACATGGGAATTATAATTGAAATTTTTAGTTAACTAATTTTTTGTAATTGAAAAATTGCATTGAAAAATGTGAAGCATGCAATGAGGTGCCTGGCACTGATATCCAATGACATTTCAGATAATATGCTTTATATGAACTAAAAGTATTGTTGTCCTATGTTAAGGCTTGGTGAACATTAAAAAATTTATGGTGAAAGAGAAAACTAATATGGAATGAATGATCAATTAATTTCTATAGTCCTTACACAACCTACTAATAACTAATAATGACGATGATTCTTTTGTTGTATAATCAATTTTATGTTTTGATTTTCTTAAAGCTATGTAATTGAAAAGATGAATCTTTATTAATGTGTTTATTATACAAATAGATATATATGAATGTTTTTTAATTAAATAGTAAAGTAAATAATTAGATTAAGATTTTATAAGAGCAACCGAGATCCATAGTAATTATGGATTTACAAATAGATGAGAGGGATAAATATCTTTTCACTGTAAAAGAAAAGTTTACACATTAAATAGACAAGAAGGATAAAATATCTTTTCACTCTAAAAGAAAAGTTTGCACATTTGATCCCTCTTAATATGTGATAAATTCAAATTACATTAAGTGACCAAGTTAAATGTTAATATTACATTAAGTTACAAGATATGTATAATACCATACCAAATTGAACACAATAAAATTAATTTATATTAATAATTATTTTCTAACATAAAAATAACATATAATATAATATAATATATATATTATATATATATATATATATATATATATATATATATATATATATAAATAGTAGAAAACATTATTTTATTTAAATTAGTTTCCATGTGACATACATATATTTTGAGCTTTTAAGAAGAATAATTATTTATTCGAGTTTCTTCTTCCCCTCGTTATCTTATTTTATTGCATAAATTAAATTAATAAATAATATATATATTTATAAATTCTCACCATTAAAAAGACTTAAATCCAAACAGAAATAAGTTATAAGTTTGATATTAATGAAAATAATGGTGCACGCAACTAAGATAATCATTATTTATTATTTAAATGTTATAAAACTGCAAATGAATTTTTAGTTATTAATTGAAATGTTTATATAATGAATTTGTTATTTAATATTAACAAAATATTGATGGTTCTCACAGGATTTTATAATCATAATCATAAAATGTGAGTACTCTGCATCGAGGGAACTCTGAATGTTGAGAGGGTGGTGGAGTCATGAAGGCGATTTCATGGAAACGGACAGTTGCACTGAAAATTGGATTATCATGTTCGAGGACTGGTCCATCCCTTCTTAACACTGAATTAATTAAGCCGACGTTTGGTTGTGAGGTCTAATTTCCTTTTTAATAATATTAAATTGATATTTGATGGATTGACGTCGTGATAAAATAGAAATAGAATAGAATAGGGTCACGTCGTTTGATTAATGTGCACCGAAAATAGTATAGTACATATTAAGAGAGGGGTCAGTTTCTCTCTGACCATGAGTTACTTTCGACATATAGTCTAGCAATAGCATTTGCTTTGCGCGCCTCGGGGTTTTGGTGCATTTTTTACACAAATAGATTTCTTAGGGGAATCTATTTGAACTTATATTTTTCGTAAGAAAAAGATCAGAAATCAATGGAAACCTCGGCAGAGAAGCAGGAACAGATTGTTTCATTCGTTGAAATAGTTGGGGAATCGACAGACAAGGCGCGGCAGTTTTTGGAGGCAACCAACTGGAATCTAGACGAAGCGATACAGTTATTCTATGCTCAGTCTGATAATCATGAATTGCCATCGGCTTCTACTAGTTCTAATTTAAGTAATGCTCCAGTAGTGGAAAGGCAAAGCCATGAGTACAGTGACCATACAGACTATGTACGCCCACCACTACCAGTTAAGAGGGAAGCATTATACGATGATGAGTTTATACGAAGAAGAGGTCAAGAATCGGCACAACCTAATTCGAATAGATTGGAAGGGCTGTGTCGCCCACCATTCGAATTGATTTTCAAAGGCAGTTTTGAGCAGGCGAAGGTGGAAGCTGCAGGCCAAGGAAAATGGCTCATCGCAAATATACAATCCCCAAAAGACTTCAGCTCTTATATGCTTAATAGAGACACTTGGGCCAACGAAGGTGTAAGGGAGACAATTAGTGCATTTTTCATTTTCTGGCAAATTTATGACGACAATGAAGAAGGGCAAAAGGTGTCCACCTATTATAATTTGAGCGAGATTCCGTCAACACTTGTTATTGATTCTATCACTGGACAAAAAATGAAAGCTTGGACAGGCAACATCGATCCACAGGAACTGTTACAGGATTTGATGCCTTATATCGATAAGGGCCCCAAGGAATTCACCCATCGAAGGAGGAGGAGGGTGACATCAAATGCTACTGATAATATTGGACAGGAACAAATAGTACAACAAGGAGCGAAAGACGTCTTAGCTGACTTTGCTTCTTTGGCAATCAAGGAAGATAATCAACAAAAAGCTGCAGTGAAACGAGAGTACCCAGCTCTCCCAGAGGAGCCACAAGGTGTCAACATCTGTAGGTTAGGTGTCCGTTTCCCTAATGGCAAGAGGGTGCAGAGGAGGTTTCTGCAAACTGATCCCATACAGTTACTTTGGTCCTTCTGTTCTTCTCAAGTCAAAGAAGCAAGTGATGGGCGGCAATTTAGACTCGCACATGCAGTTCCTGGTGCATCATCTAAAACATTACAATACGATAGCAACCTCACCTTCCGAGACTCTGGACTTTCCAATACGCTCATTTCCATGACGTGGGAATCCTAAATGGAAACCTTCAGGGTAACTTGAACACCCTGTAAAACTTGCAAAACTTCGGCCCGCCAGCCTTTTCTCAGCTTACTCTTTCCACATATCATGTTATAGATAGTAACCTAGACTTGTTGACTTAGATTTAAACATTTCAAAATATCAATGTCAACCATATAAACTTAAATCTGTTTCAAACTATCTATGTAAGAGTTTATCCCTAACTGTTTTAATTTAAATATTATTGTTTTAATATAATTATTCCGCTGAGATGCCCTCCTAAATGTTCTAGGTAAGAGTTTATTCTTAACAGTTTTAATTTAAATATAATTGTTTTAATATAATTATTGAGCTGAGATGCCTTTTAAATGTTTTAGTATAATTATTGGGTGGAGATGTCTTTTTGTGTTTAGTATAGAAAAGAGGTTGTCTTTTCCTCTAAACATTTTGACTAGGTCAAACTACATTAAAAAAACTAAATAAAAATATTATTGTAATGTAAACGTTTTAACTTGTTAAAATTTGAAATAAAAAAATTAAAAATTAAAAATAGAAATGAGAGTCCATGTGTTGCTCAAGCTTAGGCAAGTTGTATATCTAGTGGACATCATGTGGTTTGTAGGAGGCAAGATTCTACCCACTAGCACTATTTATAGTCATGCTCTTGGTATCCAACCATTGCATAATCCATCTAATGACATCCACACATCATAAGATTGGAAATCAACAAGTGACATTGTGAAACCCTGACCATTGGATGTTGATATAAACCTATCTATCCTTCATATCTGATTTAAATTTTGTAAAAGTGAATGCATCCTTGATAGTATGCCAAGTGATATCAGAGTCCAAAGTCCTCAATGTACAATTGTGTGTTAGATAGAAATGGAATTGATGTTGAATGACTTTCAACAACTTCCTTGGTACTAGTTTTTGTAGCCTCCTTTGATGCTAATTTCTTGGGAGGCATGATGCTATCTATTGATGAAAGAAAAATATGTTGAATATTTGCAATACAAGTGGCAAGAGATGCATTCATGCGGATAGCAAGTTATATCTAGCAGACTAGTCCAATAATTAAACTTAATGGAACAAAACAATGACTAAGGACAGAGATTTTGTGATACGAGGTTGCATGAGGGTGGGCTGGGCTTTTGAATTGTGTAATGCGCATTGAGAGAGGAGATTGTGTAATCTTCAATAACAGAGGGTTGGCTTGAGGGATGTAATTGTGCAATGCGTAGTCTCAGCTAGTGGAAGAGGGGAAGGATTGTGTTGTGTGTAGGAGGCTAGTAACTGTGCATTGCAAAGTTTAAAATAATAAGGAAGGGAATTTCTTCTTGGGATTGTACAATGCACAGTTGGAGGGGCGAACAATGCTTACGGACGTTGCAGTTCATGTTAGGTAAGAGGTAAACTTTAGATCTAAGGCTCAGAAGAGAAGAGTGTATATCCAACTTTGAAGTAGTATCAACCATAAAATATCACCTGTACAAGGTAGTAGTAGTAGAAGCACCGATAGCTACAAGAATAAATGGGAAAAGAGGCACTTTCAAACAAAAAAGTAATAAAAGTGATGAAAAAAGAAGTAAAAAGCGACACTTTAGAAACTTACCTAAAAAAGTGCTACAAATAAAATTTGAAGCTCCTTGAACTCATGGGGATAGCTAGAGCTCCAATGTCGAGTGTGAAAATGAGCTCTAACAACCTCTATTATATATTTTTAATGTCGAGTGTGAAAATGAACTCTAACAACCTCTATTATATATTTTTACCCCCATGGGATTATGGTTAGGGTTTCTAACATCCACACCTAAAATCAAGGAGAAAGAGACACTTTTCCATAGATACAAAATAGAAACTTGTGCCACATGGTAAAAGAGGGATGCACACTCCCTATTTCCTAAAGAAATAAATTTGGTTTCTTCCTAAATATTGCGCAGTCTCCTCATGGAAAGGACTCCACAATTCCTATTGACAAGGGATTGCATAGTTCACTGGCTCAGTGGATTGCACAATTTTGACTTTCAGATAAGGTTTGCATATTTTTCTTAGTCAATGATTTTTTCTCTCATAGGATTGCATAGTTCAATTCCTCAAGGAGTTGTGCAATGTCCAGTGGCAAAGAATTATGTAGTTCCCAGAGGTAAGTCCAACAATTAGTGCTAAATCAGGAAAAACGTTTGCTTATGTTTCAAAGGAGTTTATTTTTTATTTTAGGTTGTGCAAATACTATCGAAAATACTAAGTTAAGACATGACACAAGCGTTGCATGAAAATATAAGTGATTATAACAATAGAAAATCAAGGGGAGCACTTGACCACGGTGAAAGATTAGTCCTTATAGACAAAATATAGCCTCCAAAATCGAAGAATAAGAAATTTTTTGGAGGGGAGTTGTTGATCCAGATCTTTTAACTTCAAGGAGCATGTAACCAAGTAACTTAAAGACATGAAAAATAAGCAGAAATCATAAATAGACCATGACCTCCAGACCTTGCTCAAAGTGGGATGCCTCTTTCATTAAATGGTAACAAAAATGAATTACAATCAACTTTACATAAATGACCCTTATACCTCCATATTCTATCATGGACGAAAAATGAAAATATCGCATGCAGAAACATACTATTAACAGCCAGGTTGTACCCTTTGACTCCAGAGGGAATACGGCCGGGGTACCACTAACCAATCTTTGGGTCACAGGTTCTAGCCTACCTATAACCAGAGAGGGCTCTCTCTTTATGATTTAACTTTGTTTGTATAATATTTTAGGCTAGCTATGATGCTCAAGGTTTTGTTTTGAATTTTGCTGGATGATGATTTCAATCAGAACAGATATATTTTTGCAGGGTGATCTAGGCCATTGGGCATGGAGTCAATGATGTTTAATTGCTTGATATGTCTGCGTTGAAATAACAGTGATGCTACAGAGCCAGATAAGTGTCTAAGGAACAATTCTTTAAATCTGTAATTGGATGGGATGGAATCAGAGCATGAAAGGCAACTAAGGATCTTTCAGTAAGCTGATATGGAGAACAGTGTGAATATTACTTAGGAGCATTGAAGAATTCCTGTATAACATTCATATTTATAGAACTGATACAAACATGAGCAATTAAGAATTCATGTTCATGATTAATTCTGAAGAAAACATTTTCAACGACAGAGATTGAGCACAGGGTGTAATCAAACATTTCCTGTACTATTCTTTTTCTCTATTGTTAGATTGGTGAAACATGCATATGATTCAAACAAACATAAGAAGATAAAACATAGATTAAGAAAACTTATTGTTCCATTAGACAGCACAGGAATTCTGGAACAGCACGCAGAGCATCATTGAGACATCAAGCATTCAAGAGACAATGAGCTTTTCTAGCCTTTTGCATTAGATCATCTGAAAACATACAATATATTGTCTTAGAGGGAAAATCACCAACCCCAAATACGTTTCCAGGGGAGGTATATATACAAAATTTAGATCATAAAATATCTAACTGGTGAGTTAATGGCTCATTAATATTGTGCCAACTCCTGGAGAATTGCAGCTGAGAAAATAAATGCTGTAGTAACTGCTTAGTATATTAGTTGTCCAAAATGGTCAGAGAATGTTGACTTTGTGACCGATGGAGTCGGCTGAAGTCGCATTGCCCAAAATCTGCGCATTTCCTTTGTCTTGGCTTGCTGTCGTAGTCTTCACGCTGAGTCACCTTTTTTGGCCGCCTTGCATGTTGTCCAGATTCTGTTCTTTGACTTTGGCTGAGTTGAAGCTGACTAGGGCTGACCAAATGAGATTACTGAGGTAAAATTTGCAGCATTGCCTGCCACCAATCTTCTTTCGGCAGTTGGTGTCTTCGTATTTTTACCAAGGTTTCATCTGCTTCTGCATACCTATAAAAATTTGGTGGCACCTCAAATAAGTGATTAATCTCATGTTCAATAAAAAATAGATTTTCAAGCTTGTCGTAGAGGCCCTGCCCTGTTGGAGGCCCTATTTCTTCAGAAGTACTGGCGGATTCAGTGATCTAATTTTCAATAAAATTTGTCATCCTGGTAGCATATTGCTCACGGGGGAGCATTCCTCCTGTGCTGGTTAGTAGGCTGGCCAATCCCTTTTCTTGCAGTGCTCCCATTTTGAGCTTGTATTCATCCACCTCAGCCTGCATTTCATGACATTTCCTTTCTACAGTTTGTACAAAATTTCTGAGGGTCAGCACCTTTTTAGTTGTAAGGATAGCATCTGTCCTGTTGATGATGTTCAGGGCTGCCAGTTCCTCCTTGGTCTGATTGTTGAGAAAATTTATCATCCTGTTGGCCTGCTCAGGCCTGTTCCCTAGTGTTGTTCTGGCTTTCTGGCTCTCAATTTGTGCTTGGCCAATTAATTCCATTTGTTCATGCACTGTTTTGATTGACTTCCATTGTCTGGTAAGGGAGTGGTCAATCTAGGCCCACAAAATCCTTTTTATTTCTGCGAAAGTATTTTCAAGTTTGAGTTATTTCTCTAAGGCCTTTATTTTGTCTTTGAGGGCCTTAATTTCTCTGGTCTGCTCTGCTACAGTCATCTTTGATTTGTCATATTTAGCTTCCAGCTCTGCCAATTTTTCCTTGGCTTGCTTGATCTCGGTCGCCTGAAGCTCCAGCTCTTTGATAACTTTTGTCAATTCATCCATGTTTAAGCTGGACTCAGGAGCTGTTGTTGTTGCTGCTGCCGCTTCCGTTGTTGCTGTAGTTGTTGCAGGGGTTACTGCTGCCTCTGTAGTTGTGGCAGTGGTTGAGGTAGTCTGAGGAGGTTGGGAGGTTGATTCTCCCTGTTTGCCTAGCAGTGCCCCTTCTAGCTCCTTCTCCAGATCAATAACTCTTTGATTCAACTTCATTATTAAGTCCAATTGATCTTCAGACTCCTTTTCCTTTTGGAATTCTACCGTTTGAGGGTGCTCAGTGGGAAGAAATTTCAGTCTTTTCTTCAATGCAACAATATCATCTTCTTTCTTTTTCATAAGGGCCCTCACACCCTTTGGATCCTTAGGATCATGTCCTAAGTCTACAATAATGTCCTCCAATGTTTTAATCCTGTTGTCCTTGGCTGTGGAGGACATTCTCTCCAAATCTAGCTGAATATTGGTGTTCTTCAGCGATTCTTTCAATTCATGGGCCATTGTGGCCCTGTCTACGAGTGTGGCATAGACCATTTCCCCCGTTTGCTTGTGCAGCTCTATCTGATCCATGGGGTGGATGTCTTTTGCCATGACTTCTAGCTTTGTTTTTACAAAATCTGCAGCTGAGTGAGGCTACGGTACCTTGGGTTTGAAGTGGCTGAGGATTATCTTTTCCTCTTGTATATCATACACTGACATCAACCTCTCTTGTTTAGTTGGTGTTGCTATGAGGAATTGTTTGTATACCTCCACTCTCACCAGCTCATTTTGTGCCTTTATCTCTTTGAAGGAAGCCTTGGTGCTGGAAGGCTTCTTGCTCTGCTGAGTGGAGGAGGACACCTCCATGCCAAGCGGCACTGCTTCCTCTTGTTGAAAAGAGCTTGTAGCTGTTTGCTGACTGTCTCCTCTTTCTTTCCTTGGGCTCTCAAGGATTTCCTCACTGATTTCTTCTATGACCGGGGAATCAACCCTTTGTCTCTTGGCTTCAGGTAGCTGGGAGGATCCACTAGCAGGTGTGGACTCTTCTCGGTCCCGTTTCTTACCCCTTTCCTCATGTGCAGGGGTCTGCAATGCAGGCACTGTTGGTGGCTCTGTTTGTGGTGGAGGGGTTTGCTCTTGTTGCTGCCCAATTGAGGAGGCAGGCTTTTCTCTTACTACCTCTTCTTCAGCACCCATTATTCCCTTGCCCTTATCTGTGCCTGATGCTGATGTAGATGGCGCCTGGGTGACTGGTGCAGTTGTAGTATTTGAGGTGCCTTCTCCAATTGGATGCGGCTGCTTGAAAGTTACCTGCTGCACGGAATCTAAGTCAAGAGTTTTTTCCAAATCCTTGACATTTCTTTGCATTATTTCTTCTTGAGTTAGTTCCTCAATTAATGTGTCTTGCAACCATTCTTGTTGGTTGGCATACTGCTCAATTTGTGGAATTTTACAGTGCTTATAGCCTAGCAGCCTGTACTTGACTCTTCTAGCACTGATGAAGCCTTCAGGGTCATAAGGGACCCACCAGAAGCTTCTTGATAGCTTGTATTTATCTTTGAGAATTTGCTCAGCCTCTTGCCATCCCTCTTTCTTGTTCATGATAAAGGGGCCCAGGTGGTCTTTGAACTTGAGGTGGGCTTTCTTCTTGGCACTATGAAAGTGGGTGAGGTCAGAGTTAATAAGCTGCCTATAGTACTCTAGGGCGAACAGTCTCATTGGTACATATCTTGGGAGCCTATATGGACAGAGCTCGCAGCCATAGATTCTGATGACTGTATGATTTTGGTATAGGTACCAGTCACCTATTTTATAGTTCTTGGACAGCTACAAAGTTTTCTGGATGTCAAATGACAGTCTGGGAGGGGGGATCTCATCAATAGGCAAGAGACCAGGTAGATAAATTGGTCAATAAATTCACAGTATGAATATGGTGAATATTGGACTTGGTGGAAAACTGATGACCAGAAGATGACAGACCTCCTTTCTCCCTTACAATCCAGCTTCTTGATAGGGCATTGAAAGGCCTCGGATTGATAATACATGAACAAGTGGTAGATATATGATGAATATTTGAATATACCCTCCCTGTCCACTTTTAAGAGTTGGTCATGTATTTTTTTCGCTATAAATTTAGCAAAGTTATATTTGTAGGTGGGAGGCTGGCCTGGGCAGCTAATAACACCAGCACTATCTCATCAACATGCTCACTAGTTTTATAGCCCAACACATAGGAAATCATGTCAACCAAAAGTTGGCCTACATCAGTGAAATGGACATGCAAGAAAGGAGGTGGCCCTGTGGGCTGGCGGTCAGCTCTCATAAATGTCTTGGTGATCTTCTCAATGTCAATAGTGGAAAGCTTGGCACCTGCATCTAGTAGATAGTTCATGGAGAAGGGAAACAACAGCTGAGTTTGCTTGAATTTGAGCATTTGGTTGATGGAGTTAGGATTGATGTGGAAGAGTATGTTCCCAGATGGAGACTTGACAGTTCTCTGAGTTGGATCATAATTCTCAGCACATAAGCGGATGATTTCTGGAAAAATGTTAACAGATGGGAGAAAATAGTGAGGAAGATTGGATTCCCATATCCCATATGTGTCATTGTTGCTCAAATAGTTGTCCCTCAATTCCCGGAAGGTCTGTAAATGGTTCCTGTCACCCACAAGGTCTTGGATGAGGTAATCTCTGTCAGCAAGAGGCATGGCCTCAAGTTCTTTGTTAGGTGGATTTATGGGAGCAACACTGAGAGCTGAGGGTGCAGCCATTGTATAGCCTTCAGGTGTTATCTTTAGAATGTAGTTTCTGAGTGTAACAGTGAGAATATAATAGCTTGTAAGGATTTTATAAGTCAGGTGGCAGACTAAATGCAGATGATGCCAGATATATCTTCAAAAGGGAGCAACTGGGATAAGCAGGCTTGACTCTGATTTTCTCTGGTAGATTCACCGGAATTAAGGACAGTGAGGATAAATTGTAGAGGGGGGGTAGGACTATAATCTGGTGAAATGAAGTTCTTGAATTATATGCTCGGCAAAAGGGAACAATGCCGGGCAGTTGGAGGGTGAATTCGAAATTAAGGCCAAGAATGATTGTTCAACATTGAAATTTGAACCAGGGGGCAATGTGGATTATTTTTGGCCAGCATTTACTGAATGACAGCATTTAATTTAGGAATTACCAGGTAATTAGTGGAGAACTTTGCAGAGAAATGGCAAGAACACGGGCAAACGGGTAAATTTTGGCAAATACCTGGATAATTAGCGCCGAGAGCTGCCGGGTTGAGAAATGGATGAAGAATGTAGCTGAATTGGTGAGTGGTGGCGTCCCAAGCTTTGAATTCGTAATGTGGAGGCAATTTTGGAGTAAACAAGTAAAACGGCTCCCTCTCTTTTCCAGCGAAAATGACAAAAAACAGTCCATTTTCGCGTTTATAACGGCAAATTCGGCACATATGGGTTTTTGGGGCTTTTCCGCGATGACATCAGCATGACGTCATCAAAAGGCCCGGGTACGGATGATGACGTGGGTGCTGAGTTGGATGCCAGCGTGGCGGGACACGGTGGAGGGATGCGGGGGTGGCAAGACGGCGTGGAGGGCGACGTGGCGCGGTGGCGGGGGCCTTGGACATGACGTCATCGTGACATGGGACTGACGCGACAGGGGTGGCGGATTGCGGGAGGGCGGTTTCCGGTTTCCCCGCACCGCCATTGGGGAAAGGTGGTATTGGGGAGAGGGGCTCCGAACAACCCCAGTGGCCGCCACGCGTCCTGCGTACGGGAGCAAAACCACCCGCTCCCCGGACGCTAAACCACGACAGGTCCACAACTCAGATTGGGGGCAGCAGAAGATCAGCGGATGGCGGGCGCCCCAACCCAACGTGCAAGTTTGGGTGGGGACCCGCCAGATAATAAAATAATATTTAAACACTGTGGGTTTAAAACTTTGGCTTCGGAGGGTTTAATGGGTTTCAAAACGCATAAGGGTTAATACGTCGGGGTCCAACAACATTTAAACATTAGGTTTGAGCGCGGGGGGGGGGGGGGGGGGGGGGGGGGTTTCATATGTTTTTTTGGGAAAATGGTAGGTAAGGGTTTAGTTTGAAGGCTATTAATCTAACCAGGGGTTAGAGTAATTCCAAAGTAAGGGTTGACTAGAGTCCCTGATGGACTAATGTCTCCCATGAAAATGCTAGTTAGCTATAATGCTAAAAGGGGGGGGATATTTATATATTTTCTGGGTTTTTTGCATAGAATGCTATAATAGTAGGGGGAGGGGTAGCACTTAGGGATTTATATAGTAAAATTAGAAATTAATATGGATTGGGGATGTGAGAGAGGAATAGAGAGCTAAGTTTAATGAGTAAACTTAGATTTAGAAGCAGATGGGAGTGAAGAATGATTTTACACAAGAAATGTGGCTTCTTTTCGGAGAAGGAGGTCACAACTTGACATGAAATTCACAAATGAGAAATGTAAGGAGGACTGTTTAGGCAGATCCTACAGTGCTCAAGGGGATGTTAGTAAGAAACTTTTGAAGGGGATGAGGGAAGTTAGTGATGGTTTGGTAGTTTTCCAAATAGGCCATTGCTCTTGCCTTTCTCCTATTGGTGAGATCAGATGTGATTTTTCCCATGTTATATGCTTAGATCTTGTTTTCTGCAACCTTCAACTGCCTACCCTGCCTAATATGCCTAACATTCTTTCTTCCTTTGGATGGGTGCACTTAGCCTTGCAAACCCTGATAATCCTCTTTTCTTTTTGCTGCCCTCCTATCTAAGTCTACCCTTATGTCTTCCAAGGGCCCAGATTAAGCAGTTGGGCTCCTTCCTTTCTCTATCCACCTAGTCATCTGTCAAGCTTGAATTGTTTGAGAAGGTACTTCCTCTCTAGTCTAAAACATGCAATTTAAAACATGGTATGGCCCAGCTTGAGCTGTTGGACCACCCATCAAGGTAGCAGTGGCATTTTGGCTTAACCACTTTCATGGTCTTTATTTGGGGTTCATTTCATTTATTTTTTCTTTTGACCAGTTCATTTTCTTGCCTTTTGATTATTCTTTTAAGGCATACCCTCTTTACATTTTTTAACTGTCTATTTCTTTCACAATAATGGAACCTTAGTACCATGAAAGATGAACATTTTTTGGCACTTCCACTGTCAATCATGAGAAATGAAAACCTATTGGTATAGGAGGCTAACACATACATGACTGTTGAATTTGTGGCACGTAATTGTGTCAAATGATTATAAACTTGACCATATTCTAAACAAGTGACCTCTAGAGGTTGAAGGAATATTTATATTCCCTCAAGATTCCTTGCAAGAATATTCTCCCAATATTCCTTGAAAATCCTTCTCATTTTTTGTATCCACTTGAGCAAAGTTCTGACCTTGGTGCTCTTGGTTCCACCTGTAAAAAAGATCCGTTGTTCTTTGGTCTCGCCATGCCTCCCCCTCAAATGCACAAATGTTGAGGTTTATATACAAAACGTGGGTGAACCTTCCCACAAATGAGCTATTATCTCGTTGGAAAATGGGAGCAGACTGGGTTTAAAACTCATCACACTTGTATTTGGTTTATTGTTTTAACAACATTTTAATATAGTTCAAAGGTTATAATATATTTTTGAATTTGGAGCCACCTGTTGGTGGGCCGGCCCACCTGGGCATGTTGAGTTCGACCCCGCACCAACTCCTCCATAGATGTCTCACCGTTGTATTGACAGGTGTGGTGGGTCCTCTAGTGGGTGGCTCACCCACCATATTATGTTTAAACATATATATATGAATGTCATTGTGGGGTGGCGGCTCACCATCCCAATTTTTATTTTATTTTATGATATAATTGGAGAAAAATTTGATTGCGATTTTTAAGGGTTAATAGGCAAATTAAAGAGGCTAAAAAATTTCCCTTTCCGACTGTTATTTTATGTGTGCCATCCCTTCACCAAATTGTTGCCTCGTTAGTAACTTCCACTTGTCCTAGTTTGACCAGAACTTTGACTGGTTATATCTTTAGCATACAAGCTCATATATGAGTGTCATTCACACCATTATAATCAAGGCAATGATCACTATGATCTAGTCCTAGTTTCACTTCCATCTAATGAATTTTATTTTTGAGCCTTTTCAAGGCCACTTATATTTCTAGAGCTACCTGGACCATTCTTCCCTACTAATGAGCTTTTGGGCTGCCAAAAGATTTATAAGTCAAATGGAAAGTGAGGTAATTGCAACCTCACTTTATCTCTTTCTATCCATTGGGCCTTACTTGAATGAATTCCTTTGAAACCAATAAAAAGGTACTTCCCATCTCCCTATCATGAATTCTTGGTCTTCCTGTCAAGAATGATGTCCTCTGGTAGCTTGTCGAAGTATTTAGGTGCGAAATCTCCCATTGTAGGAACATGTCCAACCTCTTTAGTGTCCATGATGGAAGGAGGCTCATAAAGCTTCAATTTTTTTATGTTCACCACTGGGTATATCTGCATATATGCTGGCAAATAGAGACAAAAAGCGTTGTCTCCAATCTTCTCTAATATGGTGAACGGGACATATCAGATTGGTCTCAACTTATTTCCTTCCCCTTTCATTATGTCTTTGTTGATGTGGAGCCACAATTTGTCTCCAACCTGGAATTGGTGATCAACTCAGTGCTTGTCATGTTGGGATTTGTATTGTGCATGACTCTTCTCCAACTACTTCTACACTGCTTGGTGAATCATTTGCATTCACTGAATGAAATTGTGTGCTTTTTCCCTGTCATCTTTCCCACTGAAGTCTTCATCTCTCCAAAATACCACATCTAAGGGATCCTTTGGAAAATATCCAAAGCATGTCTCTAATAGTGAGCTCTGAGTGGATGAATGCACTGCTTGGTTGTATGCATGTTGTACATAGGGAAGTTGCTTGTCCCACAACTTGGGATGTTGTCCACAATAGCCTCAAAGTAAATGTATCATTGTGTGGTTGAAAACATCTATTTGTCCATCGGTATGTGAATGAAATTTCGTGCTCCTCTTCAAGTTGGTGTCCATCATTCTCCACAAAGTCGACCAAAACTCTCCAAGAAAGTGAGAGTCTTGATCAGACACAATCGATGTGGGCAACCCAAAATAAACCCATACAATCTGGAAGAAGAGATGAGCAGTATTCTCTGAAGTGACCTATTTTTTACATGGAATTAATACACACATTTTTCCAAATCGATCCACAATGACATAAAAATAGTCATTACCTATCCTAGACAAAGATGCCTACAAAATCCATTGGCACACTTTCCCATGGACAACTCAGAACATGAAGTGGTGTGTAGAGCCCCAATTTTCTATTAATGGGTTTAATATCTAAACACAACACACATCCTTTTACATATTGAGTCACATTATTTTTCATGTGAGGCCAATTACACAACCCCTACAAATTACACAATGTTTTCCCTACACCAAAATGACCTAACACAAGAGAGGTAGGTGCCTCTCTAATTACATGTATTCTCTCATTAGTGTGGATATAAATTTTTCCAAGGTGGTACAACAACATACCTTGCATATGGTAATTATCCACCTGCAATACAGGAGTCATATTTCCATAAATCTCCTTAAAATCATCAGCATCAACATAACTATCAAAAGATAAAGGGGCATTCTGAAAAACTATAGATGCAGAAATAGGACAGCGAGAAATCATATATGAACTTTGTTGCTGGAGCCTTTATTTTATTTTAGTACCAAGTGAAACAACTAGAGGAATCCCATCCATCTGAAATGACATACTGAAAGGGCTGGTGATCTGTGTGAATGATGGTCTCCTTGCCGAACAAATAGTGCTTCCACTTCTTCACGCTTTGAACTAAGGGATACAACTCCTTGTCATATGTGGGATAGTTCACAACATCTTGGGAGAATTTATCTGAATGGTAACATACATGTTTCCTCTAACACATCAATGTTGCTCCCATGGCATATCCACTGGCATCAGTCTGTATCTCAAAAGGCCACTGAAGGTCAGGTAAAGGAAAAATTAGTGCAACACTCATCTTTAGTGTATCAAAGGCTTTTTACTACTTTCCTCTCCACTGAAAGGTTTGCTTCACACTTTTCAATGCATGTAAGGGGGATGCAATGATGGAGAAGTTGGCAATGAACCTTCTCCAGTATTGTACTGCACCCAAAAAGCTATGAAACTCTATAACATTGGTAGGTTTAGACCACTTTAAAATCACATCAATTTTAGAAAGATCTATTTTTAATTGTGCGCCTTTCACAATGTGACCCAAGTAAACCAAGGAGGTCTTACCAAATTCACAGTTACACATTTTGACATACAATTTTTCATTTCACAAAACATCAAGAACCCTTTTAATATGACTCACATGATCTTCTGATGTCCTACTAAAAACAAGATTCTCATCAAGTTAAATCAGTACAAAATCATTAAGAAAAGGCCTAAAAATATCATTCATCAGCCTCATGAATCTTGCTGCAACATTGCATTGTCTGAATGGCATCACCATCCATTCAAAAAAACCTTTTTTTGTCTTGAATGTAATCTTCCAGACATCGCGGTCTGCAATCTTGACCTGATGATAACCATTACGCAAGTCCAGTTTTATGAAATAGACAACATTTTTCAATTGATTTATTAAATCATCATTGCGAGGGACAAGATACCAATTCTTCACTTTTATTTTCTTGAGTTCCCTGTAATCCACACACATCCTCCATGTGCCATCCTTCTTTGGCACCAACATGATGGGTGAGCCACATGGACAAGAACTTGGCCTTATGACCCCTTGGTTCAGCATTTAATGTAGCCGCTTCGTTATCTCCTCCATATCAATGGCTTAAAACTTATACATACCAATGTTGGGTAAAGGGGCATCCCGCTGCAAGTGAATCTCATGTTGGATCTCACACTTTGGAGGCAACCCACTGGGTTCCTAAAAAGGCCCGTTATAGTTACAAGCAATTTCATACAATTCCTTTTTATGAGTGGGGTTATAACCTTGGAAAGGTTCAGATGCCTCTGCATCTTTTTCTTTCACAACTATGAGCATGCACCCTTTGATGGAATTAATCAATCTCTTCATCTAACATGCACTTACAAGAATGACACTGATTTTGGCACAATGAGCTCTAACAATGTATTCCACCTCATCTTTTGTGAGATGATACGTGTTTTCATGTTGAAGGAGAATTTCTTTCCCGTCATACAAGTATGGGCTCCCCAATACAATACCACAAATATACAAGGGCATAACATCAAGGTCATCCTCGTCTACTAGTTTGCATGCAGTCACAAATCAAGCTCTACACTACTTGGTTACATGTAATTTGGCTTTCTCACACACCCAGCCAAGAGGCTAGGATTTCAAATGAGGCTTTATACCTAATCCTAACTTCTTAACCAAGGATTCTGAAATATAATTTTCTTGTGAGCATGGATCAAACAAGGTTTCCACTTTATTATATTTCATTATGATTCTAATGTGAAAAAATTCAGTCCTCTTTCATTCATTACTAAGCGATTCATTTGAGTAACCTGTACTTCAATGCAATTTAGAATTTTCATTGGCATGAAGATAAATAATACCTTTTATGCCCAATGTAACTTGTGATCTGTGTCTCATCACCATAATTAGATCCAAGGTATTGCTATATAGTTTCCACCATCTTTTTCTTATTCTTCTTATTATCACTCCAGGAAACTCTCCTAGGTTGTAGCTCGGAGATGCCCAGTAACATATAAATCTTCAATATCATTCTCTGAACTATTGGAATGGATTGGGGTTTGGATCAAGTCAGATGACTATTTCAACTCTATTTTCACTCAAGACATGCATGAACACCCTCAACTTGACAAGGCTTTAGACCACTAATGCTCAATAGTTAGTAGATTCAATGAACATGTGGAGAATCCTAACTATACCAATAGATACATACATACACATATGAATCGCTAGCTACAGAAAGTAAATGATGCTTGCAATTCTAATTTATCAATGCAAAGATAATATTATAGTTATCTGGCATTAGACACAGAAGAAAACATGAATAACCTATTCAAGTGCAAGCTTAGGACAGAGGAGAAGATGGAAATTGAACATGTAACAACAAAATAAGCTTGTATTACTAAAATGAAGATGAGATGCTAGGAGGAACAGAGTATCCACAGTCTCCAAAAGTTGAACCCTTATTCCTTCAAACTTTCAGCCATTTATAGGCTTTTTACAATACTCTCGAACTCTTTGAGGCTCGAGATGTCTTAATCTATCCCCTCTATCTTCTAACTACTTGATGCCATAACAAGACAAGCATGAGCTTAGAGGGCTTTGCTTCTAACAAACATGGTAATCAAATTTTGGTAATTTTGCCATGTTGTTAGGTGGCTCACTTGTGCCAGCGATGTTCCATGATAATTTCTATTGGTTTGACTGCATCATGTTGTTGTTTTTCCCCTTTTAGCCATGCATTCCGTTATTTTAGTTCAATTGTCCGACTGTCAAAGAAACTGACAGAGCCAACAAATTTCCTCCCCGGGTGACTGATGGGAAGTGGGGTAGGGGGGCACATGGGCCGTTGGATGGTGTGGATCGATGATCGGGATATCGGTCAGGCGGCAGAGGGTGAACTATGGTGATGGTGAACGACAACCGTTGGATCGAGAGGAATGGGCAGAGGAGATCCATCACCAAAGGTTTGAAGTCGTGGTGGGAGCAGAATAAGTCCAAGCCATCAAATTTGAGATGCGTAGAGCGAACGTCTATTGGGTAGAGGAGGCGTTAGAAAGATAATGCTAGGGAGCAATTTTATTCAAACGAAAATGGTTTCTATCGAGCGATAAGCGGTAAAGCTCAGAGCCCGCCCGATTCCATTCATCACCTACCACGTAGCAGTGGAGGAGAGAGAGTAAACCACTTTTATCGCCCGGGTATCCCTCTCGCTTGTTTCCCAAGCAATATGCATGATAGCTGTTGGATCTGGTAGAAATGATCTAACGGTGATGATTGATCAAGCATGTAACATCGGTCAGGTGAAGTTTGGACCATCAGATTAGTGGGAAGATCAACGGTGGGGGGACATGAAGGTATGGGATGACCTTGAGAAATGTGAAAAGGGGCGCATATGGGCAGAAAGGTAAAGTTTTTCAAGGCTTTTTGTGCATTAGTGCATGGGGGCAAAAATGGATTAATTCACATAGGGCCAAGGCGAAATTGAGCTTTGTTATGATGTGAGGGATGGGTTAGGACATGAGTGAACGTGGATGGGAGTATATGAGTAAGAAAAGTGAGGTGATGTACCATATGGAAACCTCTCTGTGATATCAAAATAGACCATTTCCCTCCTTTAGTCTTCAAAATAGTAGCACTGCACCTCAAGGCTAACATTGGATCCTTCTGGGAATGAAAGCCTCCTTGTGAGGTTTCAAGAACTATAGACTACTGCCTTTCCAGTAACAACCAAAACAAACTTATCTCCTAGTGTTCCATTGGGCATGGAGTTTATTTGCATAAAAACAAAAACTGACAAAGTTATATGCCACAATCGCAGTCTTTGGACAACCTAAAATGTTGTACAAAGAGACCTTAATGAAATGTGTGGTGAGTAGCCAGGATAGACCTCAAAACTTCCCTATCTACTCCCTACATTTGAAAATTGATTGTTTTATTTTGTATAATGCTGAAAAAACACAACAAACCACCTCAAACAGTATTATTTTAGAACCAAAAGAAATTGTAGATACAACTAAAAAAAAATGTCCAAACTCAACAGATTTCCAATAAACAAGATGATCAAAACACCTCAAACAAGGAAAATTTTCTCCCCCCTGACAGTGAAAATTATGAACATGAGATATTATGGCACCTTGAATTTGATGGATCAGTGAATAAGTTAGGAGTAGGAGCAAGAGTATGGATATATAATCTAGAGAATGATCACTCAGAGGGCCATGCTTACAGACTGAATTCCAAATGCACTAACAACATGGCTAGGTACGAAGCACTTCTTTTAGGTCTTAAATTAGTTAGAAAGTTAGGAGCTATAAGAGTTTCTATTATGGGAGACTTTGAATTAGTGATAAACAAGATTAAAGTTGTATATATGACCAAAAACCCTAGACTAAGTTGTTACAAAGGAACCATTATAGAAATACTAAACACTTTCCTAGATACCAAAGTTGCTATAATTCCTAGGAAGCATAATATGCAAGCTCATAGTTTAGCAATGTTTGCCAGCACTTGTAAGTTACCATTAACCATCATTACACTATTGAGGTCAAGCACAGATCTGCTATCCTAGATAACTTGAGAAACTGGTAAGTATTTACTAATGACCAACAGATAAACAATTTTTTAACCTTAGAGAAGGAATTTGTAAAAAGTAATATAGATACTAACATAACATTAGATCCTAATTTCAAATATGAAATAGAAATTAATGAGATAGAAGATGAAGAGATAGATAGATTTTATCCCACTAAATTTACAAAATTAGATGTAAAAAATCTAAAGCAAGTTGAGATTGATGAGATAATTAATGAAGATTCTAAAATCATTAATCTCAAGGACAACTTTTTGCCCAAAGGATTAACCCCTTTGGAAGACTTGTTTGATTCAAATGATGTCCCTAGAAAACCAAATATGGAACCCTTAAAATTTGATATAGAGGAGTGTAATATAGGCACTAAGGAAAATCCCAAAGTGATCAAACTTTCAAAGTCCTTAACTCCTACAGGAAAAGTGAAACACATTGAAATATTAAAGGAATTCCAATATGTCCTTGCTTGGAGTTATGAGTACCTCAAATCCTATGACACCAACATCATACAACACACTATCCCCATAAAAGAAAACCATAAAATTTTCAGGTAGAAACTTAGGAGGATCAATCCCATCCTATTCCCTTCTATTGAAAAGGAAATCAAAAGGATGTATGAAGCCAAGATAATAGCACCAATTAGATTCTCGGATTAGGTTTCAAATTTGGTACCAACAAGGAAGAAAACCGGTGATATCAGACTTTGTGTTGATCTTAGGAACCTTAATAAAGCTTCACTCAAAAACAATTACCCTCTCCCTAAAATGGATCATATATTACAAAGGGTGGTAGGGTCAACCAGAATCTCATTATTGGATGGGTTTTCTGGTTACAATCAGATTTTAGTTCACCTAGATGACCAGGCTAAAACCGCATTTACTACTCCTTGGGGCACATCGATGTATGTGAAGATGCCTTTTGGATTAAATAATGCAGGGGCCACTTTCCAAAGCGACATGGACATAGCTTTTTCTAAGCAAATATATGACTTCCTAGTAATATACTTAGATGACATCACCGTATTCTCAAAATCTGATATACAACACTTAGATCATCTAAGGTAGGTTTTCATCAAATGTAGGAGGTATGGAATTTGTTTGAATCCTAAAAAATATTTATTTAGGTTAGAAGAGGGAAATTTATTAGGCCATATAATCTCTAAATATGGTATCTGAATAGATCCTGCAAGAATTGAATCCATCTTGTAGATACAACATCCTAGGAGCATCAGGGAATTACAAGCCTTTTTAGGGAAAATCAACTTTCTTAGGAGATTTATTTCTAATTTAGCAGAATTGATTAGGTCATTAAACAATATGTCAAAGAAAGATTCAACCATAAAATGGACTGTTGAGGCTAAGAAATCCTTTGAAGACATTAAGTTAGCCTTAACTAAAACACCAGTTTTGATCAATCCAAAATTCGACAAGGACTTCATTTTATTTTCCTTTGCCTCAGAACATACAATTGCTGTAGTTTTACTACAAAAGAATAATCAGGGTTATGAAAAACCTATTGCCTTCTTTTGCAAAGCCCTGAGAGATGCCCCTTTAAAATACAATATAATGGAAAAGAAAGCCTTTGCTTTGGTCAAAGCTATCAAAGATTTTAGAGTTTACATTTTATATTCTGATATAATAACCTATATCCCCAATTCAGTAGTCAAGGATATCCTAACTTAGGATGGTCTAGATGGAAAGAGAGGGAAATGGATTGCTACTATATTATAATATGACTTAGAAAACAAACCAAAAAAGTTAATCAAAGGCCAAGGTTTAGCCAAGCTCATGGCTGAATCGAACTGTCAAGCCTTAGATATAAATTTTATTGCAGAAATGGATAATGGAGAGGAGATGGAGACTCCACCAATCAGCCAGGCCTTTATTGAATCACCATGGTATGCTGACATCATATATGTTTTACAAAATCTACAAGCTCCTCCTGAATTATCGAGGACCAAAAGCAGATTTTAAAAAATGAATTCTTTAAAATTTTGCATAATTGACAATGCTTTGTTTTGGAGGAAGCATGAAGGTATCCTTCTTAACTATTTATTGAAAGAAGAATCTAACAAGGTATTACAAGAGTTTCATGCAGGTGACTGTGGAGGACATCTTTACTGGAAAACAACTACTGGAAAGATTCTTAGAGCTGCTTTTTATTGGCCTACTTTGTTTTCTAATGTAAAGAAATTTGTAACCTCATGTCATAAATGTTAGATTTTTGAAGGAAGTAAAAAGCTTTTACCCCTACCCCTAAAACCAATCTCTGCTGAAGCACCTTTTCAACAATGGGGCCTTGACTTCATTGGTGAAATCCAACCACCTTCATCTACAGAACACAAATGGATCCTTACTGCTACAAATTATTTTACTAATTGGATAGAAGCCATACCATCAAGGCAAGCCACTGATACTGTTACAATAACCTTCCTTGAGGCCAACATCCTATCTAGATTTGGGTGCCCAACCAAAATCATCACTGACAATGCAACACCTTTCAAATCTAGAAGAATGATCGATTTTTGTAATAAGTATCATATAACTTTGGGCCATTCCACAGTTTATTACCCTCAAGGAAATGGACTAGTAGAGTCCTCAAACAAAAGTCTAGTAAATATCATCAAAAAATTACTAGAGGATAACAAGAAAACATGGAACAAGAAGCTAGTAAATGCCTTATGGGAAAATAGGCTAACCACAAAGAAATCCATTGGTACTAGTCCTTATCAATTAGTTTATGGAATGGAAGTTGTTTTCCCATCTTCCTTGGGAACACTAGTGATGAAGCTGCTCCAAGAGTTGCAGGTTGAACCAAATGACATCCAAAGAAAAATCAACCAAACAATTTATTTACAGTAAACCAAGGAAGAAGTGTACATCAGATCTGAAGTTGTGCAGGAAAGGATCAAGAAGACTTTTGATAAAAGGACTAAGGTAGAAGATTTTTACCTAGGAGACAAAGTTCTAAAATGGGATTCAAGAAGAGAGGATAAAGGTAAACATGGGAAATTTGATTTCCTATGGAAAGGCCCATATATCATTTATGATTTCAAATGTAATAATGCTTTCTTCCTCAGAGAAATGGATGGCACAGAAACAAAAGGAGGGCCAATTAATGGTCGAATGCTCAAACACTATATTGAGCCTAGTTACTAATTTCACTAATCATTTATATATACTTTACTTTCAAAATTCTAGAGTAGATTGGATGGTGATTTTTTGAAGTTGAAGCCTGAAGAGAAGTCCCTAAGCATCAAAAGTTTTACTGTCATAAATAGTAATAATGCAGAAACATGAGAAGGGAAAGTTGCAGTATAACATTACAACAATTTAGAAGGCCATTGGTCTACAAAGTTCTTGACATTCCACCAGGAAATTCCATCCCCAAGTGGAGCCACTGTTATGTTCCTATACCAATAGGAGTCATAATTTTTGAATGACTGAGATTAAACTTGTATGTACATACCTTTGCTTTCTGCAAATGTTTTCCATATTCAAAAAAATAAAAAATGTAAAGAGGGTGTGTCATAAAAGAATAATCAAAGGACAAAAAGAATAAAAAGATGAAAAATATGAACCCCAACAAAAGAAAAAGGACCATGAAAGTGTGCAAGTCAAATTGCCACTACTATTTACTTTTTGTGCACAATAAATGATTGTGTGTAGTTTGTAATCTTTGCCACAATCCATGATAGTCAAAATGTTTAAACTTGGCTATTTCATGTTTCAATTTCATGTCTATAGATAGAAAATAAAATTTGACCAAATTGTTTAATCTTGGTAGATAATTAGATAGGTAGACTAAATAAAAGGAGCTCAATTGTTCAATCTAAGCCCTTGGATGTAATAAGGTTAGATTTAATTATTTTACTATTATAAAAAGAAAGAAAAATTTTTGATAAGGATTTGCTAGCTCAAATTCACCCTAATAAAGAGAAGTGAAAATGGTAGGATGAGTAGATGGGTAAGTAGTAGAAAGGTTGCAGAACTATGATGATTGATTAGACAAAAACATGTTTATCATCTTTTCATCATAAAAGTTCCAGATATGAATGGGCACTCAAGCATGTAGATGTATATCAAAGTCAATTAATTAACCCCCCTCATTCATTTCACCTTTCACTTAACTAATTTGGCAAAATGAAGATCAAAGTGCTTAAAAACCCCAATTCAAAGAGGCTCAAAGCATTTCTCTAACTTTTGGAGGGACCAAGCCCTAAGCTCAATGACTTATAGGCAATAAGTACTAAAATCCCCTCATAAACATTCATTCCCTCCCTTTAATTCATTCATTTTCCCTAATAATAGTCTTTTCCTAAGGTTAAATTACTTTTACTTGGGAAAAGTATTTATTCCCCCCACATAAATCGTTTTCATATCAAAAACCTAGAAAAACACTATATCCTAAGTTTTTTTGTTATCATCGGAAAAGCATTAAAACATGAAAAATCATATACATAGGGTATTGTTCCCCTTTCCGCTCGTTTTACTAATTACTAATTTATTTATTAAAATCCCAAGCAAAACCCATTTCCCGTGTATATTTAACTCCCGCAATATTAATTAACCCTACCCTAGTTTAATTATATAAACTATGATTTTCTGCCCAAACACACTAACTAATCGATCTGCGATTAAGTTAGTTAAGAAAAACCCCATTAAACACTCCCCTAACGACCCCGACACCTTAACCCCACCTTAATTCCTCATTAACTTAAAACTGCCACACTTAATTACTCGTCGGGCCCCCCCCTTACCCTCCGTGCAACTCCACTTGTCGATTAGCACACGATCGCCCTCCTCTACATCGAACGGCTCTCATTTCAGATGGGTCTCGACGTCTGCACATTACCTGCCCAAAATGGGTTGTTTTACGCTGGGCCCCCGAGGCAACATGTCGCTCAATGAATGGAATCGGGCGGCCTCCCCCCAATACCACTAAGGCCAAAAAGTGGTGCAATGGAAAACACTTACCGTCTGCCTGCTATGCACCGAAAAGCCACTGTTCACCTTGCTACACGACAAACAACCAATGTTCACCCGTACCCACCAAAATTGACTTTTGCGCATAAATCCAAAAAATCCCCAAATCATTTGTTTTATTGTTTTTTCAACTGAAAAGCTCCTTGCATGCACCTGCAAACGTCGAAGTTGTCAACCTACATCAAATTGCACCCTTAAGACACCAAAAAGCACCTAGTTTTCTCTCTAGCCTACTTAGAAACTTTTCAACCATTCATAGTTGTCAGCCAACCTGTTCAGAGCTAGTTCTCCCTAATTCCAGGTATTTAAGCCATAATTCAGGGGAAAACCTCTCAATTTCAGAACCAGTTATTGAGTTTGTTATTTCAAGTGAAAAACTAATTAAAGAAACTCAAGTAACATAAGCTTACACTAAACTGAACCACCATGGCCCAAAAAACTAAAAATCACCTCCCCCATTCTCAAATCCACAAGAACTGAGAATGGTTTCCCCAATTGCTATGGATGTGAGACCTATTTCCACTCCTCATCTAGACTTTAACCATCTCCCCCTGGAAGACAAGGATTTCCATATAAAGGACACCTCTGTGCTTGAATCCCCTCTCAAACTCTACTATTGATACAAAGACGAATACCTGAACCATGCTGATAAAATTGGTTTTTGGGAGTCCAATTTTCCCAAGTACCAATTCCCTAAAGTTCACATTTTCCCATGAATTTTCCATTACTTCCATGCAAACTATATCCCTAGCAAAAGAGCAGTGATGTCCCCCAACTAGACTATACTTTTCACCATCACTGCTAAATCAATAAATGAGATGCTGCAACTTCAACCTGGCCAAAAATTGACTCTCGTCTCCATTGGAGATCTATTGGACCTATTTCCAAAGTTTAGCCCTTCAAGATTGGCCCAAATTATCCAAACCTACATTATAGAAGAGAAGTATACCCCCAAGGAACCTCCTCCATATGTGTCTACCATATTTTCCCCATTTGGCCAAGACATTGTGGCAATGATGTCCAGTGTCCTAGGTTATACCACCAGTGAGTATATAGATGAGATCATCTTGGATTTCATGTCCATATACACTCCAAGACAGCTTCTTGTTGTTATTTATGATTATGCCAAGTTTATAGTTGATAGGATCCATGAACAGTTCTTCAGAATGAGCAATGAGAGAGTCTTCAAGTTCTCCTCTGTTTTTTACCAACTATTTTTATACTACCAAACTGATAAGTTCCCATTTACTCTTCAGAAGCTTGACACAAAAGGTCACCCTAGGTCAGTAATTTTCTAGACTCCACTGATCCACAAATATGACTCCCCATATTTGTATACAATCTTCATAGACCTATTTTTGCATCCCATTGTGACAATGATGCTAGGAAACCCTCCTCCAAGAATCAGTTCAGATATAAGGAGGATCCTGCAACTCTCAAAACAATCCAAAGCGGGGGATTGGTACTTGTACCAAAATCACACTAAGATTAGAATTTATGGTTGTGAGCTGGCCCGTTATAAACTACCCAAATACCTTCGATTGAGGTTATTTGCTTTGGAGTACTATAGGCAGATAATCAATACAGATGAGGTACATTTTGTCAAAGCCAAAAAGATGGCCCAGCTTACGATCAAAGACCAATTAGGCCCCTTTATTTTTAATAGCAGAGAAGCTAGAAGGGAGGCATATGAAATCCTTCAAAGACTAAATCTAAAATAGAGCTTCATATGGAGGCATGATCCCTTAGATTTCATATGCAACAGAAGATAAAAAAACAAGATATCTCCCTAAATTCATCACCGAATCCTTGAAATATAAAAGTATGCCAACCAACGGGAATGGGTGGAAAACACTTTAGAATATAGGGATATCATGGAAGTTGCAAGGGAAAAAACTTTAATTGATCTAGAGAAAGAGCTTGATGAGGGTTCTTTCCTGCAGGTTCCAGGAGAATCACAGGTTCAACAAGAGTCACAGGTACAAGAAGAATCAGAAGTACCAGACCAATCAGATATACCAGAATAATCAGAGAAGATGGACAGGCCAGAGGCCACTATGAGCAACCCCCCAGTCTTCCAAACTCCCCTAAATTACGAGAAAAACATCAAAATAAATAGGGAAGGGGCCACTCCTTCAGGAAGAACAACATCTCCAGCCTATGCAGAGACAAGCCAAGCAAAGAGACAAAGAATGAATCCTACCTCTGAGCAGGAGTATATAAATGAGACAAATGAGGTTACCAGCATAGAAAGAGATAGGCACAGGCAGGCCACTCCATCTGAAGGCATCCTAGAACCTTCCACATCACACACTCAGATTTTGGAAAGGCAACAAAGTGTTGAGATATCCTCTTTCAGAATGCCAACAGATAGAGATCAAGACATAAAAGAGAGATACAAAGAGATAAAGGCCAGAAATGAGAGGCTGAAAGCCTAGACATATGCACAGTACCTGAAAATGACCACTACCAATCAAACAAGGCTCATGTCAGCCTATGATGTGAAAGAGGGGAAGATGCAGATGACCTTCATTAAGCTGACCACTTAGTAGCCAAGGATAGCAACAGATTTCAAAAGAGTGGATTTTGAAGTACTGGCAAGGGATATTCATCCCATTGACCAGATTGAGCTACATAAGCAAATTGGTGAGATGATTTATTCTACACTGATAGGGAAAGCCATAGCAACCCACCAGTTGTCAAACTCTTTAAATAATATGTTAGCTCAATTTCAATTGGAGAAGGCCTCTTCATAAGCCAAAGATACAAGAATCAAGTCCTTAAAGGACTTAGTGATATGATTGGGACATGATCCCAAGGATGCAAAAGAAACATTGCAGCTGATCAAAAAGAAGAATGATGACATTACTGCACTAAAGAAGTAGCTCAAAATTCCTCTGCTGCATCACCCTCAAACCATGGAAGTCCTAGAAGCACAAAAAGGGCATGAAGAGCTTATCGACCTAGTCCTAAAGCTAAATGATCACCTTAAGGAAATAGACAAGGAGTTGGAAATTTCGATTCAGTCTAAACAAAGTGACCTAGAAACAACCTCCACAGCTTCCATTCACATAGTGACAACAATAGTTCCCTTCACATTGGCAGAATCATTTGCACCAACAGCTCCACCTGCCATAGCACTGCCAATTACAACTGAATCCACTACAATAGTAGGCACTTCAAATGAAAAAACAACAGAACTGGTAAAGGCCATGGAAGAGATGTCCATTCAAGCCATAGAGCTTAAAAGATTAAAGGAAAAACTAGCAACTTTAGAAACTGTCTATAAACTTTCCCAAATTCAACAAAGAGAGGAAACACAGAGAGCCTTAAGGATGGGTGAAAAAATTAAAGTTCTTGAGAAATATTTGACCTTGTAGAAGCCACTAGGACAGACTAAAGAAATGCTCTAGGCAAATATCATTGACTCTGTCAATGATATTTGGCCATCAATTCAAGTTATATTTGAGAAAACTGAATTGGTGAAGGTAGCCACTAAGGCTATCCAGAAAGTAAGGGAAAAATTAGGAGACTGACCTGAGGATGCAAATCAACTCATCCACCTCCTAAACAGTAAGAACAGGTATAAGCTCCGTGAGCTTGGTGTATAAGATAGGACTGAAGCCATCCTATAAATTAAAAAGGCTCTTTCCAAAAGAAACCTTATGCTCAACTTGAAAGAAAAGTGCCACAACATGCAGGTGGCCATTAACAAGTTTATGGCCAAATTTCAAATTTTGAGGGACAAAGGCCTTCCTAGTCCTATGGTAATCAATGACAAACTCATGACCCAATTGGACTATAGTGATAGACTTAGGAGGTTGGCCAAGGAACAAGCCAACACTTTAGGCATTAAAGCTTTGCCTACTGGAAAAGTATTGTATGATACATTAAAGAACCACTTTTTCTTAGAACATGAGGTGAAACATTTGTTTCTCACCAAGCCCAATTTTGAAAAATACACAAAGGCAGATGGAATTTACAGGAGAATGTTAAAGGTGAGATTTCCGGAAGCAGAATGGTGGGGAAAAATGATAGATTTACTTTGAAAAGGTTTTACAGTAAAAAGTTACCAGAGTAAATCTGAAGGCAGCCAAGTGAAACAGGTGAAAGACAAATAAGCAGGGTCAAAAATTAATAGAGTCAAAGAGTATCAAGGAAAGATCAAAAGTAAAGAAGACTCCAACATGGAAATACCACAACCATCAGATAGATTAAAGGGCTTAAAACTTAATAGAAAAGCCAACAACACCACAGTAAATGGGACAACAAGAAGCAGTTTCACATCTGTCTCTATCTTCATGGATGAAGATATTTTATTTCCTAGATTAAATCTAAAGCTGTTATAAGATATTTTATAATTATTTTTTGTATAAATACTTCATATTTCGAAATATGTAGGATGGATTCAATGACATTTCTATAGAATTTTTTTCTCAACTCAAAATTCTATTGTATCAATGACTGGATTGACTTGCTAGATCAAGGAGTAAAGATTAGATATTTTACAGGATTCTTGTGTAAGGAGAAATACAAGTAAGTATTCTCTCATGTTTATTGTTTTTTTTTCTTATGTTTCTTCATAATATTATTTGTTTCTCTAAATCTAAATGTATAACAAGGAATGATATTTCAGAAATTACTTCAATGCACTCTGTCTTGATTGTTTACATTCTAAATGTTTTCTGCTAAACTATCTTAGTTAGGGAATTCTTAACTACTTCTTAGCTTCCGTAGTTTCTCCCCTAGTCTATAACAAAGGATTCTTAAGTGCCCTTTGTTCATGATCACCCTCTATTCTCCATTCTGATCCTAGTCCAAGGATTCTTCATTGCCCTTTCACCCTGGTTAGAATCATTTCACCCATTGGACCTGAAGATTGCCTTTTGCTTTGCTAGCCTGCCCTGTGAAAATTCACTTTAATGATCTAGTCTAGTTATGCTATCAATTGATTGACTCCATAGCCCAATGGCTTGAAGACCAAGCTCTATCCGTCTACTCTCGAAATTCCACCACCCAACCTTCAATTCAAAACAAAACCCTATGAACACTAAGAACTAGCCTAAAATCTCATAAAAAAAATCTAAAATATAAAGAGAGAGCCCTCTATGGACTTAGGTTAGCTAGAACCTAAGCCTAAAATATTAGTTTGTGGTTACCTCAGATGACTCCTTCTTTTGATAACTTCTAGGGAAAACGTCTGAGTTATAATAGGGTGGAAATCGTGCTCTGGTCTGTGCCTTCTACTATATCTAGTCCTTGTCCTGTAGACACATCCTGGACTCTTTCCTCCTATGTCACGATGGCCCCTGTTGCTTGTGTTTTTGTTGTTCTTTCGGTGGCCTTGGCCTGTTCTGTGGTTACCTTTGCTGCTTCGTGGGCAGCCCTTACCTCTATAGTCGCTTGTTCATTACGTCTATGCTAGGCCAACTTTCTGACATGGAACTTGGTTGCCTCCTTCTGCTTCTATACTATCATTCTATCCTTTTCTACCAGTTTTGGAGTGCACCATTTGGTAGGCCATGATTCGAGCACGAAGAGGATAGCATCGCCAGTTGCAATGAAAGGAAGCTTGGTCTATGTCTATGTCGGATCCTTACGTGCCTTGATATACATATTGTGCGTATCCGCCTTGAAGCCTACAAAGCTCCGTAGACTATTGTACACTGTGGGGGATAGGCACTCCCTTCTCTTAATCCACATCTGGATGCTCACCTCCATGACCACCCAGAAGATCTTAGTCTCGCAGATCCGCGTGGCATCTTTTGTAGCCCAGAGTGATGCATATTTTGCCACCTCTGGCAAGTCATGTTCAAGAGGAGGAAACTGACTGTCCTCAGGCAGTTCCCCTATCACCAATAAAATAGAAAAGAGCACCGACACATAATGGAAGGTTTTTCCTTTCTCTTGAGCTTCCTTACAGTTGGTTATAAATTCTTCACAAAGGAATTTGGCCTAGTTGAATTGGACACCCTCCACACATTTCTCTGCCAGCGTGACGACCGACGCTGGTACCTCGTTGTCGTGGCATTTTCTCATCACCTTCCTGGCCAACAGTTGGGTGGCTACACACACCCCTTTGTCTTGAATGCTACTGATTACGTAGCCTCTCTTCTTCTTTTCCAATTTGTACTTCTTCTTCATGGCCTCTACGAGTGCCAAATCTCTGCTTTTTCCAGCTATCTCTGCGGGGTCCCTTCCCTTACACGGAAGTCGAGAAATCCTATGAATAAGCTTCATTGTGATGGAAATAGGCTCCTCTAGCCATAAGTACCCATTGTGTACCAAGCACAGCAGCTGCCCGATGACAAATATCATGATCGGTGCTCGGTAAAAGTGCAAAATCCATAGTAGGTTGAGTAGCCCGACCTTCTTGATGTTGTGTAGCCATTTCTGTGGCTTTAGTGCTATAACTGACCCCTCCTTGCTCTATTTCATGAGGTTTCTAGTCTCCAAATGTGGGAATTTTTTGCTATCCGTGAGGTCCCAATCTTCAAATTTCATCATGGGCATGCAGCCTAGGACCGAGCCTTCAAATAGAATTCCATCTAAGAGGAGCGAGGTTTGGAGTGCACTCTTAGAGACATCAAAATCCTTGGGTAATTTGTCTTTCCCTTTCCACAGAGGGACATACTCAGGTAATTTTTCTTCAACGCGCACTGGCTGGATGTCTTGTTCCATTTCTTCATCCACCTCTATCTCCTCTACAAAAGCTTGGAGGTCCTCCTCCTCATCATTTGTTTCAAGGTTGACTGTCTTGCCCTTGTCTTCCATGGAAATTTTACCAAACTTCGGATTTTGTGGGGACATGCAGACTGGTCCCACTGCCTGTGTATCCGTCTTGGGCCTCGGCGTCTAGGGAGATTTTGAAATTTCCAGCACATTCCCCACTTGCACCATAGGGCTCTGTGTGGCTTCCTCAGCAGTATTCTCTACAAATCCCACACCTCTCTTGGTAGTTGTCATCTTGTTCAAACTGTCTGTGGTTGTTTGTGAACTTGGGGGCTCAAATCCTGGTTGGTGCTAAACACTCTATGATTTTCGTATTAGCTCTAATATCAAACAAACAAGTGTTGTCTCGTGGATAGCCTTGGCAATTTTATAGCATTTTTTGAATTTGAATTTGACCGTTCCCCACATTCTGACTCAATAATGTATCTTTAGCATTGGATCATCCCCAATCTAGCTCTTAATTGGTGTCTTAATTGCCCGCTGCCTGCTCCCTTTTGCCTTAAATTGGACATCTCTTCATGAACAGTGACGCCAATGGTTACTTCCCAGTTGACCCGCATGGTAGAGTAGCCCGCGTGCACAGGCGTGAGCCTTGTACCATGCCGATTCTATGCGCACCTCCCTCACCACATAGTTCCCAACAGACTCATTTAGAGTCCCGCACTCTCTTTCAACTATCTGGAGTGTTGAGACTGTGCTCCCTACAACTAGTCAAGTGGTCGCACCATCTATGGGAGACTCCAATTCGCCTTCTATTCTAGTCGTTGGACACTCCTCAATTTCCCTCGCGACGGTCGATGCAACGTGCTTTATCTTGTGTTGTGTGCTTCCCTTATTACTGTGTTTGGTAAGGTGAAGTCTCAACCATGGTAACAGAATCATAAATTCTTGGGGACACTCTTCCAATGCAGTGGTATGACCATCTGTATTTTGCCTTATCATCCTTGGTTTATCAACGATACATGCTTGCATGAACCCATTTTCTGGTCTTTTAATCTAAACATCCATCAACAGGCTTTTCTTCCTTAATCATACCCGATCTTCTTCGAATTCACAAAGTCTAAGGTTCCCTCATTGAATGGCTTCCCGAATCCTTATATGGTCATCCTCGCGTAGCTATGTGATTCTTCTATCCTCATCTTCACACGGTATAGTAACTGTGGGAGCTAGTACATGTGGATTCCTTTTGGTATTCCCTTCAGAAATCTTGGGTTCTACTCTAGTTCATACCTTTGGAATCATCTCCATGCTTAGGTTTTTACACATGTTCCTATAAGCCCATCGCACTGCTAGTACGTGCAGGTCCCAATCAATTTCTTTCATTTGGTAAACCTTGTTCAATACTCCATACACCCTATGGAATACTTTGCCGTGGAGAATTGGTAATGCACGCCGCCTTTCCTACTGCTATGGTTTGTTCCAATTCTCTAGGCTGAGGTTGGTGTGCACTTGTGTGGACTGTACAACATATGTCTATACCCATCAAGAAAGATGGGAGTGTAGGTCGTTCTGCCCCATGTGATTGGCTTTCATTTGAAGTTGGGGTTTTCCAAAATGTAGGTGCATCATCCTTCTACATTCGTGCCAGTCTTCAAAAGTTCCTTGATGCATACCTCACCATCGTGCGGGTGTTGCGCGCAGTGCCCACTTCAGCGCATCGAACTGTTGCTGCTCTGGTACTGCACTTTTGAACTTGTTCAGAAATTCATCCACCTCTGAAAATGCATCGTAGGTCGGAAGCTCCCTTGCCTCTATTGTTATGCAATGTAATGACCTGATCATCATGTTGCAATTCAGTGTTGTTAGTTCATGCAGCCGATTTTGCCATTGCTCTCTCTCTTTGTTGGAATTTGAAGTGCTGGAGCTTTCACACTCCCACAAAATCCTTCCATCTGTCCTCAAATTCACCCAATCCTCTCCTTGTGCAATTATCTTGTAGATATAATGGAGATCGTCATCACTATCATTGTTGCACATCGGTTCAGTGTATTGTGCTCCTTCGGCTGGATCCAGCGATACTACTATGCATAGTGACTTTTGCTCAAAGATCATTTTGCGCCTCTTCAGATTTATGACTCCATTCATATCGGTGGCTCAGTCTATTCCTAGTAGCATGGGATAGGGATTTTTGTCATTGACAATTTCTATCACTTCAAAATCCCCCTGCGTGCTCACGCCCTCAATATCGACTATCACCCCTTGCAATCTTCCCATGGGGCAAAATCTTCTATTTATTTGCCATTCGTGACTGAATAGGGGACCATTGTAATGTAGGTCTGTGCATTCATTCCCATGTTTGCTTTGGTAGTACATTCATGTCCGACCCCAAGTCCAGGATTACCTGATCCATTTCATACTCGCCTATTTGCACAGTCAACCTCATCTCCCTTCCTGTGCACAGTGCATGCTTTCCCAGTTTTCGGACCACACATGATTCTCCTAACCCCGCACACCTAGTGATAAGTTCCTGTAGCCCTTTGACTGCCTTATTGTCACACAGTAGTTTCATGCATGTCTCTAGAAATGTAGTGAGCATTGAAGGATCCATCCCTGGTTCTAGTTGATCCTTATTACCTAAAGTGGAGGCCTCCGTGAAGCTCTTCTTAGCTTCCATGAATGCCTCTTTTGTGCATTCTAAATCAAACTCAACTTCCTTTCTAGGAACCTTGCGAACCCACACAATTTATTCTGGTTGATTTCCTTTATCATCTCCTGTTGTCACACCACTCTTGAGCATCATGTTTACATTTGGGTCTTCGTCGTGTGGTTTAGACCTTATCATCTGTAAATTCAAGGTCAGAGGGGGCTGGAGTACCCCCCTTTCGCACATCTTTGCTATCAGCGAAGGAAAATATTCTGCCTCATCATCAAACTGATTATAATACCAACATGATTTCATATTCGGGTTCGTACAATCATGGGCGTAATGACTTGGCCCTCCGCAATTGTAACAGATTATTTGTTTACGACCCCTTCCTGGTCCCATTCAACCTCGACCTCGACCGCGCCCATGGAACCCAGCATGTGCCATCCCTACAATTGGGTTGAGGGCTTGTGCTACAGCCTGCACCTTGTAGGTAGGAGTCCAATCCATCATTAGTTCATAGCTTCTGTAGGTGCGGTCTTCATGGCCTATCGACCTGTAGAAATTACAAAACAACTGCTGGGACGTCTGCGTATACTTCTGCAACAGATGACAATTATCCATGGTATGTTTTCCTCCTATTTGGTAGATCAAACACCATAATGTAGATGCCATGCTCGAACCTGCATCTGCCTATGGTTGTAATGGCATTGGCCCTCTTCCTACCAAGTAGTTCACGAACACTAGACAGTGATCTTTGTTGTGGCCCTGGCCTTCGCATTTTATGCATCATATTTCCTCGTGCGCCTTTGGATGAGGTGTCCTATCCTATTTCAAACTCTTCATTTCTAAGCACAGATTCTATAACTATGCATGGATCTGTTGGACTCCCAATCTAGGGTCTTATACAGGGGTCTCATGCAACCTCATTGTCATCTCCAACGCTTTGACCTCGGTAGAAAGATTTTGCTGTGACAATGTCATCCTTAAGTGTGGCATAAGTGAGGCCACAAACCATGCACGATGTTGTGCATCTGTGAACGTCATATTGGCTTTGCAGATCATACTCTTCAGCCTTTGGTCCAAATCCCATGGGGTCTAGCCCAGGAGCATCGGAATCTCTTTAAACCCGATGATTGATTGCATCTCTAACTTTGGCCTGCTAAACTCCCTGTTCAATGCGGTCTAGATCTTTGCAATTCCTACATTCAGGTGGTCATTAGAATGCTTGATAAACCATGTTAATGTACAATCCTGCAGCACACTCACCAGTGTAGCCTTTTTAATATTATCATCTACGATGCCCTGTACTTCCCATACTGCTCTTACCACGAACCAGAATTGGTTCGAGTCTTCATTTCCTACTCCTTTGAAAACCGGTAGTTTGATCGCACTTGCCATAATGGACTGCAGAGGTGGCAGATGTGGAGTGGGTGGAGATGGAGGTGAGGGGGGTGAAGCGAGTGGTGGTTTGGGTGGAGGTGGTAAACGCGGAATTTGTTGCCTTATCAAATTGACCGTGCTTCTCGGAGAAACCTTCGTGATCTCATCCTCGCTCTCCCACGAGGGTGAAATTAAGGGACTGTTTTCTAATTCTTCACTGCTTCCGCTTCTGTAGATCTTTCCGCTCCGCGTAGTCCCAAACATTAATTTATTCGCATAACCCGCTTTTCACACAATAGCATCTTGATCGAAGTGTTCAAAGATTTAACGTACTTACCTCACGACCCCTTGAGAAAACATCATTTTGCCTTGTTGTAGCTAACGGTCGTGTCTACTGCAAACTCAGTGATAAATCCTCCTATTATCTAGTTGAGCCATTGGTCCACAGCTCACGCTATCTTATCTTCTAAGGCTTCTAGTCTGCACACTAGTTTTGGAGTCCACACTATTGGTTTGTCAAGCCTACACCTTCCCTGGCTTTCTGCTAACTTTGCAATCTACTCATATAGCTCAGATGGAAAAGATGCAAAGAAAATTTCATGGATTTCAGTGTACAAGTAGCGATCCATCCACTGCTCCTTAGATACTCGTGGATTTATGTTTTCCAGCACTGCGAACTTCGTGAATATTCTTGTCCAACCACTCTTCAATTTCTTTCTCTCTAGGGTTCCAGTGGCACAACACCAGACATCCTTTATGCGGATCCTAATCTTGGCAATGGAACCATTTGTTGGCTTAGTAGGGCCTAACCCAGGTTCATAGGTGATTTAACCAAGAAAATCCTGGTACTACTGGCCCTTTCGGAAACAATCCACGGAGCGGGGACTGAGGTTTCACCCGAAGTAGTATGGGAGGATGCTAGAACCAGGTTTCCACACCCTTGGGATGTCTGATGGGCTTCTGTAGGTTCATGGTCTAACCTATCGTTGTGCGCACTTGCAATCCCTTCGCGACCTGTGGTGTGGTTTCCACACAACCCTGCTTGGGGTGCGACCCATATAATACCCAAGCTCCTTGCTTATTAACCAATTACTTAGATTATGTGTGCAATATTTATGGTTATTATAGCATATCCAACATTTATATCAGTGTGCGCGATATATAAATGAACATAAACATAAAGAAGATAAGCACAAAAATTACATAGAATTAGGAATCAACTTCTCTTTATTAGCCTTTTGTCTCGATTACAGACTCAACTCCACCCTGTGCACTCAGCTGTAGGGGTACATGCACTTGGCTACGGACTCTACTAGGCCTCTGTGCACTCAACTGTAGAGCCTCTTCCTACTACTACAACCCAAGACACTTAGACTTCTACTCTAAGCTCGAACCATTCCTTTGCTACTTTTCCTATCATTCACTGACTTTACAACTTAGAGCCTTGCTCTATTTATACAATCCTATGATCCGTGGACCATGGGTAGGTCGAATTTACACTAATTTACAATAAAATGCTTAGGGCGAACAACCCTATGACTCAATTGTACACTTCGCGCTCTGCGCCCGCAATTCGCAGAGTTCTATACCATCTTTGACCAAAACTTGGGCTTTGAGACCCAAAACCTACTGTGGGGGGATTCCATACCCAACATAAGGAAAATAGCTTCATTGAGCACATCCAACATATTTTCCAGTAGGTCCATGATATTCTAGAGAAATCAAGTTCCAAGTACAAGTAGCGACATGTTCAACATTTGGTGCCACACAAGTTTTAGGTGGACGACAAAGTCTGGTTGCATTTGCAAAAGGAACACCTTACCAGAGCCTATTGGAAGCTTAGACCACTCTGATATGGTCCTTACACCATTACTAAGGCTGTGGGAGATAATGTATTTGAGCTCAGAATTCCCCCATTCCTTGGCCTTCATCGAGTGTTTAATGTGGACCGCCTATGGCCATAATTTCCACCATTACTAGACACATCCGACATTGCAGAACAACTCACACCCATAGAGTTAAATCTAGATTGCATTGAACAAGCTACAACTATTCGGATCATGGACACACAGATAAAGCACACTCACCAGCAGAATATCCAATTGTATCGAGTTGTCAAAGTAGGCCAACTCTTTCACCTAGGCAAGTGGCTACCCAAGGACCAAGTTCAACAGAAGTTTCCTCATCTCATGGAGGAACTCAATGCAATGGGGACCATTGCTTCCTAAGAGGGGAGGAATGATCTAGGTGGATATTTCTGGACACCTGCCAATTCCACTTGCACCCCCACCATTGTTTCTTTCATTTTTTTAGTTTACTTAATTGTGGCATAGTTTACTATTTTTAGCAATTTTTCGGGTCTTGAACTTCCAGAGCCATTTTGAGGCCCTAAGCAACGTTTTTTGGGAAAATTGGGAGTAACATGGGGCCATGTATTGATCTTTCTCTTCCCAAAGTTGTAGTGCTTAGATAGATCTTTCTAACAAGGTATTGTGTGCATCAAACGGAGATCATATGCCAAAGTTACGACTCCAGGAAGTTGATGTACCAATTTACCCAAAAAGGGGCCCATATTTTGGCGCATCATCTACTAGGGTTAGGTTTTTGGATGTTTAGGGTTTTCCATTGTTTCTAAAAAATAAATAGGCCTTTGAGCCTCATTGTAAGATAGTTCAGAGGCATGCAGCTGCCACATCTCTTCTAAGAGAGAAGCTACCATCGCCCTAGCTAGTTTATTTCCATTTCTATTTGTAAGCATATTTCAATATTTTACATTAATGAAATGAAGTATCATTTCTGTTGCATATCTGTATGTATGGCTATATCTATAATTTTTTGCTTTCCTATTTAAATATGGATCACCAATGCCCCTCACACAAGGTTAGTGATGTATGGTGTAAAGATGTATCTTCTAAATTTTTCTTAATTCAAAAGCTTGCTAACACGCCAACATGTTTTCACACATGTATTGTAGTTGTTGTAATAATAATAGTTAACACTTGTGATGCATGTTGCTTTAACCTGTGTTCTACATATGAACAATTTCACTTATTGTAATACATAATCTATTTAATGGAAATGTGTTGTATATGCTGTTAAAGCTATCACGCCCGTGTAGACTGCTCTTCCAGACACCAGACACACCTTTCACATAAAACTTGTTGTAACAACCATTGCACTCATTCAGAATCATCTGCTCAGTGTTATATGTTTTATCTTACCTTGTGTGCTGTGATTGACGCATCGATGTGGATTACTTCTCCAAAATCTATGCACGTCCTGTTGTGTTGTGTGTTCCTAGGCGAGTTCGGACTTCATCCCAACCAATGTGGGACTCACTCCCACCCTCTCTCCCCACAATGAAAGAACCATTAACACAAGTGACACTTACACTCACCAGGCACGTGAACCGCACTTTTCGAAGACAAATCTGACCACTCTCTTGTGCTAACAAGCAAGAGTTGAGGGAAAATCCTTAACACAATGGCAACTGGGCCATCATACTGTATGGGGCTTCCACACTAATGATGTGAGGTCTAGTTAGGATTTCATACTGAGGTGATCCCCTGAAGGTTGTCGGGTCTATCAACGTCAATATTTATGGTGCTAGAAGGAGGGCAGCTAATTGTATATGGTTGAAATTTCCCTCACACTCATTCATCAACCATCTGGTCAAGGCAGTAACTCACACTTCTTCTCACCTACACATGACTCTACAATTGGTTACTCCTCACCTCCCCTAATTGGACATGAGATTCCATGTCAACGCCTTCTCTCTTTTCATCCCATCACTCGCGAGTTCTCAAAAGTAGTCAGACTGATCCCAGACATATAACATCTTATATATGCATCAAAGAAGTCAATCGCCACTCCCACTAAAGTTGTTATGTCATCGATGGAAGAAGCAGTCCTTGCCACAGTTGAAGGTCTAGAAAAATCCATTGAAGATGGAGAGGAACCTCTGGTCTTCTAGCAAGGCGAACAAGACACTCTTGTGATCTTGGGATCAGACTTTGGTATAGGAGGCAAAGGGGAAGGTAGCGGAGGAGGCATAGGCAGGGATAAACCAACTAACTCAGAGCCAGAACAATCAGACTCCAAAGGAGAGGAAGAGGATGAAGAAGAAGAAGAGATGGCTGACTCAAATCTTGAAGGGATGATTCAGGGATGATTGGCTCTCTTGGTTGTTGTGCATAATATGCCGAAGTGAGAGAAGAGAATGAACATCAAGTTCAACACTTACAACACGTGAAGGCATAACACCACTTAAACAACTTCTACCTACACCTTCACACCCTTGAGGTACGTTATGACGATGTAGCATGTAGATTTTTTCCATGTACCTTGGATGGTCACACGGCTACTTGGTATCACAACCTTCCACTGAACTCTATACAGAACTTGGTTGCATTCCAATGCATGCTCCTTGAGAAGTTCACTGATGACAAGACCCCAACAACGCTACTCAAATATTTGGGAAGCCTCAAGATGGAGGGGAAAGATAAAGTGAAAGATCTCAATCAGAGGCTTACACGTATACTGAACAAGTTCGCAGCAGACACTAAACCTCATGACTCCATCACCATTGATTACTACATGTACATATTTCCGAACAACATCATGCAGTTCATCAAGCAAGCTGTGAAATGAAAATATTTGGAAAACTCTGAAGAGGGCATCTTTGTTGAAAAAGACCTACATGCAGTTGGAATCATCAAGGATGAGGAATCAACAAAATACTCCAAGGATGCGAGCAAGGAGTCCCAAGTAGTGGCAACTAAGGGTACAGACAAGGGAGCAAATGATATTGAGACCCTCACTCGTATTGTCAAGATCTTGACCATTGAAGTGTATGAACTCAAATAACATAAAATGAAGACATTTGCAAGTAGTCACCAACCCAGGGAGAGAAAGGAAAGAAGCTCCTCAAGCACTAGCCGGTTCATTTTGAAAATTGCACAGAAGTCTGTGTTCCAGCTGGAATAGTGTGCAAATCATAAGTTATGTTCCTTCCATGAGAAACATCACCCTGAGAACTCTTATTCAGACTAGAAGCGAGTCACAAATGCTTTCTACAGTCATACACTTGATGTGGGAAGAAATACTCTTGGCTCATGGTCCATTGGCTTTCCCAGCTGCTCTGCACAAGATGTAGAGAGAATGAACATCAAGTTCAACCCTGACATCACATTGAAAATAGAAGACCACTTAGACAACTTCTACCTACAGCTGTAGACCCTTGAGGTACATTACGACGATGTAGCATGTAGATTTTTCCCATGTACCTTGGATGGTCATGTAACTCCTTGGTATCATAGCCTTTTACTAAAATCTATTCAAAACTTGGTTGCATTCAAACGTATATTCCTTCATAAGTTTGTTGATGACAAGACCCCAACCATGCTACTCAAAGAGTTGGGAAGCCTCAATATGGACGAAAAAGAGAAAGTGAAAGATTTCAATCAGAGGTTTCCACATATATTGAACAAGTTCATAGCAGAAACTAAACTTCATCACTCCATCACCATTGATTAAAGTACATGTCTGCACTAGCAACCAGCATTGCGCAGTTCATCAAGCGAGCTACAAAACCAACACTCTTGGAAAATTGTGAAGAGGCCATCATTGTTGAGAAATACCTGCGTGTAGTTGGAGTCATCAAGGATGAGGAATCAATAAAAGACTCCAAGGATGCAAGCAGGGAGTCCCAAGCAGTGGCGAGTAAGGGTAAAGACAAGGAAGCAACCGATATTGAGACCCTCACTCGTCTTGTCAAGAGATTGACGATTGAAGTGTCCAAACTCAAACAAAGTAAAATGGACACATTTGCAAGCAGTCACCAGCCCGGGTAGAGACATACAAGCAACTCATCAAGCACCATCCAGTTCTTTTAAAAAATTGTGCAGAAGCCTGTGTTCCAGCTCGAACAGTGTGTAGATCCTAAGTTCTATTCCTTCCATGAGGAACATCACCATGAGAACTCTTGTTTGGACTAGAAACGAGTCATAAATGATTTATGTAGTCATACACTCAATGCGGGAAGCAATATGCAGGAGAAGATGGAAGAAGTTGATGATGACGAAGAGGCTGCACCTTATGAGAGATTAATCTCTAGGCATGTGGTGAACATGTATCAGTGCTCACAAATGAAATAAAAGATGAACACTGAGAAGCAACCTCGAAAGTAAACTGACCATTACAATCTTAGGAGTAAAGGTGCTCCCCCTACACTTGGGGAGATGCAAGAAAATATCAGCCTCCTGATAAGGAAGGCTAATCCACTGGCCACCCCAAGGCAGAAAACACAAAGAAAGTCTGGGAAGACATCGGTGAATAAGACTACATCCATGAGAAGCAAGTTGCAAAATATCCCACCGGACAACACAGACATCTGTTCCACCCTAGACACCTCAGTAATTCTACCACCTCTGGACTACAACATTGTTGAAGACATGAAGAAAACTTGAGTAAACATTAGTTTCTTCGAGTTAGCTAAGGTCTAGAGTCAGCGAGATATCCTAATGTGTGCAATGAGATAGAAAACAATGGGAAACATAGCCTCTACTAGAAAGGGAGCAAAAACAGCTCCTGGATCACTATCCACTGTGCTCAACACACTCCAGATGGAAGAAGAAAACTCAGGTTTCCCTCCATTCCTTCTCTCGTTTGACATTTTTAGCTACAATGTCCACAACTACTTAGTTGATTCTCCCGTGACAGCCAATGTCATGTAACTCTCCATTGCTAAGAAGATCAACACACAGTGGAGCGAAACATCTGCAAGAATCATCCAACTTGATTGAATATCCGTACCTACCGTTGGTGAGCTGCGAGATGTGATCATCCAACTATATCATGATAGTTGAGTCCACCAATGCATCAACATAGTTTTTGTGGCATACCGGAAGCATATGGTCTATTACACAGTCGAGACTAGTCCATCAAGCTAGAAGGATATTTTGCTACAGACTGGTCTCACATGTGGCTTATGTACAAGGGAAAATGCAACAAAATCTGGATGTTATCCGAGAGGTATATGAAACACAATGTCACTCCCCTTAATAGCGAGAATGAACCTTTGGCCTTCGCAGAACTCATGTTTGAAAACTTCCTCATTGAAACAAAATTGGAGTGTTATCCAGCATGACCAGCTCCAACCTCATTAGACACGCAGCTAGGACTCCTACCTTTCCCAACTGATGGTAATGAAACTTGTATAGTTCATTGTACTAGTAGTAGCAGTGGTAATAACATTCCAAATGGTTTGTGTACAGATCAACTGTGGGCCATGGATTTTGACGGATCAGAGACACATGATGGCTCAAGGACCAGTTGTATATCATTCATAAAAAAAAATAGACAATGCATCATCTCAAGCTACTTGAAGTACGAGTGCGCAAAAAACAGTGCTAAGTATGAAGCACTTGTATTGAGCTTATAAAGGACCACCACTACGAATGAAAAGAGAAACCTAGAAACCTATCATGATCTGAAGATAACCAATCTCAGTACAAGCTACATACCATAGCAGTGACAAGTCTTTGACAACTTAACTGAAGAGTACTAGAATGTGACTGCACAAGCAGATGATGACCTGCATAGACACTAGATGTAAGAAATACAACATGGTATTCTAGGTAAAGGAGGAGATAAGCTATTGTAGCAAAGACCAGGTAACACAGACATGTTTTTTCCACTCCTTACACATAAAATATTGACTAACATTTTGGATGGTTGGATTACTTGTAACGTTCGTCATCATAATTGGTTTTCCAATTTAAATTCCACACGTAAGAAATCTAGGAAAATTTTCCTATGCATTGATTTTATAAACATGAACCATTCCCAGAATAAAAACAACTACCCTATTCCATCATCTGAGCCCAAATTGCGCACAATACCTAAAACAATGGTATTGTCTTCGCTTAAAGGTCTTTGGAATTCCACCAGGTTCTGGTAGTGGAGCTCAGTGGACTTGCACTGGTTTGCGAGAAGCTTGTCTCACACACATATCACTTGCAATCACTTGACGGGAGGATTGAAAAACTTATTATCAACAGCTGAGATCTCATGCATAGGTCGGGCCGCACCTATGCCATGTACATAGTCTGCTTGCTACTTGTTTTTCTCATCTTGTTTTCTTTGCTTATTATCTTTTTTTGCTTTGTCTGATTCTACTTACTATTTTTGTTCACGTTTGTTTCATTTGTTTGATATATTACTATTTTTGTTTCCTAAAATAAGTGCTGCCAACTACTATGTTTTGGTTTCTGAATAGAGTATGTGGCTGCAATTTGAAGAAAGTTGTGACACTATAGCACTTGCTTAGTCTTGTGTCCGCCTTCTCTTTGCTTGGTTGTAACCTTCGACTGATGAAGTCTTGATAGAAAATACAAACCGTTTGCAAGGGAATTTTTGGTCCAACCATGAACCTATGTCCACCCTGGGAAGCCCCATGCTTGTATTCAGCCTTCTACTCTGTGTGTTCAAGCTCATCCAACTAGTAGAAACAGAGAAGAGGAAACTATAAATGAGAAAACCTATGTCAGAGGTCTTACATGCTTCTCTGAAGTAACAACCTCTTTTGCTCTTAATAACTCAGGATCCCTCTTTCACCTCTTCTGCAACTCCACCATGGTACTGACCAGGCTCGCTGGCAGTGGATAAATGTGTGAGTTTCTACATGACTCTATTGGGGTACTGTCTAGGCCTACTAGCAATGCAGCAACACTAGAGATGAAAACATATACTCTAAAAATCTTCAACTTGTGAGCAAAACTACCCTTCCTGAATTTGAAACAATGAGATCAAGCTGAACTTTTGATTGTGTTTGACTGAGTTGGAAAAGGGTGAACCATGCATGTCCATGGGGTAAGTGGGGAAGCTGAAGTAACCCACACAATGATTGAATACTCCCTAAAAGACCAAGGCCCTGTGGTAGACATGAACCAAAATAGAGAAGTTGTAGTTTTACCAGTGTGTCACCAAGTGTTGTAGCGGCTACAATTGCCCTCCAAAACTTCGGCCTGCACCTAAGTTTGGAGCCTCCCTTAATAGCTTTTCTTAATGACTACACACCCCCAAGTTCACTCCATGATCTCGTGTAAGTCTTCGCATCGACCTTGCTTGTGCATTTCATTCAAGTTTTGCATGTTAGTGTGTAAGTCATGCTTGCGACCATGTTATGGTTATGCTCAAAGTCTTTGCTTCATGTGTACTTATTATGTCCATTATGAAAGCATCTGTCGCACTCACATAGGAAGTCACATTCACTATCAAACAAGCATCTTCATGGTCGATAAATGATCAATAATGAGTGTCATGCTTGTCACTTGCACCGTTGGTCAGTCATGTCGAACATGTGTGTGTGGGGTGTTTGAGTCGTTTCGTTATCAACTCATGTGAGTGTGTGTTTGCATGATCACCTATGCATATTTCAATCATTCACACACTTAGTCATTCCACTGAAGTTCTAACGACCAGACTTCCCTCTAGCAACCAGACCGTCACCTCACCATTGACTCGATTGACTATCACCCAAAGTAGTGCAAAAGCACTAAGCAAGTTTTTCCAAGCTGCTCTAATCGCAAGCAATTCAATCATATCTCATGCTGGCCACCTAGACAGTTAGACCCGGTAGCCTCACAAGGATTGAATCCCCTCCAAAATTGCATAGAGGCTACTAACCTTTCATGCTTAGATGACTGAGGAAATTGCGCAGACAGGATGGATAGAGACCAAATGCCCGTTCTATTACACAGTAATTTGTCACTGTCTTCACTCTAGTCTTCCTACTGTGTCATGTGTCCAAGTCATTCATGCTCATGTTAGACAAATGCTCTCTGATGTTCCGAAATGACCCACTTTTGCAAATATTTCTGCTTCATCGCGTCTTTTGGCTAAATAAATGCACTGAAGGGTGCCCCAAAACAACCCAGAAGCGCCGCCAACGCTGAAGTACACCTGATTCCCACGATGGTCGGATTTTATGTGCCAACATGACTGTCGATTGTAATCTTGAGGGTTGATCTAACTAGCTACGTTATTCAATAGTGATGTAAGTGTGACAGGCCAGTTATGTGCCTGTGATGATCCAGATTGGGTGAATTTGTTCCAACAGTCGACCTTCCAGATGACTCCAGACCTGGTTGTTGGCCTAGTTTATGTCACCCGCTTTTCTCTGGCGTGGCTGTTCCATCATTTGTGCTACCTTCCTTTGAGATAGGATCACCCTTCCACCTTTCATGGAGACTCCTTCTCCTATTTAAACTCTCACCATTGCTATGTGCTACTAGTTCTTAGTCTTTGGAATGATTGATGATAGTGTTGTTAGTGTTTGTGAGTTTGCTAGATAGCTGGTGTGAGTGTGACAAGTGTGGGATTGTTGATAGCTTGAGGAGGGTTGTGAAGTGCCCTTGAACTTGTGTAAAACTTGTGGGTGAGAGGGATTTGTGTTGGGAGATCCATCTTCAAAGAGTGAATGCTTGAGGAACATGCTGGCTGGATCCCTCTGAGAAGGCTTGCGACGTCAAGACATTGGTTGTAAGCTTACTCTTATTTCATTATTAATGCAATCAATGATGTTTTCCTATGTCTTGTATGTGATGTACTTGATAGCTCATGACTTCTTGACTTTGTGAGTAAATAGATCATTGTTGTTCTGGTTACGTGATTTGTTGTATTTCCTTTGCATTGTTTCAGGTTGATCACTCATTAGGAGAAGGAAGCGGAAGCTGGAGCAGCACGATGGAACTCCATCGACCACCGGTTGAGGTAGGCCTCAAGCTATGACTGTTTAAGGGAAGCTATTGTTGATCTCTCCTTGCTTGTGACTAGACCCACTCTAGGGCTAGAGGGGTTGCCTCTGTCCGCAAAGGGAACACTTTCTTGCATCACAAATTGGCGGCTCCGCTAGGGATTGAACCCAAAATTACCGGATGTGTCCAAACTGAAAAATGATCCTATTCTTCATAATCCGTATTGGGCCCCAGTTCCAACTAAGATTCCCAGTGATTGTCCCAAATTCAATAGTAAAGCTAGAGAAGATCCCCAGGCTCATGTCATGACTTATCATCTATGGTGTTCATCCAATTCATGGCTTGATGATTCAATCCGGCTCCGCCTTTTTCAAAGGACTCTCACTGGCTCTGCTGCTAAATGGTATATTGAGTTATCTCGCAGATCTTTTCAGGATTTTAACTCATTGACTATGGCATTTTTAACTCATTTTCAGTTGCTGATTCGATATGAAACAGGCACACACCTTCTAACATCCTTAAAACAGACAACGGCTATGCATATCTCTAATCATATCCATGAATGGAGATGACATCATCGTTTGATTATGTTTTGGATTCCCGATCAGCTTCTCAACAACTGTTTCATGACCTCATTCATTGGTCCGATAGCACAGGACATTGCTATGGGGGCATGTGTAACTAAAGAGCAGGCTATTGTGCAGGCTCAGTACCTTGACTTGGTTTATTCCCAGTCCAGTACGCTATATGATTATTTTCCTGATGCCCTGAGAGCCAGAACATCCAAAGCCCAGCGAACACCATCTGTTGACTGTATCATCGGTTCCGTTAATCTGCCTTCAAAGAAAACTTTCGCGAACCCTGGGAAGCAAAAGTCGAATGCTCCAAATGAAAATACTTCTCAGGCTGTATCCAATTCCGGTAGTACTTCCGAGGTTAACGTCCTTCAGTTCACCACAACAGACAAAGCGTTGAAAGGAAAGAAGAAGGGAAAAGGAATGAATAAAGTGGATCAACCTAAGCAGGATTCCCCTAAGCCTCCACCCGAGGAAGGTGCCAAATGCAAGCCCAAGTACCCTTGTCTTATCTGTGACGAGGATCACTATACCAAAGACTGCCCAAGGTAGTCTAAAGTTAGTCGTTTATTGAAAGGTTCTCTCGGGACTCCTACTATGCTCAAAGAACCTTTTGCCTCACAGCAAATGCAAATGGTGGCTGATCCATCCCAATCCTCCTTTCCCTTTGGTTCTCAAGTATTTATGGTTGGGACGATTCTGTCCACATCAGTACTCAGGAAAAAGAGTATCTGTCGCCTGCCGGGAAAGAGCCTGAGGTTCCCTCTAGCGCTCCTCCGTCCAATTCTAGTTCGCTCCATATCGAGAGACCTAGCACTGAGATGCCCGTCCAACCCCCTCCTAAAGGTGTACTCTGGAAATCTTATTACAACCCTAATGCTCGTCCTGCCCAGCACTACAACATCATCGAGGACTTGGCCCAGGCTCCGTCAGCTATGTCCATGTTAGAAGTACTCCAGAGCTCCCCCTGTCAGAGGAAGTCCTTGCTATCGGCCATCGGTGGCATAGACCCGGCTGACTCGGATCTGATTACATTTGACCTGGAAAGCCATATAAAAATACTGCCTCATGAAATTGCCTTCCTCATTCAGGTCATCATCAATTCCAAAACGATTCATCGTATAGTCATTAATGAAGGCACTTCAACTTGCGTCATGTCTGTTGCCTGTTGGAAGGCTATTGGTTCTCTGACTCTGAGCCAGTCTCCTACGACCTTGGAAGCCTTTGATGGGAGAGAGTCTCGCCCTTATGGTATCCTCCAACAGGATATCATTGTATATCTGTAGACATCCTCTTTCCATCCCAATGTGTCTAAGGACGCTCGGCAACTGATTCGTCATCAGTCCCAGCCCTATCGTATTATTGGGGATACCCTGTACCGTCTTAGTGCCAACTCTATTCTCCGCCGATGCCTAACATTCGAGGAACCTGAGCGAGTATTGAATGACTGCCATTCTGGTGCCTGTGGTGGTCCCATGTCCAGATATGCTACTTCTCAAAAGATCCTCCGTGCTGGTTATTTCTGGCCCTCCATATTTAAGGATTGCATTCTTGTCGTCCACTCCAGTGACGAGTGCTAGATCTACCAGCGGAAGATGCATGCGCCTCCAACTCCATCACACCCTGTTGTTACCATCGGCCCTTTTGCAAAATGGGGCATTGATTATATGACCTGTAACCCTCGCTTGGCCGGGGGGCGTGGGTATATTATCGTTGCCATTGATTACTTCACAAAATGGGCTGAGGCGATGCCCATATTATCTGAATATGGTCACACAGCGGGGCAATTTTTGTTTAATCATCTTATTTCACGGTTCAAAGTCCCTCAGGCTATCATCACTGATCACGGGAAGCATTTCCGTAATCACATGATGACTAAGCTCACAACCCAGCTAGGCTTGCAGCATGATAGTTCGACTCCATACTATCCTCACGCAAATGGCCAAGTAGAAGCCATCAACAAGGTTCTAGTTACGATGCTTCAACGTACCATTGGCATGCACAAGACTAACTAGCACTTGATGTTGTTATCTGCCTTGTGGGCCTACCGAACTTCTGCGAAGGATGCCACCAGTTTCACTCCATTTCAATTAGTTTACGAACTGGAGGCTACCCTTCCAATCGAGTGCGAGATCCCTTCTTTGAAATTGGTCGTCGAATTACTCCCCAAAACTACTCTAGTAGAAGAACACCTTCTTTACCTGGAACAGCTGGACAAGACCCGTTGGCTAGCCTCTTTAGCTATCGAATCACAGAAGAAGAGAGTGAAAAATCACTTCGATCATACTGTCCATCCTTGTTCTTTTGTTGAGGGAGATTTAGTCCTACTCTACGATTAAGCGAATGATAAGATGGGAGCAAGCAAACTTGAGCCCATGTGGCATGAGCCTTATATTGTAAAGAGAGTTTTGCAGAAAGGGGCCTACGAGCTAATTGATTATGAAGGGAATCCTCTCGACAAGCCCCGAAATGGGCTTTACTTGAAAAAGTATTATGCATGAATTCCATGCACTTTGGTTTGTACATACATGTGTTTTAGCAGGTGTGTTGTCTATGTGTGTTTTCATGTTTTTGGCTTGGTGTGAAGGCGTGATTGTCGCTTATTGTGTTTTTTGCTTCTTGTGCAGATGTCTGGTGCACCTTACATTGGTTTTGCTGATGGTGCCTACAGCAGTACCCACAACTTGTCCTTTGCGGCGTGGGTGATCTACGATCCTCATGGTGAGTTGATAGACCTTCAAGGTGTCTATTTAGGTTGTACCACAAAAAATGTCGTTGAATATAGTGTTGTGATTGAGTTACTAGCTGAGGCAATTAATCTTGGTATTCGTACATTGGTTGTGAACCTGGACTCTCAGCTTGTAGTCCACCAGCTCAATGGGCAATATTCCATCAGAGACCATCAGATCTTAAGGTTGTATTTATGTGTTAAATTGTTAGAGAGGAATTTTGATTTCATTACATATCAGCATATTCCATGACGATTAAACATGTTAACTGATGCATTGGCTAACCATGTATTAGACAAACATTTGCGCAACATGTAATCAAAATAACATAAAAAAAAAACCATGTAAAGCACAATAATAAAACCATAGGAATATGTATGTATATATATATATATATATATATATATATATATATATATATATATATATATATATATATATATATATATATATATATATATATATCTTGTGTGGCACACCAAGGCGCTCAAAAAATAAGTGTACATGTCCCAATAGAGTCTGTGTTCTCCATACATCTGAGACACATGTCTCTCAAAAAATCACCAGCAAGAAATAAAAACCTAGGTGTCTACTGCGGTGGGTTATGCTCTTTATAGCATACCACCACTCGTGTCACCCGCCTCAACAGGCAGTGCATCCTAGGTTCCACTCCTACTGTGTGGATCTGGAAAGATCTGGGGACCTCCTCGATCCCCATGTAATCTAGAGTCCCTGTTGTGAGCCCCTCAAGGTTTCGGGTCACTGTCTCCACCGTATCATCAACTGGAGGAGCCAAGGCTAGTGCTACAATGCCCTGCGCATCCCTCACTTGTCCTACATCTGCATACCGTAGCATTCGTCATTAGGACATATACATGAAAAAATAAAAAAAAACATCATAAAAATAAAAATGAAAAAATGTGTTATCAAGTGTCTTACCACCATCATCCCACTGCTCTCCAGCGGGCAGCTGCATGTCAAGATCTCCACAGAAGTCTATGCCGGCATATTGCCAATCCTGCACGAATATCATCTGGCACTCTAGCCACTCTCAGAACAATGTCCCCCATGTCACCGGTCGTCCGCAACCTCCTCGTGGCATGACATGAGCCCATCATGTGGCCCTTGTCTCACGTGGCCTGGGTAAATCCAAATCCATGTCCTGTAACTGCAGTGCCGGAACCTGCTCCAGCATGAGCAGGACTAAGATGGATCCATAACCAAATTGCTTCGTCTCTCCTCGACGGCAGTTGGTGAGTTGCCTCTTCATGTTCGCCGTCACCGTCTCTGCCCAGTGAAACATGGTAGGATTGAGACACTCGAGAGCTAGCCGGAGATGGGTCTTCGAAGCCTCATGTTGGGCTTGGGAGCCCGCTGCCCGTGTCACCATGAAAAGCATAGCATGAAGGACTACGTCGTCCACTGTTGGGATTGCCACCTTCCCACTCCTTGTCTTTCATGCTCGTGGGCACACTTGAGCCATCAGCGTTTCTAAGGAATCACCCTCGGGTCGCTGCCCCTCTAGAATGGGCCTCTCACCACGACGGGACAACCCGGTTAAAAAATATATATCTGTACCATCAAACTCGATATCCCAGCCTCAGATGATGAATTTCCCATCTGTGGGATTCTAGGCCCTAATCAGTAGCTCCAGCAAATTAGGTTGTGATTGGAGATGCGAAGTTAGGAAGAATTTGAGCAATCCGCATGCTCGCAATGCATTTTGGCACCCCACATCGGCAAAAGCTTCTATATCATTGTCATCATGCATCTGCTCTTGCCAGAAAAATGCCATTGTCACCTGCATGATGAAAAAAATTGGATTAGTGCTTTGGTTATCAAATTTTGATGCGTAATTTGCAGAAAACATAAGTTCGTGTCGTAAAAACAGACACGATGACGCAAGGTCTCTAGTTCATTTTTTTCGCGGTCATCGTGGAAGTACACCACTTTTCCACGATGATAGGAGTGCGCTATGTGTCAATTTTTTTGGTCATCGCGTACCCAAAGGCTATAGCCACGATGACCGAGCGGTAGAGTTCCATTCAAAAAACCACCCAAATTAGTACATTTAATGTTCAAAATGTGTGAAAAGGGTATGAAATTGGAACGCAGGACAAGGACTACTTACCTGGAACAAGTTTCGAGGTGAATGATGGATGATCAAAGCCAAATTTAGCTCGCCAACTTTGATGTTCCAAAGTGCTCAACAGTGCAATTAACAGTAGCTATGGTAAAAATGGTTGGATTAACCCCTTCTCATAGTAATTTTTGGAAACTTAAAAATTATATTTTATAAATGTGGGTTTTCTCTCATTGTTTTGCCATATGGTTAGTCAAATTTTGTCTTTTTAACTATATCTTTATGTATATTATTCATTTTATCTCGAATGGATTTACGTGTGACGTGTTTTTGTGCAGAGCCTCAGGTAGTGGAATTATGACAATTTTGTGAGCAATTGATCCCGAAGACTCATCTCTAAGCTCTTTTCTGACTTCAAAAATGAAAAGATAGCCGAGTTTTCCTCTTGGCTCATTAAAAGAAATGAGAGGCAGTCACCTTTAAGCTCTTTTCAGATTGTTTAAACACAAAAATATTGCCGGGAATTTGTCGTTTCAAGCTCGTTATCAGTTACGAAACGACATGCTTCCGACTGCTTTTCTACTTTTTCGGGTTGAAGTCACTAGTTACGAAAAGTACTCCTCAATCGTAATGGTCAGGTGGTACTTTCGAGTATTGTTTTATACTTTTTCGGTTTCGAGAGACATAAATCTACGAAAAGGGACCCCCATGGAGTTTCTTTTCCATGTCTTTTTCAAACTCTCTAAATATAAAAAAGACTCTGCATTTTACCTATGTCGGACTCGTTAAACCCTGACGACATTGGACTCATCACCATGACGAGACTCGAGCTTCTCCTTCCTAGGGCTCATTAAACTATTACTAGGTTGGACTCAACAACAGGTTTATCATTTATTGTCTATGGCAGCTAGTCACTCTTGAACATTGACACTTTTTCTTCTTGTCGGGTTGGGACATCCACACATCGTCATTTGGCCTTCAGCGGGTTTGGGTTGTCATTTGGCCTCATTCCATCCAATTCATGCTGTCTCCATCAAACCTCTGATCCCTTTGTGCCTGAATGTTGCCACCCTCCAGAGTCGTGTCGCCGACATGTTCCAGAGTATAATCCTTCTACAGTTTACACCCTCATCTTCTCCTCTGATACTTTGTTTCACCATCTACCACTTGTTCCTTATCTCGTGTCATTGATGGGGGAAACATTATGGCCCTCCTGCGATGGGTCGTCTCCTGTCGACATCAGCTCATTATCTAGGAGATTGATCTAGAGATCCCCTTTGGTACTTTAGAGCTTGCATGCCTCAATGCCAAATTCTTCGCACCTGACGGTCGACTTTCATCATTAGTCGTTGATTGGGTGATTCCACAAGTGTTTGACTTTAGCTCCTTCTTTACACTTCGTGGATTGTGCTAGATAGTACCTTGAGAACCATTGGCATTATTGGTGGTTTCTCTCGTGCTTGTTAACAGTTTTCATCATTGATTGGTAATCAAGCGATGTTCTATCATGCTCAACCTCAGCACATCTATTCACATGTTAGGATTTGTACTATGTTCATATGGGTTCAAGACCCCGAACTCAGATTACATATGTTCGGGCTGCGTGGATTGGTTTATGATTACATGACTCATTGATGGATGGCTGCGACCATACCTGAGTCTTCATGGATGGCTGCGACCATACCTTTATCATCATCATGGTCTTGTTAGCTGGATGGTTGCATCCATACCACAGACCTATTTCGTATGTCTTTTGGATGGCTGCGTCCATGCCTAGACTACATGTACTTCATTATCAAAGATATCAGTTGTACTTGCACGCAGGTTCTTCCAGATGGTGTTCTAGCTCAGTCAGTTTCGTAAAGCATTTCACCCCTCACTCTCTCTCGGGCTTCATAGTTTAGGGGGCTTTTGTTACACAATAATTTGTCACTGTCTTCACTCCAGTCTTCCTACTGTGTCATGTGTCAAAGCCATTCATGCTCATGTTAGACAAATGCTCCCTGATGTTCCCAAATGACCCACTTTTCCAAAGGTTTCTGATTCATCACGTCTTTTGGCTAAATAAACAGCCCAAGGGTGCCCCAAAACAGCCCAAAAGCGTTGCCATTGTGGAAGTACACTTGATTCCCATGATGGTCGGATTTTATGTGCCAACGCGACTGTTGCTTGTAATCCTGAGCGATGATCGACTAGCTACGTTATTCAATAGCTATGTCAGTGTGGAAGGCTAGTTATGTTCCCGCAATGATCCAGATTGGGAGAATTTGTTCCAACAGTCGGCCTTCCAGATGACTCTAGACCTAGTTGTTGGCCTAGTTTATGTTGCCCTCCTTTCTCTAGCGTGGTCGTTCCGTCATTTGTACTACCTTCCTTGGAGATAGGATCACCCTTCCACCTTTCATGGAGACTCCTTCTCCTATTTAAGCTCTCACCATTGCTATGCGTTGCTAGTTCTTAGTCTTCGGAATGGTTGCTGATAGTGCTGTTAGTGTTTGTGAGTTTGCTAGATAGCTGGTTTGAGTGTGACAAGTGTGGGACTCTTGACAGCTTGAGGAAGGTTGTGAAGTTCCCTTGATCTTGTGTAAAACTTGTGAGTGAGAGAGAATTGTGTTGGGAGACCCATCTTCAAAGAGTGAATGCTTGAGGAACATGCTGGGTGGATCCCTCTGAGAAGGCTTGTGACATCAAGACTTTGGTTGTAAGCTTACTCTTATTTCATTATTAATTCAATCAATGATGCTTTCCTATGTCTTTTATGTGATGTACTTGATAGCTCATGACTTCTTGACTTTGTGAGTAAATAGATCATTGTTGTTCCGGTTACGTGCTATGTTGTATTTCCTTTGCATTGTTTCAGGTTGATCACCCATTATGAGAAGGAAGCAGAAACTGGAGTAGTGCAATGGAACTACATTGACCACCGGTTGAGGTAGGCCTCTAACTATGTCTGTTTAAGGAAAGCTATTGTTGATCTATCCTTGTTTGTGACTAGACCAACTCTAGGGCTAGAGGGTTTGCCTCTGTCCGCAGAGGGAAAACTTTCCTGCATCACACATTCCTATCTTCCTCAGAAAATTTCACAGTTTTCCTAGTCAATCATCCTGATAGTCAATTGGCTTCTCATCTAAGAAATTGCGCAGTTTTTATGAGGAGATATTCTACTTCCCATCAGTCCACTCAGCTCACAAATTGTGTAGAGATGATCCGCATGCTGGCTTCCCAGCCTCAGTGTAGTTCCCCTCTCCAGTAACTCGTAGCAGCAAACTGCTAGCTCCTCCCAGGAATTGGACAGTTTTTTCTTCCAGTGACCCAACAACCAACTGCCAGTTCCCTCTAGGAATTGAACAATTTTGGCTACCATTGACCCAGTAGCGAATTGCCAGTTCCCTCTAGGAATTGCGTAGTTTTTTCTACCAAGCTCCAAGGCAGTTCCTTCCAAAAACTCTGCAATATCTGCCTTTTGACCCTCCTTTCAACCCGACGTGTTCCTCCAAAAAATTGCACAAATTTGGCCTTCCAGCCCCTACTGCCCGCTTATTCTGGAAACTACACAGATCCTGACTGCCTTCCCTTCCTGTAACACAGACTGTCCCTCCCAAAATTTGCGTAATTTTTCCTTCCAGCCGAGCAAGACCCCGTCAACAGTCACTGTTGACTTGGATTGTCCATCTCCATCACTCAATGGCTCTTGCGTAGTTTTCATCAGTAGTGCTGGAACCATCATCCCATATCACAACCTTGCTGCCTCTCCTGGTCACCTGCATCCGAAATGATAATATGTCATGGTAGACTAGGAGGTTTTGGATTTGGTGTCGTCTCATCATGAGTGATTGTAGCTACAGGTACACTAACAAACATTGTGCGACGATGGATGGGATGAACGAAGGGAACACATGTAGAAGGATAGGTTCATTGATGGATGAACGAAAGATGCATGCGAAGATATGTTCTCGTGAACAGATGATCATGCAAAGATGTGTTCATAGACAAACGAATAAGAAAAAATTCAAGATGTGCTCATGAATGGACGAATGGAAAATCATGCACCTTTCACGAATAAATGAGCCTGTCAAGACTTCCAATATGCAAGAAAGGAACAACATGTGAAAGCTTCATCAAGCAAACCAAAGTCCATCGAAGACTTCCCTCACTTTTCCATTCGGACGTGAAGCTATTGTACATGATGAAGACATCCATCACCCAACAGCACTATAGCTCGACATGCACTCCAACAGCAACACAAATGTACAAGCACTGTCATGTTGAGCCATTTCATGAGTCATGTCACCCACACCTCTACTTTGGGCAATGTTGTCAATCAATGTAATTTTGGGTTGTGTTATATTCTTTCCTTGACTAGCCCACGTAGTTAACTGGGGGGTTAGAAGGGGGGCGGAGACCCCCTTCGTTGCACCGATTTCATAATGAGGGGAGTCACAGGGGGTTTGAGGGGTGCATCTAACCCCACTCTATGGGGTCTGAGGTAGCACCCTAGAAAATTTTGGTTTTGGACACTATATTAGGTTGGGTGGACCTACCTATGGTTTTGTGCATGTTTTCACACATGCTTTTGGATGCGATGGTTTTCGGTCCATGGTTTAGGATGCGATGGATTTCAGTCCATGGTATTGGATGCTGAGGCATGTATAAATATGTATTGTAACATTGAAAGGAACATAATGAAAATCAAGCTGGTAGTCCTAGTTTTGGGTTCTAGGGGAAAATTTCTATGTATATGTGTTTATGTGTTATGCTCTCGCACTGTTTATTTTCTGTGTTTTAGAATTGATATGTAGGTAATTTTTTTACAGAGTTAAAACCTACATTTGGTATCAGAGTTGTTTTGGCTTCAAGGGGATTCCTTTGCTGCTGAGGGGTTTCGCTCAGGCCTGTGGTAGAACCTGTTCAGTGGGAGATCTACGAGATCGATTCTGGTGGTGAAAAATGTTGGCGAGCAGTGGAAAGATAGAGATTGATAAATTTAATGGTCAGAGTTTTGAGTTATGGAAACTCAAGATGGAGGATTTGTTGGTGGATAAAAATTAGTGGATTGCGGTAGATCCGGGTACTAAACCAATGGGAGTGTCCGACGAAGAATGGAAGAAATTGGATCAAAAGGCAAAGAGCACAATATGATTGTGTGTCTCAGATTCAGTATTGCTCAATGTATCAGGGGAAGCTACAATGAATGGTTTGTAGTACAAGGTAGGGACTTTATACCAATCTAAATCTCTGGTGAATAAACTCTTCCTACGGAAAAAGTTGTATAACCTGAGGATGAAAGATGGAGACTCAGTGACAGAGCATGTGAACGCATTTAACACTGTGGTAAGTCAATTATCATCTGTTGATATTAAAATTTTAGATGAAGATAAGTGAATCAGCTTCTTGTGTTCTCTACCAAATTCGTGGGATGGTCTAGTTATTGCAATAGGTAGCAATGCAACTGCCTTGCAGTTTGATGAAATAGTCTCATCTTTGCTGATAGAGGAGATGAGATGGAAAAATATGGAGAGCCATAATGGTGATTCCTTGTCTGTATGAGGATGGTCCTAGAACATAAACAAAAATAAGTCATCGAGTGGGAGATCTAAATCTAGAGGGAGATCTAAATCTCCAGGAAAACCTATAAAGGTGGTGTTCAGGAAATGCGGAAAGGAATGGAACTACAACAGGGACTGTAAATATAAAGCTCCTAACAAAGGAAAGGGATCTAACGATGCTCCTTCTGTAGAGTTGAAAATCACCTCAAATGAAGGTTGGGATGTGTACTTGGCGTCTTCAAGTACACATGTACATCATGAGGTATGGCTGATTGACTCAAGTGCATCCTTTCACTTCACTCCCATACAAAATGGTTATGTGAGTATGAGAAATACGATGGTGGCGATGTCTTCTTAGTGGATGATACGGAGGCTAGAATCATTGGTCGTGGAAAATTAAAGTTGAAGTTGCAAGGTGGAAGGGTTAGAACTCTTCCAGGTGTTCTACATATTCCTACATTGGCTAAAAATCTGATTTTTGTAAGCAAGTTGGATGATGCAGTGTAAAAACAATGTTCGAGAAGGATACCTACAAGATGGTTCAGGGAGCACTGGTATTGATGCAGGGAGTTCGGGTTGGAACTATATACAAGCTGCAAGGTAGCACTGTTGTTGATGGGTGCAATAGTTTTGTGGTTCTTGAAAGTGGAGTAGAAAATCTAGTGGTCTTTGGAGAGAAGACCATGCTATGGCATCAAAGGCTTGGACATATTAGAGAGAAGGGACTTCGAATTCATGGTAAAGGTATGGTAGAAGGTACGAGTAATAGCTCTATGGATTTTGATTTATGTGAAAATTGTGTATATGGGAAGCAGAATCATGTGAGTTTCCCATCTTGTGGTAAGAGGGTGAAACAACTATTAGAGCTTATGCATAGTGATGGGTTTGGACCTATGAAGGTTCCATCACCGGGTAAGTCTATGTACTATGTATTATATATAGATGAATTCTCAAGGAATACATGGATATATTTCCTTAAGAAGAAATCTGAAGTCTTTGACAGGTTTAAAGAATTTAAGGCTCTGGTGGAAAACTAGATAGAGAAGAAGATAAAGGTGTTGAGGATAGATAATGGTGGAGAGTTTTGCAGTAAATAATTTTATAGATAAGTGTGGTATAGCATGGCAAAAGACTACTCCATATACACCTCTGCAAATGGAGTTGCAAAAAGAATGAAGAAGACGTTGATGGAAAGGGAAAGAAGCATGCTCAGTGGTGCCAGGTTAGGACAGGAGATCTAGGTAGAGGCGGTGGAGACAACATGTTACTTGGTCAATAGATCACCTTCATCATCGTTGGAGGATAAGACTCCACAAGAGGTATGGACTGGTAAGAAACCCTCTCTTTCACATCTGAGGGTATTTGGATGTGATGCATATGTACATGTTCCAAAGGAGAAATGAACCAAGTTGGATAGTAAATTTGAAAATTGCACTTTTATTGGGTATAAGGATGGTTTAAAGGGTTATAAGCTTTGGAACCCAGTAACAAGGAAGGTTGTGTACAACTGAGATGTGGTGTTCAGAGAGGTGAAAGATGTTATTAAACATGAAGTCCAACCAAAGGAACCTCAGAAGATAGAGTTTGAGCTAAAGGAGGAAGAATCAGACTCTACAGCAGAGGAGGAATCAGAAGATAAAGAGCCACAAACTCCAGGAGTGAGAAGATCAGTTCGAGAAAGAAGGCAGCCAGAAAGGTATATTCCATCTACTTTCTTTTAAAATTTTGCTTTATCTATTGCTGAGGATGATCCTAGAACTGTGAAGGAAGTAGTAGATTCAGAGGATGGAAAACTCTGGAAAGAAGCCATGGTTGATGAAATAGAATCTTTGCACAAAAATGAGGCTTGGGATCTGGTGGAGTTTCCAGCTAGAAGGAAAACCATTGGTAGCAAATGGGTGTTCAAGAAGAAGACGAATGCAGAAGGAAAGGTGGAGAAATACAAAGCTCGGTTGATAGCAAAAGGCTATTCCCAGGTGCCGAGAATTGAATTTGGTGATATTTGTTCTCCTGTTTCCAAGGTAACTTCTATTAGAATACTTTTATCTGTTGTTGTTTCTTTTGATTTTGAGGTAGAACAGATGGATGTGAAGAAAAAATTTCTTCATGGGGATCTGAAAGAGGAGATCTACATGAAGCAACCTGAAGGTTTTGCAGTGAAGGGTAAGAAAGAAATGGTATGCAAGTTAAAGAAGTCTATGTATGGGTTAAAATAGTTACCAAGGATGTGGTATCAGAAATTTGATATATTTATATGGGGACTTGGCTCCACTAGAAGAAAAACATATCACTGTGTGTATTTTAAATTAATTGGTGACTGTGTTATTTATCTGGCCTTGTATGTGGATGATATGTTGCTGGTTGTAAATGCCAAAGAAACCAATTGTCCTCCAAATTCAACATGAAAGATCTTAGGGCTGCAAACTATATTTTGGGCATGGAAATTAAAAGAGATCAGGCAAAGAAGAAGCTCTAGTTAAACCAAAGGAAGTATGTCGAGACAATATTGTAGAGGTTTAATATGCAGGATAGTAAACTGGTGAAGGTTCCTATTCCTGTAGGTGTAAAGTTATCTGACAAACAGTGTCCGAAGACACAAGAAGAGGAAGATGACATGTCCCGTGTCCCATATGCAAGTGCGGTGAATAGCCTAATGTATGCGACGGTCTGTACTAGACCAGACATTGCAAATGTAGTGGGAGTATTGAGCAGGTTTATGTCAAAACCAGGGAAGGAGCACTGGACATTAATGAAGCGGGTTTTCAGGTATTTGCATGGCGCTAGTGATTATGGTTTGTGCTACCAAGGAAGACTAGGATTGGACAGAGTGTTGGATATTCGTAGCTTTGTTGATTTAGACTGGACTGGAGATCTAGATCAGAGAAGATATACAAGTGGGTATGTGCTTAACCTATTTGGAGGTGCAGTCAGTTGGATGAGTAAGAAACAATCTATAGTGGCACTATCAACTACAGAGGCGGAATACATGGTAGCCACTCATGCAAGCGAGGAAACAGTTTGGTTGCAGAGATTGTGTTCAAGTATGGGGTTAGTACAGGGAGCTATAAGGATAGACTGTGATAGCCAAAGTGCAATTTTCTTGGCAAAGAACCCTGCATATTATTCAAAGACAAAGCACATTGATGTTCAGTATCACTTTGTGAGGGATATGATAGAAGACAAAAAGGTGTTGCTGGTAAAGATGGACACTTTGAAGAATACTGCAGATGCATTGACAAAATCTCTTGGTGTAGAGAAACAATGGGTGTTGCAGGGCTAGATAAATGACTAAGCTCTCTTTTGGCCCCTTGTGGAAAGAAAAAAACAAGTGGGAGAATGTTGGGTTTTTATATTTTTTCCATTACTAGCCCACGTAGTTAACTGGGGGTTTAGAAGGGGGCAGAGCCCCCCTCCTTCATTGCACATATTGCGTAGCAGGGTGAGTTACAGGGGGTTTGAGGGGTGCAGGTAAGCCCACTCTATGGGGTCTAGGGCATTTTCCTAGAAAATTTTTGTTTTGGACCCTATATTAGGTTGGGTGGACCTACCTATGGTTTTGTGCATGTTTTTCACACATGGTTTTGGACGTGATGGTTTTCGGTCCATAGTTTTGGATGCAATGGTTTTCAATCCATGGTATTGGATGCTTTGGCATGTATAAATATGTATTGTAACATTGAAAGGAACATAATGAAAAATCAAGCTAGTAATCCTAGTTTTGGGATCCAAGAGAAAATCTCTTTGTATATGTATTTTATGTGTTATGCTCTCGCATTGTTTAATTTTTGTGTTTTAGAATTTGTATGCAAGTAATTTCTATATGTGGTTAAAACCTACATCTAATGTAACATGGAAGTTAAAGAGACCCACTTGTTGTACTAAGAGTCATGTAAAGTCAAAAAGTCATGGATGTCAAACAGTCATGAGGGTAGTTGAATAGCCACAAGGGTCAGTTTCACCCTAGGCTATAAATACCCCCTCATTTGTACATGCAAAGGACTTTTCCACCACACCTCCTCACATGTAGCTGAGAGAGTTTGTAATATTTCCTTTGAGGAGTAAGTAGTGGCTCTAATGACCCTCACACAGGGTTAGTGGTGTATGGTGTAATGGCGTATCTTGGAACTTTCACTTAATTTAGAAGCCTGCTAACAAGCCAGCACATTTTCACACATGTATTGTAATTGTTGTAAGAGTAATCTTTAACACTTGCAATGCATGTTGCTTTAACCTGTGTTCTACATCTAAACTATTTCACTTGTTGCGATACATCATCTATTAATGGAAATGTATTGTATAAGATGTTAACGATGTCTCGCCCATGTAGACTACTCTTTCAAACACCAAATAGACCTTTCACATAAAACTTGTTGTAATAATTGTTGCACTCGTTCAGACTCATCCGTTGAGTGTTGTACATGTTATCTTACCTTGTGTGTTGTGACCGGCCCAACCGTGTGGAGTGCTCCTCCAGAAGCTGTGCACGTCCTATTGTGTTGTGTTTTCCCATCCGAGTTGGGACTTCATCCCAACCAACTTGGGACTCACTCCCACCCTCTCCCTCTACAGTGAAAGAACCATTGACACAAGTGAAACTTACACTCACCAGGAACATGAGCCTCACTTTTCGAAGAAAAAGCTGACCACTCTCCTATGATGACAAGAAAGAGTTGAGAAAAATCCATAAGACAATGGCAATCGGGCCATCATAATAGATGGAACTACTATACCAAATGGTGTGAGGTCTATTTGGGACTTCATACCAGGGTGATCACTTGAAGGTTGGCAGGTCCAGCACCATCAACATTTCTGGCACTAGAAGGAGGGAAGTGAGTTGTATATGGCTGAAATTCCCCTCACACTCATTCATCAACCATCTGGTCAAGGTAGTAACTCGCACTCCCTATCACCTACACATGACTCTGTAGTTGGTTACTCCTCACCTCCCAGAATTGAACACAAGATTCCATATCAACACCTGCACTCCATCCATCCTATCACTCGCTAGTTCATGAAAGTAGTCCGACTGATCTCAGGCATGCAACATCTTCCATACACATCAAAGAAGTCAAAGGCCACTCCCACTGGAGTTGTTATATCATTGGTTAAAGAAGCAGTTCTTGCCACACTTAAAGGTCTAGCGAAAGCCATTGAAGACGAAGAGGATCCTATGGTCTTCCAGCAAGGCAAACAAGACACCCTTATGATCTTGGGATTAGACTTCGGTATAGGAGGAGGAAGGGAAGAAAGCGGAGGAGGTGGAGGGGAAGGCAATAGAGGAGGTGGAGGCAGAGATGAACCAACCGACTCAGAGCCAGAACCATCAGGCTTCAAAGGAGAGGAAGAGGACAAAGAAGAAGAAGAGATGGCTAACCCAAATCTTGAATGGATGACTCAGGGACCATTGGCTCTCCTAGTTGTTCTCCATAAGATGTTGAAGCGAGTAGAGAGAATGAACATCATGTTCAACACTGACAACACGTGAAGGCAGAAGACCGCTTAGACAACTTCTACCGACATATTCAGACTGTTGAGGTAAGTTACGATGATGTAGTATGTAGATTGTTCCCATGTACCTTGGATGATCATGCAGCTTCTTGGTATCACAACCTTACACCAAACTGTATAGAGAACTTGGTTGAATTCAAATGCATGTTCCTTGAGAAGTTTGCTGATGATAAGACCCAAACCATGGTACTCAAATAGTTGGGAAGCCTCAAGATGGATGGAAAAGAGAAAGTGAAAGATTTCAATCAAAAGTTTACATTTATACTAAACAAGTTCACAATAGACACTAAACCTCATGACTCCATCACCATTAATTACTACATGTCCGCACTTCCAAAAAACATCGTGCGGTTCGTCAAGCAAGTTTTGAAACTGAAATGATTGGAAAACTATGAAGATGCCATCATTGTTGAGAAAGACAAATCAACCAAGGATGACGAATCAGCAAAAGACTCAAATGATGCGAGCAAGGAGTCCCAAGTAGTGGGGTCTAATGGTAGAGACAAGGAAGCAACCGATATTGAGACCCTTACTCCTCTTGTCAAGAGCTCCACCATTGAAGTGTTCAAACTCAAAAGATGTAAAACAAAAAAATTTGCAAGAAGTGACCAGCCCAGGCAGAGAAAGGAAAAAAGCTCATCAATCACTGGCCAATTAGTTTCGAAAACTGCGCAGAAGCCTATGTTCTAGCTCGAACAATGTGCAGATCCTATGTTATGTTCCTTCCATGAGGAAAATCACCTCGAGAACTATTGTTCGGACTATAAGCGAGTGACAAATACTTTCTACAGTCATACGCTCGATGTGGGAAGCAATATGCAGGAGTAGCTAGAAGACACTAATGATGACGAAGAGGTTGCAGTTGAATAACCATCAAGCTTTAGGAATGTGGTGAACACATATCAGTGCTCGCAAATGATGTCAAAGACGAACACCAAGAAGAAGCCCCTAAAGCAAACTAACCATTACAGTCTTAGAGGTAAAGGGGCTCCCCCTACACTTTGGGACATGCAAGAAAAGATCAAACTGCTGATAAGGAAGGCTGGTCCACCAGCTGCCCCAAGGCAGCAAACACAAAGCAAGTCCAGGAAGACAGTGGAAGATAAGGCTACATCCAAGAGCAGCAAGTTGCAAAACAACCTGCTAGACAACACGGAATTTCATTCCAGCTCGAACACCTCGATAAGTCTACCACCTCTATACTACAACATTGTTGAAGACATGAAGAAAACGCGATTGAAAATTAGTTTGTCTGAGTTAGCTAAGGTCGAGAGTCAGTGATATATCCTACCATGCATAATCAGATAGACAACAATGGACAGCGCAACGTCCACTAGCAAGGGAGTGAACACACCTCTCGAATCACTATCCACTATGCTCAACACACTCTAGATGGAAGAAGCAAACTCGGGTTGCCCTCCATTCCTACTCTTGTTTGAATTTTTTAACTACAATGTACACAACTTCCTGGTTGATTCTAGCATGGCAGCCAATGTCATGCCACTCTCCATTGCTAAAAAGATCAACGCATACTAGAGTGAAACATCCACAAGAATCATCCAACTCGATCAAACATTGGCACCAACCATTGGTGAGCTATGAGACGTGATCATCTGACTATCTCATGATAGTTGAGTCCACCAATGCATCAACATAGTTGTTGTGGACATAACCAAAGCATATGGTCTATTACTCAGTAGAGACTAGTCCAATAAGTTAGATGGATATTTTGCTACAGACTGGTCTCACATGTTTCTTCCATACAAGGGAAAATACAACAAAATCCAGGTGTTATCCGAGAGGTATATGAAACACAATATCACTCCCCTTAACGATGAGAAAAAACTGTTTGCCTTCGCAAAATTCATGTTTTGAAACTACCTAATTGAAATGGCATTGGAGTGTTATCCTGCATGGCTAGCTCCAACCTCATTAGACACACAGTTGGGACTCCTTCCTTGCCCAACTAATGGTAATGAAACTTGTACAGTTCATTGTACCAATAGTGGTAGTAGTATTAGCATGCCAAATGGTCCATGTACAGATCACCTGTGGGCCATGGATTTTGACGGGTTAGAGACACATGATGGCTCAAGGACCAGTTGTATCTCAGTCATCCAAAACAATAGACAATGCATGATCTCAAGCTGCTTGAAGTTTGAGTGCACAAACAACACTGCTAAGTATGAAGCACTCGTGCTGAGCTTACAAAGGACCACCACTACAAAGGAACAAAGAAACCTGGAAACCTATCATGATCTGAAGATCACCAATCTCAATACAATCTACACACTGTAGTAGTGACAAGTCTTTGACTTCTTGACTGAAGAGTACTAGAATGGGTCTACATGGGCAAATGATGACCTGAATACACACTACATGTGAGCAATCCAACATGGGATTCCCAATGAAGGAGGAGATAAGATATTGTAGCAAAGACTAGGTAACACACACATGTTGTTTTCACTCCTTACACAGAAAAGATTGACTAACATTTTGGATGGTTGGATTACTTGCAAAGTTTGTCATCATACTTGGTTTTCCAATTTAAATTCTGCATGTAAGAAATCTAGGAAAATCCTCTTATGCATTGATTTCAGAAACTTGAACCATTCTTGAAATAAAAACAACTACCCTATGTCATCATTCGAGCCTAGATTGCACACAGTATCAGAAACAGTGGTGTTGTCTTCACTTAAAGGTCTTTTGAAATGCCACCATGTTTCGGTAGTGGAGCCCGATGGAATTGCACTCATCTACTCCAAGCTCGGCCCACACACATATCACTTGCAATCACTTGACGAGAGGATTGACAACCTTCCTCTCAAAAGCGAAGATCTCAACCATTACCTTCAATAGGCCGAGCCACACCCATGCCAGGTACATAGCCTACTTACTGCTTGTTGTTTTCATCTTGTTTTCTTTTCCTATTATATTTTTTTTTCTTTGTTTGATTTCGCTTACTATTTTTGTTCACGTTTGTTTTTTTGTTTGATATATTACTATTTTTGTTATTCGAAATAAGTGTTTCCAACTACTACATTCCAGTTTCCGAGTAGAGTATGTGGCTGAAATTTGAAGAAACTTGTGACACTATAGCACTTGGCTATTCTTATGTCCATCTTCTCTCTACCTGCTTGTAACCTTTAGCCGATGAAGTCTTGATGAAAAATATGAATCGTTTGCAAGCAAATTTTGGTCTAACCATGAACCTATGTCCACACTGGGAAGCCCCATACCTATACTCAGCCTTCTTCTTAGTGTGTTCAAGTTCATCCAACTAGTAGAAATGGAGAAGGGGAAATATAAATGAGAAAACCTATGTCAGAGGTCTTGCATGCTTATCTAAAGGAAAAACCTCTTTTGTTCTCAATAAGTCAGAATACCTCTTCCTCCCCAAAAATAAATAAGTTCCTATGTACATTCCTCTTGAGAAAAATACAAAGGTGAAAGAAGAGAAAGGCTTCCTACTTAGAGAGGTGAAGCATGCAACTCCACTAGGGTATTGACCAGGCTCACTGGTAGTGGAGCGATGTGTGCGTTCCTATGTGATTCCATCGAGGTACTATCTAGGCCTACTGGTAGTGGAGAAACACCAAAGGTGAAAACTTATACTCTGGAAATCTTGAACTCACGAGCTAAACTACCCTTCCCGAATCCAAAACAATGAGATGAAGCTTAACTTTTGATTGTGTTTGACTGAGTTGGCAAAGGGTGAACCATGCATGTCCATGGGGTAAGTGGGGAAGCCGAAGTAACCCACACATTGATTCAATACTCCCTAAAAGACCAAGGCCCTGTGTTAGACATGAACCAAAATAGAGAAGCTGGAGTTCTACCATTGTGTAGCCAAGTGTTGTAGCGGCTACAAACACCCTCCAAAAATTTGGCCTACACCTGATTTCAGAGCCTCCCTTGAGAGTTTCGCTTCATGTCTACAGACCCTCAGGATCACTTTGTGAGCCCGTGTAAGTCTTTGCATCCACGTTGCTTGTGCATTTCATTTAAGTTCTACATGTTGGTGTCTAAGTCATGCTTGCAACCATGTTCTGGTTATGCTCAAAGCCTTTGTTTCGTGTGTACTTGTTGTGTCTGCTATGAAAGAATTTATCGCACCCACACAGGGGGTCACATTCACTATCGCACAAGCATCATCACGATTGATCAACGATCAATAACGAGTGTCATGCTTGTTGCTTGCACCATTGGTCAGTCATGTCAAACATGTGTGTGTGGGGTGTTTGAGTCGTCTCGTCGTCGAGTCATGTGAGTGTGTGTTTGCATGATCACCTAAGAATCTTTTGATCATTCACACACTTAGTCATTTTGCTAAAGTTCTAACGACTAGAGTCCCCTCTGATAGCCGACCATCACCTCATCATCGACTCGATCGACTGTCACCCATAGCAGTACAGAATCACTAAGAAAGTTTTTCCACACTATGCTGATCACAAGCAATTCAATCAGATCTCATGCTGGCCACCTGGACAGTCGGACGCGGCAACCTCCCCAAGACTAACTCCCCTCCAAAATTGCGTAGAGGCTACTGACCTTTCCTGCTCGGCTAACTGAGGAAATTGTGTATATAGGTCAGACTCACACCAAGTGCCTGTCCCAATCTCCCTCAGAAAATTGTGCAGTTTTCCCAGTCATTCATCTCGATAGTCAATTTGTTGGTCACCCTAGAAATTGCGTAGTTTTGATGAGCAGGCTTTCTGGTACCCAGCAGTTTGCTCAGCTCAAAAATTGTGCAGATATTATTAGCAGGCCAACCTAATAGTCTTAGTGTAATTCCCCTTGCCAGTAGATCCTAGCAATAGACTTCCAGCTCCTCCCAGGAATTACGCAATTTTTGCTGCCAGTGACCCAACAGCCAACTACCAGTTCCCTCCAGGAATTGTGCAGTTTTGGCTATGAGTGACCCAGCAGGTGACTTCCAGTTCCCTCTGGGAATTGTGTAGTTTTGGCTACCAATGACCCAGTAACCAACTGCTAGTTCCCTGTGGGAATTTCATAGTTTGGCTACTAGGCTCCCAAGAAATTCCACCCAAAAACTACGCAATCTCTACGTGCTAACCCTCCTTTCAACCCAACCTGTTCCTCTAGAAAATTGCGCAATTTGAGCCTTCCTGCCCCTGATCCCCACTCATTCCAGAAACTGCGTAGATCTTCTCTACCATACCTTCCTAGAGCCCAGACTGTCTGATGAGCCCCAAAAATGTACAATTATTTGGGCTCATTCAACCTCCTAATTTGGCTTAGTCCACCATTCTCATTTATTTATTGCATGTTTTTGATTATTTTTATGTTAATAGAGTGAATTTGGTTAGTCATTATGCCAACAAGTCTAATGGGTGCTTTGTGTAGCCTTTTTGGTCACCTTGGAGACAAAATCGAAGGTCTTAATGAGCACTTGGCAGCCAAATTCGTGGGAGAACAAGCTAGAGGATTTGTAGGAAGGTGTCCCCCTCATTTATGGGCCCTTACCTCAAATTCTCCACCATCAGCTCGGAGTTCAAAGGCCACCAAATCAATGAGCACAAGGGCAGCCAAGCAAGTCAAGTAGGACTGCTGTTAACTACAAGTCTTGGGCAGCCAAGTCCCTAAATTTTAGGAGGACTGTTGGGTCCTCAAATTGTATAAATAAGAAGGCTTAGGGCCTCATTTGGGTTAGCTAGTGGTTAGTCATTTTGTAGCTAGTTAGTCATTTTGTTTTAGCCATTAGTTAGCTAATTTGTAGTTCGATTTTTATGCAATAGATTAGCTTTGCTTTCAGCTCATGTTCAAGTTCTCCTTGTGGACAGTTTTGATGTACTTTTCATTTCTTGATTAATAAAGATGGATCCAGCTGTGCACCAGCTCTAAATATTTCATGGGAGGCTGTAGCTCTTGGGGTTGGGCCCATCTCAAGCGCCCAGTACCTCCCTTGTTTCTCTTTATGTGTGTTTGCTGTGTTCTTGAGAAAAAATCTGCTCTTTAGATTTAATTCATGCTTTGTTACTTAGGTTGCTTTTGATGGTTAAAGTAGTTTCTTATGTTTAAGATAGATTGGTAGGAGTTATTCATGCGTTTATATCTCTTTGATAATGTTTTGTTCACAGGTTGTACGTGATTCTTTTCATGAATAAGGTTGCTGTCCACCGATTTCATTAACTTGTTAGATAGATCACATGATATTTCGATTGCATGCAAGATGTAGTTGGTTTGATCAAGTAACCACTATGCAGGGCATCTTCATCACCTCCTCGTTCATTTGAGCCTCGTTCAGATCAGCTCCTCCATCACCAAGTATGTTCCCTCATCTCCCATCTTCTCTTTTGCCAAGTAACCTTACCTTCTTCCCCATTGTTGTCTCAACTACCTTCAAGCCAAGTCAGCTTTCCACATCATCTCACCACTCCACCCATCAGTTCCTGGGTCACTTCAGACCCCCATCCTACCTCCATAACCATCCATGCATCTTCCATCAACCATCTATCCTCAAAAATCCAATTCGTAAACATCCTGTAGAAGAATTACAGAACATCCTGTAGAAACTTCCTGTAGAAGTTCATGAACACGGTTGCATGTCATCCAGACTTTGTGAAACTCTCAGAAAGGATACTGCGGATCCCTTAGACTCTCTTTGTACCATCCCAACCTTTCCCAAAGCATTTCATCCCTTGATCCATCCCTGCACAGTGGAAAACTAGTTAGAAGCACATGCATGATAATTTCAACAACTTAATCAAAAATACAAAAAGATGTTTTCTTCAGATAGTGATAACGTAGACACATGCATTTTACCTTCCTAGAAGTAATGGCATCTCTTTTCGTTGTTTGAATTCTTTCCTTTGCATCAGTAGGACTAGCTGGTAGAATTAGGGTTTGCTAGGGTTTGCTAGGGTTTGTGTTTCTTTTTGGTTTTCAATTCATTTTTGCAAAATAGATTAATTTCCTTCGAGATAGCCTTCGTCCATCATTTAGAAAGCTTCTTCTGAGAGCATATAGAAGTTGGCTTGAGCCCTAGCGGACTTGTGCCAGCTGACCAAGTGACAGCTGCGACAAGAGCTAGTACTTGTGCATACAGCACCGTCGCTTCCAAGTTTGTACGAACTACCGGGTTGATAAAATTAGAGATAGGAAGCTCCAGGAGTTGTAGCATTATTGCTACAATACTGGAGCCCACCATCTTTTTGGCGCCGTTGCCGGGGAAGCGGCAGAGTATTGGTGATTGTTGCTATTCTTCTATTTTCTACTACAACCTTCTGCTGAGTAGTTTACTTCATTTCCATTCTGCAAACGTAGCATAGACATTTCCTGCTTTCATAGATTAGCATTTCCTGCTTTCATAGATTAGCATTTCCTGCTTTCATAGATTAGCATTTCCTGCTTTCCTAGATTAGCATTTCAATTTCGCAAGCGTAGCCTAGCATTTCATTCCTGCAATTTCATTTGAGCAAAATAGATTAGCCCTTTCCTGCTTTCATTTCAATTCCGCATTTTCATTTTAGCAAGATAGTTAGTTGCAGTTCAATCTATTTCAGTTTTGCAAGTAGAAGTAGAAAAAAACAAAAATCAAGCAAAAAGATTTCATTTCATGCTTTGTAGGAGTAGAGATAAGTTAGAAAAATGATTGCACAACACCCCCACTGCTTCACACAGCCAACGTTCTTCTTCGATGGCTGTGATGAAAGAACCCCTGGGTGGACATCAAGACATATCTGAAGGACCTCTAGGGGAGAAGAAGAAGAAACATTCCTCTGAAGCAAATGGCTACAAGAAGAAATGTTGGGAGCAGTCCCTTGTCCAAAGATGAATTTGAAAATCAGATCAAAGATTTCAAGAGTGATATGAGGCAGTTTCTTGCCATGCAACTGGATACCTTGCGGATCCAACAGAAGCAAGAGGAAGCCAAGAGGGCTTTGGTCATTTTTTGTCCTAGGTGCACTAGAAAGCATCCTAGGAATGAATGTCCATTGTACTCCATAGAAGTGTGTTTTGTCTGTGAAGAATACCATCCTACAGATCAGTTCCCTTCCTTACCCAGATTCAAAGCTGCATATCAGAGAGCCAAAGGAGCAACTGAACCACTTTATTATATGAACCAAAGGAGGCCACATGAACCTAGATCCTATCAGCAGGAAGTGCAAGGGACATCCGAGACTTATTATGACCCATATCAAGCCACTTGGGGTCCCCCTGCTCATCCTTCCTGGTCTACACCTCCTCCTTGGTCATATCCTCCTTGTTCCTTCACAGATCCATATTATGGCCAACCAGTTGCTCATCCATTTCACTCTTATGCTCAGCCACAGCCTCAGTGGAATGCACCTTATCAGGAGTGGAGGCCCCAGTACAACTCTCATCTCGCTCATTTTCCTCCACCACCTGCTCATCCACAACCATCGCCTACTCCTCCACCAAGGCAACCTCAAATGCCTACCCAATCGCAATGCCATCCATCTTCATCTCAATTTCACACCTCCACTCAACTACCCGTACCATTTCCAAAACCATACAATGGAGCAGCTCAACCCCATTGCAAATCTGAGGCACAACATGTGCAAATGACTCCTTTTGAGCTCAATTATGTTCACCAAAGCTCAGGAAGAGTGTTGCAAAGCAGAGATTATATTGACAACATTGAAAGACCAAAAGCAAAAGAAGATTCCAAAGAGGATATCAAAGAACCATGGGCTGCACTTGATAAAGAGAAGATATCAGAATCAGAGATCGAGAGAGTTACCTCATGGTTACCATCAAATCCTCCATGTATTCCAGAGAAAAATCAACAACAAGAGGAAGATCAGAAGGTCATGATAGATGGTGACATGAAGAATGATCCAAATCAGCAAGATGACCAAGGATATCAAAGCTATATTGAGATATGGTTTCAGAAGGTCACTAAGTTGCAGCAGTACTCTCCTCCTCAGCTATGTTTTGTACTTTCAAAGTCAGATCATGTTGTCTCTGAAAGTTGGATAGTTGTCAAAGCATGCATTCCGAGCCTTTACATCATCTTGTCTCTAATCTCGATGTGCACATGGCTCCATTGGAAGTATTCTTATACTTGAAAATGATTTTGTTTTTCAAGTAGGGTAGGGTAGAAAAAAAATGAAAAAAAAGACAAAAAAGTAAAGAAATGAAAAAAAAAAAAATAAGAGAAAAAACAAAAATCTAAGGTGAAAACCTCCTCGGAGGCGCCTTAGATTGGCTCATTGATTGAAAACCTCCATGAGGCGGTCAATGGGTTGGGAAAAAATAGAGAAAAGAGAATAAGATCTCTGGGTGAAAACCTCCCTTGGAGGCGCCCAGGGCAGGCAATTAGGGTGAAAACCTCCATGAGGCACCCTAGTTGTTTTTCAAAAAAAAAGAGAGAAAAAAAAAGAAAAAATAAAAAGCTAATCTCCATTGAATAATTTCATGTTGCAGCGGTGACATTGCAGGTTGCAAGAAGGACATTGTAGGTCAGGTGGATCACTCAAAACAAAGACAAAGGAGTTTTTGTGCCTTCTATAGGAAGTTTCGTATCTTCTACAGGAAGCTTACAAAAAAGCCAAATTGATCTCCGAGGAGGACCTGAAGGCTTGGAATATGTCCATGAGGCCTACCCACATCCATGTTTCCATTCCTCACCCCTTTTCCATCATTTTTTTCATGTCATTATGCTTCTTTCCTCAAAATTGTGTCTTCTACAGGAAGCTCTGTATTTCTACAGGAAACATCCTGTAGAACCTTTGGACGAGCCAAATACAATTTCAAAAGTGAATCTAATGGTGGGAATCTGTTGATTAGGCCTACAAGCACTTGTGTGTCCATCCCTTGCCTTTCTCCATCATTTTTTCCACCTCCTTGTGCTTCTCATTGTGCTTCTACAGGAACTTCCTGTAGAAATTGTGGGAAACTAGGCATGCATTTCAAAAAGTGTTTTGGCAAGCATGGTAGCTTCCTCAAAGGTTCAGAAGTCCTCATGCAATCTTCCAACTCCTCCTCCATCATCTCCATACCTGCATCACAGCCAAAATTCATTTTGTCATACCATGCAAACTCATGCAAAGTGCCTTGAAGCAAAAATACCTAGAGCCAAATTTGTTTATGCCATAACTTGAAAACCATGCATTCATTTGACAAACCGTTTTATGGGGAATTGTACAAGGTTGATGAAAACATGCTTGAGCAGTTTCATGCAATTTCAGTGCACGGTTTCCAAGAAATCAGTCTCCATCACCATCAACCATTTTTGCATTTTCTCCATAACCGTGCATCCGTTTCAAAACCTGTTTCATGGGGAGATGCACATGGGTGATAGTAGCCTACCCAAGCAGTTTCAGCCGATTCCGATGCACAGTTTTCGAGAAATCGACCTCTGAAATCTTCAAAAATTTTCCTTTTTTCTCGAAATCCGTGCATCCATTGATCACGAATTTTCTATGGGAGATGCATAATGATGGTAGGAACATGCTCACCGAGTTTCAGATCAAACCGATCTACCGTTTGGGAGAAATGGCAAAAAGAAGTTCTGGTTGTGACCATGCAGCAGCAGCAGCTTGAACAGGCAGAGTTGAACGTGGAAATGAACGCATGCAGCTTAGATCCATCCAGAGGGCACCTGCACAAGAAAAAACAGCCATAAATCATCAGTCAAGCCACCATACATGCAGCAAATGAAGATCAACACATGCATGCAGCAACACGCTTCACAATCAGCCGTTTAACTTTCAGGTACGTGACTTAACCTTGTTCATCTATTTGCATAGATCTAATCTAAAGCAATGCATGAATGAATGAGATGAGTGGATTCAGCCAAGAAGGGAGCCACGTTCAATTGCACTCAGCAAGGCAAAAATCACGCATGCATGGATCAGCCATTCACGTGAAGTTCAAAAACAAAACACAGTCAGTTGGGGATATTCTAAACTCTAAGTGCAACTAATGGAATTGAGTACAAGCAGAGAACAAATAAATAACAACAGCAGTTCATGACATTACTGCAGTTCTAAAAAGCCACGCACGCTTGGCCACTGCACTCCTTCACCACAAATCACGCAAACATTAATCAACGCTCAGCTGAAACTCACAGATGGTTGCCAACTTGCACTTGCATCATGTTTAACTCGGAGTATACATCCTCTGCCTCCACAGTCGACTTAACCTATCGTCCTCCACTGAGTTTCCTACCTGGTTCAAATTTCACTCGTGCATCAGGCTCACTCAAAGGCAGAATCATGTTCTACAGGAAACAGGTGGGGTCTTCTACAGGAAAGTGCAGCAGAGTAGCGAAGCCTGAGTTTCTCTTCATCAAGTTTGGAGCTTGAAGAAAGGTGAAAATAGCTGAGGTAGATCATGCTATTTTATTGTTCGTTCACTTGCACGTGATATTGCAGAGGGTATGAAAGCCGTGGAATTGCTTTTAGAGCTTTCAAAGGATATGGCTATGTGTGAACAGATTGGAAAGGTATAAGGTTGTATCCCCCTCCTTGTAACAATGTCAAATAGCGACAATCCTAAAGCTGCTAAGGATGCAAACGGAGTTCTGGAGAATCTCCCATACAGTGAGCATAATGTAGTGCAAATGGCACAGGCGAACTATTTCAAGCCCTTGATACAGAACCTGAGAGAAGGGTCTGACACAATGAAGATTGTTATAGCAAGTAAGTTGTGAGAGATAGGTTTAACAAATGAAAACAACGTTGCATTGCTCAAAGAGGGAGTTGTATTTCCACTTCTTGAAATTATTTCAAATGTTAATTTGAAGTCAAAGTTAGCAGCCATTTGGGCACTTCAAAATCTTTCAAGTTTACCTAAGAATGCGTTACAAATGATCAAAGATGGGGTGGTCTGACCCATCTTGGACCTTCTATGCACACCACCGTCAACTATATTTACTTTGAGAGAAAAAGCTGCTAATACCTATGCAAACCTTGCTATGTCTACAGCACTGCCCCAAAGAACAAATGACACAGCAGCTGCATTATTGGGATCTGATGAGATCATATACCAGCTATTATCTTTAATAAATTGGACACGGCCTTCAATACATGGAAGCATTGTTCGAGCATTCCATGCCATTTGTTGTGTACCAGTAGCTATTGAGGCAAGGACAACTTGATCTATCTTATGTTCTGTTCTGCTTCTGTTATCAATTCTTAGTAGAAGTTCAATAAGAATGCCATTCGATTCAGTTAAAGGCCTGGAAACACTCTTTCCCATCCAGATTTGGCATGCACTATCTATTCTCGAGCAGCTCATTGTACTTGTGTGCTTTTATAATACATTAGACTTGACATTCATGTTGGATTCGTCAGCTTTCAGGCAGCACAGTTCAAGGAGAAGGAACCCCCAGCCAAGCAAGTAAAATCAGTGAAATTGGTTCTACAGGAAGTTAGCAGACTGCTTCTACAGGAAGACAGAGACTGTTTCTACAGGAAGCCAGCGAACAGTTTCTACAGGAAAGTCTGAAAAGCGGGAAGCCAAAGGAGAAATCAGCCGAGATGCTAGCCAAGGAAGTCACCAAGGCCATCAAAGACAAGGGGAGAGATTTGGTTGCTCAGAGGATGAGCAACACTTTCAGTAAGGGGGTGATGATGAGCCCCAAAAATGTACAATTATTTGGGCTCATTCAACCTCCTAATTTGGCTTAGTCCACCATTCTCATTTGTTTATTGCATGTTTTTTATTATTTTTATGTTAATAGAGTGAATTTGGTTAGTCATTATGCCAACAAGTTTAATGGGTGCTTTGTGTAGCCTTTTTGGTAAACTTGGAGACAAAATTGAAGGTCTTAATGAGCACTTGGCAGCCAAATTCGTGGGAGAACAAGCTAGAGGATTTGTAGGAAGGTGTCCCCCTCATTTATGGGCCCTTACCTCAAATTCTCCACCATCAGCTCGGAGTTCAAAGGCCACCAAATCAATGAGCACAAGGGCAGCCAAGCAAGTCAAGTAGGACTGCTGTTAACTACAAGTCTTGGGCAGCCAAGTCCCTAAATTTTAGGAGGACTGTTGGGTCCTCAAATTGTATAAATAAGAAGGCTTAGGGCCTCATTTGGGTTAGCTAGTGGTTAGTCATTTTGTAGCTAGTTAGTCATTTTGTTCTAGCCATTAGTTAGCTAATTTGTAGTTCGATTTTTATGCAATAGATTAGCTTTGCTTTCAGCTCATGTTCAAGTTCTCCTTGTGGACAGTTTTGATGTACTTTTCATTTCTTGATTACTAAAGATGGATCCATCTATGCACCAGCTCTAAATCTTTCATGGGAGGCTGTAGCTCTTGGGGTTGGGCCCATCTCAAGCGCCCAGTACCTCCCTTGTTTCTCTTTATGTGTGTTTCCTGCGTTCTTGAGAAAAAATCTGCTCTTTAGATTTAATTCATGCTTTGTTACTTAGGTTGCTTTTGATGGTTAAAGTAGTTTCTTATGTTTAAGATAGATTGGTAGGAGTTATTCATGCATTTATATCTCTTTGATAATGTTTTGTTCACAGGTTATACGTGATTCTTTTCATGAATAAGGTTGTTGTCCACCGATTTCATTAACTTGTTAGATAGATCACATGATATTTCGATTGCATGCAAGATGTAGTTGGTTTGATCAAGTAACCACTATGCAGGGCATCTTCATCACCTCCTCGTTCATTTGAGCCTCGTTCAGATCAGCTCCTCCATCACCAAGTCTGTTCCCTCATCTCCCATCTTCTCTTTTGCCAAGTAACCTTACCTTCTTCCCCATTGTTGTCTCAACTACCTTCAAGCCAAGTCAGCTTTCCACATCATCTCACCACTCCACCCATCAGTTCCTGGGTCACTTCAGACCCCCATCCTACCTCCATAACCATCCATGCATCTTCCATCAACCATCCATCCTCAAAAATCCAATTCGTAAACATCCTGTAGAAGAATTACAGAACATCCTGTAGAAACTTCCTGTAGAAGCCCCTGCAGACTTCCTGTAGAAGTTCATGAACACGGTTGCATGTCATCCAAACTTTGTGAAACTCTCAGAAAGGATACTGGGGATCCCTTAGACTCTCTCTGTACCATCCCAGCCTTTCCCAAAGCATTTCATCCCTTGATCCATCCCTGCACAGTGGAAAACTAGTTAGAAGCACATGCATGATAATTTCAACAACTTAATCAAAAATACAAAAAGATGTTTTCTTCAGATAGTGGTAACGTAGACACATGCATTTTACCTTCCTAGAAGTAATGGCATCTCTTTTCATTGTTTGCATTCTTTCCTTTGCATCAGTAGGACTAGCTGGTAGAATTAGGGTTTGCTAGGGTTTGCTAGGGTTTGTGTTTCTTTTTGGTTTTCAGTTCATTTTTGCAAAATAGATTAATTTCCTTCGAGATAGCCTTCGTCCATCATTTAGAAAGCTTCTTCTGAGAGCATATAGAAGTTGGCTTGAGCCCTAGCGGACTTGTGCCAGCTGACCAAGTGACAGCTGCGACAAGAGCTAGTACTTGTGCATACAGCACCGTCGCTTCCAAGTTTGTACGAACTACCAGGTTGATAAAATTAGAGATAGGAAGCTCCAGGAGTTGTAGCATTATTGCTACAATACTGGAGCCCACCACTGTCCCTCCCAAAATGTGTGTAATTTTCCCTTCCAGCCGAGCTAGACCTCGCAGACAGTCACTATCGACTTCGATTGCCCATCTCCATCACTCCGTGAATCTTGTGCAGTTTTAATCAGTAGTGCCCAGAGCCATCATCCCAAATCACAACCTTGATGCCTCTCTTGGTCACCTGCGTCCGTAATGATCATATGTCATGGTAGAGTAGGAGGTCTTGGACTTGATTTCATCTTGTCATGAGTGATGCAGGTATAGGTACACCAACAAACATGACGCGACGATGAATGGGATGAACGAAGGGAGCACATGCAGAAGGACAGGTTCACCAACAAATGAACAAGTGATGCATGTGAAGAGATGTGCTCGCGAATGGATGATCATGCAAATATGTGTTCACGAATGAACAAATGAGCAAACATTCAAGATGTGTTCACAGAAGGACGAACGAACAAACATGCGCATTTTGTGAATAGACGATCCTGTCAAGCCTTCCAATATCCAAGCAAGGAATAACATGCCAAATCTTCCCCAGGAAAACCAAAGGCCATCAAATACTCCACACACTTTTCCATGCGAAGGTGAAGCTATGATACACCATGAAGACATCCATCACCCAACAACATTGTAGCTCAACATGCACTCATCCAGCAACACGAATGTACCTGCACTATCATGTCGAGTCATGTCTTGAGTCATGTCGCCCATACCTCTGCTATTGGCTATGTTGTCAATCAATGTAATGTAATGTGGAAGTTCAAGAGACCCACTTATTGTACAAAGAGTCACGTAAAGTTGAAAAGTCATGGAAGTCAAACAGTGATGAGGGTAGTCGAACAACCACAAGGGCTAGTTTCACCCTTGGTTATAAATACCCCCTCATTTGTACATGCAAAGTACTTTTTCACCTCAACTCCTCCCACATAGCCAAGAGAGTCTATAATCTTTCCTTTGAGGAGTAAGTAGTGGCTCCAACGCCCCTCACACGGGGTTAGTGATGTATGGTGTAACGATGTGTCTTGGAAATTTTTCTTAATTCAAAAGCCTGCTAACAGGCCAACACGTTTTCACACATATATTGTAATTGGTGTAAGAATAATATTTAACACCTATGATGCATGTTTCTTTAACCTGTTTTCTACATCTGAGCTATTTCACTTATTGTAATACATAGTATATTAATGGAAATATGTTGTATATGATATTAATGCTATCTCACCCATGTAGACTAGTCTTCCAAACACCAGACATACCTTTCACATAAAACTTGCTGTAACAACTGTTGCACTCGTTTGGACTCATCTGTTGAGTGTTGTACATGTTATCCTACCTTATGTGTTGTGACTGCCACATCCGTGTGGACTGATCCTTTGGAAGCTGTGCACGTCCTATTGCGTTGTGCATTCCTAGCCGAGTTGGGACTTCATCCCAACCAACTAGAGACTCACTCGCACCCTCTCCCTCTATAGTCAAAGAACCATTGGCACAAGTGACACTTACACTCACCAAGCACATGAATCTCACTTCTCGAAGACAAAGATGACCACTCTCTTGTGATGACAAGAAATATTTGAGGCAAATCCTTAAGACAATAGTAACTGGGCCATCATACCAGATCGAACTCCCATGGCAAACAGTGTGAGGTCTAGTTGGGACTTCATACCAAGGTGATCCCCTAAATGTTGGCAGGTCCAGTCCCATCAACAGTGCCCTAGTGTTCAAAATGGTGAGTCTGCCTAGGTATGTTAGAGCATGCACAGGTTCTTACCTCTCATCTTACCACCCAATGATTTTGGACTAGGAACACTCTATCATTAAACAAACAACTTGGCTAACTGTATCATCAACTGCCATCCCTGAAAATGATGCCAAAATGTAGTGTTGTTTTAATCAATCCTAATTGACCAAGAATGCAACCATTTAATTGTCAACCTTGAGTACGTCTTACCGCTTCAATGGAGTTTGCACTATCTGTGGTGATACACTACAGACAAGAATGAAAATAGAAAACAGTAAAGAATGTCACTGAATCAATTGAAAAAATTAAACCATTCATGCAGAAATTAAAACACTCTACAAAAATGAAATCAAACTTCACGATTACCAGAGGAAGGGCGTGCCACACACTGAACTAGTAGCTACACCAACTGGTCAACTACCGTATGTCTTAATGAAATCAGTGTAACAACATAACATTATTCTTGAACTAAAGCAGATATATTCTACAATTTATATAGTAATAGCAGAAAAACATACAAACAATAAAATAAAGAATAATATATAGCTACTTCTACCACTACAATCCATACTAAAGAGGAGAGCCTTTCCACCCTAACAGGGGCATAGGAATAAACCGAAGATTAGTTAAAGAATTAAATGAGAAATAGTAACAACACCACCACAGTGTCTTCAATATTAAATTAACTAAAAGTTACAAGATCAAAATAACAATTCTCTCTATGCCATCCCCGTACATGAGAGATTAAGTTTTTCTTATAGTTATTACATACCGAAAATCAAGAATAGATCAGTCATGAGAATCTCATGATTCTCGTGCTGATCATAAAATAGAAATTGTTACAACCTGTTCCTAAACACAAATGCTATTGAAATGCATTGGGTAATATCAAAACCTTTTGGATTTGTTACTTTCTAAATAAGCAATTCATAACTCATTATAGTTGTTGCGTGGAATAGTACCCACGAACTTGCCAACTACGACTCAACAACATCCTGTGGTCAGATGAAGATTTTGGATGTAACAACAATCGCTAGGTAACAACATTTGAGGTGTAACAATGGTCACATTTAACAACACGTGGTGTAACTACAACACCTACAACAACATACAAAGTGTAACAGAAATCTATAACAGCATACAAAGTGTAACAACAATTTGCTCCACCTTTCTCTGAGATCGATCAGCGCAACTTTCTCACTCCATAACCTTGTTCTCACAAGAAACACCTGGAAAAGATGAGATGATTCAAAAGAGTTCTCGAATGCTTACCCTAGTTAGCCACAAAAAGGAATATTACATCATTATATTCAACAAAAATGGTAAAATAACATGATGATGAAATAGGTTGTTTATAATAAAAAGAAGGTGATTAACATGTGAATTTTTCATTACCCTGGAGGGAAAGACGATCAAAATTGGGGAAAGAAAGTGTAGGAAATAGGTATAAAAACCACATCTAACAAATATTTGTCTCTAGGGATGCAATCGTTGACTAAAACCTGCGGGTTTTGGTCTAATGACAATTATGATTCCCAACAAGTGGTTTCAGAGTGTAGGTCATGAGTTCGATACACACCGAGCTTGCATTGGGGAGGGGATTGTTGGACATTGGATAAACCAATGTTCCCCATGTGTTTTACGACATGGACTAACTTCCTTTCTTGGATCCTTATCTCTGGGGATGTGATCGTTGACTAACACCTACGAGTTTTGGTCAAATGGAAATCATGATTCCCAATAGTTGTCTCCACCATGGTAGTAGATATAGGTTGGAAAACCATAACTGATTCAGTCATGCTTAATTGTCCAAAAGAATGTTGACAAGGGAAACTCCAAGGTGAGTTGAAAGGAAAAGAATCAGAAAAATTATGCTGAAATGGAGTATGAGGAGAAGGAAAAGGATGGGCTTGATAAAAATGAGCCCCTGCTTGAATAAGAGATGAGGGTTGTTGCTCTTCCTACAGAATCTCTTCGATACTCACAAGACTAGGTGGAAGGAGTTCACTGTTGTGTCCAAGATATACATTTTGGGGTTGTGTCTGAGATAGAGGAAGATAATAAGAAGGTCCTGAAGTAATAGGTCTAGATAGATGAGGTACCTCAAGCTGTATAAAATTAGGTAGTGAAGTCAAGTTCAATAACCTCAGGTAAAGAGATTTCAGGTGCTTCAGTTTTAACTATGTTAGAGTCACCAACTAATGGGGAGGTAATCTCAAGTGTTGTACTCAGAAAAAAAAGATGATTCTGGTGGATATATCTCAAATGGAGGACCATAAGTAAAAGCTTCAGAAGTACTAGATTTAGTAGTCTATATTTTCTTATGATTCTAACGATACCTAGGAGTTGCCTTAGGTGGAAGTGGAGGCTTATTTATACGGACATGATGGAGTAAATGGTTTTTTTTCCACGTTGGATTAATAAATTTTAAAATTTAAAACAAAAATAAATCAAAGAGGGTAAACTAGGCACTAAGATTTACCAAGCAACTGTGAAATGCAATATACAACCTTGGAGAACCAAGGATTTATGTACGGGTATGAAATCTCCCTGAATGTTGTGTTTGGCGTATCACAGTGTACAAAGTAGCTGACTCAGTTACCTATGGTGATGATAGAAAGATATGGTGGAATTCCAAAATATACTCAACAAAACATGGAAGTGCAATACATGTTAGTGTTTTTCAATGCATAACCATATGATGAGAGCATTCCCATATATCTTTCATGGATGGAGGGTCATCCAATACACCCGGAGGTACGTGGAGAATGGTATTATACACTTACTTACGTGGAATGGTATATCACTCTCAGAATGCAACACTGGGAAGAAATGATAGCTCTTATGTTCATAAATGCTAGAACACGTCTCTAGCTTAGACCACTAAATGTTTGCATTAATGTTACAAATTCTCTTTAGCTTGATTCAATAAATTTTAAAGTTTATATTGAATTAAGTTTTAGTTTTCAAGGCTCACGATGAATTTCTCTTAAAGATCATAAAATGCAACCTAGCAAGATAAAATTAAACTTTTATTTTCAATGAAAACCTACATATGGGAGGCAAGAGAACAAAGAATATGAAACATACAAGATGAAACAAACAATATTGTTATGCAATTCCCCTAATGAAAATATTTCTAATTACAGTTTCACTCAAAAAACCCTAGATGTAATGAATGATGCATAATATTTTTCTTTTCAATTCCACTTAATTTTTGGATAAAAAATAAGATATTCACCTAATCACTGATAAAGAACACCTTTCATAATGATGATTGAAACACCAATTCCTTCAAGCAACCCAATGATCAAGAAATTAGTTTTCTAATGACCTACTAACAAGGAAAAAGAAAAACCTAAGAAAATTCTTATCAAAGGAACTCCAAACCAAAAGAAAACATGATGAAGGCTTTTGAGAGAGCTAAACAAACTGAGGGACATAAGAAAGACCAACTAGAATCAAGTTAATCAGAGAGAAAAGCATGAAAAGGGAATTTTTTGAATGAAACATGGGTCATCACAGGTGAAAAGATGTTACAAGTGCTCTGTAATGTAGGTAAAGAGAAGGACAAGGTGCTATTTAATGCTCTTTTAGTGAACCAGGGGGTGCGCTGATCAAGGAAAAGCTAGTTTCTGATATAAAAAACCAAATACATCTCAATGAAAGGTCTTCCTAGGTTCAATTCAAACTAAGTGAGGGAAGGGAATTATTTTCAAGAGGTTTAACAAGCGATAAAGTCAAGGAAACCACTAATGGAATGAATTTATCCCCAATATGGTTTTGAATTTGATACACAGAATCTATGAGTGTTGACAAAAGTATCTTCCCTACACCTAGTGGTATAGTCTAGAATAATAAAAATCAAAGAATGTAAATTTCTCCTAAGAGGAATTGGAGAATGGAAAGATGCTTACTTGTGATCCATCGTAAGGTATTTTCTCCTCTTGGATTATAAGCTCCAATCAGTATAATTAGAAATTTCACAAACAATCAACGCACTAGTAGAAAATGGTGAAATTAGTGACTAACTAACTAAAAAAGTTAGTCACTGCAACTTTTTCAAGTGAAATAGTACAAAAAATTAGAAATATTAAGAGACCCAACTAAAAAAAACTAACATAAATGACTAATTTAGTCTTGAGTTAAAATATACGACTAGCTAATAGGTAATTCTACTGAAAATGACTAACGTGAATGAGTAATTTAGTCTAGGAACAAAAATATGAATACCTAACAAGAACTACAATAATATGAATTAGTGGTTTATGTTAGTCATTTAATTGTGTCACTTCAACAATCTAAAATTACAAGTAATAGGGGATTCAAAGGCTTTTATAGAGTGGATGAAAGGTTATACTTCCTTATACACTTCCTTATTGGATAAGAGGATGATTAGAATTATGGATCTTATCAGAATATTTAGGCTTTGTTTTCTAGGTAAATCCTCTCTACAGACAAAGATGATCCCTCTAGCCCAATGAGTGGGTCTGGCAACAAACAAGACAATCTACTTTCCTAAATTACAATTGAAATGAGAGAAGAGGAAGGATACCTACCTCTTTCTAATGTTATAATGCACTCCTTTGCTGATGATCTTGATCACTTGCTCCACAGGCCCATTCCTTACAAATCACAACATTTGAATACCTGCACAAGAGGCCAAAGGCACAAAAAAGTAGACAAGTGCAACAAGCATAATTGAATGTAATCCACTTATTAGATCAAGCAACATTAAGATAAATGAAGAATTGCCACAAGCATTTATGAAAAGTGAACCAACAATTGTATATATTAAGAAATGAAATAGGAATCATACAACCTAGGCCTTGATGTTAGTAAGCACTCCTTGGGTGAATGTCCAAGTTCAAGATCAAGCGCTCCAAGCACTCCTCCAAGCCAAAGTGAATAACGTATAGGCACTATCTCAGCATAATAGTGAAAATAATCACAGACCAGCCATTTGGGAAAGGAAGAGGATGAATATATAGGTAGGGAGAGGGGGTTAGGATCTCACCAATGATAGGGAAGGTACTCATCTCAAGGAGGAAGCTTATAGGGATAAGATCAAATTGCAATATTGGGAGAATTCAACCACATCCACAATGAACAATATCCAGCTCGTCGTTCTCGAAGCCTCTAGATCATGAAGTTTCTTACCTTCTTTGGGAAAACTTTCCTTTTAGGGATCAATGGGAGTATCTAGGTAAAAACCACACTGCCAGTGCAAGGCTAGTAGTGCAACTCGCCATCAGCACGAGTAAGCAGTGTCATAGTTGCACTGGCCCTGAAATTATGGTTTTGACCTCATTTCCTTAGGGAAAGCTCAAGGCATGTTTTCATCAGGTCTTCAAGGAGGATCTAGACTGCATATCAGGATGGGTACACTGCATAATTTCCAAGCTTTGGGCACTCCAGGGTATGACACAGGGAAGTGTAGGAAGTGTTACAAAATAATGTGTAACATGGTTATATCATTTGATCACATTCGCAGGGAATTAAATTCAAAGGTGAACAAATTATCGAAAATGGGAGTCGGCCAACACCTCCTTTTGCAACACAACATGATCACCTAACCTGGGCCACAACCGACTTTAACATGACCATATTTTTACCTATAGAATTTCAAATTGGTGACCTTAACACCATGAAATACCTTAACAATACACCCTGTCATGATCTATTATATTCCCCAAGGACATAAATTACCACTAAATATTTTAGATAATTTACTTCTATTTACATGACTTATAAATTTTAATTAAAAATAATTGGTTCAATACCATAATTTCCCCTCCCTACTTTAGTCCATTGTATATGAAAATCCTTAATTACACCAAAGGTGTCCCTTTTTGAAATTTGTGAGGCTAAGCATAGTCTAATACCCTTTTCATCTCCATTTGACATTTGTCTTGATGTGCCTATGACATATGTCCAATTCTCATGATTTCCATTGTTATCAACTGAATTCTTTTATTGAGGATTGTTGGGAGACTTGCTCATGCCTGTCGAACAAATTATTGGTATATCTAGTTTATTGGTTGTTGGATATACTCTTTTTTTTTTATAGTAGTAGTTGCTAGTTTGGCCATGGACCTGGTCCAAATTACCCCAACAAATTATGGATTTAGCGCGGTAAGAATATTGGAATAAGAGAAAAAAATTATGTAAAACTATGAAAAAGAACAATCATCCACAAACATTATACAACTCTTTAAAAATTTCTAACAAACTCGAAAATATCAAAAATAAATATAATAAAAAAATATCATAATTTTTTTTATTAAAAAAATACTAAAAAACATTATTTATGCTTAAAGATTTTACACAATTTCTTTAAAAAATGTGCATTTCTTTTAAATACTTGAATCTCTAAATCATCTATTAGCTTACCTCCATTAATATTTGAAAGTTAAATTTTTACCTATTTTACATAATCAATATTCATTTCTACAAAAATACATTAACTCTAATCCAATTTTGTCTATAGTATATTATCATATTTAACCTCATTTAAAATATATTCTCATAACATAATACAGTAAAAGTTAAATATTATTTAAGTTCTTAAAAAATTATAATTATATTATAATTCCCTCCCACCTCCAAAGCTTCCATAGGTCCTATGCCCACCATTAAAATTACCCAACACCTTCTTTTTATCGATTCTACACAGTGTGCAATATGCAAGGATGAATTTGAAGTGGGAATCGATGTAAGACAAATGCCGTATGTACCATTCTATTTTCATTATTCCATAGCTTGAACAAGATAATTCTTGTCCAGTTTTTTGAGATGTGATGCCCACAGATGACGTAGAGTATGAGCAGGCTCGCTCCCATGGGCAAAGCTCTCAATGGGTTTAGAATTCTGGCGACACATCGGATGGGCAAGTTGGAAATCTTGATGGGTTTTCTTCATAGAGTATTTTGGGAACATAAAATAATAGTAATAATGAATCTTTTGGGCCTAAAATGAGCTCTAGAAATATCATGGGTGGTACTATTTGTATTGCCCCAAATCAATGAAAAGCTTCTAGTGGTGGTGGTTCTGTTGTTATATTTTTCTATCCACAAAGCAACTAATGTCAATGGTAGTGGTAGAGGGATAAGAAGTTTGAGGTCTCTCTTGCAGGGCCATTTAGGGCTTCCTTTTCAACAACTCAACAAGCTCAAGATGAAACAAGCTCCGTCCTACAAACAACGCTGAGACTATTTCTAGCAGATGAGACGAGGGAAATGATGTTCATGGGAAAAATTTAGCTACTTTGAGGGTAGAGGATGATGGTGATACTCTTATATCTGAAGCAAGAGAGGGAGACTTGGAATGATGGTTTGTAGCTTATATCATGCAACTGGGAATAGCTAGAGTTTGACTTTTTAAAGGTATGATTTTTGGGTCATTTAAGAATTCCATGTAAAGCATGAAATAAAGACTAGTTCAAATATTTTCCTGTTCACACACTGAAAAAAATATTTACAGCTTGGGAAATTTTATTCATCACCTTAGTTTTCATTATTGTGGAATACTACTATTACAGTCAATAGGCTGCAATGGTCATCAACATATCGAGTTATTGTTCAATGAATGATGCTAATTCTCTACTGTTAAGGGATTCTAAGGTAATTGTTAGGAAAATTTTACATGTCATTAGATCAATGCATCTTTCTTTGCAAAATTTTTGAGGCATAGAGAATTACAATCAAAGCAACATATTGTTCTGAATGTGGCAATATAATGGTGACAATTCTTTGATTTCAGTTAAGAATCTAGTTTGGTTAAACTCTCCAATATCATAGATTGAATTGAAGCACCTTTGCTACTTAAATTATCCCACACACCAATTCTAAGCATGAAAGTTTTCAAGGCCTCCTTAAGAAGTTGTTCTTTTGATCAATGGAATGAACTATGACTTCTTGCAACCTGGTTCAATCATCTCTATAATTATTTTATGGAATATTAATTACTTTCTTAAGATTTTCTCTCAATACCAATTAGAAAAAATGAAAATAAATATTTTATGGGAATGTAGCAAGATCAAATCTCATCATATGAACTGTTGAAATCCAAGCCTTTAAGATAAATATCTCTTCAGGTAAGCATTCTTCTACAAAATTTATATTCCAAGGACTCACTTAGAATTATAATGTGTTTATGAAATATCTTATATGAATCTACACTTCAACACAACTTGTGGTGTTTGGGGAATTCAGACTTTCAAGTACCTTCTTCCTAACCTCAACTCCAATAGAACAAAAGCCTTTACCCTCATGTACAATTAGATATTGAATGGTCCATTATACTCCCAAACATTCTTAGTTGTTGTTAAATGATGCATTACTATTTCCTCCTGTTAAATTCTAGACCAATTTAAAATGGGCATCTTCTCTGATAACGTTTCTTATCTCTTGAATAACATGTTTAGGGGTACAGGGATTTTCCAACGGAATATAATTCATGCACTGAAATATGAATTCAAGAGATAGATCATCCTTCCCTAGTATAGCCATCCCTTTTGTAAGGTTTGAGTCCTTGACTCTTTTTTTCTTTGCTATCACTTCCTTGTTATTTTTACTTTGTTTCGGATAGGAATTCCTAGAGATGTGAAAGCTCCTAGAGCCTTCTTTAAATGGATCTCCTAGGTTTGCAAGATTCTCCCCTAGCAATGGAGATGATTTTAGGCATAGATAGTGGAATTTTTTATCAGTCAACTCCATCCTACTTATACAAGGACAACGTTTAGCATTTGTTTGCAGATTTTGTCCAAGGATAATTGTGCCATCAACAAAGAGTTGATGAGAGATATACTTGATCTCGAAAGTGAGGAAATTCTTAAATTCCGTAAATTAGAGAAAAGATGTAAATTTATGTGAGTCTCCTCAAGAGGGTTGTAATTGGAGTGTCCCCTAGCGGGTTGCACCTAAGGACCAAAATGCGAAATATCCTTCAAAGATCTTTTGTATCTAGAAATGATGATTCTTATTCAAATATGAGATTTTTTTTCTAAATATTTCATTTGTTGAGAAAATTGATCAACAAATAATAAATTTGCACAAATAACTAACGTGATTTTCCACTCGTCTTTCTTATTCTAGTTCCTTAATAGGTTATTTTTTCATAATCATGCATCAAACTATTTCTTGATTTTCTGAATTTATCTCCGAAAATTGTATTAGAGAAATAATATATTTGGAATCTGGGAGATTGGAGACCAAAGAAGAACTGTGTTAGAGAGCTAAGGATGAGACCGAGAAATTTGGGCATGCTCAGGAAATAGTTTTTATCAATAGAAGCTAAGTTTAGTTAAGCGAAGCACTTGTAGGGTATATGATACCCAACATTAGTGTGTTATGTATTGTTTTGACAGGGTATACATATTATTTTGACAATATTTATAAAAAATCACTATAACTATTGGAAAGTGAAATAAGAGTATATTTCATCATTTTTCAGAAGACCTAAAAGGGAGCTACCATTTTTGTATCTCGATCAAGGCTTCACCTTTTCATACAACTTGCTAGGGTTGCATGAGGTTCCCTCCAATTTAGGGTTCTTTTCCTTGGTTGTAACTAGAGTTTGTTGGTCCATTACTTTGCCTAGAACCACTATTTCCAAACTAAAATGTCTTGCGTACTGCATCAAATTTCTTATATAGCATGTTCAAGTCCTTGATGATGGCCTACTATTGCTCACCCTTTTCCTCTACAACCTATAAAATGAGGGATTTGTTAATATTATATGCGTTTATCATTCATAAAACTTGTGTGTCTCTAGTCTAGGATTCTGGAACTCGAACTAGATATCTCAAAGTTGGGTATCTCCCTCCTCTTACTCCTAATTTCCTTCTCCATTCTAGCTATTTCTTGCTTCATGCCTTTTGGAAATCAACTATGTCAGTTCCTTGCTACTTTCATAGCCTCAACTTGAGCCCGATGATTCTTTGGTTTGGCTTTCTATGGGGGTATGCTATTTTACTCTTTCCATTCATTATATGCATTTCCTTAAACAAATATCATAATGGAAAGTAACCCTTAAAATAGGAACACCCAAAATATATTTAGAAGACAATTAACTCATGACAAACAAAAAACATATTGCCATAGTATTTAGCTTGAACTCTCAAGAAAATAACCAGAACCTATTCATATAGTATTGATTATTTTTCTTGCCATCCTATGGTATTATTTTTATTCTGAATAGATATCTCACCATGCTTGCTTATTCTTTAGCTAAAAATATAAGGTTGGGCTTGCATGAGAAAATTGAAGGTTCCTTCAACATGATAAAAAGATGGAGTCCCATGAGGGTTTATGATCTTTATAGGGAGTTTTCCTTTCAAGCCTCTTAAATAATGCTAATTAAACATAATTACTTTCCATATCAAGATTATTTTGTATTGTGAAGTGTATCCTATCGTAGATAGTCAATTTTACTAACATATCGTTGAATTTTAAGTAGGAGTAACTTACTATTTTGGATTCCTTATCTGGCTTTGCGATGGGATAAATATCCTTCTTGAATGAGTAAAACCTTGTAACTATACTTTTTAGCTAAACTAGGACCATGAATGTGAATAGATATTCATAGTGAATGAACATATCTAAGGAGATGTGTGAATGATACCAAGTCAATAGAGATAATGGGAGATGACCTCATTGGGTAGACAAAAATGTCATTATCAACTTATTTTGGAGTGATAGTGGTGATTTAATTTTGATTTCTTACAAAAGTATGTCACAAGGAAAAATATATTAGAGACAATGACACTACCACCTAAAGATAGGTCTTTCACAGATGTATTTGTGACATAAAGAGGCATAATTCCACACAAATAACTCACTTTTTTCTAATATGGTTGACTAAATGGAATTTTTTGGGTCCAATTATTGCTTGTGAAGCTTATCATTAATGTCAAATATCTTCTTCTTAAGTCATTTTTTCATGCATGAATCTTATTTTTCATCTAAACCATCCTTTCTCCTACATCTGCTATTGCTTGATGATTGCTTTATTGTATTGGGATACCACCTAGGTTATAGATGTTGCACCTAGCATGGATTTCTTGGGGTCACCTCAATTGTAGTTTCTCTAATTTTCGTGGTCGGTTTCTTCCCAAATTCACTATTTTATGTAGTTTTTGATGTATTTCTTTGAAACCTTATCCAGACCTGACTTATGTAATTTCTCCAATTCATGGGACAAAAGGACTTTTTCCTTGTCTTTTTCATAGGATATGGCTTCCCGAAATTACCCATTTTAGACATAGGCTTCTTCTTCCATCCCCCATTTTTTTTATACTTCTCCCTGCTCCATTCTAATAGAGTTCCAATAAATCTAGGAGAAATAGTGTGAATTTTAATTCATTAAGACAAAAAATTGTAGACGGAAAACTGTAGAGTTATAATTTCATCCTCCTATTACATCTTATGGGTGACAGGGAGGTTGAATTAAGCAGATTTATCATTCTAAGATTTTGAGATAGAAGAAATCACATCTCTTCAATTTTTGGCCTTGATGAATATCCTTTAGAGTCTAGATACTGGGATCCCATCTTTTAAAATCATTTTTTCAAATTTGAAAATCCAAGTAAACATTTTATCCCCACGGTAGGTTTTACGCTTGGATTTACTAATTAATTTTTGGTGATATTGATCATCCAAAATATTTATTCTTCAATATATATGTGTATTTGTCATTCTAGATTTAAATTCTCTTCCAATTTTTTCTCTTAGGTCACCTCCCAACCTCAATTTTCCTTCAACTTGAGAGTTTAAATACTCTTAGATCTCTATTCTTAAAACTGGAGATTTTTTTTTCTCTGTTCTCTATTCTTTGTTCTATTCTTAGTTTTTTTTTACTTTAATTCCAAAATCTAGAGGACCACAAATGTCTCTCATAGTTCAACTTCATACCAACATCAACAACATGATTGCAATCTTCAGCTACTTCCCCATAGCCTCTAAGTCAGGCCCTCCATCTCTACAATGTACCCATAATATATTTTACTCCCTTAATTGATCCAACATTATTTTAGGTTGGTTATGCTATCTACCACTATGAAGGTTCTAAGTGGAAGTTTTCATCATTCTCCTGGAGCTCATACATAGACAGAAGAATGAGGGTGGATCAAAGTTCTCCATGAGATGATACCTATTTCTTATAGGCTTTGGTAATAAATTATGGATTGTGAGAATACATAGGGTGGTATGTAATTTTTTCCTTGCAAACCTCTCAAATCTTTTACTTCAAGTGACAATCAACTGATTTGGGATAATATAATTTTAATAATTACAGGTAGCTTCATTCTCTCATAAAGTTTGAGGAGTGAGGGTGGGATGGATGGAGTTTATAATTCATGGCATATGATGAATTAGAGAGGATGACCAATTGGATCTCCCACAAATGCCTCTTGAATGACTTTTATGAGCTCTAATACTTTTATGGTTCTCCCTCTCAGTGGTTTTATTAACTATCCAATCTACAATTTTATTGGTTGACCTTCTACTATGGCAAAAATAGATGCTCAACCTGTCCTTAGCTTGTTCAAGTTAAGTTATCCTGTTTTTTATAAACTAATCACTTTATTTTCCCATGGATTTTCCTAACATAATTTCAATGAGTAATTTGGAGCCCCATTCAACCTCTACTACATAGATTTTATTCCTGATGCAAAGATGGATCCTTTTTGTTGAAGCTCAATCATTTTTAGGTATATATGTTTATGCGACAACATCCTTGGTAGTCTACCCTTTTAGGGATAGTGGTGAATATTATTTGATGTAATTCTTACTATGTACTTTTGGAGAGATGGAAATTAGATCACATCCACCTTAGCTACACTAAGAAAGAGCTGAGGTCCATGCTAATAGCCTGGACATGGGTGGGCATTGTAGTGTTTGTAGGTCCACATGGTGGGACATTAAATATAGATAATGCATTGACTGCATCAATATGATTTTCACACACACCCATTTGTATTTAGGCCTGATATTGACTTGCGGGTTCCTAAGCTTGAGGATCCATCAAATGTACACAAATCACTAAGTTATGAAATATAGAAATAGGGGATATTCATGATCAGGAGCTAAAAAATTTACAAAAACTTTAAAGTTGTCATAATGTTGTGGAACTTAAATGATTGTCTAGATATCGTCGTCCTAATTTCAGCACAACTTGTTTTATGGAAATCCGATATCATATGGTCAAGATATTACATTCTGATAATTTTTCCAAATAAGCGAATTAAAAAAAATCGACAACCCATTTAGCAGTTTGTACTACTAACATGGCGTTGACTCGACAGGTGAGGTGGACATTTACTTAGTCAAATAATTATCTAGTGAATAGGGTGGTGCCAAGTGGCACCTTTTTAGTGGTCCAAATGGAAAGTATTGTGTGGTTCATGGAATTTTGTGGTGGCCAACCATGGGGTGACACGTGGCCCAGTCAGAGGCTACCACGTGGCAGCCTGGGAGGCCACCAAAATGGTTGTATGGACTTGACAAAGGCAGTGGGAGTCAAATTGTTGACCTCCCAACACACAACAACTTTTATTACCACTGCACCATGGAGTTGTCACTTAACCCTATTATCTGGGGACAATATTTATGTTTTAATGCCATGCAGTTTAGCTAGTCAGGCAGAATTAACCACCCCCCATGTGAACATAGTCGATCAATAAATGGTTTAACCACCACCGCTAGTTGTTGTTTCCTTACCTCTAGCCCTAACCATCGGGTCTTTTCCATGTGAACACATTCCCCAACATTTAATGTGACTGCCAGAGGGAGGGGGCTGGCATCGGGGGCTAGCCCCTCAGTGCATGCCCCCCCATATGTCCATTTTTTTATTTTTAGCCCTTAGTGGAAAAATTAACCATTTGAAAAATCCGCCTAGATTTCGGTGGATTTAATGGCCCATTAGCAGAAAATGGGGCGAAATTGTAGGATGATGCAAGATTTTGGGCAAGTTTTGGAGGAAATAGTGGAGAAACTAGGAGACGTCATAACTTCTATTTTCGACCAAATTGGGTCCAAAAAGAGGCTAGGTATCCATTTTTGGACGTTTTGGACTCATTCTAGTAGGTTTTACAATCAAATGAGCACTTCTAAATATACCTTTTTTTTATTGAAGTCTATGGGTGCCATGGTCAACTAGAGAGTTGAATCGGTTTATGGAGGAGTTTGAAGATGGAGATGACCTGCAGGGGTTTTCCAGTCTCCATGTGCTTTTTACAATAGCTATTACATTAGCGTTGTAGCTCTTATTCCTCTTTTCTCTATGTGTTTTGGAGAAGAGACTTGTTTATGTACTTCAAGTGGATTGTGGTACTGTTGATGTTCTTCGAAGTTGGAGTATGAGGTCTTGGTGCAAGATGCCTTTGTCAGCTGAAACTTTACATGTTTGACTGTAGGTTTACATGTATATGGAGTGATAACTCTTGCAGAAGTTGTTTCTTTGAAGGAGAAACTAACCATTCCATTTCTCAACACTTTATGTACTCTTCTTTTTCTAACATTGAGCATAAACATTAGAGCTGATCCAAGGAGATGTAGCCCAGGAGGGGTGAACTCCTTTAAAAATGGTTGGTGTATTATTGATTGATGCATGCTTACATTCAGTTTTTTGATTTCATGTTTAAAGTTTTTCATGAAATTAACACACATAAAAGCTCATGTTTTTACTTGCTATTTTGGAGTACAAACCTGAAGCACATTTTTGTACTCTGATGAGGATCTTAGCATAGAAAACTAATATTCCACATTTAGATCAATGCAACTTTAAGCTTCACAAACTGGGAACTACATATCAGACCTAGGTCTATATAGATTTGTGCTCGATGTAGGGGCAATATATTATTGACCCATTTATGGGAATTGTTCTCGATGCAGGGGTAGTAGATTATTGACCCATTTATGGGAGTTGTGCTTGATGCAGGGACAGTAGATTATTAACCCATTTATGGGAGTTTTTCTTGATGCAGTGGAAGTAGATTATTGACCCATTTATGGGAGTTGTTCAATCTGTTAATCATGAGGAGCTAGGAATGGGTTTCAGAACCAAATGGAAAGAAGAGAAATTACAGCAAGACCATGAAGCAAGATTCCTATGAATCATTTGCCATGGATAAGTGTAACAAAAGTAGAGATTAAAGCTTTGAGAAGTCGCCCAAATTTTGTTAATTCTTCCATTGCACTTAAACAAGTTTGATTTTATAGTGTGCCAAAGTCTTGATAAAAGTTAGCTCAAAAGCCATTAAAACTTGATCCCTTATTATTTTGTAATGAAAACATAACTTCTTATAGTCTTCTTCAGTGATGAGTGCCCTAAGATTCTTGTTGACCTCGATGCTTATAATATTTGGGATACGTTTTCACATAGCTCATTGCTTTTGAGGGTTGTCACTAGGTTCCATTAACAAATTCTTAAAAAACTTGTGTCCTTACATATTTGTCCTTTCATCACACTATCATTTTCCTTGATAATTTGGGAGATTCTATTATGGGTTCTTCTGCTTTGGGTGGCCTTGTGAAGAAATTTGTGTTTCTCTCCCCTTCCTTGAGACACAAAATTCTTGATTTGTTCCTCCATAAATCTTTCTCCCTTTGATATATATTGTATAATTTTACTTTTGAACATTTTTTTAATGTAGCAAACCTCATTTTCTTCTACTTTGTCTTGGAGTTTATTCATCTCAACCTCGGGTTTTGCTTTTTTGTTGTAGATCTTTCTGAAAGTCTGCTTATTACCTTATTTTAAGATTCTGATGGATTTTATGCATAATTTTTTTTATCCCATGAAAAATATTATTATTTCCTCATCCACCCATTCCTACATTTTTATTTTCCAAATCAGGTTGGGTGAACTACATATTCACAAACTTGAAAGGGATATTTTTTAGTTTTCCTTGAGATGATAATGCTTCCTTTAAATTCAAATATTCAACTTCAAACCCATAATCATGCCAATATTCACTTATTTGTAATATATTGAATATTTCCAACACAAAACCTTACCCTTTTCTTATGGTATTCCTAGTATAATTAACATTCTTTGGTTCCACATCTACCGAGGAATTCCTATTTAATGGAAGATGTTAATAATGATTTTTTTTTCTTATCAACCCTTCAATTTTTATGAGCACCCCTAATAAAGTTCATGCTAAGGTACATGGCAGGTTTGGGAGATTTTCCCTTTCCATTGCAAGAATATCCTTTCACTTATCTCCTTGAAGCACCAAATTAGGTCCATACACATTTGTCACATAGAAACTAAGATCCCACACTCTAGAAAAAGCTAAGTTGGTGTGATCCAAAATATTCCTTGAAAAAAACATCTATGTTACACCTAGGACTCATCCATATTCATATTCCTCTTGATTGCCTAGCCAATTTTTGTATATTCATGTTTCTTATCTGCATACATAAATTTTCGCAATATCATTCTAATTTCTAGCATTTTTGTTTCATGAATAACTATAATGTCATGCTTTTCTAAATGAACCTTTCCCCCGTGGCTTCTCCTCAATTCAGTGCCTATGTGATAGATATTCCAAGTCAGAATCTTAACAGGAAGACCACCAAATAAACTTTTTTAACAGGAATTATAAAACATGTTGAATTTTGTGGGAAACTTTGGGACCTCCCATAGAGTTTGGAAGTGTTAATTTAAAACTGACATTTGAACCACTGCAATCATTGGAAATATTGATTGGATAAGAATCAATATATTTTCCATACATAGAATTTTGTTTACCTATGGATCCAACATGAGTTTGATATTATCAACAATTTGTGCCCACTCCAATGTTCTACAATTTGTTAAAGAGGGGGAAACAATGATACATTGTTGGTAAATCATTTTTTCGAAAACCCATAATTTCATCAATCTTTATCTGAATAGTTTGGTTGGTTATGATCCTAAAAACCTTTGATTTTCTAAAACATTATCTTTCGACCAAATGCATATTTGAAAGTCTATAGAATTCTTAGTATGTGCCTTGCCTCCCAAAAAATTATTTTCTCTTGGTAATAGGCTATATCCATGAATTGAGCTTGAGTCATGGCTTTATTTTGGAGGAAACCTTAAAGACATAGTTCTCCCTTGTTCTCTTGCTTTTGTGATAAGGCCTTTCCCACAGCTTCTATCAAGATTATAAAAAAAGAAGGATAATGGACAATCATGGTTTATACTTATTGATTGTTTCAAATATTTGGAAGGGCCTCCCATTACGGGAACATTAAAAGATCTAGTTAATAAGTACTCAAGCAACCAGTTCACCCACTCTGAATAAAAATCAAATTTTAGAAAATTTTCTCTTAGAAAATACCACTTCTATGTCAGATGCCCTCACCAATTCCATTTTCAATAACATGTCACGTTCTTTCTTGACCTTGATACAATGGTTGGATTCTTGTAATAGAGACAGTTTGTCTATAATTGTCTTCCAACAACAAAAACTTTTGAACACTCCAATATCAAACTGATTAGGATTGGATTCAGCCTTGTTTCTATAATCTTTCTGATGATTTTATGTGTGATGTGTTACACATGGAAATCGCCTAAAATAGTAAAATTTTATGGTCGTTTCTTAGTATGCGCCTGTAGTGGGTCTCTAACACCCAAAAAATGTGATAGCATTGGTGTTTGAGAGTTTAGATGTATTTATTTCAAGAAATTCAGGATATAATGATTGTAGTCTATGTATAAGGGGACAAGCCTACCTCTATGTAATAGAGATAGATATATAATGTGCTCAGAGGAGCCTTGGTATGCTTGTTGCATTAATCATTGGCTAGAAAACATGGTTTTGACCTATGTGTTGCATTAAAGATTAGAGGAGAAGCTAATAAATAAAGAGATTGTGTTTATGATGCCACAGGTTATGTATTCATGTTCATTTCTAATCCGTTATAATTATTTTTTAAATCTCTCTTTATTCCTCCAATTATAATGTTGTGTCGAAGAATATATTTCTTAGTTTCTAATAACACTTTTACATATCCTGAAAGTATTATTGGACTTACCTATGGGCTAGAACGAAATGTGTAAATCTACACATGTGTAGATTGGAGGTGTCTTCATCAGTTTTGTAGATCTGTGCCTATAGCAGCTAGAGGAGCCTCACCCATTTGGAGTCAGTTCCATATTTGTGTAGTGTACAGTCAGAAAAGATACATCAATTTTGATATTAGATCAACCCCAAAAAAATCCCAGAGGGGAGTCCATTTGAGCTGGGAAAGGAGAAGCATGATTAATGTTGGACTTAGAATGATGCAGATGAATAACTGTGAAGATGAATGGAATTGAAGAAAAATTCTAGTAGGATGAGTTAGAAGATGAACAAGAGAATGTGAGAATCCCTATTGGAGGTGTTGATCCCATAGAAAGTTAGCATCCTTAGGCTCATGTAATTAGTATCAAAATATTATCTTCCAATCTGCATTTCTTATTGTTTAGTTAATTTTCTTAGTAGGAGTAATAGTGAAGCTTCCGTTGCTACAACATTTGTGGATCCATGCATTGCCACATAATTGACACGTTGCTATAGAATTAATGCACTACTATAGAATCTCTAAAGACAAATGCATGGGAATTAATTGGGACAGTCAAAGGGAGATTCACCATGCACTACTCTTGGAAATTCATTGAGACAACTTAGGAGGAGGTGAAGTTCCACTAACATTGTTGGACTACCACATGAAATTAACAGTTTTAGGGTCAGTTATAAATCTAGTGAATTAACTGAAGAGAGTTTAGTCCCAAAAATTTGCAATGGGATAAGAGAAGGTCCAACTCTAGCTCTATAATAGAAGAAGGGTTTCAACTTCAACGAACTAAAAGAAGAAGAAGAGAATGAATATCAGCTCATGTTTAGGGAAGTCTAAGACTGAATGCCAATTTGTTCATGCTATTCTAAAGCAATATGAATTGTGGACAGACTACAACATCCAAGTTGCAATTCACAAGCCCAAATTGACATATTTTCAATAAGGGTTTCGGTTGTCCTTTTTTTCTAATGTTATTTCCATTATTAATTATATCATATTTAGTTTTGTAGCATTTATATATTGTGACTTCTTAAGTACACTACTTGTTGGGCAGCGGATCCCCCCATAGTGGATTTTTGGGGCTTAAAGCCCAATTTTGGGTCAATGTAATGTAAAGACCCGCAAAATGTCGGCACGGAGTGCGAAAGTCTAGGGTAGTCCACCCTAAAAATATTGTAATTTAATATAGAATGTGTCAGCCTACCCATGGTCGACGGATCATGGGAATGTATAAATAGAGTGAGGCTCTAAGTGTAGAAGGTAGTTTTTGAGGATTGATCTTAAGTGATATGGGTTTTTGAGTGTGATATTCGCTTTAAGTCTGTAAGTCTAAGTCTTGGGTCATAGTAGTAGAGAAAGGCTCTGCAGCTCAGTGCACAGAGGCCTGGTAGAGTCTGAAACTGTGTGCGCGGACCGCTGTAGCTGAGTGCATAGGGTGGAGTTGGGATTGTAACCGAACAAAAATTTAATAAAATCTAAGTTGATTATGAAATATTGTGCATCTGTTCGTAGATCTGTATGTTTATGCTTCTGTTGTTTTTTTATGCATCTCTTTACATTCTATGATTGTGCGCACTTGTTATGAATGTTGAATGATTGATAAGATTACTGGGCCCACAAAATTAAGTCAGATCTATAATAATAACACATTAAGGGTAGAGGATCTAGATAGCACCCCTTAACGCTTTGTAAGAGCTACACAAAGGTCAGACAGCTACGTGGAGCAGCGCAAGCATGTAGGATCGGTTCATGAACTTGCCAGACTTCATCCGGACATCCCTAGGGTGCAGAAACCTGGTTCCGGCACCCTCCCATACCACCTCGAGTGAGACCTCAGTCCGCGCTCAGCAGGCTATTACCAAAAGGGCCTATAGTTTCAGCATTTGTTTGGCTAAATCATTTCTAAACCTAGCTTAGGCCCCAACAAGCCAACAAATGGTTCCGTTGCCATATCAATTTGCACACATTCAAGGTAAACAATTTAGTTTTGTTGTGTGACAGCAAGTTCGAAAAATTTCGTGGAAAACTTAGAATGCATTGGTTGGGACCATATGTGGTAAAGGAAGTCACGGATGGAGGTGTGGTCCATCTAGTCAAACTTAATGGACAGCCCTTCCCAGGAAATGTAAATTTCAGTTGTCTGAAGCCCTACACTGGTTGGCCAGCTATCTGACTAACTAAACAAAACTACAGTCTTCGTGACTCGAGGAGTCGGACCGAGGTGTGGGACTATAAACACAGGTACTGGAAGTCGGCATCACAGTAGAGGATCAAGTCAGATGCAGATGATTCTGAAGTAGAAAGGGAGCAAATCCAGACAATGGCAGCATGGTGAGTTGCGGACCTTCACAATGCGCAGGAACGTGGACTTCGTGCAAAGATCACTGCACCAACCGAGTGAATTGGGATGAGTCACGATGATTGTGTTGGGGACTTGTTGGGCAGCAGATCCCCCCATAGAATATTTTTGGGGCTTAAAGCCCAGTTTTGGGTCAATGTAGTGTAAATACCTCGCAAAATGCAAGCGCGGAGTGTGAGAGTCTATAGTAGTCCACCCTAAAAATATTTTAATTTAATATAGAATGTGTTAGCCTACCTATGGTCCACAGACCATGGGAATGTATAAATAGAGCGAGGCTCTAAGTGTAGAAGGTAGATTTTGAGGATTGATCTTAAGTGATATGGTTTTTTGAGTGTGATACTCGCTCCGAGTCTACAATTCCGAGTCTTGGGTCGTAGTAGTAGAGAGAGGCTCTACAACTGAGTGCACAGAAGCCTGGTACAGTCTGCAGCTATGTGCGCAGACCCCTGCAGCTGAATGCATAGGGTGGAGTTGGGATTGCAACTGAACAGAAGTTTAATAAAAGCTAAGTTGATTCTAAAATATTGTGCATCTGTTCATAGATCTGTATGTTTATGCTTCTGTTGTATTTTTATGCATCTCTTTACATTCTATGATTGCGCGCACTTGTTATGAATGTTGAATGATTGATAAGGATACTGGGCCCAAAAAATTAAGTTAGATCTATAATAATAACACATTAAGTGTAGAGGATCTAGATAGCGCCCCTTCACGCTTTGTACAGAGCTACACAAAGGTCAAACAGCTTCACGGAGCAACGCAAGCACGAAGGATCAGTTCGCGAACTTGCGAGACTTCATCAAGACATCCCGAGGGTGAAGAAACCTGGTTCTAGCACCATCCCATACTAGCTCGGGTGAGACCTCAGTCCGCGCTCCACGGACTGTTCCAAAAGGGGTGATAGTTTTGGGATTTGTTTAGCTAAATCACTTATGAACCTGGGCTAGGCCCCAACAAGCCAACACTACTTTTGTGGTCGCTACACTCTACGAGTGCCAATGTAGTTCTGTCATTGTACTAGGGAATTATAGAACCGTGTGATGCATCAAGTGGTGTTAGAGCAAGGTTTACCTCTGGTTCAAAATTTGTAGAATTATTAGAACTAATTCTCTCTTGAAAGTTGGTTTCCACAAGATCAATTCGTGTGCAACTGTGGTAGAAAGGAAATAGGTAGAGGGTTGCTTCAACTTGAATTTAGTGGTGGGAGGTAGTGTAAAAGGAAAATGAGTTCCTAATAGATATAAAGATTCTTCACTCTATCTTTAGGGACTCCACCAACCCTTGCCAACCCAAGGTTACATTTGGTTGCTATGTTAAAGTCAATTTTAATAATCTCATCCTTAAGAGGGATCTGAGTGACTTGAGGATTTGGTGTATCCTTTCTTTGTTCTACTTTAATGGGACGATTTTCAATATTTCTTACATTAATAGGTCATTAGCTTATGAAACTAAGAGAATGTGTATAATTTTCTCATCAAAGTGTCGTCATGCATTTTAGTTATCCAGTAGAAAGTTAAAGGTAGCATACAAGATGTTTATTTAGGATAGATAATAGCTTCATATGTTCTGAACAATCATTTTTTTTCAAACGAGATAATGTTATATGTTATTGCACAAACTTCTTTATGATGGAAACTTTCAACTGCAATCTCATACCCTTATTTTTCATATGAAGCTAGCATAGTATTCATTGAATATTATCCCCTGTTGTGTTTCCTGTATATATATTCAAGTATGTATATGTAATGTCCATTTTTATGGAAAGATGTAGAAGTAGTATATAAGAGGGCATAGGAAGCGTATAAAGTGTTTATTTGGAAAAAAAATAAAATTAACTTCATATATCCTTCAATAATTTTTTAAAGATGAGATAGTATTATATACCATGTAATAGTCTTCTTTATGATGGAAAGATCTAATTTTAAACCCACATCCTTTTCATATGAAAGTAGCCTAGTATTGGGGTGAATCACTCAGTGTCTTTCCCTTCTTATGTTGTCAGCACATATTGAGGAAACTATCTAGAAGTGAGATTGGTTCTCTGATAAGTTGTAGAATCTATATATAACAGGGTATATGGTAGTTCATTTTGTGCGCACCATCCCATCCCATCTCCCCAAAAAAGGAAAAACACCCCTTCCTCCTAGCCATTCCCTATCTATTAGTGACCTGATTCCAATACAATTTTCTGGGTGGTTGTATTTCCAATATGGAAATGGGCCATAATCTAAGTTGTACAAGTTTCTGGAATGAGGGAATTTCGGCGAAATGGGTATGAGTGTATGGAATATTTAGAGGCTTTGCCTAAATTTCAAGGGAATGGAAATTTGGAAGTGCAATATCTCTCTCTCTCTCTCTCTCTCTCTCTCTCTCTCTCTCTCTCTCTCTCTCTCTATATATATATATATATATATATATATATATATATATATATATATATATATATATATATATATATATATATATATATATATATATATATATATATATATATATATATATATATATATATATATATATTTATTACTTTTTTAAAATCAAAGAAAAACCGAAAAAATAGGAAAGAATTTCAAAAATACATAGGCACATATATTTCCCATGTATGTAACTTATTACATTTTTGTTCCTGAAGGAAAATCATAATTTCCATTAAGTGTAGTGAAAATTACATTTTTCCATATGCACGTTGTGCATGCCAAAATTTTGTTTTCTGAGAAAATGGTCAGACATAAACAATTAAAATTGGGATTTAATGCCCATATCATGTGCCATCGCAGAAAATTTCCATAGATAAATACATATCAACTTATTACATATTAATAACATTCATGATAACACAAGGCATTAGAGTATTAATAGTTGTTTACAAGTTAGTAATGATGAAGGGTTAGAAGAACCAAGTAAAGATAAGTCCAAGGCAAGTGGTAGTTACAAGTTATTTGATGTTAACAATAAGTTGAAGAAAAGTGAAGGTAAATTGAAAAGGTTTCTAAGATTGAAACTGGAGTCAGATTTCACTAGATTTAATAAGGGAAAAAACTTTATCCTTCATATGGAATATCCAACAACAGTTGTTCCACCAAAAATAGTAGATTTGGTCGCCAAATTTGTTAGCAAGAAAGGAAGACTGCAGGTGGTATCAAGCAATACAAAATGCAGATAGCAATACCATTAGATTATTGGTATTCCATAAAGAAGAGTGGCACGATTACCTCATCAGTGATGATTTCACTCATTTATATGATGGAATCATGTGATACTATATGACTTCATGAATCCATAATACTTCTAAGCAGTGAACAAGTCCAATGCAATAGGGAAGACCTAATTCCATTCATAAGAAAAATCTCTGCAGCACCTTGCAAATGAGTATGCAAATAATCAATATGATTTTTCAGTGAGAAATATTCCTAACACAATATTCCATGAACCACGCACTAGATTACTTATTCAATGGAAAGTATTTTTTCCACACAGACATCAGTGTCAACAACAAGCAAAATATTTTTGAAATTAGACTAGGAAATGGGAAAACATATAGTAGAACATTGCCTAGACCTGAAACATTCAGAAAAAGGCACAGTAATATGAGGTACCATGCTAAAAATAAAACCAAAATTAAAAGGAATAATTTTAAAAAAATGTGATTTGAGACATCAAAAAATGTTAAAAAACAATGCACATTTGTGGCATCAAAAGGCACCTATTTGGGTAGCAGAGGTGGAGGTGTGAGATGAAGAAAGATTCTAATGTTTGAGATAAATAGAATAAGTAGAGGTTAAAAATGCATTAAATATTAAAAGGATGAGATCTTGGGTATCCTCTCATCCTTCCCGGTGGGGAGATTGACAAATACCGTTGAGACTATTTTAATGATGCTAAACCATAAATCAGTTTCACAGGTTCTTAGAGCACGAGAGTGACCAACTCCATACCGTTCCAGAGCAAGGTTCTCCTGACATGTCTAACTACATCCCAATCCCATAGGAGTAGAGAGAGACATATTCAAAGTTTATTCCTTTTGACCACAGATGTTAGGAGTATCCCTTGCTCATACATCCCCCTAGGATCATATGATTGGATCCATTGTTGGCGCCAAGGAGCTTTGACAATGCCCCTGTATCTAGTTCACCTTCCTTTCCATCAATCATTGGACTTAGGAGCTCCTAACATATCTAGACCCATTGCAAGACCTTACCATCTCACTCACTCATTATTTTTTAGCAGGCCATTGATCCGTTTTTTGGAATATCAGTAGGAAATTAATAAATTTACTTACAGGGTTCAGTGACAACAATTGTAGGTAGCATTTAAATTCCCAGTAATGGTGTCACATGTAGGGACATGCAAGTAAGAAGTGTCCAAACTATCCCTAAGGTTGGTAGTGTGCAAGAAGCACCCAAAAGAGTGGTGTGAATCTGAGAATGGGCCAGCTGAAATGTTTTGGATTCTCTCAAGGCCATTAGTGGTCATTTCAAAACATTTCATTACTGATTCAAAGCCATGGGTATGGGTCCCCTAAAACCTATAAGTAGTTCTTGTGTAATCATGGTTGTAAATTTGTAATCCACAATCTACTTAAATTTTGTAGGAAATATAATAAACATATCCAATTATAAGTTTGTTTTTCCATTGTTTCCTTAATTTATGCCCTCCAATTGTAGGGGTGCTAGTATTGAAATTTGATTAGATATCTTAGACATTATCTTCCATGCATGTCTGGAAAGATTTCATAATTTACTTACATACATTCTACTTGTGGATATATAAGTCAATTTCTACACTTAGTCCTGATTTCATATGTTAGTGTGTCACTCTCTTAGATCACTTTATAGTGTATCATGTGGATTATGCATCGACGACAATGTTGCATAGGTGGACTTATTCCTACTTCTGGGATGCATCCTCTAGATTTTCCCCTCCTCTTGGACCACAAGGGGAAAGTAGCTATTTTGAATGAGACATCGCTAAGGATGTGTGATCCTCTCCCACATTGTCTAAATGTTTCTTTCTAGAAAATGGGATGTTTGGGAGACGTCTTATGATGGTTTTGGGGACTTATCCTAGATCCTCTAGATGGTTCTTTCCAAAACAAGGAGTTTTAGGAGATCTATTGGGATGGTTTTAAGGACATTTGAATACCCACTATAAAAAATAATGCCTATTTGGCTCTAATTCTCAAATAAAAATATTCACCAGTTTTTCTACATTCAAACTTGGACAAATATCAGCTATGGATTGCATGCCTGAATACTATGTAGTATGTTTTTGTAATGAGGGCTAATTTCCTTCACAATTTTGACTCCAGTGTTTGGTAGGTTTGTGTATCATATATCAACTCTTTCTTTTGGGAGGGTTATAATATCTATGTAAACAAGATATTTAAGATCTATTATCTAATACGTGTTACTTTTATTGAGTTATATTATATCTATTATCTATGACAGTTACTTTTATTGACTTATATTATACCACTATGTTCTAGAATATTTGTTTTTACATTTTATATTTCTTCAAAATTTTATTTTTAAAAATATTTTTGGTTGTCCCATTGAAATTTGGGGTTAACTTCTAGGCATCCTTGAAACCCTTCCCCTTGCCCCTATCCCTGAAACACCATGAAAAATAGCCCAAGTTGTTCACAAGTTGTAGGATTTTGTATGCAGTGTATCAATTTCTTCAAAAATTAGAGATTTGCCCCTTTCTGCCACTTATCATTTGAATGTTGAAATCATTTTACTTTTCTTCTCCTTGGGTTCACCATGCAATATTTTTTTAGTTACTAATTTACCTCACATCTTCCTTACCCCTTTATTTTCCATTCATTCATTTTTTCAAAGTTATAAAGTATAATAATAGGGATATGGAATTGTATCTCGGGTTCTATTAAAATTTCCATCTTATTTTCTGAGTTTTCCATTTTCACTTAAGACCTTCAATAAATGCAAGCACACCTCAATACAATTTGTAGGGTCAAACTTTGAGGCTTCGTGAAAATGAACCAATTATTTGTTCTTTATATTTCTTGGAGTTTGATGGATTGGGACAGTGGTGGAGCATGTTTCTATGCATTTCCATTTAAGTTGTTTGTTTGTCTCGTCATTCCCATGCATTCATTATTCCAAAACTATAAAGGATATTAAAATTGTATCTTGGGTGCTATTATAACTACCATCTTATTTTCTGAGTTTTCCATTTTCACATAAGACCTTCAATAAATTGAAGCACATCTCAATACAGTATTTAGGATCAAACTTTGATGGTTTGTTAAAATTCTCCAATTATTTATTCTTTATATTTCTTGAATTTAAATGGATTCGTTCATAATTGTGGAGCCTTTTTCGATGATTTTCTATTTTTCTGTTTGGTGAATTGTGGTAGAATACTAAAACTACAAGTTGTTATATGTTTTCTAGATAGTTAGCTTAGGATTGAATTTTTTCAATCAAATTACTGAAGATGGTAGTTAGCTTGTTCAACATAAAACTTATTCATATGGTTTTGATGTACAAGGAAATGTTTTGTACATATTCCTTGTGACAAAGAATGTTATCACAATGTTATGATACATTGGTGTGGAGAAAAACATTAATCAAGAGCCACCTCGCAGCATTTAGGCATTACTTTAGATGAAGAGTTTCATCTTTCTTATCCTTGTGTTTTTCACTATGATCGGTAGGTGAGGAAAATATATCTCTTATGATTTCGTAAAAATATGTTTGTAAGTGAAGGATGTTTCAATGGGATTCTTGTTTAATTAGAACTAAAAGTTGACTTCTTGAAATCTAGGTAACTTCTATACAATTATGATCTCACTTTATGTATAAGATTCTTATTAATACATGCATTTCTTACAACCTTTGTCTAGATTTTCTTTTCTATGATATTGATATTTACATTGTCAATGAGATAGTACCCAAATGTGTAGGACATGTACTCTCCTTAGGGTATGTATAGGTCAGCTAATGGGGTTTTACCATTCACCCTCCCCATTGTGATCATGGCAAAGTCCTAGGTCATGGTGATTGCAATATAGAGTTCTCAAAGTGGTTGGTGTGAACCTCATAAGCCATGATGAGAACATGGGTGCATAATAAACACATAATTATGTTTAAGCATTGAGTCTCACAAACTCCAAATCCAAATCAATTTATACTTCTCAAACTTCATTCTGTCAAATATAAATGAGACAATTTGTTTAGTAAATGGTTCTGTGAAAATTTTGAGTGACATTACGATTAATTGGTAAACTTTTATAGTAGAAAACTGTGATGCGGTGACATAAAAAATGCATTCCTTGGGATTTTCGTTAATGCATCTTTGCTTTGTAAAGAAGGTTTTTAATATTGAAAGAATGTTTCTGGAACCTAGAAAGATCAACATTAATTTTTTTCTTGTTTGAAATTTGTTAGTTTGAAATCATTTGCATTTATCCCTTTATCATCCTCTTCAGGGTGCAATTTAAAATAACAACACCATTTAGTAACAACAACTTGATGATGTTTAGGAGCACTAGTATGAACAAAATGGTAATAAGGGTGGCATTTTTCTTGTGTAAATGTTGAGATTTTTTTTTTTATTTATGCCTAATTTTGTGCTTATGCAAATAAATCAGGTTTTTTTATTTTCATTCATTTTTCTCATTATGTCATCATTGTCATCTATTTAAATTTTATAGATATTTATTTTGCACACTTTCCTCTTATACTGTTGTTTTGTATATGCAGATATACATGATTTCTGAGAGTAGCCAGAAAGGGGATCTTCATCTTTACCGGGCATTGAATTTTCCTCTTGAGTGGAGAATGGAGAAGGTGGTTCTTAAGAAGTTGCTTGTAGATAATTTCTTGATCCACTGTAATGAAAATTATTTGCTTTTTGGATTAGATGTTAGTCGGCTTGGTGCAATAAAAAATGGAGAGCTGGAAATCTAATATGTTAATTCACCACTTGGCCCTTAAAACATGTAACTTAGTTTGCATGATTATGCCTAAGATTTTTCCTGAAGGTTGAGTACTAAGTTCCTAATGTGTTTTTTTCTATGGTGGCATTTTATTTTCTTTCTTGATACAGGTCATCTAGCCACATGGTGGCCACTATTTCCCAACTAAAGAAAATTTGTTTGAGTTTCTAGTAAGGAGTCCTATGGTTTTTAATGTTGTGATTATTTCACCTCATGGTTATTTTGGGCAAGCAAATGTTTTAGGAATGCTAGAAAAGATAACGGTGGACAGGTAAACAATTCTTTTATAATTGCAATGTCCATTCCATGATATCCTCTCTTTATTGTTTGATTGTATTTTGAATGTTTCTTTTGATTTTATTTTGTCTTTTAACTATGAAATTAACAATACTTGGTGTCATGTCCATTTAAGCAATAACCAAAGCTTGAAGATGAAATTAGTATTACACTTAATTGATTGAAATTATTTTAGTTTTTTTGTGTTAAAATATTTTCATGACTATTAGAAAAGTTTAATTTCATGTTGTTATTTGAGCACAGATTGTTTATATACTTGACCAAGTTCATACGTTAGATAATGAAGTGTTGTTGCGAATAAAATGAAAAGGATTAGACATCACACCTCATATTATTTTTTTCATAATTTATCTACAACTTGAGCTTTTTAGCATGTAACTTAGTTGACATGATTGTGCCTAAGATTTCCCTAAAGGTTGAATATTAAGTTACTAAGGTGTTCTTTTCTATGCTGATGTTTTATTCGCTATGTTTATATAGGTCATCTAGCCATATAGTGCCCAGTACCGCCCAACTTAAGAAAACTTATTCAGGCTTCTTGCTTTTATGGGGAAAAATGGCTTTAACATTGCTGATGTTGAGGTATATGTTGTATAAATCCTTTATCTTCTACTTTAGTTTATATTCTAGTGTTCATCATCTTTCATGTATTATAATCTATATTGTATCTTATTTTCTTTTCAGAAAAGGAACTCAATATTGATGGTAAGAAGAAAGAATTGAAGAAAGAGGAGAACAATAACAATGGAGCGACAAATGCAAAAAGAGAGAGAGAAGATAATCATTCTAGTGATACCCTTAGAGACAATATCCTGCATAAGACACACACATTGGTCAAGTATTCAGAGTTGGTGAGTTCACCTGCAATGCCTTGGCAACACAATGATAATGTTGTGAAGTGACGAAACAATATTTCATGTGTAAATTGTAGTCCAACTAATATTAAGTTGGAAACTCATATTGTACTATTTAACATTTCATATAATACAATTTTTGTGGTTGAAATTATTTAGAGTTGCACTTGATATTGTTTAGTATTGTAATTAACATATGTAACTTTGTATGAAATTGTATGACATTTTTTTAATTTAGTTGCCAAGTCATATTAATTAATTTATGTTCATTAATAATAAATACATAAATCAATCTAAAACTACTAAACTAGTAGTTTCTATTGATTAATGACAAACACAAGTAAAATGAATATACGACTAAATTAGCCGTTTACAATGATTATTAATAAAATTAAATGAAATGAATATAAACTACTAAATTAGTGGTTTATATAATGAATATGAATCTACCAAGGAAAGATAAATGACTACTGGAAATGATAAATCTTTTATTACAAATGATGAATATATTTTGCATATATATGACTATTAGCAGCTAATTTACAGTATCCTGACAATGAACAAAACTTGTTGGCTCGAAACAAGTCAACAAATGAATTTTGATGTGATTATCACTGAAAACCTGTCTCAAATATTAGTAACTAGTTGACAATATCTTATAACACGACAAAAATTTCGTCATATTTGTTTGGTCATTAATTGGTTTCAAGTGATCACTAGATTTTTCATATATATGACCATTTGTAGGTAATTTAGAGTACCTTATAACACAACCAAAATTTTGTCATATTTCTTTGGTCATTAATTAGTTTCAAGCAATGACTAAACTTTTCATATATATGACTATTAGTAGCTAATTTACAATATCTTATAGCTCAACCAACATTTTGTTCATTAATTTGTTTTCTTGGGTTATCATGTAGTAATATATTTTGTTGTATATGTGGTCACTAATTTTGGCGCTCAATGACTAAATCAATGACTAAATTAATGACCAAATTAATGACTAAAGATACTACTAGACGATAAAATTGAGACCACCAATTAATTACTAAGCTAAAAACGACTAAAAGTTGGTCGTGCTATAAGATACTATTAATTAGCTACTATTAGTCATCGACTGAAAAATATTCATTTATATGAAATTTTTAGTTGTTGTTTTAGTAACTAATTAGTCATTTTGTATAGTGACACAAGACAAATATCTACGACATATATCTCACATTATCCAATCCCTTTATTCAATGGATCAACATAGCATTGAAATATATGAATGCAAACATAATATAACACATATAGGAAAATTGTATACTCTTTTTATTAATATGAAAGGGAGAAATTTTAAAACCAAGAGTGGAAGTTGATCTTGTAGATATCAAGTTGACTTGTCCTTCCTTACCGTAATGCACAGCTCAAGGTCACCCTAATGCATGGGAATGATAACTCTCTTATGCTCAAAACAACAACATAAGGGTATGATTAGTCTCCAGAAGCCAACCTCTAGCTTGTGGATGGGAGTAAATATATAGGAGAGGATGGTAGTTTAGGAATTCTTATCCATTTACTAATCTAGGATTGAGATCCACTCTTAATGAGAGGATGAGCTCAAGGGATAAGAGGTGAAATGTCCAAGGTATAATAATATAGGATTTAAATTTATTATCCAAGGTAAATGGTTGTAACAACTCCTAGAAGCTTTTCGAAGAGGAAGCGTCAGAATTATTTTTCTTTTTCCTGAATTTCTAGAATGAGTGCACCCGTAACAAGGGACAACCAATTTTTTATTAGAGTAGGTGCAGAATTGAGCAACCTATTGATGAATGGAGGTACCTAAATGGCCAGGGTGCATTGGGCCTCAAAAGCACTAAACTGAAGTAGTCAAGGTCAAAAATTTAGGGATTTGGGAGATTCATGCTTAGGGCTTTATGTAGGGATGATGAAAAGTTGTTTATGGATGTCGAGATTGTTCCAGTTTGTAGGCCTATTGACCAAATGTAACAAAATGGCCTATAACACTCATATGAAAACATGGAACAAAAATAAATAGTAGGATAAGTGTGGCCCTGTGTTGTGCACACTAGAAGAAGAAAATATTTGGTACATATATAGTGGATACTCTCATCACATGTATACATATATGATAATATTTATCTCTCTCAAGAAAGATAATGGTGGTGAAATTATTCTTGGTAACAGTGCACCATTGAAGGTGTTAGGAAAGAGTAGAGATGATCTTGATGTTAAAAATACATAAGAAACTAATGCATTATTGGTTGAAGGGATAAAGTAGAACATCCTAAGCATGGGTCAAATGAATGATAGAGGACATGTAGTTATATTTACCACAAGAGGATGAAAAATTATAAAAGAAGACACTGGAAAGGTTATATTAAAAGGGATAAACATTTCAAACAATATTTATGTGCTGAAGAAAAATACAAGCAAAAATAAGAGATTGATGTCAATCTCCTCCTCTTCAAATTTAGAGTAAGGGAAGACATTTTCCACTAAAGTATACTGGACCTAAAGCATACTTGTAAAAGGACTACAGAAGTGATGAGAGGTGTATAGCCTTAGGGGGATCATGTGGAAGCAGTTGGTAGCATGAAGAATGATGATCATAGTTGTACCAACAGTATTTTGTAGTGATTTAGAGCCTATTCACTCATTTAAGTCTACAAGATCAGTTTGTCTATTGGAGATAAATCATCTTATGGGGAGCCTTGCATGCTATCTTATCACCACTTGGTATGAGTTACTTGATATTCATTAAATAGAGAGTATTGGTTCAATCATATGTATGTTACTCTTGCCATGTTCGTTTCATAAGTTCATTACATGCATTGTAGTAGATCATCTTATTCCAGTCATGTAGAGCACATGTGTGTGCATTATTATAGCCCTGTGACACATTCTTCTCACTATTGGGTCTGTTAGTTGGAAGGTCTTGGTATCTATAATAAATTCATGTCTCAGTCACATGTGGAATCATGGATCCCATGTTGTAATTGTGGTGGAGAGAGAGTCATGATGATAGGATTTCTTACAAAAAGTTATATATTAGTCATATGTGCTTACTATAGCCATAAACCTCATTATGCATCTTTGGTCATGGGTCATCATGTAGTCATTATTCCATTGCATGAGTATCATAGGATGTAGGAATCCATGTCAAAGAGTCAAACCATTTTTTACTAGTAAAGCATCGCGAGTGCAGTGATCTAACAATCATATACTTTTATTGGATAATTTATAACAGTTGGTATCTGCAGCACCTTGGAAATGTTTTCCCCTCCATTGCATGTTAAAAGGGGAGCTCATTGCATGAGTATTTGATTTCAACAAAGTATATTCTATATGATAGCTTGGTGTGACCCTTTGCTATTGACATCAAAAGGGGAGAGTGACACAACAACTCATAGAAAATGGAGAAGTGATTAGTCAGTATGCAAAGAAGAAGATGAGTTGGGTGTTTGTGGCTCTTAGTTGACATCAACAACAAAGGGGGGTAATTTTGGCAGCATGATACTTTTTAGGTTGGCATTGATGTTAATAAGTCGCTATGATTATGCATAATGATCAGATGCATGTAGATAATGTTGAAAGGGAGCTTGTAATGATGATTTGATGCTTCATAGGAGTTGTAGGAGGTTCTAGTGGTGACTCAAAAGGTAATGTACTATGATGATGTCTTCATGGTTGCAAAGGAAATACAAGAGGTTGAATAGACTTTGGAGGTACCTAGCAAGATATGTAGCAGTCTAGAAACGTTTCTGGCAGAGGATCTAATATTTTATTTAAGTTTTACTAGATCTTCTAGAAGATAGTTATGCATAGTGTGACATTACTATATCTTCTCTAGTTTGTTGTGAGAGAATTATGCACTGTGCAACATTATTATACCGTTGTGTCAAATGTGGTTGGGAATCATAATCTTCACATGCATGCTTATGATATTCTAAATTAACTTCAAAACATAGATTTGAAATCTAATCAAAATGGAAATATGCATCACCTTGTAGTTTTGATATGGGAGGAAGCATAAAATTTTCTACATGTTTCTTCTTAGATGAATGTAATGGAATTTCATCAATGTAGACATTGCTCTCAATGAAGAAATTTTTTGTTGAAAGATATAGAAACCTATATCCCTTTGCAACATCTAGATATCCAACAAAGATGAACACTTTTCTTTGAGGCTCCAAAGCATTCCTCTTTTATGAAGGAATGTGGGCCCATGCATAAGATCTGAAAATGTGGAAATGTTTAACTTCTAGTTGAATTCTACTCCATGCCTCAAAAGGTGATTTTTCTGTAACATATGTGTGAGGAGATATATTTTGTACATATAAAGAAAGGTTGATTTCCTTTTCCCACAATTTGGAAGGAAGGGCCCTTGCATGCAACGCACAATTGGCCATCTCTTTCAAGAAGATATTTTTCCTCTCAGTTACCCCATTTTGTTGTGTAGTGTAAGGAACTATGTTCTGCAATTGTATTCCTAATTCATCACAAAAATTTTAGACATCCTTCTTGAAATTTTCCCCCCATTATTTGTATAAAGTATCTTCATCATCTTTCTAGACTACTTTTCTGCACGTGCTTTCAAAATCTTCATATGCTTAAACACATCAAATTTGAGTTTCAGAAAGTACAAACATGATTATCTCATGCAATCATCTATGAATGTGTGTCTATATCTAGCTTTTCCTATGGAAGGATATGGAAATGGCCCCATAAGTTCAATGTAGACAAGCTCCAGGGGAGAGGATGCCCTCCATGCATGCGCCTTCCCAAAACTTTATTATTGATGCTTTCCAAGAACACATCCTTCAGAAGCTCCATTATAAAATTCTAGGGAATACAAGCCTTTCACCATCCCATGTTTGCTAAGTTGTATGTATTTGAAATTTAATTTTCCAAACCTTTCATTCCAAATCCTACTTTCATAATTTTATTGCATCAATAGTAAAGTGGATTCTGATTGAGGAACAAAATAAAAAAAAAGGTGTACAAATGATATTGATGATTTACATTACCAAATGAAATTCTGGAGTTATCATGCATGTCATATATTCTCACTGAATGGGGTGAATTCAACTCTCCTTCTATTGTGAGTAATTTTAATTTGATACATAGAGAGAAGCTTTGTTGAAAGTTGGGGAAAAAAATTCTCAAAATTTCCATCTCCAAGATCTACCCTGCCTTTTCCAGTTTTGTCTACTGGAGAATCATCAACCCTAAGAATAAGATTGCCAACGTATGGTTTTGAATATGAGAGAGCATATTTTGTGGTTACCATGTGATGTGAAGAAGACAAAATCTTGATCCTTGATTTAAGAGAAGAATGAATAGCAATTAATGCATCTGTGTTCCCTCTTATTTCAAGTGCTCTTTTTCCCTACTTATTATTATAACTCGTTGCAATATATTCACCAATATTGTTCGACTTAAGAATTTTCACATTAAGATAAATTGTGTTTTTCATGCATGATGATTCTATATGGTAACCATGGTTGCAATAACTGCAATTTGATTGCCCCTTCTTTCCCTTGTTTTCCTTTGAGTTAGCAGATTCATTTGCAGGTTTGGGATTTCCTCCCTTTCTTGGATTTGGTTATTTTTCATTGCCTTTTCCTTTGGATTGTTGATTGAATTTCAAGTTGGTATTTCCTCTTTCATGCATAGTGATTATATAGGATGTGGAAGTGTTCAATATACCTATCTTTTATGAGCTTATCCTCTTTATATATGAGGGTCTCAATCAAAGAATCAAGCTTAGACATCTTCTAGGTCAAACTTATTGCAATATTGACTGTCTGAAATGTGGAGAGACATATATCATCCTATGGACCCAATTTTGACAATATGGAAATATTTAATTGCCTTTCTTGCTTGGATTTTTCGATTCTCCATTTTTCCAATTGGAGTACCAAGGCTTTATCCTTATGAAGAAACCTTGAATGTATTTGAAGCTTCTTGGATCTAATTTGTAGGTTTTAACCCCGTATAGAAATTACCTACATACGAATTCTAAATCACAAAAAAATAAACAATGCGAGAGCATAACACATAAAACACATATACACAGAGATTTTCCCCTGTATCCCAAAACCGGGACTACCAGCTTGATTTTTCATAATATTCCTTTCAATGTTACAATACATATTTATACATGCCGAAGCATCCAATAACATGGACCGAAAACCATTGTGTCCAAAACCATGGACCGAAAAACCATAGGTAGGTTCGCCCAACCTAATATAGGGTCCAAAAAAAAATTTCCCGGGGTGCTGCCCCGGACCCCGTAGAGGGGGGCTACCCGCCCACCTCAAACCCCCCGAATAGGGGGGGCTACCACCCCCCCGCTACGCAATCGGCGCAACGAAGGGGGGGCTTTGCCCCCCCTCTAACCCCCCAATTCACTACGTGGGTTAGTCGTGGAAAGAATATAACACAACCCAACAATCTCCCACTTGTTGTTTTCTTTCCACACGGGACCACAGGAGAGCTTAGTCATTTTTCCAGCCCTGAAATGCCCATTGTTTCTCTACACCAAGAGAACTTCTCAGAGCTCACAGATTTTGTCAATGCATCTGCAGTATTCTTCAAAGTGTCCACCTTTACCAGCAACACCTTTTTGTCTTCTATCATATCCCTCACAAAGTGATACTGAACATCAATGTGCTTTGTCTTTGAATGATAAGTAGGGTTCTTTGCCAAGAAAATTTCACTTTGGCTATCACAGTCTATTCTTATAGCTCCCTGTACTAACCCCATACTTGAACACAATATCTGCAACCAAACTGCTTCCTTGCTTGCATGAGTGGTTGCCATGTATTCTGCCTCTATGGTTGATAGTGCCACTACAGATTGTTTCTTACTCATCCAGCTGACTGCACCTGCAAATAGTTTAAACACATATCCACTCGTAGATCTTCTCTGATCCAGATCTCCAGCCCAATCTGCATCAACAAAGCCACGAATATCCAACACTCTGTCCAATCCTGGTCTTCCTTGGTACCACAGACCATAATTACTAGTGCCATGCAAATACCTGAAAACCCACTTCACTGCTGTCCAGTGCTCCTTCCCTGGTTTTGACATAAACCTGCTCAATACTCCCACTGCATGTGCAATGTCTGGCCTAGTACAGACCATTGCATACATCAGGCTACCGACTACACTCGCATATGGAACACAGGACATGTCCTCTTCCTCTTCTTGTGTCTTGGGACATTGTTCAACAAATAACCTCACACCTACAGGAATACGAACCTTCACCGGTTTACTATCTTGCATATTAAACCTCTGCAGTATTGTCTTGACATACTTCCTCTGGTTTAACCAGAGCTTCCTCTTTGCCTGATCTCTTTTAATTTCCATGCCCAAAATATAGTTTGCAGCACCAAGATCTTTCATGTCGAATTTGGAGGTCAATTGGGTCTTCAAATCCTAGATAATTTCTTTGTCATTTCCAACCAGCAACATATCATCCACATAAAAGACCAGATAAATAACATGGTCACCAATCAATTTAAAATACAGACAGTGATCTGCATTACTTCTGGTGAAGCCAAGTCCCCGTATAAATGTATCAAATTTCTGATACCACATCCTTGGTGACTGTTTTAACCCATACAGAGACTTCTTTAACTTGCATACCAGTTCTTTCTTACCCTTCACTGTAAAGCCTTTAGGTTGCTTCATGTAGAATTCCTCTTCCAAATCCCCGTGAAGAAATGCTGTCTTCACATCCATCTGTTCTACCTCAAAATCAAAAGCAGCAGCAACAGATAAAAGTAATCTAATAGAAGTTACCTTGGCAATAGGAGAAAAAATATCACCAAAATCAATTCCCAGCACTTGGGAATATCCTTTTGCTACCAACCGAGCTTTGTATTTCTCCACCTTCCCTTCTGCATTTGTCTTCTTTTTGAACACCCATTTGATGCCAATGGGTTTCCTTCCAGTCAGCAACTTCACCAGATCCCAAGCCTCATTTTTGTGCAAATATGCAATTTCATCAACCATGGCCTCTTTCCAGAGTTTTCCATCCTCTGAATCTACTACTTCCTTCACAGTTCTGGGATCATCATTAGTAATAGACAAAGGAAAATTTGAACAGAAAGTAGAAGGACTATACCTTTCTGGCTTCCTTCTTTCTCGAACTAATCTTCTCACAGCTGGAGTTTGTGGCTATTCATCTTCTGATTCCTCCTCTGCTGCAAAGTTTGATTCTTCCTCCTTTAGCTCAAACTCTATCTTCTCAGGTTCCTTTGGTTGGACTTCATGTTTAATAACATCTTTTACCTCTCTGAACACCACATCTCGGTTGTACACAACCTTTCGTGTGACTGGGTTCCAAAGCTTATAACTTTTTAAACCATCCTTATACCCAATAAAGATGCACTTTTTAGATTTACTATCCAACTTGGTTCGTTTCTCCTTTGGAACATGTACATATGCATCACATCCAAATACCCTCAGATGTGAAAGAGAGGGTTTCTTACCAGTCCATACTTCTTGTGGAGTCTTATCCTCCAGTGCTGATGAAGGTGACCTGTTGACCAAGTAACATGCAGTATCCACCACCTCTGCCCAGAATTCCTGTCCTAACCCGGCACCACTGAGCATGCTTCTTGCCCTTTCCATCAATGTCTTGTTCATTCTTTCTACGACTCCATTTTTCTGAGGTGTATATGGAGTAGTATTCTGCCATGCTATACCACACTTCTTACAGAATTCTTCAAATTCCTTGCTGCAAAACTCTCCACCATTATCTGTCCTCGGCACCTTTATCTTCTTCTCTGTCTGATTTTCCACCAGAGCCTTAAATTCTTTAAACCTGTCAAAGACTTCAGATTTCTTCTTAAGGAAATATATCCATGTATTCCTTTAGAAGTCATCTATAAATGATACATAGTACATAGACTTACCTAGTGATGGAACTTTCACAGGTCCAAACACATCACTGTCCACAAGCTCTAATATTTGTTTCGCCCTCTTAGCACCAGAGGGGAAACTCACTTGATTTTGCTTCCCATATACACAATTTTCACAGAAATCAAAATACAAAGAGATATTACTCATACCTTCTACCATACCTTTACCATGAAGTATCTGAAGACCCTTCTCTCCAATATGTCCAAGCCTTTGATGCCACAGCATGGTCTTCTCTCCAGAGACCACTAGATTTTCAGCTCCACTTTCAGGAACCTCACAACTGTTGCACCCATCAACAACACTGCTACCTTGCAGCTTGTACAGAGTTCCAGTCCGAAATCACTGCATCAATACCAGTTCTCCCCGAACCATCTTGCAGGTATCCTTCTCGAACTCTGTTTTTACACCTGCATCATCCAACTTGCTTACAGAAAGCAGATTTCTGGCCAATGCAGGAATATGCAGAACACTCGGAAGTGTTCTAACCCTTCCACCTTGCAACTTCAACTTTACTTTTCTGCAACTAATGATTCTAGCCTTCCTATCATCTCCTAAGAAGACATCACCACCATCGTATCTCTCATACTCGCAGAACCACTCTCTATGGGGAGTGAAGTGAAAGGATGCACCTGAGTCAATCAACCATGCCTCATGACCTACATGTGTACTTGAAGAAGCCAAGTACACATCCCCACCTTCATCTGAGGTGGTTTTCGCCTCTGCAGAAGGAGCATCATTAGGTCCCTTTCCTTTATCAGGAGCTTTAAATTTACAGTCCCTTTTGAAGTGCCCCTCCTTTACGCATTTCTAGCACACCACCTTTACAGGTTTTCCTGGAGATTTAGATCTCCCTCTAGATTTATATCTCCCACTCGATGACTTAATTTTGTTTCTATTGTGGGACCATCCTCGTATAGACAAGGCATCACCATTCTGGCTCTCCATATTTTTCTGTCTCATCTCCTCCGTCAGCAAGGCTAAGACTATTTCATCAAACTGCAAAGCAGTTGCATTGCTACCTATTGCAATAACCAGACTATCCCACGAATCTGGTAGAGAACACAACAAACTGATGCACTTATCTTCATCTGAAATTTTAATATCAACAGAAACTAACTGACTTACCACAGTATTAAATGCATTCAGATGCTCTGTCACCGAGTCTCCATCTTTCATCCTCAGGTTATATAGCTTTTTCCGCAGGAACAGTTTATTCACCAGAGACTTAGATTGGTACGAAGTCCCTAACTTGTCCCACAAAGCCTTCGCCGTAGCTTCCCCTGATACATTCAACAATACTGAATCTGAGACACACAATCGTATTGTGCTCTATGCCTTCCGATCCAACTTCTTCCATTCTTCATCAGTCACTCCTGTTGGTTTAGTACCTGGATCTACCACGATCCACTAATCTTTATCCACCAACAGATCCTCCATCTTGAGTTTCCACAACTCAAAACTCTGACCATTGAACTTCTCGATCTCTATCTTTCCGCTGCTCGCCATCTTCTTTCACCACCAGAATGGATCTCACATATCTCCCACTGAACAGGGTCTACCATAGGCCCGAGCGAAACCCCTCAGCAAAAAAGGCGTCCCCTTGAAGCCAAAACAGCTCTGATACCAAATGTAGGTTTTAACCCCATACAGAAATTACCTGCATATGAATTCTAAATCACAGAAAAATAAACAATGCGAGAGCATAAACCATAAAACACATATACACAAAGATTTTCCCTTGGATCCCAAAACCGAGACTACCAACTTGATTTTTCATTATATTCCTTTCAATGTTAGAATACATATTTATACATGCCGAAGCATCAAATACCATGGACCGAAAACCATTGCATCCAAAACCATGGACCAAAAAACCATAGGTAGGTTCACCCAACCTAATATAGGGTCCAAAAAAGATTTTCCCGAGGCGCTGCCCCGGACCCCATAGAGGGGGCTACCCGCCCCCCTCTAACCCGCTGGTTCACTACGTGGGTTAGTAATGGAAAGAATATAACACAACCCAACATAATTAGTTTATTTATTTTTCAAGGATGTTTTGAATCTCAAGTTTTGTTTCAAATAAAGAAAATGATTTGTAAGGTAGTATTTGAAGAAATATAGCAAATAAAAATAATAATAAATTCAAACACTGAAACTTGAATTGGGTGGAAAAGGGTTTAAGGCTAATTTTATTGATCAATGTTTAATGAAACAAATATTTATAATACAATGAATAAACCACCCATATGTCCTCAACTTGACACCTCATAAAAGAGATAAACAAGGAAGAGAGAAAATAAGATCTAGGCTCTAGAAAACATAATCTAGGATCTAGAAACTTTAGAGCATACATAAGATAAAACTATATCGCAAGATGTAAAAAGAATAATATGGTATACTTAGGAATTTATGATTATAACATGATACAGAGGTTAACATTCCCCCATCAATTATAATTCTAAGCAATAATACCATAAATGCCATGAAAATATAACCTCGGCGTTGGAGAACTCAGATTCAACGACATAGGATCGATCTCTTTTTAAATGCATGAAAAAACGAAGTGAGCGTGATTGGATCTCAACCATTTCAGGGCAATAATTTAGGAATTCTTCTTGTTTACATCAAATCCTTAGATCTTCCATTTAAATTACCATAAATCTCATAGCTCAAACCCTACTTAGCTTTCCTGATTGAAATACTGATGCATTGCGTATTCAAAATCTCTTAGAATCTCTTTAGGAATGGGATGTTGAACCACCAGTTATAGAGTTTCTAATAGTAAATATCTGCATTTTTGTGAATGGTTATTCTAGAAACTATAGGGAAAAATATGTGCATACAAAATATTTGTAATGTTTAATTGATCTCACCTCTTTGTTTGCAGTGGCAGATTTTGTTTGTTAAAATTGGAAACCAGGGAAAAACTTCATATGGGTCATCTTATTCATGGTTGATAATATTTTTATTAGATTCCTCTCGTCGAGAGGTGTAGGATTGATATAAAGATCATCCGATTCCGATATGTATTCATGGAGATATGAATTTATTTTGATTATGGAATTATTATCAAGCCGACCTACAACTCATGTAGGCTCAGAAGCCCAACAGTCACATATATTCAAACATCAACGTTGTGTATAAATATAAGAGGAATTTTCCTCATTTGCACTCACTCTTCTCATCACATATCTTTCTCTCTAATGCGTAGAAATGAGTCTCTTCTCTACTGCGCAGAAATGGGTCTCTCTCTCTCTCACATGTGAAGCCAGAAGCTATTGAACCTGAAGCTGCAACTGCACATCCAAAGATTGACATACGTGCCCTAGAAGATCTCATCATATGAACTGCGTTGCAGGTTCATCTAAACCTCCTATGGAAGCCGCAAATTTTGGTGGTGGAATGAAGTCAATCCGATGAATGGTTTGCAAGATATCGACTGCCCTAGTTTGAAGCCGGAAACTGCTGAAACTGAAGCTGCAACTACAGAATTAAAGATTGGCCTACATGGACTAGAAGATATCCTCATCTGAAATGCATTGTAGGTTCATCTGAACCTCCTCTGAAAGCTGCAACGTTTGGTGATGGAATGAAATCAATCTGACAAACGGTTTGCAAGATATCGACTGCCCTAGTTTGAAGCCGGAAACTGTTGAAACTGAAGCTGTAACTGCAGAAGAAAAGATTGACCTATGTGGCCTAGAAGATCTTCTCATCTAAACTATGCTATAGGTTCATCTAAACCTCCTTTGGATGCTGCAACTTTTGGTGGTGGAATGAAGTCAATCCGACGGTCGGTTTGTGAGATATCGTCTACCCTAGTTTGATAAAGAAGCCGCTAATGCTGATGCTGCTGATCTAGGGTTTGCTACTATTGACATGAATCAGATTTATTGTACTATTTCTCTCTATTGAATTATTGAAGATAAAAGAATATTTGATCAAATGGTTTCCCCGCACATTGTGGGGTTTGTCCCTAGCTAGCCACCACATCTTGTGTCTCTTGTCTTGGCTTGTTTTATGTCGATCATTTAATGTTCTATCTGCACTTTAATTTATGTACATGTGATTGCTAATCTATGGAATATAATAAGAAAAAGAAGTAAACTATTATAAGCATAGAACATACCATAACTTAACATGGTTTCAGGGCTGAGGTGAAGACAAAGCCCAAGCAAGAGCAAGAGCAATCACCGAAGAGAAGATTGGCGAGGCTATCCTAAAAGAACTATGGGGTCCTCAATACTTTGCCGAAGGCAAGCTTTGTAAGAAAGATGACTATCACGCATGGAAGATGTCTATCAATCTAACCCTAGAAGATCCAGGAGTTTTGGACCATGTAATAGGCAATATTGTTGAGCCTCCATCAAATGCATCCGCTGCTGCATGGAACAAATGGAAAACCGAAGAAGTCAAAATAGAAGATCATCTAGGACTCTATCGACTAGCACTTGGTGGCCTACATCTCTGAACTAGACACCTCCAAAGAAATCTACAATAGACTGGGAAATGGCACTCACGACTCTTGGAGGATTACCATTCGAATGGTACATTTTCAGGACTACTCTTCTGAACAATAATGTAATTCCTAGTTTCAAGGAATTTATGGCTAGATGCATTCAAGAAGAAACAAGGGAAGAAGAGCGAGAAATGCCCATGCCTAAAGGTCCTCTTTCTGCCTTTTCTTCTCATGCTAAGAAAAGAAATAATTCTGGGACTAAATCAAAAGGAAAGGCTGGACTTAAGGGTGGAAGAAAAGGACGATGTTACATCTGCAATAAAGCAGGTCACTATGCAAGGGAGTGCCCTGATAGAAAGGACTCACACCAAGACAATGATCAAAATCCCTCTGATGGAAATCAAAGGAATGAAAAATTCAACAGAAAAGGTAAGAGGAGAGCTGGGAATCAAGGAAGAGGACAAGCATTCAAGAAGGCTAGAAATTCCAGGATGTACTAAATGCACCTGACCTCCGAAAGAACCTAGTGTCCATCTCGACAGTGGAAAACAAAGTCTACAAGGTAACCTTCACCAATGGCAAGGTATGTATATGGAAAAATAATGTTAAAGATGCGTTTACTCTTGGGTTTTGTGTTGATTCATTATATCACATCAATGGAAGTCCGCTAGGTGTCATGTCTTATGACAAATCTCTTTAGTCCAAACTTTGGCATTGGAGGTTTGCCCCCCTTCATTATAAAGCTATACTCGGTGTAAGACAAATGGTGACAGGGACACCTAATTTCTGAGTAGAGAAAGAAGGTGTATGTCTAGGATGTGCCGAAGGAAAGCTCAAAAGGGGACCATTCCCCTCAAGCCAAAGCAAGCCCTTTGATATATTACAGCTGGTTCACTCAGGCATACCTGAGGTTGGCATTAAGAGGGAGACTACTACACCACATACTCCTGAGTAGAATGGTGTGGCGGGAAGGAAGAACTGCATGATTGTGGAAGCTCTCTAGGCCATGCTACATGATCAAAGACTTCTGAAGTTTCTATGGGCTGAAACTACAAACACTGCCATATATGTACAAAATCGATGCCCTCGTCAAGCATTGGGTTCCAAGACTCTTGAAGAAAAGTTCACATGTAAGAAACCTGATGTTTCTCATTTTAGAATTTTTGGAAGCCCTGTATATTTTTATGTGCCGAAAGAGAAAAGAAATAAATTGGGTGTATTTGAAAAGAAGGGAATTTTCATGGGCCATGGTGAAAATACTAAAGGCTATAGAATCTATGTAGCCAGTCAATGGGAAGTCATAATTAGTCATGATGTCACCTTTGATGAAGATATGGCTCTCAGCAAGGTGAAAAATCTTCCGACTTTGAGGAGCTCTCAAGAAGCCGACACCAGGGAACTAAAAGAAAAGGATGATGAAACAATGCCTGATGTAGAAAAACCCATGGATCCGATGGATCCTCCTCCACATGAGCCTTCGTCTTCTAGGAAGAGGTCTTCATGGCTTGGGGGCTACTTGATGATGGTGAAGGACATGTTGCACCCCGCGGAACCTGTTACACAAAAATATCGTCACCATGATTATTTGCAGTCAGTATGGGTCTATCATCACTTGTACTGTCCTCCTAAGCAAGTCTAAGACCTCAGCTCTTCAAATCAAGCTTTAGAAGTGGGAGAAATAAATTAAATATCAATGTAACTCTAGTTCCACACTTTCTCTCATGGTCACCTGCGGTCCCGCACCTTCTGTGTACAAAAGCTGCGTACCTACCCAGTCTGTTCCTAATGGTGTAGGTGCGGACCCCTGTGAAAGTCAAAAGGCGCAAGTTTTATCTTAAAAAACTCACTTTGGGTAAATTCTAGAGTTTTCTAGAAGGAATTTTGACGTGGATTGTTCGCTCTGAGGTGGTTCATGCATCCCAAAAGAGAAGGAGCTAATCCCTTGACTAAAGGAGCTATCCCTTTGAAGGAGGGATTTATCCCTTTGAAGGAGGACCTAGTAACTTCCCTCCATTGCACTATAAATACAGGCATTGGGGTGAGGACTAGGGAGGTTAGAAGCTGAACATTTTGAGGGTAAATGCCGGGGAAATTGAGACTCTTTGGTTGAGCTTGAGAGGAGAGATCACATACCTCTTGGTTCCATTGGAGAGTGAGTGAAACTTGTCAAAGTAGAGGAGACATCTTGTTGGACCCTGGGAGGAGCTTGTACAGCGTCAAGGCAAAGGTTGTAAGGTTCTTCTTCTTTTGAATTAATACAATCAAACTCATTTTTCTCAACAAGTATCTTATGTTATTTGTTTCATGGACTCCTTGACTTTCATGTTAAATATGTTTTATGCAATTGACTTTTCAGGTGCTATTTAATTTGTTTGCCTTGTTTGTGTTTGCAGATTCGCGAAGAGGAGCTCATTTGGATCAAAGGAGCGAGGGCATCCACAAGCTTGCGTTGGACCAAAGGTAGGCCCTAAAAACACTTGTTTGCTATTGTTTATTAAAGCATATTTAGAGAAATATAGTGTCTGGTTGGTTTGCTTGTCGTTAGGTCTTCCTTAGATTCTAGGAAGGTCTATCTTGTCTGCAAGATTGACTCATTCCGTGCGACAAAATGGTGACTCCGCTGGGGACTTGATTGTTTTCTTTGTCTATAATTTGACCTAAGAAACTGTATTTTCTATTTCTGTTTTTGACTTGATGATTATGGGATTGGGTGAATTTAGTTAATTTTGAGTTAGTTTTCATTTTTCATAGTTTTGGGAGAGGTACGCACCCTCTGAGTTAAGCACAGTGCGTACTTGTACGCACTTTTTCTTTGTGCACAGAGCGTAGACGCACCTGTGTAAACAGGTTGCCTGCATACCCTGTCAAAAATTTGAAAATTTTTAAATTTTTCTCTTTTTTATCAGTTTAGAATTTGTTTATAGGTTTTAGCCATTGTCCAGACCTGCTTGTTCCCTGTCAAAAACTTTCCTTGGTTTAATTTCATTAGAATTAGGGTTTTAGGTGGAATTCCTAGGAATTTTGCTTGTTGGGTTTGCTTTTCGTTTTTGGTTGTGTAGTGGCTCTGAGCTTAGAAGCCATAGGGACCTCAAATTACCTTGGTGTCTACCAATCTTCTTATGAGTCTGACCATTTATGAAATCTCCCCTTGTTGAGGAATCCGCTTTGAGTTTTCTCATTTCAAAATTTCGAAAAGCTTGTAGTTGAAAGTTTGGAATTTTCATTTTTTAAAAAGAAAACGAAAGATTGGTTGTTTTTTGACTAATCGTGATTCTACATAAATTAGTCCTTAGCTCACATTTAGCTAAGTAAAACATCCTCAAAAAGATTTTTAGTAAGCTTTGACTTCAAGTACCTTTTTATATAGTTTGTAGCTCTCAAAGTTAGTCATTTTCATTAGTTTTGAGTGTTTTATTTACAAAATATAAAAACAAATCTCTTTTGAAAAGTTTGTTTTTTGTAGTGATTGAGTGCTTTGAAAAGAAAAGGGAAATTGTGTGAAATAGCTAGTTGTCTCGTTTTGAGTGCTTTGGAAAGGAAAAGCTCTTCTTTAAATTTGTTTAATTGAGAAAGATTTGTGTTTACAAAGTATTTGCATTCTCAAACTCTTTCTTAGTTTAGAAGTTCATCGAAGAGAAAAGATTGTTTAAATCATATTAGGTGCATCTTTTTAGTGATTTTGAGTCGAGTCTTTACACCACGAGTTTCATCTCCGCCACCTCTTGACTTAAACAACAACCACTAAAATTAACGCTTAAAGTAAAATTCACCTAGTAACATTTTATTTCTAGGGCTCTGATACACCAACTTATCTTAGGCTAATGTCTTGGAGTAGGAGAGTAATTAACTCTCCAAGACAGTAAAGACAAACAAGTTGTTGTATCTTGTGGTAGGAAGAAATCCAATTGTTGCATTTATGCTCTGGGAAAGCTCCTCTTAAAGGAGAAGCATGAGATCGTGTCCGAACCAGTGTGGGAATCAATCCTTCCTCATTGGGAACGACGCCAGATATTCACGTTTTAAAAACGGTAAACCTCGGATTAACCGTTGTTGAGGAGCCTGGGGTCACTTGTTGGTAAACCTTGGATTATGTCAAGGAGCCTTCAAGGGGATTGAGCTTGCTACTCTGCCCTTGCGTGCATATCAGACCGTAGACTGTTCCCCCAGGTGTATTTGTCTCAGTTGGTAGCCTTAGTGACCATATTCTTTAGGATTCTTCCTAAGGTGATAGTGATGGGAAGATCCCACTGTACCTGGAGCAGACGTCGGCTAGACTCACTTGGATTTTTTGGGGGGTTCACTTCACTTGAGACGGTTAAGTGGAGGAACTTGGTCCAGTCTATTCATTAAGCAAGTTGCCGGGGTAACTATTCCAACCGCCATTTCTGTACTGAATTCTGCGACGTTGGATTTCATCACCAACTAGTGTTTTCGGTCCGGAAAGTTACTGTTTGTGTGTGTTTGATCTCTAGATTCTTTAGGCATGTGATTCAAATTTGTTTGGTTCTTTAGAGGATTTAGGTGTTTTTCATTGAGATTTTACTTTGTTTGCGTGTGAAGAAGTTAAAAGTTTTTAATTGTGGTTGAATTACCAAGACAGTCCCGTAGACTTCGGGGCCAGCCTCCTGAGTTTGTAACCGTGGCTGATTTATTGAGGAAGTCCCGTAGACTTTGGGGCCAACCTCCTGAAGAAGTCCCGAGCCATCTTGAAGGTTTGAAAGTCCTCGTAACTCCTACTGGCAGTAAAGTTGAGTCACCTGAAGAAGGAGAGTCTTCGTTGGTTGTACATCCTGATTACCAAACTCTAGTAACATGCTATAATCCTGAATCTATTTCGGTTTCCGAACTTGCTGGTAGCTTTTCATCTACTAGTGATATAGGTGAAGAACCTGAGATATCTGAACCTGTCACTCCAACATCAGGGTTTGTCTCTCCAACTTCTAGTGCTCCTAATTCACCTAGGGTAGAAAGAGTAATCACCGAAAATCTTCCTTCTGGTTTGATAGCTATTGAAGAACTTGCTCCGGAAGAAGAAGTAGGCATCCCTATCCCTGAAAATCAACCTGTTATTGATCTAAGGGAGCGTGAATCAATTTTTTACAGTCCACCTAGAAGTACTACTTGGTATATTTCTTTGACAAATTATTTGGAAAACCCAGTGTTAAGTTTTTCACCACCTCGTGCTCCTTATCACCCTAGAGGTTTTTATACTCCCGTAAATATGTCAGTTCAATCGTCCATGTTTACTCAATCGCCAGAATCTTTTTTGTATGGCGTTCCTTCTCTTCCCTCTGGGTATCAATCACTTTCTGGTACTTTTTCGGGAGCATCTCCTCAACCCATTGAACAAGGGTTATTCACTGGAAGCAATGGTGCAAAGCCGTTGAGCGTAGAAGACATTCTTATGATGTCAGGTTCTATTCCCAATTCTCAACCTCAAGGTGGCCAGTTACCGCCTGGGGGGCAGCCTCAATTAACGCCTAGGGGGCAACCTCAAGGTACACAATTTGCATCTGGGGGGAAACCTCAAGGACAGTACGTACCTACAGTACAATACGTTCCTCAAGGTCAACCCTAGACTCAATATGTACCCCAAGTTCAACCCCAGTATCAATTTATACCTCAAGGTAAACCCTAGTATCAGTACGTGCCTCAGGGGTATCTACCCCAAGGTCAGTACTCGAACCAAGGTTTCCAACCACCCCAAGGTCAATTTTATGTTCAAGGAACGGGAAATGTACCTTTCAATTATCAATCCTACCCTCAACCTAGTTATGGTCCTCAATATTCTCAACCTGTTATGGGTCAGTACCCCGGAATGAACATAGTGTGGGATCCATCGCAAACTCAACAAGTGTTGCAGCCAAATGTACAGTTGTCATCTCAAACTGGACAACCCTTAGTTTCTAGTTCACCCCAGCAACCAGTCCAGTCTAATATTCAAACTTCTGTACCTTCGGTAGTTTCTCAGTCTGGGCCTACTGTGCCTCGTACTCCATCTCAAACGACTGCTGCAACTGCCGCAACATCTGTTCAATCTACCCCACCTACTTCTAGAGTATCGACAGCTCCGGTTTCTACTGTTCCTGTATCTACTCCTCAGACATCTTTACCACCGTCTGGATCCACGATTCAAACTATGGTTCAGATGCCTGTAGGACAACCTGGTTTAAGTACGGTTGTCACAAGTCAACCACAATTCACCTATCAACCATACCAAGGACAGTACCAATTCGGTTCTGCTGTCCAGCAGCCAGTTTATCAGTATCAACCGTATCCTGGGTACACTTATCAACAACCTCAACAACCCCAGTACGGTTCGGTTAATCCTGGTTTTCTGGGAGGATACAATATCCCGAACGCAATTCCTATTCCTAGTTATCCTAGATATCCTCCTCCTGGGGCTGGTCTCATGACCCAGAGTTTTAGGGATCCTAATTGGCAGTTACTGTTTATCGCAACTCTGGACTTACTAGACTTGTCACGCCTAACGAACGATCCGATTAATTATCTTCCGTTTTAGCCGCCAATGCCGAATAAGTTGCCCAGTGACATTCCCAAGTTCGAAGGTAAATCTGGTGAGGACCCGTCGAACCATGTGATGACTTACCACCTCTGGTGTGCGTCTAACTCCATCACAGATGATTCGATCCGTCTTAGACTTTTCCAGCGCACTCTAATTGGTCTCGCGGCCAAGTGGTACATTGAGTTACCGCGATGCACTTTTTATAATTTTAGTCAGTTAGCTACCTCGTTTTTAACTCATTTCCAGTTGCCAGTCCGATATGAAAATGGCACGGAATTGTTAACTTTGCTAAAACAATCAACATCCACGTATATTTCAGATCATATTCATGAGTGGAGATGTCGACGACGTTTAGTGAAGGTATTTATTCCGGATCAAATCTTGGCTGAGTGGTTTGTAAAAGCTTTGCTGCGAAGGATCACTGAAGATGTTGCTAAAGCCGGAGTTGTTACTAAGGATAAAGTGATTGCTCAAGCACAGTACCTTGACTTGGTCTATACTGAGTCAGGTACATTACACGAAAAGATCCCCCGATCTTCCCAAGTCAAATCAAATCACTACAGCTCCTTCGGGATCTCATGCCGCTGATGGTATGATTGGTACGGTTAACACTAAAAGTAAGAAGAAGTCTTCCAAGAATTCTTCTCCTATCATAACCTTGTCTGATTCCCCCACAGGAGATTCTTCTGTAGAGGTTTCCACCGATATTCACATTGTAGAGTCATCTACAGCTAAATCAAAATCCGATGGGAAGAAGAAAGGAAAGAAGAAGAATAAAACAGACAAAAGTTCAAAGGAGAAACCTGAAAAGGCAGAATCCAATGATGAAAAGCGCAAACCTCGTTATCCATGTCTCATTTGTGACGAAGAACATTTTACAAGAGAATGCCCTCATCGAGCAGAGGTTGCGAAGATTGTCAAAGGTTCCCAAACACCTGCTGTCTTGAAGGATCCATTTCCAAGTCAAGACAGTAAGATGATAGGTTCTTCCTCGAGTGCCAATGAAGAACCCATATTGATGATGTCCCATGTAAGGATTGCGACTTGATCACAAGATTATGGTAGTAAAAGTCTTGTTGATGGCAAAGAAGCAGAATCTTCTCATTCTAATCCATCAACCTCAGCTCCCGGTTTCGATCCACTACAGATCAAGAAACCTAATCTAGACTTAGTAATCAAACCGCCTGCCAAGGGTATACTTCGAAAGTCAGCTTTCAATCCACATGCGAGAGCGGCTCAGAATTATAACATTGTTTAGGATTTAGCTGTTTCACCCTCAGCAATGTCGGCTTTGGAAGTGCTGCAATCATGCCCAGCACAACGTAAATTACTTTTGTCGGCTATACGAGCTGTTGATGTTCAGGACCAAAACCTAATAATCTTTGATCTAGAAAATAGTACACCACATTTGCCTCATCAAATGGCTTTCCAGATCCCAGTGATAGTCAAAAACAGGCCTATTCATCGGACTGTAATTGATGAGGGAGCCTCAACGTGTATTATGTCGATACAGTGTTGGAGATCGCTTGGTTCTCCTTCACTAAATCAATCCCCGACAATTCTTAAGGCCTTTGATGGCCGTGGGTTTCATCATTTTGGCATTCTACAGGATTTGCCTATAGGGGTTGAAGGAAAAACCGTTAGTCTAGATGTGGAGGTGGTTGATGCCCCTCTAGACTACAACCTTCTCTTGGGTCGAAGTTGGTCTTACGCTATGACAGCGGTCCTTTCATCGGTCTTTAGAATCATAAAGTTTCCACATAATGGAAAGATTGTAACAATAGACCAGCTGGCTTACTTTTCATCCGACCCAGCCTCTTCAGAGAGTATTCAGCATGTCGGTAAAACGACTATCCCATATAAGGATGTTGGAGTAGGATTAGTTAAAGATGCCAGTTTACTGGGAACTTTTCCTTTTCCTCCAATCAACGCATCATCTTCATTTGCAACCATTCATATGATTACATCAGACACTATTTTTTATGACGATCCTTGGATCGTTCCTTCTGAATCTAAAATAGACTCATTTGGTAATTCCATGCCTTTGAGTCCATATGAAATTGCCTATGAAGCTGTGCAGTCTTTTGCCGACCCGTGTTCAACCGAAAATGACTTAATGAATGTGGTCTGTGAGGAATCACTTTTCACATCAACCTCGGATTTAACTACGTTTTCTGAATTTGTTCACTCTGATGAGAAAATTCGTGAAATCCTATGTGTAGATGATTTACCATGGGAAGATCTCCATCACAGATCTTTGTTTCTACCTGAGGATGATCATTTTGAAAATGATTTCTCATCAATATTTACGACTGAATATGTCAAGGAACCTCAGAATCCAATGAAACATCCCGATTCAGAGTTAAATTTGGGAAACATCTCTCGAACTATTCCCATTGATATTTCGGTTAAGCTCGGAATTGTTGAGAACATTCATATAGGTGCCTCGTGTACAGATGACGAAATTCAATTATATAAGGCCCTATTTCAAGAATTCCGCCACGTGTTTGCCTGGTCCTATGAGGAAATGCCAGGAATTGATCCCGCGATTGTTGTTCATGAGATCAAGACTTACCCGGACGCTAAACCCGTCCGGCAACGTTTGCATCAAATTCACCCACGAAAAGATGCTGCAATTAAAGCAGAAGTTGAAAAACTGTTGAAAGCAGGTTTCATTTATCCGATCCCGTTAACAGATTGGGTATCGAATATTGTTCCGGTTAACAAAAAACAGGGGACAATAAGAATATGCATCGATTATAGGGACATTAATCGAGCCTGTCCAAAGGAAAATTACCCAACTCCCTATATCGATCAAATCATTGATGATTGTGCCGGCAGCGAAATATTTTCCTTTATGGACGGTTTTTCCGGATACACTCAAATCTACATTCTACCTGCCGATCAACCAAAAACGGCTTTCATTTGTCCATGGGGGACGTTTTCTTATTGCAAATTACCTTTTGGGCTTAAGAATGCCGGAGCAACTTTTCAGAGGGCGATGTCTTATGCGTTTCATGACATCAAGCACATTGTGCAACCCTATCTTGATCACTTTCCTGCTCATTCATTACTCAAGCTGATCACCTCGTCCATTTACGAGCAATCTTTATGAGGTGTAGGCATTATCGTATTCGGTTGAACCCACACAAATGTTTCTTCTGTATAGAAACGGGTCGATTGCTGGGATTTGTAGTTTCGAAAGCCGGCATTCGCGTTGATCCCTCGAAGGTCGAAGCTATCATCAATTTGCGTCCTCCTTCGAGTCTTCACCAACTCCAAAGTTTGCAGGGGAAAGCAAACTTTTTACGACGATTCATTCCTAACTACGCCGAGGTTACAAAGGGTTTTACACGGTTGTTAAAACAAAACACTCAATTCTCTTGGGATGAGATAGCTCAGAAATCTTTTGATGCACTCAAACACGCGTTGACCCATGCACCGTTGTTGCGTCCTCCCAGCTACAACCAGGATTACTTTTTGTATCTCACCGCCTCCCATTCCACTATTGGAATGGTCTTAGTTCAGGAAGATGAATTCAGAATGGAACATGTGATATATTACCTTAGTCGAACATTAAATCCAACCGAGCTAAAATACTCACATGTGGAGAAATTGGCATTGGCAGCCGTTCAAGCTGTCCAACATTTTCGTCACTACATTTTACTACGTAAAACTACGGTAATTTCATATTGCAACCCTATGATCTACATTTTGACCAAAAAATTGCTAGGGGGCAAGTACTCTAAATGGATCGTTATCCTGCAGGATTTCGACTTGGAGTTTGAGAAATCTAAGTCTAAGAAATCTTTAGTTTTTGCAGAGTTAATGTGTGACTTCCCGCGTGCTGACACAGAAACTGTGGCAGAGGAGCCCATTGCAGACGAATCTTTGTTTCTAATCAGCACTTTAGATCCATGGTTTTGGGATATCATTGTCTATCTCCAAACCCAATCCTTTCGACCAGAAATTTCAAGGTCGGAACGTCGGAAAATTTGCTTCCAGTCCCAACAATTCAAGATTATTGGAGATACTCTTTATCGCCGTGGGGCGGACTATATTTTTCGACGTTGCTTAACTCACGAAGAAGCTGAAAGGGTTCTAAATGACTGTCACTCTGGAGCATGTGGCGGTCATATGTTTGGGTATGCCACAGCCCAAAAGATATTGTGCGCTGTCTATTTCTGGCCGTCCTTGTTTAAAGATTGTATTACGGCGGTCCGAAAATGCCACAACTGCCAGATTTTTTATCGTAAGATGCGCGCTCCACCTGCTCCTCTCCACCCTATAATTGTCGTCGGTCCTTTTGCCAAATGGGGCATCGATTTTATTACATGTAACCCTAACTCGGCCGGGGGGCATGCGTATATCATCCTCGCGGTAGATTATTTTACTAAGTGGGTCGAGGCAATGCCTACATTCGAGGCAGATGGCAAGACAGCTGCAATTTTCATGTTCAATCATATAATTGCTAGGTTTGGTGTCCCACAAGCAATAATCACTGATCATGGGCGTCATTTTCGAAACGTTATGATGACCGAACTTACAGGCCAGCTTGGTTTACGTCACGATAGTTCAACTCCTTATTATCCACAAGCGAATGGTCTGGTTGAATCCATCAACAAAGTTTTAGTTATCATGATCCGACGAATCATTGGGATTCATCGGTCGAATTGGCACAACATGCTATTTTCAACGCTTTGGGCGTACCGAACTTCAGTAAAAACATCAACAGGGTTCACTCCTTTCCAACTAGTCTATGGTTTGGAAGCTGTGTTACCCATTGAGTGCGAAATCCCGTCACTCCAAATGGCCATCGAGTTACTTCCAGCTACTTCCGAAGAGGAAAAGCGTTTGTTATACTTAGCTCAATTAGATGAGAATCGACATGATGCTACATTGGCGATCGAGACTCACGCAAAAGGTATGAAAGCTCAGTATGATCGGAATGTGACCCCTCGAAATTTTTCGGAAGGAGACCTAGTGTTATTGTATGATCAAGCTAATGATAAATTAGGCGCTGGGAAATTCGTTCCTATGTGGCATGGTCCTTATATTGTTAAGCGAAAGCTAGCAAAAGGGGCCTATGAATTGGTAGACTTTGATGGGGACTCTTTGGGTAAACCCAGAAATGGCCTTTACTTGAAGAGGTACTATGCTTAAAAGAATGGGGTATGGAGATTTTTAGTTAGGATAGTTTTTCTTTCTAGCTGGTGTGTTTTAGTTTACAAAGTGTGCTTAGTTTAGAGAGTGTTTTTCCGTTATTATTGCTGCTTATCTTGGTTTTACTCTTGATATTGCAGATGTCGATGCCTCTCCAAACATACATTGGATTTGCTGATGGTGCTTGTCGTAATAAACGGAACATCTCTTTTGCAGCTTGGGTTATCTATTCGCCCTCTGACGAATTAGTTTCTATGCATGGGGTAAGCCTCAGTCAAACAACAAACAACATTGCAGAGTATAGTGCAGTGATTGAGTTATTATCTGAATCTATTTCATTTGGGATTCGGAGTTTGATAGTGAGGTTGGATTCTGAACTCATTGTATTACAGCTTAATAGAGTGTATGCCATTAGAAATCCAGTGTTATTAAGATTATTTTTGAGAGTGCATCTCTTGGAATGTGAGTTTGAATACATTGAATATCAGCATATTCCAAGGTCTTTAAATACATTAGCAGATGCAATTGCTTCTCGAATGTTAAATAGACATTTGCAATAATCATACATGTAAATTTAAAACCATTCCATAATATGATTTACAAGATAAGTCGGTAATAGTGATATATATATATAGGAGTGTGTCAAAAAATACATCCTCTTCGATCATAGGTTGAAAAACACCTTATGATCGGCAAAAATGATAAGTACAAAAAACAAAAATGTCACATGTGCCCACAAAAGGCGATCATCCTATCACTGGTGATGATCTCTATAAGAAACCACTGCCTGGGCCACCTTACAAAGGAACCTCCTAAAAGGTCCCGGGACTCCAATCACATAGCGCTGAAGTCGACGAGGAATGTCGTCTATAGTGGTCTCAGGAATATCCCCTGTTAAGCGCTCAGGATGACCCTCCAACTCGGCCAAAACCTCTGTTGATTCATCCTGTGGGGCTGATGCGGGTGCAACTAGTTGCCTCCTCTCGAAAGGCCAGAGAGCGGCTGGTCGCTGTGGACCCACATCTGCATTTGAAATTTTTACTATCAGTTTTGAGACGATGAAAAATAAAAAAATTAAAATAGGAAAAGTTGAAAAGGATTTTACCTGACTCGTCCCACTGCTCTCCTGGTGGAAGAGCCATGTCTGGGTCACGACGGAAATCTATCCCAGCGTGAGGGAAATCCTGAATGGAAAAGACCTAGTTTTCCAACCATTGGAATTACTCAGGTTTGAACCGAGCAACTTCTGTCCTCTCGTCTGGGTGACGGGCCATGACTGCGACCCATCGCATCAATTTGGGTTCTCGAGGAAGCCCAGCTCCAATAGTAAGATGTTGTGGGATCAGAATAGGAACCCTCTCCAGGCCAAAACTCTCGACCAAAGCCCCATAACCAAAGGTCTTTAGTCGTCTGCTCTTGGCCCTGGTCAGTTGGCCTTTCACATTGGCCAGCACAGCATTGCACCAGTTGAAGATGGTGCCTCGAAAGCAATCAACTGCCATACGCATCTGGGATCCGGTGACAACATGTAATGCGACAGCTCCACAAAGTCTGGTGACGGTAAATGCAATCACCATGAGCTCAGGATGGGATATGGTCTTTATGTCTATCCCTTTGTCTTTAGCCTGGCTATTGCAGTACTCTAGCCGGAGGCTATCGACAGACTAGCCACCTGGCCTAGTCCCGAATAGAGTCAAGTCTTCGCCTCTCTTAGTCAAACCAGTCAAGAAATAAATGTCCTCCGGCTCGATTTCGAGCCGGTGCCCGCCAATGAAGAAGCACTGGTCCTATATGCTCCATCTGTCAACTAGCCACTGCAAAAAATCTACCTGAGCCCTCATGCCAGGAATGGTCCAGAATTTGTATAGTCCGCATGCCCTCAAAGCATCAAGTGAAGGCTGATGATTCCATGCGGCAGTATCCACGTCCTCATGCTCCCGTTCACGCCAATCTAGCATGATATACTCTCTGCATCAAGTATAAAGATTAATTAGATTGCTAGAAAACATTTTGATTGGTCCATTTTTGAGAAATTTTGGGTTCAAAACCCTTGCTGCGGGGTACGCACCCTCCACGTTAGACACAGTGCGTGGGTCCACACTTTGTCTACACGGAAGGTGCGGACCCCGAGCTTTTTCCCAATGGAGAAAAAGTTGGCGTCCGCGGGTCCGCAATGGTAAACCTGCAGACCCCCGCACACGGGTTTTGCGCCTAAAAACCCTCCCAAAAAATGAAATGAAGGACTAAATAAGAAAACTAAACGGTTGAAAATGAAGAGTAGGATGATGTGGATTACCTGGAGAAGATGGCACTTGATTCCGGCGGTTGGATTTTCCACAATCTTCACGGGAAGTTTTCTAAGCAAAATCACTATTTTCTCACCCAAACTCGAACGGTAAAAATGAATTGACAAAGGCCCTTTTTATAAGTTTTTTGAGTAAATAAATTACAAATTTATTTATGTTTCACTTTGAAAAGGTATTTTGCAACGCTTTTATCCATTTCAAATAGGTATGAGTAATGTTTGTGTTTCTGTGCAGAATAAAGGATTATTCAGGCGAAATCTATCATTTTCAACGAAAAAACAAGTAGAGTCATCTTTAAGCCCTTTTCTGACTCCTAAAATATGAAAAGATTGCCTAGCATTTCTTTTACACTCGTTAAAACGGAATTAAAAGACGGTCCACTTACAGCTCTTTTCCGACCGTAAAAACATGAAAAGATTGCCGGATTTTTGTCATTTCGAATTCGATATTGGTTATAAAATGACGTGTCGTTGATCGCTTTTTTACTTTTTCGGATCAGTGACACTAATAATGAAAAGTATTCCTTGGTCGTAAAAGATCAAACGGTTCTCTCAAGTATTATTTTATACTTTTTCGGGCTTGGGAGACACAAATTTACGAAAAAGGTCAATCCTAGAGTCTTCTTAAGTTTTTTCAGACTCTCTAAAATTGGAAAACGCTAAGTTTCTCCTATACTGGACTCGTTAAAATTTCATAGTAAAGGACCTGTTCAATTACAAACAGGAACGAACCACTCCTTCTTAGGGTTCGAATCTAAACTAAGTTGGACTCATCTGAAGGATGAACTTATAATGAAGCAAATGTTATCCTCCTCAAGCTTGTCAAAAATAAAGAGGTACTTGACAAAAATGGTGGGGGAAAAGAGAGAAAAATAAGTCTGTTTGTCATACCTTGTAACCACTCTTGAACACGACACTTTTATTCACCTGGGTTGGGAAATCCTTTGCCTAACAGTTGATCAAACCACATTGAAAGTCTTCAGCCAGTTTCTGGGTATTAACTTTGGGTCAATTGTCACCAAGCCATCTGTCGTGTCGTTATGTGTTCAAGAGGTCACTGCTAATAATCCATTCATCTGCAAAATATCTGTCATCCATCTTGACCATCCCTGAGTCAGTCCTTGCAACTAAATTTCTTCAACTTGATCTATGATTTCGTGTTGTGGGCTTGCCACGACGGATCACTTTCTATCGACATTAGCTCATTATCTAGAAAGATGATCTAGAAATCGTCAGTACCTTGAGATCTGCATGCCTCAATGGCAGGTTTCTCGCCTTTGACAACAATTTACATCATTGACTTTGGATCGAAGGATTCCGTGATATGTTCGACATCAACACATTTATTCACATCTCATGGATTGTACTGGGTACTTTGAGAACCATTGACATCACTGGGGGTTTCTCTCACACTTGTTAACAGTTTACATCATTGACTAGTAATCAAATGGTTTCTACCATGTTCGACATCAACACATTTATTCGCATGGATAGAATCATACTATTTCAGGAAGTAGAAATGAAGACCCTGGATCTAGTTTCCACCATCCAGGCTGCGAGGAATTTTGTATTCATTATGTTGTGGACTATTCATAAACAGATGGCTGCATCCATACTGTGTTCACAGGAGTATATTCTTATGATGTTACAAGATCATTCCTATATCAGAGCAGTAGATAGTTTTCTAGTTAGTTTTGATCTGAGTATGGGAATGCCTACCTCAGCGATGATATGATCTCATATATATATCTTGCATTGAATGTTTTTACAGGTTCCGACCGGGCTCTCCACAAGACGATCCTCGAAATGATAAAGTACTTCACTCTTCCTATATGATCAATGAAATCCTCATCTACTACAGACTTCGCACTTTAGGGGGCAATCTGTTACACAAAAAGATCGTCACCATGATTATTTGCAGTTAGTATGGGTCTATCATCACTTATACTATCCTCCTTAGCAAGTCTAAGACCTCAGCTCTTCAAATCAAGCTTTAGAAGTGGGAGAAAGACATTAAATATCAATGTAACTCTGGTTCTGCACTTTCTCTCACGGTCACCTGCGGTCCCGCACCTTCTGTGTACAAAAGTTGCATACCTACCCGCTCTGTTCCTAACGGTGTAGGTGCGGACCCCTGTGAAAGTCAAAAGGCGCAAGTTTTATCTTAAAAAACTCACTTTGGGTTAATTCTAGAGTTTTCTAGAAGGAATTTTGACGTGGATTGTTCGCTCTGAGGTGGTTCATGCATCCCAAAAGAGAACGAGCTAATCCCTTGACTAAAGGAGCTATCCCTTTGAAGGAGGGCTTTATCCCTTTGAAGGAGGACCTAGTAACTTTCCTCCATTGCACTATAAATACAGGCATTGGGGTGAGGACTAGGGAGGTTAGAAGCTAAACATTTTGAGGGTAAATGCTGGTGAAATCGAGACTCTTTGGTTGAGCTTGAGAGGAGAGATCACATACCTCTTGGTTCCATTGGAGAGTGAGTGAAACTTGTCAAAGTAGAGGAGACATCTTGTTGGACCCTGGGAGGAGCTTGTACAGTGTCAAGGCAAAGGTTGTAAGGTTCTTCTTCTTTTGAATTAATACAATCAAACTCATTTTTCTCAACAAGTATCTTATGTTATTTGTTTCATGGACTCCTTGACTTTCATGTTAAATATGTTTTATGAAATTGACTTTTCAAGTGCTATTTAATTTTTTTGCCTTGTTTGTGTTTGAAAATTCGCGAAGAGGAGCTCATTTGGATCAAAGGAGCGAGGGCATCCAAAAGCTTGCTTTGGACCAAAGGTAGGCCCTAAAAACACTTGTTTGCTATTGTTTATTAAAGCATATTTAGAGAAAGATAGTGTTTGGTTGGTTTGCTTGTCGTTAGGTCTTCTTTAGATTCTAGGAAGGTCTATCTTGTCCGCAAGATCGACACTTTCCGTGTGACAGAACCTTTCGTGAAAGTAAGAAACCTAATAGGTATTAGGGATACCTGACCATCATGAGCACGATCATACAAAATAAGCCTTCATCATTCTCAGACGCCGTCAAGCATCAAGTATGAAAGGATTCTATTACCAAAGAATATGAGTCTATTATGGAGAATGATGTCTGGGAAGTAGTTCCTAGACCCCGAACAAGACAATTGTTACTTCAAAATGGCTTTACAAGATAAAGCATGAAACAGATGGAAGTATGGAAAAGTATAAGGCTCGTTTTGTTGCTGGTGGTTTCTCTGAGAAGGAAGGTATAGAATATGACTTGGAGTCGTCAAGAAACCCTTGTACAAGGGTCCTGCATGTTGCATACATTGAGATCTGGGAACTCTGAGAGCTTGCAGTTCTTACTGGAGCAACATACAACCACAGGGTGACTCACCCTCCCCTGGTGGTGCACACTAGAATAAGATGACTCGCTCTCTTGTGGGACAAGATGATTCACTCTCTTATGGAATAGGATGATTCACTCTCCTGTGTAGGAGGATTGATGTGTTCTCCTATGAGGCCTAGATTGATGTGTTCTCCATGGTGATTGTAGCAGGATTGATGTGTTCTCCTGTGAGGCCTGGATTGATGTGTTCTCCATGGCGGCCTAGATTGATGTGTTCTCCATGGCGATTCTAGCAAGATTGATGTTTTCTTCTGCGAGGACAAGATTGATTAATTCTCATGTCGAGGAATCCTACCCATGCAGTCTGGGACTCATGGGAAGTACCTCTCATCTGATCAATGAGTAGGGAAATGAAGTTAGGGACAATAGTAGTACCGATGGATGCATCTTGTATCTACCATACTCCCTACGCTAGGATGACCTCCATTGATCTGGGATCAATGATACTGGTTTGGGAACAGTGGTAGGAGTTGTACCATACTATGATGCTGACTTTAGTTTGGTTGAGACTTGTCTGGGACCAATGGTACATACTCTGAGATTGACTTCGTGTTAGTGCAGTACTGGTCTGGGACCAGTGAGAGTGGTACATACTATGATGCTGACTTCGGGTCAGTTGAGACTGGTCTGGGACCAGTGGTACACTCTCTGAGACTGCGATACTGGTCTGGGACCAGTGGTATGCACTCTGAGACTCACTTTGAGTCAGTGGAGGATGATACTGGTCTAGGACCAGTGGAGTTGTACTCACTATGACACTGACTTCGAGTTGGTTGAGACTAGTCTCGGACCAGTGGTACATACTCTGAGACTGACTTTGAGTTAGTATGATACATCCTCGATCATTTCTTCTTCTTCATAATGCGGACAAAGTCAAAGCAGAATAGAACAATGCAAGACTAGAGCAGAACAAAGAAAAACAGTACTGATCAGTACAGGGAAAAACAAGACAAAGCATAACGGGAAGAATAGAGCAGAGTAGGGAAAGGGTCAGGTTGTACAGGGCAGTGAATTTGATGGATGAATAGTAACGACCGATAGACATATTACAGATGAAGTTCTCCCTAGTTGAGAGGGAGTGTTAAAATTGGAAACCAGGGAAAAACTTCATGTGGGTCATCTTATTCATGGCTGATAATATTTTTGTTATATTCCTCTCGTCGAGAGGTGTAGGATTGATATAAAGATCATCTGATTCCGATAAGTATTCATGGATATATGAATTTATTTTGATTATGGAATTATTATCAAGCCAACCTACAACTCATGTAGGCTCAGAAGCCCAATAGTCGCATCTATTCAAACACCAACATTGTGTATAAATATAAGAGGACTTTTCCTCATTTTCACTTACTCTTCTAATCACATCTCTCTCTCTCTACTATGCAGAAATGAGTCTCTACTCTACTGCGTAGTAATGGGTCTCTCTCTCACACATGTGAAGCCGGAAGCTGTTGAACCTGAAGCTGCAACTACACATCCAAAGATTGACCTACGTGGCCTAGAATATCTCCTCATCTGAACTACGATTTAGGTTCATCTAAATCTCCTCTAGAAGCCGCAAATTTTGGTGGTGGAATGAAGTCAATTCAATGAATGGTTTGCAAGATATCAATTGCCCTAGTTTGAAGCCGGAAACTGCTGAAACTGAAGTTGCAACTGCAGAAGTAAAGATTGGCCTGCGTGGCCTAGAAGATCTCCTCATCTGAACTACGTTTTAGGTTCATCTGAACCTCCTTTGAAAGCCGCAACTTTTGGTGGTGGAATGAAGTCAATCCAACGAACAGTTTGCAAGACATCGACTGCCCTATTTTGAAGCCAGAAACTGCTGAAACTAAAGCTGCAACTGCAGAAGTAAAGATTGACCTGCATGGCCTAGAAGATCTCCTCATCTGAACTGCACTGTAGGTTCATCTAAACCTCCTCTACAAGCCACAACTTTTGGTGGTGGAATGAAGTCAATCCAATGGTCAGTTTGTGAGATATCGTCTGCTGTAGTTTGATAAAGAAGCCGCTAATGCTAATGTTGTTGATCTACGGTTTGCTACTCTTGATATGAATCAGATTTGTTGTAATATTTCTCTCTACTGAATTATTGAAGATAAAATAAGATTTGATCAAAGGGTTTCCCCACACATTGTGGGGTTTGTCCCTAAATAGCCGCCACATCTTGTGTCTTTTGTCTTGGCTTGTTTTCTATCGATCATTTAATGTTCTATCTGCACTTTACTTTATGTATATGTGATTACTAATCTGTGGATAAGAAAAAGAAGTAAACTGTTATAAGCATAGAACATACCATAACTTAACATTGTTATTTGAAATAATTGTAGTGATTTATGCTTCTACCTCAGTGGGCTAATTTCATTCAAATTGATATGCACTTTCACTTTTTGAATCAAAACATTGAATCAATTCAAAGGATGTTGTAATGGCTTCCTGACAAAATTCCCATTTCTTCTGAAAATAGATTCAGGGTCCACTATTGATTTAAATAAAACATCATGAACACTTGGAATCAAATTACCAAAGACATAATGTATGACGCTATGAAGATTGTTCAAAATCCCTATACAACAAGCACAAACAAATATCTATGCTCTGACATTGATCTAAAAATTGATGAGATGCAACAAACTCAACATTGTAACAATGAGACATGGCTAGAATATGAAACATGGCCCTTAGCTAAAATTAAGTCAACCGGGGATGCAAAAATATAAGACAGGAAAAAAAAGAGAGGTAAATTATTTAATCTCTTTTACTAGCACAATATTTGATCAAATCCTTCAATTGATTGAAAGAAATATAGACAAATAAAATAATAGAAGAAATTCGATAATCTATGCACAATCCTTGATGCCCCGTCCTCCTACCATGAATGTTGTAGACTGATTCACTAAATCATAATTCTAGGAGCCACAAGCTGTTGAATTCACTCGTACACTGTCAAGCTATGCTCATAAATATTCCACGAAAAATTAACACACATCCATCTACACACTAGATCTCATCTGATAGCAATGATTTATGCATTCATACTTTCACTCTTCACTACCAATGAACTGAAATCACCCTTGACCAATGCCTCTTCAGGCTCTTCCTTTGTGATTGGGTTCGATCTGAGAATGCTGCAACTCACCTCTTCAATCGAGCATCAACACCTTACAGGGAAAACTTCCATGTGCTGCTAGAGCCAAAGAACTGTACCCTCTGATACCAATTGAAGAAATACTGCAAATAAACAAAATAAGAAATTCAGAAAATGAAGCTTGCAACTGGCAGAAAAGGCTTTAATCCTAATTATCTTTATCGATGGTGGAAAAGGCTTCAATCCTAATTGTATTTATAAATGTTGAATGATATAAAAATTTATAATGGAATGAATAAACCACCCATATTTTCTCAACTTGACACCTGATAAAAGAGATAAACAAGGAAGAGAGATTAGCATATAGGATATAGAAACTCTAAAACACACTTAGGACAAAACTATATCCCAAGATCTAAAAGAAATAAGGTGGTTTCTTAGTACTTTAATATTGTAACATGGTAGAGAGGGTAAAATTGTATTTTTTCTCATTCTTCTAATCATGTAGGTCATATAAATCAATTTTGGGTAGTATTACTTTTCGCCTTTTTCTAAAAAATCCTTATTGATGGTTCAAGGTTAGTTAAGGTGGGTTTTAGGGTCCATATTTTGAATCCAAGCATTGATACCATGTTTAAAGCTTGGAAAACCAGAAAAATATTTCTTCATCTTAAAAGAAAATATGCTTTATACAACAAAATAATTCATCATTATATATATATATATATATATATATATATATATATATATATATATATATATATATATATAGATATATTTCTCCTTTTTTTAATACTTTAAATAAATTAACAATAACAAGAAAAATACATGGTTCGGTTATGTTTTCCTCCCCATTGTGGGGCTTCTCCTGCGACCTCCCACAACCACTCAATATTACCACTTTGAATATGCAACCTTGCTAACTATAAATAGTTTATGTAAGTTCTTAGATTAGGGAACTTCCACAAGTTCCCTAGCTGTCCATGCCCAAGTCCAAAACTGCATATATATTTTTCTCCTTTTTTTGGAATACTTTAAATAAATTGAAAATAGAAATAACTTGATAATAATAATAAAAATACGTGGTTGGGTTATGATTTCGTCCCCATTACGAGGCTCCTCCTTAGACCTCGCACTGCCACTTGAGTTTACCAAATTCAACATGCCACCCTATTAACTAGAAATTGTCTATCTGAGTTCTAGCCCAAGGAATCCCCATAGATTCTATAGCCCTCCATTCCCGAGTCCAAACTAAAAATTATAGTGTGTTCAAGTTATATTGGACGAGGGAAAACTCTAGGGCTTAATATTTACAATTGGGTTAATTTTTCATGCTTAAAAAAATTTATTTTCTATTTTTTCAAAAACATAATTGGATACATTTTTATAGTATAAAATTATTTTACCTTAAACATTACTAAAATTAAATAGAGACTATATAAACTCTTTACAAATTTCAGTAAATTTACAAATAAAATATCACTAAACATTTTACAATTTTCATTATAAGGACTAACACATTCACCAAGTTTCTAAACATTAGTGTCAAGTACATCCTTGACATTCAACTCCAAAATCTATTGTGCATTCTCAAGTTTCCTTTCACCCCTCTCTTGGTCATCTCCTCTCTAGAAACCCAAATCTCATCCACTTGTCCCCTAAAAAATAAAATAAAAAAGATCACTTCCAAAACCAAAGGCTTCCTCAAGATATATTTCTGTGAGCCATACCTTTTTCCACCTACCTCAAATTTTCTCAAACTCACCACCCCATATCGCCATATTTTCTCACCTACCCCACTCTTAATACCTTGTGTGGTCAAATAATTTAAAAGATCGTAATTAATTTAAATATTAAATTAATCATATTAAAATCTAAATTATTAATAGATTACTAATCAAGATTAATTGACAATTATTTAATTAACTACTAATCGAATTTAACAACTAATCAAAATAGTATATTAATTAATATTTAATTAAGATCCTTCATTAATCACTATGTTATGTTATAATTCAACTATCATAATAAATTATAAAATACTATTGGTTTTCTCCAAATATAAATATATAACTAGCATAAAAATACGTAATATATATATTAATAATTTTAATAAATACCATAGAAATTAAGAAGTAGATATTATAAAAAAAAACCAATCTACAATCCATATATTTTCTATTTTTATAAATGGAAAAGATTTATAAATTTTAAAGAATGATATGTCAAAAAGGCAGTCAAATCCTCCTCAATAAATAAAATAGGAAGAACCATAAAAGTGATTTGCCCCACGAAGATTAAAAAAAAAAAAAAACATAGAAATAGGGAAATAAAAACATAATATACTCAATACCTCGTGGTTATCCACTATGTTAGAGTCGGTCTTGTCGCTCCTTCGTCAGAGATCACAACTCTTTATGCATTTCATTTTTAGGAGTCCCGCTCCATTCACTCAGCTAAATTCCGCTATGGGCATGCCATAATCTGACGGAAAAGGTCATTGCTAGTCATTTCCCCCAAGGTCTGGCTCCTGCTGGCTTAGGTCTTTTGTCAATGACCACCAAAGTCCATGACAGTCAAGGTCTGGTCCTTTAAAGGAAAAAAGTCATTTTCGATGGTTAGGTCTAGGGATTAATCAATTTGGTCTCCAATCATGTCCAATAAAGGCATGTAGGCCAGAGTGAGGCCCTTACACAGTTATGATTCAGAGAGTTTCATCATCATGTGGATAGACTTCGACTCTTCTTCAAAACTATGTTTTGAAGAAAAGACAAACAGTGTCATTTGTGATAAAATTTTCAAAAAAAAGTCGTCAGTTGATTTCTTTAGGTGCAGGCATGGTTTCTGTGGCCAGATGTCCTTTCATGCAATCCCTGCAAAGAGTGGTGAAAATTTCATCATTTTAGCTAAAATTTCGAAGGGAAAGTGAAAATCAGTGTTGTTTTAAGTCAGTGAAAAAGTGTCAAAAGATAACATTAGAAAAATGGCTTTTTGGAGAAGAAAAAATTTAACCCATGACTTCCAAGTCTTTATATACATGTTTTCACCAAAATCAAAGGCATTGTGCAAATCAAGTGCATAGGGAGAAATTGCAAAGTGTTTGAGAGGAAAACTGCGTGTTTGGAGAGAGTTGGAGGCAGTTTCTAGGAGCGCGGTGCATATACACAGGGGCGCGGCGCACATAGAGGGCACGGCACACACAGAGCTACCCCTCAGTTCAAGTTTTCAACTGGCGTGGCGCACACTGAGGGCACGACGCACTGGGTTTGGCGTGCGGCGCACACCCAAAAAGGGCCAAAATCGTGCCAAATCACCTCAAATTTCTTGTGAAGCCCATCAAATTGAAAGGTAGGCTCTATGACATGACTTGTTCATCAAAGTTTATAAATGATATGGTGGTTTATGGCTATGTTTGAATGCAACAAAACTCATAAAATCAACCACAAGAAAACACCAAAGGCCATTGTTGCTAGGATTGCATAATTGTGGTATTGAGGCCAAGGTTCCATTTTCACCCACCATTTTTCCCTCACCTACCATTTTTCCCTATCCTCCCTTTCTCATTTTTCCTATTATCCCTACCCTAAAACACTACCAAACCCTATTCTCTTTCCCCTCCTCTTATTTGTCAACATAACACCCCAAAAACTTACCCTATCAAATACCCAAATCCCCTACATATCCCTAAACAAACTTCTCCCCATAACCCCTATTCCCATCACATTACTCACCTCCTAATACTCCCTTTTGTTTCATTGTTCCCCTTGGTGGCAGATATCACAAAAGCACCCAGCTTCACACCATCATCAAAGGGTAGTCTAAATATAGTACACACAATAGTCATGGCATCACAACATTCATCAGAGTATGAGATGGAGATACAAAGTGACACATCCTTGAAAGAGCAGGTTCCCAGGAGACATCAAAAGAGTGGCAAACATGTTAGGGATGAGCCCACTACCCTCACTAAATTACAAGCATGCCCTCTTGCCATATCATGTTTCCAGCACCTAGCATGTTTTGAATTTTGTCAAAGGGTGGCCAATGTTAGAGTTCATCATGAGTTGGCCCATCTTTTTGTGCTTCACCTACATGGAGGTCAGTCTATTTTGGCTGGGGTCACCTTCACATTGACACCTAAAACTATCGCAGTGGCAACAGGTGTACCAAATGTTGGAGAATAGTAGCATAAGAAGAAGAAGGTGGATAGGCAACACTATGAGCCTTACATTAAGGCCAGATTCTTGAGTCAGCTCACAAGAGTCTTCCCATTGAGATGTTTGAAAGATGAGTATGCTCCACTCATGAAATTGATCATGAAGTACTTCGGTTGTGAGGGGAGGTTCTCTCGACTATATGCCTATCACATCAGGTTGCTCATGCACTTTACTAGGGTGCGGATGATGAACCTCCCATTTTTCATTTGCAGGAACATAGAGAGGATGAACACCTTCATTTTGCACAAGAACCCTCAGCAGCAACTTAACAGTGTTTATCACTTTGCTCTTATCCGGATTTTTGTGGATCATCAGTTGGCATTGCACCGGCATTGCTTGGGAGGACTTCATCTCCCGTGACTTCTTCAGCACTTCACAGGTACTAGCAGAGGCAGAGCATGAGATAGGTGGTCCTTCTCATCAATATGAGCGCCATGAGACCACTTCTATGCCAGTATCCATCACCTATCAGAGAGGCAGTAGGCACTTGTTTGCAGCAGCAAAACGAGTGTTATCTCCACCCGGGGTGGAAGGGGCCTCGCTTCCTACATCGAAAACACATGTACAGGACAAGGACAAGAAGCCCATGCATGACGAGGCGCCATCAGGTGAAAAGGATGGCTATTTCATCCTCATTCAGGATGATGATGCAAATGTGGAGAGTGCCTGACTTAGGATGACTATTCAGGAGCAGAACACGGAGATCCAAGACTTATCACTTAATGTGGAGAGGGTTAAATTGATCATCAAGTATTTGGAGCAGAGAAACAAGCAACTTGAGGACCAGCATGAGATCATGGAGCTGCAAAACATTCGTGAGAATCGACAAGCTACCCAAGAAAGGAGGATCGAGCTCACTACCTTGGAGCAAGAGATCAACAATGACCATGAGTCCTGGCTAGAGCAGATCAACATCCACCTAGAGAGACTACTGGACAAGGCCGACAAGGACCATGCTCTGCTGAGACACATGGCTTTCCACTACATGGCGCGAAACAAAGTATGCAAGGCCCGAATCAGGAATTTGAAGGCTAAATTGAGGAAGGCAATCAAGAAGCAAAAGAGGCAAAGGGAGCTCGATCGACTTTAGATATTGGCTGAAGCCTCTTTGGCCCAACATAACACTTCATAGAGAACCTCCAGCCCAAATTTCAAGAAATGTGGGGCAATTTTGGTCACATGGTAAACTTTTGGTCACAACACAGGTTTTTTTCTCCCTATGTGGCGCGGCGCTTAGGATTTGGAGCTCCAAATCACAAATGGTTTGCATTTTTGGATTCATCATGCAAAATCACGACTACTGGTGCTTGGACAAGAAATTTGGGCATGATTTGAGTCTCCAATAGGTCAAAAACACTCAAAAAATGACCTCTCTGCCCCTATTTTCACACACAGGAAGCCGTCTTGGGAGAATGAAGATTTGGAGGGGAAAATGAGCACCAAATTTAGAAATTCCACTTGGGTTGGAAAGTAGACAAGCCAGGATTTCCAACAAGTAGACTTGGGCACATTTTAGACTCCTGCAGGTGCCTCAAAAAAGCCTCCAAAGTGGCACGACACATATAAATAAAAAGGCCAAAATCTCACTCGTTCCACAAAATTTCGATTCGCGACTTTCTCCAAGGGGTCTCCCTCATTTACACTATATTTTTCTCGAAAACTAAGGCAATTTTTAAAAAGTATTTTCACTAAAGGTGGGCTCCTATCTAGGTGGCAAAGGAAGGTGAGCAATCACCCAAGCCATTTGTCATTTTTGTAACGCTGCACCTGTAACTAATGGTTGGCTTTCCACCTCCATTTTGTAATGATTCAAGTAACTCCCCAACCCTTGGGTGTTCTATCTCTTCATGGCACATTATATATATTGTATGAAAACTATTTGCAAAGGGTTGGTTGGCTTGTAATTTCTAGGAGACTATGGGAGAGAAACTCAGTTCTTCATTGTATATTTTGACAGAGGATTAATGAAAGGCAGCGGCTCTGTTTCATGAGATTCATGTGGTTGTGAGTGTAGCAAATGTGTATCTTATGTTTCATATGTATTTTGTAATGTTTCACAGTTCATTTCATATTCATTTCCAGTGAAATTTTCTAAGTTAGATAAGATAGAATTCATTTTTATTGCTCTCCCTGTAGGAAAATTTCATGTTCAGTGTTCTTCTTCTGTTGAAAAGGATTCATGTACTTATGCCCTTTTCACCCTCCTAAGAAATTCCTCCATTCCGCGTTATTTCAAACTAAATTGCTAGACTTTCCGACTGTCTTGCCTCACAAAATAATCTGTGCCTTTGTATTAAATTCTTTGCTCATTGCTGTCCATTGGTCCCATACCATCCCAGAAACTTAGTCATTCATAAAAAATTGCTTCTTATATCCATATTTACTTACTAGCCTAAGAGCAATATTTCACTGTTAGTCATCTCACACCATCCCGTTTACTTATTCACTGAGCGTGACTCGGAGAGAGCCCTCTCCTGTTCTGGTAGGGCTAGCTACCAGACTGAGCGTAGTTTGTGGTTACCCTAAATTTTTCCTTCCTTCAGCCTAAGGCAGATTTAGGTGCTAACATAGTGGCGACTGCACTGGGGAACAAAATGGTTTGCTTGAAGATTGTTTTGCCCTAGTACATCTATCAAGCTTGGATCTGATGGTTGATGGTGAACAACGATCAGACATAAGAAGACGGATGAAATCATTCACCTGGTGACTCCTTTCACTGAAGAATCCAGCAACCAGTGTTTCATGGTGACTCCACGACAGAGGGATCAGTAGCTTTGAGATTTCTTAAAATGGAGCGGATTGCAAGAAGATACGCTCCCATGAGCCGAGATCACATTCCAGGCTTTCCAAATAAGATTCCAAAAGTAGATTGGTCAAGGAATTTTCCTACGTTTAAAGATGATGGTAAGAAGTACATTGCTTTACATCTAGTTTGATTTCACATGCATATTCGCAAGTTGAAGGTTGATTTTCCTGAAGATTTCTTAATGAAGATATTCATGGCCACTCTAGAAGGTGAAGCCCAATCTTGGTATGAAAGTTTGTCATATGCTTGTATTTACTGTCTAAAGGACTTTCATGCCCTGTTCATTGAAAGATATAAAGACTCTTATCCATCATTAAATCTAGTTCATGACTCTTGCAAACATTCTTCTACTTTTATTGAAATCCTTGAAAAATACTATGAGGATGGTAATTTTATGGTTGATGAGATCATGGAAGCCTTGTACGAGAATCCATTTCAGCAACATGAAGAGAAACTAGAGGAGTCCCATCAAGATGCTCAGGAAAATTTGCAGCAGAATCAAGATCTTTGTACGATGGAAAATGAAGGAATTTTGCATCTTGACAGTCAACATGAATTACATGAAATAGATCAGCAGGTTGAAGAGTTCCATAGGGCTGAAAGTGATGAAAGAAAAAGTGTCGTTTCAGATTTGTCCATAGAAGAAGATAGCATGCAGAGAAATCAAGTTTCAAATTCAGAATGTGATAATGTTAAGACAACCATTTCATATGTAGATTCAGATTGTGATGACCAAGAAAACCTTGTACTAAGTCCCATGATAGAGAACTCTGCTGCTGAAATCATCTGGGATGAAGAAGACAGAGTTTTGGATCCAAATGTTCTCATGTCATCAGAACATAGTCTTCATGAAGAGGTAATCCAGTCAGCTCATGAACAGCAAGATGGGATCTTTTCTCAAGCAAGTGAAAAAGTTCCTCTGGATGAATTTATGGTAGATGATAGAAATTTTATTGTTAGGTTTCAAGAAACATATGAAGTTACTTTTCTCATGATTGATGAATGTGATGAATGTAATGAGAATCTGGCTATCATATCGTATGAAGATGACCTACCATATATTCAGACTTCAGAAGATCAAACCATTCAGGATTCCCTTTCAGATTCCTCCTCATATGTCTCATGTTTTGAAATGTTCTTTGAAAAGGAGATTTGTTCATCCACTTGTTCAGAATTTTTTGAAGACCCGGAACATACTCTTATTTATGAAGAAAGACCAGAATCAAGAGAAAAAGATACCTTGTTTTTCCAGCAAGAGGTCAATCTTCATGTTTTTCAGGATCCAATGGCAGATTTGTTGCAGTCAGCAGTGAAGGTGATTATTGCAGTAGTCAGTGATGAAGGAGATCATGGTCAATTATGTTTTAGGAAGCCCATTTACCAGTATCTGTTGTTGACCAGAAGATCTGATCAGGAGAATCAATCAAGCAGACATCTACTTGATTGGTTACATTGGAAGAAACATTACACATGATTGTACATATTGCATCAGTACGCAAGTGGTTGTCATCATGACTTGAAACCCTCAAATCTTGATGGACTACTACCATTGAAACAAGTTTTGTAAGTTCTTGTTTTAGTTAAGTCAGTCATGAGTCATTTCCTTTTGCATTGAGTCAGTTTTTCAGTCATGTTGGTTCCATAATTAAGTCGGTCTGAGTCAGGTTTCAGTCAATAAATGAGTCAGAGTCTTGTGTGGTTTGTCGAAATAATGACTCCATAGCCCAATGGACGAAGGCACTGTCTACTCACCCAAAGATCTACAGTTCTTGGCACCTCCAAGGAGCTAGAGCTACCATCCCCCATTGGAGCCAATGTTAGAGTCGGTCTTGTCGGTCCTCCGTCAGAGATCAAAACTCTTTATGAATTTTATTTTTAGGAGTCCCGCTCCATTCACTCAGCTGCATTCCGCTAGGGGCATGCCATAATCTGACAGAAAAGGTCATTGCTAGTCATTTCCCCCCAGGTCTGGCTCCTGCTGGCTTAGGTATTTTTTCAATGATCACCAAAGTCCATGACAGTCAAGGTCTGGTCATTCAAAGGACAAAAGCCATTTTTGATGGTTAGGTCTAGGGATTAGTTAATTTGGTCTCCAATCATGTCCAGTAAAGCCATGCAGGCCAGAGTGAGGCCCTTACATAGTTATGATTCAGAGAGTTTCATCATCATGTGAATAGACTTCGATTCTTCTTCAAAACTCTGTTTTCAAGAAAAGCCAAATAGTGTCATTTGTGATAAAATTTTCAAAAAAAGTCGTCTGTTGATTTCGTCAAGTGCAGACATGGTTTCCATGGCCAAATGTCCTGTCATGCAATCCCTGCAAAGAGTGCCGAAAATTTCATCATTTGAGATAAAATTTCAAAAGGGAAAGTGAAAATCAGTGTTAATTTAAGTCAGTGAAAAAGTGTCAAAACATAACATTAGAAAATTGGGTTTTTGGAGAAGAAAAAATTTAACCCATGACTTGCAAGTTTTTATATACAAGTTTTCACCAAAATCAGAGGCATTGTAAAAATCAAGTGCATAGGGAGAAATTGCAAAGTGTTTGAGAGGCAAAGTGCATGTTTGGAGAGATTTGGAGGCAGTTTCCAGGAGCGTGGCGCATATACACAGGGGCGCGGCACTCCCAGAGGGCGCGGCACACACAAAGCCACCCCTCAGTTCAAGTTTTCAATGGGCGCGGGACACACACACAAAGGGCCAAAACCGTGCCAAATCACCTCAAATTTCTTGTGAAGCCCATCAAATTGAAAGGTAGGCTCTATGACATGACTTGTTCATCAAAGTTTATAAATGATATGGTGGTTTATGGCTATGTTTGAATGCCAAAAAACTCATAAAATCAACCACAAGAAAACACCAAAGGCCATTGTTGCTAGGGTTGCATAATTGTGGTATTGAGGCCAAGGTTCCATTTTCACTCACCATTTTTCCCTCACCTACCATTTTTCCCTATCCTCCCTTTCTTATTTTTCCTATTATCCCTACCCTAAAACACTACCAAACCCTATTCTCTTTCCCCTCCTCTTATTTGTCAACATAACACCCCAAAAACCTACCCTATCAAATACCCAAACCCCCTACATATCCCTAAAAAAAATTCTCCCCATAACCCCTATTCCCATCACATTAATCCCCTCCTAATACTCTCTTTTGTTTCATTGTTCCCCTTGGTGGTAGATATCACAAAAGCACCCAGCTTCACACCATCATCAAAGGGCAGCCTAAATACAGTACACGCAACAGTCATGGCATCACAACATTCATCAGAGTATGAGATGGAGACACAAAGTGACAAATCCTCGGAAGAGCAGGCTCCCAGGAGACATCACAACAGTGGCAAACATGTTAGGGATGAGCCCACTACCCTCACTGAATTATAAGCATGCCCTCTTGCCATGTCATGTTTCTAGCAGCTAGCATGTTTTGAATTTTGTCAAAGGGTGGCTAATGTTAGAGTTCATCATGAGTTGGCCCGTCTTTTTGTGCTTCACCAACATGGACGTCAGTCTATCTTGGCCTGGGTCACCTTCACATTGACACCCGAAACTATCTCAGTGGAAACAGGCATACCAAATGTTGGAGAAAAGTGGCATAAGAAGAAGAAGGTGGATAGGCAACACTATGAGCCTTACATTAAGGACAGATTCTTGAGTCAGCTCACAAGAGACTTCCCATTCAGATATTTGAAAGATGAGTATGCTCCACTCATGAATTGATCATGAAGTACTTCAGTTGTGAGGGGAGGTTCTCTCGACTATATACCTATCACATCAGGTTGCTCATGCACTTTACCAGGGTGCGGATGATGAACCTCCCATTTTTCATTTGTAGGAACATAGAGAGGATGAACACCTTCATGTAGCACAAGACCCCTCAGCAGCAACTTAACAGTGTTTATCACTTTGCTCTTATCCAGATTTTGGTGGATCATCAGTTGGGATTGCAGGGCATTGCTTGGGAGGACTTCATCTCCCATGACGTCTTCAGCACTTCTCAGATACTAGCAGAGGCAGAGCATGAGATAGATGGTCCTTCTCATCAATATGAACACCATGAGACCACTGCTATGCCAATATCCATTACCTATCAGAGAGGTAGTAGGCACTTGTTTGTAGCAGAAAAGCGAGTGTTATCTCCACCTGGGGTGGAAGGGGCCTTGATTCCTACATCGACAACACATGTACAAGACAAGGACAAGAATCCCATGCATGACGAGGGGCCATCAGGTAACAAGAAGCCGATTTCATCCTCATTCAGGATGATGATGCAGATGTGGAGAGCGCCCGACTTAGGATGACTATTGAGGAGCAGAACATGGAGATCCAAGACTTGTCACTAAATGTGGAGAGTGCAAAATGGATCATCAAGTATTTGGAGTAGAGAAAGAATTAGCTTTAGGATTAGCATGAGATCATGGAGCTGCAAAACATCCGTGAGAATCGACAAGCTACCCAACAAAGGAGGATCGAGCTCACTACCTTGGAGCAAGAGATCAACAATGACTGTGAGTCCTGGCTAAAGTGGATCAACATCCACCTAGAGAGACTGCTGGACAAGGTCGACAAGAACCATGCTCTGCTGAGACACATGGCTTTCCACTACATGGCACGAAACAAAGTATGCAAGGCCCGAATCAGGAATCTGAAGGCTAAATTGAGGAAGGAAATCAAGAAGCGAAAGAGGCAAAGGGAGCTCGATCGACTTCAGATATTGGCTAAAACCTCTTTGGCCCAGCATAACACTTCATAGAGAACCTCTAGCCCAAATTTCAAGAAATTTGGGGCAATTTTGGTCACATGGTAAATTTTTGGTCACAACACAGGTTTTTTCTCCCTGTTTGTCGCGCCACTGGAGCGACGCTTAGGATTAGGAGCTCCAAATCACAAATGGTTTGCATTTTTGGATTCATCCTACAAAATCACGACTACTGGTGCTTGGGCAAGAAATTTGGGCATGATTTGAGTCTCCAGGAGGTCAAAGACACTCAAAAAATGACCTCTCTACCCCTATTTTGACACACAGGAAGCAGTCTTGGGAGAATGAAGATTTGGAGGGGAAAATGAGCACCAAATTCAGAAATTACACTTGTGTTGGAAAGTAGACAGGCTGTGCTTTCCAACAAGCACACTTGGGCACATTTTGGACTCCTGCAGGTGCCTCGAAACAACCTCCAAAGTGGCACGGCGCATATAGAGAAAAAGGCCAAAATCACGCCCATTTCGCGAAATTTCGATTCGCGACCTTCTCCAAGGGGGGCCGCTCATTTACACTATATTTTTCTTGGAAACTAAGGCAATGTTTAAAAATTATTTTCACTGAAAGTGGGCTCCTATCCAGGTGGCAAAGGAAGGCGAGCAGTCACCCAAGCCATTTGTCATTTTTGTAACGGTGCACCTGTAACTAATGGTTGGCTTTCCACCTCCATTTTGTAATGATTTTAGTAACTCCCCAACCCTTGGGGATTCTATCTCTTCATGGCACATTCTATATATTGTATGCAAACTATTTGCAAAGGGTTGGTTGGCTTGTAATGTCTGGGAGACTATGGGAGATAAACTCAGTTCTTCATTGTATATTTTGACCGAGGAATAATGAAAGGCAGCGGCTCTGTTTCATGAGATTCATGTGGTTGTGAGTGTAGAAAATGTGTCTCTTATGTTTCATATGTATTTCGTAATGTTTCACAGTTCATTTCATATTTACAGTGAAATTTTCTAAGTTAGATAAGGTAGAATTCATTTTTATTGCTCTGCATATAGGAAAATTTCATGTTCAGTGTTCTTCTTCTGTTGAAAAGGATTCATGTACCTATGCCCTTTTCACCCTCCTAAGCAATCCCTCCATTCCGCGTTATTTCAAACTAAATTGCTAGACTTTCCGCCTATCTTGCCTCACGAAATAATCTGTGCCTTTGTATTAAATTCTCTACTCATTGTTGTTCGTTGGTCCCATACCATCCCAGAAACTCAGTCATTCATAAAAAATTGCTTCTTGTATCCATATTTACTTACTAGACTAAGATCAACATTTCACTGTTAGTCATCTCAAACCATCCTGTTTACTTATTCGCTGAGCGTGACTCGAAGAGAGCCCTCTCCTATTCTAGTAGGGCTAGCTACTAGACTGAGCGTGGTTTGTGGTTACCCTGAATTTTCCCTTCCTTCAGCCTAAGGCAAATTTAGGTGCTAACACACTAATCCCTAATACCAAGATATTCTTAAAAAAGATAAAATTAAAATAGAGTAAGTCATGAAAATTTTCTTATACTATTGAAGGTTAGAATTGGTTGTAAACAAAGTTTTTTTTTCACTCACTGACCTAGCCACTCTGCACCCCTGAGCTGCCTCCTGTGGCCTCCCCGCCTGGCAGCCCCTGCTGTTGGGCCTTCTCGCTCCCGGCCTCCTCCGATCAGGGTCGCCTCCAACCCTCCTACTCGACACCCCTTTTCTTTTCTGAGTGAACGGCTCCTGCTGAGCGATTGGGACTGCTTTGATCTGCTACGATCAGTCATGCCGCCCTCAGGGGGTCTGGATCCATTGGACCCTCCCCTGCCCCCTCCCCCGGAGGTGATTGCTTTCAAAGCAATGATCGACTCGAACACTAAGCGTCCGCCCTCAGCCAGACAACAGAAGTTTGTCAAGAAGATGGATTCCATACCATCGGTAGCCCTCCCTGAAGAAGAAACCTGCAAAGCAGCTCTAAATCTTGCTGAGAGAGGCCTCATAGGCCAGTTCACGGGCCTCTGGCCCTCGCCTAAGTCGGTAGAGGAATGGACTCAAAGGAACTGGACGTCGTTAATCAAAGAAGGAATAAAAAGCTACTTTGTAGGCAAAGGCTTCTTTGTCTTCGTCTTTGAAAGTGCAGAGGACAGAAGCCTAATCTTCAAAAACGGACCTTATTTTATGGGCCCCCAAGGACTATATCTCAAAAAATGGTCACCAAATTTTGAACCAGCTCAGGATGTCCCATCTATTGTACCGGTGTGGGTGCAGCTTCCCCATCTTCCCCTCCACTGCTGGAACCAGAAATCTCTTCAGATCATCGGCAATGGATTAGGAAAATACATAGATCAAGCTGCAAGAAAAGATCAATATTCATGTGTGCGCATCTGTGTCGAAGTTGACCTAGAGGAGGGTCTACCGGAAGCCATTAAACTAACATTCGCAGGATGGACGCATGTACAAGAGTTGGACTATGAGCAACTTCCATTCAAATGTAGACACTGCCATGGTTATGGGCACTTCGCCAAACATTGCAAGGAAAAGGCAGAAGAATAGTCAGACAAACAGAACGGTGAGCAATGGACCGTAATACAAAAAACCACCAATCACAAAAAAGGCAATGGGAAAGGCACATCGAAAGAGGCACCAAGTATCTCGAACCCCATCCAAGAAAAGAACTCAAATGACAAAGAAAACAGACAGAGCAAGCTAGGCACAATAGCCCCGGAAAACTTGGATCAAAACGTTCCTCCTTTCTCTAACAAAGAAGATGAGGAAATGGCTCACCTGGAAGTCGCCCAAGGAAGACCTTCCAATCCCTCATACACAAATGTCACAAGGAAAAAACCAGCTGAAAACTTTGACTCCTTGGAGGAGGAAAACTACGAGCAGCCCACAAAAAAAGTCGGCAGGAAATCTCGTAGAGAAGCAAGGGAAGAGGAGGCGGAAAGGCTCAAAACCCAAGGAAGACAACCCACAATTGAGATGTCTATCGGGAGAAACTCCAGGAATAGGCCCCCTAAGGGAGGCTCCCACCCCACCCCTGGTAAATAATGCGCCTTGTCTCTTGGAACTGTAGAGTTTTGGGCAACCCCATGAAAGCAGAAGCGGTCAAGGATCTGCTCAAAATAGAACCCTCGGACATTCTCATGCTCCAAGAGACTAAGATAGAGGGGAAAGCCCTTTTAGACATCAACAAGAAGAAATGGAAGAAAAGCACAGGAAGAGCAGTCAGCAAAAGAGGCTCATTCGGAGGGCTGGCAACTCTTTGGACAGAAGATCTCTTCCAACTAACCAAATCCCATGAGACCCAGCACTGGATCTTTATGGAGCTAACGCATTGTTCAAGTAAGCTGACCATATCCCTCTTCAATCTTTATGTACCTGTCCTATATTCTAAAAAGAGAGATTGTTGGAATTCACTTAATTAATTTTTAGAGCAGCGTTCCCTTAGTAATATCATTCTTGCTAGGGATTTAAACATTGTTTTAAAATCCAAAGAAAAATGAGAGGAATCAACAGCAGGGAAACCATGCTCCCCATGGTTGAAGACCTCATACAGTAATGGGATCTTCTTGATTTCAATCCAGTCAAAGGGCTCTACACATGGACCAACAACAGAGTGGGAGAGGAACATATATCAGCCCGTCTAGACCGATTTCTTGTCCAAGACACTTTGATGATGAACAAGAAGATAATTAACACCAAAATTCTATCGAAATTAACCTCAGATCACAAACCAGATCATCTCATTCCAGAAGATGAAGAAGATCTTGGTCCAATCCCCTTCCGATTCAGCCCTCTTTGGATTGAAAAGGACGGATTCGCTGACACAGTGAAAGCAGCATGGGCCAAATCCTTCACAGGGTCCTCCAGTTATGTGTGGGAACAAAAGCTCAAAGCCACAAAGCAAGCCCTGAAGAATTGGATAAAGGAACTAGCTCCAAATCCAACCAGTCAAAGAAAAGAAATTGTCCAGTCTTTAGAGGCATTGCAAGACGAATTGGAAACCATAGATATTACTCAAACGCTGCTCAACTGAGAAGTTAAAATAGAATGCTCACCATTTCGATCTTTCCGAATGGAGGAAGAGTACTGGAGAATCAAGTCTCGAAGTTTGTGGTTGAAGGTACGTGACCGAAACACCTCCTTCTTCCATCGCCAATATCAAGCAAGACTCTCCAGAAACCACATCTCTGAAATTACAACAGCAAAGGGGCAGATCTGCAAAGGATTCACCTAGATAAAAGAGGCAGATGAAAGACATTTCAAACATCTCTACACCGCAGACACCCAAAACAATGAGGAATAAACTGTTGATCTCCTCCCTAACATTCCTCTACTCGTCAACCCTGAAGACAATACCGTTCTCACTAAGCCCATCACTGAAGAAGAAATCATAAAAGTCGTCTGGTCCATGGACTCAGACAAGCCCCCTGGGCCTGATGGATTCACAATACACTTTTACAAAACCTGCTGGGACATCATCAAAGCTAACCTTTTAAAGATGATAAAAGGATTTATGAAAAAATCCAAAGTAGGAGGAGGAACTAAGTCCACCTATCTCGCCCTTATCCCTAAAGAAACCAATCCTGAAACCTTCGCTAGATTCAGGCCTATATCGCTTTGCAACGCCTCCTATAAAATTTTAGCAAAGCTCCTAGCAAACAGGATCAAGCCATTGCTCAACAGGCTGATTTCAAGCAATCAAGGTGGCTTCGTAGAAGGCAGGCACATACTGGATAATGTCATCCAAGTTCAGGAGATAATTCACTCAAGCAAACAGCGAAAAGAAAAAGGCATGCTGATAAAACTTGACATGGCCAATGCTTTTGACCGAGTCAATCGAGCCTTCCTCTACAAAGTCCTCCATTCCTATGGCTTCTCCTCCCATTTCGTCAATCTCATCTCTACTTGTACTGACAACCCCTGGATTGCCCCTCTAGTAAACAATCACCTACTCCCTTTTTCCAAGCCCAGAGAGGCCTCAGGCAAGGATGCCCGCTCTCTCCCTTCCTGTACATCCTGATGGCAGATTCTCTCAGCAGAAAGCTAACAGCTGAAAAAGTCTCAGGTTCCCTTCCTGGCCTCAAACCTTCCAATACCTCTCCAGCTCAGAACCATGCTCTTTTTGCGGATGATTCCCTCCTCATGGGAGGCGCCTCTGTTAGAATAGCCAAAGATTTTGACTCTGTCCTAAAATGCTATTGTAGGGTCTCTGGTGCCTCAATCAATGAAAGAAAAAGTGAAATTTATGGTTGGAACATTGGCCAGCAAGAGCTTACAGGAATCTCCAACATTCTTGGCTTCAACGGACATGCCCACTGGGAGAAGATTAAATACCTCGGCCTTCCCATCACTAACTGTTGCAACAAGAGGTCGCTGTGGTCAGAAATCATCAGCAAAATTAAATCAAAAATCTCAGTCTGGGGAGGTTATTGGCTCACAAAAGGAGGTAAGGTCATCCTAATCAAGGCTGTGTTATCTGCGCTCCCAATATACCAAGCAGCCTTCCTTCTCGCCCCAAAAAGTGTGACGGATCAAATCTCCAAATTTCTTCGCGACTTCCTTTGGCAGGGGGGGAAGGGAACCAACACAAATTTCATTTGGTGAAATGGGAAATGGTCAAACGCTCAACTTCTGAGGGAGGCTTGCAAATCCACGACCCTGCAATAGTCAACCTAGCGATGGGAGGCAAAATCATGTGGAATCTTTTCAAAGATCCCAAGCATCCTGTCAGCGAAACTTTGAAGTCGAAGTATGCCCACAAGGTCCCGCTCAGAAATCTGCAAGCAAGCCAAACAAGTCACAACACTCAGGTATGGTGATTATGCAGTAAAAGTTTGAACTTCTTCAAGGGAAAGGCATACAGGATCCCAGGCAATGGAAAGCAAACAAATCTGTGGCACGATCGTATAATGGATCGAGACCCCCTCGCAGAAAATGAAGAAATCGCAGAACTGAAAAATTGGCTGGAACGTGCAGGGATAAACAACGTTTATGAATTATCCAAATGGGACAGTCATGACGATTGGCAAGGGTGGGACTTCTTTGGAGTTCCAGACCGCTTAAACCAGCAAAAACGCATCCTTGAAGATCTGTTGGAAGAAGCGGCCCCAGTGAACAGGAAAATGAATGATAGCTGGGGGTGGGGGAAATCTGGAAGCTATACAACAGCAGAAGCCTACAACGCCCTCCAGCCAATCAGGAATAGCAGTAAATCTCCGGAGTTTTGGAGGAAAGTTTGGGATCCGCTAGCTTTACCTAAAGTAAATTTCTTCTTTTGGACACTGGTTCACAACAAGTTGTTAATAGGAGACAATCTGATAAAGAAAGCATAGCTAGGCTGCATAGATGAGAGCTGTGCAGAAGAAGCTTAGAAACAACCAAGCACCTCTTCATGGAATGTAATTTTTTCAAAGAAGCTTGTAGACTCATTCTCCATGAGTTACAAATCACAGTCCCCCAATTTAACTCTGTAGCAGACCTATTTGACGCATGGAATCAATGTTATCCTAACAAAATCCCCAACAAATCATTTTGGAGAAAAGTCTGGAATGCCATCCCCAAATATGTATGCTGGCAGATCTGGTTGACTCGGAATGATCTGATTTTCAATGAAAAGCAGCAAGCCCCTTTTTCGACAGCGGCAAAGGCCAAAGCCTTCCTCCTAGAAGCAGCTCAACAACAATATTTTTCAGATGACGCTTTGCTGCTCCCTGAAGAAGAGAGGTGGTTGGGCCCCCTTTCTCCCTACCCACGGAAGCAGTTATCAGCCCCTCAAGTAGCGATTGGAATGGCATAAAAGAGACTCCGAAGCTACTATTCAAGAATGGTGGCGAAAACAAAAAATTACCACGATCTTCTTCGACGGAGCCTCCAAAGGTAATCATGGGACAACAGGAGCAGGAGGGGTTATTTATGCCTTGGACAGTTCAAGAAGGGACAGTTTCTGTTGGGGCATTGGGTAGAAAACCAACAATCAAGCAGAGATCCAAGGCCTACTCAAAGCTTCTCAAATAGCCAGAGACAGAGGAGACAAAGAATTCCAAGCTTTTGGAGACTCAGAGATCCTAATAAAAAATTTAAACATGGGCAAATTGTTCACCAATGCAAGCCTCAACAAAACTCTGAACAGATTAAAGAGAATCTTGCTCGACTTCGACTCCTACAAATTCCTCCATATCCTCAGAAACTTGAACAGTGAAGCAGACCTGTTGGCGAACAAAGGTTGCACTCTTGGGAAAGGGCAGCTTCTCATAAATGACGAAAGTTCATTCCATCCTTGTAATCCATGAGCAATCTGCATTTTGTAATAGTACAAGAAACAGAAACAGAAGCAATGTAATGATGGCTGCCACGGCATAAGTCTAGTCATTTTTTCAATAAAAAAGCATACCCGTTTCAATTAAAAAAAAAAATTTGGTTGTAAATTAATGAAATTATTTTATGTTTGTATGTTAAAAGTATCAAATTAATTTTTTCCCATTATAGAAATTTAGTTCAAATTTTATCTATATATATAATATTTCTTTAGAATGTTTTTATATAAAACTAGATACTATTGTTTAAATTGACATTTGTGATTGCATGCCTCAAGGGAAATAAGTACTTATAACAAACAATGTGTTAGGTTTAACAGAAAGTAAGTATTTGTTATTGTTGAAATAAAATATTTTATTAAGTGTAAAAGAAATGAGTCAAGAGTTTGAATGAAATGAAAACTAGTTTATAAAGTGATTAGAGTCTGATCCTAGGTGCTTGCACCAACTAAGATCGAATGTTTTAGGATGCTTTGAAGACGACCTTCTATGTGTGAGAAATGAGCATCCATACTTACAAAACATGAGTGTTGATGGCATTGGACTCACTAGATTTCATTCGTGAAGGAGATAATGTCCATGTTGTTCTCATGATTTTCCTTGAGGGCCTTACGGAGGAGTGCCTTAATTTACAAGTGGATGATAATGACATGAAGATCTAGGCTCCATTGTCTACTAGTATGCCCAGGGTCAAGAACCCAATTGGCTACTTCTGCTTGGATTTTAGAATCAAAGTAAACGTGGTGGTCATTAGTGGTCGAGACTTTTAGTTGGTGGATTTCCCCTTGAATTTACACAAGAGTGGAAGTGTGGAAAATGGCTACAATGTTTTGAGTCTAGGATTGATCTCACATTTGACTTTGAGGGCCTCTACTATCAGACCTCCGTGAAAACAGTGTGATAGGATTCTTGGAAAAATGGAAACAAATTTAAGACTTAGCTACCAGGAAAGTTTGGATGAAACTTTTGCAATTTCTAAGATAGGATAAACATAGAGGGAGGAACTTTGTTTAGTGTCTGGCAAGCATAAGAAGCCAATGACACTAATACTAGTTCACATAACCAACATACTTTGTAAACTATAAACTGGAAAAATCTATCAAATTCAAAAAACTCGAGGAGCTATAGAAGTTTGACATAGATGGCTAGCCCACTAGGTTTGGAAATTCTATCGTTTAAGCAAAATTCTATGTAAGCTTCCTCCCACCCTTGTTTGAGCTTCTATTGTTGGCATCGCAAACACCCCTCAATCGTTGTTTCCCTAGTCGTCATGTGTATGGCTTACACTAAGTGAATGCACATGAGACTATTGTCCCCATAGTCAATACCACCATGTAGTACAACTCTAACAGGACCATCGCTGTCATGACATCGGAGATGACGGTAATCTTTCAACTGCTCTTGGCGAGGTGCGACACCACCGAACACTTTCTTTTCACCAATACTTATGTTCGTAGACTACGCCTAACCACTTATTTTACTTAGTTTGTGTTTCGCAACCAAGTAATTATTAATGTTCCTTTATACCAATGAACACCCATACACATTCATTATCGTCAGGAATTATACAAGCGAACACAATTGCACAGTATCAAGGGAGGGGCAACTCCCTAAACAATGTGTCTGCCCAAATAATATATTATACAATCTTCAATATTAAAAAGCTTCACAAGTATACTTGGAAACACCAAGTTTCATACTTAGCCAAATTTACAACTTCATCACACCTCCATGTGATAACCATGATTTCCTTGCCTAAGGTGGGCGGGCGCGCCCTCACACAAGCTTCCTTTCGCACTTCACAACCAATCCTCGTTTTCATGCACGATGGGCGGGTGACTCTACCAAGTCACCAAGACACCCCCTTCACACAACCGGCTTCACCAACATTCCACCTCTGTGCTTGCCTTCACACGATGGTCGGGCACTCACCCAAGCTGCCCAAGAACCCATGCACGTCTTTGCACAACCGGGTGCCCAGCACCTTCACCCATGCACCGGCGCCTTACACCTTTGTTCAAGACTCGTGCACCTAAACGACTTGCCTAAGACTTGGGCGCATGCAACCTGCGCCTCTCTCCTTCCTGCAGCCTTTATCTTTGCACTTCTTTCTTGAAGACTCTCACTTGAATGCTTGAGCGATTCCTCAAATGCCATCATCCACACGCTAATATATATGTTGTCCATGTCGTCGTGCCACTCCCTTGGCCGACCCTTGCAAATCATCCACCAACACCTTCGTTCATGTTTGTGGCTGGTCGGCTCATCGACCAACAGCCTGAAACATAACCTTCTACTGTTGGCTTGTTATGTGGATTGCCTACGCTCATCCATCATATAAACACATGTGACCGCTCAACACTTTCGCACATATTTCAAGTGTCGCTCGGTTAGCTCGTGCGCTCTCCTTCGCACTTCGCATCGGCGGACGAGTTATGAACTGCAGGTCCTTACATCCTCCTCCACCTGAAATCGTTTTCGTCCTCAACAACATACCATCTTGGTAGTCATCCACCAAGATCATCATCAGCAACTGTCTCATCCTTGGTCCATGATGTCAACTCCTCCACATACTGCAAACATCCCTACAACATATGTAGAACCACCATCTCTGTCTTATGTCATCCCATCCTGTGAACTATCATCCTTCCTGCCTGATGCCAACATCTCTCTGGTACATTGCTAGCCCTCACGACTTGAACTATTCGGGTGATCAGTCCAACTATCATGCTCAACTCATAAGAATGTCCATCTTTATGCCTTCACTAGCCTATCTCAAATTATGTCACATCCTGGAATCACCAAGAATCTCTCCCATGCTCAGGCCCATGGAAACTCCATCAGATCTACAACATGTCATGATGCTTGATTCCAAGCCATCCTTGCACCATCTGCCATACCTGCTCAACCTATTTTAAGGACTCACTTCCATGAGCAACTAACAATGAGCCCCATCTTCTATGTCATCTAAGAAGATATGGAGGGACTAGATCTTGAAGGCTCACCCTCACTAATAAGCTAAATCCATTTGCCAGGATTCTCTATCTCCATCCCCTTTAGATAAGTGACCTGATCCTCCTCTCGTACATTCGGCCTCACATAAGCCTCCTCCTCATCATCATCATCCTCAACCACTTATAGCCTTCTTGACAAATCCAAGTTACTATCAGAAAGTGTCCCGATGACCGATGACTACTCGGTAAGCTTTGTCTCAACCGTAACCGTAGAAAACCACTTACTCATGTCTTCCATTCGTTTCTCATCCTCCATTTGCATCACTGCCAACTTACAATCAGGCCTTGTCACACCAATGGTTTGAACACCAATGGGTACATCTTCCCTTCCATCGTAAATGTACAGCTTCTTCAAATGTGGAACAATCATAGCATCAAACTGTTTCAAGAATTCCATTCCAATCATAGCTTCGTAGCCATCTATCCGCACTATAGTGAAGTCGACTTTCCCTGTCCACTCACCTAATGTTGTGTCCACCTTTTCAGTTACACCAAGAACACAATCAGGAGGAGAATTGACTATCTTCATCTGTGCCTTCACCGGTACAAATTTCAGCCCAATCCTTCTCGCAGTATATTCACTCATGAAGTTGTGAGTAGCCCCACTATCCACCATTGTAAGTATATCAACACCCCCAATCTTCATCCGAACATACTCCAAATTGTTCCTCTCAGGATCCCTCCGAGAGATCACCTCTGTAGCAATAGCAGCTCCAAGTATCTGCATCATCCCCACAAAAGCTTCTTCATTCTTCGCATTAGATTGTGCAATAGCAGCCACTTTTGATTTAGAAGGACAATTCTTCACCGTATGTGGTTCAACACATATCCAACACTTCAAGGCTTTCTTCCTCTTCAACTTATCATCCGATTTCGAAGCATCATCCTTCTTCTTCTCTTTCAGCTTGTCGGACTTCTTCTTCCTCTTATTAGAAGTCTCATCATAATGCTCCACCAACCTGTCCACAACAGCAAAAGCTTCTTCAAGTGTTTTAATCTTCTGCCTCTTCACTTCATTGCGTGCCCAAGGCTTCAATCCAATAATGAAGTTGAACACCTTGTCCCTCTCCGCCATGTCAGGAAGTTCCAGAACCACACTTGTAAACTCCCGCTAATATGTCTGTAGGTTCCTTGTCTGCTTTATGAAGGTTATCTTCATCCTTGCTTCCCACGTTTCATCCTGAGGACTGAAATGGGTCTGCAAAGCCTTCTTCATATCATCCCAAGAAGTAATGCCATTAGCACTACCATTGGCAATCTGATCCATCCTCCTTTGCCACCACATCTTAGCATCCTTCATCAAGAACTAAGGAGCTACCTTCACCTTCATCTCATCATGAAATAGAACCAAGCGTTCCAAGTATTGCTCCATGTCCCATAGAAAGTTTCCAAGAGTCTTCGCACTCCTTGTACCATCATAAGATTCCGGTTCCTTGACTTTCACATGAGGCACTCCTCCACCTGAGTTATGCCTCAAGGCCTTCTTCAACACTGCGATCTCATCTCTAGCTTCATCAAGATATTTCTGTAAGTTCACGGTCTCTGTCAAGCCTCGGTCTCTTGCCTCTTCAATCTCCTTGACCTTTACTTCAAGTTGTGTACACATAATATCAATGTACTCATGTTGAGTTGAGAGTTCCTCGAGCTCTTCCTTCATCTTCGAATTAGCCTCTTGATCTTTCTCAACCAAGTCCATCTTCTTAGTCCAATAAGACTCTAAGTCCTCCATTCTTTCCAACACTTTTTCAATGAATGCCATAGTGGCATCCTTCGCACTGTGACTAGATCCAACCTAAGATTCACCTGCCATTACTAAAAGTTTCCTTCTTTGCGATCTAGTTTCAACCATCCAACAGCTTCACCAAGTTTCCTGAAACCATGAACCAGCCCTTGTCCCACTTGTATGTGAAACAACTTCCTTCACTTACAAGTACCTGCTTCACTGTCACCAACTGTCAAGTGCTTGCACACTTGCTTTGCCCAGCTTCCTCCAAGACTCCTCCAAGTCTTTAGACTAGCTCTGATACCAACTGTCACAATGTCGGAGACGACGGTAGTCTTTCAACCACTCTTGGCGAGGTGCGGCACCACCGAACACTTTCTTTTCACCAATACTTATATTCGTCGACTACACCTAACCACTTATCCTATTTAGTTTGCATTTCGCAACCAAGTAATTATTAATGTTCCTTTATACCAATGAACACCCATACACATTCATTATCATCAATAATTATACAAGAGAACATAATTGCACAGTATAAAGGGAGGGACAACTCCCTGAGCAATAATTATGCTCGAATAATATATTATACAATCTTCAATATTACAAAGCTTCACAGGTATACTTGGAAACACCAAGTTCCATACTTAGCCAAATTTACAACTTCATCACACCTCTGTGTCATAACCAAGATTTCATTGCCCAAGGTCGGCGGGTGCGCCCTCACACGAGCTGCCTTTCGCACTTCACAACCGAACCTTGTTTTCATGCACGATGGGCGGGTGACTCCACCAAGTCACCAAGACACCCCCTTCGCACAACCAGCTTCACCAACATTCCACCTCTGCGTTTGCCTTCATACGACGGGCGGGCGCTCACCCGAGCTGCCCAAGAACCCGTGCACGCCTTCGCACAACCGGGCGCCCAGCGCCTTCACCCGTGCACTGACGCCTTACGCCTTCGTTCAAGACTCGTGCACCTAAACGACCTGCCCAAGACTTGGGCGCATGCGACCTGCGCCTCTCTCCTTGCTGCGGCCTTTATCTTCGCACTTTTTGCTTGAAGACTCTCACTTGAATGCTTGAGCGATGCCTCAAATGCCATCATCCACGCACTAATATATACACTGTCCATGTTGTCGTGCCACTCCCTTGGCCGACCCTTGCAAATCATCCACCAACGCCTTCGTTCATGTTTGTGGCTAGTCGGCTCGTCGACCAACGCCCCCAAACATAACCTTCTACCATCGGCTTGTTATGTGGATTGCCTACGCTCATCCATCGTATAAACACATGTGACCGCTCAACACTTTTGCACATAATTTCATGTGTCACGCGGTTAGCTCGTGCACTCTCCTTCACACTTGACATCGGCAGGTCCTTACAATCGCCAATGGAGAGAGCTTTCCCCTATACTAGAGACAAGCCACATTAATTGCCACACGATATAAAGCCATGGGATGTAGATGTAAGCTCCACTAAGTCTGTTACACAATAGAAATGTCTCACTTGTGAAGGGGGAATTTCATAGGACTATAGAAGAGCACGAGAAAGAGGTTACCTATCGAAGAGCACACAAAAAGAGTACCAATTTCCATCTTATTGTGAAGGAAATTAATACCACTTAACATGTGGTGGAATAGCCACACCACCATCCTCTTAAATGTGATAAGTGGTGAGGCTGATAGATTCCCATCCCTTATTTGACTCAACTTTCAATACGTAAATAAAAAAAATTATATATGTATATATAATTTCTTCACCAAACAATACTAACCTTTTGTTTTCCATTTATATAAAATCTATATAAATTACAACATGATTATTACCAAATTATCAACAATCATGAATTGGATAAAGAAGAAAATTATGTTTTTAATTTTTTAACATATTTATCCTCTTCACATTATCAATTTTCAAAAATATTTTCAAAATATTTAATATTTATTAGTTTTAAGGATGATAATAAAATATATTGCAATTTTAAATTATTAAAAAATAAATTTATTTTATTAAAATTATATTTTCATTTATATTATGAAAGATTTAATATTACAAATAAAAAATAAAAAAAATTAGATGATTGTATTCTAGAACATTGATTGAAATTACACATTTAGAATTCACATGTTTTAAAAAAAATAAAAAATATATAATAAAAACTCTTATAACTAAACATTTATATAGAAGAATAATAGTTTTGTATACATTTAATATTCCAAAACACAAAGTTCAGAAAAGTCTCTCAAATAATAAGACAACTATTTTAATTTTAGATTTACCAAATACCAAAAAACAAAATTGTCATTTTTTTTATTCTAAGGTTTGAGGTTGTTACCTTGTAAGTAACTTACAACAAAAAGGTAGTTGTAAGAGATTTAAGAGATTTATTACCTTCCGAGTAGTAGTTAGAGAAATAGCCCGATCAAAAAAAAACAAAAAAAAAAGTCTATTTCGACCACTATCATCATAATTTCTAAATGAATGAAATGGTTCCCACTAAGCTATTACTAACAATTTTTTTTATTCACATTTATTTGACATTTTCACACAATTACCCAAGAAACTTAAAAAGCATTAAAATAAAATTATCTCATTAAAATTATATTTTTTATTTATATTATATAGTAAAATATTCAATAATAAAAAATAAAATTTTAAATAATACGAAATTAAAAAAAAAAAAAAAAATTCTTAACCACATTCTAGAATTACAAATTTAAAATTAACATGTATTTATGAAAGATGGGAGTTGCATGCACAACCATGTTCATTTCTTATACATTAAGATAATGAAACATAAAATTCAAGACATCAAGCATTTCTTCAAGTAATACAGAAACAGGAAAAATAGACCTGATGAATATACAATTCAACAAACCCTGAAAGAGAAATATTCGTGGATAGATCTGCATGGTCAAAACCATAAAACACAAAAACGAAAACCATGGTTTGGTTTCATTTCATTTGAGACGATACAATGATAATAAACAAAACGTATAAGCATTTCTCATGACAAAAGAAAACGCCAAGCGCTCAGGAGGACCTAGTCTAAGAGAGCAACTTGTTATACATCAAAGGAACTAGGCTACTTTGTATGTTCATCTTCCCCATCTCAATCTTCAGAGGGGAGGATGTTCAAATCCAGTAAACGTGTAGTGGTTTCCATTGCAGCAGGATAAGAAACATCTTCCTCAGGGGGAGGCTGGTTCAAATCTATGAAATTTGGCCTCGTGTTTTTCACACCAGGAAGATGAGAAACTTGCGCATCTATTACCCCCGAGGAGGAGTGGTAACAACAATCACAAGTTGTAGGGGGTAAATTATTCACCATCCCCCGGCACAGCCCATTGTTAGACACCACATTCTCTGCCAGCAGCGGGATCTCCATTGGCGGCTGCTGCACAATAGCAGCGCAATCCAAAAGACTGGTCCGATAAGAAGTATGACAAGGGTGGCGACTGGTAGTGGGGAGGCGAAGCGCGCATGCACTAGTAGTACTGCCCTTGCTGGGATCCACCACTCCCTGCATTCCCACTCCAACATTCATGTAAGCCTGCATTCCCACTGCAACATTCATGTAAGCAAGCGTCCAGGCCAACGCTTGTTTACCCATATCCACCTTCACTTTATCTCTATTAGCGGACCTACTACCAGCGTGAAGCGGACGGGCGTGCAGGTCAGTGGAGCCGGCAAGGGGGGTCAGCCTATCAAGAAGAGCTGGAAGATGATTGGATAGGGCCTCAACAGTAGTCCGGCAGTCCAGCGCAGCACTGTTGTCTTGGATGCTGCTCGGGTTCTGACAACCCATTTCAAAGGCCGAGTCAAGGGTTGGTGCGGGAAAATTCGTTTTTGCGAAAGGACCCCTAAGATATCTAGCAGCATCGTACACTTTAGCAGCTTCTTCGGCGGTATCGTAAGTACCCAACCAGGTACGACTTTTCTTCAAATGGATTCTGATTTCTGCACCATAACGTCCCCAAATTTTTTTCCTTACCCCTATATAATGCACTTTCTCAGCTACATTTTCAGTGGGAGCGCTTTCCCAATTGCCATTGTTTTCTCTATCTCTGGGAGCCATGAAAGAGCTTTTCTCACTGGAGATAGCACTATGACAGACTCAGAGAGATGGAAAGCCGAAGGCAAGTTAAATGAGAGGAGAGACAAGTCCCTTCAATTTATAAGAAAAGAAAGCAAGGGATGGTTAGTGAAAAAGGGCTGGGAAGCTATGGACGGCGGGAAGGAAGCTACCGCCACCGCCGGCGAATGTATCCGAAGGAATTGAAATCCACCGCCACCGCGGGCGAATGTATCAGAAGAAATTGAAATCTGCTAGGCGGGTTTTCATCACAGCACGTTCAATTCACTTGGCCTCTGTTTTCGGCCACTGTTTGGACGTGGGCACATTGTTAAATGAGGCAAGAGCTAACGGGGGCTTGCCATTGAGCATTAAATGCCTGGCTACATGTACTTTTGATACCTGTTTAACATACACGTTATTATTTTTATTTATCTATCACCCCGCACGCGCGTTAAACAGTTATCCGGGGCGCATGTAACCGGGCATTTAATGCCCAATAGCAGGCCCGTTAGCTCTTGCGATTAAATGAGCCCGGACCGTTAATGAGGAAACCTTGAGATTGATGTCACATGCAAACTTAATGTACATTTTACCTGCAGTCGACTATTTTTTAGGCCGGCCAGATTCATTTACAGCTGTGTGAATTCATTTATCAAGGCTTGGGAACCAGAAATTAAATGCGAAAATTTAAAATGGGGTTATGGAAATTCCAGTCATATTTAAAAAAAATCTGGCAAGGATTTTTCTAAATCCAAATTATAGTTTTTAAACTTCAAAATTTTAGGTGTCCTAGAAGTTTTTGATGGTGTTGAATCTATTTCCACTACCAAAAACACCATTCAAACACTGCCTCTACAAGATTTTTTGAAAAAATTTTATCCAAATTTCGACCACTTTAGATCGTCGGAACAATTCCTCTGCCCTAGACGACTCCTTTAAAAAGAAAGTGGTTTACAATGCAACAGACTTACGTGGCAATTTAAAAGCATTTTTCCAACGGAATATTGATGCGGTGACCTACTCTGAGATCCCTACCATTACCTCATACTGCCATGCATTATATCCGTTCATATAAACTCCTCTCAGATTATGGTGCCTTTGTTCAATTCATAACATATAAATCCCTACCGTCAGTGTCGATTCAGTTTGACTCTTTTCATTTTGACGCTTCTTAAAATGGCATGACACTTGCATTAAAATCCTTTCAAATTGACTCTTTCAGAACTTAGGAAGTAAGTTACATTTGAGCTTAAAGCTAAACATTTGAGGTCTTTTTATTTTTTTCCCATACATTTAACTTAAATTTTGGTTTATTTCTTTTTTAAATAAATTTTCCCGGATCCCTGTCTGTATAATTGTGATTTTGATTCTATAAAGTTGTAATACGACTAATATATTGTTTTAAAGAACAAAAATATAAATCTTTTATTTTAATTTTTTTAATTTTAATTGTTATTATATATTTTATTTTCCTAATAAATACAATATATTTTAAATATGTATATATAAAAAATAATTATAATCTCCATTTTATATAATATAAAATAAAATAAAATTATTTTACTAATTCAAAAACGTAAAACCCTTAAACTTGCGTCCAAATTTATAATTTAAATTTATTATTGCATGTCCTATTCATGTTATAAAGATCATATAGCATGTCTTGCTTTTGTTATAAATATCATATATTTTAGATACTTAGGTAAAGAGTTTAATTATTATATAAAATAAAATAAAATTATTTTACTAATTCAAAAACGTAAAACCCTTAAACTTGCGTCCAAATTTATAATTTAAATTTATTATTGCATGTCCTATTCATGTTATAAAGATCATATAGCATGTCTTGCTTTTGTTATAAATATCATATATTTTAGATACTTAGGTAAAGAGTTTAATTATTATTTAAATTTTAGATACTTATGCAAAGAGTTTAATTATAATCTAAATTTTATATAATTTTGATCACAATTTAAATGTTATTTATTTATTTATTTTTATTCTTTCTAATTTTAGTTTTAAATTTATATTATTAAGTACTAAAAATATATATTAAATTAATATAATTATATTAATGTTATTTAATTATTTTTAATTAATGATATAGGTTATTGTAATGTAGCGCAAACACTGGATACTTGTTGATGATGTTTATTTCAGTCCATTCTAATACTCGTTGATGATGTTTATTTCAGGTCCCTTCTGATACTTGTTGATAAGAATGTTTCAAGTTCCTTTTGATAAACAACTACTTGATAAGCTTGCGGCAAAGGAAAATGGCGGACTAGGGTTTCTGAAAAACCCTTACACAACGCAGAGACAGAGCAAGCAGTGTCTCACGATTTAGCAGTACTGCTGCCAGTGCGGGCTTGGCAGCTCTGGCAGCAACAACCAATGAACATCCCGATGGGGAAGGCACCAGGGCCTCCCCCCATAGGCCACAACAATGGATATCGGCCAGTTGAAGACGGAAATGAAAATCCCTCAACTGGAAGTGCAGGATAGCTAGCGATACAGCCTGCACAATAGCAAGAGAAGAACGAACAGGAAGATCTAAATAATGAAACAGAAAATAACCCTGTAGCATCTGAACAACCAAAGAAGGCATCGTCTTCCACTTGCAAGCCCCTTGCAACGGAACGACCCAAGATTGAGTTACCTAGTCACAGAATCAATGCACAAATATAATATATAAAAGACCATGGACTGATAGGTAAATTTATAGGCTACCGGCCCACCAAAAAGGCTCTGCAAGGATGGATAATCTCAAAGTGGAATCCCAAGGAACATGTTACCCTACTGCTAGGCCCCAAAGGCTTTTTTACAGCCATCTTCAACTGCATTGAAGGCAGAAATCGCATCCTCGATTGAGGACCCTATTTCTTCAATGCAGCAGGTATATATCTATGAGACTGGATAGAAAGATTCAATCCAGACAAGGAAGACTTCAGCTGGGCACTAATATGGATTCACATGTATTCCTTACCTATGGAATACTGGGATGAAGAATCACTTAAAGCTATTGGCAATGGGTTAGGAGAATTCATAAAGACTGCAGAGGAAACAAAGCTTCACTGGTACACCTCATATGCTTGCATCTGTGTTTATATGAAACTCAGCAAGGCACTCACGGATTCAGTAAGTCTCCTTCACGATGACTTTGAATGGATTCAACCCATAGACTATGAACATGTGCCTTTTAGATGTAGGAAATGCCACGCCCATGGACATCTATTCCAAGATTGTCCTTTAAATGCCCCTCCTAAATCTACAGACTATGGGGGAAAATTTGATGCGGAAGGGTTTACCAAAGTTGCTAGTAGAAAGAAGCATAATAAAAAACCCCCTACAGCACCAAAAAATGTAATACCATCCTCTGATGCTCCATCCTCAAGCAACAATTTTGACATTTTGTCAAACCTAGATATGCCCGAATGAGATCCTTCCAAGATAGCTAAGAGAACCTCTGCACCATCCACCAAAATTTTTGTTGTACCTAATCCTAATGAGGCTAGTCAACCATCATTAGCAAATAACTATGATCCACAACCAACAACCTTGCAACCCATTCCCCTTCAAGATCACAATAAAGCCCTTTGGTTCGCAAAAGGAATGGACATTGATAACCTGCTGACAGACCCTCTCAATTCAACACACCACATGGATGAGAGCAGTCAACAAAGTCTAATGGAAGAAGAACCTGAAAGCTTTGATCTAGGGGACCTAGACATTTTCAGTCTAGAACAAGCATGCAAGAGGAAAGAGTTCGACAAAATACCGGAGAGGAAACCTGAAAATCTAGAAGTGGTACTCTCAAGAGTGCATCGGCACAACACACCGAGCATACAACAAGGAAGCAGATGGGATGGGAAACACATTGCCAAAGATGGGAAGAAAAGAGGTAGAAAGACAGATCTACAACACACCATCCTCATTGGGGAAATGCTAGTGGAGTCCAAAAGGTGCTCCAAGTTGACTAAATACTATAGATCCTTACCTATTGGTCAACCATGAAGCTCATCTCATGGAATGTTCGAAGACATAATAGTCCCAGGAAATACAGGATGATAAAGAACACGATTCAACAAGAAATACCGCATATTTTATTTATGCAGGAAACAAAATGTAATACTAGCACATTAGCTTCCATTTTATCCAAAGCCTGGTCGGGATGCCAGACTGTTACGGTAGATGCAACAAGAGCTTCGGGGGGGCTTGCTATAGCCTGGAATATGCAACACGTCTCCCTTACAAATTTCCATGCTTCTCATCATTTTATCCAAGCCACTTTCCACCTCATTGGAACCAATATACATGGTCACTTGACAAATGTATACTTCCCCCAAGATACTATGCAAAAGAATACGCTGCTAAAATCGTTGGAAATTCTTAATTCTACAAGAACACATCCACTCTGGATCACAAGCGGTGACTTCAATATGATCACTCGGCTAGAGGAAAAACTAGAAGGTAGTACGAAGCTAGACAGTGAAAGCAGCAGCTTCAAAGAATACATTCAAAATAACTGGCTAATTGGTTTACCATTTGATAATGGTACTTTCACATGGAAAAATAAAAGGACAGGCTCTCTAAAAATCTCATACAAGTTGGATAGATATCTTATCTCAGATAACTCTGTACATCTAGGAGGTGATATCAATGCCTTAATACTCCCCATTGTTGGCTCAGAACTCTGGCCTATTTCCCTGCAATGGAAGGATCCTGGAAATTCAAACAGGAAACCATTTAAATTTGAAAACTTTTGGCTCACTCACCCTGAGTTCAAAACTATGGTCAAATCAGCGTGGGAGAGCTTTATTCCCAATGGTGGCTCAACTATCTATAAATTCAAGTAGAGGTTGAAGCATATCAAAAGGAAAATCAATAACTGGAATCACACCACATTCGGTAATATCTTTCAAGATCAAAAAATGCTCGAGCAAAGTATGATAGAGCTACAGTAGAAGATCATTACAGGAGGCAGAACCGAGAACTTAGCAAGTCAAGAACAAGCTCTTCTCACACAATTGGAAGAAAGAAGGAAACAAGAGGAAATGCTCTGGAAACAAAAGTCAAGAATCAGATGGCTAAAAGAAGGGGAAAGAAACACCAAATTCTTTCACTGCACAACTATCCAAAGAAGAATGAATAACACCATCTCGCATATTCAAAATCCACAGGGAGAAAGAATGGAGAAACATGAAGATATTGAGAAAGAGCTCACTAATCACTTCAAAACAGTACATCAAGAGCTACCTACAAATAGACAGCCTGCAATAAACGAAATACTCCAGCATATTCCCAGAATTATAACAGAGGAGCACAATCAGCTCTTGCTGTGACCGGTTACTTTGATGGAAGTAGAAGCGACTTCAGATCAATTGAAAGATGGGAAAGCTCTAGGACCTGATGGCTTCACCTCTAACTTCTACCATCACTTTTGGGATTTAATCAAAGAGGAAGTATGGAATGTGGTAGAAGAATCACGAGCTATGCATTGGCTACTTCCTTCTCTCAATGTGACATTCATAGCTCTCATCCCCAAAGAAGCTCAACTGAGTACTCCGGAGAAGTTCAGGCCCATTGCTCTATGCAATGTCATATACAAAATCATTTTGAAAGTCATTGCCAATCGCCTCAAACCGCTTCTTCCTCTTCTCATTTCACTGAAACAATCTAGCTATGTTGAAGGATGTCAAATCTTAGATGGCATCATTTTGACTCATGAAATCATTCACTCCTTAAAGAGTAATAAACAGGTTGGTATGATTCTTAAAATCGATCTTTCTAAAGATTTTGACAAACTTCGTTGGTCCTATATAAAACACATGCTGACTGCGTTCGGCTTTAGCCCGACTTAGGTTAGATGGCTTATGAATCTCATATCCTCCCCCATCTACTCCATCCTAGTTAATGGAATCCCCTCCAAACCCTACTCCCCATCCAGAGGAATCTGTCAAGGTGACCCTTTATCCCCCTTCCTCTTTATTATTATGGCAGAAGGTCTGGGTTGCCTTATAAAGAATGTTGTTCAATCTCATGACCTTAGAGGCATCTCTGCCCATGGAAACTCTATGATAATGCATCAATAATTTGTTGATGACAATATGTTATTCGGACACCCTTCTGTCAGTGAAGCCCGCACCTTCAAAGCTCTGCTAGAAACCTTTTCAAGGGCCTCAGGAACCACTATTAATATTGCCAAATCTCAAATTTTATTTTTCCACACTCCTCTAGCCACTCAAAGAATAATTGCCAGAATCATAGGATTCTCTCAAGCTAAACTTCCATCTAAATATTTGGGTGCTCCACTGATAGATTCAGCCTTAAAGCATGCATCCTGGCAACAACTCATTGAGAAAATTGAAAGCTGTCTATCGTCCTGGACCTACAGAACTCTGAACATGGCAAGCAGGCTCGTTTTGAGAAAGGAATTTTTACAATCCATGCCTCTCTATCCCTTCTCAGTTCTTGTAGCATCGAAATGGGCCCTCAAAAAGAACAAAAATTTGCAATGCAACTTTTTATGGGGCTCCATAGGGAAAAACTGTAAATGGGCATTAGTAAAATGGGACACGGTCTGCACACCAAAAAAGCAGGGGGGTCTAGGATTGCGAGACCCGCAACATAGTAACACATTAATGGGAGCACGGATATGGTGGAAGTGGGTTTCAAGCCCACAGAAGCCATGGGCACAAATTTGGACTACAAAATATGCAAACAATCATCCATAGGAAGAGTTGATAAGAATCACCACTACAGACACAGGATCTCTAATCTCGAATGCAGCAAAATAGCATGTAGAGCTAATACAAAAGCACAGCTTTTGGGAGATATGCGATGGGAAAACTGTGCGTTTTTGGATGGATTCATGGCAACAAAGACCAAAAATTGCAGGAATCCTTCCCCTTATGGATGGAAACAACATCAACTAGACTGATCATGTAGCATACCACTAGACTCAAAGTACCAATCAAGGCTTTAGGCAATGGAAACCTATTGAATAGATAATACAACATGAAACTGAAGCCTATAACTCAGATCTACACAAAGAACTTACTAGCAGGAAAATCAGATATACTAATGGAAAGGATATTTTGAGATGGGGCTACACCCCAAGGGGAACTTACACAACAAAAGAAGCTTATAAGCTGATGCTCCACACACAGGAACCAGTTGATCCGGCTTGGACTCGTCTCTGGACTACAGGAATATGGCCCAAAATCTCTACCTTCACTTGGTTGCTCTATCATCAACGAATTCTCACTTGGGATAATTTAATTAAAAGAGGATTCCAGGGACCCTCTTATTGTCCCAATTGTCAAAGACAAGGAGAATCTATTCAACATCTCATGGACTCCTGCTACATGGCTAATCAATTATGGGAAAAACTCACCTTTAGATGTCAGAGACCATGCAGAATCTTAGGGGATATCAAAGGCACCATCCAAAATTGGCCCCCTGCACCATATAACAACAAAATTCTAAATGCAATATGTATAATTCTCCTGGGCTTCTTTATCTAGACAATTTGGAAGGAAAGAAACAAACGAATTTTTAAAAATCAAAGCACTACTTTGGAGATCATCTAGACCAATTTATGTCAGAATATTCAAGAAACCCTAGCTCTCCAATAGTGGAGTGTTGAGGACTTTCCCACTCAAGCACAAGAACATAGTATATGGAACAATCAGAAACTAAAGCTCCCATAGGTTCAAATCAACCCCAACAAAGCAAGCATTATCACCAAGCAGCCATCACATTGGAAACCCCCTCCAATGTGATCAAACTAAATTTTGATGGGGCCTCAAAAGGCAACCCAGGCAAAGTTAGACATGGTGGTATTTTTAGAGATCAAGAAGGTCGATCATTCCTAATATACTTTGGCTCAATAGGATGGGACATGAATAACTCTATAGAGCTGGAAGGATTGTGGCAAGGTATGAATTTAGCACATCAACACAATTTTCATCCTGTCATAATAGAAGGAGAATCCCAATTTCTGATACACATGGTTACCCAAATACAATTGGGAACCACAACCACGAGAGTCACTACCAGTTGGAGACTAACGACCAGGTTAGAACTAATAGAGCAATGGATGAAAAACAGACGAGGTACCACTTTCATTCATGTCAAAATAGAAAACAATATGGTGGCCCATCTTTTGGCAAACACATGATTTGAACATGATCAGGTCCTTCAATCTGGAACAATCAACATTTTACATGACCAAGCTCAATTACAAGCATGCACTGACCTGGTCCACAAGGAAGCACTTCCCACGGATGTAGGTGCTCAGTAGGGATAATACGGTGGCGGCCGAACAGAATGGCATGTGGCTAAACCACATGGCCCTCCGTAATCTAGCACACTGGTCTAAACATGACATTAATCGCAGCCATAAATGGCAATTAAGGAGATGCCATCTCTAACCTGACTGCAACCACCAACCTTGGCTCCGCACGAAAATGAATACTGGCGATGCTCTTACCACTGCACCTGTTCATCATCCTCTGCCATTGCAATGCCTCTACCCTTAAGATGTTGCTCCTCCCAACCATCGCACTTCCACTGGGAGGAGATGCCATCTCCTCTGTTGTATTGAATTCAGCACAAGAATTCACTTCTCCCAAAGCCTAGCCTACCATTATGCCTTCCACTCGGCCTCTACAGCTAGTCCTTCCTCAGAGCCGCCCATAAATCTCACTGATCCTCGGCATTACCCTAAGCCCAATTCCGGAAGAAATTCACAAATTTATAGAGCCAACATGACAAGAACACATCATCATATGCGCAGTCACTGGGGTAGAAGCAGAGGAAGCTTGGCTCGTCCCCCACCTTCCCCAGTCTCTGAGTCCACCTCCTCTCCGACCCAACAATTTATAGGGGGCTACCCAAACACCCGCAGTGGCAGAGGTAGAGGCCGCTCTCAACCTCACAACTACCATCCAACACCCCCTACCTCGCCTCCCAGTGGTAGCCCATCCAATCTTGCTTTGCCCCCTAGGTCTACTCCCTCAACTCCTCAAACGCATCTCCAGACTGCTCAATTCATCTTTTGTTCTTCCATGAACACGCCCCTCATTATTGCCATTATCTCCATTAGCTTTCATGAGACAAAATTTGCAAATTGAGGGACAGAGAGTTGTAGGTGGTGGCCAAACTAGCACAATTAAAGAGCCGGCCACTGTCAGTGGTGGCCACAACAAAGTAGCTTTGGACATGGCTTAGACGAGAACTCAAGGAGTAAGGATGCGGCAAAGTGAGAAGGGAACGGGACAACCAGGGAAGGAGGAGCAGAAGGCAGAAGAAGAGGTGGAACCTTATAGTTGTTTCATTGAGGAAGAACAACCAACATAACAACCTGATGACACGAAGGCTTTCCACCAGGCAGATGTCGACATGGAGGAGTACAGGTGCTTCATTGTGGAGGAACACCCATTGTCTTTGCCTCGCTCCTAGTCAGCCACTCTACTTGCCACATGTTCGCCACGTGGTTTGCCACATGCCTGCCACATGTTTGCTTCTTCTCAGGTTCTTTACTAGAATTTTGCTTTCTCGCTTTGTTAATGGGGTTTAGGAAAATCTGAATAGTTTCATATTCCTTGGATGGTTTTTGTTTAACTTTGAAAAAATTGCTAAACAATTATGCACAATTGTTGGTTTCCCCTGCATGGGCAGCAAGTTAACTATGCACTCGTTTTTTGATTTGGACTGGTTTCCAATTTTGGGCAGTCTGGACTCTATTTCTGCTGGTTTTTTCCAACTCTCAGGCATGGCTATGCATAGGCTATGGCCTCAGTGTACAACATTTTCAGTAATAGAATTAGCCTAACTTAGAAAAAAAAAATGCAGCACAAACACTCCACGCGTCAACAATATATTAATCTGTCAGATATTTCTGAAATTGCAGTCTGTAATATGGTTGTTTCGTCCAACATTTTTGATGGTGACTCCATCCATTATCATGGAACAAAGAGAGCCTTGCCACCATCCATCATGACAGACCAAAGAGAGCCTTGTAAGTAAATAAGTGTTGGAGAAAACTTTATCAATAAAGTATAACTGGTCCAATATATTATTTATGCAAGTTAAAATTGACCATTATGTCATTTTACACTTTTTTCCTATAAAAGGCTCTCGAGCACTCGTTTACTTACAAGGCTCTCTTTGGTCCATGATGATGGATGGAGTCACCATCCGAAAAGTTGGACAGATCAACCATATTATACACTAAAAATCTGGCAATATCTGACAATATGATTAACTATGGAAGTCTCTAATCACTCAAGACTAAGCCTCTTACTTTGATCATAGTACTTTCTATTATTCACCCAAATTTTCCATATAAACACGATTCAATTAAGACAACTTGTAGTGATACACAAATTCATTGAGGCCCAATAAACAAATACATATAATAACATGAAAAATCTCCAAAACAGAATACATAAATCTTCAATTCTAGCAAGATAACAAGGCACTTTGTCAAATTCACATGACAAAGATGCATAATTTTGAAAATCTAGCGAAACTAAACAAAGGAGTATTCAATTTCAATGTAATAGATGAAACTACAATTTTGGTAAGCCTGGAACCTATCTAAAAATTTGGCACAACCGAATAGTAGGTAGAGGATGTACACCTCCCTAAACCAAGTAGTCAAATAGCTCCAAATAAAGGTCTCCTGTCACATAATTTGGAAATGCTTTATAAAATTCCTGTGTTCCCCAACTTACCTCTATGTTAATCTTTTTCCAAACTTTTAGTTATTACATATCTAACTTTCTTTTCACAATGATATTTTGATAGGTATTTCTTCATGAAATTTTGTTGAAAGATTTCCTAAGGGAGTCTCTTCTCCTGAATTTCTTTCAGTTTCTCATGATGTGCTCATTGTTACCTTTGTCATGGAAAATTACACATAGACACTAGGAGCTATTTCTCTGTAGTCCTATCCTTGACAAGACTACTAGATTGAGGAGTGTATAGCAAGAACTGAACAAACAAACATATCCCCAAACCATACAATCAAATCAATAGTTCATGTATAGAATTCCCTATCTAAGGTTTGATTTTGGTACCTAAGATCCACGGAGGTTGATGGTGATTGTTAGATATGATGTAGAGAATCGTGCTTTGGGCAAGATATCATGCCCTCTATAAGAGATCGAAATCCACAAGCACCGCCAAACAATGCACATAAATAGCCTTACACAAAGTATAGTTAGCTCAAACAAATAAATGTGAACACAAATAGCTCATCATAAACATAGATCTAATGGAAAGCAACCTGAACTTCTATTAATAATGAAACAAAATGAGTACGAAATGTAGTATACCATCATATGGACCTTCTCTTCGATATTATGAAAAAGTATCCCCTTCTCTAATAAATATGACCTTGAGAACAAAATGTCTCACAATCTCTTAGAGAATCAACATAGCAACATGACTCTTTAATTCTCTAAAATTTTCTAGCTTGACCCTCAAGGATGGATGAGTATATAAAGACTCAAAGGGCTTCCAAAGAGGATGAATGTATAAACTTCAAGAAAAGACAAGTTAGGAAGCCTCTTTAATAATGCACCCAAGACAAATTGAAGGGATACGATAAGATGTGGCTTCAAATTGATCTCTAGGGAAGGTAAGCCTCTAGAACATGAGCCAGGATCATAGGGTCCTAGAGACTAAAAAATGTCAACAGTAAAAGAATTCATAAGTACTGACTCTAGGGAGAAAAATAGGTTGATAAATGATGTCCCATGATGCATGAGGTCAGAAGAGTAACTAATGGCCGAAATGCATTACAATAAAGCTCAGAAGTCAAAATGGAAGGATGGAGACAAAGCCAAGAAACCTGATCGGAGGAAGCCAAATGTTGAAGTCTCATTTGTTTTAATAACATCCGTGAGGCAGGCATACCCATGCTTGGTCGTAAAGAGATAATGAACATGGCTGCCAAACATACACTATGTAGCCATGACATTAAATGTTAAGACATGCCAAGAACAATACAAAATGGATCCATGTGACTTATCAGAAAGTTCATAGCCACCAGTAAATACAATGTGGATATATGTCAGAGTATACATCAGTAGGCCTATAGACACATGATTGTTATAGACATTTTTGGGCACTGAAACCCCAATCAAATATTTCCATAAACCAAGGGCTCCTAAGTCCCTAAAAGTGTTGTTACAACCCCTAAAAGAACAAGGTCAACTGATTACATCATCTCCCAGAAGTTCTCCACGAAAAACTACTCAGAAATGGTCAAAAATGGACCATACTGAATGCTCAGTGCTGAGGGTGCAATGCATCCCAGCTAAATGCACACGGGAGGTGTGATGCATACTGAAAAGCCCTTCTATAGGGTGTGGTGGATGAGAATAGACAAGTGGCAGAGACAGTTTGCGAGGTGGATGATCATGGAATCTTCCAGAAACTTATCCTGTAACACTTGCCTCTCAGAATCGCCCAAGGATGAGTAAGAGATCAATGAGATCTCCAAGTGGAAACAAGAACTATCAAAGAGAAGACACTAATCAAAAACTCAGAGCTAACTCACACCTCTGCAAATATCTATATATAGATCTCTCATCCCAGAGATCCGGAGGTTGGAGGCTGGAATTTTGTATCTTGTAAGGAAGTGCTGCTGGTTTCTTGGTGTAACATCATAGTGTTGGGTGATCTAAGCCTTTCGTGAGGTGAAGAAGGGATTTCTTGCTGAGAGGATGACGCTGGGTCAGAACAATTGGTTGTAATCCTATTTGCTATTCTTGATTATTAATAAAGCTACTCAAGTTTTCCTCCACATTCTTGTATGATTGATGATATATGCATTTGGGTGGTCAATATATATCTGGTCCTATGTTTATGATAGCAGATCTCTGTTCTTGGAGAGTGTTATGCTGCTTTGATTCTATAGGTACTCTTTGACGCTGGGTAAAAGAGGAAGCAAGTGGCGAAGATCTACCAGAAGGGAGAGGAATCAAGCAAGGAACCAAGCACAAGACAGAGGTTGGTCTCCTTCTTTCCCCTCTTATCTATCTCTCATAAAGGAAAACAAAAGTGGTTTTAGTTTGTTTGTTTCTAAGGTAGCTTACCAGCCTCAGTGGGACTAGCAGCTCTACATAAACACTAGATTTCCTGATAACAAAATGGTGACTCCGCTGGGGAGCGAATAGATTATTTATTTGTCTATTTTTTTTGCTTTACAAACTTACAGACAGATCCTGAAGTCAAGCCAGCTAGCCTTCGAACTGCATTTGCTATGCAAGTGCAAAGTAGATTAATGTTGCTTCAGTCTATCTCTGGGTTTTATTTATGAACTGAACAATCGATTTACAAGCTCTCTAATTGCCCTTGTGGTGGCTCTAGTAACCTCCTTAGATCTACCCCTATGATTTATTTACTGATTACCACTTTCTCAGCCAAAATCCCTAAATTGTGTTGCAAACTGTCATCAAGAACTGGATCAAAAGTCTCGCACTGTACCATCACACCCTCTCTTCCAGGATATCAGTATGCATTGCACTTTCCGTGTGCTGTAGGTGGGATGCATACTGGAATCCCTGTGTAACAGATGCACTGATCAGAAAGGGCTAATTTTTCCTTCAGACTTTGGTTTTTTCACTCTTTTAAGCTCTATTCAGGAGTTTTGCTGTCTGTAGTCAGTATACCTCTGTTGGAAACCCCCTTCCTTGCCATTATTCTGCCCCCATTGTGCAAAGAACTGTAAATGGTTTTATGTATTGTGAGCCATTTTCAGTTCTCTTTTACAAAGAATTAGCGTAATTGAACTGTCGTTTCTTGATTTGGAAGTGTCACAAGTGTCGTTTTCAGTCATAGAAGAGAATCTGATTGTTCTTGATAGTCGATTACACTGTTACTCTTATATTTGATTTGAATTAGTAGTTTTTCAAGTGTCGAAAGCAACTTTTCAATTCCAAATCGCAAAGTGCCGTCATTATCTTCATTTTGTCTTGAAAAGAAACTTGTTAGTAATGTCGCTTTGAAAAATAATTCATATTTGCACTTAGCTTTCTTTTTATCATTCACACATTAAGAAGGCTGAAAAAAAATACATGCATGTGCATTTGCATTTAGACTGTTTGTTGGTTTGATTTAGGACAGTGCATATAGTTTGTGCTCTCTACTCTATGTTGAAAGAATATCATCTCTCTTCCCTTAATAGCTAGGATTTTCATTGCAAAAAGAAGATTAAACGATTGTTTATCATCTTAGATTGCATTTTAGGAAATGTATTCTACATCATGCGATGAACCTGAAAGGCAAATTTCTTAAGCAATATCAACTGTAAAATAAATTTAATGAATATAAAAATGCTTTGGAACCTAATGCACAACATTTAGAAGTCTAGGCTAGAGACATATTCTGGCGTTGTAAAGCCTGGTAACTATTGTTTTCATTGTTGGTTGGGTGATTCCTCCACTTTGAGACGATAAGTGCCAGTACGGACTTGTGCTCCCACGTACCATTGAGTATATATTGGGAGACCACAATAGGCTATGTCCTTTATCCATAGGAAGCTGTGTCTGTCGCCCTATCGATCACAATGCACTGAACATAGCATTCGGGAAGATTGACTGCCGTATCGTAAAAAGTATTTTGCAGTTTTGCGATTGGTTTGGTAGTCGCTCTGTCTATATTTCCAGAGTAGTCTCTTTCGTTCCTTTTCAGACTCCTTAAAGGAAAAGGTCCATCTGAGCACTTGTCACTTCAAGCTCATTAAAAATCGAAGGCGACTAGAGTCATCTTTTGTTTTTTCTCGACTCTTAAAAATTGAAAAAACAAGTTGTGTCAAAGCATCTAAAATTCATTTAATTCGGAAACATATTTCCCCTTGATTTTTAGTTGATCAAGTAATCCGCAATCGTGGAAGAAAGTCAATCGAAATTGCTAGAAAATATTTTGGATAGACTAGATATGTCTGAACAACCGTCGACATCCAGGACTGTGTCATCCGACCAACAGCGGTAGAGCCTCTTGCTGCTACTCCAACGATGTTCACCGGTATACCATCTATCATGGCAAGTTATCAACAACAAGCCGGAGTCCAATCAGGGATTGTTTCGATGACATGGTCAGTTCCTATTTCTTCATTCAGATTATCATCCGGTATTTCTTATGTTGAAACTCAACAAATTGATCCAATGTGTCTTCAAATGCCAATCTACCCTTTAAGTACTGGATTTCCACCATATGGAGGGCAGTATTCCTTTCCATTGTTCCCTCCTGGAGAACAACCATATGGGAGTTTACAACAAAGTTCAGGTCAAACTGGAATTACATCCAGTGGTTGGGTATCAATACTGCCTCAACAACCAAGGGTTGTATATTCAATGCAACCAGTCCACCCTGTGTGAAATATTCCCACTATACCTGCAATGGTGACTGCGTCGCAAGTACAAGCGCTACCTGTTGTATGTCAACCCCAAGTTTCTCAGGTTGCAATAAAACAACCTCTCGTCTCAATGACTCAATCACAACCTCAGGTTAGTGCCTCCTTATCTGGAGCGACTCATGCTCAAACAAGTACTATGACTCCTCATCTTGGTCAATCATCCAGTATTGGGCAACAGCAAATGGTCCAACAACCATGGCTGGTTCAATCTCAACAACCACCATTCCAGCAATCATATCAAGGACCTGAGCAACAAGTCTCTATAAGTAATGGGCAACCGCATTTCCAAAGCGATTATCAACAACCATATTATAATGGGTATGCCCATCAACCTTATCAAAGTTACCAGAATGAAATACATTATGCTGGTATTCAAAGACCCACTGCTCAGGTGATTCCATCTTATCCTGGGTATGCTTTGCCTAACCTGAATCAACAATTTCCCTTTGTAGCAACTCTAGAATTACTAGATCTAAATTGGCTGACAAATGATCCAATTGCTTATGCCCCTTGGTGGCCGGCGATTCCGCATAAACTTCCGTCAGATATTCCTAAATTTAATGGAAATCCAGGTGAAGACTCGTCGAATCATGTGATGACCTTTCATCTGTGGTGTTCATCTAACACTCTAAACGATGTTTCCATTAGGCTTCACCTTTTTCAGCGAACGTTAACTGGTCCAACAGCAAAATGGTATATCGAATTACCTAGAGCTTCATTTGATAACTTCAGCACCCTAGCCACAACCTTTTTAACCCATTTTCAGTTACCAATAAGGTACGAAACAGGAACAGAGCTTCTTACCAATTTCAAACAGACAATGGCCACTCACATATCTGATCATATTCATGAGTGGAGACGTCGTCGCAGAGTGGTAAAAACATATGTTCCTGATCAGCTGCTAGCTGAATGGTTTATTAAGTCATTATTACCTTCTATCAGAGAAGATGTGGCAAAGGGAGGACTCATCACTGAAGAGCAAGTTATTTGTCGTGCACAATATCTATACTTGATCTATACCTAGTCTGGCATGCTCTACGATAAAATACCTGATGCCCCTAGACCAGAATTTTCTGTTTCTCCCCCTCCTAAATCAAACAAAGACTCTCATGCCGGCAACGACGTGATAGGTACGACAAGCACGAAATTGACAAAGGCTACATCTAAGAAAGCCTATAAGATTTCTGATCAAAATGCAAATGAAGAACTTCTCGCCTCAGAGGTAAATGCCGTGTCGACCGACAAGGGCAAAAAACTGAAGCAACTAGGGGGCAAGAAGAAAAAGAAAGGGAGAAAAAAGAAGCAGGATGAGTCCTCTCCTGAAAAACCTTCTGCAAACCCTTCTGGGCAAAGGAAACCCCCTGCGAGGTGTCAGATATGTGATGAGGATCATCGGACGAGAGATTGTCCACATAAAGCTAAAGTTAAGAAACTCTTTAAGAGTTCAAAAACCTCAGCAGTATTGACTGATCCGTTTCCAAACCCCGGAACCAAACTGGTTACTAATCAAAATGCTTCTCGATCCCAAGTGCTTATGTTGTCTATCTCAAAGCAGCAAAATGATGCTTTGACAAGGAATAAATATTACGGGAATCCACAGCTATCGAATAACAAGGCTAATGAACAACCTAGTAGTTAGACAACAACTTTGACCGAAGTTGTGCCACCCATCATTCCTGAACCAATGATAAAGCCGCCAAAGGGAGTAGTACACAATCGAAATTTAATCCTCATGCTAAAGTAGCACAGAATTATAATATAGTAGAGGACCTAGCCCAATCGTCGTCCACTATGTCGACACTTGAGGTACCGCAAAATTACCTCTCCCAAAAGCAAGATCTATTATCAGTAATAGGTGGGATTGACCCAACGGATTCCAATCTTGTATCCTTTAATCACAAAGGATATGACCCTCAATTACCAGCTCAACTAGCATTCCTTATTCAAGTGAAAGCCCTCAACAAAACTGTTCATCGAACAATTATTGATGAGGGGGAATCTACATGTATTATGTCGATGAGTTGCTGGAAAAATTTAGGCTCACCACCCTTGTCATGATCGTCAACAATGTTAAAAGCATTTGATGGATGATCATACACTCCATACGGGATTTTAAGTAACTTGCAAGTTGAAATAGGGGGCAAAACAGTAGAAATTGATGTTGAAGTAATCGACGGAAACCTCGATTACAACATCCTACTGGGAAGGCCCTGGATATATGCCATGGCCGCAGTTGTGTCGACCTACTTCAGGAAGATTGCATTTCCCTTTCAAGGAGGAATTACAATCATCGACCAACAAACATTTCTCCCCAACAGTTCATAAGTTACGGGAAGCATTCCAATGATCCATGGAAGCAATCATTCGCTTCAAAATATCAGAGTAGGTCTCCTAAAAGACCCTGCCTTAATGGGTACTTTTTCCCTACTGCCTCTGAGTAATCTGGCGGAAGTGGCCACAGTGGAAACCTGCAATATGAAATCTTCTATATCTAATGGATTCAAAAGATTCCTAAACATTTTGTCAACATGGATCATCGCCATTTTAGAAATATTGTAGCAATCAATTTTCTTGGCCTGGGGGGAAATCCAAATCAATGCTCATCGAGTGTTTCGATAGATAGGCCTAAGGAATATGGTACCTCTTCAGATCCATGGTCGCATGTCAATTCTACAGACAAAGGAATCATTCAGTCAATGATGTTAGGAGAGTCACCATGGGAAGATTACCACCATCGTTCCCATCTCCTGGATTATAATGAAGATTATTCCAATGACCTTAATCATCCTTCAGTTTTTGATTTTCTACCAAACACTGTAAATACGGTGCATCCCGAGGACGGTTCTTATCTCGTGTCGACCTCATTAAAAAATCAAACAAGGAGTCATGAGGATAGTTCTTTTACTGTGTCAACCTCATTAAAAAATCAAACAACTCCCTTTCCAAATCGAGTCTTTGATTACGATCTCGTAAAATCAAAGTCGAGTCTTTCGAAGATCTCGAAGGTAAACCTTCATTCCAACTACCGAGAGGAATGCAATGAAGCTTCGGGGCATGCACCTCGATTTTCGTTATTATGCTGGGGGCATGCAAACTTATCATGAGCAGTTTTACTGCAGGGTTCAAGCTCATTAAAAAATAAACCTGCCACAAGCAGTGTTACTGCAGGGTTAAAGCTCGTTAAAAAATAAACCCGCCACGAGCAGTTTTTATGTGGAGTTCAAGCTCGTTAAAAATTAAACGTAAGCCGTGAGAAAATGTTTTCCCCAGAGTTTAAGCTCATTCATTAAAAAATGAACCAATTTCCGGTAAATAACCATCGTGAATGCATTATCATCAGCCTTTGAAGCCTTGGTCATGTTCTCATCATCACCTCCACTCTGTATTGGCCGATCATTCACCTCCATTTGATTGTTTACCCTTTTTGAGGAACAACTGCGAAGAGTGATCTTGTTAGCCATCCTTGTGACACTGCCATGATTGGAAAATTCCAAAACTTACCTGGAATTAGTTGCTACCTGAATTTATCACTCGTTCCTCGAAAAACGAGTCTCCTTTAAGCTCTTTTCATCTGACTTGTAAAACATGAAAACATTGCCGAGTAATTGGCCTCTCCAGCTCGTTAAAGTGACTGGGAGTGCTATCCCTCCTTTAGATTTTAATCTTTTTGGACCTGAGGGATTATTACACAAAACAATCGAGCGCTTGTTTTGTTCGGCTCGTTAAAATTACCGAAAATTCATCCCTTTTGTATTATTTTGTACTTTTTCGGACTTAAGGGATTATATGACAAAAAAGGATTGTTGGAGTTTTCTTTACGTCCCTTTCAGACTCTCTAAAATTTAAAAGGACCGAGTTATCTTTGTCGTTAAACTCATTAAAACCGAATAGCGACAAACATGTCCATACAGACAAGAACGAGTTTCACTATCGCTAGGCTAGTTAAAACATAGCGATGGGTTTTCCCGAAGGGCAAATTATAGAACAAGCATATGTTATCCTCCTCAAGCTTGACAAAAATAAAGAGGTACTGGTCAGCAATGACTGAGGAAAAATTGGGAAGAAAACTTGAAGAAACTTTATTGGTAGCAAGTCGCTCTTGAACATGACACTTTCACTCCGCATCTGAGTCGGGTTGGGTTGTTCCATTCACTGGTCATATCACCATTGGTCCATCACACCATCCACATTTGGGGTTAACGCTACCAATCCATCATGTCAGTCTCGCCGATATGTTCAAGAGAAGTCGCTCAGAGAAATCACCTATGTCTCATCCATTGCAATACATTTATGCTCCATTCTTTCATGACTGCCACCCTGAACCTTATATCATCAGATCGTTTTCATCTCCATTAAAATCATTTGTTCCGTTCCATGTTGTAGATGTGGGATTCACTAAGGCCCTCCTATGACAGATCGTTTCTTGTCGACATCAGCTCATTATCCAGGAAGTCGATCTAGGAACAACCCTTTCAGTACTTTGAAGCTTGCACGCCTCAATGGCAAGTTTCTCACTTCCGGTGACAGGTTTACATGAATGGCCTTCGACCGAAAGATTTTGCGTGGTGTTCGACACCAAGTCCCTTTTTCGCACCACGTGAATTGTACTGTCATACCTTGAGGGTCATCATCATTATCGGTGATTCCTCTTGCGCCTATTAACAGCTTACATCACTGGCTGGTAATCAGGCGATGTCTTTCCATGTTCGACTCCAGAACATCTCTCACATGGATCGACTTGTACTTTGAGTAAAGATCGAACAAGATTGAAGACCCCAGATCTAGTTTCATCCATCCGGGCGACGATATATATTCAGGAAAATAAAGACATCAAATGTACATCACTGCTACACAGATAATCATCCAATCTAAGGGATGATGGCTCTACCAGAATCATCAATCTACACTCAGATGATTGTCTGTCTTATGTACTTGAAAATGAATTTATAGAGCTGAGCATGGGAATGCCCGCATCAGCTAGATCATGAAAATATTATGAAGATATTGCATTGTATTGTATCTTATTACAAGTCACCTTCCAGCTCGAAAAAACTTCAGATCCTCATGATAAAGCATTTCACCCGACATCAAAAGATTAACGACCTCATGCTTTAGGGGGCAACTGTTATAGACATTTTTGGGCACTGAAACCCCAATCAAATATTTCCATAAACCAAGGGCTCCTAAGTCCCTAAAAGTGTTGTTCCAACCCCTAAAAGAACAAGGTCAACTGTTTACATCATCTCCCAGAAGTTCTCCATGAAAAACTACTCAGAAATGGTCAAAACGGGACCATACTGATTGCTCAGTGCTGAGGGTGCAATGCATCCCACCTAAATGCACATGGGAGGTGTGATGCATACTGAAAATCCCTTCTATAGGGTGCAATGGACGAGAATAGACAAGTGGCGGAGACAGTTTGTGAGGTGGATGATCATGGAATCTTCCAGAAACTTCTCCTGTGACACTTGCCTCTCAGAATCGCCCAAGGATGAGTAAGAGATCAATGAGATCTCCAAGTGGAAACAAGAACTATCAGAGAGAAGACACAAATCAAAAACTCAGAGCTGACCCACACTTCTGCAAATATCTATATATAGATCTCTCATCCCAGAGATCCGGAGGTTGGAGGCTGGAATTTCGTATCTTGTAAGGAAGTGCTGCTGATTTCTTGGTGTAACATCATAGTGTTGGGTGATCTAAGCTTTTCATGAGGTGAAGAAGGGCTTTCTTGTTGAGAGGATGATGCTGGGTCAGAACAATTGGTTGTAATCCTCTTTGCTATTCTTGATTATTAATAAAGCTATTCGAGTTTTCCTCCACATTCTTGTATGATTGATGATATATGCATTTGGGTGGTCAATATATATCTGGTCCTATATTGTTTATGATAGTAGATCTCTGTTCTTGGATAGTGTTACGCTGTTTTGATTCTACAGGTACTCTTTGAATCTCGGTAAACGAGGAAGCAAGTGGCGAAGATATACCAAAAGGGAGAGGAATCAAGCAAGAAACCAGGCGCAAGACAGAGGTTGGTCTCCTTCTTTCCCCTCTTATCTATATCTCATAGAGGAAAGCAAAAGTGGTTTTAGTTTATTTGATTCTAAGGTAGCTACCAGCCTTAGTGGGACTAGTAGCTCTGCATAGACACTAGATTTCCCGATAACAATGATAGATAGGAGGTTCCCCAAAGTAGTACTCAAAATATATAGAGGAATACATAACTCCAACGCAGCCTAGGAAGGGTACCATATAAGAGTGAGATGTCCCTAACCCAGGGTCTTTGATTTAACCCTGAAAATACAAATGTATGACATGAGAATAAATGTGTTGTTGTCAAACATGGTAGAAACTATCTGATTACCAATCAATGAGGTGTACCATTAACAAACACGACGAGACCCACCAATGATGAAAATGGACCACAAGGTTTTGAGTACATTCCACTAAGTATGAATAGATGAGCTAACATCGAACACTCATAGACTAGACCAATCAGGAACCAATAATGTAAACATTTAACCCATTATCAATCTTGAGGAAGCATGCCACTTAGGTCTTCAAGCTCAAAGGTACTACTCATTCCTAGATCAAGATCCTAGATAATAAGCAAGAGTCAACAAGAAAATATCTGTCAAAGGAGGGCCTTGATGTATTCCCCATTAATTGACATGTAATAGACTGAGATGATGTAGTGAATGGATGATGTCATGAAGAAATGAAGTAAAACTAACATAGGGATGGTTGACTCAAAAAGGTCAACATGCAACTGCAGATAGCTAATATGGGCTAAGACTTCCTTTGAACGTATAACGACGGGACACAAGAGTGACTTGGTAACATGAATAATGAGCAAATATGATTTTGTGCAACAACATAGGAGGCACTGAAGCACACTCAATAATTACTAGAAGAGTAACTAGCTAGAGGAGTAGACTGACTCATATGTATGGTACGGATCTTGGACAAGCTAAAATCCAATTGTAAGATATTTAAGTATATATGCACCATGTTCAAGGGAAGCACGACTGATTCTACCATTTTGATGACAAACCAAAATAAATGCCCCCTTCCCATTTTCTATTTATAGTATCCTTCATGTTTTAATGAGTACAAAATAGAAGACAAGTATGCTCAATAGGTTTCTTTTTCATAAATTTTAACAAGGCCGAAAAATAGATAAAAGTATGCTCGTACCCTTCTGATAGTTTAACGATCTTTGAGAATTGAAAAGGGATCAATCGCCAAATTTTAATTTAATTAACAAGTAGGAAAGAGCAAAATAACTTTTCATTTTCAGATAGATTTTATGTTCATGAAAATATCGGAAAGGAAGTGTAGTATTTTCATAAGTTTAATGAGTCATGAAAAGAGGGCAAAAATGAACTCGACATTTTCATTGATTAACGACGATGAAAACAATGCAAAAAGGAGCTCAGTATTGTTTAGTTTTTATAAGCATAAGAAGGACACTAAGGAATATTTTCCTAGAGGAAAGAGTGGAATAAAGGGAGCAACTATTTCTGGAATAATGGAAATTCTCAAAGCATAAGGAGACAAAAAGGTTGGAAAATAAGACCACTCATCGTATTGGTTCCTCCAAGAAATGGTAAAACACAAGTGAAAATGAAGGATAAGAAAGCAAATGATTATAGTGGTGACAAAAAATAACCAAGGCTCATTGTGTATAAATAGGCTCATAAAGTTTGTCAATCACAAGGGATAGAGCATGGAATATTCCCGAGGTATGGCTAGAAATATGTTGAAGAAGAGGACACAAGACTCATATTCTAGGTCATGGCTGGTTATAAGGAGGCATTCCACAAGAGAATAAAAATGGTTGCATTGATACCAACACTGAAAAAGAAGCTAAACTAGGGAATCCATGTACATGCAGGATCTACCACTAAGCTATGATGTACATAAAGGAAATGGATAGTGCCAGAACTTGATTGGGTTGGACCCAAGGCACAATGATGGTAGTGATGGTCAATAATGCATCAGTGACATTGATATATGATCTACCAATATATGGAAATAACATAGATGTACCTTAGGCCCATTAATAGAAATGCGACCTCAAACAAGACACTCATAAAAGGAAAAGTTCCCATACTCCTGCAGAAAGGTGATTAGAAAAATAACATAGAAAAAACCCACAAGCCCAAAAAGAATTAAAAAGGGAATATTCTCTAGATGATCAAAATGTTTTATAAAATAGACACATACCTCCTAATTTGACTCATTGTGAGGTGAATAAGAGAGGAGAAGAGAAGGGTTCCCAAGCATTGTGCAAGGAGGACAAGAAGTAGCAAGAGAATCAAAGCATCTTCCCAAGCAAAGGTAAGTTTATATTCATCCCTCACTAGTTGATTTATGTATGAGTTCTATCATGGCCACAAGTTTTAGGGAAAAATATTTATTTTTTCTTATGTTTCTTCCCATCCGCTAGGATATAGCATGGAAATTTCAGCTGAGAATCCCCAGTCGCATTATTGTGGTCTCAAACCCTACAATAGGAGTCAAAATTTATTTGTTCGAACCCAATGGATAGGGTCAAAAAATCAAGTTTTACTTTTGTTTTGGTAAAAAAATCCCTAAATCGCATTATATATTTGGGTTTGAAAGTTAAATACATGTTTTTCCTACAACCATGCTCATAATTGGTATGTTATTTTTCTATTGGAGGAGAAACCATGATTGAGTGGAGGGAGAGAGGACATATGCCAAATGATATGCAAGCCATAGCTCATCTGCCAACCTTGGAAGCACTAAGAGATTGTGGTTTATTGAAATACTTCAAGATTCCAAGTACGACCAACCAACCACAGTTATTGCAATAAATAATTGATTGGTGAGTTGCAGATAACCTATAGTTGGTAGTGGGGCCGGAATAATTTAGGCTAGATTTGAAGACATTTGTTCCTCACAGGGTTTTCAAGGGGAGGAGCTTGAACTGTGCCAACTTGTGTGAGACATAGAAATGAAGAAAATGTGAGTAGACGGGGAGTCTTCCCTAACAACCCTAACTCTACAAACCATAACATACACCATCACACAGTTAACAGGGAAAAAGGTACCACATGTAGTGACCAAAGGTCATATGGACCTAGTAGTGCAATGCGTGGAGCCCAACTTATTTAACTGGTGTGAGTGTGTCCTAGCAAATGTCAAAGATCGACTTACTAAGGCAAGGAGATGAAGAATAAAATTCTTTGGGTATGAGAGCCTGATAATGTCATTTTTCTAGAAATGGCCCCAACAATGAGATCGGTGGTAGATGATGAGTTGGATCCACCACCAATGTAGCCTCCGAAGATGAGATGGTTTTCCTTGATGATGAGGTAGGAGGGTGTCCATGGTGGACATTGGTTTCCCCAAGAGTACTTCAAGTGGGTAAAGAGAGTGCCACTGGCAATAGATTATTATACATATGATGGGGTAGATTACCAGGGAGACCCATATCTGGTCTTGTCCCCAAGGACGGAGTTGAGTGATATAGGTAAAATGTTCTTTTTAGTTTTTTACGTTTTTTGAGTTTTTAGAATTTTAGAATATTTAAATTTTCTTGTTGTTTTGGTATGGGTACAAAGTGGATAATGTACAGTGACTGTGATATGAAAATATTGCATTGATTCATCATGAGACCTATTCACCCTTGAGGAGAGGAATAACACTAGCCCAGGACAAAGAAACACATGCAACAGCTAGAGAAGACAACAAAAACAAGGAATTAAGAAATTTACTGGCAATGTCAAGGTGTTAACACTAGGAGTTCCACCTAGGGGGATAATAGAGACTCCTCGACATATGCATAGGCATATATTGGGGGTGACTTTTTCTCATCACCGAGGTCTCCTTCGATGGATTTTGAAAGTTGTATTGTGTTACCATGGGCACCACTGACTGTCACTGACCGTGTATATTGGGTTTCCAAGGGGTTTTTGATATTATTTCATAATATGTAAGACACTATGGCTAGGGCCTCAAACACCTAGATTTTGAAAGATGTACCCAAAATTTGTGATGTAAAACCTCTATTATGATATAATAAAGTGACAGCCTCTATGATGTGTTGTTCTAATTTTTTTTGTTTCTTTTATCATTGGATTTATGATTATGGTTTAAAAATGTTAATGTGTAAAATTCCATTCTATTGGCAAGTGAATCAACAAGCTTCTTAAAGCCTTGAGGAATATAGGAATAAACAGTATAATCAAAATTTCATTCCAAGAGACGTAACCTTAAGTAGTAGCAAAGTAACGCAAGATTCCTTATAGAATAAACATGGTTAAGGTGAGACACTATGAGATTGGAGTCAAGCTAGATAGCCAAATGGCAGATACCGATGGCAAGAGGCTCAGTTAAGAGCTCAATGACAACACTATATTCTACCATATTGTTGGTGAGAGGCCGAAGATAGATGCCCCATGAATGCACAAGATCATAAGTGGGTGAGAAGATAGTCCAAGAGGTGAAAGCTACATTTTGAGTGTAACAACTTGTACCATTTCTGAAATCCTATGTAAATAGATGAAGGCCTCGACATTTGCCAATCAAATATCACACACATGAATCACTCCTAGAAATTATCAACATACAAATAAACAAAAAAAAAACATAACACACACACACATCGATGTACATTATGTACGAGACACCAGTAAACAAACTACACATAGTATCGTTTAAGGTAGAACCCATTGTGAGGCTCCTTAAGTGGGTTCCCTTCATAATCAAGTAACTCATAGGCCCCTTTTTTGAGAACATATTTAACAATATAGTGTCCATGCCACATGGGTGTAAGTTTACCTGCTCCTAACTTGTCATGGTCTTGTTCATATACCAAAACTAAATCACCTTCTAAAAAGACAAGAGGTCAAACAAACCTATTCTTATGAGTTGCGTTAGTGATCACGGTGTAAAGGAATTTTTCATCAAGATGGGAAAGGTGCAACAAACACTCTTTCTCAGCAAAAGTGTTAGGGATTAGTTCAAAAACTAGTTGTAAATATGGAAATTTCACACTTGATAGGAGTAATAGTCTCCCATCTGTAAACCAATTCCAAAGGAGTAAAACCTATAGCAGACGTGACTGGGGTTTGATATGCCCAAAGAGAATAAAATAACATAAGGTTCTGGAATTTGTTGGAAATCCAACCAACTCCCTCTCATGCATTTCTAAATGATATGAGCTCCTTTTTATTTTATTTTTCTTCTGCATTTTTCCTTTTAGTTTGTTTTTCTTATATAATGTCTTTTTGTTTCTTAAGAGTTGTGTGGTTTACCTACGATCACGGGGTAGTGCTTTCTATCTCTTTTATTTGGTAATTGATTCATTGATGTTTATTTTCTTTGATATAGGTCAAATGGCCCTTGGCATTTCTTTCACAATGAAAATAGATACGAAATGGCTATCATTTTATTCATGCATGTGAACATTTAAAAAAAGGAGAGGCCGCTACAGAATTTAAATTATATAGCAGCCTTAACTTATAAGTTATGGATTTCTTATTTTATATAACTTGCAATTGTTATGTCTCATTCGAATGCATGAAACATTTTATAATGCCTATGATTGTTACCTTGGTTAATTAAGTTTATGCGTTGTTATTCAAATGGCATAGTCTTACATATCGACGCATTTATGTTGACTTTGGTTCGAGCGTTGTTTATATAGGGTTAATGTTATTTGCAAAACCAAGCTTATGGCCTCGGTCTTGGGATATTATATTCTAAAATTTGTTGATTCTAGACCTAAATAATTTCGTAATTATAGTGAAACCTCAGGTATCGTTGTGATTGTGTGTAAAAGTTGGGTTCTCTGATCTCTTCCACCAATAAAAATCCGACGACAACCCGATTTTAGACCTTTCATTATTGTACTCATAATTTTTCATGATTACTCATAAATTTAGACCAATGATTAGGATTTTCCCAATTCAATCGACCTCTGCCTCTCATATTCTCTTTTCTGGTTTTTCTCTGTCAAGGTCATTGATTAGGGTTTTAAGGGTTTTTCCTTGCTGCATGTTAGTGTTAAATTTGTAATTTCAACGCAGCTATACTGCGCTACCCAAAACCACCGAACAAAACCACAAACCGCCCAGAGGATATCGCACCACCTTCCAGCGAAAAGTTGTTTCCGTATTCTTGGCTCCGATACGATTTGGTGAAGACATGTGGCTCTCACCTGACGTCAGCATCTCTGACATATCGGGAGGTAAAGCTCAGCATTAAAGTGGCTTCCGATATCTTTCTCCACCGTCGGATGTGCTCCCGTGTTCTCCTCCGTTGATCGATTGAAGCTGCATACAAACCAACGTCAAATCAAATTGCGTGGAGTGAATGTCAAATTTTGGTTGACCATACGTTTTAATTAATGAAATGTCATAGTGGTAGGTAGAATATTGAAGTTTTTATATATTGCACGTAAGTTTTTTATGTCGAAGGTATGGTACATTTAAAGATAGGCATGGTCAGTTTTTTTTTACGCAATGTAATACTTAAAAAAAAGGAGCTCATATATATTTTAGTTAGTTGACTTTTTGGTAATATGTGAGAGCTCGTGGTGCAGCGAAAAAAAACCATGTGTGGTATGTATTGAACGCACAGCAGTGCGAGAAATTACACAGAACAGGGTTGTAATGTCTTGTGAGGCATCGTAAAACAGAGGAGTAGCAAAAACCATGTGTGGTTTTGCACAGCAGTGCATAAAGAAAATGGTGGAGCGAGTTTTTTGTAAGTCTGTGTAAATTTTTTTTTACAGCAGTATGTAAAAATAGTTTTACACCAGTAAATGTGAATGGAGGTTTTACAGCAGTAAATGTTAATGGGAATTTTTTCCAGCAGTGTAAATTCTCATATGGAGACAGAGTGAATGTTTTTTTTGTTTTAATGAATAGAAATCTTTTATGGTGGTGAAATACTCTGTTTCTCAGTGAAATTTTTTTTAAGCTTCTCTGTGCACAAAAAGATCCTGTGGAGGTAAAACAGAGCATTGCCTCTGTGTGTTTGAATCTTGGTTTTTGGTATTTTCCCCATCAAAAATACCCAACAGTGGTATCAGAGCAGGCTCAGGCTCTTTAAAGAAGTTAAAGAAGCTGAAGGGAAAAGGTTTGTAGCTGCAGCGAAACCTCTCAGGCAGACAGAAGACTCAGACAACGAAGGATTCAGGTATTCTTCACAGCTATCTTGTTTGTTACTGTTGAAGCAGTCAATTGTTTTAAATACACAGTCAAGGAATGGCTAGCACAAGCACTGGTATGGGTATGTTTAACACCCAGCTCCCACAATTTAATGGGAAGAACTATGACTACTGGTCAATAACTATGAAAGCCCTGCTTGCCTCTCAAGATTTATGGGAAATAGTTGAAGATGGTTTTGAAGAACCAGCAGATGAAACTGAGTTCAATGCATTAACTCAGGGAGAGAAGGATCTGCTGAAGAGCAATAGGAAGAAGGATTCAAAAGCCTGTGTGTTGTTGTATCTAGCAGTAGACCAGAGTATATTTCCAAGGTTAGCAGCAGCTAAGACATCCAATGAAGCATGGGAAACCCTTAAGACAGCCTATCAAGGCATGGAGAGAGTGAAGACAACAAAACTACAATTGCTGAGAAAGGATTTTGAGAACTTGAACATGAAGGAGTCAGATAAAATTGACTCATTCTTCACTCATGTGATTGGTGTAATCACACAAATGAGAACTCATGGAGAAACCATTGAAGACAGAAGGATTGTGGAAAAAATATTGAGGGTCTTACCCTCATGGTTCGATGCCATAGTCACCACCATTGAAGAGACAAAGGATCTCTCAAACTATTCAGTTGATGAGCTACATGCATCACTGATAACACATGAGCAGAGGTTGAGTAGGAATGAAAACTCATATCTTGAGCAAGCCTTCAAGACCCAGATGTCATTTGGAAAAGGAAGAGGTCAAGGCAGAGGAAACCGAAGAGGAAGAGGCAGAAGCCAGAACAGAGGTGGAAGGAACAGCCCATCAAATGCACAAGGAAGAGGCAGCAATCCAAATCAGAACCAAGGTCAAGGCAGCAGCCAACAAAGAGATCAGTATCAGGCTCAAGGACAAATGTATGATAAATCTAATGTTCAATGCTATTATTGCAAAAAGTATGGACATTATGCTAGTGATTGTAGAAAGAAACAACATGATAAGAACAACAGACAAAATGCAAATGTTACAAGAGAAAACAGCAGTCAAGGCAATGTCCTGTTAGCTTGTAACATGGCTGAAACACATAGTGAGGACATATGGTTTTTAGACTCAGGTTGCAGCAACCATATGACCGGAAACATAGCCTTCTTTTCTGCCCTAGATAAAAATGTGAAATCAGAAGTCACACTAGGAACTGATAGTAAAGTGTCTGTTATGGGAAAAGGAGAAGTAAAAATATTTTCAAAGCAAGGAGAAAGGAAAACCATAGCAGATGTATACTATGTCCCCGGAATGAGATGTAATCTCTTGAGTATTGGACAGCTTGTCCATAAGGGGTACAATGTTTTCTTTAAAAATGATGTATGCACCATCATGGATATAGCACCCAGCAAAAGATGCATTGCTGAAGTGAAGATGACAAGGAACAGGATGTTCCCTCTCAGGATCAGGGCAGATTTGAAAAACAAAGGAGAAATTGCAGCAGTTACCCAAGAGGCTTTCCAAAGCGTGCCAAAGGATGAAAATTGGTTATGGCACTTGAGATTCGGGCATCTAAATTTTGGAGGTCTAAACCTATTAAGCAGAAAAGGAATGGTAAGAGGATTACCATTGATAGAGAAGCCGGACAGCCTTTGTGAAGGTTGTATATTGGGCAAACAACATAGAGAAAGTTTTCCATCAGGGAAAAGCATAAGGGCCAAGGCACCCTTAGAGATCATCCACTCAGATTTATGTGGACCAATGCAAGCTCCATCACTAGCAGGCAGCCAATATTTCCTAACATTCATTGATGACTTTACAAGAAAGACTTGGATATATTTCCTTAAAAACAAAAGTGAAGTGTTTGAGAAATTCCAAAACTTCAAGGCATTTGTGGAAAACCAAAGCGGGCTGCATATAAAAGTTTTGAGAACTGATAGAGGAGGTGAGTATATCTCAAATGAATTCCTAAAGTTTTGTAGAGAAAATGGAATACATAAACAGTTTACAGCTAGGTACACCCATAACAAAATGGAGTTGCTGAAAGGAAGAACAGGACCATCATGGATATGGCGAGGAGCATGTTGAAGGCAAAGCATTTGCCAAATGAGTATTGGGCTGAAGCTGTACATTGTGCAGTTTATATATTGAACAGGTGTCCTACAAAAGCAGTCATGAACAAAGTGCCAGAAGAGGCATGGAGTGGGAGAAAGCAAGGAGTCACCCACATGAGAGTTTTTGGGTGTGTGGCCTATGCACACATTCCGGATCAGCTAAGGAGGAAGTTGGACAGCAAAGGGGAGAAGTGTATCCTTGTTGGATACAGTGATGAATCCAAAGCCTACAGGCTGTACATCCCATCTACCAAGAAGTTCTTTGTCAGCAGGGATGTTCAATTCATTGAAGAGGAAGCTTGGGATGGAAGCATAGAGAAAACAGTGAATGTCAAGAACTGTTTGTCTCATGATGAGGATGAAGAGGAGGTGGCTGAAATGCATCCCCAAACAGCAGCGCCAACACAAGGACAGCAAGGGACACCATTGAGGATAAATGAGAGTGCTTCTCCAAGCACACCACAAGGAGGAAATTCAAGTGCATCTTCAAGCACTTGCACACCAAGTGAAAGAGGTAAGAAATTTAGAAATCTAAGTGAAATTTATGAAGAAGGAATGAATTCCTTATTTGCCTTGTTTTGTCATGTTGATGATCCTATTCATTTCGAGGATGCAATTAAAGATAGGAAATGGATAGAAGCTATGGATGAGGAGATGAATGCCATAGAGAGAAACAAAACATGGGATTTGGTTGAGCTACCAAAAGGCAAAGAAGTCATTGGAGTTAAATGGGTTTATAAGACCAAGAGTAATGCTGAAGGCAAGATTGAAAGGCATAAAGCAAGGTTGGTTGTCAAAGGCTACAAGCAGCAGTATGGAAGAGATTATGAGGAGACTTTCGCACCGGTTGCAAGAATGGAAACAGTGAGAGCAGTGCTGTCCATAGCAGCACAAAACAAATGGAAAGTCTACCAAATGGATGTGAAATCAGCATTCCTAAATGGAGTGTTAATGGAAGAGGTCTATGTGGAACAGCCTCTCGGATATGAGAAGAAAGGTGAAGAGCACAAAGTGTGCAAATTGAAGAAAGCTCTTTATGGGCTGAAGCAAGCGCCAAGAGCATGGTACATCAGGATAGATTCATATCTATTGGATAATGAATTCGACAAGTGTGAGGGAGAACCCACAGTCTACATCAAAGAAAAGGATGGTAAAATTTTAATTGTTGTCTTATATGTAGATGATGTTATTTTCACTGGAAATGATATTTATCTTATTGAGAATTTTAAATCAGTCATGAAAGAGGAATTTGAAATGACTGACATGGGTTTCTTGAGATACTTCTTAGGCATAGAAGTAGATCAAAATGAAAAAGGAATTTTTATCTCACAAGCAAGATATGTAAATCAAGTTTTGGGCAGATTTAAGATGGAAGAATGCAAGGCAGCAATCACTCCCACAGTGATGGGATTAAAACTCAGCAGAGAGGACAGCAGCAAGGATTTCGATCCTAGTTTGTATAAAAGCATTGTGGACAGCCTTATGTATTTAACAGCTACTAGGCCTGACATTATGTATGCTGTTAGTTTAATTTCCAGATTCATGGAGAGGCCAAAGGAGGCACATTGGCAGGCAGCAAAGAGAATTTTGAGGTATGTCAAAGGTACCAAAATGTTTGGAATTTTATATACTGTCTCAGAACATTCAGATTTGGTTGGATACACTGATAGTGATTGGGCTGGAAGTGTAGATGATCGGAAGAGCACTTCCGGTTATGTATTTCATATGGGTTCAGGAGCCATTTCATGGGCTTCTAAGAAGCAGTCTATTGTAGCATTGTCTACAGCAGAGGCTGAATATGTGGCAGCTACAGCAGCAGCATGTCAAGCAGTGTGGATGAGAAGAATGTTGAGAAGCTTAGGCCAAGAGCAGGCAAAAGCGACAGTGATCTTTTGTGACAATAGCTCAGCTATTGCATTGTCAAAGATTTCAGTGTTTCATAAAAGAACGAAACACATTGATACAAGGTTTCACTACATCAGAGAATTGGTGAACAATGGAGAAATTGTCCTAGAACATTGCAGGAATCAAGAACAGGTTGCAGACATCTTGACAAAGCCACTTGATCAGAAAAGCTTTGAATTTTTGAGGAAGTGTCTTGGTATGACCGAATGCCCAGCTGTTGAAATCAAAGGGGAGTGTTAAATTTGTAATTTCAACGCAGCTGTACTGCGCTCCCCAAAACCACCGAACAAAACCACAAACCGCCCAGAGGATATCGCACCACCTTCCAGCGAAAAGCTGTTTCCGTATTCTTGGCTCCGATACGATTTGGTGAAGACATGTGGCTCTCACCTGACGTCAGCATCTCTGACATATCGGGAGGTAAAGCTCAGCATTAAAGTGGCTTCCGATATCTTTCTCCACCGTCGGATCTGCTCCCGTGTTCTCCGCCGTTGATCGATTGAAGCTGCATACAAACCAACGTCAAATCAAATTGCGTGGAGTGAATGTCAAATTTTGGTTGACCATACGTTTTAATTAATGAAATGTCATAGTGGTAGGTAGAATATTGAAGTTTTTATATATTGCACGTAAGTTTTTTATGTCGAAGGTATGGTACATTTAAAGATAGGCATGGTCAGTTTTTTTTTTACGCAATGTAATACTTAAAAAAAAGGAGCTCATATATATTTTAGTAAGTTGACTTTTTGGTAATATGTGAGAGCTCGTGGTGTAGCGAAAAAAAACCATGTGTGGTATGTATTGAACGCACAGCAGTGCGAGAAATTACACAGAACAGGGTTGTAATGTCTTGTGAGGCATCTTAAAACAGAGGAGTAGCAAAAACCATGTGTGGTTTTGCACAGCAGTGCATAAAGAAAATGGTGGAGCGAGTTTTTTTTGTAAGTCTATGTAAATTTTTTTTACAGCAGTATGTAAAAATAGTTTTACACCAGTAAATGTGAATGGAGGTTTTACAGCAGTAAATGTTAATGAGAATTTTTTCCAGCAGTGTAAATTCTCATATGGAGACAGAGTGAATGTTTTTTTTTTGTTTTAATGAATAGAAATCTTTTATGGTGGTGAAATACACTGTTTCTCAGTGAAATTTTTTTTAAGCTTCTCTGTGTACAAAAAGATCCTGTGGAAGTAAAACAGAGCATTGCCTCTGTGTGTTTGAATTTTGGTTTTTGGTATTTTCCCCATCAAAAATACCCAACAATTAGCCTGTTGGTTTCATATTTTAGTCCGACTGTAAATTCTCTCAACACTCAGTTATGTCATGGGTTACTCGTCTCTCAACACACAGTTATCTTAATGGCCTTTTAAAGGTTTAAGTTAAATTTGCCACACTTTTTGTATACGAGTCTAGTTAAGATATCTTATATTTGTCGCAACAAATATAGTGATGAAAATACAATTATTGATAAGGTGGAAAAGAAACCCAAGAAAAAGGGTAAATTAGATGTGTCGAAGGATAAACCCAAGTCGAAATCGTTCCCCTTGAAACCTGCAAGTGAACATGTAGAAAATCGGAATAAAAAGGATTATGATATGCACATTAAAGATAAACGAATTAGGATAAATATATATAGGTTTTGGCATAATAAATAGAGACAATCTTCTCATCAGATCGGCTAAGTCAGAGTTTGCAAATAGTCATTATCCCGTTGATGATGTCAATGTCACTCGAGAGCTAGACAACAACACTGATAAAATTCCTTCAAAGGTATTAAAGAACCTTTAGTGGCACAAACAATTCCTCTTTAATGTGTCTCAGTTAAATGGTTGTTTTGAACAAATTACCAGAGAAAATGAGTAACTCAGCGCTACCTGTAGGTCTAATGAAACATTATGCAATAAAATTTAGCGAGTTCAGTTAAAAATTCGCAGGTCTAATTTCTCCAGAATCTCAATGTGTGAAGTAAAGATTTTTGTGAATGTCTTTCAACTGGATGGATAAAGTGAGGTAATATTATATTTCGATTTTCATTTTATAATTTTTAGAAGGGAGTTCAATAATATGAGATTCTGTAATGACCTTGATTTTCCAATTTAATCTCATTTTAACTAATTGTTTTGAATTGGCTACAGGTGATTTTGCTGGTTAGATGTATTGTCTCTTTGGTCTTGGGACAAACATACGTGGATTTCCTTATGTCCTTGAAGATGTCATAAAAAAAGTATTTTGTTATATTTCTCATTGATCCTGTGTTACTTGTTGATTGGCTACGAGGCCTGAAGATGATACTTCTTGTTATTATTGCAAAATGACAGTTTCATGCTCTTAGTTTGTTAGAAACATGATTTAGAAACATTGACTATATAAACTCCTCATTTTAAGGAGAGGGAGGGAAATGTTATTTTTGAAAACAGATGAATGTTGTTAATGATGACTGTGGGATTAATATTAATATAAGTATATAGATGTGATTTGATTCCATATGTCTCTTAGTTCATTTTGCTTCTATGGTCATGATGTTATTTTGTAATATTTTTTGATTTGTGAAATGTGTGTATTTTTTTTTAAAGATGATTTGACTCTCTAGAAAATAATGTCCCGAATTGCATTTGTTTGCTAATTTCCTACACCTATTTAGATCTTTTATTGTGCTTTAATAAATTAATTGTTCTTTTTCAGTAACTTGTTTTTTAAGAAGAATAGATTGATTCTTGATTTTAATTTTCCTGGAGAGTCATCTCGTTAATTGAAATATCAAATTTTCTTATATAAATCTATCATAGTGTTGCTAGAGCGAACCATAACTTTTATTTTTATCTTTACTAACATTTGATAACTAATTGGTTTGACTCATTGATTGTCAATGAAAATATGAGAGTTATTTAAAATTTATTGTTTATGGTTATTCCTCTTTCACTCAAGTCTTGGGCGAAGCAAAAATTAGAAGTAATAGATTAGGTCATACTTTTATTTCATTTCTTAATGTAAAAACTTGAAAGAAAGTAGAGTTATACTATGTTTGTCATTTGGAATAAGTTCCTTGTATTGTCATAGTCACTTGTTATGATTCGTTGAGAAGCAAATTTAATTTTCTTTTTAGGAATAGAAATTAGCTTTTATTTATTTTCTTTAAATTCAAGTATATAACTATTATAGAATATTTTTGTCCTTTTTAGTCTTGAGCTAATTTGTTATGCACTTGACCTGCGAGAATTAAAAAATACCAAAAATATGAAACAATATTGCCAGAAACACAAAAATATCACATGAATTGAGACAAGTTGCAAAGATATTTTACTATTCAGGAGTAGATTATAATGTTCACTTGCCTCTTCGAGGGGGAAACCTCCAACAAAGAAGAGCTCAATTACAATAAGAGTATATGATTTTTCCCTTGCTATCTAAGACTATTTATAGCTTTATGACATCCAAAACTATAACTACTAGTGGTCACTTGCATAATATGGGTTAACCTCTTTATTTATTAATTTTGGCCTATTTATAACTATTTGTGGTCCCTTTTCTATAATGCAGGTCAACCACTTACAATTATTATTAACAAGGACAATTTCTTATGGGATTTACTAACTCAACTAACTAACTTTGACTCTAAGTAGGACCCTTGGGCTTATTACATAAAGAAAGGGGTTAGGGTTGGACCCTAATATGCCCTCCCCCATCAAAAGCAACTTTTTCCTTAAGGCTGAAACTACAGAAACTATTGAAGAATAATGGTTGGTTCCCATGTTGCATCTTCTGGAGAGGTGTCTTTCCAATTTATGAGGACTTCCTTGATCATGTGGTCACGGAGATGTCTTTCACGAGTATCGATGACCCGTTCGGTTCAGAGCCAAAGTGAACCTTCCTCATCCATTTCTAGAAAACTAGTTTGAACACTGCAATTGTTCCCCACAACTTTTTTGAGGAAATATATGTGGAAGACTAGGTGGATTTTTGAAGTAGTCAGCAGGGCTAGTTTATAAGCAACTACTTCTATACGCTAAAGTACCTGATAAGTCTAATAGAATTTTGGTGCTTGTTTTTGGCAGCCCTTTTCTTTGAGAGAGGTATTATTATAAGGTTGGAGTCATGGGAACACCTTCTCACCTACTTGAAATGACTGCTCAGAATGATTTTGGTTGGGCTATTGCTTCATTCTATTCTGATCTTGATGTATATTATCTTTGAGATGAGTGATCATGGTGGTATGGTTGTGCAGGAGCTCATCAACGGCTTGTACTTTGGAACATCTAGGGATATAAAAAGTTGGTGAAGGTGGGATTTGGCTATACACTTCCTCATATGGCATCATTTTGGTGGCTTCATGATAGTTAGTACTATACCACCTTTCATCTAACGGAAGCCATTGTACCCATTGATGTTTCTTGTCTGAAGTGAAGCATCGTAGATAGGTTTCCAAACATTTGTTGATTGCTTCTGTTTGGACATCAGTTTGGGGATGATAAGGTGTACTTAGTTAGAGTTTCGTGCCCTATGGCTTGAAAATTTCCAGCAAAAATTTACTGATGAAAGTGGGATCTCGATAAGACACAATGGAAATCAACATGCCATGCAGTTTGAAGATTTGGTCCATGAAAACTTGAGCCACCAATGTTAGGGTAAATGGGTGTGGTAGAGTGCAAAAATGAGCATATTTGGAAAAATATGTCAACAATGACCATGATGAATGATTTGTTACCTGACTTTGGGAGACATGTAATGAAATCCATGGAAAGTTTTGTCCAAATAGAAGTAGGTAGTGGAAATGGTTGTAAGGTTCCTAGTAGCTTGATTGTTTCCCCCTTCTTGCATTGGTATACATTGCATTCATCTATAAAAGTAAGAATTTATTTCTTCATGTTGGTCCAAAAGAAGGATCAACATGCTCATGCATAAGTCTTCTAAAAGCCTGAATGTCTTGCAACAAGAGAGGAGAGAAGTTCTTCCAAGATGCGGTTTTTGATGGTGGAGGTCAGTGATAGCACTACCCTATCCTTATAATGAATAACCTCATCCTTTGAAGTGTAGTCCTCTAAGGAATTAGGATTTTCTCTTAATCTATAAATGAGCTAGGACAAAGAGAGGTGGGAGAACCATTCATGACATACTTCTTCATTCTAATATGGAACGGGTAGAGAGAGGGATAAAAGGGTGCCCTCATCCTCAAATTGGCGCGATAAGGCATCAACCACCACATTGTTACACCCATTCTTGTAAATTATCTCATAATCATATCCCAACATTTTTGCAAGACATTTATTTTGTTGTGGCAATGATAAAGGTTTCTCGAGGAAATATTTTAGGTTGTGATGGTTAGTGCAGATTTGGAAATGAAACACCAATAATTATGGTCGTCAAGTGTCTACTGCATGTAAGATGGCCATCATTTCTTTCTCATATGTAGATTGAACTAGATGCTTGCCATTGAGTTGTTGACTGATGAAAGCTAATGGTATACCTTCTTGCATTAATATTGTGTCAATGCTTGTACTTGAAGCATCACATTCAATAACAAAAGTTTTTCTAAAGTCTGGTAGGGCCAATATTGGAGTGGAGCACATGGCTTCTTTGAGAGCCAAAAAGTCCTGCTAAGATGATTTAGTCTAAAGAAATTGTAGGTTTTAATCCCTTACAGAAATTACTTGCATATGAATACTAAAACACAGAAAATAAACAATGGGAGAGCATAACACATAAAAGACATATACACAGAGATTTCCCCTGGATCCCAAAACTGGGACTACTAGCTTGATTTTTCATTATGTTCCTTTCAATGTTACAATAGATATTTATACATGTCGAAGCATCCAATAACATGGACCGAAAACCATCGTGTCCAAAAAGCATGTGCGAAAATCATACACAAAACCATAGGTGGGTCCGCCCAACCTAACATAGGGTCCAAAACCAAAATTTTCTGGGGCACTGCCCCGAACCCCATAAAGTGGGGCTACGGGTGCCCCTCAAACCCCCTGTGACCTACCCCCCTCTAACCCCCAGTTAACTACATGGGCTAGTCATGGAAAGAATATAACACAACCCAAAATTCTTCCACTTGTTGTTTTCTTTCCACATGGGGCCACAAGAGAGCTTAGTCATTTATCCAACCCTACAACACCCATTATTTCTCTACACCAAGAGAACTTCTCAGAGTTCACAAATTTTGTCAATGCATCTGTAGTATTCTTCAAAGTGTCCACCTTTACCAGCAACATCTTTTTGTCTTCTATCATATCCCTCACAAAGTGATACTGAACACCAATGTGCTTTGTCTTTGAATGATATGCAGGGTTCTTTGCCAAGAAAATTGCACTTTGGCTATCATAGTCTATCATTATAGCTCGCTATACTAACCCCATACTTGAACACAATCTCTGCAACCAAAATGCTTCCTTTCTTGCAAGAGTGGCCGCCATGTATTCTGCCTCTGTAGTTGATAGTGCCACTACAGATTGTTTCTTACTCATCCAACTGACTGCACCTCTAAATAGGTGAAACACATACCCACTTTTAGATCTTCTTTGATCCATATCTCCAGCCCAGTCTGCATCAACAAAGCCATGAATATCCAACACTGTATCCAATCTTGGTCTTCCTTTGTAGCACAAACCATAATCACTAGTGCCACACAAATACCTGAAAACTCGCTTCACCACTATCTAGTGCTCCTTCCCTGGTTTTCACGTAAACCTGCTCAATACTCCCACTGCATGCGTAATGTCTAGTCTAGTATAGACCATTGCATACATCAGGCTACTGATTGCACTTGCATATGGAACACGGGACATGTCCTCTTCCACTTCTTGTGTATTGGGACATTGTTCAGCAGATAACCTCACACCTACAGGAATAAGAACCTTCACCAGTTTACTATCCTGCATATTAAACCTCTGCAGTATTGTCTCGACATACTTCCTCTCGTTAAACCAGAGCTTTCTCTTTTCTCGATCTCTTTTAATTTCCATGCCCAAAATATAGTTCTTAGCACCAAGATCTTTCCTGTCGAATTTGGAGGACAATTGGGTCTTCAAATCTTGGATAACTTCTTTGTCATTTCTAACGAGCAACATATCATCCACATATGAGACCAGATAAATAACATGGTCACCAATTAATTTAAAATACACACAGTGATCTACTTTGCTTCTGGTGAAGCCAAGTCCCCATATAAATGTATCAAATTTCTGATACCACATCCTTGGTGACTGTTTTAACCCATACAGAGACTTCTTTAACTTGCATACCAGTGCTTTCTTACCTTTCACCGCAAAGCCTTCAGGTTGCTTCATGTATATCTCCTCTTCCAAATCCCCGTGAAGAATGTTGTCTTCACATCCATTTGTTCTAGCTCAAAATCAAAAGCAGTAGCAACAGATAAAAGTAATCTAATAGAAGTTACCTTGACAACAGGAGAAAAAATATCACCAAATCAATTCTCGACGCCTAGGAATAACCTTTTGCTACCAACCGAGCTTTGTATTTCTCCACTTTTCCTTCTGCATTTGTCTTCTTTTTGAACACCCATTTTCTGCCAATGGGTTTCCTTCTAGCCGGCAACTCCACCAGATCCCAAGCCTCATTTTTGTGCAAAGATGCCATTTCATCAACCATGGCCTCTTTCTAGAGTTTTTCATCCTCTAAATCCACTCCTTCCTTCACAATTCTGGGATCATCATCAGTAACAGACAAAGCAAAATTTCAACAGAAAGTAGATGGACTATACCTTTCTGGCTACCTTCTTTCTTGAACTGGTCTTCTCATAGCCAGAGTTTATGGCTCTTCATCTTCTGATTCCTCCTTTGTTGTAGAGTTTGATTCTTCCTCCTTTAGCTCAAACTTTATCTTCTCAGGTTCTTTTGGTTTAACTTCATGTTTAATAATATCTTTCACCTCTCTGAACACCACATATCGCATGTACACAACATTACTTGTTACTGGGTTCCAAAGCCTATAACCCTTTAAACCATCCTTATACCCAATGAAGATGCACTTTTCAAATTTACTATCTAACTTGGTTCGTTTCTCCTTTGGAACATGTACATATGCATCACATCCAAATACCCTTAGATATGAAAGAGAGGGTTTCATACCAGTCCATATTTGAAGGGAAGAAGAGGCAGAAAAGAAGATGGAGATACGAAGAATTTATGACTAGGTAAACCAACACATTGTTATTTCTTGTTTATATAAGGGGATTGTAGTCTCATTTAAATTTACAGCTTAATAAATATCCAATTGGAGTTGGTTGAGGTAGGAGCCTCTTGTGGGTTGTAGTCTGCAGAAAATATATGGGAGTTGGAGCTTCCTTACATGTTGTAGCTTGCAGAAAAATTGAGGTAGCAACATCCTATAGGTTGGAGCCTACACAAAATCACGTGTAATAAGGAGTAGGAGCTTGCCTTTGCATCACAACAATAATAAGATCGTGGTTTTCTCCCTTAATGGGTTTCCACTTATATCTGATGTCAATATGTTTATTTATTATGTGTTGATGTGATGTTTTGGTTTGCTTATTACTTGTTGTTCACATATTCAATCTCCTGGTCATTACTTGTTAAGTTTCTCATGTAATGTTTCAGTTAATGAGCTTAATGAAAAGAATTTCAATGTCCATGAATGGATTAAACATATTGACCACCCTGACCCCATGGAAAATTATAGGGGATGATATTCGCAGGTGGGCTAATTTTCTATGATTTTTCCCAAAAAAATATTTGTCAAGTTCGTTTTTTATAAAAATGAATCACCCAAATTATTTTACCTTAAAAGATACCAACATTATATAGATATTATATATAAAATCATTATAAATTTGAATAATTTTACAAATACATCAATAAACATTTTATATTTTGCATATTATGAACTAGTGAGATTCGTCAATGTTTTTAAACTTAAAGAAAATTTTCCATCCTTAAAATTTTCCCTAACGCCCCCCTCAGTTTAGTAAAGTTGTCATCACTTTGACCACCTGAAAACATCTAATATGCCTAGCACATGTCCTATATTCCATACTGCCACATCCTACTAACATCATCCAGGGAGGAAAGAGAAGGGCTTTATAGACCTTTCTTTCTCATTGAATTCCATTATTAAATTTAAAGGGTCCCAAGCCCTTTTTACTGATGCGCTACTCTGTCATGCTAGCTCATTTGTCTTTCTAGCCAATGTTGTCACTCTACCTCATCTATCTGGGATTGCAACATCTCGAAGCCTCACCTTTGTGCACACTTTGAACCTTCCGGGGAACTTTCTTACAAGATGAACGATCATGGTTGGACCTCTGTTGACCAATAAAAATACTTGTGGCTCACTGCACTATTATGTCAACTATCCACCTCCACCTACGCAAGCTTCATCTCATATATTTCCTATGCGCATAACTTTGAAACAGTCAAGGAACTACTGTTGGGATCAATTGTGATGTGGGACATCCTGTTGGCCAATCAAAATGATTCCTACTGCTCTATTGTCTGCCCACATTTTCCTCTCCCTCTTTTAGCGAATTTGCCACCTGCTCTACTCCTTTTTGCAATGCTACCAAACTAAACTTCCACTTTGTCCCTATGCCACATTCAAAGCTACTACTTTGACCTTGGGGCACCTACCTTTGACTAGCCATAACTTACAAACCAGGAGGCCATTTGTGAACTTCCACATATCGTTGGAAAGATTTTTCCTAGTTTCATCCAACTATATGGCTTTTAGGAGCATATGAGATGATATTCTAAGGCAAAAGTGCCTTCAAATCCTAGGACTTTGATACATCTTCCATCCTTTCCCATTTGACATCAATGCCAACATTTCGCTCAATAGAATCTTATTTGAGTTGATAAGATATTAATTCCTTCTCAATAATTTCTAGAGTATTTTTTTTAATCATTAAAGAACCTTGCCCAAAGGGTTTCACAAGTAATTCTTTGTTACTCTTCGAAACAAAATGTAATTAATTTACATGCATCCTTTACCTGATGAAGTCCAAGCAAAAAGGTGGGAGATGATCAATTTAGGCAGGTGATATGGTTTTCCGTGAAAACCATAAATTAGGATTATAGAAAAATCAGGCAAAAGGCACCAATCACCAATGTTGGTTTCCTTTGATAAGCATAGAATTTTCATAAGATATTCTAATATCCTATCCATAGTTGACTTGCACAATTTAACTCGAAAATAAAATGAGAATCCATCAATATAAATCACATAATTTTCAGGGATTCTTCTTGGATATGTTATCTATGTCCATCTATCTAATTCCTTTTCTTGTCCTTCTTAATCTTTAAGTGTTTCTACCAAATTTGTTTTAAATAAGTACTTAGGATAGTTAAACATTACTAAATGTATCAAGTAGGTACAATGTTGAAAAATATGAAGCATTGGAACTATACTAGAATCAACATAGATATTCCTAGCAAAATATCCAAGAATAACAAGCTCAATGGGATTTTCTAATACTTCTCCTAAACACATATACATTTCTTCATCCACTTTTAAATCATCAGGGAAACCATAGTTAATGACTAAAATCAAATCCATAGTTTGATATAAAGGTTTAAGTAGGTCTTTTGAATGGGCATTGCTACTTTTGAAATCTCATTGGGGTGTTTAGTAGACTTTATAAGAATTTCAATTTCTCTTATTCTGCCTAGATAATAAAATCTTCATTCAACCCTTTATTAGTAATATTATTTCCTAGAATAGTTAATTTAATGATTTTGGCTAAAGCTTGTTCTAAACCTTCTAAAAGGACTTGACCAATTAAACGCAACACAATAATTCTGGACTTTTGGTAAAAAAGATTAGCTAGCAATAGAATGGAATCAAGGTCAAAATGTATGGCCTGTTAGCCTTGTTGGAAAATGGCCCAAAAATGGATCCAAAACACTTCTAAAGTCTTCAAAATTTGCTTAATATCATCCAAAGATCGAAACAATCACATGCCAAGAGCCCTTGGAATGGCAGAAAAACACTATCGAGAGGCTAAAACACATGAAAAACAATGAAAAACCATGTATTGAAGGCATACACAGTCCAACGCACAGTAGCCATCTAATCTGGCCAATCAACGGCCTAGACCTAAGTAGCAAATCGCAATCGGCCAAATAGAGAGGACGACTTATGGTTGGGCACAAGACACCCCCAATCAACGATCTCCGATGATCGGATCGGTGGGTCGCAATTGGCGGAGGCAAGCCGGTGCAGTAAGCGCACAGAGCCATGGCGATCAGCGATGCAATGCGGATCGTCGATCAAGTGCACAGATCGATGGACCACATTGCATTCGCGTATCAAAATCAGGGAAACATTATGGAGCGGAGCTGTTATACAGGCATGTGTGTGGCTGGATGAACCGGGCCCAATGGCATTATAAGTATTATTGCATAATATTTCAAGTCTGCAGAAAATCCTTTTTTAATACATTTTTGCACATTTCGTTATTTAACAAAATACAAAGGGAACCAAGGAGTGGCGTTGATGCAATAAGACCTGGACCTGAAAGGGTTCGGGAATGAAAATATATAATTTTTCAGGTCCGCTAAAGCCAATTTTTCATGTATTTTCAGTGTTTTTAAACATTTTCCAAATACAAAGGGAAGCAAGGGACCAGGCCACTTGTGATTTGTGATAGCGATAAAGATGGACCCGATAGAGGAATAGGCCATATTTGAGGACTTTTGAAGTCCGAAATAAACAGAGATTGGCAGGATTTGCACAGTTGCAACGTTTTCTGTGTAAAACAGAAAATAGTCATGGTTATCATTTGAAAGGGGCCGTTGCAAGGATTTCATAGGACCGATAGCCACTCCATTGCATGTACAGGTGGCCAACCATCCTTAGAGGCATTATGCAATAATATCTACATGCCAGAAGAGGGATTCGGCTAAGAGACAGCGGCCGACAGACAAAGGCTGGAAAGGGAAAAATCAAAGTGTAACACAGTCAAATCAACCCAAAGAGATCATGGGGCATCTCTGGCATGACAGAGCTCCCTGGTAGCGCAACCAAAATACCAGAATGTGGTTACTCTTCCGTTGGGAGAAGAAACCTCCGAGCCATGCTTGCCTAGTCAGGGCATCAAATAGTTAACAAGACAGAGGGATAGATTAAGACATCTTAAACCTCAGAGGGCTCGAGAGCACTGTAAACAGGCCTATAAATATTTGTAAGATCAGAGTAACAAGGGTTCAACTTCTGGAGACTGTAGAGACTTTGCTACTCAAGCGTCTCATCTTCATTCTAGAAAATATAAGCTTCTTTTGATGTTATATGTTCAATATCCATTTCTCTTATGTTCTAAGCTTGCACTTGGATAGTGGATTCATGATTTCTTCTGTGTCTAATGCCAGATAACTGTCATCTTATCTCTACATTGACAAATTAGATTTGCAAGCTTCATTTACTGCCTGTAGCTAGCCATTCATATGTGTTTATATATGCATCTACCGGTACATTCAATATTCTCCATCTATCCATTGAATCTACAAACTATTGAGCATTAGTGGTCTAAAGCCTTATAAAGCGGAGGGTGTTCATGCATGTCCTGAGTAAAACAAACTTGAAATGGTTATCTGGCTTGATCCAAACCATCATCCATTCCAATCATTCAAAGACAATATTGAAGATTATATGTTACCAATCATCTCTGAGCTACAACCTAGGAGAGCTTCCTGGAGTGATAACATAAGTGGCGCCATTTCCAGGGAGAGGAGACTAAAGCTCAGCACCCCTGGGAGACGATACAGATCCAGCTTTAGTGATAGAAAAAGTTTGAGCACTTTTTCGGCTGTAATCATCTATCTGGCGACTGTACTGAAGGACAAACCTTTTGGCGACTCCACTTCATAGTTCTGGCTCAGTTTGTGAGGCTCACTCGGAGAAATCCTCAGAAGCCACAAGCTAATCTAGTGCCTGACCCTGAAAATATCATCAAAGAAAGAAAGGCATTGCAGAAAGGAGCATCAAGTTCAAGTAAACCTAAACAATATTCTATATCTCTTCAAGAAAATCCTATAATAGAACAAATACATGTTGAGAGTATAGCATCTAATACTAGCAGTGAAGAAAACATATCAAAGATTCATAAAGCTCCTTATTATTTAGGTTCTCCTTTTGTTGTAAGCCCAAAGGAAACCTCACCTCCTATCCATCATACTCCTTTAGTCTTATCAATCACTCCTCAGCCCTCTATCATTCAGACTGCCAGTAATCTTTTAGCCACCCCAGCTATGGTAGGTCCACAAGCACCCCCCAAAATGGAAAGAATCATAGCTTCTAGGTATGGACCTCTAGTACTACCCACTCCTTTGAATTCCATGCCTACTGGAGGATATCATAAGTATATGCCTAAGGTCACTGGGACTGAAGGTCTTACAGCTGAAGAACATCTTGAGTCATTCTATAGCTATGTTGATAAACTGCACTTTAGTGAAGATGATGTTTTGATGAGAATCTTTGTCCAAAGCCTAGATGGAGAGGCTAGAAAATGGTTCAGACAACTGACCCCAAGATCTGTAGCAGATATTGAGGCTTTAGATGATGCATTCCTAAAGCAATGGGGGGATAAGAAGGATATCCTCTACTACCACACTGAGTTTGGGAACCTTAAAAAGGAAAATGGTGAGTTGCTGTCTGATTTTAATAAGAGGTTTAACCGCATGTACAGCAAGATACCAGCTGAAGTAAAACCCACCACTACCTCTGCTAAACTCACCTATGCCAGTGCTTTTGATTCTAACTTCTGTCTACTATTGAGGGAGAGGAGATATGCTACTTTGGCTGATATGCAGGATGTAACCTTGGAAGTAGAATCAAACATCATGGCTGTAGAGAAGCTCAAGGGAAATGTTGATAGAAGGAGACAGAGGGGCGAGTCTTCATCATCTTCAGATCCCAAGATCGATAAAATTAATAAGATGATAGAGTCATTAGGCTTTGAAATCTCCAAATTAAAGGTTGAGAAGGACCCTAGGAAAGGAAGAGTTTCTAATAACTTTTCTCCTAGAAACCAAAATCCATATACAAGAGCTAATGAGCTGTTGCAGATTTTGCAAAGAAACAAAGATGTTGATTAAGACCAAATGGTGAAGACCCCTTTTCAAAATGCAGTCATGGAAGAAGAGCAGTTTGAAGAAGATGATGAGATCCATTGAATGGAAGACAAAGGCAATGCCCCTTTTTTGACCTTCGCTGCTTGTGAAAAGTCATTATTTAATGACCAGATCAGCCAAGAGTGGGACAGTGAAGTTGTTCTACAAACTTAAGATCAGAAAAGATATAATCTAAGGTCTAAGATGAATAATGTCAAGGAAACTCCTATTCAAAGAGTTTTTGTCCCTGCAGTACAACAAGCTAACAAGCAGAAGCCACCAGCTGTGGATCCTATCATCCTCAAAGCTCCAACTCACGAGGTAAGAGGCCTTGACAAGTCTCCTTCTACTTTTAGTTTTCATTCAGAAATTCAGAAGCTAAGAATATCTATGCCTCTGATTGAACTAGTGAAGAATCAGTTCTTCACAAGATCCATCCTCGAGGCCCTTGAGCCTAAAGCCATTCAAGCCTCCACTGACTATGTAAATCTGCAAGTTGACAAACCAGTTGCTATTCTCAACCCAATGATTGAAAATTGTGAAGATAGCTCCCCATCATTCTATGTCTCTCTGACTATTCATGATAAAATCCTTCACAACTGCCTTCTGGACATTGGAGCTAGCCATAATCTAATGCCTAAGATTGTCATGGATAAATTGGCGCTAGCCAACTCCAACGATGTTCACCGGTATACCATCTATCCTGGCAAGTTATCAACAACAAGCCGGAGTCCAATCAGGGATTGTTTCGATGACATGGTCAGTTCCTATTTCTTCATTCAGATTATCATCCGGTATTTCTTATGTTGAAACTCAACAAATTAATCCAATGTGTCTTCAAATGCCAATCTACCCTTTAAGTACTGGATTTCCACCATATGGAGGGCAGTATTCCTTTCCATTGTTCCCTCCTGGAGAACAACCATATGGGAGTTTACAACAAAGTTCAGGTCAAACTGGAATTACATCCAGTGGTTGGGTATCAATACTGCCTCAACAACCAAGGGTTGTATATTCAATGCAACTAGTCCACCCTGTGTGAAATATTCCCACTATACCTGCAATGGTGACTGCGTCGCAAGTACAAGCGCTACCTGTTGTATGTCAACCCCAAGTTTCTCAGGTTGCAATAAAACAACCTCTCGTCTCAATGACTCAATCACAACCTCAGGTTAGTGCCTCCTTATCTGGAGCGACTCATGCTCAAACAAGTACTATGACTCCTCATCTTGGTCAATCATCCAGTATTGGGCAACAGCAAATGGTCCAACAACCATGGCTGGTTCAATCTCAACAACCACCATTCCAGCAATCATATCAAGGACCTGAGCAACAAGTCTCTATAAGTAATGGGCAACCGCATTTCCAAAGCGATTATCAACAACCATATTATAATGGGTATGCCCATCAACCTTATCAAAGTTACCAGAATGAAATACATTATGCTGGTATTCAAAGACCCACTGCTCAGGTGATTCCATCTTATCCTGGGTATGCTTTGCCTAACCTGAATCAACAATTTCCCTTTGTAGCAACTCTAGAATTACTAGATCTAAATTGGCTGACAAATGATCCAATTGCTTATGCCCCTTGGTGGCCGGCGATTCCGCATAAACTTCCGTCAGATATTCCTAAATTTAATGGAAATCCAGGTGAAGACTCGTCGAATCATGTGATGACCTTTCATCTGTGGTGTTCATCTAACACTCTAAACGATGTTTCCATTAGGCTTCACCTTTTTCAGCGAACGTTAACTGGTCCAGCAGCAAAATGGTATATCGAATTACCTAGAGCTTCATTTGATAACTTCAGCACCCTAGCCACAACCTTTTTAACCCATTTTCAGTTACCAATAAGGTACGAAACAGGAACAGAGCTTCTTACCAATTTCAAGCAGACAATGGCCACTCACATATCTGATCATATTCATGAGTGGAGACGTCGTCGCAGAGTGGTAAAAACATATGTTCCTAATCAGCTGCTAGCTGAATGGTTTATTAAGTCATTATTACCTTCTATCACAGAAGATGTGGCAAAGGGAGGACTCATCACTGAAGAGCAAGTTATTTCTCGTGCACAATATCTATACTTGATCTATACCTAGTCTGGCATGCTCTACGATAAAATACCTGATGCCCCTAGACCAGAATTTTCTGTTTCTCCCCCTCCTAAATCAAACAAAGACTCTCATGCCGGCAACGACGTGATAGGTACGACAAGCACGAAATTGACAAAGGCTACATCTAAGAAAGCCTATAAGATTTCTGATCAAAATGCAAATGAAGAACTTCTCGCCTCAGAGGTAAATGACGTGTCGACCGACAAGGGCAAAAAACTGAAGCAACTAGGGGGCAAGAAGAAAAAGAAAGGGAGAAAAAAGAAGCAGGATGAGTCATCTCCTGAAAAACCTTCTGCAAACCCTTCTGGGCAAAGGAAACCCCCTGCGAGGTGTCAGATATGTGATGAGGATCATCGGACGAGAGATTGTCCACATAAAGCTAAAGTTAAGAAACTCTTTAAGAGTTCAAAAACCTCAGCAGTATTGACTGATCCGTTTCCAAACCCGGGAACCAAACTGGTTGCTAATCAAAATGCTTCTCGATCCCAAGTGCTTATGTTGTCTATCTCAAAGCAGCAAAATGATGCTTTGACAAGGAATAAATATTACGGGAATCCACAGCTATCGAATAACAAGGCTAATGAACAACCTAGTAGTTAGACAACAACTTTGACCGAAGTTGTGCCACCCATCATTCCTGAACCAATGATAAAGCCGCCAAAGGGAGTAGTACACAATCGAAATTTAATCCTCATGCTAAAGTAGCACAGAATTATAATATAGTAGAGGACCTAGCCCAATCGTCGTCCACTATGTCGACACTTGAGGTACCGCAAAATTACCTCTCCCAAAAGCAAGATCTATTATCAGTAATAGGTGGGATTGACCCAACGGATTCCAATCTTGTATCCTTTAATCACAAAGGATATGACCCTCAATTACCAGCTCAACTAGCTTTCCTTATTCAAGTGAAAGCCCTCAACAAAACTGTTCATCGAACAATTATTGATGAGGGGGAATCTACATGTATTATGTCGATGAGTTGCTGGAAAAATTTAGGCTCACCACCCTTGTCATGATCGTCAACAATGTTAAAAGCATTTGATGGATGATCATACACTCCATACGGGATTTTAAGTAACTTGCAAGTTGAAATAGGGGGCAAAACAGTAGAAATTGATGTTGAAGTAATCGACGGAAACCTCGATTACAACATCCTACTGGGAAGGCCCTGGATATATGCCATGGCCGCAGTTGTGTCGACCTACTTCAGGAAGATTGCATTTCCCTTTCAAGGAGGAATTACAATCATCGACCAACAAACATTTCTCCCCAACAGTTCATAAGTTACGGGAAGCATTCCAATGATCCATGGAAGCAATCATTCGCTTCAAAATATCAGAGTAGGTCTCCTAAAAGACCCTGCCTTAATGGGTACTTTTTCCCTACTGCCTCTGAGTAATCTGGCGGAAGTGGCCACAGTGGAAACCTGCAATATGAAATCTTCTATATCTAATGGATTCAAAAGATTCCTAAACATTTTGTCAACATGGATCATCGCCATTTTAGAAATATTGTAGCAATCAATTTTCTTGGCCTGGGGGGAAATCCAAATCAATGCTCATCGAGTGTTTCGATAGATAGGCCTAAGGAATATGGTACCTCTTCAGATCCATGGTCGCATGTACATTCTACAGACAAAGGAATCATTCAGTCAATGATGTTAGGAGAGTCACCATGGGAAGATTACCACCATCGTTCCCATCTCCTGGATTATAATGAAGATTATTCCAATGACCTTAATCATCCTTCAGTTTTTGATTTTCTACCAAACACTGTAAATACGGTGCATCCCGAGGACGGTTCTTATCTCGTGTCGACCTCATTAAAAAATCAAACAAGGAGTCATGAGGATAGTTCTTTTACTGTGTCAACCTCATTAAAAAATCAAACAACTCCCTTTCCAAATCGAGTCTTTGATTACGATCTCGTAAAATCAAAGTCGAGTCTTTCGAAGATCTCGAAGGTAAACCTTCATTCCAACCACCGAGAGGAATGCAATGAAGCTTCGGGGCATGCACCTCGATTTTCGTTATTATGCTGGGGGCATGCAAACTTATCATGAGCAGTTTTACTGCAGGGTTCAAGCTCATTAAAAAATAAACCTGCCACGAGCAGTGTTACTGCAGGGTTAAAGCTCGTTAAAAAATAAACCCGCCACGAGAAGTTTTTATGTGGAGTTCAAGCTCGTTAAAAATTAAACGTAAGCCATGAGAAAATGTTTTCCCCAGAGTTTAAGCTCATTCATTAAAAAATGAACCAATTTCCGGTAAATAACCATCGTGAATGCATTATCATCAGCCTTTGAAGCCTTGGTCGTGTTCTCATCATCACCTCCACTCTGTATTGGCCGATCATTCACCTCCATTTGATTGTTTACCCTTTTTGAGGAACAACTGCGAAGAGTGATCTTGTTAGCCATCCTTGTGACACTGCCATGATTGGAAAATTCCAAAACTTACCTGGAATTAGTTGCTACCTGAATTTATCACTCGTTCCTCGAAAAACGAGTCTCCTTTAAGCTCTTTTCATCTGACTTGTAAAACATGAAAACATTGCCGAGTAATTGGCCTCTCCAGCTCGTTAAAGTGACTGGGAGTGCTATCCCTCCTTTAGATTTTAATCTTTTTGGACCTGAGGGATTATTACACAAAACAATCGAGCGCTTGTTTTGTTCGGCTCGTTAAAATTACCGAAAATTCATCCCTTTTGTATTATTTTATACTTTTTCGGACTTAAGGGATTATATGACAAAAAAGGATTGTTGGAGTTTTCTTTACGTCCCTTTCAGACTCTCTAAAATTGAAAAGGACCGAGTTATCTTTGTCGTTAAACTCATTAAAACCGAATAGCGACAAACTTGTCCATACAGACAAGAACGAGTTTCACTATCGCTAGGCTCGTTAAAACATAGCGATGGGTTTTCCCGAAGGGCAAATTATAGAACAAGCATATGTTATCCTCCTCAAGCTTGACAAAAATAAAGAGGTACTGGTCAGCAATGACTGAGGAAAAATTGGGAAGAAAACTTGAAGAAACTTTATTGGTAGCAAGTCGCTCTTGAACATGACACTTTCACTCCGCATCTGAGTCGGGTTGGGTTGTTCCGTTCACTGGTCATATCACCATTGGTCCATCACACCATCCACATTTGGGGTTAACGCTACCAATCCATCATGTCAGTCTCGCCGATATGTTCAAGAGAAGTCGCTCAGAGAAATCACCTATGTCTCATCCATTGCAATACATTTATGCTCCATTCTTTCATGACTGCCACCCTGAACCTTATATCATCAGATCGTTTTCACCTCCATTAAAATCATTTGTTCCGTTCCATGTTGTAGATGTGGGATTCACTAAGGCCCTCCTATGACGGATCGTTTCTTGTCGACATCAGCTCATTATCCAGGAAGTCGATCTAGGAACAACCCTTTCAGTACTTTGAAGCTTGCACGCCTCAATGGCAAGTTTCTCACTTCCGGTGACAGGTTTACATGAATGGCCTTCGACCGAAAGATTTTGCGTGGTGTTCGACACCAAGTCCCTTTTTCGCACCACGTGAATTGTACTGTCATACCTTGAGGGTCATCATCATTATCGGTGATTCCTCTTGCGCCTATTAACAGCTTACATCACTGGCTGGTAATCAGGCGATGTCTTTCCATGTTCGACTCCAGAACATCTCTCACTTGGATCGACTTGTACTTTGAGTAAAGATCGAACAAGATTGAAGACCCCAGATCTAGTTTCATCCATCTGGGCGACGATATATATTCAGGAAAATAAAGACATCAAATGTACATCACTGCTACACAGATAATCATCCAATCTAAGGGATGATGGCTCTACCAGAATCATCAATCTACACTCAGATGATTGTCTGTCTTATGTACTTGAAAATGAATTTATAGAGCTGAGCATGGGAATGCCCGCATCAGCTAGATCATGAAAATATTATGAAGATATTGTATTGTATTGTATCTTATTACAAGTCACCTTCCAGCTCGAAAAAACTTCAGATCCTCATGATAAAGCATTTCACCCGACATCAAAAGATTAACGACCTCATGCTTTAGGGGGCAACTGTTATAGACATTTTTGGGCACTGAAACCCCAATCAAATATTTCCATAAACCAAGGGCTCCTAAGTCCCTAAAAGTGTTGTTCCAACCCCTAAAAGAACAAGGTCAACTGATTACATCATCTCCCAGAAGTTCTCCATGAAAAACTACTCAGAAATGGTCAAAACTGGACCATACTGATTGCTCAGTGCTGAGGGTGCAATGCATCCCACCTAAATGCACATGGGAGGTGTGATGCATACTGAAAATCCCTTCTATAGGGTGCAATGGACGAGAATAGACAAGTGGCGGAGACAGTTTGTGAGGTGGATGATCATGGAATCTTCCAGAAACTTCTCCTGTGACACTTGCCTCTCAGAATCGCCCAAGGATGAGTAAGAGATCAATGAGATCTCCAAGTGGAAACAAGAACTATCAGAGAGAAGACACAAATCAAAAACTCAGAGCTGACCCACACTTCTGCAAATATCTATATATAGATCTCTCATCCCAGAGATCCGGAGGTTGGAGGCTGGAATTTCGTATCTTGTAAGGAAGTGCTGCTGGTTTCTTGGTGTAACATCATAGTGTTGGGTGATCTAAGCTTTTCATGAGGTGAAGAAGGGCTTTCTTGTTGAGAGGATGATGCTGGGTCAGAACAATTGGTTGTAATCCTCTTTGCTATTCTTGATTATTAATAAAGCTATTCGAGTTTTCCTCCACATTCTTGTATGATTGATGATATATGCATTTGGGTGGTCAATATATATCTGGTCCTATATTGTTTATGATAGTAGATCTCTGTTCTTGGATAGTGTTATGCTGTTTTGATTCTACAGGTACTCTTTGAATCTCGGTAAACGAGGAAGCAAGTGGCGAAGATATACCAAAAGGGAGAGGAATCAAGCAAGAAACCAGGCGCAAGACAGAGGTTGGTCTCCTTCTTTCCCCTCTTATCTATATCTCATAGAGGAAAGCAAAAGTGGTTTTAGTTTATTTGATTCTAAGGTAGCTACCAGCCTTAGTGGGACTAGTAGCTCTGCATAGACACTAGATTTCCCGATAACAATGATAGATAGGAGGTTCCCCAAAGTAGTACTCAAAATATATAGAGGAATACATAACTCCAACGCAGCCTAGGAAGGGTACCATATAAGAGTGAGATGTCCCTAACCCAGGGTCTTTGATTTAACCCTGAAAATACAAATGTATGACATGAGAATAAATGTGTCGTTGTCAAACATGGTAGAAACTATCTGATTACCAATCAATGAGGTGTACCATTAACAAACACGACGAGACCCACCAATGATGAAAATGGACCACAAGGTTTTGAGTACATTCCACTAAGTATGAATAGATGAGCTAACATCGAACACTCATAGACTAGACCAATCAGGAACCAATAATGTAAACATTTAACCCATTATCAATCTTGAGGAAGCATGCCACTTAGGTCTTCAAGCTCAAAGGTACTACTCATTCCTAGATCAAGATCCTAGATAATAAGCAAGAGTCAACAAGAAAATATCTGTCAAAGGAGGGCCTTGATATATTCCCCATTAATTGACATGTAATAGACTGAGATGATGTAGTGAATGGATGATGTCATGAAGAAATGAAGTAAAACTAACATAGGGATGGTTGACTCAAAAAGGTCAACATGCAACTGCAGATAGCTAATATGGGCTAAGACTTCCTTTGAACGTATAACGACGGGACACAAGAGTGACTTGGTAACATGAATAATGAGCAAATATGATTTTGTGCAACAACATAGGAGGCACTGAAGCACACTCAATAATTACTAGAAGAGTAACTAGCTAGAGGAGTAGACTGACTCATATGTATGGTACGGATCTTGGACAAGCTAAAATCCAATTGTAAGATATTTAAGTATATATGCACCATGTTCAAGGGAAGCACGACTGATTCTACCATTTTGATGACAAACCAAAATAAATGCCCCCTTCCCATTTTCTATTTATAGTATCCTTCATGTTTTAAGGAGTACAAAATAGAAGACAAGTATGCTCAATAGGTTTCTTTTTCATAAATTTTAACAAGGCCGAAAAATAGATAAAAGTATGCTCGTACCCTTCTGATAGTTTAACGATCTTTGAGAATTGAAAAGGGATCAATCGCCAAATTTTAATTTAATTAACAAGTAGGAAAGAACAAAAATAACTTTTCATTTTCAGATAGATTTTATGCGCATCAAAATATGGAAAAAGAAGCGTAGTATTTTCATAAGTTTAATGAGTCATGAAAAGAGGGCAAAAATGAACTCAACATTTTCATTTCTTAACGACGATGAAAAAAATGCAAAAAGGAGCTCAGTATTGTTTAGTTTTTAATGAGCATAAGAAGGACACTAAGGAATATTTTCCTAGAGGAATGAGTGGAATAATGGGAGCAACTATTCCTGGAATAATGGAAATTATCAAAGCATAAGGAGACAAAAAGGTTGGAAAATAAGAGCACTCATCATAGCGATTCTTCCAAGAAATGGTAAAACACAAGTGAAAGTGAATGATAAGAAAGAAGATGATTATAGTGGTGACAAAAAATAACCAAGGCTCATTGTGTATAAATAGGATCATAAAGTTTGTCAATCACAAGGGATAGAGCAGGGAATATTCCCGAGGTATGGCTAGAAATATGTCGAAGAAGAGGACACAAGGCTCGTATTCTAGGTCATGGCCACTTATAAGGAGGAATTCCACAAGAGAATAAAAATGATTGCATTGATACCAACACTGAAAAAAGAAGCTAAACTAGGGAATCCATGTACATGCAGGATCTACCACTAAGCTATGATATACATTAAGGAAATGGATAGTGCCATAACTTGATTGGGTTGGACACAAGGCACAATGATGTCAGTGATGGTCAATAATGTATTTGTGATAGCGATATATGATCTACCCCTATATGGAAATAACATAGACGTACCTCAGGCCCATTAATAGAAATGTGACCTCAAACAAGACACTCATAAAAGGAAAAATTCCCATACTCCTGCAGAAAGGTGATTAGAAAAATAACATAGAAAAAACCCACAAGCCCAAAAAGAATTAAAAAGTGAATATTCTCTAGATGATCAAAATGTTTTATAAAATAGACACATACCTCCTAATTTGACTCATTGTGAGGTTAATAAGAGAGGAGAAGAGAAGGGTTCCCAAGCATTGTGCAAGGAGGACAAGAAGTAGCAAGAGAATCAAAGCATCTTCCCAAGCAAAGGTAAGTTTATATTCATCCCTCACTAGTTGATTTATGTATGAGTTCTATCATGGCCACAAGTTTTAGGGAAAAATATTTATTTTTTCTTATGTTTCTTCCCATCCGCTAGGATATAGCATGGAAATTTCAGCTGAGAATCCCCAGTCACATTATTGTGGTCTCAAACCCTACAATAGGAATCAAAATTTATCTGTTCGAACCCAATGGATAGGGTCTGGTAAGAAAATCCCCAAATCACATTATATATTTGGGTTTGACAGTTAAATACATGTTTTTCCTACAACCATGCTCAGAATTGGTATGTTATTTTTCTATTGGAGGAGAAACCATGATTGAGTGGAGGGAGAGAGGACATATGCCAAATGATATGCAAGCCATAGCTCATCTGCCAACTTTGGAAACACTAAGAGATTGTGGTTTATTGAAATAATTCAAGATTCCAAGTACGACCAACCAACCACAGTTATTGCAATAAATAATCGATAGGTGAGTTGCAGATAACCTATAGTTGGTAGTGGGGCCGGAATAATTTAGGCTAGATTTGAAGACATTTGTTCCTCACAGGGTTTTCAAGGGGAGGAGCTTGAACTGTGCCAACTTGTGTGAGACATAGAAATGAAGAAAATGTGAGTAGACGGGGAGTCTTCCCTAACAACCCTAACTCTACAAACCATAACATACACCATCACACAGTTAACAGGGAAAAAGGTACCACATGTAGTGACCAAAGGTCATATGGACCTAGTAGTGCAATGCGTGGAGCCCAACTTATTTAACTGGTGTGAGTGTGTCTTAGCAAATGTCAAAGATCGACTTACTAAGGCAAGGAGATGAAGAATAAAATTCTTTGGGTATGAGAGCCTGATAATGTCATTTTTCTAGAAATGGCCCCAACAATGAGATCGGTGGTAGATGATGAGTTGGATCCACCACCAATGTAGCCTCCGAAGATGAGATGGTTTTCCTTGATGATGAGGTAGGAGGGTGTCCATGGTGGACATTGGTTTCCCCAAGAGTACTTCAAGTGGGTAAAGAGAGTGCCAGTGGCAATAGATTATTATACATATGATGGGGTAGATTACCAAGGAGACCCATATCTGGTCTTGTCCCCAAGGACGGAGTTGAGTGATATAGGTAAAATGTTCTTTTTAGTTTTTTACGTTTTTTGAGTTTTTAGATTTTTAGAATATTTAAATTTTCTTGTTGTTTTGGTATGGGTACAAAGTGGATAATGTACAGTGACTGTGATATGAAAATATTGCATTGATTCATCATGAGACCTATTCACCCTTGAGGAGAGGAATAACACTAGCCCAAGACAAAGAAACACATGCAACAGCTAGAGAAGACAACAAAAACAAGGAATTAAGAAATTTACTGGCAATGTCAAGGTGTTAACACTAGGAGTTCCACCTAGGGGGATAATAGAGACTCCTCGACATATGCATAGGCATATATTGGGGGTGACTTTTTCTCATCACCGAGGTCTCCTTCGATGGATTTTGAAAGTTGTATTGTGTTACCATGGGCACCACTGACTGTCACTGACCGTGTATATTGGGTTTCCAAGGGGTTTTTGATATTATTTCATAATATGTAAGACACTATGGCTAGGGCCTCAAACACCTAGATTTTGAAAGATGTACCCAAAATTTGTGATGTAAAACCTCTATTATGATATAATAAAGTGACAGCCTCTATGATGTGTTGTTCTAATTTTTTTTGTTTCTTTTATCATTGGATTTATGATTATGGTTTAAAAATGTTAATGTGTAAAATTCCATTCTATTGGCAAGTGAATCAACAAGCTTCTTAAAGCCTTGAGGAATATAGGAATAAACAGTATAATCAAAATTTCATTCCAAGAGACGTAACCTTAAGTAGTAGCAAAGTAACGCAAGATTCCTTATAGAATAAACATGGTTAAGGTGAGACACTATGAGATTGGAGTCAAGCTAGATAGCCAAATGGCAGATACCGATGGCAAGAGGCTCAGTTAAGAGCTCAATGACAACACTATATTCTACCATATTGTTGGTGAGAGGCCGAAGATAGATGCCCCATGAATGCACAAGATCATAAGTGGGTGAGAAGATAGTCCAAGAGGTGAAAGCTACATTTTGAGTGTAACAACTTGTACCATTTCTGAAATCCTATGTAAATAGATGAAGGCCTCGACATTTGCCAATCAAATATCACACACATGAATCACTCCTAGAAATTATCAACATACAAATAAACAAAAAAAAAACATAACACACACACACATCGATGTACATTATGTACGAGACACCAGTAAACAAACTACACATAGTATCGTTTAAGGTAGAACCCATTGTGAGGCTCCTTAAGTGGGTTCCCTTCATAATCAAGTAACTCATAGGCCCCTTTTTTGAGAACATATTTAACAATATAATGTCCATGCCACATGGGTGTAAGTTTACCTGCTCCTAACTTGTCATGGTCTTGTTCATATACCAAAACTAAATCACCTTCTAAAAAGACAAGAGGTCACACAAACTTATTCTTATGAGTTGCGTTAGTGATCACGGTGTAAAGGAATTTTTCATCAAGATGGGAAAGGTGCAACAAACACTCTTTCTCGGAAAAAGTGTTAGGGATTAGTTCAAAAACTAGTTGTAAAGATGGAAATTTCACACTTGATAGGAGTAATACTCTCCCATCCGCAAACCAATTCCAAAGGAGTAAAACCTATAGCAGACATGACTAAGGTTTGATATGCCCAAAGAGAATAAAATAACATAAGGTTCCATTTGTTGGAAATCCAACCAACTCCCTCTCATGCATTTCTAAATGATATGGGCTCCTTTTTATTTTATTTTTCTTATATAATGTCTTTTTGTTTCTTAAGAGTGGTGTGGTTTACCTACGATCATGGGCTAGTGCTTTCTATCTCTTTTATTTGAATTCATTGATGTTTATTTTCTTTGATATAGGTCAAATGGCCCTTGACATTTCTTTCACAATGAAAATAGATACGAAATGGCTATCATTTTATTCATGCATGTGAACATTTAAAACAAAGAGAGGCCGCTACAGAATTTAAATTATATAGCAGCCTTAACTTATAAGTTATGGATTTCTTATTTTATATAACTTGCAATTGTTATGTCTCATTTGAATGCATGAAACATTTTATAATGCCTGTGATTGTTACCTTGGTTAATTAAGTTTATGCGTTGTTATTCAAATGGCATAGTCTTACATATCGACGCATTTATGTTGACTTTGGTTCGAGCGTTGTTTATATAGGGTTAATGTTATTTGCAAAACCAAGCTTATGGCCTCGGTCTTGGGATATTATATTCTAAAATTTGTTGATTCTAGACCTAAATAATTTCGTAATTATAGTGAAACCTCAGGTATCGTTGTGATTGTGTGTAAAAGTTGGGTTCTCTGATCTCTTCCACCAATAAAAATCCGACGACAACCCGATTTTAGACCTTTCATTATTGTACTCATAATTTTTCATGATTACTCATAAATTTAGACCAATGATTAGGATTTTCCCAATTCAATCGACCTCTGCCTCTCATATTCTCTTTTCTGGTTTTTCTCTGTCAAGGTCATTGATTAGGGTTTTAAGGGTTTTTCCTTGCTGCATGTTAGTGTTAAATTTGTAATTTCAACGCAGCTATACTGCGCTACCCAAAACCACCGAACAAAACCACAAACCGCCCAGAGGATATCGCACCACCTTCCAGCGAAAAGTTGTTTCCGTATTCTTGGCTCCGATACGATTTGGTGAAGACATGTGGCTCTCACCTGACGTCAGCATCTCTGACATATCGGGAGGTAAAGCTCAGCATTAAAGTGGCTTCCGATATCTTTCTCCACCGTCGGATGTGCTCCCGTGTTCTCCTCCGTTGATCGATTGAAGCTGCATACAAACCAACGTCAAATCAAATTGCGTGGAGTGAATGTCAAATTTTGGTTGACCATACGTTTTAATTAATGAAATGTCATAGTGGTAGGTAGAATATTGAAGTTTTTATATATTGCACGTAAGTTTTTTATGTCGAAGGTATGGTACATTTAAAGATAGGCATGGTCAGTTTTTTTTTACGCAATGTAATACTTAAAAAAAAGGAGCTCATATATATTTTAGTTAGTTGACTTTTTGGTAATATGTGAGAGCTCGTGGTGCAGCGAAAAAAAACCATGTGTGGTATGTATTGAACGCACAGCAGTGCGAGAAATTACACAGAACAGGGTTGTAATGTCTTGTGAGGCATGGTAAAACAGAGGAGTAGCAAAAACCATGTGTGGTTTTGCACAGCAGTGCATAAAGAAAATGGTGGAGCGAGTTTTTTTTGTAAGTCTATGTAATTTTTTTTTACAGCAGTATGTAAAAATAGTTTTACACCAGTAAATGTGAATGGAGGTTTTACAGCAGTAAATGTTAATGGGAATTTTTTCCAGCAGTGTAAATTCTCATATGGAGACAGAGTGAATGTTTTTTTTGTTTTAATGAATAGAAATCTTTTATGGTGGTGAAATACTCTGTTTCTCAGTGAAATTTTTTTTAAGCTTCTCTGTGCACAAAAAGATCCTGTGGAGGTAAAACAGAGCATTGCCTCTGTGTGTTTGAATCTTGTTTTTTGGTATTTTCCCCATCAAAAATACCCAACAGTGGTATCAGAGCAGGCTCAGGCTCTTTAAAGAAGTTAAAGAAGCTGAAGGGAGAAGGTTTGTAGCTGCAGCAAAACCTCTCAGGCAGACAGAAGACTCAGACAACGAAGGATTCAGGTATTCTTCACAGCTATCTTGTTTGTTACTGTTGAAGCAGTCAGTTGTTTTAAATACACAGTCAAGGAATGGCTAGCACAAGCACTGGTATGGGTATGTTTAACACCCAGCTCCCACAATTTAATGGGAAGAACTATGACTACTGGTCAATAACTATGAAAGCCCTGCGTGCCTCTCAAGATTTATGGGAAATAGTTGAAGATGGTTTTGAAGAACCAGCAGATGAAACTGAGTTCAATGCATTAACTCAGGGAGAGAAGGATCTGCTGAAGAGCAATAGGAAGAAGGATTCAAAAGCCTGTGTGTTGTTGTATCTAGCAGTAGACCAGAGTATATTTCCAAGGTTAGCAGCAGCTAAGACATCCAATGAAGCATGGGAAACCCTTAAGACAGCCTATCAAGGCATGGAGAGAGTGAAGACAGCAAAACTACAATTGCTGAGAAAGGATTTTGAGAACTTGAACATGAAGGAGTCAGATAAAATTGACTCATTCTTCACTCATGTGATTGGTGTAATCACACAAATGAGAACTCATGGAGAAACTATTGAAGACAGAAGGATTGTGGAAAAAATATTGAGGGTCTTACCCTCATGGTTCGATGCCATAGTCACCACCATTGAAGAGACAAAGGATCTCTCAAACTATTCAGTTGATGAGCTACATGCATCACTGATAACACATGAGCAGAGGTTGAGTAGGAATGAAAACTCATATCTTGAGCAAGCCTTCAAGACCCAGATGTCATTTGGAAGAGGAAGAGGTCAAGGCAGAGGAAACCGAAGAGGAAGAGGCAGAAGCCAGAACAGAGGTGGAAGGAACAGCCCATCAAATGCACAAGGAAGAGGCAGCAATCCAAATCAGAACCAAGGTCAAGGCAGCAGCCAACAAAGAGATCAGTATCAGGCTCAAGGACAAAGGTATGATAAATCTAATGTTCAATGCTATTATTGCAAAAAGTATGGACATTATGCTAGTGATTGTAGAAAGAAACAACATGATAAGAACAACAGACAAAATGCAAATGTTACAAGAGAAAACAGCAGTCAAGACAATGTCCTGTTAGCTTGTAACATGGCTGAAACACATAGTGAGGACATATGGTTTTTAGACTCAGGTTGCAGCAACCATATGACCGGAAACATAGCCTTCTTTTCTGCCCTAGATAAAAATGTGAAATCAGAAGTCACACTAGGAACTGATAGTAAAGTGTCTGTTATGGGAAAAGGAGAAGTAAAAATATTTTCAAAGCAAGGAGAAAGGAAAACCATAGCAGATGTATACTATGTCCCCGGAATGAGATGTAATCTCTTGAGTATTGGACAGCTTGTCCATAAGGGGTACAATGTTTTCTTTAAAAATGATGTATGCACCATCATGGATATAGCACCCAGCAAAAGATGCATTGCTGAAGTGAAGATGACCAGGAACAGGATGTTCCCTCTCAGGATCAGGGAAGATTTGAAAAACAAAGGAGAAATTGCAGCAGTTACCCAAGAGGCTTTCCAAAGCGTGCCAAAGGATGAAAATTGGTTATGGCACTTGAGATTCGGGCATCTAAATTTTGGAGGTCTAAACCTATTAAGCAGAAAAGGAATGGTAAGAGGATTACCATTGATAGAGAAGCCGAACAGCCTTTGTGAAGGTTGTATATTGGGCAAACAACATAGAGAAAGTTTTCCATCAGGGAAAAGCATAAGGGCCAAGGCACCCTTAGAGATCATCCACTCAGATCTATGTGGACCAATGCAAGCTCCATCACTAGCAGGAAGCCAATATTTCCTAACATTCATTGATGACTTTACAAGAAAGACTTGGATATATTTCCTTAAAAACAAAAGTGAAGTGTTTGAGAAATTCCAAAACTTCAAGGCATTTGTGGAAAACCAAAGCGGGCTGCATATAAAAGTTTTGAGAACTGATAGAGGAGGTGAGTATATCTCAAATGAATTCCTAAAGTTTTGTAGAGAAAATGGAATACATAAACAGTTTACAGCTAGGTACACCCCACAACAAAATGGAGTTGCTGAAAGGAAGAACAGGACCATCATGGATATGGCGAGGAGCATGTTGAAGGCAAAGCATTTGCCAAATGAGTATTGGGCTGAAGCTGTACATTGTGCAGTTTATATATTGAACAGGTGTCCTACAAAAGCAGTCATGAACAAAGTGCCAGAAGAGGCATGGAGTGGGAGAAAGCAAGGAGTCACCCACATGAGAGTTTTTGGGTGTGTGGCCTATGCACACATTCCGGATCAGCTAAGGAGGAAGTTGGACAGCAAAGGGGAGAAGTGTATCCTTGTTGGATACAGTGATGAATCCAAAGCCTACAGGCTGTACATCCCATCTACCAAGAAGTTCTTTGTCAGCAGGGATGTTCAATTCATTGAAGAGGAAGCTTGGGATGGAAGCATAGAGAAAACAGTGAATGTCAAGAACTGTTTGTCTCATGATGAGGATGAAGAGGAGGTGGCTGAAATGCATCCCCAAACAACAGCGCCAACACAAGGACAGCAAGGGACACCATTGAGGATAAATGAGAGTGCTTCTCCAAGCACACCACAAGGAGGAAATTCAAGTGCATCTTCAAGCACTTGCACACCAACTGAAAGAGGTAAGAAATTTAGAAATCTAAGTGAAATTTATGAAGAAGGAATGAATTCCTTATTTGCCTTGTTTTGTCATGTTGATGATCCTATTCATTTCGAGGATGCAATTAAAGATAGGAAATGGATAGAAGCTATGGATGAGGAGATGAATGCCATAGAGAGAAACAAAACATGGGATTTGGTTGAGCTACCAAAAGGCAAAGAAGTCATTGGAGTTAAATGGGTTTATAAGACCAAGAGTAATGCTGAAGGCAAGATTGAAAGGCATAAAGCAAGGTTGGTTGTCAAAGGCTACAAGCAGCAGTATGGAAGAGATTATGAGGAGACTTTCGCACCGGTTGCAAGAATGGAAACAGTGAGAGCAGTGCTGTCCATAGCAGCACAAAACAAATGGAAAGTCTACCAAATGGATGTGAAATCAGCATTCCTAAATGGAGTGTTAATGGAAGAGGTCTATGTGGAACAGCCTCTCGGATATGAGAAGAAAGGTGAAGAGCACAAAGTGTGCAAATTGAAGAAAGCTCTTTATGGGCTGAAGCAAGCGCCAAGAGCATGGTACATCAGGATAGATTCATATCTATTGGATAATGAATTCGACAAGTGTGAGGGAGAACCCACAGTCTACATCAAAGAAAAGGATGGTAAAATTTTAATTGTTGTCTTATATGTAGATGATGTTATTTTCACTGGAAATGATATTTATCTTATTGAGAATTTTAAATCAGTCATGAAAGAGGAATTTGAAATGACTGACATGGGTTTCTTGAGATACTTCTTAGGCATAGAAGTAGATCAAAATGAAAAAGGAATTTTTATCTCACAAGCAAGATATGTAAATCAAGTTTTGGGCAGATTTAAGATGGAAGAATGCAAGGCAGCAATCACTCCCACAGTGATGGGATTAAAACTCAGCAGAGAGGACAGCAGCAAGGATTTCGATCCTAGTTTGTATAAAAGCATTGTGGACAGCCTTATGTATTTAACAGCTACTAGGCCTGACATTATGTATGCTGTTAGTTTAATTTCCAGATTCATGGAGAGGCCAAAGGAGGCACATTGGCAGGCAGCAAAGAGAATTTTGAGGTATGTCAAAGGTACCAAAATGTTTGGAATTTTATATAATGTCTCAGAACATTCAGATTTGGTTGGATACACTGATAGTGATTGGGCTGGAAGTGTAGATGATCGGAAGAGCACTTCCGGTTATGTATTTCATATGGGTTCAGGAGCCATTTCATGGGCTTCTAAGAAGCAGTCCATTGTAGCATTGTCTACAGCAGAGGCTGAATATGTGGCAGCTACAGCAGCAGCATGTCAAGCAGTGTGGATGAGAAGAATGTTGAGAAGCTTAGGCCAAGAGCAGGCAAAAGCGACAGTGATCTTTTGTGACAATAGCTCAGCTATTGCATTGTCAAAGAATTCAGTGTTTCATAAAAGAACGAAACACATTGATACAAGGTTTCACTACATCAGAGAATTGGTGAACAATGGAGAAATTGTCCTAGAACATTGCAGGACTCAAGAACAGGTTGCAGACATCTTGACAAAGCCACTTGATCAGAAAAGCTTTGAATTTTTGAGGAAGTGTCTTGGTATGACCGAATGCCCAGCTGTTGAAATTAAAGGGGAGTGTTAAATTTGTAATTTCAACGCAGCTGTACTGCGCTCCCCAAAACCACCGAACAAAACCACAAACCGCCCAGAGGATATCGCACCACCTTCCAGCGAAAAGCTGTTTCCGTATTCTTGGCTCCGATACGATTTGGTGAAGACATGTGGCTCTCACCTGACGTCAGCATCTCTGACATATCGGGAGGTAAAGCTCAGCATTAAAGTGGCTTCCGATATCTTTCTCCACCGTCGGATCTGCTCCCGTGTTCTCCGCCGTTGATCGATTGAAGCTGCATACAAACCAACGTCAAATCAAATTGCGTGGAGTGAATGTCAAATTTTGGTTGACCATACGTTTTAATTAATGAAATGTCATAGTGGTAGGTAGAATATTGAAGTTTTTATATATTGCACGTAAGTTTTTTATGTCGAAGGTATGGTACATTTAAAGATAGGCATGGTCAGTTTTTTTTTTACGCAATGTAATACTTAAAAAAAAGGAGCTCATATATATTTTAGTTAGTTGACTTTTTGGTAATATGTGAGAGCTCGTGGTGCAGCGAAAAAAAACCATGTGTGGTATGTATTGAACGCACAGCAGTGCGAGAAATTACACAGAACAGGGTTGTAATGTCTTGTGAGGCATCGTAAAACAGAGGAGTAGCAAAAACCATGTGTGGTTTTGCACAGCAGTGCACAAAGAAAATGGTGGAGCGAGTTTTTTTTGTAAGTCTATGTAAATTTTTTTTACAGCAGTATGTAAAAATAGTTTTACACCAGTAAATGTGAATGGAGGTTTTACAGCAGTAAATGTTAATGAGAATTTTTTCCAGCAGTGTAAATTCTCATATGGAAACAGAGTGAATGTTTTTTTTTTGTTTTAATGAATAGAAATCTTTTATGGTGGTGAAATACACTGTTTCTCAGTGAAATTTTTTTTAAGCTTCTCTGTGTACAAAAAGATCCTGTGGAAGTAAAACAGAGCATTGCCTCTGTGTGTTTGAATTTTGGTTTTTGGTATTTTCCCCATCAAAAATACCCAACAATTAGCCTGTTGGTTTCATATTTTAGTCCGACTGTAAATTCTCTCAACACTCAGTTATGTCATGGGTTACTCGTCTCTCAACACTCAGTTATCTTAATGGCCTTTTAAAGGTTTAAGTTAAATTTGCCACACCTTTTGTATACGAGTCTAGTTAAGATATCTTATATTTGTCGCAACAAATATAGTGATGAAAATACAATTATTGATAAGGTGGAAAAGAAACCCAAGAAAAAGGGTAAATTAGATGTGTCGAAGGATAAACCCAAGTCGAAATCGTTCCCCTTGAAACCTGCAAGTGAACATGTAGAAAATCGGAATAAAAAGGATTATGATATGCACATTAAAGATAAACTAATTAGGATAAATATATATAGGTTTTGGCATAATAAATAGAGACAATCTTCTCATCAGATCGGCTAAGTCAGAGTTTGCAAATAGTCATTATCCCGTTGATGATGTCAATGTCACTCGAGAGCTAGACAACAACACTGATAAAATTCCTTCAAAGGTATTAAAGAACCTTTAGTGGCACAAACAATTCCTCTTTAATGTGTCTCAGTTGGTTGTTTTGAACAAATTACCAGAGAAAATGAGTAACTCAGCGCTACCTGTAGGTCTAATGAAACATTATGCAATAAAATTTAGCGAGTTCAGTTAAAAATTCGCATGTCTCTCACACAAAAATCATAATAAAAGCATCAAAGTTTAAGCTCATAATTTCTCCAGAATCTCAATGTGTGAAGTAAAGATTTTTGTGAATGTCTTTCAACTGGATGGATAAAGTGAGGTAATATTATATTTCGATTTTCATTTTATAATTTTTAGAAGGGAGTTCAATAATATGAGATTCTGTAATGACCTTGATTTTCCAATTTAATCTCATTTTAACTAATTGTTTTGAATTGGCTACAGGTGATTTTGCTGGTTAGATGTATTGTCTCTTTGGTCTTGGGACAAACATACGTGGATTTCCTTAAGTCCTTGAAGATGTCATAAAAAAAGTATTTTGTTATATTTCTCATTGATCCTGTGTTACTTGTTGATTGGCTACGAGGCCTGAAGATGATACTTCTTGTTATTATTGCAAAATGACAGTTTCATGCTCTTAGTTTGTTAGAAACATGATTTAGAAACATTGACTATATAAACTCCTCATTTTAAGGAGAGGGAGGGAAATGTTATTTTTGAAACAGATGAATGTTGTTAATGATGACTGTGGGATTAACATTAATATAAGTATATAGATGTGATTTGATTCCATATGTCTCTTAGTTCATTTTGCTTCTATGGTCATGATGTTATTTTGTAATATTTTTTGATTTGTGAAATGTGTGTATTTTTTTTTAAAGATGATTTGACTCTCTAGAAAATAATGTCCCGAATTGCATTTGTTTGTTAATTTCCTACACCTATTTAGATCTTTTATTGTGCTTTAATAAATTAATTGTTCTTTTTCAGTAACTTGTTTTTTAAGAAGAATAGATTGATTCTTGATTTTAATTTTCCTGGACAGTCATCTCGTTAATTGAAATATCAAATTTTCTTATATAAATCTATCATAGTGTTGCTAGAGCGAACCATAACTTTTATTTTTATCTTTACTAACATTTGATAACTAATTGGTTTGACTCATTGATTGTCAATGAAAATATGAGAGTTATTTAAAATTTATTGTTTATTGTTATTCCTCTTTCACTCAAGTCTTGGGTGAAGCAAAAATTAGAAGTAATAGATTTGGTGATACTTTTATTTCATTTCTTAATGTAAAAACTTGAAAGAAAGTAGAGTTATACTATGTTTGTCATTTGGAATAAGTTCCTTGTATTGTCATAGTCACTTGTTATGATTCCTAATTACATTGAGAAGCAAATTTAATTTTCTTTTTAGCAATAGAAATTAGCTTTTATTTATTTTCTTTAAATTCAAGTATATAATTATTACAGAATATTCTTTTCCTTTTTGGTCTTGAGCCAATTTGTTATGTACTTTACCTGCGAGAATTAAAAAATACCAAAAATATGAAACAATATTGCTAGAAACACAAAAATATCACATGAATTGAGACAAGTTGCAAAGATATTTTACTATTCAGGAGTAGATTATAATGTTCACTTGCCTCTTCGAGGGGGAAACCTCCAACAAAGAAGAGCTCAATTACAATAAGAGTATATGATTTTTCCCTTGCTATCTAAGACTATTTATAGCTTTATGACATCCAAAACTCTAACTACTAGTGGTCACTTGCATAATATGGGTTAACCTCTTTATTTATTAATTTTGGCCTATTTATAACTATTTGTGGTCCCTTTTCTATAATGCAGGTCAACCACTTACAATTATTATTAACAAGGATAATTTCTTATGGGATTTACTAACTCAACTAACTAACTTTGACTCTAAGTAGGACCCTTGGGCTTATTACATAAAGAAAGGGGTTAGGGTTGGACCCTAATATGCCCTCCCCCATCAAAAGCAACTTTTTCCTTAAGGCTGAAACTACAGAAAATATTGAAGAATAATGGTTGGTTCCCATGTTGCATCTTCTGGAGAGGTGTCTTTCCAATTTATGAGGACTTCCTTGATCATGTGGTCACGGAGATGTCTTTCACGAGTATCGATGACCCATTTGGTTCAGAGCCAAAGTGAACCTTCCTCATCCATTTCTAGAAAACTAGTTTGAACACTGCAATTGTTCCCCACAACTTTTTTGAGGAAATATATGTGGAAGACTAGGTGGATTTTTGAAGTAGTCAGCAGGGCTAGTTTATAAGCAACTACTTCTATACGCTAAAGTACCTGATAAGTCTAATAGAATTTTGGTGCTTGTTTTTGGCAACCCTTTTCTTTGAGAGAGGTATTATTATAAGGTTGGAGTCATGGGAACACCTTCTCACCTACTTGAAATGACTGCTCAGAATGATTTTGGTTGGGCTATTGCTTCATTCTATTCTGATCTTGATGTATATTATCTTTGAGATGAGTGATCATGGTGGTATGGTTGTGCAGGAGCTCATCAACGGCTTGTACTTTGGAACATCTAGGGATATAAAAAGTTGGTGAAGGTGGGATTTGGCTATACACTTCCTCATATGGCATCATTTTGGTGGCTTCATGATAGTTAGTACTATACCACCTTTCATCTAACGGAAGCCATTGTACCCATTGATGTTTCTTGTCTGAAGTGAAGCATCGTAGATAGGTTTCCAAACATTTGTTGATTGCTTCTGTTTGGACATCAGTTTGGGGATGATAAGGTGTACTTAGTTAGAGTTTCGTGCCCTATGGCTTGAAAATTTCCAGCAAAAATTTACTGATGAAAGTGGGATCTCGATAAGACACAATGGAAATCAACATGCCATGCAGTTTGAAGATTTGGTCCATGAAAACTTGAGCCACCAATGTTAGGGTAAATGGGTGTGGTAGAGTGCAAAAATGAGCATATTTGGAAAAATATGTCAACAATGACCATGATGAATGATTTGTTACCTGAATTTGGGAGACATGTAATGAAATCCATGGAAAGTTTTGTCCAAACAGAAGTAGGTAGTGGAAATGGTTGTAAGGTTCCTAGTAGCTTGATTGTTTCCCCCTTCTTGCATTGGTATACATTGCATTCATCTATAAAAGTAAGAATTTATTTCTTCATGTTGGTCCAAAAGAAGGATCAACATGCTCATGCATAAGTCTTCTAAAAGCCTGAATGTCTTGCAACAAGAGAGGAGAGAAGTTCTTCCAAGATGCGGTTTTTGATGGTGGAGGTCAGTGATAGCACTACCCTATCCTTATAATGAATAACCACATCCTTTGAAGTGTAGTCCTCTAAGGAATTAGGATTTTCTCTTAATCTATAAATGAGTTAGGACAAAGAGAGGTGGGAGAACCATTCATGACATACTTCTTCAGCCTAATATGGAACGGGTAGAGAGAGGGATAAAAGGGTGCCCTCATCCTCAAATTGGCGCGATAAGGCATCAACCACTACATTGTTACACCCATTCTTGTAAATTATCTCATAATCATATCCCAACATTTTTGCAAGACATTTATTTTGTTGTGGCAATGATAGAGGTTTCTCGAGGAAATATTTTAGGTTGTGATGGTTAGTGCAGATTTGGAAATGAAACACCAATAATTATGGTCGTCAAGTGTCTACTGCATGTAAGATGGCCATCATTTCTTTCTCATATGTAGATTGAACTAGATGCTTGCCATTGAGTTGTTGACTGATGAAAGCTAATGGTATACCTTCTTGCATTAATATTGTGCCAATGCTTGTACTTGAAGCATCACATTCAATAACAAAAGTTTTTCTAAAGTCTGGTAGGGCCAATATTGGAGTGGAGCACATGGCTTCTTTGAGAGCCAAAAAGTCCTGCTAAGATGATTTAGTCTAAAGAAATTGTAGGTTTTAATCCCTTACAGAAATTACTTGCATATGAATACTAAAACACAGAAAATAAACAATGGGAGAGCATAACACATATACACAGAGATTTCCCCTGGATCCCAAAACTGGGACTACTAGCTTGATTTTTCATTATGTTCCTTTCAATGTTACAATAGATATTTATACATGTCGAAGCATCCAATAACATGGACCGAAAACCATCGTGTCCAAAAAGCATGTGCGAAAATCATACACAAAACCATAGGTGGGTCCGCCCAACCTAACATAGGGTCCAAAACCAAAATTTTCTGGGGCACTACCCTGAACCCCATAAAGTGGGGCTACGGGTGCCCCTCAAACCCCCTGTGACCTACCCCCCTCTAACCCCCAGTTAACTACATGGGCTAGTCATGGAAAGAATATAACACAACCCAAAATTCTTCCACTTGTTGTTTTCTTTCCACATGGGGCCACAAGAGAGCTTAGTCATTTATCCAGCCCTACAACACCCATTATTTCTCTACACCAAGAGAACTTCTCAGAGTTCACAAATTTTGTCAATGCATCTGTAGTATTCTTCAAAGTGTCCACCTTTACCAGCAACATCTTTTTTTCTTCTATCATATCCCTCACAAAGTGATACTGAACACCAATGTGCTTTGTCTTTGAATGATATGCAGGGTTCTTTGCCAAGAAAATTGCACTTTGGCTATCATAGTCTATCCTTATAGCTCGCTATACTAACCCCATACTTGAACACAATCTCTGCAACCAAAATGCTTCCTTTCTTACAAGAGTGGCCGCCATGTATTCTACCTCTGTAGTTGATAGTGCCACTACAGATTGTTTCTTACTCATCCAACTGACTGCACCTCTAAATAGGTGAAACACATACCCACTTGTAGATCTTCTTTGATCCATATCTCCAGCCCAGTCTGCATCAACAAAGCCATGAATATCCAACACTGTATCCAATCCTGGTCTTCCTTTGTAGCACAAACCATAATCACTAGTGCCACACAAATACCTGAAAACTCGCTTCACCACTATCTAGTGCTCCTTCCCTGGTTTTGACATAAACCTGCTCAATACTCCCACTGCATGTGTAATGTCTAGTCTAGTATAGACCATTGCATACATCAGGCTACTGATTGCACTTGCATATGGAACACGGGACATGTCCTCTTCCACTTCTTGTGTCTTGGGACATTGTTCAGCAGATAACCTCACACCTACAGGAATAAGAACCTTCACCAGTTTACTATCCTGCATATTAAACCTCTGCAGTATTGTCTCGACATACTTCCTCTGGTTAAACCAGAGCTTTCTCTTTGCTCGATCTCTTTTAATTTCCATGCCCAAAATATAGTTCTTAGCACCAAGATCTTTCCTGTCGAATTTGGAGGACAATTGGGTCTTCAAATCTTGGATAACTTCTTTGTCATTTCTAACTAGCAACATATCATCCACATATGAGACCATATAAATAACATGGTCACCAATTAAGTTAAAATACACACAGTGATCTACTTTGCTTCTGGTGAAGCCAAGTCCCCATATAAATGTATCAAATTTCTGATACCACATCCTTGGTGACTGTTTTAACCCATACAGAGACTTTTTTAACTTGCATACCAGTTCTTTCTTACCTTTCACCGCAAAGCCTTCAGGTTGCTTCATGTATATCTCCTCTTCCAGATCCCCGTGAAGAATGTTGTCTTCACATCCATTTGTTCTAGCTCAAAATCAAAAGCAGTAGCAACAGATAAAAGTAATCTAATAGAAGTTACCTTGACAACAGGAGAAAAAATATCACCAAATCAATTCTCGACGCCTAGGAATAACCTTTTGCTACCAACCGAGCTTTGTATTTCTCCACTTTTCCTTCTGCATTTGTCTTCTTTTTGAACACCCATTTTCTGCCAATGGGTTTCCTTCTAGCCGGCAACTCCACCAGATCCCAAGCCTCATTTTTGTGCAAAGATGCCATTTCATCAACCATGGCCTCTTTCTAGAGTTTTTCATCCTCTGAATCCACTCCTTCCTTCACAGTTCTGGGATCATCATCAGTAACAGACAAAGCAAAATTTCAACAGAAAGTAGATGGACTATACCTTTCTGGCTACCTTCTTTCTTGAACTGGTCTTCTCATAGCCAGAGTTTATGGCTCTTCATCTTCTGATTCCTCCTTTGTTGTAGAGTCTGATTCTTCCTCCTTTAGCTCAAACTTTATCTTCTCAGGTTCTTTTGGTTTAACTTCATGTTTAATAATATCTTTCACCTCTCTGAACACCACATATCGCATGTACACAACATTACTTGTTACTGGGTTCCAAAGCCTATAACCCTTTAAACCATCCTTATACCCAATGAAGATGCACTTTTCAAATTTACTATCCAACTTGGTTCGTTTCTCCTTTGGAACATGTACATATGCATCACATCCAAATACCCTTAGATATGAAAGAGAGGGTTTCATACCAGTCCATATTTGAAGGGAAGAAGAGGCAGAAATGAAGATGGAGATACGAAGAATTTATGACTAGGTAAACCAACACATTGTTATTTCTTGTTTATATAAGGGGATTGTAGTCTCATTTAAATTTACAGCTTAATAAATATCCAATTGGAGTTGGTTGAGGTAGGAGCCTCTTGTGGGTTGTAGTCTGCAGAAAATATATGGGAGTTGGAGCTTCCTTACATGTTGTAGCTTGCAGAAAAATCGAGGTAGCAACATCCTATAGGTTGGAGCCTACACAAAATCACGTGTAATAAGGAGTAGGAGCTTGCCTTTGCATCACAACAATAATAAGATCGTGGTTTTCTCCCTTAATGGGTTTCCACTTATATCTGATGTCAATATGTTTATTTATTATGTGTTGATGTGATGTTTTGGTTTGCTTATTACTTGTTGTTCACATATTCAATCTCCTGGTCATTACTTGTTAAGTTTCTCATGTAATGTTTCAGTTAATGAGCTTAATGAAAAGAATTTTAATGTCCATGAATGGATTAAACATATTGACCACCCTGACCCCATGGAAAATTATAGGGGATGATATTCGCAGGTGGGCTAATTTTCTATGATTTTTCCCAAAAAAATATTTGTCAAGTTCATTTTTTATAAAAATGAATCACCCAAATTTTACAATATAAAAAATTATTTTACCTTAAAAGATACCAACATTATATAGATATTATATATAAAATCATTATAAATTTGAATAATTTTACAAATACATCAATAAACATTTTATATTTTGCATATTATGAACTAGTGAGATTCGTCAATGTTTTTAAACTTAAAGAAAATTTTCCATCCTTAAAATTTTCCCTAACGCCCCCCTCAGTTTAGTAAAGTTGTCATCACTTTGACCACCTGAAAACATCTAATATGCCTAGCACATGTCCTATATTCCATACTGCCACATCCTACTAACATCATCCAGGGAGGAAAGAGAAGGGCTTTATAGACCTTTCTTTCTCATTGAATTCCATTATTAAATTTAAAGGGTCCCAAGCCCTTTTTACTGATGCGCTACTCTGTCATGCTAGCTCATTTGTCTTTCTAGCCAATGTTGTCACTCTACCTCATCTATCTGGGATTACAACATCTCGAAGCCTCACCTTTGTGCACACTTTGAACCTTCCGGGGAACTTTCTTACAAGATGAACGATCATGGTTGGACCTCTGTTGACCAATAAAAATACTTGTGGCTCACTGCACTATTATGTCAACTATCCACCTCCACCTAGGCAAGCTTCATCTCATATATTTCCTATGCACATAACTTTGAAACAGTCGGGGAACTACTGTTGGGATCAATTGTGATGTGGGACATCCTGTTGGCCAATCAAAATGATTCCTACTGCTCTATTGTCTGCCCACATTTTCCTCTCCCTCTTTTAGCGAATTTGCCACCTGCTCTACTCCTTTTTGCAATGCTACCAAACTAAACTTCCACTTTGTCCCTATGCCACATTCAAAGCTACTACTTTGACCTTGGGGCACCTACCTTTGACTAGCCATAAATTACAAACCAGGAGGCCATTTGTGAACTTCCACATATCGTTGGAAAGATTTTTCCTAGTGTCATCCAACTATATGGCTTTTAGGAGCATATGAGATGATATTCTAAGGCAAAAGTGCCTTCAAATCCTAGGACTTTGATACATCTTCCATCCTTTCCCATTTGACATCAATGCCAACATTTCGCTCAATAGAATCTTATTTGAGTTGATAAGATATTAATTCCTTCTCAATAATTTCTAGAGTATTTTTTTTAATCATTAAAGAACCTTGCCCAAAGGGTTTCACAAGTAATTCTTTGTTACTCTTCGGAACAAAATGTAATTAATTTACATGCATCCTTTACCTGATGAAGTCCAAGCAAAAAGGTGGGAGATGATCAATTTAGGCAGGTGATATGGTTTTCCGTGAAAACCATAAATTAGGATTATAGAAAAATCAGGCAAAAGGCACCAATCACCAATGTTGGTTTCCTTTGATAAGCATAGAATTTTCATAAGATATTCTAATATCCTATCCATAGTTGACTTGCACAATTTAACTCGAAAATAAAATGAGAATCCATCAATATAAATCACATAATTTTCAGGGATTCTTCTTGGATATGTTATCTATGTCCATCTATCTAATTCCTTTTCTTGTCCTTCTTAATCTTTAAGTGTTTCTACCAAATTTGTTTTAAATAAGTACTCAGGATAGTTAAACATTACTAAATGTATCAAGTAGGTACAATGTTGAAAAATATGAAGCATTGGAACTATACTAGAATCAGCATAGATATTCCTAGCAAAATATCCAAGAATAACAAGCTCAATGGGATTTTCTAATACTTCTCCTAAACACATATACATTTCTTCATCCACTTTTAAATCATCAGGGAAACCATAGTTAATGACTAAAATCAAATCCATAGTTTGATATAAAGGTTTAAGTAGGTCTTTTGAATGGGCATTGCTACTTTTGAAATCTCATTGGGGTTTTTAGTAGACTTTATAAGAATTTCAATTTCTCTTATTCTGCCTAGATAATAAAATCTTCATTCAACCCTTTATTAGTAATATTATTTCCTAGAATAGTTAATTTAATGATTTTGGCTAAAGCTTGTTCTAAACCTTCTAAAAGGACTTGACCAATTAAACGCAACACAATAATTCTTGACTTTTGGTAAAAAAGATTAGCTAGCAATAGAATGGAATCAAGGTCAAAATGTATGGCCTGTTAGCCTTGTTGGAAAATGGCCCAAAAATGGATCCAAAACACTTCTAAAGTCTTCAAAATTTGCTTAATATCATCCAAAGATCGAAACAATCACATGCCAAGAGCCCTTGGAATGGCAGAAAAACACTATCGAGAGGCTAAAACACATGAAAAACAGTGAAAAACCATGTATTGAAGGCATACACAGTCCAACGCACAGTAGCCATCTAATCTGGCCAATCAACGGCCTAGACCCAAGTAGCAAATCGCAATCGGCCAAATAGAGAGGATGACTTATGGTTGGGCACAAGACACCCCCAATCAACGATCTCCAATGATCGGATCGGTGGGTCGCAATTGGCGGAGGCAAGCCGGTGCAGTAAGCGCACAGAGCCATGGCGATCAGCGATGCAATGCGGATCGTCCATCAAGTGCACAGATCGATGGACCACATTGCATTGGCGTATCAAAATCGGGGAAACATTATGGAGCGGAGCTGTTATACAGGCATGTGTGTGACTGGATGAACCGGGCCCAATGGCATTATAAGTATTATTGCATAATATTTCAAGTCTGCAGAAAATCCTTTTTTAATACATTTTTGCACATTTCGTTATTTAACAAAATACAAAGGGAACCAAGGAGTGGCGTTGATGCAATAAGACCTGGACCTGAAAGGGTTCGGGAATGAAAATAAATAATTTTCCAGGTCCGCTATAGCCAATTTTTCATGTATTTTCAGTGTTTTTAAACATTTTCCAAATACAAAGGGAAGCAAGGGACCAGGCCACTTGCGATTTGTGATAGCGATAAAGATGGACCCGATAGAGGAATAGGCCGTATTTGATGACTTTTGAAGTCCGAAATAAACAGAGATTGGCAGGATTTGCACAGTTGCAACGTTTTTTGTGTAAAACGGAAAATAGTCATGGTTATCATTTGAAAGGGGTCGTTGCAAGGATTTCATAGGACCGATAGCCACTCCATTGCATGTACAGGTGGCCAACCATCCTTAGAGGCATTATGCAATAATATCTACATGCCAGAAGAGGGATTCGGCTAAGAGACAGCAGCCGACAGACAAAGGCTGGAAAGGGAAAAAGCAAAGTGTAACACAGTCAAATCAACCCAAAGAGATCATGGGGCATCTCTGGCATGACAGAGCTCCCTGGTAGTGCAACCAAAATACCAGAATGTGGTTACTCTTCCGTTGGGAGAAGAAACCTCCGAGCCATGCTTGCCTAGTCAGGGCATCAAATAGTTAACAAGACAGAGGGATAGATTAAGACATCTTAAGCCTCAGAGGGCTCGAGAGCACTGTAAACAGGCCTATAAATATTTGTAAGATCAGAGTAACAAGGGTTCAACTTCTGGAGACTGTAGAGACTTTGCTACTCAAGCGTCTCATCTTCATTCTAGAAAATATAAGCTTCTTTTGATGTTATATGTTCAATATCCATTTCTCTTATGTTCTAAGCTTGCACTTGGATAGTGGATTCATGATTTCTTCTTTGTCTAATGCCAAATAACTGTCATCTTATCTCTACATTGACAAATTAGATTTGCAAGCTTCATTTACTGCCTATAGCTAGCCATTCATATGTGTTTATATATGCATCTACCGGTACACTCAATATTCTCCATCTATCCATTGAATCTACAAACTATTGAGCATTAGTGGTCTAAAGCCTTATAAAGCTGAGGGTGTTCATGCATGTCCTCAGTAAAACAAACTTGAAATGGTTATCTGGCTTGATCCAAACCATCATCCATTCCAATCATTCAAAGACAATATTGAAGATTATATGTTACCAATCATCTCTCAGCTACAACCTAGGAGAGCTTCCTGGAGTGATAACATAAGTGGCGTCATTTCCAGGGAGAGGAGATTGAAGCACAGCACCCCTGGGAGATGATACAGATCCAGCTTTAGTGATAGAAAAAGTTTGAGCACTTTTTCGGTTGTAATCATCTATCTGGCGACTGTACTGAAGGACAAACCTTTTGGCGACTCCACTTCATAGTTCTGGCTCAGTTTGTGAGGCTCACTCGGAGAAATCCTCAGAAGCCACAAGCTAATCTAGTGCCTGACCCTGAAAATATCATCAAAGAAAGAAAGGCATTGCAGAAAGGAGCATCAAGTTCAAGTAAACCTAAACAATATTCTATATCTCTTCAAGAAAATCCTATAATAGAACAAATACATGTTGAGAGTATAGCGTCTAATACTAGCAGTGAAGAAAACATATCAAAGATTCATAAAGCTCCTTATTCTTTAGGTTCTCCTTTTGTTGTAAGCCCAAAGGAAACCTCACCTCCTGTCCATCATACTCCTTTAGTCTTATCAATCACTCCTCAGCCCTCTATCATTCAGACTGCCAGTAATCTTTTAGCCACCCCAGCTATGGTAGGTCCACAAGCACCCCCCAAAATGGAAAGAATCATAGCTTCTAGGTATGGACCTCTAGTACTACCCACTCCTTTGAATTCCATGCCTACTGGAGGATATCATAAGTATATGCCTAAGGTCACTGGGACTGAAGGTCTTACAGCTGAAGAACATCTTGAGTCATTCTATAGCTATGTTGATAAACTGTACTTTAGTGAAGATGATGTTTTGATGAGAATCTTTGTCCAAAGCCTAGATGGAGAGGCTAGAAAATGGTACAGACAACTGACCCCAAGATCTGTAGCAGATATTGAGGCTTTAGATGATGCATTCCTAAAGCAATGGGGGGATAAGAAGGATATCCTCTACTACCACACTGAGTTTGGGAACCTTAAAACGGAAAATGGTGAGTTGCTGTCTGATTTTAATAAGAGGTTTAACCGCATGTACATCAAGATACCAGCTGAAGTAAAACCCACCACTACCTCTGCTAAACTCACCTATGCCAGTGCTTTTGATTCTAACTTCTGTCTACTATTGAGGGAGAGGAGATATGCTACTTTGGCTGATATGCAGGATGTAACCTTGGAAGTAGAATCAAACATCATGGCTGTAGAGAAGCTCAAGGGAAATGTTGATAGAAGGAGACAGAGGGGCGAGTCTTCATCATCTTCAGATCCCAAGATCGATAAAATTAATAAGATGATAGAGTCATTAGGCTTTGAAATCTCCAAATTAAAGGTTGAGAAGGACCCTAGGAAAGGAAGAGTTTCTAATAACTTTTCTCCTAGAAACCAAAATCCATATACAAGAGCTAATGAGCAGTTGCAGATTTTGCAAAGAAACAAAGATGTTGATTAAGACCAAATGGTGAAGACCCCTTTTCAAAATGCAGTCATGGAAGAAGAGCAGTTTGAAGAAGATGATGAGATCCATTGTATGGAAGACAAAGGCAGTGCCCCTTTTTTGACCTTCGCTGCCTGTGAAAAGTCATTATTTAATGACCAGATCAGCCAAGAGTGGGACAGTGAAGTTGTTCTACAAACTTAAGATCAGAAAAGATATAATCTGAGGTCTAAGATGAATAATGTCAAGGAAACTCCTATTCAAAGAGTTTTTGTCCCTGCAGTACAGCAAGCTAATACGCAGAAGCCACCAGCTATGGATCCTATCATCCTCAAAGCTCCAGCTCACGAGGTAAGAGGCCTTGACAAGTCTCCTTCTGCTTTTAGTTTTCATTCAGAAATTCAGAAGCTAAGAATATCTATGCCTTTGATTGAACTAGTGAAGAATCAGTTCTTCACAAGATCCATCCTCGAGGCCCTTGAGCCTAAAGCCATCCAAGCCTCCACTGACTATGTAAATCTGCAAGTTGACAAACCAGTTGCTATTCTCAACCCAATGATTGAAAATTGTGAAGACAGCTCCCCATCATTCTATGTCTCTCTGACTATTCATGATAAAATCCTTCACAACTGCCTTCTGGACATTGGAGCTAGCCATAATCTAATGCCTAAGATTGTCATGGATAAATTGGGTCTTGTCATTACCAAGCCTTATCATGACCTGTTATCTTTTGACTCTAGAAAAGTGAAATGTCTGGGATTAATCAAGGACCTAGCCATAACTTTGTCTCAACTACCCATGAAGAGCATGATGATGGATATTGTGGTAGCAGATGTACCCCCCAAGTTTGGCATGTTACTTTCCATAGGTTGGATCAAGAGGTTAGGTGGATCGTTACAAAATGATTTGTCCTACGCTACTGTCCCAGGCTTTGGAGGTGAGAGCAAGAGATTATACAGAGAATCTCAGTTGGCTTATACCATCAGTGATGAGAAGAAACCCATTAATCATCCCATCCATGTCGTCGACATTGATTTTGGAGCTTGTTTTCTTCGGATTGAAGAATCTCAGGTGGCCTCCACGTAGATTAAGAAACCAGTTTGCCAAATCACAGAGGAAGAAGGCCCACAAATTTGGGACATGTTCTTTGATGGAGCTTGCTCTAAGGAAGCTGAAGGGGCAGGGGTAGTCCTTGTGTCCCCCACACAGGAATCCATTCATTTATATTTCATATTAACTTTGTAGGTCAACAAAAATTTCCAAGCAAAGCATCCAACGCTGAAAGCATATAGAGATGAGGTAAAATACAAACCATCGCTCCTTGACAATGTCAAATACAGAAATTTTTTGAATAGGATGATGAAATTAATATGATTTTACAAGTCTTTGATGAATTTGTTGAAATTCATCAGAAGAAGATCAAAGAAGCCTTTGATAGAAAGGTAAAACGGGACAATTTTCAGTTTGGTGACTCGGTTCTCAAATGGGATGCGTTGAAGGAAAAGAAGGGCAGCCATGGTAAATTTGTTGCCTTATGGATAGGTTCGTTTGTCATCACTCAAGTTCAGATGCACAAAATTTTCATTCTACAAAATTTATAGGGGGAAGGTGTTTTTGGTAGCCTAGTCAATGGGCAGTTTTTGAAACTTTATTTCATTTAATGCTTTAATGCCTTGGTATTGTAAATATGTTTTTCAGTTTTTATTTTGTTTCAAAATAGACTCCATGCCCAACGGAACACTAGGAGGAAGATTTGATTTTGTTTTTATAGGAAAGGCATTGTTTTGTGATTCTTGAAACCTCACAGGGAGGCTTTCATCCCCAAAAGGAGCCAGTGTTAGCCTTGTTGGAAAATGGCCCAAAAATGGATCCAAAACACTCTTGAAGTCTTCAAAATTTACTTAAGATCATCCAAAGATCGAAACAATCACATGCCAAGAGCCCTTGGAAGGGCAGAAAAACATTATCGGGAGGCTAAAACACATGAAAAACAGTGAAAAACCATGTATTGAATGCATACACAGTCCAATGCACAACAGTCATCAGATCTGGCTAATTAACAGCCCAGATCTAAGCGAAAAATCATAATTGGCCAAACAGAGAGGACGACTTAAGGTTGGGCGCAAGACACCCCCGATCAACGATCTACAATGATCGGATCGGCGGGTCGCAATTGGCGGAGGCAGGCTAGCGGAGTAAGTGCGCAGAGCGATGGCGATCAGCGATGCAATGTGGACCGTCGATCAAGAGCATCGATGACCCACATCACATCGATGGATCGCAATCGGGGAAACATTATGGAGTGGGGCCATTATACAGGCATGTGTGCGACCCGATGAACCCGACCTGATGGTATTATAAGTATTATTGCATAATATTTCAAGTCTGCAGAAAGGCCTTTCTTAATACATTTTCACGTATTTCGTTATTTAATGAAATGCAAAGGGAACCAAGGAGCGGCTCCGATGCGATAAGACCCGGACCCCAAAGGGTTTGGGAATGAAAATATATAATTTTTCAGCTCCGCTAAAGCCAATTGTTCATGTAATTTCAGTGTTTTTAAACATTTTCCAAATATAAAGGGAAGCAAGCGACCAGGCCACTTGCGATTTGCAATAGCGATAAAGGTGGACCCGATAGAGGAATTGGCCATATTTGAGGACTTTTGATGTCCGAAATAAATAGATATTGGCAGGATTTACATAGTTGCAGCGTTTTCTATGTAAAACAGAAAACAGTCATCGTTATCATTTGAAAAGGGTCATTGCAGGGATTTCATAGGCCTGATAGCCACTCCATTGTAGGTACAGATGGCCAACCATCCTTAGAGGTTTTATGCAATAATATCTACATGCCAGAAGTGGGATTCGGCTGGGAGACAATAGCCAGTGGACGGAGGTAGGAAAGGGAAAAAGCACAGTGCAACACAACTGAATCAACCCAAATAGATCATGGGGCATTTCTAGCATGAGAGATCTCACTACCAGCACAGCCAAAATACGAGAATGTGGTTACTCTTCTGTTGGGAGAAGAAGCCTCTGAGCCATGCTTGCCTAGTCAGGGCATCAAATAATTAACAAGACAGAGGGATAGATTAAGACCTCTCGAGCTTCAGAAGGCTCAAGAGCATTGTAAACAAGCCTATAAATATTTGTAAGATTAGAGTAACAAGGGTTCAACTTCTGGAGACTGTAGAGACTTTTATACTCAAGCGTCTCATCTTCATTCTAGCAAATGTAAGCTTCTTTTGCTGTTATATGTTCAATATCCATTTCTCTTCTATTCTAAGCTTGCACTTGGATAGTCTATTCATGATTTCTTCTATGTCCAATGCCAGATAACTGTCATCTTATCTCTGCATTGATAAATTGGATTTGCAATTGAATAGGTTATTCATGTTTCTTTTGTGTCTAATGCTAGATAACTATTATCTTATCTCTGCGTTGATAAATTAGATTTGAAAGCTTCATTTACTGCCTGTAGCTAGCCATTCATATGTGTTTATATATGCCTCTGCCGGTATAGTCAATATTCTCCATCTATCCATTGAATCTACAAACTATTGAGCATCAGTGGTCTAAAGCCTTGTAAAGCTGAGGGTGTTCATGCATGTCTTGAATAAAAACAGAGTTGAAATGTTTATCTGGCTTGATCCAAACCATCATCCATTCCAATAGTTCAGAGAACAATATTGAAGATTATATGTTACCAGGCATCTCCGAGCTGCAATCTAGGAGAGCTTCCTGGAGTGATAACATGGCCAACAAGGCCTGCCACAGTAGTCATGTTTTTAGTAAGCATTCATTCAAGCTAAGACTGACACCACACTCCAATTCTCTTCTTACAATAAATATATAAGTATTTTCTCCGAGAGTGTCCCTAATTTGAGCAGAATGATTAACAAGAGGTTCTTTCGGGGAATCGAGAGCCATCTTCCTTTAACAAAATTTCAATAAATACTACCTCATAGAAATGCTATAGCTTTCTACTAGTATAATTTAGAGTACTTGCCAGTTATCTAGACTTGTTTTCCTAACTCTTTACCAAAATCTAGAGAGCTTGAAAGATATCGAGGTAGTGTGATCGAAATGACTCTATAGAATGAAAATGAGAGGTTTAAATTAAGATTTTACCTTATTAAATTTATGTGTATTTCATACTAATTTCACAATGCACCACCTTACCCAAAATCTATTAGGTTTAATTAATAAATGATATTCATTTGACTACGGTCCAATCATGTCTAAACAGTGCATGATATGACATGTCGAGTTTGGTTGGGACCTTTAACTTTCACAAACATAAACAAGTCATTGATCCCTTATATTTTACATCATTAGATCATTGTAAATGGTCAGGGGGTAATGATTGGGGCATCACCTTCCAATTCAATATGTGATAGTGGTTGTCATATCAGATGCATGTGAGCCACTTGATCTTGTTAGATTGTAAAAGCATTGTTACAATGCAAAAGATTTTCCAATCTATATGGTTGGGTAACCATTAGGTGAGGGAAGCCTTACTAGTCCCTGCCTACGGCAGGGCAGGGACTATAGCGTTTCCATCAGCGTTGAATCCTTATTAATTTGAGTTGACCAATGCATTTAACTGATGTTTTTCCTTATTAATTTGAGTTGACCAATGCATTTAACTGATGTTTTTCGCTTTCATCCAAAGTTTTATTTTCGAGTTTCGATATTTTTTTTACTTTTTGATGTTTTTTTTACTTTTATCCAAAGTTTTATATTGGAGATCTTATTGCCAGGTTGTTGAATATCCAGTTCCAAAAAGAATTTTAACCTTAGATTTACTTGCTATTTAGATTTACTTGCTATTTATCTTTGTGAATTTTAAGAAAAGTTTGGATGGCTCATGGTAGAGCACATGGGGAATAAAGTCTGGATTTAGACTGGTAAATTTTATCCAAAGTTTCTGGAGCTCACGGGCTAGAATAGTCTGCTAGAATAGTGTGCTAGAATAGTGTGTTCGCATCTGGATTGCATTGGTTACTTTTTATCGAAAGTTTATATTCATGCCACCTCTATCGCTCCCTGCCACTTGCCATATCGCTCCCTCACACTTGCCATATATTTTGATATCAATTTGTTGCCACCAGCCACTGCTTCATTTCAAGGATGCACACATCTCCCCATCTATTTATTCCATGCCCACCTTCATCGTCATCGATAATCAGAAATCATTTCTCAAGACAAGAAATAATCAGAAAGCATCTTTGCTCGCACAGGAAAGACTGTGATAATCAGAAATCACTTCTCAAGACCAGCAATAATAAGAAAGCATCGATACATAGGAAATAATTAGAAAGCATCTTTTGCTCACTGGAAAGAGATGCAATAACGAGAAAGAGCTCATCGTTGCAAGTACAGCACAAAAATGTCATTGCAAGTACAGTACACAAAGGTAAATTTAGTGGGTAATACTTGTTAATGATTCAACCCCATTTTTCTATTTGTTGCCGTGTTTTTCTATTTTCGAATGGAATGAATTAAAACTCAAAACCCAATCTCAATTTACCAAATCTAAATACCAAATCTAAAAACAAAGCTAAGCTAGTATACTTAGCGTGTTCAAAGTGCATTTCGTCCCCGTCTATTTCTATTTTCGAATGGAATGAATTAAAACTCAAAACCCAATCTCAATTTACCAAATCTAGAAACAAAGCTAAGCTAGTATACTTAGCGTGTTCAAAGTGCATTTCCTCCTATGTCCGATGGAAAGAATACTATTATACGATGTAAAGTGTTTAAAAACCCTCAGAGTCTACGCATCGAGCCAACACTGCTTTGAGATCTGATCTTAAGAAGACATTTCTGCGGAACGGAGAAATTTGAATAGACATTCTTATAATAAAAAAAAAAACTCTAAAAAAATCTGCTTCTCTGAATGGCCTATGAATCATTATTTTGATGTAGCCAACTTTACTGTCCAACTGAAGCGCTAGAACTTTTATCTTTAGTCTCTCTCAACCTGCAATATACTCTTTTATTACTTTGTTCTACAAAGTATTCAAATTGCATGTTAAACTTTGACAACATATTCGAATTGCATGTTAAACTTTGATTTAGATGGTTTACTCCAGTTCAAGAACATAAGTAGCTTCATGGTGGTCCCAAGGAGATAGATACACCCCAAAATCCAGCCCTGCCACTTGGGTTGCCTCTACCAAATCCTTGACAACAGCCCCCTTACCGTCTTGCCATGTGCTGCTTTTCAGAGAATGATTGTTGTAGGCTGTTTGCTAGAGGCAAAAGCCATCATGGTGCTTGGCAGTCAGGATCATTAGAGAGAATCCTGCCTACTTGGCTACTCAGGCCCAATGAGTAGCATTGAAGGCTTTTGGATTGAACAGCCGCAGATTTTACTGTCCATCCCACCATTCTCTATCAGTAAATGTGTTCATGCCGAAATGGAAGAACATCGACATCTCTCGCTATTGCCATTTGAGATGTCTGCCATTGGGAAGAAACTGCCTTGTTTAGGACAGTGAGTTTGCATATTACAAGTCTATAGTAATGTGTTGCATATTTCCGCGATGAATATTTATCATAAGAAACTGTAGCATTTTTATGCAGTGCTAGCACCCTGTCTTGTACATTTTTATGCGGTCCGAGCTTCTTGTACACAGATGCACATTTTTTTGCAATTGTTGGCATATTTGAACATATATTTGAGCCTTTCCAAATCCTATCCCATCCTTGTTCCAAATTCTAAAAGTAAAGGCATCCTTGTTCCAAATTCTAAAAGTAAAGGGAAAGACTAAGACGCAAGCTACAACCGATGCACATTTTTTTGCAATTGTTGGTATCTTAGAACATATATTTGAGCCGTAATGAAAAGGAAAAGGCAGTGTCACTACTGAGAATAAATATGCATTTCAGGTTTTAAAGGGGATCTATAATGGTTGGCAATTGTTGGTTTGTTAGAACATATATTTGAACCGTAATGCAAAGGCAAAGATTCTGCACTTCATGTTTTAAAGGGGATCTATAATTGTTGGCGTTGGCAACTCTCCTAGGAGGGGAAATTTTCTTTAAAAATTAATGATGATGAGCAAGCAGTAATTTCCACGATAACACCAAAATAAAACCTGAATCAAAATAAACCTGAAGCAAAAGTCATGCCACTAAAGGGACATCACAAATATATACATGCCATTCCATATTGCCAATATAAAAAATCTGAGTGATTTGTAACTAATTTTTTTGCCAAAATAAAATACCAATTTAAATTCTTGCCTTACTCTCTGAGGCAAGATTTACCTCTTACCTACTGTTACTCGCTCCGCGTACATACGCGTACATTATTATGGTATATTCCATTTTTTTATCATTACTTTCACTCTGCTCCCACTCTAGCAAGCTTCCTTGGGTTCACTCTAGGTTCCAATCTAAGCTCATGCTTTGTACGTCCCGGAGGCGGCACACCACTTCAATAACAAGCAGATACTCAAACCATAACTCATCCTTGCTCGGAGTACATATATAATAATGAATTCCTCTAAAGAAGGGTCTTCTCATAGTAATAGCCAGAGGTAGTGACTGTCACTTGTTTTCTTTTCCAAATTTCGACGGCAAGATTATACAACAATCATTCATATTTTCCAAATTTCGACCTGCATGATTATACAACAGTCATTCATAACAACACAGAGTTCCATACATAACAACACAGAGTTCCATACCTATGGTTGCTTGTACCCATTACAATGCAACATCGCAACATTGTTTTGATTTAAAACACTCCCCTTTAGTAGAGTGGCGGAGATTGATCACCATATGGATAGCATCACCACTGTTTCTGTTGGAGCCGCTACCACTGTTTGATCTATTGGAGTTGCAGTCAAATTACACTCCACCATGATCAGCGGTGTTGTCCATCCAGTGGGAGAGAATTATTTGAACTTTCTCATGCATGTTGTGTTATTGTAGAATAGACAAGTGCACGTTGCGTTATGGCATAATAAACAGGTGGTAAAATTGTGCGCCAACAACCTTCAACAAGCGGTAATTTATATTTAATTTAAGGATTAATAGTTAGTCGATGACTTTGTCATTGTCATTATGGTAAGATATGCGTCATTCCATGTATGTGAAATTTATGCATGCATTACACGTATATCCTGTTGGATATGTTCAAGAATTTGTTTCTGAGGTGTTGGCTTCTAGGTCCAACAAAAGATGCGTTTTAGATTAACCTTCTTATTGATTTTCTTTATGATTGCTTCTTCTCCACTCTTCTTGGCGTGTTTATGTTATTTAAATGCCATCTTTACCTCTTTTCCATCCATGTAAAATCCACTTGAGGACTCAGAGGATCCCCTGAGTAAGGGTATGGTCCGTCGAGCCACAAGTGTCCCTCCTCGATCCCAAAATAGCTTCGAAGCCGTCGATATAGAACTATCCAGGCCAATAAGAAATTAAGACTAGTTAGTACAGATCCTTACTCTTTGCCTTACCATTAGGCTGGCAAGACAGATAAGAGAGACTTGAATTCCAACATGGTTGGTGGTTCTTCCACATTGGAAGTAGGAGAGCTGACTCAATGTTAGACCTCTCTGAATTCTGATAGGGTTCGTAGTGGTTTTCCAGATCAGAAGGAGGAGCAGGCCCAATACTGGTGTCCACTTGTTTTGGTTCACGTGAGTTTAACAAAGAAAACAAGTTTGATATGATGACAAGACTCCCGTGGTATTTACTCCTGTTCAGCCCGCCTTCTGAAGATGTGGCGTTCTCATCATCCAGTATGGAAGCGGAAAGCAACCAAGAGACTTCAGCATTTTCGGACTTTATTCTTGAACATCAAAATAGTGGTGTGTCATTGACATTACAGGATTTTCCACCCTTGGATGTGCCTCACAAGTGTTTTGAGTTTCCATCCCAGTTGACGGAGAATTGGGGTTTTTGGGGGTTTCTAGAACAATATTAGCTGTTGGAGAATCTGCCATGAAAATCCAGTTAAGCTTCATGAAAATACGAGTTAATCTTTATTTTTATTGAGAAATTCATGAGATTATAAATTAATGGGCCACTTTCCACATAAACTATTCTTCATGAAAATCTAGTTAAGCTTTATTCTTATTTAAGAAATTGAGGAGATTAGTAAATTGATGCGTCATTCCATAAATGAGAGCCTGAGACGTTGCTTGAAAATGGGGCTATCTGTGGTAGCAGACAAATCTTAAAACATTGAGTCTGGCCAAATTTTAAAGGATGATCAGAGTTTTAAGTTTGGACCGGACTAAGTTCGATCCTGGCATTCTAAGTTTGGCCAAATTTGAAAGGATGATCAGAGTTTTGATTTTTAGCACAATTCTAAGGAATGGTCAGAGCTCCAAGTTTTATGAATGTTGGAATTTATCACGAAGGTTGTTGGAACTTTGTTTTCGATCGAATGTAAATTTTAAAAAGATTTCTGTCGGGGGAGATGTTTAAAAATTCATTCCAATACCAACGCTATGGTTCAAATTGTCAAATAATATCCAAATTCATTTTTACAATTTACAACTATTCACGATATTATACATTGTCTAACAATTTGAACAACTAAGTAAAGAGTTAATTGTGATACATTAAATTATAAATGAGAAGACACCTAAAATCAAAAGGACACTCATTTTAAACAATCATCTTACCATTTTTTATTTTGGTAATTCTAAATGTTATTTATTAAAATGCAAAGATAGTCGTTTGCCGTAATTTTTTAATAACTCTAGTTTTAAAATTAATTTTTTATTATTTTTTAAATATTTTATTATTTTTATTTAAGTATTAGTTTTATAAAATATAACTTATTTGAAATTTAATATTAATGCAAATTGTTAAATATAATAATATTTATAAATTTTTAATGATGGATAATAATTATTTATAGTAAATTAAATCAAAATCTTCAATAATATTATTGATAGATGTCACCCGTAAATGTTTAACATTTAACAAATTTAATCTGATGTCAATGTGGTCCCCATATAGAAGTAGATGTGTAGATGTAAATGTTTAATATTTAACTTTCATAATTAAAATAAAATAATAAAAGTAATAAATAAAAAGTTAAAAGTAATATAAATCCCAATGTGTGTAAACATTTAAATGTTGGCTCAATTAATAATAAAAGGTTAAAGTCAATTTGTTATATTTTGATTTTGTTATTAACTTGTGAATAGGATTTGTTACCATACTATGGGCCAATACCATGGCTTATCAAAACCACATGCCCAAAAATTAGAACTTAATTCACAATCAAAAAATTTTATAACAATATGACACGATTCTTAATCATTGACATTCACCCCCATTTTACCCTCCATAGTATTAACATGTAAATATGTTATGTTGCAATACCATAGGCCAATACCATGGCTTGTCAATACCACATGTCCAAAAAAAATAACTTATTTCACAATCAAAATATTTTATAAATATTTCATTTAAATTTAACTTTATAACATTTTTTAGTGAGATTAAATTAAATTTGAAATCATTTTATTATTATTATTTTGGAATCATTAATTAATCTATACACAATATTAATTTAATAGTGATAAATAATTAGCATTCAAATAAAATAAAGCATAGATGGTTTGTCTCTCTTCCTAGCCATTCTAGACATAGATATAAATAGTATTGCCCATTAATGGTCGCCACTTACAACTTTAACATAAACAAATTCCCACAAAAAAATTATATGAGACCTTACAAAATACAACGACTAGTGCAAATATAGGTAGTTAGGAACATAAGTATTGCGCCCATCCATATCCAAACACCAAAGATTGCCAAAAGAAGTGGCAAGTTCCTAGTGAAGTGGGTGGGCATCCAAAATAAATAGAGGTGTCATGTCCAACCATTTCTAGATAACAAAGATTGCAAAAGAAATAAAACAACTCCCAACAAAGCGAGCCAAAGTCATCACATGAAACACAATGTTGCGACCAACCTAAGACAACACAACTCACATACCAAAAGGATAACAAGTACCCTACATAAAACAAACTGAGAACCACAAGAAACCACTATACTATGCCACCCACCATCCATGCTCATTGGTCATTTTCCAAAGATGAAATATTTGTTGGAACACTTGGATGGGAATCACGAGGATCCATTAGGTCACCATCATCTAAATCATAGGAAATATGACTCTCCACATGCACCAGGTAAGACCAAGCAAAACCTTTGATTCCTCAGCATCCTCTTGATATCCTCTAGGGAGGGAAACATATTATATTTCTTAGCTTGCTTATATCTCAATACCAGACCCAAAAAGGTCTTCATTTTGCAATGAGGAGCCACAAATTTTAGGTATTGCTTCCTCCTCCACTTGGTGTGCCTAGGGTCAGGAACCCTAGTTAACATGTCCTCCAAAAGCTCAAAATCTTAAAGGGATTACCTTTCCTCCCCCACTTTAGACTCAATTTCATGAATTTCCTTTCGAGTATCTAGCAAAATTGCATTGAAGTAAGTGGCCACTGAGTCATAGGAAAATAGTCTTGCCCCTCTTTTCCCTAGTTGAGCCCTTCCACCTCCTCCCATTATACACCTCATTATTTCTCTTGGCAACATCACAAAGACTCGGGGAGGAAACTTATTGCCACCACAATGTTGCCACTACCTGCAAAATAACAATAGCACAGACTCAACCCACCTCCTACAAGACCATGAAACCAACAGACCAAATTGTCACAAAAGCACCAGGCATATGACCCAGTCTTTGCATAGGACCCACCAGATAGGAAAGAGGATGAGTCTTCCTCAATCAAGATCCCTTCACTATTGACCATCAAATAAGAAAAGAGAAACACTAGGATTGTAAGACATCAACTCCCAGGAGAGCATAACCCCCAAGACAGCACAACCCCAAATAGAGGATACTTTACATGGGGGTTCCTCTATTGGGTGTTTTCAATTGTGGCATCCCTTAATTCTTATATTTTTATTTTTTAAAATTACACATTTTAGACAAAGTTATGCTACATGAACATAGGAATCCCTCTTAATATGTGTGAAAATTTACAAGGACAAAGATTTCATGTAATGGAGAATTGATTGATTATACGATGCCCAAATTTAAGAAAAAAATATCATTAGGACAATAACATAATTCTCCACAAATTGTAATTTTACTTTGAATCAAAACTCAAAATGCTTATATGAATTTTGAGGGCTTGAAATTGATAAAGGAGTAAAAAATTAAAATTTCATCACCACATTTGGCTGAAAAGTGTAACCCATCTTCATGAATTCACCCATATATCTTTCTTGCATAAAGAATATTAGTGCAGAACCACAACTACAAGGGACTAGTTGACAAAACCTCGTTCTTTTCAATCATAAGTGAACTAGGTACAATTCAAGAAACCAATACAAATATTCTCTTAACAATCTAAACATATATTTAATGGCACATGTTACATATACATACACTTATCTCAGAATGAAAATGAAGTTCGACAACTAAGCTAAGGACAACAACTCTCCACCCAACCATAGACAAGTTGCAGTTAGTTATCACTAGTCGTTGTCACCCCAAGCCGGATTCCAAACACTAAGGTAGTTTTGATCAAGTTATTAAACACCAATTGTTGGTTGAGATAGGGATCTCAAATATTCTCCCACCTCCACCCATCAACTAATTAGCGGTCAAGAGAATGAATAGGGAATCCAAATGTTTGTTGCCTCTACCCTTTAGTTGTGGAACAACCAATAAAATCCATGGGATCCAAAGGCTCCACCTTCACCCTGAAGACATGTAACACAATGGTTCCACCCAATAAAGGGAGTCCAGAACCCACTTCCAAAAACTAGATGAACAAGGAAAGGAGACTTAATAACTTTCTCTTACCAGTATTCCAAGGACTAATACTCCACCTGAGGCTTCCAACGGAGTCTAAAGAAGACCATCTCAACCCTTCGACCCCATGGAATCCAAAGACTTATCCTCACATGAAGGGAAAAAAAATTTCATGGTCCTATTGCTCAACCAAGATGTAAATCTTCTATGGGTGTTGGAAAAATGTGCAGAACTCCTCCTCTCTTCCTCTCCTCTAATTTCTTTGATTTCCTTCTAGATAGAGGAGAGGAGAAATCTATCTTCTCCTCATGGAGCTCTCCCCCATAGGCTTAACGCTCGAACAAGAGCGTTCTTAAGGTGAGAACAATGACCATGATGCATACAACTCCAATCACAAGTAAATCAAACTAAAACACTATTTGATGAAAGCAGAGAATGCAAGATACAAAATGATATCGGTATTGAAGGCAGCACAAGAGGTCAGACTAAACAACCCATTTAAGATCAAGTGTTTAAGGGTAAATAAATTCCTAAGGCCTTTCTTTCTTCTGCTAGAAAGAGCCTTCAAGGTAACAACCTTGACTTTATTTAAGTGAGGGTTGATCCTGAATGGTATTTATTTAGGTCCTTAAGGGTAAACCCTTCCTTCGTACTGGCTTAAGATAAGAAGGGGGAAGAAAGACAAAACTAGTCGTAGGTGCGTAGGTTGGTCCTACAGGGAGTTGGTCATAGTCCTAAGCATAGTGAAGGTAAGGCATACTAAAGTGCTCCTATGAATTTGTTCGATCCGACGGATATGCTATTGTTTTCTATTTTTAAAGTTGGTTCTATGCCCCCCACTTCCTAACTAAAAGCTGGTAGACAAAATTCAAACAAATGAATTAATTACCGACATGTAATAATGGAAAGGGAGAGTGATTCAGAAGTGGTTAATAGGTGGTTGAGAGCATGGAATAATTAATTGGGTTTCTCATTAGTTGAGTCAGTTCACATAAAGATCGATTATACTAAGGTTTTGGACTTCCTTTATTGGTTGGAACCATTGTGTTGCATGTCTTCAAGGTGGAGGTGGAGCCTTTCGTTCCCTTGGAGTTTATTGGTTGTTGTAGAACTGAAGGGTAGAGGAAGTAGGGCTTTGGATTTCCTGTGAGTGTTTTTGACCACTAATTAGTTGATGGGTGGAGGTGGGAGAATCTTTAGAATCCCTGTCTCAACCAAAAATTGGTGTTTAATACCTTGAGAAAAACTACCTTAGTGTTTGCAATCTGGCTTGGGGGTGACAACAATAAGTGAGAACTAACTGCTACTTAGAGACAAATCAAGAGGGAAGGAGGTATTTTCTTTACAGATGGATCAAGAAGGAAGGAAGGTATAAGAGCATAACCGACCGAGGCAGGGAGAAAGAGACTCCCTACAAATCATTATAAATAGAGGACAAAGATGTCATGGAGGGTAACATTCGAGCAACGACATCTGGGATGAACCTTGGGATGTCTCTGGCAGATTGGTCTTAGGAAATTCAATAGTTTCTGGCTTAGTGACCTTTTACCATTTCGTGGCTCTTCTCACATGGGCATATTCTCAAATGCACTTTGCCAACATCTGGCTCCAAGCATTGAATACCATAGATTTAAGATACATTGGAATTACTAAGTGTTGATATGGACTAAAACTTGGTTGCTAAAGATAAACCAGAAGAGGCTAAACCAAAAAGAGTGGGAAAGGAAGGAATATTTTATTAGATCAGAGTACAAAAATAAAAGGAGAGGTGGTGGAGGCCAATAGATAGCTGATCAAGGATGGTTAGAACCTCGTGTTTGAGTTGGCACTAGCAAACGAGCCTTTGGAAGTTGGAAAATATGCATCTGGTGTGTTGGTCTCTTCATGATAATGCTTATTCAATTTCTCCTTAATGTTGTCGGTGACTACTCCAAGGGTGCACCAGCTTTTATGATCCTCGGCATTCAATATGATGGTTTTAAGGTAACATGCATTTATTAAACTTCGGGACAATGAAAACTTTAGTTGTCGTTCATAAATCATGGTCAAGATCGAAGAGGGTACATATTGAACTGAGTTAGTTATGTAACTATTGACGGTGTTGGACACGCCAACATGTCATGGGATCTCCCCAATAAGAAGTCCCAATTAGACCTCAAACCGTTTGGTGTAGGAGTCCCAGCAGTGGGTTGTACAGTAATGCCTTGATCGATGTTTTGCACAAAGGCAAGTAAGATGTCCCTATTGGTAGCAAGGGTGTGACATATGCAATAAGTCAAGGAAGGTGCATGAGAGGTTCTAACACACAAAGGGTGAGGTGGGTGCACCCCTTGGAGACCTATGAAAGCACGGAGTCGAGGAGGGAACACACAAGTAAAGATGCATCACAACATGGAAGGAAAGTTAGCTAGCAATCTAAAGTGATGGTTAAACCAATAGCACATTTCAGAAAAGATTCATACATACATATACAAAAATAGCTATGCATGCATGCGTAAGAAAACAAATACATATATAATTTAGAGTAATCAAGATAGTTGAAGAACAATACAACATATGCATGAAACATGTTGGCTCTGTTATATTAAGAAGTGTAAGTTCCAGTCATACAATACATCCATGCCCAACCACTAGTTCCGACAATGGAGCGTTATAGCCACTACCATCTGCTCCTCCAAAGAAAGAAAATAGTTCTACATAGTGGAAAACCTAAGGCTCATTACAATATTGTCCAAGCTTTCTCTAAGATATTCCTATTGGAAGCTTGATTGACCAAAAGCCTTTACAATGAGTTATGTGGGACTATTTATAGCAAAAGGCAGGGTGACCCTTGACATTCCCCTTTGTGACCGTTCATCTATCCTCATGACTCTCCAACTACTCTATGACTGTTACATTCAACCATTGACATTTGAACTTCCACTTGACAAGACATCACATTACAATGCACATGTGCCCATGTGAGACAAATGGCTTGAGAAAGTCATGCAAGACATCACTGACACTCGGACCATTGTGGTGAGACAAACTCTTTGACATCCTTGTGATGGTCATAGGTGGTGAGTTGATGCCAAGCTTGGTCATTCATGATGGTGTCTATGTTCTCAATGGTGACATCATGCTGAAGCGAACTCTTGCCTCCATTGCATCTGGGTACACTGATATGGCTCCCCCGTCCAACTCATCTGATCGCATGCACATGGTTTTCTTGAGTGCAGTTGGACCAGCACATACTAATGCATAGTGTCTGTGTTGATCTCCAAGTGTGTGTTGGTGACCATGCACATCAACTTGTCAAAATACACATTTAGCTCCAGTCAGACTTGCTTCTTATCTTTGCCTTGGTGAGTGTGCCAAATGAGTGGGATCACATGTATGCGCATAATGACATGAATGCTGTTGAATTCCCTTGCACGCAATCAAGAGAACTTCTCACCTTGTTTGCTCTATGCTAGTTACTAGGATGGATATATAAATTGTACAGGGGCAATTCCATCAATCTGTGCATGTTGTGCTCCCTGTTGTACCTATTTTTGCTGCAACTCATTCTCTCGTCTGTGTAGCTCCTATTCTTCCTTGGGTTGTTGCTTCAGCACATGAAACTCCTTCTATGTTCCTTTCTCTACCTCTGCACAATATTCATGTCGTGCCATCACCTCATAGCCCCAATCTCCAAATTTTCTTTCGTTGTGCATGGATCTGCTTTGAAATTGTACCTTTTCTCCACCTTTATGATGTCAACAAACTTCCTCTTACATTCGTCGCATGCAGGTGTGTTGCCTTCTGTTGATACTGATGGTGCTACTCACTGTGACATTGTTACCATTTCATCTTGATATCCTTGTCAATGAACAACTTGATGTCTTCATAGATAGGCAAGTTCATAGACACTTAATCGACTGCATCCCTAGTTGCACTCTTAACAGTGTCTTTAACTCTACTCTCTTGGAAATTGTTGTACATGTGTTGCTGGGAGGTTGATGAACACATGTGATGCCTGGAGACATAGTACACTCATGGCAAGAAATCTGTAGTCAAAAACCAAAAGAGACTTGAGGACTGACTTACAAGATACCTGTGTGATTGATCGTGAGGTTGCACAATTTCCACTGAGAGGTTGGGAGAGTGACTACAAAAGGCACAATCTGGGCTGTACGAAGGCTGGATGACTGTTGGAACTACGTAATGCATAGTCCACCCTAGCTTGCTAAGGACTAAAACTACACAATGCACAATTTCAGTCAGCGGTGACATGCAACCAACAAATTGCATTGTGCAGTTTTTGGGGCTAGAAGGACACTCCATCCAAGAATTACACAATGAAATCTTGGAGGTGAGTGGTGGGTTAGACTTGTGCAATTTCTGTAGGGAAGGCAGAGTCTTTACTTCTACAAATGCGTAGTGCTAGCCGGGCAAGGCACGATCCAAGCCAAGGCAGCCTAGACCGACTGACGGATGACTGAAAACATGAGAAGTCTGAAGGCATGATGAGATGAGTCAAAACAAGAGTGAATGTTCATATATGAAAACATCAAGTGCAGGATTCAAAAAATGGGAAAGCATGCATGTGTGTGAAGCGAGTCACCGCAACAGTGACCATTCGTGCGAAAACAATGTCATGCATGTGACCTCAACGAGATGTAATAAAAAACTGAAACAATGCTTATACAATCTAACATACATCAAAATGACAACAAGCACTCACTAAAAACAAGTAGACAACACTCACATGAATCAAAACACAAAAAGTGGGAGAAACGCAGCACGAGACATGAAAAGCGGGCTTCCCCCGAAACAACTGAGTTGAATGTGCCGATGAGTCCTAGATGCAATGTGGGATGTTAGAGCTACAAGGTGGATGTGAGGAATGAGCTCTATAGTGTCACGTTGATGAGTTTTGATAAAATCGAGGTCGTGACATGCATGCCACAAATCTATGAAAAGCGACACTTGGTGGTTGGTTTTTGAAATGATCCTTGCATGTAACCTCTAGCTGCTAAAAATAAATCACTAAATCAGGGATGCCTTTGCATGGTGCCTTGGGAGAAGAATTCCATGCATGCAAATCAATTTTGCTTGGTCCCAGAGGGAACCGGTCAACCTGAAGTCACATGCATAGTTCTGCGAGCTTGGGATGAAAATATGTGTAGTTTTAGGGATGAGCAGAGATGGTTGTCCCAGATGGATTGAGCAATTTCTGGGAGGAACATGTGACTCTCTCCCAGGGTTACGGAATTTATGGGTTGAGCAACTATCTTGGGTGAGATTGCACAATTTTCTCAGGGAAGCCTGTCTAACTGTATTGTGCAATTGTTGAGCTCAGTAGGCTACCTAGATAGATTTGCACAATTTCTGCTAGCTACTGGGCTAGCTGTTCTAGAGGGATTGTGCAATTTTTGGGAGAAGTAGGTGATTACTGCCTAAGATTACACAATTTCTAGGCTAAGCAACTGTCCTGGGAGGAATTGCCTAGTTTTTGAGAGGAAGATTGTTAGGAATAATTGTGTAATTCTAGAGCCCAGCTGGGTGTGCAGCTAGGTTTGCATAATTTCTGGAAGGAAGGTTGGTTCCCCTCCATAATTATGCAATTCTGAGAGGGAGATACTCAACCAGCAATTGACACTGAGTCTCGAAAGCAACATGTGAATGCCTTGGAACAAACTTGCATGCACAGGCTCACAAGACTCTATGAAACAACTGAAGTTGATGTGCTGGACAATGCAAGACATGCTGCTAAGGATGGTTGGTAACTCAGAGGCTCTAAAACGAAGCTAAGGAAAAATCTTGAAGGGTGGTTGTAACTGATACAACACTTGGCGACACACTTGTAGAACTCCAGCTCTCTGAATGGACCTTTTTCGTGAAAAGCAATTCTAACACCTCTGGAAGTATTGTTTAGTTCTCTGGTCATCTTGGTTTCCACACTTGCTTGATTGTAAGATGTAGCATCTACCAAGCCCTTGGTCAGTCGACACACATTCCAAGCAAATCCAACACAGTTGTTTCGATTGGGGATGAGGGGTATAATGGTGCACAAGCAGTATAGTCATCAAAGCTTTAGTTTCATCTCTGGTGTTGCTACCCTACCAATAGGCCTGGACAGTATCCCGATGGAGCCATGCAGGAACACAACAATCACTTCGCTGCAATCGAGCCTGGTCAATATCGCGACGAAGTTACTTGCATCTCCTCTCTGCGTAGGAAGCCTTTCTCTTCTTTCACCTTATTCTTTTTTCATTTTTTTGGAAAATTTTCACTTTTTCATTATTCATTTTTCATTTTCATAATTGTGCATAGAACTTATTCATTTCAGGGGTGGAAGATGGATCCCAAATTATTGATAGCATAAGAGGTTGTTCCTTCAGAGAAGTAGTTTATATGCACCTTTGACATGCTTGTTAAGGATTTCCCCCTCACCTTACTCTACTGGACTGAGCTGCCAAGGGTCAACCCAAAAACAACCAACTATAGTAGGTGAGACTAGTTAGCGCACAAGCGTTGTGTTTTTACCAAGGTTCACTTCAAACCGTATGTATTTTCAATTGATGTATCATGGAATGAAGACAACAAGTTCTTACATAAGAGAGAAAACAACAGATACCTAGATAGTACAAGTCCTGTTGTACTTTACCCAGCTTGTTTCAAGGGTCACACACAGTCCATGCAAAACTAACCTACAGACAATAATAAGAAAACAAACAAAAAATCAAATCAAGAAGCAGAAACAAACGTGAAAAAATCGAGCAAGCAAACAAACGCAAAAAGAAGGAAGTGAACATGCATGCAAGCAAACAACTCAAAAGAAAACACTACTCCTAGTCCTAAGCTAATAGTGCATGGCCTATTCACATGATGTGATATTTCCAATGCAGCCACCGATGCATTGGTCAACTTGTGGTGGTGAAGGAATAGTTCGCGAACAAGATAGCTATGTGAAATAGCAAACAAGAAATATATAATAGTGAAGACAAAAACACTCGGAGTTTATAAGTCTCCACAGAACAAAAAAGAGTGAAATCGCATGACATGCACTCTATCGACTTGCCACAGTGTTGTGCTACACTGTGTGCATATGTCGAGTGTATGCATTCTCTTGACTGTGACATGTAAGGAAAAGTGAGAAAGGCAGACCACTTATGTTGCGTAAGTGTGCTTGTGGTGTAATATTCCTCTAATGCATGAGCAATGGGATCATGCAGTTCGAGTGGAGGAAGAAAGATCTGGGTGTTTGGTTTATCTTCAATGCAAAGCAAAGAGTGATGAGGAGCTTTACGTGTTTTGACAATTTCTTGGTCAGAAGTGAAAACAACCTTAGGACAACAAGGACCTGACATAACCATCATCTCGGGCTGAAGTGCCTTGAAATTCTAGGGTTTTCGACTTCATTGATAGATAGATCATCGTAGGCTAGTGTCTTAGATAGATTAACAATGATGGAATCAACATCATGATCGGATGAAGAAGTGGAGAGATCATGACAACCAAGATCAGAAAATTCAGGATGTTTGTCAGCATCCTCATGATTTGATGAATCATGTAGAGGGGTAGATGAGAAGCAAGGATGTTCACTCTCTGTGTTTTCAGAAATGACATATGATAGATTGGACAGATTTTTGGAGGAAGATGTGTCCTCTCCACAATGTAATGACAGAATAACATCCGACGTGTCCTCTGAATGATTGGAAGTAGAAACATACCTAAATGAGTTTTCACAGTGGAAATCAATAGTGGAAGATCACAAGGGATGTCATGATAAAGAATATCAGGCACGGCTGGAAGGAAGTCATCCTTCACTGCGAGCTCTTCTTTAGATTCCCGCACACACTGATCATGAATGATGGGGCTGGTTGGATGCATAACACCAGCTCCTTCAACAACTTGATCCTTGTTCACAATAGGTGAGGAATTCAGAATGGAAGAACACAAGACAGTACAATTCGTAAGATCAATAGAACATGGGGATAAAGGTTGAGGGAATGAATCCACGTGACAATCAACATCCTTGCAAGCCAAATTTGCGCTGATATCAAGAGAAGGTGGGGTGGGAGGATGTGACAGTTCAACATATGTGTGTGCATAATATCCCATATCACTCTGCTATGGTGGCTCTCTTTGATGAGGTGAAGGTGGATAGTCACTTGTGATAGCAACTATGATTGTCTGTGATTGCACAGCCCCATAACCAAAGTGCGATGACCGGGGTTCGGATGATTTCAAGAATTACGGATTTTCAGATATGTGAAGAAGATACTCAAATCTTCCATAAAGAAATTCCCAATCAATTTCATCTTGGGGAAATCGGTATGCAAGATTACAAAAGCATGTGTAAAACTGGTCAACAAACTAATTGGGTGCTTTCTGTAATTTTGGAATTTCTTAATTGAGTGCTTTACAGTTAAATTGATTGAAAGCATGGTCTATCTCCGCAATCACATGAGCAAGAGAATGGATAGATTTTTCAGGCAGTGTGGCACACCATTACATTGGGTGCCCTTGAAGTGTGTAGATGAACAATGCACAGGTCATGTATTCTTCAAAGATTCCATGTCTTTCACATGAGCCTACAACGCTGACCACATACCTAACCAAGTCTACATGGCCTCCACCATCATATGTTTTATGTGACAAGTTATTTGATTTTCCGAGATAATGAAGGTGTTTCCATAAGACATACACTCTGGAAGAGAAACTCCATAGTTAGTCATGATAGATATGTAGAGATTCAGAACAGATGTGAGGACTCAGCTTTTCATCTGGCCCTCTTTCTAGTGCCAAAATGTTGACGGTGCTGGACCCGCCAACATGTGACGGACTCCTAGTAAGAAGTCCCAATTAGACCTCAAACCATTTGGTGTAGGAGTCCTAGCAGTGGGTTGTATGGTAATGCCTTGGTTGTGGTTTCGCACAGAGGCAAGTAAGATGTCCCTATTGGTAGCTAGGGTGTGACATATGTAGTAAGTCATGGAAGGTGCATGAGAGGTTCTAACAAACAAAGAGTGAGGTGAGTGCGCCCCTTGGAAACCTATGATAGCACGGAGTTAAGAAGGGAACACACGAGAAAAGATGCATCACAACATGGAAGGAATGTTAGCTGGCAATCCAAAGTGATGGTTAAACCAACAAGACATTTTAGAAAGATTCATATATACATATATAAAAATAGCTACACATGAATGCGTAAGAAAACAGATACATATATCATTTAGAGTACTCAAGATAGTTGAAATACAATACAACATATGCATGAAACGTGTTGGCTCTGTTATATTAAGAACTGTAAGTTCCAGTCATATAATACATCCATGTCCAACCACTAGTTTTGACAGCGGAACATTATAGCCACTACCGCCTTCTCCTCCAAAGAGATATACTAGCTCTGCGTAGTGGAGAACCTAAGGCTCATTACAATACTATCCAAGCTTTCTCTAAGATATTCCTATTGGAAGCTTGGCTGACCAAAAGCCCTTACAATGAGTTATGAGGGACTATTTATAGCAAAGGGTGGGGTGACCCTTGACATTCTCCTTTGTGGTCGTTCATCTATCCTCCTCACTCTTCAAATACTTTATGCTTGTTACATTCAACTATTGACACTTGGAATTCCACTTGAAAAGACGTTACATTACAATGCACATGTGCCCATGTGATACAAAATGACTTGAGAAAGTCACGCAAGATATCACTGATACTTAGACCGTTGTGGTGAGACAAACTCTTTGACATCCTTGTGATGGTCAAAGGTGGTGAGCTAATGCCAATCTTGGTCATCCGTGATGGTGTCTGTGTTCTCAATGGTGATATCTTGTTGAAGTGAACTCTTGCCTTCATTGCATCTGGGTACACTAATATGGCTCCTCCGTCCAACTCATCTAATATCATGAGCATGGTTGTCTTGAGTGCAACTGGACCAGCACATACTGATGCATAGGGTTTGTGCTGATCTCCAAGTGTGTGATGCTGACCATGCACATCAAATTGTCAAAATACACGTTCAGCTCCATTCAGACTTGCTTCTTGTCTTCACCTCAGTGCGTGTGCCAGCTGGGGGGATTTCATCCATGCGTAGAATGACATGCATGCTGCTGAATTCCGTTCCATGTGATCAATCTACTCACCTTGTCTTCTCCACGCCAGCCGATGGGATGAATCTATAAATTATACGAGAACAGTTCCATTAGTTTGTGCATGTTGTACCCGCTATGGTACCTATTCATGCTACAACTCATTCTCTCATCTGTGCAGATCATGTTCTTCCTTGAGTTACTGCTTCAACACATGCAATTCCTTATCTGTTCCTTTCTTTGCCTTCACGCGATCTCCGTGTTGCGTCGTCATCTCATATCCTTAGTCTCCAAAGCTTCTTTTGTCATGAGTGGATCTGCTTTGAACTTGCAGCTTTTCTCCACCTCTATGTTGTCAACAACCTTCCTCTTACATTCATCACATGCAGGTGTGTTTCCTTCTGCTATTGCTCACTATGACATTGTTACCATTTCATCTTGATATCCTTGTCGGTGAACAACTTGATGTCTTCATAGATAAGCAAGTTCATAGACACTTGATCGATTAAATCCCAAGTTGCACTCCTAACGTTGTCTTTCACTCTGCTCTCCTAGAAATCATTTTACCTATGCTGATGGGAGGTTGATGAACACCTGTGATGCCTAGAGACATAGCAACACTGATGGCAAGCAATATGTTTGTCGAAAACCAAAACAAACTTGAGGACTGACTTGCAACATACATGTGTGATTGATCATGAAGGTTGCACAATTTCCACCGGGAGGTCGAGAGACTGACTGCCAAAACTATGCAAGGAATAGTCTGGGCTATGAGGAAGCTGACTGACTGCTAGAACTACACAATGCATAGTCCAGCCTGGCCTGCTAAGGACTGAAATTGCACAATGAGAAATTTCAGTCAACAATGACATGCAACCAGCAAACTGTATTACATAGTTTCTGGGGCCAATAGGATACTGCCTACAAGAATTGTGCAATGCAAGCCTGGAGGTTAGTGTTGGGCCAAACTCGCGAAATTTCTGGAGGGAAGGCAAGGCATTCACTTCCTGAAAGGTGCAGTGCTAGCCGGGCAAGGCACGATCCGGGCCAAGGCAGCCCAGACTAGCAGACGGGCAACTGAAAACATGAGAAGTCTGAATGCATGATGAGATGAGTGCAAACAAGAGTGAATGATCATACATGCAAAAAGAAAATGCAAGATTCAGAAAATGGGAAAGCATGCATGTGTGTGAAGCGAGTTGCTGCAACGACGATTGTCTGTGCAAAAATAGTGTCATGCATGCGACAATAGTGAGATGCGAACGAAAACTAAAACGACGATTCTACAAGCTAACATACATCAAAATGACACCAAGCACTCAATGAAAACAAGAAGACAACACTCACATGAAGCAAAACAAAAAAAGTGACATCAACTCAGCGTGAGACATGAAAAGCAGGCTTACCTCGAAACAATTGAGTTGAATGTGTCGATGACTCCTAGATGCAATGTGGGATGTCTAAGCTGCAAGGTTGATGTGAGGAATGAGCTCTGCAATGTTAGGTTGATGAGTTGTGATAAAATCGAGGTCGTGACACACATACCACAAATCTAGGAAAAGCGACACTTAGTGGGAGTTTTCTAGAATGATCCTTGCATGTAACCTCCAACTACTAAAAATAGATCCTTGAATCAAGGGATGCCTTTGCGTGCTACCTTGGGAGAAGCAGTCCATGCATGCAAATCAGTTTTCCTGGGTCTCGGAGGGAACTGGTTGACCTAAAGGCACATGCATTGGTCTGCAAGCTTGGGATGAAAATCTGTGCAGTTTCTGGACTGAGCGGAGATGCTTGTCCCAAAGGGATTGTGCAATTTCTTGGAGGAACATGTGACTGTCTCCGAGGATTGCACAATTTTTGTGTTGAGGAGCTGTCCTGGGTCAAACTGCACAATTTTTTTTTTCAAGGAAGCCTGTTTGACTGTATTGAACAATTTCTGAGCTCAGTAGGCTGCCTGGCTAGATTTGCACAATTTTTGCAAGTTTTTGGGTTGTTGTCCCAGAGGGATTACACAATTTCTTGGAGTAGCAAGTGATTGCTTCCTAGGATTCTGCAATTTCTGGGTTGAGCAACTGTCATGGGATGAATTGCGCAATTTTGGAGAGGGAGATTGTCAGGAAGAATTGCAGAATTCTGGAGCTGAGTTGGGTGTCCAACTAGGTTTGTGCAATTTCTAGAGGGAACGTTGGTTCCCCTCCAAAATTGTGTAATTCCTAGAGGGAGTTATTCAACCAACAATTGACACTAAGTCCAGAAAACAACCTGTGAAAGGGGTGGAACAAACTTGTATGGACAGGTTGACAAGACTCTATGGAACAACTGAAGATGATGTGCTTAATAGTGGAAGACATGCTATTGAGGATGGTTGGTAGGGAGGCTCCAAAATGAAAGTAAGGCAAAATTTTGGAGGTTGGTTGTAGCCGCTACAACAGTAACATAAGGGCTTTACTACAAATTTGCCACAAATTTTAAAAATTATTATCATGAAATGATGTGCGTGATTTTTTTTTAGAATTTATTTTAGGCCACAGTCTAACGAGACTGCTTTTTTGTCCTAAAAGTTATGGAAATTTCGGCTATATTTTGGAAAATATCTAAGTAAAAGCTGTCAAATTTCATAATTTTAGGTACCCGAGAAGTTGTTGTTGGTGCTGAATCCATTTTCACCATCAAAAACATGATTCAAACACTACCTCTACAATATTTTTTGAAATTGTTTTTCCTGGATTTCGACCACTTTTAGCAGTTAGAGCAATTCCTCCGCCTCTCCTTTTTTTAGAGTTTAGTGGAAAGAGCCCACATATTAGCCTCAAAAAGAATGGAAACTCTTGTAAGATTATGATAAAATTGGATAGAAATTTTTAAAAATCTTGGTTGCCCTCAAACTTCCGAATTTTTGGTGTCAAGAGATTTTTTGATAGTGCTGAATCTATTTCCACCATAAAAAAACAATTCAAACACTCTATTATGATTTTTTGAACATTTTTTTACTAAACTTTAGAAAAAATAAAAAAATATCGCATTTTATATTCTATTTAGAAATTATTAATACCATTATTTGTTGTTAGATAATCTTCGGCATAATCACATAACCAATCTTTTGTCGACGCGTTTCGAACCAACCAGTGTGGTTCATCGTCAGGACAAAGTTGTCCTGACGATGAACCACACTGGTTGGTTCGAAACGCGTCGACAAAAGATTGGTTATGTGATTATGCCGAAGATTATCTAACAATATTATTGATCACAAAAGTCTAAATTCCTTAATAATTTCTATTATTTGTTATTAGAATTCTAGATTTTATCGAAAAAAAATATTATAATTTTTTTTATATATAAAATTTATAATTAAATTAAATTTTAATAAAATAAATTGTTTTTATGTACTAAAACTAATTAATTGATGATAAGCTGGACAAGATTCGATTTCCTTAAAAAAAAGATAAGGAAAAATAAAAACTTATTACATAATAAGTCCTCTTATATGAACTCAGTGCAAGTTTTCATATCCAATGATGTCTAAACAAATCATGCTTTCATATAGAAAATAATAGATATATTGCTATGATTTCGAGAAATTGTGATGGAAATTTTTGAAAATTCTTGTTCAGTTTTGGTGACTAATTTTCTTATAATACTAAACTATTTTCCTTAAAATATATATATATATATAATTTATACACTCCCTCAATCGAATTTCTGGTGACCCTCCATACAAAATTATTACCCCTTTAAACGACCCCTCTACCATACATATTAGTGATTACAACACTCTTGGATGCCTATATCGTGTTTCCAATGAGTGTTTAAACCAAAGTCAAATTTAGTGATAAGTACGAGCACAGTTTAGTCGTTGGAACATATATGTTAATTTGTCATGTTAAGGTGTAGATTGTATCCTATTAAAGCCTAGATCATTTAAATTATTATAATAAGGTTATATTATCTAAAAGTTTAGAATAATTTACAAACGCTTTAGTTTTTTAATCAAATTTAATGATATAATTTTGCACAATATTTTGTTTTCTGAAATGCCTTTTTAATAAATGAATTTAAGATTGATTTTGAGAATAAAAATTGTCTTTTAGCTCGGTAAATTATGTAATTGAAATTTATTATTTTAAAAAATAAAAATGTAAATTAATATTAAATTATTTTATAATAAAAAAATTAATTATTAATTAAAAATAATTATGTTTTATAATAAATTTTGGGAATGTCATGAAATATACTCATTGCTTAATGTAATTAGTGACCTAAGCTTTGATACTATTTTTGGGGAATTTTCTGGAATTGCGATTGTTATTGGACCAAAATTTGTATGACTAGACCAAAACCCATATAATTGCATCACCACATCTAAAGATTTATGAAAAAAATTAGTCCATATAGTGAAACAAAAAAAATAGTTTATTCCATATGTAACAATAAATTTATTAATCTAATAAATTTGAAGAGGTCCATGCATTATAAAAAAATCCACATAACAACAAAATTTATAATCAACTCTGAATTTCTAGAAAACTTATAAATAATCTTGCTTATATGTTTTAAAATTGAAATTTAATTTTGAATAATAAAATATATATTAATATAGAAGAAAGTGAAATATATTACAAAAAAATGTAATTCTAATAACTATTTTTTAAATATAATTTAAAAGTGGTTATAAAAAAATATAAATTAAAGGTGGTTACATTATTTGGTTTTGCATGTGTAGTAAGTAATATGAAATTATTTCAATTGAAGAAATTGGACGTGTGTGTAGTTAGTGATATGAAATTTATTTCAAAGGAAGAAATTGGACATTAATAATGCATATGAATATAGAAAATATATTTATTTTAATAATAAATTAATACAAATGATATATATTTGTGTGTTTCTTCCATCAAACTAATAAATAAAGAGATCCAATTTTAAATCTTTCTAAATTATATATTATTATTTCTTAACTAGAAGAGTAGATTCTTACAAATTGTTTACAGAAAATGATATAGAAACAAATATAATCAGGGATTGATCAAAGTGTACCCCCACTAAAATCAAAAGAGTCTAGTGTTTATATAAAAAAATATTTTTTTCTCTGTGTTATCCTATCTTTTCCACCTCTTGTTAGCAGAGGGGAGGAGCACATTTGTTTCTTCAACATTTTTGCAAAGAAAGGAGAGGACGAGGTATTTTCTACCTCCTTCTTCTCCTTTTCTTCTAAACCTTTCCTCTCTAAAACTAGGACCTTCTATTATGAAGTTTACAAATTTATGTTAGTGGGGATTACATCCTCTTTTGAAGGAGCTAGGTTTTCTAATTGCATTTACATTGATGTTTTCTTGTTAAAATTGAGCTTTGGAGTTGAGTTTCTCTTGCAAAATGTATTCATGATATGTTCCTCTTCTTCTTCCAAATCTTATACGGGAGTGAGTACTCGAGGAAGATTTGGGCTTATTGTTAAACTCAGACTTAGTGGCAAGTTGAGATCCTCTTGAGGCTATTTTTTTCTCTTTCTTGAAGCTTGTTTGAAAGAGACTTACTCATCATTATTCTGAGAAGTTATATTTGGCTTATAAATGATGGAGATTCTTTGAAATTTGGACAATTTTTTCCAAAGTTTCCAGTCTCATTCAAGTGTTACAATTGAAAGGAGATTTCTCATAATCAAGGGGTTAATGTTCTCAAGTATTCCCTTGTAGAAATATGTTTCCACGCATAGTCTAAGACAAGTGAAAATATTGTCCTTAGGCTCTACATGGCTTATTTAATAGCCTATCTTGTCTCCAATAACTTTGAAAGTGGCATCTCCCTAGAAGAAAATGAGAAGGTATGATAGTCTTATCCAAATATGGGAAAAATAGATTTCCAGGATAGAATTATGTTTAAGGGTCCAACGGGAAAGAAACATTCCCCTAAACCCATTAAGTAGGGATCATGTATGAAGATTAAGCCCCTAGTTTCTTTTCCTTTAAAAGAAAATATATGGAAACCTCTTCCATAATAATGCAAAGCAATATGATCATGATCGCCCCAACCCTTAGTAGTGCATTCAAATAAAGAGTTGGGACTAGGTCATGAGCCTATAAGATTACCTACTAATCCTTTCGCCTTCAAAATATTGATGTTTTTTGTTGCCACAGGTGACTCAAAGTGTAGTTTAAGGATGGAATCCACGCATTTGACAAATATCCTTTTTATAGCCAATATTTCCACTCGAAAAAGATTTGATGAGGACATCCACATATAAAGTGGGAGTTTCTACCATTGAGAAATCCATGAGAGGAATCCTCAAATAAAGAAGAAAAAATAAAGTTGCAAGCACAATCAAAGGTCCCCCATAGTAAAAAATTGTTATTTTACTAGGGTTGAATGAGGACAAGACTTAGATAAGATCAACATCATTCTTGCATATAAGGATGAGAGTGGCGGCTAGGGAAAGAATCTAGTTGTGGAGAGCTACTTCCAAGGTATAGAACACATCCAATGTTATTATTCAAATCCCCATCAAAATGAAGTAAAAATGAGATTATATATATATTCAACCAGTACCACTATAACCCCTAGGATGACACATAACCATTGGTAAGAAACCACGGATTTGAACATGGGACCTTGTACTCATATTTACTTTACAGTTTCACAATCTTGCCAAATGAGCTCCATTTCAAAGGTTAAAATAAAATTTAAATTTATGTTAATTATAATGTTGTATTTTATTACAATATATATCAAATAATTAATGTAATATTATAAAATGTCATAATATAATCATTTACATATTATTTAATTGAATTTATTTCAAGTGATTAAGATGAATAATAACTATCTTTATCACCTAAGTTTTATGGCTTTAAGAAAAGCATTGAGCTCTTATATATTAAAGGAATTATATATTATATGAAGCCTCGATATATTGAGAATTTAGAGGAATCGAATATATATATATCTATATATATATATATATATATATATATATGTGTGTGTGTGTGTGTGTGTGTGTATGTATTAAAGAGCAATTGAATATATATATTCAATTCCTCTTTAATAAGTATTATATATATATATATATATAGATATATATATATATCATGTGATGTATTAATTATTTCATATTAAGAACATCTATATATTAACAAATTTAATTTCTCTCAATTTTTTATATGTTCAAGTTTCAAATGAATTTAGATTAGTTATTGAGCCTACGAGGTTTTGGATTGATGGTGAATGGGTTCACGCACTCCTTTGTAGGTTTTAACCCCGTACATAAATTACTTGCATATGAATTCTAAAACACATAAACAATGCGAGATCATAACACATAAAACACAGATACACAGAAATTTTCCCACGGATCCCAAAATTGGGACTACCAGCTTGATTTTTCGTTATATTACTTTCAATGTTACAATACATATTTATACATGCCGAAGCATCCAATAACATGGACCGAAAACCATCGCGTCCAAAACCATGGACCTAAAACCATAGGTAGGTCCACCCAACCTAATATAGGGCCCAAAAAAAAAAAAATCTCGGGCCCCTGCCCCAAACCCCGTAAAGGGGGGCTACCTGTCCCCCTCAAACCCCCCAGGCATGGGGGACTGCCACACCCCATGTCACCCCCCCCGGCTGCGCAATCGACACAACGAAGGGGGGGATTTGCACCCCTGTAACCCCCCAATTCACTATGTAGGTTAGTCGTGGAAAGAATATAACGAAACCCAACATTCTCCCACTTGTTGTTTTCTTTCCACACGGGGCCACAGGAGAGCTTAGTCATTTTTCAAGCCCTAAAACACCCATTTTTTCTCTACACCAGGAGAACTTCTCAGATCTCATATATTTTGTCAATGCATCTGCAGTATTCTTCAAAGTGTCCACCTTTACCAGAAACACCTTTTTGTCTTCTATCATATCCCTCACAAAGTGATACTGAACATCACTGTGCTTTGTCTTTGAATGATAAGCAGCGTTCTTTGCCAAGAAAATTGCACTTGGCTGTAGCAATCTATCCTTATAGCTCTCTGCACCAACCCCATACTTGAATGCAATCAACCAAACTGCTTCCTCGCTTGGATGAGTGGCTGCCATGTATTCCGCCTTTGTAGTTGATAGTGCCACTACAGATTGTTTCTTACTCATCCAACTGATTGCACCTCCAAATGGGTTAAACACATACCCACTTGTAGATCTTCTCTGATCCAAATCTCCAGCCCAGTCTGCATCAACAAAGCCTCGGATATTCTAAAATTTGTCCAATCATGGTCTTCCTTGGTAGCACAAACCATAATCACTAGTGCCACGCAAATGCCTGAAAACCTGCTTCATTGCTGTCTAGTGCTCCTTCCCTGGTTTTGACATAAACCTACTCAATACACCCATAGCATGTGCAATGTCTAGTCTAGTACAGACCATGACATATATCAGGCTATTGACTGCACTTGCATATGGAACACGAGACATATCCTCTTCCTCTTCTTGTGTCTTGGGACACTGTTCACCAGATAACTTTACACCTACATGAATAGGAACCTTCACCGGTTTACTATCTTGCATATTAAACCTCTGTAGTATTATCTTGACATACTTCCTTTGGTTCAACTAGCGCTTCCTCTTTGCCAGATCTCTTTTAATTTCCATGCCCAAAATATAGTTTGCAGCACCAAGATCTTTCATGTCGAATTTGGAGGACAATTGGGTCTTCAAATCCTGGATAATTTCCTTGTCATTTCCAACGAGCAACATATCATCCACATACAAGACCAGATAAATAATACAGTCACCAATTAATTTAAAATACACACAGTGATCTGCTTTGCTTCTGGTGAAGCCAAGTCCCCATATAAATGTATCAAGTTTTTTATACCACATCCTTGCTGACTGTTTTAACCCATACAGAGACTTCTTTAACTTATATACTAGTTCTTTCTTACCCTTCACTGCAAAACCTTCAGGTTACTTCATGTAGATCTTCTCTTCCAGATCCCCATGAAGAAATGTTGTCTTCACATCCATCTGTTCTACCTCAAAATCAAAAGCAGAAGCAATAGATAAAAGTAATCTAATAGAAGTTATCTCGGCAACAGGAGAAAAAATATCACCAAAATCAATTCCCGGCACCTGGGAATAACCTTTTGCTACCAACCAAGCTTTGTATTTCTCCACCTTTCCTTTTGCATTTGTCTTCTTCTTGAACACCCATTTGTTGCCAATGGGTTTCCTTCCAACCGGCAACTCCACCAGATCCCAAGCCTCATTTTTGTGCAAAGATGCCATTTCATCAACCATGGCCTCTTTCCAAAGTTTTCCATCCTTTCAATCTACTGCTTCCTTCATAGTTCTGGGATCATCATCAGTAATAGATAAAGAAAAATTTGAACAGAAAGCAGATGGACTATACCTTTCTGGTTGCCTTCTTTCTCGAACTGATCTTCTTACACTCAGAGTTTGTGGCTCTTCATCTTCTGATTCCTCCTCTACTGTCAAGTTTGATTCTTCCTCCTTTAGCTCAAACTCTATCTTCTCAGGTTCCTTTGGTTAGACTTCATGTTTAAAAACATCTTTCACCTCTCTGAACACCACATCTCGGCTATACACAACCTTCATTGTTGTTGGGTTCCAAAGCTTATAACCCTTTAAACCATCCTTATACCCAATAAAGATGCACCTTTTAGGTTTACTATCCAACTTAGTTAGTTTCACCTTTGGAACATGTATGTATGCATCACATCCAAATACCCTCACATGTGAAAGAGAGGGTTTCTTACTAGTCCATACATCTTATGGAGTCTTATCCAACAACACTGATGAAGGTGATCTATTGACCAGGTAACATGCTGTCTCCACCGCCTCTACTCAGGATTCTTGTCCTAACCCGGCACCACTAAGCGTGCTTTTTGCCCTTTCCATCAACGTCTTGTTCATTCTTTCTGCAACTCCATTTTTCTGAGGTGTATATGGAGTAGTCTTCTGCTGTGCTATACCACAATTCTTACAGAATTATTCAAATTCCTTAATACAAAACTCTCCACTGTTATCTGTCCTCAACACCTTTATCTTCTTCTCTTTCTTGTTTTCCACCAGAGCCTTAAATTCTTTAAACCTGTCAAAGACTTCAGATTTCTTCTTAAGGAAATATATCCATGTATTCCTTGAGAAGTCATATATAAATGATACATAGTACACAGAATTACCCAGTGATGGAGCCTTCATATGTCCAAACACATAACTATGCACAAGCTCTAATATTTGTTTTTTCCTCTTACCACCAGAGGGGAGACTCACCCGATTCTGCTTCCCATATACACAATTTTCACAGAAATCAAAATCTAGAGAACTATTACTCATACCTTCTACCATACCTTTACCATGAAGTATTAAAAGGCCCTTCTCTCCAATATGTCCAAGCCTTTGATGCCATAGCATGGTCTTCTCTCCCGAGACCACTAGATTTTCTGCTCCACTTTCAGCAACCACAGAAATGTTGCACCCATCAACAACAGTGCTACCTTGTAGCTTGTACAAAGTTCTTGTCTGAAATCCCCACATCAATATCAGTGCTCCTCAAACCATCTTGAAGGTATCCTTCTCAAACACTATTTTTACACCTACATCATCTAGCTTGCTTACGGAAATCAGATTTCTGGCTAATGCATGAATATGTTGAACACTCAAAAGTGTTCTAATGCTTCCACCTTGCAACTTCAACTTTACTTTTCCACGACCAATGATTCTGGCCTTCCTATCATCCCCTAAGAAGGAATCACCACCATTGTATTTATCATACTCACAGAACCACTCTCTATGGGGAGTGAAGTGAAAGGATACACATGAGTTAATCAACCATGCCTCATGATCTACATGTGTACTTGAAGAAGCCAAGTACACATCCCCACCTTCGTTTGAGGTGGTTTTCACCTCTGCAAAAGAAGCATCATCAGATCCCTTTCCTTTTTTAGGAGGTTTAGATTTATAGCACACCACATTTACAGGTTTTCCTGGAGATTTAGATCTCCCTCTAGATTTAGATCTCCCACTAGATGACTTCTTTTTGTTTCTGTTCTAGGACTGTCCTCTTACAGATAAGGCATCACCATTCTGGCTCTCCATATTTTTCCATCTCATCTCCTCCATTAGCAAGGATGAGACTATTTCATCAAACTGCAAGGCAGTTGCATTGCTACCTATTACAATACCAGACTATCCCATGAATTTGGTAGAGAACACAAAAAACTAGTGCACTTATCTTCATCTAAAATTTTAATATCAACAGATAATAACTGACTTACCACTGTATTAAATGCGTTTAGATGATTTGTCATTGAGTCTCCATCTTTCATCCTCATGTTATACAACTTTTTCTGTAGGAACAATTTATTCACCATAGACTTAGATTGGTACAAAGTCCCTAACTTGTCCAACAAAGCCTTCATTGTAGCTTCCCCTGATACATTCAACAATACTAAATCTGAGACAGACAATCGTATTGTGCTCTTAGCCTTCCGATCCAACTTCTTCCATTCTTCATCAAACACTCCCGTTGGTTAGTACCTGGATCTACTTTGATCCAGTAATCTTTATCCACCAACAGATACTCCATCTTGAGTTTCCACAACTCAAAACTCTAACCATTAAATTTCTCGATCTTTATCTTTCCACTGTTTGCCATCTTCGTTCACCACCAGAATCGATCGTGCAGATCTCCCACTGAACAGGGTCTACCACAGGCCCGAGCGAAACCCCTCGATAATAAAGGCATCCCCTTGAAGCCAAAGCAGCTCCGATACCAAATGTAGGTTTTAACCCCATACATAAATTACCTGCATATGAATTCTAAAACACAAAAAATAAACAATGTGAGAGCATAACACATAAAACACATATACATAGAGATTTTCCCCTGGATCCCAAAACTGGGACTACCAGCTTGATTTTTCATTATATTCCTTTCAATGTTACAATACATATTTATACATACTAAAGCATCCAATACCATGGACCAAAAACCATCGTGTCCAAAACCATGGACCGAAAACTATAGGTAGGTCCACCCAACCTCATATAGGGTCCAAAAAAAAAAAAAACCCAGGGCGCTGCCCCAAACCCCGTAGAGGGGGCCTACCTACCCCCCTCAAACCCCCTTGTGACCCCCTCACTGTGCAATCGACACAAGGGGGGGCTCCGCCCCCCCCCCTCTAAACCCTCGATTCACTATGTAGGTTATGTTGTAGCATCTTTTGGATTTGACAAGATAAAATAAAATATTCAAAAAATAAAAAATATATTTTGAAAAAATGTTAAGTCAAGATATGGACATAACAACAGTGAATAAAATTTTAGTGAAATATCCTGATGATGATGTCCATATCAAAGAAAATGTTAGGTTAGATGTCCTAAAAAATCAAGGCAAAAAGGAAGTGTTAGGTTAGAAAGAAAAGAAAACAAATAAACTCTGGAAGTGAGCAAGTCTAAATGCCACTACTATTTTTTCTGCAAAATAATGGTTGTGTGCAGCTTGTCTTAAATGCAACAACCCATGACAGTCAAATAGTTTAATATTAATTGCTTCATTCTTTAAATTTGATGTTATAGTTAGAGAATAAATATCTGGCCAAACTTTTTAATCTTTGCAGATCAGTGGTTAGGTAGAGAATAATAAGGTGCTCATTAGTTTAATTTGAGCCCTTGGAGGTTAGAATTAGATAGTTTTCTTTTGTAAAATAAAAAGAAAGGAAAAGGGTTTGCTAGCTTAAATTCACCCATTAAGTGAAGAAAAATGATAGGATAAACAAAGGGTAAGTAAAGAAAGGTTGCAGAAGTATGATGACTTTTTGGACAAATGTACATTTATCATGTTTTATCATATGTTTCTATGTCCATGAGGTAATTACACAAAGCAAATGAAGGTCTACAAGATCATATAATTAACTTCCATCATCCCCATTCATCCCTATATTTACTAATTTCCCCTTCCTACCTTGATACATTCATATTCATTGATTTTCCATAAAAATCCCTTTTGCTAAGGTCAAAACCCTTTTTCCCTAGGAAAAGTAAAAACCCCATGTTAAATTCCCTTTTACACGAAAAACCCACAAAAATTTGTTTAGCCTAAGTATTGATGTATATATGCAAAAAGCAAATAACTCAAAAAAGCATTATACTTAGTGTATTTCCCTTTTCCACCTATATTTCCCTTTTCTGCCTATATTTCCCCTTTTCGCGTATATTTTCACTTTCCACTCATATTTTCATATTAACACTAACCTATAGTATTAAACCTAAAAAGTCCCTTTTCCCATATATATTAACTCCCTTTAATAAAATACCCCGAAACCCTTAGTTTTATTATAAAAACTATATATTTAATAAACATCACATCGGTGGATCACAAGCCTTTTAACGTGCATACACTCTCCCTGCATTGCGATATGCGATGCACGATGGACCCAGACCCGATGCTATATATTTTATATTTCATAATAATATCGCATTGCAAGCCTTTCATATGAATGCACTCTTCTCCAATTGCGATGCGCAACGAACCTGACGCAATATATATCATACCTCAATTCCATTTCAAATCTGCCTCCATCGCAAGTCTCGGTTCAACTATTACCCTCCGCTAAACCGCGATTGCGATATGCGATATTAGCCCAGACCTGATATCATTATCCGCCCGAATTCATATTTTTTCGAGATCGCCAAACCTTGTTTTGCAAAGATTTTCTTTGTTAAACTGTTTTTATCTTTTTAACAAAGAGTCTAACTAAACTCCATTTTACCTGCTAATCTCAGTTTTTAACTCATAATTAAGCCCATACCGCCATATTTATTTGTTAGGGCCCTCCGTACTACTCTTTCGCTCCACCACCATCCGATCTAAGGCACTCAAATCCAACAGTCCTCAGCGATTTCGGGTCTACTGTCTGTACGGGCATTACACACCCGAAAAGCGGTATTCCACCGTCCTCCATTGCTATGTGTCAGGCTCTAAACCATATCAGGTGACCCCTCCCAAAACCACCCGCGCTTTATAAGTGGTGCAATGAAAACCAAAACCGCCTCCCGCATAACGGCAAAATGAACACTCTTCACTTTGCGCCATATTTCAAAAAGGAAACTTTTATCCATTTAAAGGCAAAATCACCATTTTTCCTTTGTTTCTCCTGTCTTCACAGTAAACCCCCCATAAGCCTCTGCGATCAAAAAGACATTTTTTTACCTTCCAATATGCTCTGGAATCCTTCCAATATCCTCTCAAGCTCAATAAAGCCATTAATGTCATCCTCTATCACCTCTGTTTTCATTAACAATTTCTGTGTTTTATAAGTAAAAAACCCTGTTCCAAGCTTACAAAGAAAAAACCTGGATATAGTTTTGAAGATAAATACAAAGGGATTTACTATTTAAAAACACAGTAAAAACCTGAAATGCACATTAAAGGTTACTCGGCAGGGTCAAAAGATATTTATAGAGTTGAAAGAGTATCAGATGAAAGATCAAATGAAGAAATTCACCAGCATAAAGGATACAAAGAAATAAGCAGCTTAAAGGGGAAAAATATCAAACAAAAAAGCCAGGACAACCTGAATAAAAGGGACAACAAGAAGCAGTTCAACAGTTGACCCAATCTTCTTGTATGAAGATATTTCCTTTCCTAGAATAAATCTTAATCAGTTTTAGGATATTTCCTTAGTTTAATTATTGTATAAATAACTCTCTTCTCGAGTTTTTATGGGTTCGAAGTTCAAGATTCATTGTTCATTGCTTCTTAAGTCTTGACCATTAATTCTACTTTGAACCTGGAAGCCACCTTTGAAGTAAGCTTTTGTAGACACTTGATGTACTCATTCTTTCTGGAACCTTAATACAAAGCAAAGGATTGTGAATTTGGGTTTACATAGTTTGTGTTATCCTGTAAGTTTTTCCAGTTATCAATCATTATGTTTTTCTTCATATGCTTATGACTTATAGAGATATCTAGGTAGGAAGAATTGTGTCTCAATTTATTCCTATAAGCTCTTGAAGTGATCATCTATTAATGCACTGTTTGCTTAGCTAATTCCCTCTAATCATTAAATCATCAGCATCTTGTGTAAGCTTAAGTATACTACCTTGAACCTTTGGAACGTAGTTTAGAAGGTTTTCCTACTTATGATTGTTTCGTTTTACAGTCTAGAAACTGTGATAATCATATTATTTTCTATCTTCTTCTAACCATTATTTTGATCTATATCACTGTATAAAGCTTTATAGAAGCCCTTTACTGAGATATTAATATAACCCAAAGGATTAATTACTTCAATTCTACATCTGTCTTCATTCATTGGTCTTCCAAAACTAAAACCAAAAACCCCAAAACAATTATTTTAGATGCTTTAGCATTGGTAGCTGACCTACTACTATCTCAGAGGTACAACATTAGACTGGCACCATTACCGTGGATTCGAATTTCTCTTAAGTTTCCCTTGGGACAATGATATCCATTCATTATTTTCCTTTAAAGGTGATTAAAGGTATAAAAAGGTTAAAATCATTCACCTAGGCGACTCCACACTCCCAAGCTAGGACCTTTTAAACATACCAGATGTCATTCAGAAGTTGACATAGTTAGTCCTCTCTCAGATCCTGAAAGGCTTCTGAGAAAAGCCAGTTCTACAAGGGGACACCAACCATTTTATTCTTCTTCTTCAGTCTTACAGTCTGAAGAATTACAATCATTTGACCCCTATAGTAATATCCCATCTGATCCTGACCACTCCCATTTATCACCTAGGGTTGCTGAACTTCTAGATAAAGGAGTTGATTTTAAGTCAGCATACCTTATTCATTCATTAGAATCTGATCCAATACCCACATTACCACCAGGATCACCTAAAATTGAATCTGATTTGGGTGTTAATCTACTAGAATATAAACCCACAGATTTCATATTCCCTACTACCTATCATTTTCCTTCCATTTTTGGCTGACCTGAAGCTTCTTCTTCTAAACAATCTAAGGAGACTTTCTCTATATATTCCAATCCTATATTTGTAATAAAAGAAGGTATTCCTTTACAGGTCCCAAAGTTAGTTCTTAGGACTCCTTTGAAGTCTTTCAGGAGATTTCCTCCTCCTTCACCTCCAAGTAGTTCATCAACCCCTAAATCACCATCTTCTTCCTCTACTTCTTCTTCATCCTCTAAATCCACACAAACACCTCATACTCCACCTGAACAACCTCACATACCTCAAACACATCATACACCACCTACTGTCATGGCTTTCTGACCTATTGTACAGGCTCGATATGCTGGCTTAGTCTTACCTAATAACCTTGATGCATTCCCAGCTGGATACTTAAAATACCTTCCCAAGTACAATGGAGGAACTAGTCCCTCAGCTGAGGACCATCTTCAAGCTTTCCTAGAATTTGCAGACAACATGAATATTGAACGAGAAAACGTTTATATGAGATCGTTTGTAGAGTCACTTGAAGAAAATGTGAGGATTTGGTTGAGGTAGTTACCAACAACTTCCATTAGAAATTGGGAAGAGCTTACAACCATATTTAAAAATCAATGGGGTGTGAAAAATGATTCTCTTTATTTCCTCACAGAATTTGAAGAGCTTAAAAGGAACTTCAGTGAACCAGTATCAAATTTTATCAAAAGATTCAATAAACTCTATCACAAAATGCCTGTTTATTGTAAGCCCCCTATAGTAGCAGCTAAGTCTAGATTTCCTAAAGCTTTTGATGATGTCTTTGTTGTTACGCTATGAGAGAGAAATTCAAGAACTCTTGAAGATATGCAAACAAACACTATAGAAGTAGAAGAAAATAGGGTAGCCTCAACTTCTTTAAAGCTTAAGGAAGAAAAGGCCCAAAGAAAACTTAAATTTGTTCAAGAAGCCTCTAGTTCCTCTGAGACTAAATTAGAACACTCAAAAATAGATGAAATAACATATCTTCTTAGAAACCTATCGAATTGGATTTCAAATATTGAGACCCAACCTAGGACAATACAACAAATAGTTACTAGACCTCAAAACCAAAATCAAGGTCAGTATAAAAGAGATCCACCACTACAAATTCTTCAGATACCTAGCAATGATCAATAGGTTCCTACTCCTATATTGATAGATGACCAACAACCACAATTACTGAAGATATTAATAGTATGGATTCTTATTCCAATCAAACAACCATCATTCCTCTCTCACAACAAAATCAGGTCCAAGAAGATCAAGAATCTTCACAAGTCTCTAAATATCATGCTTTCTCTGAATTTTTAATTGCACAGTTAAACAAGAGGTATGATCATAGCACTAGGCATGTTCCTAGGATAACTCCAAAAGAGACTCCAATAATTAAACCACGTACCAAAACTACTAAAGCTGAAACAACTCTTATTTAGCCCTTAGATTAGTCAATTGATACTACCCAAACTGGTAAAAACATTTTGACTACATTTAATGTTGAAAAAGAATTAGAGAGAGTTAAAATCCCAATTTCACTGTCAGAACTTTCTAAAAACACTGGTTACAAAATCCAAGTCACAAAATGGATAAAAAATACCTTGGTTGATGCTGAAGGTGATTTTATAAGTCTGCAAGATGAAAAACCAGTAGTAGTTTTTGGCCCTAGTTCAGACATGATAGATGAAATAGTTCCTCCTTTCTATGTAACTCTTAAAACAAATGATTCCATGTTGTATAATTGTATGTTTGATTCAAGAGCATCACACAACCTTATGCCAAAATCTATCATGGACCATTTGAAACTCGACATAACTAAATCCTACCATTACCTATACACCTTTGATTCTAAAAGGGTGCCTTGTTTAGGATTGATCAAGGATCCAGTGGTTACCCTTGCCCAAATTCCACTGAAAAGTGTAGTACTTGATATTGTTGTCACAGATATCCCTCCCAAGTTTGGAATCCTCCTTTCTAGGTCTTGCTGTGCCAAATTAGGGGGAACTCTATAGATGGATATGTCATATGCTACTATTCATGTTTATGGAGGAGAGCAATTAAGATTATATAGAGAGGTAAGATTTGTACATACTATTTGTAAGACTGACCAGCCAAGGAACCATCCAATTTATGCAATAGATCAAGACTTTGGTTGTTTTCAACTCACTTCAAACCAACATAAAACTCGAGTCAAAATTGAAGAGTTAGTTGATAGTCCTGAACCAAAACAAAGTGATATTTGGAAACTTTTCTTTGATGGCTCTCACACGAAAGATGGGGCAGGAGCTGGAGTAGTTTTAATTTCACCTGAAAAAAGAAAATATAACTCAATCATGTAAATTAGATTTTGAAGTTACCAATAATGTTGTTGAATATGAATCTTTCCTTTTAGGATTGCAATTAACCAAAAGCTTAAAAGTTCAAAACTTAAGTGTTTTTACTGATTTAGATCTTATTGTTAAGCAAGTAGGAAATGCTTTCCAAACCAAGCACCCTAGACTTAGGTCCTACCGAAATGAAGTATGGGATTCAATTGAAAACTTCTTTGATGCTTTTAATTTGACACATACTCCCGATATCAGAATATTCATGCAGATGCCTTAGCTGTCTCTGCTAGCTCTTTTAAAATTCCTGATCATACTGATGTACTCTATCAGATACAAGTTAAATATAGGTCATCTATCCAAGATAATCTGAAACATCGGCAAATTTTCGAAGATGATGAACACTTGAAATCATTTCTACAGGTAATCAATAATTTTTCATTTCAACAAATTAATGAAGATAGAACTGAAATAAATGAAAATGCATATGGAAATTATACTTTAGAATTTAAAACCCAAATTGCTAATCATGACATTATTCAATTATCTAATAATTTTATTCCAAAAGGACTCGTTCCTTTAGAAAGATTGTTTGATCAAAATGATGTCCTCTGAAACTCTCAGTCCATTTCTTCAGAAGATTACATAGAAGAGATTAACATTGGAACTAATGAAGATATCAAAAACATCAAAATATGTGCATCTTTAGACCATGAGATCAAAGCTCAATATCTTAAGTTACTGCAAAATTATATGGATGTTTTTTGTTGGATTTATGGTGATCTAAAGAGCTATGATACTTCATTAATACATCATAAGATTAATTTGAAGCCAGAAGCAAAACCTTGTCAATAAAAACTTAGAGGATAAATCCAGCCCTTCTACCAACTGTAGAAAGGGAGATTAAGAAAATGCTAGATGTTGAGATCATCTTCCCTGTTAGATATTCTAATTAGGTTGCAAATCTAGTGCCTGTTAGAAAGAAAAATGGAGAAATAAGACTCTATGTGGATTTTAGAAATTTGAATAAGGCATCATTAATATATAACTATCCTTTGCCCAAAATGGATCAATTACTTCAAAGGGTTTCAGGAGCACAAAGACTTTCTATGCTTGAGGGTTTTTCAAGTTACAATCAGGTGAATGTTGATACAGTAGACAGAGAGAAGACAACCTTTACTACACCCTAGGGTACATTCATGTACGCTAGGATGCTATTTGGCTTAACCAATCCTAGAGAAAAATTTCGGAGAGCTATGGACATAGCTTTTATGGGTCAGGTAAATAAATTTGTGGTTATTTATCTTGATGACATAACTATGCTTTCTAAATTTGATCAGAAACACCTAAAGCACTTGATGAAGCTTTTTGACAGGTGTAGAAAGTTTGGAATATCATTAAACCCTAAGAAATCCTTGTTTTCTGTCAAAGACGGAAAACTGTTGGGCCATATTATTTCAAAGGAGGAAGTAGTAGTTGATCCCAAAAGAGTATCTGCCATTGAAACATTGACCTTACCTAGAAACAAAAAGGAGATTCAAGCTTTTTTAGGCAAGATTAATTTTCTAAGGTGGTTTATTCCAAATTATGCATATATTATAAAAGATATAACTGACATGCTCCGAAAGGACCATGAAGTCAAATGGGCTCCCTCTTGTAGGCATGCATTTGAACAAATAAAAAGGGCTATGTATGAAGCTCTCACCTTAGCTATCCCTCATTACACTAAACCATTTAGTATTTTCTCTTTTGCCTCTGAAACAACCCTCGTTGTTGTTCTATTATAGAAAAATGAAGATTCCCAAGACCAACCCATAGCATTTTTCAGCAAGGTTATCAGAGATGCTGAGCTTAACTATGACATCATTGAGAAGCAAGCCTATGCCCTCATCCAAGCCTTGAAATCATTCAGAATATATGTCTTACATTCACCTATTACTGCTTATTTCCCTAATAGTGTTGTGAAAATTGTCCTAACCCAACCAGACACTGATGGGAAAAGAGGTAGATGGATCACTCAAATTCTGGAGTTTGTTCTAACTATCAAGACTACCGAGTTAGTAAAAGGTCAAGGATTAGCCAAGCTTCTAGCTGAATTCCAACTGCAAAGTACTTGGAATCAATTCTGTTTTAGAAATACAAGGGAAGAACACACAAGAACCTTCTGTCCTCGCAGAAGGGTAGAATCCACAAGAACCTTCCCTTCATCCTAAAGGGAAGAATCCACAAGAACCTTCCTTTCATGCAGAAGGGTAGAATCCACAAGAACCTATACCTTTAGAGCAAATCAGTCCTATACACATTGATGAAAAATTATTGTTGTCAAACTGGTATCAAGATATTGTAAATTTCTTGATCCATTTTGAGTGTCCAACATAATTCTTCAAAATCCATTGTAAAACCCTTAAGTCAAAATCAATGAAGTACTACATTATAAATGCAAATTTATACTAGAAAGATCCACTGAATATTTTATTATTATGTTTAACAGAATTGGAAACTGAAGGAATCATTAATCAGTTTCATATAGGATTTTGTGGGGGACATTATGCTTGGAGAGAAACAGCATATAAGATTCTGAGGGGAGGATTTTATTGGCCCACATTGTTCTTACAAGTAGGGGAAAAGGTGAGAGGTTGTGTTCCTTGTCAAATTTTTCCTGGTAAACAAAAATTACCAGCTCTTCCACTCATTCCATCAATAGTTTTAACACCTTTTTCTCAATGGGGATTAGATTTTATTGGAGAGATTCACCCCACTTCAGGTAATCAACATAGGTGGATCCTCACTGCAACAGACTACTTTACTAAATGGGTGGATGCAATTCCAGTCAGAAATGTTACTGATGTAGTAGTAATTAATTTTATTGAGGAGAATATCTTATCTAGACTTGGTTGTCCAACTCAAATTGTCACTGATAATGCAACAACTTTTTCTAGTGTTAAAATGATTGACTTTTGCCAGAAATATCAGATTTTGTTACATCATTCAACTCCATACTACCCTCAAGGTAATGGCCTTGAAGATTCATCCAGCAAAAGCCTGGTAAAGGTAATCAAAAAGACTCTAGCTGATCATAAAAAGAGTTGGGATTCACATTTGATTTATGCAGTATGGGAAAATAGAATTACTCCAAAGTGATCAACTTGCAAATCTCCATTTCAATTATTCTATGGGAAAGATGCAATCTTCCCTACCAATTTAGCCTTCCCTGTTTTAAAATTCTTGTAGGATTCAACAGATGAACTTGATGATTTTTCAAGAAGAATAAATCAGATTATTGAACTTAATGAAAATAGAGATGAAGTTCAATACAAATTGATGAAATATCAGAATAAAATTAAGATCCTGTTTGACAGAAGAGCCAAGGAAAGAGACTTTAAGGAAGGTGATCTAGTTCTAAAATGGGATGCCATGAGAGAATAGAAAGGGAAGCATGGCAAATTTGACAATCTATGGTTTGGACCTTTAGCAATTGCTGAAGTGAAGGGTAACAACACTTTTGTGCCGTAGAATATTCAGGAGCTATATTCCACTTATCCTCTAAATGGAAGGTTTCTCGAACATTACATTCAGTACTAAGAAGCTGAAATAGTTTTCATTGTAAATACTCCAGTTTTCTTTTACCATTCAAGATGTCAGTGTGATTTTTCTTACGACAAGGACTCCATAGCCCGTGGAGAAGGCACATGGATCTGCAGGCTCTTTGCATTCTACAAGAGAAAGCAATCCCCAGTTGGAGCCAATGTTGTAGCATTTTTTGGTTTTGATAAGATAGAATAAAATAGTCAAAAAATAAAAAATATATTTTGAAAAAATGTTAAGTTAGGATATGGACATAACAATAGTGAATAAAATGTTAGTGAAAAAATCTTGATGATGATGTCCATATCAAAGAAAATGTTAGGTTAGATGTCCTAAAAAATCAAGGCAAAAAGAAAATGTTAGGTTAGAAAGAAAAGAAAACAAATAAACTCTGAAAGTGAGCAAGTCTAAATGCCACTACTATTTTTCTGCAAAATAATGGTTGTGTGCAGCTTTTCTTAAATGCCACAACCCATGACAGTCAAATAGTGTAATATTGACTGCTTCATGCTTTAAATTTGATGTTATAATTAGGGAATAAAGATCTGTCCAAACTGTTTAATCTTGGCAGATCAGCAGTTAGGTAGAGAATAATAAGGTGCTCATCAGTTTAATCTAAGCCCTTGGAGGTTATAATGTTAGAATTAGATAGTTTGCTTTTTTAAAATAAAAAGAAAGGAAAAGGGTTCGCTAGCTTAAATGCACCCATTAAGTCAAGAAAAAATGATAGGATAAGCAAAGGGTGAGTAGAGAAAGGTTGCAGAAGTATGATGAATTTTTGGACAAAATGTACATTTATCATGTTTTATCATATGTTTCTATGTCCATGAGGTAATTACACAAAGAAAATGAAGGTCTACAAGATCAATTAGTTAACTTCCATCATCACCATTCATCCCTATATTTACTAATTTCCCCTTCCTACCTTCATACATTCATATTGATTCATTTTCCATAAAAATCCCTTTTCCTAAGGTCAAAACCCTTTTTGCCTAGAAAAAGTGAAAGCCCCATGTTAAATCCCCTTTTACATGAAAAACCCACAAAAAGTTGTTTAGCCAGTATTAATGTATATATGCGAAAAGAAAATAACTCATAAAACCATTATACTTAGTGTATTTTCCTTTTCCATCTATATTTCCCCGTTTCACATATATTTTCACTTTCTACTCATATTTTCATATTAACACTAGCCTATAGTATTAAACCCCTAAAAAGTCCCTTTTCCTGTATATATTAACTCCCTTTAATAAAATACCCCGAAACCCTTAGTTTTATCATAAAAACTATATATTTAATAATACATTGCATCGACAGATTGCAAGCTTTTTAACGTGCATACACTCTCCCTGCATTGTGATATGTGATGCACAATGGACCCGGACCCGATGCTATATATTTCATATTTCATAATAATATCACATCGCAAGCCTTTCATATGAATGCACTCTCCTCCGATTGCGATGCGTGACGGACCCGACACAATATATATCATACCTCAATGCCATTTCGTATCCATCTCCATCGCAAGTCCCGGTTAAAGTATTACCCTCCACTAAACCATGATTGCGATATGTGATATCAGCCCGGACCCGATAACATTATCTGCCTGAATTCATATTTTTTCAAGTCCGCCAAACCTTGTTTTGCAAAGATTTTCTTTGTTAAACTGTTTTTATATTTTTAACAAAGAGTCTAACAAAACCTCCATTTTACCCACTAATATCAATTTTTAACTCATAATTAAGCCCATACTGCCATATTTAATCGTTGGGCCCCTCTGTATTGTTCTTTCGGTCCACCGCCATTCGATCTAGGGCATTCAAATCCAACGGCCCTCAGCGATTTCAGGTTGAATCTCTGTAGGGCATTACCCACCGGAAAAGCGATATTCCACCATCCTCCCTTTCTACGTGTTAGGCTTTAAACCATATTGGGTGACCCCTCCAAAAAAATTCCTGCACTTCATAAGTAGTGCAATGAAAACCAAAACCGCCTCCCGCATAACGACAAAATGAACACTTTTCACTTTGTGCCATATTTCAAAAAGAAAATTGTTTTTCCATTTAAATGAAAAATCGCCATTTTTCCTTTGTTTCGCCTGTTTTGACAGTAAACCCCGAATCAGCCTCTGTGACCAAAAAGCCATTGTTTTACTTCCAATACGCTGTGGACTCCTTCCAATATCCTCTCAAGCTCAATAAAGCCATTGATGTCCTCCTCATTCACCTTTGCTTTTCTTAACAATTTCTGTGTTTTGCAGGTAAAAACCCCTGTTCCAGGCTTACAAAGAAAAATTCTGCATACAGTTTTGAAGATAAATACAAAGGGATTTACTCTTGAAAAACACAGTAAAAACCTGAAATGCACAGTAAAGGTTACTCAGTAAGGTCAAAGGATATTTACAGAGTTAAATGAGTATTAGATGAAAGATCAAATGAAGAAATTCACTAGCATAAAGGATACAAAAAAATAAGCAGCTTAAAGGGACAAAATATCAAACAACAAGGCCAACACAACTTGAATAAAAGAGACAGCAAGAAGTAGTTCAATAGCTACCCCTATCTTCTTATATGAAGATCTTTCCTTTCCTAGAATAAGTCTTAATTAGTCTTAGGATATTTCCTTAGTTTAATTATTGTATAAATAACTCTCTTCTCAAGTTTCTATGGGTTCGAAGTTCAAGATTCATTGTTCATTGCTTGTTAGGTCTTGACTGTTAATTCTACTTTGAACCTGGAAGCCACCTTTGAAGGAAGCTTTCGTAGACACTTGATGTACTTAGTCTTTCTGGAACCTTGATACAAAGTAGAGGATTTTGAATTTGGTTTTACACAGTTTGTGTTATCCTGTAAGTTTTTCCAGTTATCAATCATTATGTTTTTCTTCATATGCTTATGACTTATAGAGATATCTAGGTAGGAAGAATTGTGTCTCAATTTATTCGTATGAGCTCCTGAAGTGATCATCTATTAAGAGAATGGATTAATGAACTATCTGTTTAGCTAATCCCGTCTAATCAATAAGTCATCAGCATCTTGTGTAAGCTTAAGTATACTTCCTTGAACCTTTGGAACGTAGTTTACAAGTTTTTCCTACTTATGATTGCTATGTTTTACAGTGTGGAAACTATGATAATCATATTATTTTCTGTCTTCTTCTCAGCACTATTTTGATCTATATCACTATGTAAAGCTTTATAGCAGCTCTTTGCTGAGATATTAATATAACCCAAAGGATTAATTACTTCAATTTTGCATCTGTCTTCATTCATTGGTCTTCCAAAACTAAAACCAAAAACCACAAAAGAATTATTTTAGATGCTCTGGCATTGGTAGCTGACGTACTACTATCTCAGAGGTACAACATCAAATTGGTGCCATTGCCGGGGATTCAAATTTCTCTTAAGTTTCCTTTGGACATTGATATTCATTCATTCTTTTCCTTTAAAGGTGATTAAATTTTTATAAAGGTTAAAATCATTCACCTAGGCGACTCGACACTCCCATGCTGGGACCTTTTAAGCATATCAGATCTCTTTCAGACACTGACATAGTTAGTCCTCTATCAGATCCTGAAAGGCTTCTGAGAAAATCCAGTTCTAAAAGGGGACACCAACCATTTTCTTCTTCTTCTTAAATCTTATAATCTGAAGAATTAGAATCATTTGACCCTATTGTAATGTTCCATCTGATCCTGATCACTCCCATTTATCACCTAGGGTTGCTAAACCTCTAGATAAAGGAGTTGATTATAAGTCGGCATACCTAATTCATTCATTAGAATATCATCCAATACCCACATTAGCACTAGGATCTCCTAAAACTAAATCTGATTTGGGTGTTAATCTACCAGAATATAAATCCACGGATTTCGTATCCCCTACCACCTAACATTTTCCTTCCTTTTTTGACTGACCTAAAGCTTCTTCTTCTAAACAATCTGAGGAGACTTTCTCTATATATTCCAATCCTCTCTTCGAAACAAAAGAAGGTATTCCTTTACAAGTCCCAAAGTTAGTTCTTAGGACTCCTTTGAAGTCTTTCAGGAGATTTACTCCTCCTTCACATCCAACTAGTTCATCAACCCCTAAATCACCATCTTCTTCCTCTACTTCTTCTTCATCCTCTACATCCACACAAACACCTCATACTCCACCTGTACAACCTCATATACCTCAAGAACATCATACGCCACCTGTTTTCATGGCTTTTCGACCTATTGTACAGGCTAGATATGTTGCCTTAATCTTACCCAATAACCTTGATGCATTCCCAGCTGGATACTTAAAATACCTTCCCAAGCACAATGGAGAAACTGGTCCCTTAGCTGAGGACCACCTTCAAGCTTTCCTAGGCATTTTAGACAACATGAATATTGAACAAGAAAACATTTATATGAGATTGTTTGTGTAGTCACTTGAAGGAAATGTGAGGATTTGGTTTAGGCAGTTACTAGCAACTTCCATTAGAAACTGGGAAGAGCTTACAACCATATTTAAAAATCAATGGGGTGTGAAAAGGGATCCTCTTTATTTCCTCATAGAATTTGAAGATCTTAAAAGGAACTTTGGTGAACCAGTATCAGATTTTATTAAAAGATTCAATAAACTCTATCACAAAATGCCTACTGATTGTAAGCCCCCTGTAGCAGCAACTAAGTCTAGATTTTCTAAAGCTTTTGATGATGACTTTGTTGTTATGATACGAGAGAGAACTTCAAGAACTCTTGAAGATATGCAAACAAACACTATAGAAGTAGAAGCAAATAGGACAACCTCAACTTCTTTAAAACTTAAGGAAGAAAAGGCCCAAAGAAAACTCAAATCTGTTCAAGAAGCCTCTAGCTCCTCTAAGACTAAATCAAAAGACTAAAAAATAGATGAAATAACATCTCTTCTTAGAAACCTATCAAATAGGATTTCAAAGATTGAGACCCAACCTAGGACAATACAACAAACAGTTACTAGACCTCAAAACCAAAATCAAGGTCAGTATAAAAGAAATCCACCACTACAAATTCTTCAGAGACCTAGCAATGATCAACAGGTTCCTACTCCTATATTGATAGATGACCAACAACCTGATGATAATACTATGACAATTACTAAAGATATTAATAGTATGGATTCTTCTTCCAATCAAACAACCATCATTCCTCTCTCACAACAAAATTAGGTTGAAGAAGATCAGGAATCTTCACAAGTCTCTACATATCATGCTTTCTTTGAATTTTTAATTGCAGAGTTAAACAAGAGGTATGATCTTAGGCCTAGGCCTGGTCCTGGGAGACCTCCTAAGGAAACTCCAATGATTGAACCACATACTAAAACTGTTGAAGATCAAACAACTCTTATTCATCCCTTAGATCAGTCAATTGATACTACCCAAACTGGTAAAAACATTTTGACTACATTTTATGTTGAAAAAGAATTAGAGAGAGTTAAGATCCCAATTCCACTGCCAGAACATTCTAAAAAATCTGGTTACAAAAGCCAAGTCACAAAATGGATACAAAATACCTCGGTTGATGCTCAAGGTGATGTCATAAGTCTACAACATGAAAAACCAGCAGTAGTTTTTGGCCCTAGTTCAAACAAGATAGATGACATAGTGCCTCCTCTCTATGTAACTCTTAAAACAAATGATTCCATGCTGTATAATTGTGTACTTGATTTAGGAGCATCACACAACCTTATGCCAAAATATATCATGGACCATTTGAAACTCGACATAACTAAATCCTACCATGACCTGTACACGTTTGATTCTAAAAGGGTGCCCTGTTTAGGATTGATCAAGGATTTAGTGGTTACCCTTACCCAAATTCTAGTGAAAAGTGTAGTACTTGATATTGTTGTCACATATATCCATCCCAAGTTTGGAATGCTCCTTTCTAGGTCTTGTTGTGCCAAATTAGGGGGAAATCTACAGATGGATATGTCATATGCTACTATTCCTGTTTATGGAGGAGAGCAATTAAGATTATATAGAGCTAAGTAAGATTTGTACATACTGTTTGTAAGACTGACTAGCCAAGGAACCATCCAATTTATGCAATAGATTAAGACTTTGGCTGTTTTCAACTAACTTCAAACCAACATAAAACTTAAGTCAAGTTGAAGAGGTAGTTGAAAGTCCTGAACCAAAACAAACTGATATTTGGAAACTATTCTTTGATGGCTCTTGCACGAAAGATGGGGCAGGAGCTGGAGTAGTTTTAATTTCACCTGAAAAGAAAATATAACTCAATCATGTAAATTAGATTTTGAAGTTACCAATAATGTTGCTGAATATGAAGCTTTCCTTTTAGGATTACAATAAGCCAAAAGCTTAAAAGTTAAAAACTTAAGTGTTTTTATTGATTCAGAACTTATTGTTAAGCAACTAAGAAATGCTTGCCAAACCAAGCACCCTAGACTTAGGTCCTACCAAAACGAAGTATGGGATTCAGTTGAAAACTTCTTTGATGCTTTTAATTTGACTCGTACTCCTAGAGATATGAATATTCATGTAGATGCCTTAGCTATCTCTGCTAGCTCTTTTAAAATTCCCAATCATACTGATGCACTCTATCAGATACAAGTCAAATATAGGCCATCTATCCCAGATAATCTGAAACATTGGCAAATTTTTGAAGATGATGAACAGTTGAAATCACTTCTGCAGGTAATACATGATTTTTAATTTCTACAAATTGATGAAGATAGAAATGAAAGAAATGAAAATGCAAATGGAAATTATACTTCATATTTTAAAACCCAAATTGCTAATCATGACATTATTCAATTATCTAATAATTTTATTCCAAAAGGACTCATTCCTTTAGAAAGATTGTTTGATCAAAATGATGTCCTCTGAAACCCTCAGTCCATTTCTTCAGAAGATGACATAGAAGAGATTAACATTGGAACTAATGAAGATATAAAAAACATCAAAATATGTGCATCTTTACACCCTAAGATCAAAGCTCAATATCTTAAGTTACTACAAAATTATAAGGATGTTTTTGCTTGGACTTATGCTGATCTAAAGACCTATGATACTTCATTAATACAGCATAAGATTCCTTTGAAGCCAGAAGCCAAACCTTATCAACAAAAACTTAGAAGGATAAATCAATCCCTTCTACCAACTATAGAAAGGGAGATTAAGAAAATTCTAGATGCTGAGATCATCCTCCCTCTTAGATATTCTAATTGCATTGCAAATCTAGTTCCTGTTAGAAAGAAAAATGGAGAAATAAGACTCTGTGTGGATTTTAGAAATTTGAATAAGGCATCATTAAAAGATAATTATCCTTTGCCCAAAATGGATCAGTTACTTCAAATGGTTTTAGGAGCACAAAGAATTTCTATACTTGATGATTTTTCAGGTTACAATTAGGTGAATGTTGATACAACAGACAGAGAGAAGACAACCTTTACTACACCCTCGGGTACATTCATGTACACTAGGATGCCATTTGGCTTAACCAATGCTAGAGCAAAATTTTAGAGAGCTATGGACATAGCTTTTATGGGTTAGGTAAATAAATTTGTGGTTATTTATCTTGATGACATAGTTGTTTTTTTCTAAATTTGATCAAAAACACCTAAAGCACTTGATGAAGGTTTTTGACAGGTGTAGAAATTTTGGCATATCATTGAACCCTAAGAAATCCTTGGTTGTTGTATAGAAGGAAAACTGCTGGGCCATATTATTTCAAAGGAGGTAATAGTAATTGATCCCAAACGAGTATCTACCATTGAAACATTCACCTTACCTAGAAACAAAAAGGAGATTCATGCTTTTCTAGGCAAGATTAATTTTCTAAGGAGGTTTATTCCAAATTATGTAAAGATTGTAAAAGATATAACTGACATGCTCCGAAAGGACCATGAAGTCAAATGGACTCCCTCTTCTAGACATGCATTTCAACAAATAAAAAGGGCTATCTCTGAAGCTCCCACCTTAGCCAGCCCTAATTATACTAAGCCATTTATTATTTTCTCTTTTGCCTCTGAAACAACCCTTACTACTGTTCTATTACAAAAAAATGAAGATTACCATGACCAACCCATAGCCTTTTTTAGTAAGGTTATGAGAGATGTTGAGCTTAAGCATGAAATCATTGATAAGCAAGCCTATGCCCTCATTCAAGCCCTAAAATCATTTAGAATGTATGTCTTACATTCACCTATTATTGCTTATGTCCCTAATAGTGCTTTGAAAATTGTCCTAACCCAACCAGACACCAATGGGAAAAGAGGTAGATGGATCACTCAAATTCTGGAGTTTGATCTAACTATAAAGACTACCAAGTTAGTTAAAGGTCAAGGATTAGCCAAGCTTCTAGCTGAATCCAACTGCAAAGTACTTGGAATCAATTCTATTTTAGAAATACAAGGGAAGAATACATAAGAACCTTCTGTCCTTGCAGAAGGGGAGAATCCATAAGAACCTTTCCTTATTCCTCAAGGGGAGAATCCAAAAGAACCTCTACCTTTAGAGCACATCAGTCCTATACACATTGACGAAAAATTCTTGTTGTCAAACTGGTATCAAGATATTGTAAATTTATTGATCCATTTTGAGTGTCCAACGTCATTCTCGAAAACCCAGTGTAAAACCCTTAAGTTGAAATCAGTCAAGTACTACATTATAAATGAAAAGTTATACTGGAAAGATCCACTGAATATTTTGTTATTATGTTTAACAGAATCAGAAAATGAAGGAATCATTGATCAGTTTCATATAGGATTTTGTGGGGGAAATTATGCTTGGAGAGCAACAACATAGAAGATTCTGAGGGCAGGATTTTATTGGCCCACATTGTTCTTACAAGTAGGGGCAAAGGTTAGAGGTTGTGTTCCTTGTCAAATGTTTGCTGGTAAAAAAAAAATTAACAACTCTTCCACTTGTTCCATCAATAGTTTCAACACCTTTTTCTCAATGGGGATTAGATTTTGTTGGAGAGATTCACGCCACTTCAAGTAATCAGCATAGATGGATCCTCACTGCACCAGACTACTTTACTAAATGGGTGGAAGCAATTCCAGTTAGAAATGCTACTGATGCAGTAGTAATTAAGTTTATTGAGGATAATATCTTATCTAGATTTGGTTGCCCAACTCAAATTGTCATTGAAAATGCAATAACTTTTTCTAGTGTTAAAATGATTGACTTTTTCTAGAAATATCAGATTTTGTTACATCATTCAACTCCATACTACCCTCAAGGTAATGACCTTGCAGTGTCATCCAACAAAAGCCTGGTAAAGGTAATAAAAAAGACTCTAGCTAATCATAAGAAGAGTTGGGATTCACATTTGATTTATGTAGTATGGGCAAACAGAATTACTCCAAAGAGATCAACTTGCAAATCTCCATTCCAATAAGTCTATGGGAAAGATGCAATCTTCCCTACCAATTTGGCCTTCCCTGTTTTAGAATTCCTGCAGGATTCAACAGATGAACTTGATGATTTTTCAAGAAGAATAAATCAGATTATTGAACTTAATGAAAATAGAGATGAAGTTCAATACAAATTGATGAAATATCAGAATAAGATGAAGATCCTATTTGATGGAAGAGCCAGGGAAAGAGACTTTAAGGAAGGTGATCTAGTTCTAAGATGGGATGCTAGGAGAGAAGAGAAGGGGAAGCATGGCAAATTTGAAAATCTATTGTTTCGACCTTTAGCAATTGCTAAAGTGAAGGGTAACAACACTTTTGTGCCGTAAAATCTTGAGGGGCTATATTCCACTTATCTTGTAAATGGAAGGTTTCTCAAACATTACATTTAGTACTAAGAAGTTGAAATAGTTTTCATTGTAAATACTCCAGTTTTCTTTTACCTTTCAATATGTCAGTGCGATTTTTCTTACAGCAAGGACTCCATAGATCGAGGAGAAGGCACATGGATCTATAGGTTCTCTGCATTCTACAAGAGAAAGCAGTCCCCGATTGGAGCCAATGTTGTAGCATTTTTTGGTTTTGATAAGATAAAATAAAATAGTCAAAAGATAAAAAATATATTTTGAAAAAATGTTAAGTTAGGATATGGACATAACAATAGTGAATAAAATGTTAGTGAAAAAATATTGATGATGATATCCATATCACAGAAAATGTTAGGTTAGATGTCCTAAAAAATCAAGGCAAAAAAAAAATGTTAGGTTAGAAAGAAAAGAAAACAAATAAACTCTGAAAGTGAGCAAGTCTAAATGCCACTACTATTTTTTCTGAAAAAGAATGGTTGTGTGTGGCGTGTCTCAAATGCCACAACCCATGATAGTCAAATAGTTTAATCTTGACTGCTTCATGCTTTAAATTTTATGTTATATTTAAAGAATAAAGATCTGGCCAAACTGTTTAATATTGACAGATCAGTAGTTAGGTAGAGAATAATAATGTGCTCATCAGTTTAATCTGAGCCCTTAAAGGTTATAAGGTTAGAATTAGATAGTTTTCTTTTGTGAAATAAAAAGAAAGGAAAAGGGTTTGCTAGCTTAAATTCACCCATTAAGTGAAGAAAAAATGATAGCATAAGCAAAGGGTAAGTAGAGAAAGGTTGCAGAAGTATGATGACTCTTTGGACAAAATGTACATTTATCATGTTTTATCATATGTTTCTATGTCCATGAGGTAATTACAAAAACCAAATTAAGGTCTACAATATCAATTAATTAACTTCCATCATCCCCATTCATCCCTATATTTACTAAGTTCCCCTTCCTACATTCATACATTCATATTCATTGATTTTCCATAAAAATCCCTTTTCCTAAGGTCAAAACCCTTTTTTCCTAGGAAGAGTGAAAACCCAATGTTAAATCCCCTTTTACATGAAAACCCCACAAAATGTTGTTTAGCCTAAGTATTGATGTATATATGCGAAAAGAAAATAACTAATAAAAGCATTATACTTGGTGTATTTCCCTTTTCCACCTATATTTCCCATTTTCCCGTATATTTTCACTTTCCGCTCATATTTTCATATTAACACTAACCTATAGTATTAAACCCCTAAAAAGTCCCTTTTCCCATATATATTAACTCCCTTTAATAAAATACCCTGAAACCCTTAGTTTTATTATAAAAACTATATATTTAATAAAACATCACTTCAGCGGATCGCATGCTTTTTAACGTGCGTACACTCTCCTCGCATTGCGATATGCGACGCACGATGGACCCAGACTCGATGATATATATTTCATATTTCATAATAATATCTCATTGCAAGCCTTCCATATGATTACACTCTCCTCCGATTTCAATGCGCAACGCACCCGACACAATACATATCATACCTCAATGCCTTTTGACAAACACTTCCATTTCAAGTCCCAGTTAAAGTATTACCCTTCGCTAAACTGCGATTGCGATATGCAATATTAGCCCGGAACCGATATCATTATCCGCCCGAATTCATATTTTTTCGAGTCCGCCAAACCCTGTTTTGCAAAGATTTTCTTTGTTAAACTGTTTTTATCTTTTTAATGAAGAGTCTAACTAAACCTCCATTTTACCTGCTAATCTTAGTTTTTAACTCATAACTAAGCCCATACCGCCATATTTAATCATCGGGCCCCTCTGTACTACTCTTTTGCTGCACCACTGTCCGATCTAAGGCATTCAAATCCAACGGCCCTCAGCGATTTCAGGTTGACTCTCTGTATGGGCAATACCCACCCGAAAACCGGTATTCCACCATCCTCCCTTTCTACATGTCAGGCTTTAAACCATATCAGGTTACCCCTCCCAAAACCATCCGCACTTTATGAGTGGTGCGATGAAAACCAAAGCCACCTCCTGCATAACGACAAAATCAACACTCTTCACTTTGCGTCATATTTCAAAAAGGAAACTGTTTTTCCATTTAAATGCCAAATCAACATTTCTCCTTTGTTTCACCTATTTTCACAGTAAACCCCCCATAAGCCTCTGCGACCAAAAACCCATTGTTTTACCTTCCAATACGCTATGGACTCCTTCCAATATCCTCTCAAGCTCAATAAAGCCATTGATGTCCTCCTCTGTCACCTCTGTTTTTCTTAACAATTTCTATGTTTTGCAGGTAAAAACCCCTGTTCCAGGCTTACAAAGAAAAAGCCTACATACAGTTTTGAAGATAAATACAAAGGGATTTACTGTTGAAAAACACAGTAAAAACCTGAAATGAATAGTAAAGGTTACTCAGCAAGGTCAAAGGATATTTACAGAGTTAAAATAATATCAGATGAAAGATCAAATGAAGAAATTCACCAGCGTAAAGGATACAAACAAATAAGCAGCTTAAAGGGCAAAATATCAAACAAAAAAGCCATCACAACCTAAATAAAAGGGACAACAAGAAGTAGTTCAACAGTTGCCCCTATCTTCTTGTATGAAGCTCTTTCCTTTCCTAGAATAAATCTTAATCAGTTTTAGGATATTTTCTTAGTTTAATTATTGTATAAATAACTCTCTTCTCGAGTTGTTTTGGGTTCGAAGTTCAAGATTCATTGTTCATTACTTGTTAAGTCTTGACTATTAATTCTAATTTGAACCTAGAAGCCACCTTTGAAGGAAGATTTTGTAGACACTTGATGAACTCCGTCTTTATGGAACCTTAATACAAAGCAAAGGATTCTGAATTTGGTTTTACACAGCTTGTGTTATCCTGTAAGCTTTTCCACTTATCAATCATTATGTTTTTCTTCATATGCTAATGACTTATAGAGATATCTAGGTAGGAAGAACTGTGTCTCAATTTATTCATATAAGCTCCTGAAGTGATCATCTATTAAGATAATGGATTAATGAACTATCTGTTTAGCTAATCCCCTCTAATCAATAAATCTCAGCATCTTGTGTAAGCTTAAATATGCTGCCTTGAACCTTTGGAACGTAGTTTAGAAGTTTTTCCTACTTATGATTGTTCTGTTTTACAATCTGGAAACTGTGATAATCATATTATTTTCTGTCTTCTTCTCACCACTATTTTGATCTATATCACTGTGTAAAGATTTATAGCATCCCTTTGCTGAGATATTAATATAACCCAGAGGATTAATTACTTCAATTCTGCATCTATCTTCATTCATTGGTCTTCCAAAACTAAAACGAAAAACCCCAAAACAATTATTTTAGATGCTCTGGCATTGGTATCTAACCTACTACTATCTCAGAGGTACAACAGGTTAGTCGTGGAAAGAATATAACACAACCCAACATCCTTGTGATAGGTCACTAGTTCAAATCCCCGTGGGTGCTTACCTACCAAAAAAAAGAATTTAGATTAGTTATTTATTTTTTATTTAGTTTTAGTTTTGTTGTTCTAGATGGAGTCCACTTGTGTTTTTTTAATTTTCTAATGTAACATTATGCTTATTCATGACAACTTCTGTCGCACACCAAGTTATAGAGTGCCTTACTACTCATTGTGGAATTGATATGTAGTTTTATTATAATAATGACATAAATAATTCATATCATCATATGACATATAATAAATGAATACAAATAACTTTAATTGGCTATTTATGAATATGGTTGACTATAATTTCAATATATTAAACCATATTAAAGTATAATTAAGTATATTTGAATACACTAGATGCAATACCAAATTGATAGAAACTCCATCAAGACGCTTCTAATGAGTTATTAAAAGTAGATAACATAAAAATATTCAAAACCTTCAATAAAAAGAAAGAAAAGAAAAAGATAAATTAATACAAGCAAGAAAAGCTTCTCCACCTATCAAAAATCAATCCTAAAACCTATCAAAAATCAATCCTAGAAAACGTTGACGAGCAAAGCTAACACTGAATTAATATAATTGACTAGCAAATCTAACACTAAATTAATATAATTTACTTGAATTCATATTGGTTGAAGTTTGTTTTCTTTATATGCATGTTACTTGTGGTTGTGAATCTCATTTTCTCATATACTTTGTTATTAAGAATTTTATTTTATTTATTTTTGTTCTTGATAAATTGTCATTTGTTATTATTTTTTTATTAATATGATATTTTTTTTGTTTAGAAGTTCACTTTCCCTAGGTTGTTTATTAGTTAGTGATCATTTATTGCGATTTTATTTGTTGATATGTCGTTTTTAACACAAATTTTGTTTTCTCTATCTCTTTTCTGGTGAATTGTTATTTGTTGTGATTTTTTATTGAAATGCATACATACACATGTTGCACTCATAAGAGGACTGTATATCTCTTATAAGTGAAATTCATTTTTATTTATGTTAAATTAAGCATTCATTTTGTTTTTCTATCTTTTTTTCTGGTGAATTTTTATTTGTTGTGATTTTATTTATTGAAATGCATACATACACATGTTTTTTTTTTTCACTTCTGGTTCACGGATACCATGGTCAGTGGTCCGCTACGTCCAGGATCGGAAGTCTCTAGGGTGGACCCCACCCGAAGGGGGTCACACCCCTCGGCCATCACAGACCTAACCCCAATAGCTTTCGGGTTTCGACCCTATGACCTCCCATTGGCGAGGCCCCGGCTTGACCGCATACATACACATGTTGCACTCATAAGAGGATTGTATATTTCTTAAAATATTGCTTTTTACCATTTTTTCTTGTTGCAAAGTTGTTTCTGTTATCTCAAGTGAAGGTCATTTTTATTTATGTTAAATTAAGCATTCATATTTATTTGAAATAAAAAATAATAATCATTATATTTTATTTTGTAATTTTATTTTGTAGTTGGGGTGTGAATTGTTCATGCTTTATGTTTACCTGAAACTAAATTAATTGAAGACTTATTATAAGTGAAGGTCATTTTTATTTATTTTAAATTAAGCACATTCATATTTATTTGAAATAAAAAATAATTATTATTATATTTTATTTTGTAATTTTTTTTGTAGTTGGGGTGTGAATTGTTCACGCTTTATGTTTGCCTGAAACTAAATTAATTGATGGATAAGTGTGAAGTTTTATTTATAAATATTCTTATAAGATTTTTTATTTAAAGTCGAGAGATATCATAAACTGCATCTCTATAACCTAGTTTAAAACAAATAGCTACTAGACTTTTTATTTTGACTAGGAACACAAACAACTCCAGGAGTTTTAGGGTCTTGTATTAGGTTTGGAGAAACAACTCTCCAAGACCATTCAACTAAACATATAATCTTACTAATGATTGGATAAATTCCAATATCATATATGTGCTACTGGGGAAGATCCTCTAACACAGGAGTTAGACACAAGAGTTAAACACAAGAGTTAAGAAAGTAATACTTGATGGGAAGATGGTTCATTTTAGACTGCATAATAGGATTTTTTTATATATTAATTGCACTAATATTGTCACACATTATAGACATCATTTGATCACTACTTTCTTGAATATCTTTTATATTTTGCTTCATTCACAAAATTTTGAGTATAGTAATAGGTTACTCCAATGTACTCTGAGTTAATGGTAGATAGAGTATTGAAGAGTTCCTTTTTTTATCCAAGAAAGTAGGTACTCTCCTCGAAAGAATGCTCTTCCAATAGTTCTTGTTTTTTCAACCATGCTTCTAGCCAAATCTACATTTCTATAGGCATTAAGGGTATGGTTTGTTCCCCTTGGATTTCATAAGCCATAATCCACGGTGCCTTGCAAAATATATAAATATTATTTTAATAACGTTCACATGAAACTCATTTGGACATGATTGAAACCTTCCCATCAATCTTACTGCTTGCATGTTGTCTAGTCTTAATGCTATTAAATAAAGAAGGTTTTCAATGATTACCCTATAAATAGTTTGGTTTAATTCTGAAGACTCATCATCTTTGTTGATTTTACAACCTATAACCATGGGAGTCCTTATAGAGACATAATTTTCCATACCAAACTTTTTCAGAACTTCATTAAGGTACTGAGACTAAGATACGAAAAGTACTCTTTCTTATTAATTAACCTGTAATCCTAGGAAGAAGGATAATTCTCCCATCATTGATATATAAAATTTTCTATATACTAACTACATAGCTCCTACTCATGAAATCATCATCACTACCAAATATGGTGTCATTTGCATAGAAAAAATGATCTACATGTTACCTTTTCTAATATTAATTAAATATTGCTTTCAATAGTACCTCCTTTGAAACATTGTTGTTGAAAACTTCTATCCAATCTGGAATACCATGCCTTGGCATCTTATTTCAAGCCATAGAATGCTTTATTTAGTATGAACACATAATTTTTTCTTCCGCCATTCCAAATCCCTCTAGCTACTCAACATAACATTCTTCTTTAATTTCCCCTTTCAAGAATGTTGACTTCACATATATTTTATAATCCTTGAATCCTTTGAAGTAAGAAATGGAAAGAAACATTATGATAGCTTCAATTGAGGCTACTGGAGAAAATGTTTCATCAAAATCTATGCGTTCAACATGCATATATCCTTTACATGCAAGTCTTACTCACAACCTGTCTATCCTCATTGAGTTTGATTACATAGACCCATTTGGTTCCAATCAAATTTTTACCTTCAGGTCTTTGAACATATTACCTAGTCACATTCTTTTCAATTTGATCTAGCTCCTCATTCATAGGTTTCATATAATTCTCATTGTGGCTAGCTTGAGAAACGTTTTGGGGCTCTACAAGAGATGAAAGGGATATGTTTTCTTTATTTCATGCATTGACAAGATTTCTTCTAGTTTGAACTCTTGAATCATTCTCTACTATAATTTGATTGTCTAACTTATTCTTTTGTATCAATCTAGATGGAGCGTTAATGTGCAAAGGATCATCTTCTTCACTTCAATCTCCTTCATATTCTTGATCCTCATGTTCTTCTGATGTTGATTCTTAGAACATAACATGATGAGCCTGGGCTTGGGGGAAGAAATTCATTATGGGGAAGTTATTCATCTACTTTCACATCAATGCATTAAATGAATTCTCAATTTATTTTGTTATAGCACAAGTAACCCTTTCTTTAATAGGCATCTCCTAAGAATATTCCTTCATTGGCTCTGGATTCAAACTTCCCAAATTTTTATTCATTCACTTTGATGAAGCATTTGCTTCCAAAATTTTTGAAATTTCTAATTTTGGTTGGTCTTCCTTTCTGTAATGTGTAAGGTGTTTAGTGTTATTTGACCTTATTTAAGTGATGTTCAAGATATGTATTGTTATATTTATTCCCTCCCTTCCCCAAAAAAAAATAATTTCGCAGTTGGGCTTCAAAAGGGAGATCTATTGCCATATGTTGGATTATTCTATTCTTTATTTCAACCACACCATCCTATTGAGGTGTTCTTGTGATAGTTAGGTTCCTTTTAATTTCATGATGTTCAAAAAAATGATTAAATTCATGGGAGGTAAATTCTCCTCCTCCATCAGTCCTTAGACATTTAATTTTCAAATCCATTTTGTTTTTGATAAGGGCCTTGAAAGCCTTAAATTTTTCAAAAGATTTTTATTTTATTTTAAGAAAACCAACCCAAGTCATTATCATGAAATCATCTACAAATAACATGAAAATACCTTTCTGCCTTCAGATTTCACATCCTGGCTAGTCCACATAGATCTGTATGAATTATTTTCAATCACCTAGATGTTGAATAATTTTTTTAAAGAAGACTCTAGTTTGTTTCCAAAATTGACATGATTTGTAGATCACATTGTGAGGCTTTGAGATTCTATGCATGTCCCTAATAGGTTGTTCTCTATGTAAATTTTACCATATTATCAAAACTGATATGTTCCAACCTTTTGTGCCAGAACCAACTTTCATCTATCCTTCCAGTAAAACATTTTTCAATCTCAGATCCATCAAGGATGTATACATTTCCTTTGATCTTGTTATGTTTTGCTATTAATTTACTAGAGTCTGAATTTCTGATTTCACATCTCTTAGATTTGAATGTGAGATCATACCCTTGATCACACATTTAAGTGACAATTGAGAGATTATGTTTCAATCCTTCCCATACAAGACATATTAGGCTTTAGTACTTCCATTAGGAAACAAGATAATTCCTTTTTGGTGATTCTTTCAAATGCATTATTTCAAGGAATTACCTTACCTCCATCTATCTCCATGATTTTGATGAACTTGCTTTGACCACCTATCATGTCTCTTGAGAAATCGCTATCGACATACAATTTACTTTCCTATATTTTAGCATACAACATGATACCACACCTTTTTTCTTCCTTCCTTCATACATTTGATTTAGGGAGGAAATATTCCTCCCCTTGATTGATTTCGCAATCCCGAGCCTTGTGTCCAAAATTATGACATATAAAAAATTTAACATGACTTTGAAGAGGGTAAAAATAGTTTCTACTATTTACAACATACATGCTTCTAGAGAATTTTCTTGAGTAGTCATTCTTCAGAAATCCATTTCTTTCATATATAATACAACTAACTTCCTTATGACCAAATTTATAACATATATAATAATATTCATAAAATAATGTGTGATACTTGGATGATTGCTCCCTGATGTTGATTTTTACTTTATTTCCTTCTGTCTTATAATGAAAATGATTCAAAATATTTCTATTGATAATTTTCTTTTTGTATCTGATTCTTTTCCATGGCGGGTAATTTCTTCCTCCTTTCTTAGTTGTTTCGACAAAATTTCATTCATACTTTTGGATTCTCCAAATCAATTTTCAAAAGCATGATGGAATTTGCATCTATACCTATATTTTATTCTTTAGATTTTGTTTCCATAATTCCTTGGATCAACCTTAGGCCAGTTAATTGTTCCTAAATGACCATTCTCTCACACCACTTGTTAGACCAAATATTACATTGAGAGGGGGAGAATAATGAGTGTAATGGTAAATTCATCGTTTCAAAATATTTCATCAATAATTGAATATATAAGAGTGCATCAATAAATAACATACATCATGATCATGAATAGAACTTTTCATCAAGTAACAATCATCACATTAACACATGAGAACACCAACTTTTACATGGAAACCCCTGTGGGAGAAAACTTGAAACTATTTTTTTCTTCTTCAATTTGATTACATAGATTTGCAAGCATGAACCTGCTAGAGGTAACCTAATGCAGGAGCATTAGAGCTTCCAAGTCGTAAAGTTTTTTGGAGACAAAGCTCCAAACCGAGTTTCAACATGGAAAAGAAACTTATTTGATTATTGTAAACACTTTTAATTTCTTTACTTCTTAAGGAACTATAGATAGAGATAACATTTAGTAGATAAGATTTTTACGAAGAAAATCTTCCTTTCAGGCATGAAAAAATTAGGAAATAAATCATAGGAGAAAAAATCTTGGTAGTAATTAGTAGGCTGTTAGGATAAGAAAATTTTAGAAATATTAGAAACTATTGGGGTGCTTTTAGGATTTAGAAAATCTATGGATATGCAAGATTTTCTCAATAAGGCAAAAGCGAGTCTTCCTTGAAAAACATGAGCAATTTGTGGATTGATTTATGTATATGGGAATATTTATTTAGTTTGTATATGTTATTATAAATATTGTAATCCTAAGGGGAAAACTAATTTCCAAATGAATGTGAGATAGCCAAGAGAGGAATTAATACTTTTGAAATTTTATGGACATGATTTTATTAATGAAAGGAATTTTCATTATGTTCATAAATTGTCTAGTGTATCTATGTGATTGATAATAGTTCTAATATGTCCATGCTTTAGAATTCACTGTAAGTGAAGTAGAATTTTTTATATGAAATATTTTTGGAGAAAAAATTAAGGGCTTCATGATGAAGTGATTTTTGTCTGATCTAGAGAAGGCGAATTTGTAGGAAGAGGTGAATTTTCCTGAATCAAAGTGGTACCAGAGCAGGAGATATGGACAGAACATAATAATTTTACACTACACTATGGAGAAAAATTAGAACAAGATTAAAACAACCACAGGTAAATTGATTTTGGGTTTTTTTATAATTTATGAATATTGATGACAGGCAGTAACGATTTAGGAGGAGGTGGTGAGAATTATGATGGATAGCACATCTACGATGGAGGAAAAGGAGTTACTACATAAACCTAAAGAGTAAGGTGTGCTTGAAAGGAGTTCCAGAAGAGGGAACTAGAAATGCCAACAATCCTATCTTAGAGGATATAGCTTGGTGAGTTGTGTGTAGCAAGAAGGAGACATGATACTGTAAAGGTTATTTGCAGTTCTTAGTGGGTAGTGGGAAGCTCATGAAAGGGGAACATGAAGATGTCTACGAGAATTCATTTGAAACATTAAGAGGGAATTCATAGAGATTCCAAAGTATTGGCATGAGGAAGATGAGTGATGAAGAGTTTGAGAAGAAACTCATTGAGGTGAAGGAATGGTTGAATGTGCTTATGGAGCTCCTACAACAAGATGAGGAGAAATATAGAAGCTGATGAATATGACGAAAATGGTCAAATGGCATATTGAGAAGTTATTTGCAAGAAAGTTGATACAAAAACAAATATATAAGTTAAAGGAAGAACTCAGAGCAGCTGAGCATGAGGAGGAAATTCAGATATGTGAACTTAAGCAAGGAGAAAATCTTATAAAGGATGGAGATGATGATGATGGAGATTTTGTGTTCAAGACATAAAATGAGGCTAAGGAGCCTTATGTTTGTAAAAATGATGATTTGTGTGTGATTACAAGTTTTGAAACTGGTGAAGAAGAACCCTTTGAAGTTGTCATGAAGATATGGGAATTGAAGGAGAACATAATCCAAATTTTGTTCTAAGCAAAGATGAAGAGAAATACTTAAATGCAATTCTTGTAAAGGGTGATGAAGAATCACAACCAGAGGCAGAAATGATTCATATTTCTCAAACTAATTATGTGTATGTAGGTGAAGTAGAATGTGAGGATGGAAAACTTCCAAAATTTGTTATGAAGGAGGATGCATTAAATCCCAAGGTTGAATAATTTACCAACAACATGGGAACAGAGTTCAAGAAACAGATTGAAACAAAACAAGAAGTACAAGTTGAAATTTCACAAGCATGTGAAGAAATAAGTGAGATTGAAGGTATACTTGTTTGGTTACATACTTTTGTTTTGATTGTTTTGTTGGTTGGGAAAGATCTATTTGAAATGGTGAGAAACAACATGGTGAAAAAAACTAGTTTGCAGCAAGGAAAGTAGAAGGAATAATAATGTTGGAATTCAAGATGTTGTAGTAGCAACAATACGAAAACAGGACAAAGTCGATGATTAACAAAAAAACTATGTATGGGATACAGGAGGATGTCAACAACAAAAAATCATGGTTATGAGACCATGAAATCTTTTCTGTCTTAGGAGTTTGATGCAGGAGCATTACAGCTTCTAAGTCATCAAGTTTTTTGGAGACATAGTTCCAGACCGTGTTTCAACATGGAAAAGGAATGTTATTTCCTTATTTTAAATAATTTTAATTTCTTTATTTCTTAAATAACTATAGATAGAGATAAGATTTAGTAGATAAGATTTTTAAGAAGAAAATATTCCTTTTAGGCGTGAAAAATTTAGGAAATAAATGATAGGAGAAAAAAACTTGGTAGCAATTAGCAAGCTGTCAGGATAAGAAAATTTTAGAAATATTAGAAACTATTGGGGTGATTTTAGGATTTAGAAAATCTATGGATAGGAAATATTTGTCAATAAGGAGAAAACAAGTCTACCTTGAAAAACATGAGTGATTTGTTCATTGATTTATGGATTTAGGAAGATTTATTTAGTTGGTATATGTTATTATAAATATTGTAAGCCTAAGGGGAAAATAATTTCCAAATGAATGTGAGATCATGCCAAGAGAGGAATGAATACTTTTGTAATTTTATGGACATGATTTTATTAATGAAGGGAAATTTCATTATGTTCATAAATTGTTTGGTATATCTATGTGACTGATAATAGTTCTAATATGTGCATTCTTTAGAATTCATTGTAATTGAGGTAGAATTTTTTATATGAAATATTTTTTTAGAGCAAATTAAGGGCTTCATGATGAAGTGATTTGTTGTGTGATTTAGAGAAGGTTAATTTATAGGAAGAGGTGAATTTTCCTGCACCAGACCCACCCACAAAAGAATATTTGTAGGCACCAACCTTGGTGGAGCAACCCACATCCTTCTTAAACCTTGTGTGGAGAAATTTTCAACATATTTGGAACTCGATCCATGAGTGCAAATCATAACCAAATCAAATTTCCTTTCATTCACATACTCATATTGACAATAATCGTGACCTCCCTAGACTTGTCATCTATTTACAACTTCCCTTTTTCAAATTACAAAAGGATCCAACCAAAAAAAAAAATCAAAAATCAATTTGCACTCAATTCAACCTACAAAACATAAAAAGATTAATTATTCTACAAAATGGTTCTTTCTATCACACATTCTACAAAATGCAGAAATTCTAGAAATCATTCTATAAAAGACTCACCTTTGGTTTGCTTCATCATTCTAAAAAATGGATCTCCATGTGTGGGTAAAAATAGCAACAAAAAAATTATTCAACCTTTTTCCTGGGCTCAAACCCTCCACCTCATAGGAGCACCACTACATTGCACTAATTGTGCTACAACACACTTCGTACAAGACCGAAACACAATTTCAATTTCAAGCACTTAATTCAACCTACAAAACATAAAAAGATTTCTTATTCTACAAAATGATTCTTTCTAGATCACATTCTACAAAATGCACAAATTCTAGCAATCATTCTATAAAAGACTCACATTTGGTTTGCTTCATCATTCTAAAAATTTGATTTCCATGTGTGGGTATAAATAATAACAAAAAAATTATTCAACCTTTTGCATGGGCTCAAACCCTCCACCTTGTATGGGTGCCACTATAAATTTCACTGACCATGCTACAACACACTTCGTACAAGACCAAAAGACATTTTCAATTTGAACTTACCCAAAGATCCTTACGTGATCGATATTTTTCATGCTCATCACATCAAGGGCCAAAAAACTATTGAATTTGTCTACATTCTCCACATCAAAACCAACAGCTACATTTTTCAACCAATCAAAATTTTTGTGATTCCCATATCACAACTAGTGCCATGTATACTGACAAACCATATAATTGTTTACATTCTCCATGTCAAAACCAACCAAATATTTGCACTCTCCACATCAAGAACAGGACCTAAGACTGCTAACAACCAACCATGTTGTTTGCACTATCCCTATCAAGCTAATCAAAATGTTTTCATTCTCCACGTTAGGATTATGAACTAGGACTACCAACAAACCAATCAAGCTTTTTGTGCTCTAGACGTCAAACCAATCAAAATGTGATGTCTTTCAATTAGGAGCTATGTGTCATAATTTATACATGAACATGAGCCCCCTTTAAGGGAATGAGACAACATTTGAAGGTGCCTCATGGTACCACATTATATGACCTAGATCTGGGGGCATTATATGCCCTAATGTTGATGTCAACATGATGCCATACCTTCCATGTGGCACACTCTAAGTGATGCCGTGTATCACTAATATTTTTCCTCATTAGTCAGCTAAAAATGCCATATCAGCATGCCATATGCCATCATGATGGGATGCCACATCATCCTTGTTTTACCATGTCATAATCACCTACCACGCCATCCTTCACGATGACATCATCATTTTAGGCCAACCACAAATCCCCATGTGTCATTATCGTCACTTTTCCTTACATGATTTTCCAATTCAATATCCATGACGGGGTTGCCACATCATAATAGTATGTGCAAGAGGGTCCATGTGGCATCCAATTGAGGGTTCTAACAAACTATTTCCACTTGACACTATGAAATTGTGCTAGCATGGATGGGGTGGCCCTCATTAAAATTTAGACATATTGATGATTCATTTATTGTTAACGAGAATTTCAACAACCAAATTCTCTAGAATATGCTCAAAATTTAACAGACTAAATTGTACACAATTTTATATGATATCCACCATAGATTTCTCCAAAAGATCATATATATGTTGTGAATATGCTTGATGTTTAACAAATTTGGTTTTTTTATCCTCACTATAGTTGTCAAGTTCAAATGATCACAACTTCTCATCCGAGAGAATTTTTTTTCAGGTATGATATATCAATGGAAAGGACTCAAAGAGGATTATATAACCACATAATCCATAGATTCATTTGAGCAACACAACTTCAACAAAAAGTCAATAAAATTTGAGCCACTTTGGCTTCATTTTTGTAAGAGATTAGATAATCAGACTGCCTTCTTTGATTTATGAATAAAATTGTTGCTTCTTTAGAATTCCCCTTTGATATCAATGGAACTGGTTGTCATCAATGGTAACATTATGTCCAATAATTTATAGTTTATATTATTCGAGACAAAGGGGCATTCCGCTCACTTATAGTAGACCCGCTCTAAATTCTACAATGTTTCCTTTAATAGGAATAAGTGACTACAAAGCCTCTCCCTCCTTTTTCTACACCTTTTAAAATGAAGGAGCTTCTATAATTATTTTACCCTCCTTGACTTATAAAGTTATTGGTTCTTCAAAGCTTGTGATAGTTTCTAATCAATTCTTGTCTTTAATAGAATACCTAGTGAATTTTTCAGGTTTATTCCTCAGTTGATTATCACATTAGATGAGAAGACCATATTGGTCAATATGGTGGGGGTAGATGGTCCACTAGACTTCAATATGCTCCTTGGGCATGATTGTATCTATGTTATAAATGTTGTGGCATCTACACTTTTTAGATTAATGAATTGTCATCAAAATCATTATCTTAATTTGTTTGTTTTCCAAGATACCACTTTATATGTTCCTAGTATTCAAGTAGACTTTACCCTGTCACAAGTGAATTATGTGGCATCATATACCTATAGTTCAATTTCTTTGAGAACAATAATTTATGACACATTTTCCTTCTTGATACATTGTCCCATCAATTGATTTAGTGAAATCTCCTATGGGGGCATGGGAACCCTTAATTCCCCTTGTTGGCCTGAGGGGTTGTGATGTTCCTTTTGAGTTTGATCTTATGATTTATAGTTCTTAAAGCTTATTATTAATGATTCTTTGTTGATAAATCCACCAATATTGATTGGACTTTCCATCATTAGATGGAATATGATAAGTTAACTTCACCCATTTGGGTCAGTCACCCTTCCAACTCATGATTTCTTGGATGATGAATTTCCTTCACGGGAGGATTTCCTTGAATCCATCACTATGGTTGATAAACCATGGGAAGACGTGTTTTACTGATCATATTCTCCTCTTTAACTATAATATTTAGGTTTTGGTTACCAAAGGAATCATTAGCCTAAGCCTCACAAGGGGCTTCACTTGGAAAACTACAATGCATAGGCGATAGGTTCCATGCTTCTTTGTAACATGGTGCATATAAAAGGTCTTTTGTTTTGAGGTCTTTTATTCCAAAACATTTGATACTTTATAAGAAAATATATTGTATTTACTATTTATAGCATAATGTTTTCAATTATACATATAAGACTTCAAACATATTTTCTTTCGTATCTTCTAGGTTGATCCACTTTGACAGGTAACAGTTCTCAAAGTTGGCATAGAGGTTAGGTTCACCACCTTATATTGTGCATTATCAGTTTCCTTTTCCATTCTTTCCCTAATATCCAACCAACTAATTGTAATGTGAAACCTTTCTTATTTTTCGGAAGTGTCATATTTTTTGTGGTAGAGCTTACCTTTTGATGGGTGTTGTGTATAATACCTTACTTCTAATTGGCACCCACGAGACTTTGAATTCATATGCTTGGGATCCCTATTTAGTCTAGCCATGAATTTTTAAGGAAACCTTATTATTTCCTCTTAAATCTTGTTCTAAACATTTCCCAAGCAACTCCAACTATTGAGTTGTATTATTTCATTACATCTAACCACTTGTTCTTTGAAGCCTAACATAGGTTTCAACTTTCTCTTTCATAACTTGCGACTTTTGCAATCTTTTTAGTTACTAACCTCGCATCCTTTTCTTTCAAAACTTGACACTTTTATTCTTGGAGGAGACATTCACCAAATTTCATTATCCTACATACCTTTCTTGCATTGAGCATAGGTATGTTTGAAGCACCAAAACTAGTATGCTTACCAACGACACTTGTTTTCTACATTATATTAAAGCATTATTACATTCATTTTCAGGAATTTTACAGTACAAAAAATATAAAAAATCAAATTTGATAAAAAATGGGTCGAAAGGAAATTATTTTTTAGTTTAATACCTAAAACACTCACCATTCATGTCAATCTTAAAGAAAGCACCAAGTTATGAGTCTTTCTCTCATTGGGTTGGATTATAGTATGACCTTGCAAGCAATTTTATTTTATTTTTAGTTTGTTTCACTCCTTTGATTGGCTAACCATCAAATCATATGGAGGTTTGTTGACACATCCTATATTGTAGAGTTATATCATTATTCACTCTTGCATATATGCTACCTAGGTCACCATTATTTCATACTTATTTTCTAGGGAAGTTAACTATATGTCAACCATTATACAGTTACCTCTTGACTCATTATATCAACCTTCCCATTTGTCAAGTCACTTTTAATATCAATGAGTATGTTTTTCATATACCCATTTTGTTATTGCCTTCTTATTGACATATTTTCGTTCATCGACTATGACAAAATACTCTAAGATTTTGACAAAATGTAGCACTATTTCCCTATTTTCATCATTGATGCTTAAGCTTGTGCTTAGTAGTGACATACATTATTTAACATTGACTAAGTGGTTTCCCGTATGTTCAATTTCAACACCCTTATTTACACATTTTTATTCACCCAATACCTTAGGTTCCATTTTCATCAGTTTTTGATTTCCCCATCACTCAACATCTTTAATTGTTAGTCATTTCTTAGAGATTTTCTTTTATGTGCTATTCCATTTGGAGCATGCAAGGAATGTAATTAGTGGTGGTCCTTACAATTCTTCATCAATGTCCTTCCAAATTATTGACCTTATAGCTTCACTCATGTTGGTTCAGGGGGGATGCCTCAATGCACTCATTCTGTCATATATTTTCCCATTTAACTCAACTAATTTACTTTAGGAATCAAATCTGGAGTCTCATTTAGTACCTTGTCACTTGTAGTCATTAGCGGCAAATTCCCTCACTGTTGATAGTCGAAATACATAAATTTACCCTAATCAACAATGGTTTGTGTCATGTTAATTAATGGTATATATGAATGGCCCATTTGGGAGGACATACCCATACCCATATTCATGTTTTTGTGAATTTCATAAACATAACAACATTTCTAACTAGCTCTAGTTGATCCGAATTTACAAAATGAATGAAATGGTATATAACTAGGAGGAGGACATGCCTATATGGACATTTATGGAAATATAGTATGTCCATGAAAAATACAGTATGTCTAGCCAGGAGGAGGCCATATCCATATGGAGATTCATGTTTTGGTCCATTGTTTGATGCACTCTTCCTAAGCTCACTTAATAACATATTCCTAGTATTTTATAAGGTATTTCAACCATTACATTCCCTTTTGACCTCACACATTAGGAGACACATTAGGGGAATTTTTAGGTCTAAAATGGGCCTCCTAAGAAAAATGTACAACCAAAATAAACTTATAAGAACCAATAGGATTCAAGATGATGATGTCAACCATGGGCGATGATTCACCATTTTTGGAGTAAATAAGTAAAAAGATTAGAAAATAATAAAATAATAAAACTACTTTTTCAGCTCGTATTTTCAACTTATCTCCCTAAGGTTTTACTAAAATTTCGAGTAAGAGTACTTGTTGGTTGCAAAATTTAATCTGTCATCCAAAGAGTACCCATGTTGCATACTTTTGATGGACCCTGCTACACGAAAAAACGAGATTACAATAATTTTTTTCATCTATTTCTCATTTTTCGTGTAATAGGGTCCATCGAACATATGCAACATGGGTATTCCTTGGATGAGGAATCAAATTTTGCATCCAATGAGTTTTTCCGCTCGAAATTTGAGTAAATCGATAGGGAGATAATTTGAAAATATGAGTTGAAAAAATAAATATTTCTTTTTTTCCTCTAAACTTTGATGATGTAATATAATGTTATTTTATTATTTACACTATTATTTTATAATTTCCTTAGGAGGCCCAATTTAGTCCTCAAAATTCCCCTAACATCTATGATAACATATTTGGCCACACTCGCTATAAGGTTCATGTTTTGGCTTGATGGTTAACATCCCCTTATTCTTGCTCTCTCTCTCTCTCTATCTCTCTCTCTCTCTCTCTCTCTCTCTCTCTATGCATACTCTAAGCATAGAATATATACACTAACATTATTCAAACAACCAGTGTATTCCTTCAATTTGTAGACACAAAAAAATGTGTTAAAAATGGTGTGTTTTGTGGGATGCTTTATGTGTTATATTGAGAGTATACCTCTTATATCTTATCACTAATGACCCAAAGTACATTGATTTGCTATCTAATGATGTCGTAGCTGGAGAAGGGGAGAGAATAACCTTATCTTTTTAATTTTCTTTCCTGGCCATATGTATATGATGTCTTGTGTTTTTAAGTAATCCTTCCAATAGGAAACCCATGTTCCTTTGCTTCTAGCATTAGAAAGAGACTCCTTCTCTTTCACTAACTGTGTGTCAAGGAGGAATACATTAAAGAGGATGTCTTTCAGGGCCTAGCGTAGAGGGACCTAAAATAAGGTCTCAATCAATTCCTACAACGAGGAACCAGGTCTTTCAAAGCTCTATATTGCTCGTAACTTTATTAATAATAAATAGATTTCATTTTGAACCAATTCAATATCCTTTAATATAGATTATGGTTATGAATTGTTCTTCTAATTTCTATCGTTGTGAGCACTTCTGTTTTCTTTAAATATGTTGTTGCCACATGTTATTGTTTATTTTTTAGTGCAAATTCTTAAGGAAATTCTCAAAGTAAGAAGATTTGGTTATCAGAGTAAGAAGATTTGGTTAGTGGATGTACTCCAACCTTTGATTAACCTACTCAAAAGTATGCAGAATGAGTATTCATTACATGTCGAATCTAAATTTATGTTGAATGACTTCCCACACCTTAAATTTGAGTAAGATTATTAGGAAATAAGTTGAAAATGTAATAAAAAAATAGTTTTCTATCTTTTCCTATAAAAAATCAAAGCTATTATTTTGTTATTTTTACATTATTTTATCAGTTTCCTTATATGTCCCATTAAATTCCTCAAAATTCTCATAACATTAGCTAGGGGAATTGTCAAGGCTTAAAAATTCCATCATTTAATATCTTTCCCTACTATATTTTTCCACGATGAAATATGTGGATGTGATTATAGGAATCTCAAATAATATCTTTTGAGAAGTCAATGGACCAATACAAGGAGTAGAATAGTGTATCCCATTACTCGAGTTAGGAGTGGATGAAGGCCCAACGACTATAGAAATCAGAATATACATACAAACGATGGACAAGTGAGGGCATAATCCCAATCCATTGATAAAAAATGGAGAGATGTAGATACCCCTAGTTCTAGAAGCAATGCTAGTGCCGCTTACATTGGATATCATAAAAGAAGGAGAGAATGAGGGAGAGTCTTTATCTAAATCTCCAACAATGGATACAACCAATAGACCATCCCTCGGTAAAGGATTAATGTTGAGACCCTAAGTATCTAAGATATCCTTAGCCTTAAATTGATTTAAACTATCTTGCAAACCTAATGGAATCAGATTTAAGATAGGGATGTGATTTATAATATCATGAAGAAACCCTTGAGATTCAAGTTCGTCCTCTGATGGTGATCCCTTCGGGGGAGAATTTACTTCCTGTGTATTCATTCTAGCTAGTTCCAATTGGTCTGAATTCATGAAAGAAATGAAATGGTATATAAATTTGTAATTAGAATGTAAAGATATAGTTAAGCTTCTATTAATAAATGGAAAATGTTGAAATTGTATACATATAAAATGAAAAAGAAACTAGCTCAAATAGTGATAGCTTATCTTTGAGAAGAGATGTGGTGGCTACGCACCTTTGCCAAATTGTCTTACAATGAGGCTCGAGGACCCTTTTATCATAAATAAGAAATTTGTAATCCCTAAACATCCCAAAATCTAACCCTAGGAGATGAAGCAACAAGATGCTTATGGCCCGTGATAGGGTAAGTTGGAACATCAAATTTTGGTGTTCATAACTTTGGCATAACACCATTTGGGGTGATGAGTAGCCCATTGGAATGATCTAATTGAGAAGTAGATTTTTCGGCTAGACTCAGTTTATGAATGTTAAGTGCCTCTTTGCCCAAAAACACTATTTAGGGCCTCAAAATGGTCCCAAAAGTTCAGGATAGAAAGAAACTATATAAAAACTGCCAGAATAGAAAATTACGTTGGGAGCCAATGAAATAGATGGGTTGCTAGTTGACTGATCAACTCAACCATGTTATCTTATTTTCTAGTCTAGTGATTTACTTCAACTTTGCTTTTGATAACGATTGAGAGAAGCACAATTTCAAGGGAAGCATCCCTTTGATTTACTTCAACTTTGCTTTTGATAATGAATGAGAGAAGCATAATTTCAAGGGAAGCATCCCTTTGTCATTGATTTCAAATATGGAGAGTTGCAAAAAGGGGGGAAACTATTTCCATTCCTAATTAGTTATGTGTTTTGTTACAAGATTGTGATTAATGACGAATGCATAGATTATTTTTTTCCGAAGAAAAAAGCCGAACTTTTTTATTAGTAAAATAAAAAAGTTACAATCAGATGAGTGAACATTCAGCAGAGTTCTGCTTGAGGCAGAGAGATAACAATCCTCCTCTGTGATGCCATCAAACATGTCTTTAACAAAGAACTAAAAAGTTCTCCTGAACTTGGCCTGAACAGCCTTACCAAAATATAGTCAAAATTGTCTCAGTGTATCTGAGTCTCCTTTTTTAAAGGAAAACAACCCTTTGAGTATGCATAATAACAAAGATGTCTCTCGTGCTTCTTCATATTGTAAAAAGATGAACAGAAAAAGGAAAAAACACAAAGCTTTCATATGCTGCCAGTGCCAGATAAAAGTCCATTTGTACCTGGAGCATATACAAACATATTCAAAAAAGAATTATGTGTAGGGGGGAAGATCGGACACACGGATCTGGTCCTGAACCTGCTCTGTTATCCTCCATGAACCCAAAACCTGTTGTAAACCTGCTTTAGAATACCTGTCTGCCTCTTCATTTTTGTCCCTGTAAATATGTTCAATGGAGAATACATTAAAATAAAACTTTAGATTTTGAATTTCTTCTAACAGTGGCATCAACATATAATTCCGGCATCTATATTTCCCATTTACCCACTTTACAACATTTAAAGAATCTCCAAAAATCTGAACTGTGAGGATATTTCTATGAATGAGCCAACAAAGGAGAAGTTTTAAGGCTGATAATTCTGCAAAATTGTTTGTGCCCATCCCAAGACCCACTGAGGCTTTTAGCGAGTGTAAGGGACTTAGATGAATAATAATTCCGGCTCCAGTGGAGTTGTTTTGGGCTGCCCCGTCAAAGAAAGCCCAGGGGATGCCTTCTCTGATAAGGATTTCCTTCCGCTGGTTCAAGGTTGAAGGACCTTCCGGCTCAGGAATGCTGGCAAGAATGGCTGAACTTTGTATTGCAATTACTTCCGCTGGAGTGGCTTTATCTTTAAAGATGCTTCGATTCCGGGCAATCCAAATGCCCCAGCAAAGTATAGGAGGGAGGTTCCTCAGGTTCTTCTCAGGGTAGTGGGTCCACCAGTATTCCCAAGCAGAAGAGAGGTCTTCCCCTTCCCATCTTACGTTAATGTTCAATAGCTTTTTTGTTTCATCCCAGACTTGTCTTGTAAAGGAGCAGGCCAAAAATAAGTGAGGGATGGATTCAGAGGCTGCAAAACATAATGGGCATCTACTCGGTCCCTGCTTGAAGCGAGCTTGAAGAATTTCCCAAGAAGGAATCTTGTTTTTTAAGGCACACCAGAGAAAGATTCTGGCTTTTTTGGGGCACTTCAGTTTAAACAAAAGCTTTGCCCACCAAGCAGGAGGATCCCATCCCTTTCTCTTCATCAGGAAGTTATAACCAGCCTTTGGGGAGTAGTGACCTGACTCAGCATGAGCCCAAACCAGGGAGTCTGGTTTGTCCTTTAATCTGACATTTGATCGTTTGAGTTCCTGAATGAAACCCCGCCACTCGATTCTCCAAATGGGATCAATGCCCAGGTCCTCTTCTGATTTCCATGCCTGTCCCCAGATGGAAGATAGCTCCATGTTTGCTATCTGATTTAAACTTTTGATTCCTTTTGCGTCTAGATGAGCGAGAAGACCAGGTGATAAGGCAAAAAGGTCGTTGCACCCTACCCACGGATCCTTGCCAATCCGCAGATTTTCTCCATTCCCCACCTGCCATGCTAAACCTTGTTCAATTATTTTAAAAGCCTCTGTAGTGGCCTTCCAAATAACAGAGCAGTTTCTACCTTTTTTGTTTGGACTCCTAATCCAGTCTTCAAGCGGAACTGGATCAATATATTTTCTTTTGACAACTCTAGTCCAAAGGTTCTCCGCATTTATAATTCGCCATCCTGATTTTGCTGCCAAAGATTGACTGAAATCAACGAGATGCTTAACTCCCCAACCTCCCCACTCCTTTGGTCTAGCAATCTTATCCCAAGCTACCCAGGGAAGCACTGAGTCCTCCTTAGATCCAGACCACAGAAATCTGCTACATATCTGCTTGATTTTATGAAGGATCCCTTTGGGAATCCAAGTCAGAGCAGCCCAAAAAACCGGAATGGCCTGAAGAACAGAATTTACCAGAGTCAGTCTTCCAGCCCTTGATAACCACTTGAAGCTCCAATGGGATATCCTTTGTTCAATTTTTGCCACCAACCAATTCCAATCCTGCTTTCGGTATGAAGACGGTTTTAGCCAAAACCCAAGATACTTGAAAGGTCGTTCCATATTGCAGATTTCAAAAGGCAAGTAGGATGTGATCAAAGTCTCCTCTTGCCTGTTGAAGCCTTCCATGATTAAATGAGACTTCCTGGGATTGATTTGAAGCCCTGTAGCTTTCAGAAACAGATCAAGAATGTCTTTAAGCTCTTTTATTTCATTTATATTCCCATTTGTGAATAGTAAAATATCATCAACAAATAGGAGATGAGTTATGAAAAAATTTACAGCAACTTCCAAACCTGTGATCAAACCTGATCTCTTGGCTTTTGAAATCAATCTACTGAGTCCTTCAGCAGCCAGGAGGAAGAGTAAAGGAGAAAGAGGGCATCCTTGTCTCAAACCTCGTTGGCTTTTGAAAAATTGGGAGGCAGCCCCATTTATCAAAACAACAAAACTTACATTTGAAATGCACCCCATGATCCAATTTATAAACTCCACCTTAAAACCAAGGTGAGTCAATAATAGTCTGAGATACGACCAGCTGATCCTGTCATAGGCTTTGGAAAGATCAATTTTTAGCACCGCCCCTTTCTTTTTTGCTTGTCTGATACTGTGGATGGTTTCCTGGGCCACCCCTATAGCTTCATGAATTTGCCGACCGTCCAGGAAGCCAAATTGTTCATTGGAAATACATACAGATAGAATAGGTTTCAGGCGAACCGCAATGATTTTTGCTATAATCTTGTATATAGTATTGCAAAGAGAAATAGGTCTGAAATCTTCAAAAGATTCCGGGTCCTCTTTTTTCGGGATGAGGGCAATGAAAGTTGAATTAAAAGGGCCATAGATTTCTCCTTTCTTCCTTGACTCCTCCACAACTTCTGTAAGCTCTTCTCCAATAGATTCAAAAAAGTGAGAAAACAGCTCTATGGTCCAGCCATCCGGTCCCGGGCTTTTGTCTTTTGGCATTGATTTTATAATACATTCTACTTCCTCCTTATTCACTTCCCTAAAGAGATTTTCGGCTTCCTCCCCCTCCACGAACCGAGGGAAAGCTTGGGCTGTTCTGATAATTTCAGCTAATGAGATCCCCCCAGGGTCAGCAAAAAGGGATTGAAAGTGGTTCTTTCCCAAGTTTGATACAGCCTCAAAAGAAGAAACCTCCCTTCCTTCAGGGTCCTTCAACTTCCATATAGTATTTGCATTTTTCCGGCCCTTTGCATAATTATGGAAAAATTTAGTATTTTCATCCCCCGCTTTCAACCAAATAGCCCTACTTTTCAACCTCCACTCCTCTTCTCTGTCCAGCAGAATCTTTGCTCTACTTTTTTCTAAAGCCAGGATTCTTTCTTTCGACTCCTGGGATACATAAGCATCAGCTTCAGGATCTTCTAACACACTTAGGGCCTCGTCAATTTTGACCAGCTCCTCGTTTTGTTTTCGCCTTCTGGCTGAGGCCCATTCAATGGTTGCTCTCTTAAGCCTTTTTAAATTCTCCATAAAGTGAGCTCCTTTGTTTTCCGGAGGATTTGGGCCCGGATGCCTCCAGGTATTCCTGAAAAGCTGAAGAAAAGACTCCTCCTGAAGCCAAGTGGCATTGAATTTGAATGGTGAAGCCGGCTTTGGAGGGGGCTTTGAGAATTCAAGGAATATGGGAAAATGGTCCGAATTTCCCCCTTCACCCACCCATTGTCTGAACAGAGGAATATATGAAGCCAACGATTCATTGATGAGAAAGCGATCCAATCTCTTTGCAATTCTCTCCTCTCCCGTTCTTCTGTTTCTCCAAGTCGGTTTAGCCTTTATGATATTTACATCAATCAGATTATGAGTCTGAAGAGCTTTTGAGAAAAAATCTGACAAAGGGTCTTCCCTCGCAGAGGGCCCCCAAGCTTCAGCGATCCCCAAAGAGAAATTTAAATCTCCCCCTATTATCAGATTTTTGTTTTTTAACAGTTCTTTTGAAAGAAAGTCATTCCAAAAAGGGACCCTACCCTGACAGGGTCCATACACATTGATAAACAGAAAAGGCTGATCAAAATCAGGAGAAAGGATCTCCATACCTAGAACATGGGGCAGACCCCAGAAATTTAAAACCTTAAATCTTCCTTCCTTAAAACCAATAGCAAGACCGCCAGAGTGACCAGAAGCATCTAGTGCTGTGAATACCCAACCCGGAAAAAAAGAGCGAAGGATGGATTCGACTTCAGCACTTTTGCCCAGAGTTTCCTGGAGGAAGACTATATCCGGGTGAATGCATAGATTATTGCATAAATTGTTTTCATTGATTTCAAAGGCTTATATCATTCACATTATATATATGTAAGTATCCAAACATATTAAAAAGTGTACGCTTTTGAATAGGTGAAATCAAAATAAAAAGTGAAATTGTAGTTTCAAAACTATGGTTTAGGAAGCCCATGGCATTTTCACATACTCTTTTCCTATAGCATTTGGAAAATTGAAATAAAAGGGAATTAATTATTTAATTATTAAATTTACTTTTTTAAAATTAACATGTATATTCATGAGGGGTTATGATAATGTATATAAGAAAAATGTAGGAAAGAAACGTTTTCTATAAAAATATCACAACATTATTCAATTTTATGTTGTATATCATTATGCATTTCTTAAAATAGGTTGATTCCACAAGTTTTCATGAGGAACTTAAGCATCCAACAATAGTATTGATTAGTATCCCACAAAAGAATTGATTTTGAGTTTATTTTAAAATATAAAGAATAAAACAATAACTCTCACCGCATGTCTATTTAAATTAATATTTGTACTTATGACATTTTACTTTAAGTGGGGCATTTTTATAATGATTATGAAACACAAAACCATATAAAACACATACCATGCTAATATTTAGAAATATGCTTGTACTTGCATCATTATATAGCTAAGTCAACCATAGAATTATCCAAATACACAATTGTCAATGGAAGTGCTTATATTCTAAAATCACTTTAAAAAATATCATGTTGAATGAAACATTTTTACTCAACTAAATAATCATGTAAGTAAAAAGATATTTGTAAATAAAGATTAAGCATTATAATTTTCTTTACCTTTCATAATCACTTAAAGTAAAATTTTGACTCAGGCAACGAATGAATATAAGTACATTTTCATAGACTCTATTTCTAATACAATATTTTCTTTTTAAATTTGCTAGACATTTTTGAGATAAAATAAAATATCATAATTAAAAAATAGTATTCTAAATAATTAAAATGTATTTAATATTAAATTAAAAATAAATATAATTAATAATTTATTAACAAATATACATTATAATTACATCGAAGGTGTTTCTATGATGGTTTTGGCTAAGCAGATTCAATTAATAGTAGAGGTTCCATTTCATTCTCTTCTATTCAATAACTTTTTACCATAAGACAAAACACAACAATTAGAAAGTTTCAAATTAATTGTACTTTTCTGGACCGGATTTCAATGAACGTCATTAATTTTTTTTTTATTCTAGTATATTCGGTTTCTCTAAGTATATACTCTTCGCTTGTGGAATTATGGAACGTAATGGAAGACAAAGAAAAGCAAAATAGAGAAATTGTAAGAGCTTTTTGCTTCCTTTCTGTCAAAATTCAATTTCCTTGAGCTTTCCCATGCATTATTTTGAGCTGACACCGTAGTTTTTTCTTTTAGAATTCTGATGTATATCCTGAAAGTTACACTGATATCCTGTTTAGAAAGTTAAGCTTTATAGCAATCTCTCTGTTTCTTTGTGTCTGTTAGTAATTTAAGCTTGATAACTCTTATTGATTTCTTCCCTGATTCTCTTTCAGATAGAAATTTAAGCTTTAAAGCTTTATAGATTTCTTCTCTATTTCTGGTGTTTGTTAAAAATTTAAGCTTTAAAGATTTATAGATTTCTTCTTTGTTTCTTATGTCTAATCTCATTCAACATGAGCTTCATCTGAGCCTCATCCTATGATTTCCGATGCTTGGGAGGCTTTACGGAGATCACTAGTTTACTTTCGAGGAATTCTATTGGAACTATTGCTTCTTTGGATAGTACCGAGGGTGCACTAAACGCTAATGAGGTATAATTCTTATTAAAATCCATTATGTTCCATCCCTTGCTGTATTTTGGTTCAAGACCAAAAGAATAAAATATTTCATGACTTAGTCTACCACAGAGGTTCCTTGTAAAAGGGCATGGATCCTTAAAATAATTCATCCTGCAAGAAAATTATCCTTTGATTTATATGCGACACATTTTGACCACTTTTCATATTCAATGTGAGAGAAAGATTGTATTTAGGCTATAAAAGTTGTATCAATATTTATGGAGTGGTTTCACATTGCTGTTTTTTACTTCCAAGTATTTGTAAAAGACGTTTTTCCAAGTGCTTTGGCATTCTTAATGAATGGCAAACCTAAGATCATCAAGAATTCCCTCTTGAGGACACTCTAACTTCAAGCATGGTGGGAGAAATGAGTGGATTGTTTCAAATTAGGAGAAGGATTTATGTATATGAGTTTTAAAGTATTCAATGATCCTATTCGTAATAGTGATACAACGATTACAAATTTTGGAGAAAGTGCAACAGGCAAAGTTTCTCCTGTAGATTCTGGATTTTGGTGGATTATTTTGCCGTGTGCCTATACAAAGTCTAATTTGGTGGATTATTTTCTTGTGTGCCTATAAAAAGTCTAATTTGGTGGATTATTTTGTTGTGTTCCTATACAAAGTCTAATGGAGATCATTTTTTATTAGGCATGCCTAACTGCCAGCGTGGAATGAGGCTTATTTTGACATTGTGCCTCTCTGAAGGCTTTGACACTTTTCCCACTCTCCTCTGTGCAGATGGATGTTGTATGATTGATCTCAGAATGGTTAGATTCTTCTCACCTTCAATATATTGGAGTTATCTTGTGAAATGTAGATTTTGCATTGAACTAAATGCAATGCAATAGTGTAGATGCATAATTGAATGATTGCATATCCCCTTTATTGTGTGGATCGCAACCTCCACTAGGCCCAAAGGCTGAATTCAGTTTAAATATATTTTAGAGTAAGAGGGCTCCTCTGCTCTTGAATTCCTCAAAACAAACTGTTTTTTCCAAATTTTGAGCAACAAGACAATATAAAATTGGAAAATTTGTTATCATGCATGCCCAATATGCCATAGATGTCAGTGGATTTTCCATCTCGATACTGAATACTTATTTTCAATCAAATGAAATCATGCCGCTGTTTCTTAACTATTAGACTCATTTTGGCAGGGTTTTGTGATTCCATCTACCGTTGCCTCTTGAAAACTAGAATGCATTCACTAGCTGCTAAAAATCCCTACATATTTGTAACTAGAACTTGGCATATATCCTAATCTTCATCTCAAAATAAGATTTTCAGAATTCATCAAGTATTTTTCCAGGCTTCTTATTTGTCGTTGGTGGATCGATTGTGGAGATTCACTCATCCTTCTCATGTTTTGGAATGAAAACAAATGATTATGTTAGTGATCGTATCAAGTATTTGTTGGAAAGGAAGAGAAGCTTAAACACAAATTTCACACACAAAACACACGAGCTTTGGCTCTTCTATTCATCACACAAAAACTTAATAATTACAATGAACCGAGTGAAGGGTATTTAAACCTTTTCAACTAGCAACTCACCTAAAATATCTTTACATGCAACCACACACTCAATTCATCCATCACTTAACTCGACTTGACTCGAATTGACTTAAGGCTTAGTTAACTAACTCTCTAATTTTAGCCAACTCCTCATGCGGGAGTAATTAGCTTATTTAACACTCCCCCTTAATTACAACCACTAAACTAAGATTGACTCATAACAACTCAAATGTGCTTGCTGGTCTAAGTCTCAGCTAGGCTTACAACACAAAATTTTCTTCTATGAAACTAAAACACAGATTTTTCTAATGACTTAGTAAATATATCATCCAATTGATCAGTGGTTTTACAAGGCTTCAAATGAGCTTCTCCATTTCTCACAAGTTCTCTAATAAAGTGATATCTGGTATAAATATGCTTGCTCCTTTGATGAAAGACACTATTCTTGGATAGTGCAATCATTCAGGTGTTGTCACAATATATTGTTGTTGATCCTTATTGTTTATGCTTGAGTCCATGAGATACTCTTCTTAACCGGATTGCTTGACATGTTGTTGATGTTGCTGCTACATATTCTTCTTCTACTAATGAAAGTGTCAGAATGACCTGCTTCTTAGATTCCCATGCTATCACACCTGAACCAAGATGCAACACATAACAAAAAGTTCTCTTCTTATCATCCAAACTACCTAAAAAATCATTGTCAGTGTATCCAATCAAATCCTTCTTTTTTGTGCTTGCATACATTATGCCACAATCTCTAGTTCCTGCTATGTATCTTAGAATTCTTTTTCCTACACTCCAATGTATGTATTTTGGAGTCTCCATAAATTTGGAAATCAAACTCACTCCTTGCATAATATCCAGTCCTATAGTTGTGAGATACATGAGGGTGAAAACCAATCTTTTGAATAAAGTTGGATTGAAATTTGATCCTTCATCATCCTTGCTTAACTTTTTACCTGTTGCAACTGGTGTAGGGACAGGTTTGCAAATCTCCATCCTGAATCTTTTCAGCAAATCTATAGCATATTTATTTTGGCAAATACAAGTTCCATTTTTTAGATTGCTCAATGCCTATGCCAAGAACATATTTCATAAGTCTAAGATTTGGCATCTCAAATTCTTTTAGCATGGCTGCTTTAAATTTATCCAATTCAAAATCACTTGTAAAAATCATGTCATCAACATATAAGAAAACAATAAAAAAAATTCCATGCTCATTTACCTTTGTGTATAAGGTAGGCTCAATGTTTCTTCTGCAAAATCAATTCTTGATCATGTAGCTGTCAATTATGCTATACCAAGCTCTAGGAGCTTGCCTAAGTCCATAGAGTGTTTTCTTCAACTTGTAAAATTTATCCTCTTTACCTTTAACTTCATATCTTGGAGGTTTGTTGCACATAAATTTCTTCTTCTAGATTCCATTCAAGAAGGTTGATTTCACATCCATCTGATATACTTTCCACTTGTTCTGAGTTCTTCTGGCTAGAACTGCTCTTATAGTGTCCAATTTAGCTACCGAAGAAAATGTTTATCCAAAGTCTATTCTCAGTTGCTGCGAGAATCCTTTTGCTACAAGTCGTGCTTTAAATCTGTCAATTTCACCTTTTTCATTCAACTTTGTCTTGAAAACCCACTTTACACCAATGAGATTTTTGTCCTTTGTAAAATCAACAAAATCCCATGTATTATTCTTTTCAATAGCTTCAATTTCTTCATCCCTCATTTACACCTAATTTTTATCTCTGATTGCTTCTTCAAACAAAGAAGGTTCGAATGACAATAATGTAAAATTTGAAATAACATCCAAATCATCATAAATATATTTTAGACTTCTCATCTTTCTCTTACCATTGCTTGATTCATCACCTAATTGATTACTGGGAGAATCTCGATCTGTTGATCTTCTTGAAGATACATGTTGCTCATAAAATCGTGGAGTCCTTGTTGGTGTGTCTCTGTTTGGTCTCTTCACCTGTGATTCTTGCAACTCATCTTCTGCTACATCATCTTCTTCCATCAATGGCACTTTTGCATCAAATGTTTTGTCTATAGTACCAATCCATGACTCTTGATCTTTGAACACAACATCTTTGCTAATTATGGTCTTATTGTTGACAAGGTTATACAATTTGTAAGCTTTTGATTGCTCAATATAACCAGTAAATTTGCAGTTTTTAATTTTATCATCCAATTTTCCTCTTCTCTCTTTAGGCACATGTGCATAAGCTACACGTCCAAATACTCTGAGATGAGATACGCTACAAGGCATACTTGACCATGATTTTTCTGATACTCTATTCATCACACTCCTTGTAAGAGATCCGTTGATAATATACATAGCACATGCAACTTCTTCTGCCTAATACTCATTAGACAAGTTTCAACATGCTTCTTACCATGTTCATAATTGTCCTGTTCTTTCTCTCTGCTACACCATTCTGCTCCAGTGTGTACCTGGTTGTAAATTGTCTTTTGATTCCATGTTGTTTGCAGTAATCATGGAATGCCTTTGAATCATATTCTCCACCACAATACGATTTTAATACCATGATATATCGATCACTTTGCTTCTCTTGTAAGGCTTTGAGTTCATTGAACTTTACAAAAGTTTCATAATTTTTCTTCAAGAAGTAAATCCAAGTCTTTCTACTATAGTCATAAGCTATGTAAACTTTGAAATGGGAACTGTAAACTCAAAACGGGAACTCTGGCCAAAAAACCCCTTAAAAAGATCAAAAACAGTGCTAAAAACGAAAAGTGTTGATGTTGGAATAACGCCTTTTTTCTAGGGTAAATTTTGAACATGTTTTAAAAATGGCGGTGAAAACCAATTTTTTGTGCAAAAATTGTCCAAAAAACACCCTCAAAACAAAAAGTATTGACGTTGGGATAACACTTTTTTTTTCTTTTTTTTTTTCAAATGTAATATTTCAATATTTTGAAATAATAGCGTAAACTATTTTTTCAAACAAATAATGAAAACATAAAATAAAATAAAAAATTATAACACTGAAAAAACACAAAGCAAAAAAAGTTTAAAAATTAACAAAACATAAATTAAAGTATATAATAAAAACAAAACATAAAATAAAAATAAAAAACAAAAAAAAGTCAATCATAAAAATGTAAAAAAAAAAAAAAACTAAATTAAAAAACTATAAAAAATCTTAAAAATTATAAACAAATAACTAGTAAAAAAAACATATTTAAAAAAATTGGAAAAGAAAAAAAAAATCTTGTAAACCATAAAAAAAATTGGCAAAAGAAAAAAAAAATATATATATATATATAGATATATGGAAAAGAAAAAAAAAAATTATAACAAACTATAAAATTAAGTATGTAAAAATAGAAAAAATTTAAAAATATTATCAAAAAAAAAAAAAAAAACTACTAAAATTAAAATTAAAATGTTAATTACTTAAAAAAATATATAAAAATATATATAAAAAAGACAAAATAAAATAAAATAAAATGTTAAAAAAGAAAAAATTATCTCATAAACCATAAAAGAATTAGGAAAAAAAGAACCAAATTGTATATATATATATATATATATATATATATATATATATATATATATATATATAAAATTAAGTAAAAAAAAAAAAAACATGAACAAAAACTAGGAAAAAAAAAAACAAACTAGATTAAAAAATATAGAAAATTAACAAAAGTAAAAATAAAAAACTAGTAAAATTAACATTAAAAACATTTAAAAAAAAAAAACTAAAATACACTGAAATTAAAACAAACAAAAAAAACCAAAAAATTTAAAAAATATGTCTTTTCAAATTAAAAAAAAAAACAAAAAAATTAAAAAACATTTAAAATTTTTAAAGAAACATGTATTTTTCTATTTAAAAAATAAAAAACAAAATTTATTAAACTTACATTTTTTATTTAAAACACAAAAAAAAAAAAAAAAAGTTTAATTTTTTTTTTTAAACAAACTGTTTTTTATTTAAAAAAATATATATTAAAAGATTTTAAAACAATTTTTAAACCATTTTGTTTTTTTTTATTTAAAAAAAAATTATTAAAAAATTATAATTTTTTAAAACAAGTTTTTTTATTTAAAACATTTTTTTAACGTTTTTTATTTAAAAAAAAAAAATCGCCCTCGCAGCCACCCGTGGTGGCGTGCCACGCCACCACAAGCAGCCGGGAGGGTAGAGGGGCAATTCCTGGTGTAAGGACCTGTGGTCCTGGGCATCACTAAAACACGTGCGAAGGTTCTAGTGCGACTTGGTGTGCGCACGAACTACCTGAAATAGTAGAGCGACACTTGAAATAACATGGATATATTGTTGAGCGAGCAGTTTATATGATGAACAGTGTGGGTATTCATGGAGTAAGCTGATGGTGATGAAAGTTGGCTGAGGGCGTTGGCAGGTGAAGCTGACCATATGAAGAACCAAGGCGAAGGGCATCGGTGGAAATATAACGCATGTCGGCCATGGAGTTGGTTAACCATGCATGCAGCATATATATTTGTGTGATGGAGATTCATTTGGACGTCAAGAACATTTCTCAAGGCACTCAAGCAAGAAGGAGAAGTGCGCAATTCAAAGGTGTAGTCGCAGCAAAGAAAGGTGAAGCGCAGTTCTATGCGCCCAGCCTTGGGTGAGGCTGCACGGAGGTGAAAACGCACAATCTTAAGTCCTGGGTGAGAGCGTGGGTAGGAGTGCCCGACGTTCGAATGAAGGAGCATGGGTGAAGGTGTTGGAACACGGGTGAAGGCGTCGGGCGCTAGTTGACACGAGTTCTTGGGTGGCTCGAGTGAGAGCCCACCCATCGTGTAAAACATAATGTGGAGGTGGAGAAGGGGACTTGGGTGAGGTCGCCCGCCCACCGTACAGAGATAAACGAAGGGTGACTCAGGTGAGGTCACCCGCCCATCGTGTGAAGGTTCGGTTGTGAAGTTTGGTTGGCAGCTAGTGTGAGGGCGCACCCGCCTGACTTGGGCAAAGGATCTTGGTTATCACACGGAGGTGTGACGAAGTTGTAAATTTGGCTAAGTATGAAACTTGGTGTTTCCCAAGTATACTTGTAAAGCTTTGTAACATTGAAAGATTGTATAATATATTGTATTCGGGCAGACTTGTTGTTCAGGGAGTTTCCCTTCCCTTTATACTGTGCAATTGTGTTCTTCAGTTAATTTATGTTGATAATGAATGTGTATGGTGTTCATTAGTATAAAGGAAACATAATAATTACATGGTCGAGAAACACAAACTAAGTAGGCCATATGGTTAGGCGTAGTCCATGAAGATAAGTATTGGTGAAAAGAAAGTGTTCGATGGTGTCGCACCTCGCCAAGAGCGGTTGAAAGACTACCGCTGGCCTGGGGACATGACAGTTGGTATCAGAGCTCTGTTGGAGGCTGTGATTCAAGGTGATTCAAGGTTGAAGAAGCTCGATAGTTGGTGATTGAGCAGGGTTGCTCGTGACAGGTACTTGCAAGTGAAGGAAGTTGTTTCACATACAAGTGGAACAAGAGCTAGTTCATGTCTTGAAGGGAACTTGGAGAAGACTGAAAGGAAAAGATGGTGGATGAACCTACGATAGGTGAATCTAGCCATAATTCAGGTGAATTCTTCCGGTACGAAGTGTTGGAACAGATGAGTAGATGGAGTTCTGACTAGGTTTCAATGAAGGATGAGAATATGAAGATTTGGGAAAGTTGTTCGAAGCTAAGGAAGGAACTTGAAGAACTCAAGTCCCAATGCGAAGGTACGATGGATGATAAACTAAAGGAACTTAACAAGGAGATCCAACAGAATGGACTTAATCTTCAAGAGCTCTTGGATGAAAGAGCTCGGTTGAGGAAGGAAAGTGCCCTGATGGAGACCGAAATCAAGCAACTTGAGGACGAGTTAAGGAAGAGTTTTCTTGGTAAGAAGGTTGTTGTAATTGAGTAGGATGAGCTCAACTACATTGACAAGCTGGGGACTCACTACCATAATAATCCAGAGGATGTTCGGAAGCTTAGTTCTATGGAAGTAGTCAATGGGCACTTGGTTGGTGCACTTAAGTAGGATGCGATGGAAGACAAGCTTGAAGGAAGTCAAGCTGAAACATGATCGAATTGCTTAGAAGAGCCAACCAAGGAAGTGAAGTACCTTAGGAGGAATGTCAAATTGGAGCAAAAGCCAATGGACACTTCTGAGACCAAGTTTTTGAATAAGGTTGCCGATGTGAGACACAAGATAAAGCCGATAGAAGGAGGTGATGCCTTGAAGCGGAGTTTTGTGTAGGCAACCGTGAAGGGGAAGATATTTGTAGCTTTGGTTGATACGAGGGCTACTCATAGCTTCTTAAGCAGGAAAGCAGCAAAGTATTTTGGGAAGAAAGCAAATATGGAGAGGGAATGGAGTGCTTTCAAAGCAGTCAACTCTACCATGAAAGCTGTTACTGGTGTGATGGAGAACACTTAGGTGAGAGTGGGATCATGGTTTAGAAAGTTGGACTTAAGGATCATGGACATGGATGATCATTCTATGGTGCTGGGGCAAGATTTTATGAAGCTTGCACAAACCATACCAATGGTGGACCGGTACATTCTCTTGATCACAGCTGGAGGAAGAACTATGTTGGTTCCGATGAATAGAAGGAGTTGCTTGGGGTATAGACCGAGGATGAATTATGTGACTTTGTATCCCAAAGATCCGAATGTGAAGCATGAGGATGTGGAGCAAAGAGGACTTGGGAGTATGACTCAAACAACGAAGGAAGGGAAGTTGATTGACTTCATTGCAAGAGCGAGGAAGAAGGAAGGAAGTGAGAGGACAATCTCACGAATCAGGGAGCACTTGACAGAGACATCTTCTACTGATGATCTTCACAATGGAGTTGCAAATGAAGGGAGTCTGAGTACTACTTCAGAAGCAGTGGTTGGAGAAGATTATGCAGGTAGAGATCCAGCTGGCATAGTGGACTTTTGCAGGTATGTTATGGGCATATATGACTTTCAGTTGACGAAGGACAAGCTAGGTGAGCTTGGGTGCACATGTGAGGAGGTTGAGGTTGTGCATAGATATTTGAGGACACAGTATCAATCTGATACATGGGTGGATGAGAGTCAGGGAGGAAACTTCCTGGCCCTCCTTTCTCTATAGACAACCTTGGAGATGGGTTGGTGTAGGAACCTTGTGTGGGAGGGGCTACACCAACTTAACAAGGGGCCTTGGAGGAGGCTTCTTTATTACAAATTGCAAACTTGGATGCAGATGACCAGATGTTTGGATGGAGTCTACATGGGTTGGACATCATGGACAACTAGAGTCATGGACATCAGGTTGGAGACATGGAGCATGAGTGCATGTAGGGACATGATGCAGGAGCATGTATAGAGGTGTCACTCATGGACATTCTATGGAGTGCCAAGGCAGAGATGTTGTGCAGATGCTGATATGACATGGAGATGTTTTGTATGATCCGATGGAGAGGTTGTACACTCCTTGTACAACAAGACCATGGACCGAACATGTTGCAGATGGGATGGAGTTTCCATGGACCTAAGCATGGGATTGAGAGCAGACTTGATGAGTCCGAGATGTAGCAAAAGTCAGGGAAAGACTGATGATGGCATAAGGATGTGCATTCTTGTGGTTTGGACATATGGTTGGATTAGCTACCCAACTAGTTCGAGTCATGAGGGGTACTAGTGTGCAGACAGATGTCTGTATCAGGTGGAGTATCTTGACAGGAAGACTACAGGATGAGGACGAGACATGATGGAGATGGTAGTTCTACATATGTTGCAAGGATGTTTGCAGTATGTGGAGGAGTTGATATCATGGATAAGACTATTTGGATATGGAAATATTGATCTTGGTGGATGGCGACTGGGATGGGATGTTGTCGAGGACGACAATGACTTCAGGTGGAGGAGGATGTAAGGACCTGCAGTCTTAGGCATCACCAAAATGCGTGCGAAGGTTGGAGTGCTACTTGGTGTGCACACGAACTACACGAAACAGCAGAGCGACACTTGAAATAACATGGATAAAGTGTTGAGCGAGCCATTTATATGATGAACAGCGTGGGCATTCATGGAGTAAGCCGACGGTGATGGAAGTTGGTTGAGGGCATTGGCAGATGAAGCCAACCATATGAAGAACCAAGGAGAAGGGCGTCGGTGGAAATATAACGCAGGTCGGCCATGGAGTTGGTTAACCATGCGTGCAACATATATATTGGTGCGATGGAGATTCATTTGGACATCAACGAACATCGCTCAAGGCACTCAAGCGAGAAGGAGAAGTGCGCAGTTCAAAGGTGTAGCCGCAGCAAAGAAAGGTGAGGCGCAGTTCTATGCGCCCAGCCTTGGGCGAGGCTACACGGAGGTGAAAACGCATAGTCTTAAGTCTTGGCTGAGAGCGTGGGTAGGAGCTTCCAATGTTTGAATGAAGGAGCGTGGGTGAAGGCATCGAGCGCTAGTTGACGCGGGTTCTTGGGTGGCTCGGGTGAGCGCCCGCCTGTCGTGTAAAACATAACACGGAGGTGGAGAAGGGGACTTGGGTGAGGTCGCCCGCCCACCGTACGGAGATAAATGAAGGGTGGCTCAGGTGAGGTTGCCCACCCATTGTGTGAAGGTTCGGTTGTGAAGTTTGGTTAGCAGCTAGTGTGAGGGCGCACCCGCCCGACTTGGGCAAAGGATCTTGGTTATCACACGGAGGTGTGACGAAGTTGTAAATTTGGCTAAGTATGAAACTTGGTGTTTCCCAAGTATACTTGTAAAGCTTTGTAACATTTAAATATTGTATAATATATTGTATTGAGGCAGACTCATTGTTTAGGGTGTTGCCCCTCCCTTTATACTGTGCAATTGCGTTCTTCGGTTATAATTATTGTTGATAATGAATGTGTATGGGTGTTCATTGGTATAAAGGAAACATAATAATTACTTGGTTGAGAAACACAAACTAAGTAGGACATATGGTTAGGCGTACTCCATGAACATAAGTATTAGTGAAAAGAAAGTGTTCGATGGTGCCGCACCTCGCCAAGAGTGGTTGAAAGACTACTACTGGCTTGGGGGTGTGACACCCAGAGTTGCCTCTCCACCCTCCTGACTGACCGTGGTGGCGCGGCCCCGGGCAGAGGGCTACATGCAAGACCTCCACCTGGGGCCGTGCCACCACAGGTGGCAGGTAGGGCAAATTTTTTTTTTCTTAATAATTTTTTTTCTTAAATAAAAAACATTAAAAATAATTGTTTTAAATATTAAAAAATAAATAAAAATAAAAATAAAAAAACTTGTTTAAAAAAATTTAAATTTTTTAAATAATTATTTTTTTTAAATAAAAAAAAATGGTTTAAAAGAATTTTTAAAATTTTTTAATATATATTTTTTTAAATAAAAAAAAAAACAATTTATTTAAAAAAAAATTAAACTTTTTTAATTTTTTTTGTTTTGTTTTGTGTCTTAAATAAAAAAGGTAAGTTTAATAAATTTTGTTTTTATTTTTTAAATAGAAAAATACATGTTTCTTTAAAAAATTTAAATTTTTTTTTAATTTCAATTTATTTTTGTTTTTTTGTTTCTTTTAAAATGTTTTTAATGTTAATTTTACTAGCTTTTAATTTTTATTTTTGTTAATTTTTTTTTTTTTAATCTAGTTCGTTTTTGTTTAGTTATTTATTTTTTTTCTTGTTTTTGTTAAAGTTTTTTTAAATTTTTCTATTTTGACTTAATTTTATATATATATTTTTTAAAATTACGTTTTTTTCTTCCAAATTCTTTTATGGTTTATGAGATAATTTTTTTTATTAACAATTTTTTCTGTCTTTCTATATATATGTGTGTGTGTGTGTGTGTGTGTGTGTGTATGTGTGTGTGTTTCTTGAAGTAATCAACATTTAAAAAAATAAAAATAAAACGACTTGAAAATCCGTTAAGTAATCATAATTTAAAAGAAAAATGGACATAATAAATTTTAAAGTGTGAAAATTAATTTCTCTAAAAAAAAGGTACTCTGTATAACATGTTGCATCAACACTTTTTAAAATCAACATAAAAATCACTAACATTTAAAAATAAATATTTATATTTGATACATAAGAATATTTAAATTGTCAAAAATATGCTCCAAAAAATAAGAATTGTATTCTGCATCACCACTTTTCAAAATCGGGTCACGTTTTTACTACCTCTACGAAACAAGTAATCGTATCAGTTATTTAAAGTGCCAAAAACTATGCTCTAAAAAAATATGTGTGTTCTGCGTCAGCCCTTTTCAAAATCAGGTCAATTTTTTGCTATCTCTATGAAATGGGTAATAGTATCAGTTCCCGTTTCAAAGTTTACATTGATCATAAATGAAATTAAGTAACAACTTCCAACAATCGACTGTGTCCTCATAGGTCCAAACAAGTTTGTATGCACTAGCTCAAGAGGTTGTTTTGCTCTATATGCAACTGCCTTTGGAAAACATTCACAACATTTCTTTCCGAAGATGCAACACTCACAGGTACTAGCATGTTCTTTGATCGGAGGTAACCTTGTGACCATCTATTTCTAGTGCAACAACCTTAAACCAGAAAAGTGCAAGTGTCTAAATAAAAAATGCCATAACCAATAATCATTAGAACATGCAACTGTAAAAGAACTGACCTGATCACTGTAGTTCATAATTAGAGGAAAGAGTATGTTCTGTAGGTTTTAACCTCATAAAGAAATTACCTGCATACAAATTCTAAAACACAGAAAATAAACAATGCAAGAGCATAACACATAAAACAAATATACATAGAGATTTTCCCCTGGATCCCAAAACCAGGACTACCAGCTTGATTTTTCATTATATTCCTTTCAATGTTATAATACATATATATACATGCCAAAGCATCCAATACCATGGACCGAAAACCATAGGTAGGTTCACCCAACCTAATATAGGGTCCAAAAAAAAAATTCCTTAGGTGCTGCCCCGGACCCCGTAAAGGGGGGCTACTCGCCCCCCTCAAACCCCCAGGATAGGGGCGGCTGCTACTCCCCCTATGACCCCCCCACTATGCAATCGACGCAACGAAGGGGGTCTCCACCCCCCCTCTAACCCCCCGGTTCACTACATCGGTTAGTCATGGAAAGAATGTAACACAACCCAACATTCTCCCACTTGTTGTTTTCTTTCCACAGGGGGCCACGGGAGAGTTTAGTCATTTTTCCAGCCCTAAAATGCCCATTTTTTCTCTACACCAGGAGAACTTCTCAGAGCTCACAAATTTTGTCAATGCATCTGTAGTATTCTTCAAAATGTCCACCTTTACTAGCAACACCTTTTTGTCTTCTATCATATCCCTCACAAAGTGATATTGAACATCAATGCGCTTTGTCTTTGAATGATAAGCAGGGTTCTTTGCCAAGAAAATTGCACTTTGGCTATCACAGTCTATCCTTATATCTCCTTGTACTAACCCCATACTTGAACACAATCTCTGCAACCAAACTACTTCCTTGCTTGCATGAGTGGCTGCCATGTATTCTGCCTCTGTAGTTGATAGTGCCACTACAGATTGTTTCTTACTCATCCAACTGATTGCACCTCCAAATAGGTTAAACATATACCCACTTGCAGATCTTCTCTGATCCAAATCTCCAGCCTAGTCTGCATCAACAAAGTCACGAATATCCAAAACTCTGTCCAATCCTGGTCTTCCTTGGTAGCACAAACCATAATCACTAGTGCCACGCAAATACCTGAAAACCCACTTCACTATTATCCAATGCACCTTCCCTAGTTTTGACATAAACCTGCTCAATACTCCCATTGAATGTGCAATGTCTGGTCTAGTACAGACCATTGCATACATCAGGCTACCGACTGCACTTGCATATGAACATGGGACATATCCTCTTCCTCTTCTTGTGTCTTGGGACACTATTCAGCAGATAACTTTATACCTACAGGAATAGGAACCTTCACCGGTTTACTATCCTACATATTAAAGCTTTGCAGTATAGTCTCGACATACTTCCTCTGGTTTAACCAGAGCTTCCTCTTTTCCCGATCTCTTTTAATTTCCATGCCCAAAATATAGTTTGCAGCACCAAGATCTTTCATGTCGAAGTTGGAGGACAATTGGGTCTTCAAATCCTGGATAATTTCTTTGTCATTTCCAACCAGCAACATATCATCCACATACAAGACCAAATAAATAACACGGTCACCAATTAATTTAAAATACACACAGTGATATGCTTTGATTCTGGTGAAGCCAAGTCCCCGTACAAATGTATCAAAATTCTGATACCACATCCTTTGTGACTATTTTAACCCATATAGAGACTTCTTTAACTTGCATACCAGTTCTTTCTTACCCTTCACCACAAAGCCTTCAGGTTGCTTCATCTAGATCTCCTCTTCCAAATCCTCGTGAAGAAATTTTGTCTTCACATCCATCTGTTCTACCTCAAAATCAAAAGTAGCAACTATAGATAAAAGTAAGCTAATAGAAGTGACCTTGGCAATAGGAGAAAAAAAATCACTAAAATCAATTCCTGGCACCTGGGAATAACCTTTTGCTACCAACTGAGCTTCGTATTTCTCCACCTTTCCTTCTGAATTTGTCTTCTTCTTGAACAACCATTTGTTGCCAATGGGTTTCCTTCCAGCCGGCAACTCCACCAGATCCCAAGCCTCATTTTTGTGCAAAGATGCCATTTCATCAACCATGGACTCTTTCCAGAGTTTTCCATCCTCTAAATCTACTGCTTCCTTCATAGTTTTGGGATCATCATCAGTAATAGATAAAGAAAAATTTGAACAGAAAGCAAATAGATTATACCTTTCTGGCTGCCTTCCTTCTCGAATTGATTTTCTTACACCTGGAGTTTGTGGCTCTTCATCTTCTGATTCCTCCTCTACTGTAGAGTCTAATTCTTCCTCTTTTAGCTCAAACTCAACCTTCTCAGGTTCCTTTCGTTGGACTTCATGTTTAATAACATCTTTCACCTCTCTGAACACAACATCTCGGCTATACACAACCTTCCCTGTTGTGGGGTTCCAAAGCTTATAACCCTTTAAACCATCCTTATATGCAATAAAGATGCACTTTTCTGATTTACTATCCAACTTGGTTCATTTCTCCTTTGGAACATGTGCATATGAATGACATCCAAATACCCCTAGATGTGAAAGAGAGGGTTTCTTACCAGTCCATACCTCTTTTGGATTCTTATGCTCCAATGCTGATGAAGGTGATCTGTTGACCAAGTAACATGCTATCTCCACCGCCTCTGCCCAGAATTCTTGTCCTAACCCGACACCACTGAGCTTGCTTCTTACCCTTTCCATCAACGTCTTGTTCATTCTTTCTGCAACTCCATTTTGCTGAGGTGTATATGGAGTAGTCTTCTTCCATGCTATACCACACTTCTTACAGAATTCTTCAAATTCCTTCCTGCAAAACTCTCCACCGTTATCTATCCTCAACACCTTTATCTTCTTCTTCATCTAGTTTTCCACCAGAGCCTTAAATTCTTTAAACCTATCAAAGACTTCAGATTCCTTCTTAAGGAAATATATCCATGTATTCATTGAGAATTCATCTATAATGATACATAGTACATAGACTTACCCAGTGATGGAACCTTCACAGGTCGAAACACATCACTGTGCACAAGCTCTAATATCTGTTTCGCCCTCTTACCACCAGAGGGGAAACTCACCCGATTCTGCTTCCCATATACACAATTTTCACAGAAATAAAAGTCTAGAGAGTTATTACTCATACCTTCTACCATACCTTTATCATTAAGTACTTGAAGGCCCTTCTCTCCAGTATGTCCAGGCCTTTGATTCCATAACATGGTCTTCTCTCCAAAGACCACTAGATTTTGTGCTCCACTTTCAGGAACCATAGAACTATTGCACCCATCAACAACAATGTTAGCTTACAGCTTGTATAGAGTTCCAGTCCGAACTCCCCGCATCAATACCAGTGCTCCCTGAACCATCTTGCAGGTATCCTTCTCGAACACTGTTTTTACACCTGCATCATCCAACTTGCTTACAGAAATCAGATTTCTGGCCAATGCATGAATACGCAGAACACCCGGAAGTGTTCTAACCCTTCCACCTTGTAACTTCAACTTTACTTTTCCACGACCAATGATTCTAGCCTTCCTATCATCCCCCAAGAAGACATCACCACCATCATATTTCTCATACTCGTAGAAGCACTCTCTATGGGGAGTGAAGTGAAGGGATGCACATGAGTCAATCAACAATGCCTCATGATCTACATGTGTACTTAAAGAAGCCAAATACACATCCCCACCTTCATCTGAGGTGGTTTTCGCCTGTGCAGAAGGAGCATCATTAGATCCATTTCCTTTATCAGGAGATTTAGATTTACAGTCCCTTTTGTAGTGCCCTTCCTTTCCATATTTCTAGCACACCACCTTTACAGGTTTTCTTGGAGATTTAGATCTCCCTCTAGATTTAAATCTCCCACTTGATGACTTATTTTTGTTTCTATTATGGGACCGACCTCGTACAGACAAGGTATCACCATTCTGGCTCTCCATATTTTTCCTTCTCATTTCGTTCGTCAGCAAGGATGAGACTATTTCATCAAAAATGCAAGGCAGTTACATTGATACCTATTGCAATAACCAGACTATCCCACGAATCTAGTAGAGAACACAACAAACCGATGCACTTATCTTCATCTGAAATTTTAATATCAATAGATGCTAATTGGCTTACCACAATATTAAATGCATTCAGATGCTCTATCACTGAGTCTCCACCTTTCATCCTCAGGTTATACATATTTTTTCGCAGGAAGAGTTTATTCACCAGAGACATAGATTGGTACAAAGTCCCTAACTTGTCCCACAAAGTCGTCGCCATAGCTTCCCGTGATACATTCAGCAATATTGAATCTGACACACACAACTGTATTTTGCTCTTTTCCTTTCGATCTAACTTCTTCCATTCTTCATCAAACACTCTCGTTGGTTTAGTACACGGATCTACCGCGATCCACTGATCTTTATCCACCAACAGATCCTCCATCTTGAGTTTCCACAACTCAAAACTGAGACCATTAAATTTCCCGATCTCTATCTTTCCACTGCTCGCCATCTTCTTTTACCACCAGAATTGATCTTGTAGATCTCCCACTAAACAGGGTCTACCACAGGCCCGAGCGAAAGCCCTTAGCAACAAAGGCGTCCCCTTGAATCTAAAATAGCTATGATACCAAATGTAGGTTTTAACCCTGTACAGAAATTACCTGCATATGAATTCTAAAACACAGAAAATAAACAATGCGAGAGCATAACACATAAAACACATATACACAAATATTTTCCCCTGGATCCGAAAACCAGGACTACCAGCTTGATTTTTCATTATATTCCTTTCAATGTTACTATATATATATATATATATATATATATATATATATATATATATATATATATATATATATATATATATATATATATATATATATATATATATGCCGAAGCATCCAATACCATGGACCGAAAACCATCATGTCCAAAACCATGGACTGAAAACCATAGGTAGGTTTTCCCAACCTAAAATACGGTCCAAATTCTTTTTTCCCGCGGCGCTATCCCAGACCCCGTAGAGGGGGGCTACTTGCCCCCTCAAACCCCCAGACATGGGAGCTTCCCCCCCCCCTCCCCCCTATGAACCCCCTGCTGCGCAATCGACGCAACGAAAGGGGGTCTCCACCCCCCCCCCCCCAATCCCCCGATTCACTACGTAGGTTAGTCATGGAAAGAATATAACACAACGCAACATGTTCCTCTATATCTGCACCTTTTCTATAAACTACTTCCTTAGGGGCTTGTCATATATAACACACTCTTTTCCTTGAAAGATAATTCTGTGTCACTTATGTGTCAATTGACCAACACTTATCAAATTATGTTTAAGACCAGGCACATAATATACCTCTGAGATTTTCTTTGGCTCCCCCTACTTGGTCATAGTGTTGACCACTCCTTTTCCATGTGCATCCATAGTATTTTCAGTGCCCAACTTTACCTTTATCTTCATGGATTGATCCAAATTTGCAACCCAATTCTTGTTTCCTGTCATGCGGTTACGCAACCACTGTCCAATAGCCACACATTATTAGAAGGTTCATGCATGGTATGACAAGCTAGGAACATGGAGTTAGTACTCTCTGTAGTGACATTAGCTCTTTGGTTTCCTTGATCATCTAACCTCTTCCTGGAATCACGAGCATAGTGCCCAAATTTATTATAATAATAACATCTTACGTTTGAATTTTCAACTCTTTGATTATTGTTGAAGCTTCTGCAGTTGCTTCCACTTTGATGTTCATGCTCTTCTCATCCATCTCTCCGACCACCATGTCTTCCACCTCATCCTCTACCTCTCGATCTACTTCTGCCTCGACCTCTATCTCTTGAAATAGAAACCTAACTTTTGAAAGCAGTCTCTAAAGTAGAATCCTTATTTATGTCTATCCTTGCCTCATGTTATAGAAGTGATCCCATCAATTGATCAACTGTGACTGATGTCAAATCCTTGGCTTCTTCTATGGTTGCTGCCACAACATCAAATTTGGTAGACAAATATCTGAGGACCTTATCAACCATTGTTTGATCTTTAATTTCCTCACCATAAACTTTTAACTACTTTAAGACAACCATGACACGATTCATGATAGAATCGATGTCCCTTGTCTCCTTCATCTGCACACTTTCAAAATCTCTCTTAGTATTCTATAACTTAACAATATTGACTTTTGCCATACCTTTAAAGCTTGTCGCCAAGGTATCCCATGCTTCCTTTCTTGAAGACGTGATCATAATCTTATGGAACACTGCTCAGTCAACTCCTTGTTGGATAAGCTGCAATGCTTGTGCATTCTTCTCGTTGTCTTTATTATGTTGTTCCCTCTCTGCATTAGTGAGAGCTCATTCTTTTGCTTCATCCTTAAGTTTTGAAAACCCAAATTGGACGTAATCCCAAACATCGTGAGCCTGCAACGTGGTCATCATCTTAATATCCCACACATCATAATTTTTCGTGTAAACGGTGGAAACTGAGGCTGGAAATTTGAGAAAGCCATCTTTCTTCAAGACTTCTCTTAAAAAAAAAGCTAAATTTCTCCTTTTATAAGCTCGCAAAAATCCTTTTTTTTAAATCCTTTTTTTTAAATCCTTTTAAGTAAATGCTTAATTATTTTTTAATATAAAATTTCTTTTATATAAAAAAAATTATTTATAGAAAAAACACTTTATAATTACTCTTTAAAAAAACTTATGATAACACTTATCCCCTTTTCAAAATATGCTTTTATACCTATCTTTTGAAAAAACCATGTGAGGATATAAAACCTAATTAGTTACGACTACCTATCATGGAAATGGTCATAGATGAATGGCTTACTTAACGCAGTTGAATCCCAAAAATTATATCTGATATAAAAGGTGTTTGGGATAATTAAAAAAAATTACTCAACATGCTTTTAAACATATGCCTTGTAATGAGCCACTTTAAAAAAAATCGTATAACCTTTTGACAGCTTATAGTTTCAAACTTCAAAACAAACATTGACTCCATATTGATTTCATTCATTAATGGTCTGCGCACTCCCAACTGCATAAAAACAATGCACATAACTTGAAATTTAGCGGATTTGGCGCACATAATTTGAAATTTAGCTGATTCGAAGGTTGACGTAAATTGTGTGGTTTTTGTACTAATTAAGTGTGAAATTTGCGGGTTGTTTAATAGTTCAACAAATTTGCAACCCAAATTTATTAAAAAAAATGTTGGTCTTTCTCTCTTGGTCGTCTTCTCACTGGCTCTGCAAGCATGAGAGATCTTGTGATCCTTCCTAAGCTCTGATACCAATTTGTTGGAAAGGTAGAAGAGCTTAAACACAAATTTCACACACAAAAAACATGAGGTGCAACTCTTTTATTGATCACACAAAACATTAATGATTACAATGAACCAAGTGAAGTGTATTTAAACCTTTTCAACTAGCTACTCGCCTAAAATATCTTAACATGCAACCACACACTCAATTCGTCTATCACTTAACTTGACTTGACTCAACACTCACTCAATTAATCTATCACTTAACTCAACTTCACTCAACACTCATTTACTCTCTGATTTTAGGGAGTAATTAGCTTATTTTAACAGTATTAGTGTGCAAATCACACCTCTAACAATGAACACATAAATTATAATTCAATTGGTCGAATCAAATGCAAGAGAACACACACAAATGATTATATCATAATTCCCATACATATTGAGATAAAATACAAGTATATTAATCCAATCCAACTTAGCCTTTGTGATTATGAATTCATTTGTTTGATAATAAATTGTATAAATAATTTAGATCAAGCACAAACTATCTCAGTCATCTTCATGTGGGCAATGTATTTATTAATCCAATCCATCTTAACCTTTGTCATGAATTCATTTGTTTCTTAAAAATTGCATAAATAATTTAGATCAAGCACAAACTAAGTTGCAAACACAAATTTTTTATTAACTTTTTTTCAAATACAATTTCATAGCAACCTTTAAGTTATGATGGAGAATTGCAGAGATATGGAGCATTGCAAAGTGATATAGTGTTGTTTTCATTGTCAAATTAAAGGCAAACAACTTTTGTTTGAAAGTCTAATGAAAGAATATGGGTTTTAGGTTATGAAGGAATTTTGAAGTGGTGTTTTTTCTTTCACAAGGAAGAGAGGAAAATAATCTACCAATCACCACTATTAAGGATTTAGATTAGCTTTAGTTAATTGTGATTCAATGCCTTTATGTTTAAATATGGATTTGACACATAAGAAATTTGATGGAGAAGGTAAGTTAAGTTGATAGTTAAGCAGAGAAGAATCATAGCGAGGAGAAGAAGAGTAAGGAGAAGGAGAGGCTCCTTACCCTTAGACACATCCCTCCTAAAAGACACCTCAGAGATGCTCAAGATGAAAGTCTTCCTCACATATCCCTCTTAGATGTTAGAAAATTGGAAAGTAAAACATCAATTGAATTAACTAGCAGCTCAAAGGTGAGCAAGCTACATGTGGAGACGAGTCTTTACAAACTGGAGCTTACACTCTCATGTTACATTAACCGAAGATGACACAATAAATACATCTCAAAAGAGAGGTGAGAACAAACTCCTACAACCTAGGAACTAATCCTAACTTAAAGAGTTACATTACAACCATGTAACCATTTATCCATTAATAAAATATAATATTAATTATTTTCAACTTCACACAGATCCCAAAAGGTAATCCTCTTTTAATTCCATGACCATCTAGTCGGTGGTCTAGCCTCTCACCTCTGAGGTCGAAGTAGGATGCAATTTTGTTTTACAATGGTCTTCCATGAATCCTACACATAGCACAAGCAACAAGATTGTTCGGATCCCCTCAAAAGGCTGAGACCCATTTCATTCAACTAATTACAAGTTAGGGAAGTCTAGCAGAGTGGAGTGGTTTATGGGACCCTCTCCAAGAAGCTGATAGACCAGCTCTGTTGTGATTTTTTAAGATCCTTATTTTTCAACCTCATTCAGTGATTTAATTTTTCAAGTTGATATTCCAAAATCTTCTATTGATTCATTATATCTTTGCACTTTTAAAAACAATTGCTAATCATATTTTTATTCTTATAATTTTTCCATTTCATTAAAAAATTTGTCCGTCCTAATTATCTAAACTAGTAACGCTTGTGGTCTTGAAATCAACACATAAAATGATAACAATACATACCTATAGTAGTGAAAAACACTGACCATTGTACATGAGATTGTATACTAAAATGCCCCTATGAAACAATATGTTGATGTTAAAGCATCGAAAAACATGAATGTAATCGATAGTAGGAATATGAGTATCCTGTTATCTTTGTGCAGCCGCATAGACATTCAAATTGAATTCCCTTCCATGAGGAGGACAGATCTGCGGGACTAAGAATAATGGCAATCACTATTTCCAGTAAGTATATATTTAAGTACGCCCCATTCAACCACTCAAAGCCTTTGTCTTCATCATCTGAGGCCCCATAATCAACGACATCCACATAAGCGGATAGTGCACAAAATGAGTGACTCGATATTGCTGTTAAGGTGTTGTGAACTAATTGTATAGGCCATTAATTTCTTGCCCGAATAAAGAACCTAGGTGACTTCATGCATTTTCAAGGTTATGAGGATTCAATTTCAGAAATGATAATTTTGTGCATACCAAAACTAAATCCAGAGAAATTGCCGAAGTAGCAAACATGAAATTACTGGATTAGGAGCACCTCAAACTGTAGACTCCAATAGAGGTAATGTAAAGAGCATGGATATACGAAATATAATTTGTCCATTACGTAAAGATAGTTCAATATTGTTGGACTGAAACAAAATTACATAACAGACAGCGCAGTTAAACCCAACAAACCATGGGCATCCATCCACAATTGGATTTGAAATTGAAAACTAATAGCTACTTCCAATACAAAAGAGTTGCACATGCCAATTTTCACTTAGCAAAAGATTGAATTCAAAAAAATCTGTAACAGCAAGGTGGCCTAATACAATGAACGGAAGTGGATCGCCTTCTTACAAAATATACCAGTGGATGCCCGTTGCTAATCCTTCGTTCCAACAGGAAATTAATTACCGAATCCAAGAGAGAGAGTGAGAGAGAGGCGGTTCTCATCTTCATCATGTTTCTGTGCTGCTGCCGGAATATTCAGATCGAATATTGGTGGCATCCCGTTATCCATTTCAGGAGGAGAGATCTTTGTGTCCACCAACCCTGAGGAAGAGGGATCATTTTTCAGTACGCCCTCCTCCACCGACTCATGACCTTTGTGTCTGCTCATCTGAGGCTCCAGAATCTCTCCGAACAAATTTGTCTTCATTGGCCCATGCTGAAGAAGATCGGTAGCGTACTGAACAAAATCGAGGGAAAGACTAGGGTTGGAGCAAAGGTGAGCGCAACGGATCGGATTGGGAAGTTGAATCTTGCGAGGAGAAGGAGGAGCAATCCTTTTCATACTCTGATCCTCCATTTCCGCCTCGTGATTAATGAAAAGGTGAGTCCAGGGTTTCTCGTGTTTAGGGACAGCGCATCTGGGAAACAACTTCTTGTTGCGATGAATAGACAATCGAGCAGGTGGGGAAAGTGGAGGTGCAGGAAGGCCGGCGGTGGTGGCAGTGAAGAAGGGAGTCCGGGAGTCGAGTGCGGCGCTGCTGTTTTGGGTGGTGCAGCTCTGGCCTATTTCGTGGACAAGGTCGACGGGGCGAGCAGGAAAGTTAGTTTTCGTTCTTGGTCCTCTCAAATATCTCGCGGCTTCGTCATATTCTTTGGCTGCTTCCTCGGCCGTAGCAAATGAGCCCAGCCACAAGCGATTTTTACTGAAGGGGTCTTTGATTTCTGCGGCGTATTTTCCCCACGGCCTTTTTCTCACGCCTCTGTAATGGACTTCCTTGGCGGAAATGACATTACCTCTCTCTTGATTAACATCGCCTTGTCTATTTCTGGGAGACATGGAGATCTTCTCCGCAAATGGATTGATAATGAATGAGCAAACGTGAGTTCAATGAAAGAACAAACGTCTGAGAGGCGGAAACGGGAGGGAAAAACTCACTTCACTTCATAATAAAAGAAAGCAAACAGACGAGGAAGAGGAGGTAGAGGCTACATGCAGTTATGGACGGCTGGACTGAACCTCGTCTCAGGTCTCGGTTGATGGGTTTAAGCAAATTGAATAGATTCCGTACTGTTCGGTGGTCTTTCGGTGGTCTTTCAACACCGATCTATCGATTCAATCGCCCGCTTCTCGCGCGCGGATCTTTCGGCACGGGCTCATTCTCAAATGCCGTGCGTATCCTACTAACCCCATAAGAATTGATTACATAGATTTACGCTAACCTTGGGATTGAGAACTACGTTACCGTCGACAAATCAGGGACAAAATGAAAGAGGGTAAAGATCGTCACCATGTTCGAGATCCTTTTTTATATAAGAATTGAAAACGGTTCGTAATTTAATATATAAGAATAAGAACGGAAGGAGACGAAGAAGGGGAAGATTTTGAAAATATACAGTTAAAAGAGGGTGGAGGAGACGCGGTGGATGCTGACAGGCGGCCAGGGAGTCGGACAAATGGGCTGAATCTAAGGTTGGAGATGGTGCCGGCATATGGGCCTCAGGAAACTAAACGGTCTACGTGTGGTTGGTGGTCTTTTTCATTCAATCCCTTCGCCCGGCTCTTGTGGGTAGCCGGACCGGCAGGGCACATAATCCAATGCGCTGCGCCATATTCCGGCCACTTGAGCATTAATTACGATAGAATTACGATAATCTTGGAATTATTATATTTTGACCATAAAAACCTATCGGGAAAGACCGTAAAGACGATTCCCCTCCACTCTAGCATCTATAACTACAGAATTACGGTAACCTTGCAATTATTAAATATTGTTTAAATTTTTTTTTTCTAAATTTAAGATAATTGGTGAGAGTTACCCTGAATAGACCCACGATCAAATCTAATTGGCTACTATTTTAAATCTAGACTACGTGAAGTAGGAAATTTATGTTTCAGTGGGATAAATGAACTGAATCTGAAGTCTGGTGAGAGTTACCCTGAAAAGACCCAAGATCAAATCTAACTGACTGCCACTGTAAATCTAAACTACCTGCAGCAGGAAACTTATGCCTCAGTCAAACAAATAGGCAAAATTGGAAGTTAGAGATGGTGTAGGGCACATAAACGAATGCACTACGCCATATTCCCGCCACTTGAGCATCAATTACGATAGAATTACGATAATCTTGGAATTATTATATTTTGACCATAAAAACCTATCGGGAAAGATCGTAAAGACAATTCTTGGAATTATTATATTTTGACCATAAAAACCTATAGGGAAAGACCGTAAAGACGATTCCCTCCCCTCTAGCATCTATAATTACAGAATTACGTAACCTTGGAATTATTAAATATTGTTTACAAATTTTTTTTTAAATCTAGCCTAGTCTTCTTGTCAAGACACAACAGGTCATATATATACTCAATGCGATCTGAACCCTCCTCCACTCTAGCATCTATAACTACAGAATTACGTAACCTTGGAATTATTAAATATTGCTTATAATTTTTTTTTTTAAATCTAGCCTACTCTTCTAGCCAAGACACAATAGGTCATATATATACTCAATGAGATTTGAACCCTCGTCTCGTGGGTTTCGCCCAGCAAAACTTATCGTTAAACCCCATATCATTGTATTTGCTTACAAATTTTGAATATGATGAGTGTTATTTTGATTTAGACATTGCATATATATTAATAAAGTGAAGCACTTCTAAATTAGAAGGTGGTTTATATATAAATGAGGAAAATTTAGAATAAATATCTCTTCGAATTATTAAATATTGCTTAGAATATGATGAGTGTTATTTTGATTTAGACATTGCATATATATTAATAAAGTGAAGCAAAGATAAATTAAAAGAGGTTTATATATAAACAAGGATAATTTAGAATAAATATTTCTGGTTTTTTTTTTAAATAATGGAAATTTGAACAAGATTTTGATAAAATTTGACAAAAATATTTAGAAATTTGGATTATAACTGTTAAGTTTGAAAATTTTCTACACCCTAAAATTTTTTGATAGTGTTAAATCTATTTCCACCATAAAAAAATAGGATTTATATAGTTTAGATTTTTTTAAATGCAAATTTAATATTGAAAAAATTGTAACTTTAAATTATTAAAATTTAATAATTTAGTATTGAAAAAATATTAATTAAATAATTCTATTTCTCTATTTAAAAATATAAATTTTAAAAACTTTTAAGACACCCAAAATTTGGAATTTTGCCCATTGTAATCCAAATTTACAAAATTTTGACCATTCTTTATATCATATCTTCCATTATCTCCCAACATCCCCTTCTTAAACTAATCTAATATAATATAATATCCACTGAAAACAAAAAATCAACTCATTTAAATACTCCAAATAAAATTCTTTCGTAATGATATGCCAAGTGTTCATCTTTAAATACTAACGCCTTGCAAACCTCCATATCCAAAGATGTGTATATAATATTATATATGGCACTAAATCCAAGAGTACTACCCACATGGCTGTCAGGCCAAGCAGTAACTCCACAAAACAAAAACTGATTCGTGTATATTCCATTAGGTAGGTCTTTGTTATATACAATAGGGAGTGACTGTTCAGTTCATCTCCCGATGACTGTTCACATTCCTAATTTAATTATTTACATAAATTCACCCAATCATGAAGATTAGGTGTCAACATTCCCCCCTTAATCTGAAGGGATGTTGGTGAGTCCAAGCATCGTTCTGAATCGTTCAAGCTTTTCTCTTCCAAGCACTTTGGTGAAGATGTCTGCAATTTGCTCATTTGTGGAACAATGACGGAAATGGATTGTTTTGGCCTCAACATGATGTCGAATCAGATGATATTTAGTATTGATGTGCTTCGTTCGATCATGGAACTTTGGGTTCTTGGCCAACTTTATTGCAAAGGTATTGTCAATCATGAGTGGAGTTGATTGTACTTGTTTTACCTGCAAATCTTCAAGAATTTTCCTGAGCCACACAATTTATTTTGTTGCTTCAGTTGCTGCCACGTATTCTGCTTCTGTTGTGGAATCCGTTGGAACTGATTATTTGCGTGATCTCCAGGAGACAACTCCTGATCCAAGACTCATAGCATATCCTGAAGTAGATACCCCAGTTTCTTTGCCTCCATCGAAGTCTGAATCAGAGTATCCAATCAAACTGAAGTCATCCACCTATGTATACTTGATTCCAAAGTCTTGAGTTCCCTTCAAGTACTTTAGAACTCTTTTTGCAGCAGACCAATGTCTCTGACAAGGCTTTTGCATAAACCTGGAGAGGATTCCAACAACAAATGAAATATTTGGTCTGGTAGTAGTGAGGTAGTTGAGACTTCCTACAAGATGTCTATATTTTGTTGCATCCTCAAATTCCTTTCCTTCAATAGATGTGAGCTTTAAGTTTTGTTCCATTGGAGTAGTAAGAGGATTGCACTCTATCATGCCAAACCTGTTCAACAAATCTCCAATGTATTTCTTTTGAGAAAGAAATATGGACTTTGGATGTTGGGTTACTTCAATGCCAAGATAGTAATGAACATAGCCCAAATCAATCATTTCAAAACTTTTCCCCAATTCCTTCTTTATGGATGCAATGTAGCTTTCATTGTTCCCTGTCATTAAAAGATCATCTACATATACCACAAGATATACAACTGTTTTGCCAAATTTCTTGACAAATAAAGTTGCATCATCAAGATCAAAATGTTTGAAATTGAGTTTCAAAAGATGCTTAGTTAGTTTTTCATACCAGGCTCGCAGTGCTTGTTTGAGGCCATACAAGGACTTCACAAGTTTGCATACTTTATGTTCATGTCCTTTCACAGCAAATCCTTTAGGCTGGGACATAAAAACATTCTCTTTTAGATCTCCATTCAAGAAAGCACTTTTTACATCCATTTACTGGACTTTACAACCGTTCTAAGTTGTTAGTGCAAAGAGTATCCGGATGGTAGCCCATTTTACTGTGGGGGAAAAAGTCTCCTCATAATCGACCCCTTCCTTCTGTGCAAAACCTTTTGCCACAAGCCTAGCTTTGTGCTTGTCAAGTGAGCCATCAACTTTATACTTGTTCTTGTAGAACCACTTGCAGCCAATTGGTTTTCTTCCAAATGGAGGATCAACCAGCTTCCAAGTGTCGTTCTTTATGAGGGAATCATACTCCTATTGCATCGCTTCTTTCCATTCATCATGAGAAGCGGCTTCTTTGAAGGAAGTTGGTTCAAAATCTGTAAACAAGTTCAATTCACAATCATAAGAAACATCCATATCAACAGGTGAATTAGAGTCATCTACATCACCTCCATTTTGTCGGTTTGAATTTCTGGTTCCTGTTTTTCCAATTTCATCAGGATGAACACTTTCAAGTGTCTTCGTCAGCCACTTTGGGGGACCTTTCTGAGATGGTTCAGGCTGCTCTGTTGATTGAGTTGGGACTGAATCAAGATTGAGTCTCCCAATTCTATCAAGTACATCACTTAAAGCATCATCCATTGTTGGAGTTTCATGCGGGGGAGAGTGTTGTTCAGAAGAAGATTTCACATGTTGATCTAGTATAGGAATCCCCGTTCAAGATGTGGAATTTGATTATCAAATTCTTGAAATGATTTTGCTTTTGCGAATCTATCCAAGCGATCAAGTTGCCGCTCAACAACATTGTCAGTTTTGGATGATTCAAGGAAAATTACATCTCTAGATATAAAAAAATTCTTATTTACTTCATCATAGAGGTGGTATGCTTTGAAGGTGTTTGAGTACCCCAGGAAGATACACTTACGACTTCTAGCACCAAGTTTGTTTCTATGTACCTTTGGTATGAAAGCATAACAGGTGGAACTAAAGACCCTGAGATGTTTTACCGAAGGAACATGTCCATACCACGTTTAATAAGGAGTCTTGTTTCTTATAGCATTAGATGGACATCTATTCTTTATATATGCAGCACATAGAACAACATCAGCCCAAAACATTATCTTTACATTTTTGAAGAAAAGCATGGATCATACCATATTTAATATTGTCCTATTCATTCTTTCAGCTACACCATTCTGTTGGGGATTATAAGGCACAGTTGTTTTATGTTTGATCCCATGTTGGCGAAGATAGTTTTCAAATTCATTTGATGTGTATTCTTTTCCATTATCAGTGCGAATAGACCCAATATGAGATTGTGCATCATTTTCAATCCATTTATGAAAATTCTTGAATGTTTGAAAAGCATCAGATTTGTTCTTCAATAAGTAAACCCAACACATTCTGGTGTAGTCATCAATAAATGCCATGATATATTTATTTCCATTTGCAGAAGGGACAGGCATTGGACCACAGAAATCCGAATGAATGAGTTCAAGTTTCCTATGTGATCTTGAATGTGAATCATGAAAAGATTGTTTGCTATGCTTTCCTAGAATGCATGCATCACATTGCTTAAGTTTTCTAGGAATTGTAGGCAAACCAAAAACACCATTTTTCTTCAATAAGAGGAGACTGTCATCGTTCAAATGTCCAAATCTAGCATGCCATAATAAACTTGATGGAAGTGTACCTTCTTCATGATGAGAATTGTATGAGAAATGTTGTGCATGAGCAAATGTTCCTTGCAGTTTGAGAAGCCTTTCTTCTTCTATTCCCCTCATGACAAGTGAGTGGTCAGATGCTTTTCTTACCTCAAGCTTGCCATCAAACATATGAATGGAGTGACCTTGCTAGCAGATGTGGACCAAGGACAGCAAGTTTCTCTTGAGCTATGGGAGATATAGAACATGATCTAGAAGGAAGTCTGGAAGACCAGGCAGTTTAAGCCTGATTGTGCCAAGCCCTGATGGCTTGATTTTTGATTGATCTGCAAAGTATACTGCTCCATCAACATTGTCAGTGAAATCTTCAAAAAAATCTTTTCTATGATTCATGTGGCAAGTTGGTCGTGAATCAAGCAACCAATCATTTTTCCATGAAGCAAGTGAAGCATTAAACAAATCTTCATTTACTCCAATGTTACATTGTGCCTCAACATAGTGAGCGGATTCAGGTGCTTTACCTTTGTTTTTATCATCAGCTTTACCTTTCTGTTGGTTTCTTTTCTGCTCAATTTTGTCCCATGGTAGCTTGCATGTAGAGGCATCATGTGATCCATTTCTTTTGCAGCGAATGTAGTGCAGATCTGCCTTTTCTCCTTGAGAATGTCTGCCCCCCTGCCTCTGAAATATCTTCCTCTTCCTCTTCGTCCACCTCTTCCTCTTGTAGAATCTTGAGCAGGATGATTTTCTTTATGAGCAAGGCACACAGTCTCTTCAGAAGATTCAAGGGTTGTCTCTTTCCAAAAGCTTTCTCTCTTTCAGCAAACTTTTTCACAAGAGAGTCAAAGGTTATATCTTTGAGATTTCCATTTGCTTGTAATGACTCAAGATAATTGGAATAAGTAGGATAAAGTGCCTTGAGAAAAGCAATAAGAGGAATATCCAGCTCAACCTTAGTGGAATTTATATCATGCATTATAGACTTTACTTCAGATGCAAGAGCAAGAGGATCATTATTTTGCAGTTCAAGAGTGAAGAGTTTAATCATATGTTGAACAACTTCAAGTGCAGAATGTGAGTCATAGAGTTCTTTGAGCTTTTGTAAAGCTTCAAAGGCAGTTGAATATGACAAAATATGGCGACTCACCTCTTCATTTACAGATGCTACGATTAATGCATAAGCTTTGTTGTTCTTGTTTTCCCAAATGACGAGTTCTATGTTTGAGGTAGGTTGTACTGGGTCATTGTCTCCTTCTCCGAAACACACTCCTTTCCACAACTCATTGAAAATGAGGGTGTGTTTTATCATCCGGGACCATTCAGGATAGTTCTCCTTACCAGTGAGAATTATTCCCACCATAGATATGATTGAATGCATTGTAAAATCCGAGAGTTGTAAAAATACTTTTGCTGGCAAAAAAGGTGCTTTTGTGGAGAAAAAAAACTTCTGCTGCTAAAAGAAAATCGATTCTCATATCAAAGTGTATTCGAGCCTCAAAAAATATATTAAACACAGTCAAACGCAAGAGTGTTAACTATGTTAGTCACTTTGAAAACAGCTTTATGAAAACAACACTATAGTAGCCCAACAACGTGGTATATATATCCCAGCAGCCACACCCAACATTATATACAAAGTGTATTAAAACCATCCAAACACTATTCATATACTATTGACCATTAGAAGCCATGAATAGAATTCCGCTGCGCTAAAGATCTTCACCGCATATAATTCCCCGAAGCTATAGAAAATAAATGTTATCTAAATTTCAATACTATTCGCACGCATATACTGTCATAATTTAAATTTCAATACTTTTCAAGAGTACTCGTCCGGGCAGCGCCACCACTAGAACGAGGTCTCTGTTCTGCAGGCCAGGGCTCATAGACCGCAACTCCCTGCCGTTGATTGGATCCAAAGGCTCCGATCCACACTCGCGTTCCTTGGGGTAAATGTCCTCGAGGCTCAGAGACTAGCCGACAGGGTCATTTCTTCCAAATCTCTCAAGACTTGCTTGAAAATATTTACAAGCAGTGCCAAGGTGGAAGAGCACCATTATCAGAAGCCATGCCTAAACAAATAAGCGAGATCAAAGATTTTCTTTTGACTGCCCGTCGCAAAGATGCACAGTCAGTGAATATCAAGAGAAGTAAAAATGTAGTGAAGTTCAAGGTCAGGTGTAATAAGTATCTTTACACTCTATGCCTCTTTGACTCTGAGAAGGCTAACAAATTCAAGCAGTCTCTGCCTCCATATTTGATAGTTCACGACCTTGCAGGGTATGGTGAGGCCTCCCTGGTGAGCGAAGCCGAACTCCTAGATTATAGAAGCCAAGAAACAGTGTTGCCTTGTATGGTTAGAACACTGGTGCACTAAGCGTGTATCTCAGGAGGCCGACGGTTTGAACGAAGATCTCATACGCAGTTTTTTTTTTTGTTCACAATGGAGGGCACACAAGCAGGGTTCAGAGTTGACAACTCAACTAGAACTGGGCGAAACGTTGTAGAAGAATGTTGTGTAAAGGATTCCATACGTAGAGGAACGTTGTAGCGTAGGGTTTGTTTAGGAAAATGGTAGCAGCATTCGAGGCGAGCAGCGTAAAAATAGCAGGGTTAATAGAAAATGTCAGAATCTGGCACCAACGAATATATGGGTAGTGTATTGCATGGAGCAGGCTTTGTATGGAGCAGAGCGTAGGTAATGGCAGACAGAACGCTTTGTATGGAGTAGAGCGTAGGTAATGGTAGACAGAACGCAGATAGTACAGGCACTCAGTCAGATAAGGGAGTTACAAGGCACAGGAGCTAAGAAAAGGGAGCTCGCTCTGATACCATGTCAGGCCAGGCAGTAACTCCATAAAACAAAAACTGATTCGTGTAGATTCCATTAGCTAGGTCTTTGTTATATACAATAGGGAGTGACTGTTCAGTTCATCTCCCGATGACTGTTCACATTCTTAATTTAATTATTTACATAAATTCACCCAATCATGAAGATTAGGTGTCAATAATGGCATTGTTATTTAGTTTTGGATCAATTTTTTTTTTTGGTGAATAATGATATTTTTGGTCAAACTCGTATCTTATTGTTATTTAAATTTTGTTTTTAATTAGTAATGATGATGATTAAGGTCTATTAGGATTAATATAGTACATCGAATTTAAAAATAGAAAATTAATTTAGAATTTTTAAAATTTTATTTTTATGATTTAAAAGAAGGGAAATACGCATTTTTAGATTATTATAGTTTTGTTGACTTAACAAGTCAAGAAGGTTATTATTATGGAAAATATTATGGAAATGAGATTGGATGTGAGTTAGATATGTCTATTATGGCTAATATGGTCCACGAACTTAAAACTAGAGAATTAATTGAGAATTTTTAAAATTTTATTTCTAATATGATTAAAAAGAAGGGAAATAAACATTCCTAAATTATTATAGTTTTGTTGACTTAACAAGTCAAGAAGGTTACTATTATGGAAAATGTTATGGAAATGAGACTGGATGTGAGTTAGAGCCAAGCAATCTAAGAGAAAGTGTTTTTCATCTTCAATCTTCTTAGTATCTAATTGTGTATATTTGACATATCAAACTTGTGATTCCACCAAAATTTTATCAAATTTTAGAGAAATTTCACCAAAAAATATACCCAAAAATATTTTGTTAAAATCTTTCACCCTAACTATTAAAGTCAAAGTCAAATCTAGCAATAAATATGAAGAGTGTTTCACTGAAATAAGTTTCTATTAGCATTAATTGAAATGAGTTTTAATTATAATTTTGTATGGGCTTTGTCTAACTATTATATGTTTTTGAGTTTTTGGATAGAATCAATAGAAACATTTTTTAGTTAAATCGTGATAATTTGTTATTCAAAATTGGCTTTTGGTTGCATAGGATATAATGGTTCTTGTTATGATAATGCTCTAACAAAAAAACTCTCTAACATTCATAGAAATAACCTTTGATCTGTCTAACCTCTAAGAAACATACTTAAGGAGTTTCTTTATTTATTTTTGAAATTTAGGGCATCTTCAAGATATTTTAAGACAGTTATTTTCATTCTTTAGCTTCTTATATCTTGAAGATGATAAATTGTTTCATTCGTCCCACAATGTTTTAGGAATTGTCCAATTAACTCTTTCACTTTGGAACTCATGGGGACTTATTCTTATTTTAGGGATGTCAACTTTCTTCTTTATTATAGTTATAATAGAAATATAATTTTGGCCTTCGAGATATTAATTTTCTCTTATCCTTTAATTTTATGGCATCACTATTTCTTCTTAAAATTAGATTTAATAATAGTTTAATAGTATCGATATTATATAAATTGACATCTTTCTTTATTCCGAATGGGATTGAGCTCCTTATTTAGGAATTTACCAACAACCTCTTTCACTCTCGAGATTTGAAGAGTTTATTCTTGTTTTAGGGATGCTAATTTTCTTCTTTATGCTAATTATAATAGAAAACTAATTTTGGTATTCTAAATTAAGGTTTATGAACTCCTCATAATATATCAAAATTTTCTCTTATCCTTTGGTTTTTTAAGTCACCATAATTTCTGATGTGACCCAGCCCACGCTTCCACGTAGCCTCGGCTTTACACGTGTTTCGAGCTTTATGACGTGGTGTGTTTGTTTGTTGTTTCCGACGGTTGTATGTAATATGGATAACATATATTTTGTTTTGGAAAGTGGGAATGATTTAATGCGTTATTCAATGCCCATCTACGGTCCTCAGGCCTGGTTCCCTCCGTTTGTGTTTTGCCAAAATGGTTTTGCTTCCCGGTCATTCGCTATGGTTCTGTTCTGTTGAGTCACTCTGCAAGGATTTGTTTGTCACTCTATGTGGTTTTTGCTCCAGCGCATATGGCAATCTCTGGTTTCTCTTTGGGTATGGTTGTAAATGAATGCCAGCCTTCCAAACCTGTTGATGTGGTTTTCTGTGGACTTCTCCTGTGGCACGAGCCTGTCTTGGCTCTAGAGGTGCACTTGCTCGAACAATTTTCACACAGTAAGTCTCTTGATCTCGTGCTCTAATTCTTCTATGGTTTGGCTATGGGATAAGGTCTCTCTTTCGATGATTGTCACTTGTTGTTATTGTTATCGCCTTTGTCTCTGCTCGGTATGTAAATCGGTTAACTTCTGGTGTCCATGAACTCAGGTAACAGGGTGATGGTATTCCTTGGCTACAAACAGGTAAATAGTCCTCTCCTTTATTTAATTCGACCTTCCTCTAGCATTGACACTAACAAAGCCTGCTCCTTCTGTCTCAGGCTCATTTGATTCGTCAGTGACTTTGTTCCGCAAACCCCTTGGTCTGGTCGCACTCAGGTAAGTTATATATCCCTTCTGCTTCTATTCTGCTTCGATTTTCAGGTCTCACTATACAGGTATGCTAACTAAGCTCTGTTTCGTATGTGCAGGTCAATGGCTTGACCTGGGTACATAGATTCCTTACAGGTTTGGTCTCCAAATGTGGCAACCCTCTACCAGTAGGCTCTGGCTCTTAAAGTTGGTCAATTTACAGTTAGGGTATTTAAGTTTCTGTAGGGTTTGTCGCTCACTGTTTTGCATCTGCGTTCAGTCTGAATCGCTTTAGAAGATGAAGCTCAAGTCTGGCTTCAGTTTCTGTTCTATTTGGTTGTTCATTTGAGTTAAGGGTATTCACTCTTATCAAACTCTAGGCTAGGGTTTGTCCACTCTGTGGACACTAGCACTTGTTTTCGTTTATAACCGAATGTAATACATCTATATTTCTCAGATCAACAGCAATGTGAACATAAATTTTTTATCTCTGTTTGCTTATGAAATATGAAGATTTGTTCGAAAGTACCTCTGCTATGGTTTGTTTTCCCCGACACTCTGTTTTTGGTTTTATCCTCTCGGTTGACTTACTGTGATTTACTGTTCTGGCCATGGGTTCGATTCGTTGGTTCTTCACTCTAATTCTCGATGTATGTATGAATTCGATGTTGTTTGCTGTTTGATGAGAACACAAGGAAACATGACCTACAATGGTCATTCTCTGTCTGCTAGCATTGTTATTAACAATTCAATGAATGGAAATATAATAGTACAGTAAGTAGGCAATGACATAGATGGACAGTTTAGAAAAAAATGATCTGTCTATGTTTTCTTTCTTGACTCCGAAACTGCTAAACCTTTTCCCTGTTTTACATTGCTACATTGCTACATTGTTTGTTTACAGTTAATTGAAATTGTAATTACTTTCAGTTGAACAGAAATAATATGGTTGTGTAACTACTGGTTCTCAGTTCGGTTTACATGACAAGATCTTCATTTAGACAACTTTGTCTTTTCCTCTTTAAGTTGACAAAACAATTACTAAACTGTTGTTTATTTCTTTCTGACAAATTAAAACCCTAACCGACTATTAACTTTGACTAACAAAGCAATTAATATTAAAACAAAATAAAATCCTATCCCATGTCCTCATAAACTAAACATAAAAGAAACAATCCAAATACTCAAAAAACTTTCCAACCTGGCAGAGACTTCACCCGGTCATGGTTAGCTAGATGCTCCTGCATCAGGGTCCTGGGGCAGAAAGAAATAATGGCTCCGGTCCATGAGCTTCTTGACTAAAGAACCTATCTATTCAATCTGCCTGGCATCAAGCCACGAACTGTCCTCAATAGGATGGTTCTTCCACTTGACCAGGTATTACACATACTCCTTCCGTCGAGTTCGTTTAGCCACTTAAGTGTCGAGAATGCTCTTGATCTTGGGAGGTTAAACATAAGGCATCTGTCTCTTCCAAGCTTCTCCTCCATCCTGGGCATTCCGTGTAGGTCACGTGGTTCCATCTTCTTCCTTCTCTTCTGTGTCAGTCGTGTAGGGGAACAGGTCTGCTACGTTAAAGATAGGTGAGATGCCTATTCCGGGTGGCAACTGTATCTCGTAAGCATTCGCCAAAATTTTCCGAAGGACTTTGCAAGGTCCTATCTTCTTATACTTCAATTTATTGTACGTACCCTTAGGGAAGCATTCTTTGCGCAAATGCATGAGGACTTCATCCCCCACGTTAAAGTGTACTTCTCTTCTCTTCAAATCTGCTTGTTGTTTATACTTTAAGTTGTTGTCCTGTAATTTAATTTCTACCTGTTCATGCAAATCTCTCATTGCATTAGCGAAATCTTCTCCATCTGCGCTTCTCCTTTCCTACAGTCCAAGGTCCCACAGTTCATGCACTCTGTGAGGATGAATGCCGTACAGGATCTGAAATGGGCTGAAACTTGTGTTGTCGTTTGGCGAGTCATTATAAGCGAACTCTACCTGTGCAAGTGCTCGATCTTACATCCACGAATTCTCTCCAACTAGGCTTCGTAACAGGTTTCCCAGACTCCTGTTTACAATCTCTGTTTGCCCGTTGGTTTGCGGGTGATATGCAGAACTGTAACTTAGCTATGTGTCCATTTTCTTCCATAAGGTACGCCAAAAGTGTCTTGTGAACTTCACATTCCTATCTGAAAGGATAGATTTAGGCAATCCATGTAACCTGACAATCTCATTGAAAAACAAGTGGGCCACGTGGGTGGCATCACTGGTTTTTCTGCAAGGAATAAAATGCACCATTTTTGAGAATCTGTCCATTACTACCATTACCGAGTCATAACCTCACTGTGTCTTAGGTAGTCCTAAGATGAAGTCCAAGCTGACTGAGTCCCAAGGTCTGCCTGGAACAAGCAACAGTGTATATAGTCCTGTGTTTTGACTGTGACCCTTTGCTAACTGGCACACTTTGCATCTGGCCACAAATTGATGTACATCTCTCCGCATCTTTGGCCAAAAGTATAGATGACTAAGCTGCTGGAGTGTCTTGTCCATGCTGAAATGTTCGGCCAAACCTCCACTATGCTTCTCTCGAATAATATTCTCCCTCATCGAGCAGTCAGGTATGCACAACTGTCCTCCCTTAAACAACAACTTCTCCTATAGATTGTAGTCCAACCAAGGACTGTTATCTCTCACTAAGGGATTCTGACATGCCTCATAGGTCTCCTTAAAATCTGTATCAGTCTGGTATAAGTCTTGTAAGTGCTCAAAACCCAGCACCTGCACAATGCTTCCTGCAGAAGGAGAGCTTTCCTACTTAGCGCATCTGCCACCTTGTTGGCCTGCCCGCTAATATGCTTCAATATGAAGTTGAAACTCTGCAAATACTCCAACCAGCTGGCGTGTTTGTGGTTCAGCTTATGCTGTTGCATTACATACTGTAGTGCAGAATTATCTAAAAATAGCACAAATTCATTTCCCAATAGATAATGCCTATATAACAGCATAGAACTCCTTATCATACGATGAATATTTCTGTCGACTTTCATTCAACTTCTCGCTGGAAAAATGCTACAAGCTTATCCTCCTGACTGAGTACAGCTCTAATTTTTGTCCCGCTAGCATCACAGCGAACCTGAAATAACTTCTTGAAATTTGGTAATCTCATGATCGGCCTCTCAATGATCTTTCTATTTAACAACTGGAAACTTCTCTCCCACTGCCTCCATCCATCGAAAAGGTTGGCTGGCCTTTTTAATGGTGTCCAACATAGGTGCACAAATTTTGCTAAAATTCTTTATGAATTTCCTGTAAAAACTTGCTAATCCGTGAAAGCTACATACCTCAAATAAATTTTTCGGAGATGGCCAATTCACTATCACTGCCACCTTCTTCGGATCCATCTTCAGTTCATTCTTTGCTATTACAAACCCCAAATAAATCAATTCCTTTTGTAGAAAGGTACATTTCTTCAAATTTATTAGCAGTTTATTCTACTGTAATTTCTCCAACACTTTTCGTATGTGTTGAAGATGTTCTTCCCTTGTCCTGTTGAAAATAAGTATGTCATCCAAATATACTATCACAAACTTCCCGATGTACTCCTTCAACATCTCATTCATTAACCTCATGAATCTACTGGGCGCATTGGTCAGTCCAAAAGGCATGACCAGCCATTCATATAGCCCCTCATTTGTCTTAAAGGTTTCCTTCCATTTGTCCCCCTCTCGTATCTGAATCTGATGGTACCCGCTCTTCAAGTCTATCTTAGAGAAATATGCTGCCCCGCATAAACAATCCATCATATCATCCATCTGTAACAATGGAAACCTATACTGGATGGTGATTTTGTTGATGGCCCTTGAGTTAGTTCACATCTGCCACTCTCCTCCCTTCTTGGGAGCGAGGACCGTTGGAACAACATAGGGGATTAAGTTTTCCCGTATCAACCCCATTGTCCAACAGTTCTTGCACCTACTTCCTAATTTCTTCATTGTCTTTGGGGCTCATTCAGTATGCCACTTTGTTCGGCAAACTCGCTCCAGGTATGAAGTCAATATGATCACTTATGCTTCTTTTGGGGGGTAATTTGTCTGGCAAGTCATCTACAACTATGTCCACAAATTCCTGCAATTTGCTGGATTTCTGTAGGTAAATCTGATACCTCTGTATGCAACAATACTATCCTTACTTTCTTTACAACTGCGTAACCTATATCACTGTGATCAACCTGTTTCAGAAACTATTTTCTGCTAACCAACAATGCTCTTGGTTCACTTGCCTCTGCTGCCCCTTCTTCCTTGATGGGCACAAGTGTATGCTTGATTTCATCCTTAACAAATTTATAATAGTTCGTCAATCCATCGTGTACCACTTTCCTATCATACTGCCAAGGCCTGCCAAGCAATATGTGACATACATCCATCGGCATGATGTCACAAACAACTTTATCCTTATATCTACCTATTTGAAATTTCACCTCGCACTGTTCATCCACCAGCAACTGATGGCCTTTTTGCAGCCATGAAACTCTGTAAGGGTTGGGATGCTTCAAGCGTTTCAAATCCAATTTTTCTACCATCTCCGTGGACACTAAATTATCAGTACTACCGCTGTCAATAATTAACTTACAACACTTACCTCGTGACTTACAAATTGTTTTGAACAAAGCCTTCCACTGCGTTTGTTCAGTGACCTCCTTGACTGGTTTTAACAACACCTTGTGCAACACCAGAGCTTCCCCTATCTCTATAGCATTTTCTACTTCTTGGGAGGTGTCGCTGCTTCCTCTGGTTGTGCCACATATGCACCCCGTTGTCCAGCTTGATCTACTTCTCGACATTGAAACGATCGGTGTCCCCATTTATGACATCTGTAACACTGATAACCAGCCCCTCTACCTCGGCCATTTCCCCTGCCTCGCTAGGATGACCTACAGCCTCTCACGCTATCACCTCTGTCTGTTGATCCGGAAGCTTTGGAACTGTTGCCTTCCTCATTGCTACTAGCAGTCCAGCCTCTGCCATATGACTGGCCTTTTCCCCTGTCGGTTCCTCGTCCTCTTCGGGCATTCTGCCTTCTGGTAATTTTCTCTTCAACCTTCATTGCACTCTGATACGCTTCCTCAGTGTTTTTCGGAGACAAAATATTGATTTCGTCCAAAATATCTAACCTTAACCCATTGACATAACTAGTTGTTCTTTCTATGGTATCCTCTGTATATTCGGCTCACAAATTCACTCGATAGAACTCCTCCGTGTACTCCCTTACCGTTAATCCTTTCTGTTTCAGATTCTGCACCTGCCTGTGCAGCGCAATCTGATAGTCCTTCGGCAGAAATCTGCCCTTTAACTTGGCCACCATCCTTGACTAGGTTCTAATCAGAAACTTGTTCAATCTTTTCCTCTTGTTCTGGACACTATCCCACCATAGGGTTGTGTGTCCCTTCAATTTCATCGCAACCAACCTCACTCTACGGTCTTCGCTGACTTCCTCGCACTCGAAGTACTTATCCATCTCGCTAATCCAATCCAATAAAACTTCGATAGATAGGTTGCCATCGTAAGTCGAGAGTTCTAGCTTGGGTTTACTGCTTTCCACTAAAACAGATCTCAACAATCTCTCTTCTGGGCTTTCACCTTCTAGTACATCTGCTGTTGGTTCAGTCTCCTCTTCACTGTCATCGCCTATTTCTGGATCTCTATGTCTCCCTGCCTCTACTGCCTCCAAACGGGTGGCAAGAATTCTGATCTCCTCTCTTAATCCTTCCTCTGCCAATCTTCGAGCACCTCTACCATGACCCCGCCTTCCTCTCTCCATTCCTCCTACTAACATAAACAATTGCTCTGCTACTACTCTAATGTGACCTAGCCCACGGTTCCACATAACCTCAGCTTTACACCTGTTTCAGGCTTTATGACGTGGTGTGTTTGTTTGTTGTTTCCGGCGGTTGTATGTAATATGGATAACAGATATTTTGTTTTGGAAAGTGGGAATGATTTAATGTGTTATTCAATGCCCATCTATGGTCCTTGGGCCTGATTCCCTCCGTTTGGTCTTTTGCCAAAATGGTTCTGCTTCCCAGTCATTCGCGATGGTTCTATTTTGTTGAGTGACTCTGCAAGGGTTTGTTTTTCATTCTGTGTGGTTTTTGCTCCGGCACATATGGCAATCTCTGGTTTCTCTTTGGGTATGGTTGTAAATGAATGCCGGCCTTCCAAACTTGTTGATGCGGTTGTCTGTGGATTTCTCTTGTGGCACAAGCTTGTCTTGGCTCTAGAGGTGCGCCTGCTCGAACTCTTTTCACACAGTAAGTCTCTTGATCTCGTGCTCTCGTTCTTCTATGGTTTGGCCTTGGGATAAGGTCTCTCGTCCTATGATTGTCACTTTTTGTTATTGTTATCGCCTTAGTCTCTGCTCGGTATGCAAATCGGTTAACTTCTGGTGTCCATGAACTCAGGTAACAGGGTGTTGGTCATCCGCGGCTACAAATAGGTAAATAGTCCTCTCCTTGATTTAATTTTACCTTCCTCCGGCATTGACACTGACCAAGCCTGCTCCTTCCCTCTCAGGCTACTTCGATTTGTCAGCGGCTTTGTTCCACAAACCCTTTGGTCCAGTCGCACTCAGGTAAGTTATATATCCCTTCTGCTTCTACTCTAATTCTATTTTTAGGTCTCACTATACAGGTATGCTGACTGAGCTCTGTTTTGTATGTGCAGGTCAATGGCTCGACCTGGGTACGCGGATTCCTTACGGGTTCGGTCTCCAAATGTGGCAACCCTTTACCAGTAGGCTCTGGCTCTTAAAGTCCGTCAATTTATAGTTAGGGTATTTAAGTTTCTATAGGGTTTTTCGCTCGTTGTTTTGCATTTGCGTTTAGTCTGAATCGCTTTCGAAGATGAAGCTCAAGTCTGACTTCAGTTTCTGTTCTGGTTGGCTGTTCGTTTGAGTTAAAGGTGTTCACTGTTATCAAACCCTAGGCTAGGGTTTGTTGACTCTGTGGACACTGGCACTTGTTTTTGTTTATAACCGAATGTAGTACATCTATATTTCTCAGATCAACAGCAATGTGAACATAATTTTGTTATCTCTATTTACTTATGAAAATATGAATATTCATTCGAAAGTACCTCTGCTATGGTTTGTTTTCCCCGACACTCTGTTTCCACTTTTATCCTCTCGGTCGACTTGTTGTGCTTTACTGTTCTGGCTGTGGGTTTGATTCGTTGGTTCTTTGCTCTGATTCTGGACGTATGTATGAATTCGATGTTGTTTGTTGTTCGATGAGAATACAAGGAAACACAGCCTACAGTAGTCGTTCTCTGTCTGCTAGCATTGTTATTAACAATTCAATGAATGGAAATATAATAGTACAGTAAGTAGGCAATGACACAGATGGATAGTTTAGAAAAAAATGATCTGTCTCTGTTTTATTTCTTAATTCTGAAACTGCTGAACCTTTTCCCGGTTTTACATTGCTATATTTATACATTGTTTGTTTACAGTTAATTGAAACTGTAATTGCTTTCAGTTGAACATAAATAATGTGGTTGTGTAACTACTAGTTCTCAGTTCAGTTGACATGACAAGATCTTCATTTAGACAACTTTGTCTTTTCCTCTTTAAGTTGACAGAACAATTACTAAACTGTTGTTTATTTCTGTCGGACAAATAACAATCCTAACCGACTATTAACTTTGACTAACGCAACAATTAATAGTAAAACAAAATAAAATCCTATCCATGTCCTAATAAACTAAACATAAAAAAAACAATCCAAATACTCAAACAACTTTCCAACCTGGCAAAGACTTCACCCGGTCATGGTGAGCTAGATGTTGCTGCATCAATTTCACATCAAACTTAGATGTAATAATAGTTCAATGGTATCAATAATGAGTGGATTGACCTCCTTTTATATTTCCCAATGATTTAGGAAATACTTCACATTTTTATGCTAACCGTCTTAAGTGAGGTGTAGTTTTAAGTGGAATTTAAACAATCTCAAGAATCCTCTTGTGTTTCATGTCAACTATGTTGTGTTTGTACATTAGGCACCTAATCATAATCATACTCTTAGCACCCCCATTTTAAATCTAAAGTTATAAATTAGAAAATTCTTTTCGATTTGTTGAATATGTCTTTATAATTATTTATAGATGTTGTACTTGAAAAATTCACATCCATATTTAAGATCACATAGGTGATGAGAGCCTTAAAGATAAGTTTTTATTTATTTTTTAATTTTTCACACAACTAGGTTTTGTCTATTTTATCTATTTACAATTATTTTTAATATCAAAACAAATTTTCCATACTACATAATCATTTTTGAATTCCATAACTCTAGTTAAACTTGTTGTCATAAAGGTCTATCATATATATATATATATATATATATATATATATATATATATAGAGTATCATAATAAATAATTTTTTCTAAATTATTGGCATATAGAAAATTAATATAAATGATTTTTTTGAATTTGATTGTAAACAATTGTTTGTTTGGTTATTGATAATAGTCATTTCCATTATAAAACAAAACTTCCTTGACAATTCTTAGATTCCTATTGATATTGCAGGGACACCTCAATATAAGAACAATATAAACAACAAAATGAAAGAAGCATCATGAATACTCCAAATAAAATAGCTCCAACAAAACTGATGCTCGTTTAATTTTATATGCCGTAGTTTAATGATATTATTTTTTTTACTCTGAAAGTCATGGAAATTTCGGTTATATTTTGAGAAAATCAAGCATGGTTTTTTGTAAATCTAAATTATAGTTGATAAATTTTGTGTGTAGTTTTCTTCCGGAGTTCTCACATCCATGATTGTTTGCATCAACGTTTCGAGCCATCCACCATGGCTCATCATCAGGATAGATCAGTAGTTGATGATGAGCCACGGTGGATGGTTCGAAACGTCGATGCAAACAATCATGGATGCAAGAACTCCGGAAGAAAACTACACAAAAAACACTAGTCGTAGAAGCCTCAAAACAATAGTTGATAAATTGTTTTTTTGTTTTGAAAGTCATGGAAATTCACGATATATTTTGAGAAATTGTAAATCTAAATTATAGTTCATAAACTTCAAAATTTTAACTACTTTAAACTTTTTTAATGGTGTTGAATTCATTTCCCCATCAAAAATATGATTCAAACATTACCTCTACAAAATATTATCATTTTTTTTTAACCCTATTCAAACAAGTTTTAACCCTTCCATTCTTCCACCTAACTCCATTTTATATTTGTCCACATTAATATCCAGCGAAATGGGTTCACTATAATCAATCCCGATGAAGAAAGAAGCCTCGCCGAAAGTGTTGTGTTGAGAATTAAATATGTATAGGGATCATACAATATGGTGTTGGGTTGAGAATTAAATTTGTACACGGATCATACAATATGATCACTGAAAACAAATACCCATCATGATACTCATACTTTACTATTAAGTATTTTTCGTGAACATGATTTTAGGTTGCAACAAATTTCTATTGATTCAACCATTGAGCATTATCATAAAAATAACCATTACATCATATCGATTCCATCAGATTATGGTTATTTTACATTTAAGGCAGTGAATAGTAGTAAAAGACGTCTTCACCAAATAGAAAATATTAAGAAAAAATGAAAAAGAGGGATTTCATTTACTTCATTTTCCATATAATCCAATACATTATTCATAAGGAGTCTTAAGTGATTGGATCTCAACCATAACATAGCTCATAAATTACGTAACAACCAAGAAAACATGAATAATACGTAGGATAAATGGGTAATTTGACAAAAACCATACCATTATTCTAGTTGAGGGCTTATATTTATATTTAAGTGTTTAAAATTCGTAAAGTATATTCAAAATTTGGAGAGTTATTAGTCTAAATTTATTTTTTTTAAGTGTGAACCAATTGATAATTTTTTTCACAAGTTTTTAACTCATTTTTGCAGTTGGATCTTTAATTATCTATAATCTTACTTATGTTTCTGCTTCTAGCCTCCATTTATTGTTGACACCTCTTAATTTTTCTAAAGATATTTATTCTACATGACATGATTTGTACATTTTTTATCTATTGAGTTTATGTCATCACTACCAAATGCCTTCCATAAAAATAAAAAAGAGGGGGCCAAGAAGCCCTCACCACATCTATGTAGTCACCTTTAGGTCAATTTCCATTGTCCTCACCAAGAATAAGGATCCTAACTTCATGATTATATTCAAAACATTTTTTATGAAAACAAGAAATTTATCTTATTTCTTGGTCCACTTTGACACTGATATGTTCTCACTTGCTAAAGAGACATTTTCTTGGTTTAAGTCTACTATATAGGGCCAACTTTCCAATATATATTACCAATTGAATTTAGTTTACTTATGAAATTCTTAAAGTCAACTACATTGTCCAAGTGCAATTGGGAAAGGATATTAAATTTAAGGTTTAGTTTTCTTTCTTGATTAAAATAGTTAATCTAATTCATAATTGGCCTAATAGATCATTATTAGCTTTTCTTCTTTGACTCCTTAAATCACTTCTTATTGTAATTGATTTATCTTCTCCAATATTATGCCAATTCATTGTTCTCTTCTTTTATCTTTTATGTTGTGGTAAAAAATATTTTTCGTTACATAAATTTGGCTTGTATCTTTTCCTTCATCTCCTCACACCACAATTACCTTGGTTGTTGGTTCTAACCTTTATAAGGCTTGAGACATATTTTGTTTAAATGACTGTTTCATTTTCAATGTTTGTATTAATGTTTCCTTGCCTCTTACTACACTATTCCTTAAAACACTCATTATACAAACTACCATATGAGCCAACGAGATTTCAAGCACCAAATCACCAATATATGTATCCTATTTTCTCAATGCTAGTGACCCCTATATGTATATTTCATAATCTTTATTTAAAGTGCATGGAAGGTCATTTGCTAAATATCAATTGTGAGAAACTCTTACATATAAAATTTTATTTTTCACATATGACATAAATAATTTCCCTTTCCACTTAAAATTAATATTGAACCATAGGTTATTTGCCCCTTTTAAGGATTCTAACCATCATGGTGTAACAACGATTATCCGATTATATGAATAGTACTTAACCTATTTGTTATATATGAAAATACCATATTGCTCATTTTTTTGTTTTTTTAATATTAAAATACATTATTTTCAATACTATATTTAATAATAATATAAAATTATATTTAAAAGACATTCATTTTCAATTGTGGCTCCATAAAAATGTTATAAATAAAGTACCCATTTACAATATTATTTTTACATTGGAAGATCAAAAAATAAATATATTGATTAGCTTAATCAGTAGCTACATGTAAAACTAAAGCACTTATATTTCACACTTGTGCATTAAAGTTACAAATACAAATCAGAAATACTCAGAAAATGGAAGACAAAATATGAAGAAGAGTTGCAACTCACTAGTGAGACAATCAGTGACATAGGAGACTGCACCACACAACACATTTTCATTCACCATGCCGACAATATCTTACATATATAGTATTGCAATATGGTTGAATAGATTCCTAGAATATAAGACTTGAAAATTTACAAAAACTAATTAGGAAATTGGTCCAAATTGATCTCTAACAACATATAACAAACACTATTGTTAGGAGAATCCTCTAGATTTCTCCATTATTATTCTAACACTCCTGCTTAATCGATAAATGTATTTTCCACCATGTCCAATTGATTCCTACATTCTTAAAATTTTAACTTTCTAAGAGGCTTTATAATGATGTCAACCAAATTTTCATTGGTGTTACGCTAAACTAAATCAATTTTTTTAGCATACATCTTTTCCCTGACAAAATAACAATGTGTCTCAATATGTTTTGATCTTGCATGGTATGTAACCACCCCTCCCATATTATCCAGTTTCATTGGCCTGTCGAGTAAACATGATACAGAGGGTTACTATGAAATGATCCTACCTCCAAGCTTCAATTATGAAAGTTGGGATGAAAACTAACGACAAACTTACAACTCACCTCATCCCTTAGGGCTACACAGCACTCACGAGCCAAAGCACCACCCCAAGTGACCAAGCCCTAATTTGGGGTTGCATTTCTCATAATTTAACCCCCAACCGCATGCATGACAATGACTCCATGTGGATATAGGCCTCCAATCACATGCACAACATTGCTTCAGTGTGGTTGTGACCCAAATTGTCTAATTCATAGGGTGTGGTCCCAAGATACAAGCCTCAATTCCAGGTCACTCTCTAGACCACTTCAGAGGACTTCTTGAAACTTCTAAGAATCATTAGTGGCATGAAAACAAGGTTAACCATACAAAATTGAAGGTAGAACATGACCTACACTGCCTAGAACATAACAAATATTTCGTCAAACACATAGTAAACATGTAGGCTACAAGTCGTGAATTCATACATGATCATATAAGTCTGAAATTCATCTGAGAATCACTGAGAATGCCCTATTCCCTCTCCACTTAGCTAAAACAATATCTATTAGCCCACGCATTCATCATCGGATTAATAGCTAAATAATTCATGACAAGAGCCATAAAATATACAAATCATATGAACAACATATAACCAGAAAATAACCAAAATATAAACCATGGAAACTCAACCATTATATCACCAACACATTGCCAACAATATACATGAATCATAATACAAGAATAACTCTCATTAACATATGAAAATACCAACCAAGTCAGGGACTTCCATGTACCACTCGCCTATAGATTGGGATGAACTGTATCTATATGATCTGTAAATTGTCGTGGATATTCCATACTAGTCACCCTCATGCCATATTACAACTATGAATGTAGGATATCATGGAACAACCAAACCAGGGCTTCTAGAGGCCAAACCGACTCAACCCTCAACTAGTGATTCCACCTCACGGTTTGACATCACTAACACCAACCATATTGGTCTCTACCCAGATTGTCCAAGCCTCTAGGGACTAGTAACTCAACCCATAACCTTTTAGGGCTCCAAAGCATTTTTCCAACTCGGCTCTAGGGACTAGTATCTCAACCCACCAAGGGATCTGGAGCATTTATCCCAACCTAGACTCTAGGACTAGTAGCTCAACCCAAGTTGCTCCAGGGCTTCTAGAGCATTTGTTTCAACCCACCTAAGGAATTATGAGCACCAATAAGAAAGTAATCAAATGGAAAAACCCACAACATCATGGCTATCTATTATATGGAAAGGAAATGTTGAAATCATTGTCAATCCAAGAAATCCTACATGCCAATGATAGAATGTAACCAGAAAACCACATGCATAAACCATGCATCCATAAATCAACAAGGAAATCACACATGCAACCTGTTACGTATAAATCAATTTAGCTATAATTTTTTATCAACATGTTCCCTTGTGTTTTCCTCCTTTCCTTTTCCTTCTTTCTCCAATCCAAGTGAAAACTAGAGTGCTCTAACCATGCTCCAAGAAAACTTTGTGTGTGCAAGAGTAAGAGAGAGTGAGAGCATAAAAGAGAGCTCCAAAAATGAAATGGAAAAAGATGTGAACTGATCCTCAAAAGATTTTTTATCATCGAGGCCTCTATTTTCTTCATTTTCCTTCATTTTTCCTTCAATTTCCCTCTCATGCAAATTTGCGACCTTTCATCTCCCTTTTTTCTTATTTTCCTTTAAATCATAAATAAAATTCCAATTATTTCCACGTTTCCTTTGCTAATGCCTTTGTCAATTTCCATAGCCATAAATTAATCACAAGTGGTACCCATCACTATGTTTTTCCCAACATTTAGCTTCGAATACATGTCCCATGAACTTGGTCTTAATCTTATTTACATAGGAAATCAACTAGGGGTTGTTACAAACCCCTCCCCCTTGGGGGAACACCACCCTCATTGTTTAATGACACTTATAAACCATCAAAAAATAGTTTCCCATGGAGCTTTATAATAGAGCTCAATGCAAAATTTACATCATATCATAATACTGAGACCATGACCATCATACCATGAACACCATACTACTTATTGGAGCTTTATAACACAACTTGATGTGGTATATATATATATATATATATATATATATATATATATATATATATATATATATATATATATATATATATATATATATATATATATATATATATATATATATATGACCTAAACACAACATCAGACACATATATCAAGTCACCTCCGCTCAACCAGCGAATAAAGAAGGATACATATCCATCCTCTGATCAACCATCTCCCATATAACCTCATCAAGCCCAAAGTGCTTCCATTTCACTTTAAATTGATCGATTACTCGATTCCGGAGCATGAGCATCTTTCACTGCAAAATGACCAGAGATTTCAGCTAAAATTATCCTTATTGTTCCACTTGAAATACAAACCAATTAATAACATAATCAACATATTTCACATACTTCTTAAGAAATGGCACATGGAAAACATCATGAACTTTCACTATCAAAGGTAGTGCAAGTCAGTAGGCCACTGGTTCAATCCTCTCAAGGACATCGAAAGGCCCACAATACCAAGGTGTTAGCTTGACACATGATCCACTCCTCAAGGAGACCTTCTTAGGCCTGATGCAGAAGTAAATGTGTTCCCCTACCTGAAACTCATTAAATATCTTGTGTTGATCCACATAACTATTTTTCCTTGCCTGTGCTTCCTTTAGATTCTTATTGGTAACCTATATTTCTTATTCCATCTCTACCAAAATATCTAGTCCAATCAATACCCTGTTCACTGGATCACTCCAATTGATTCCACAAATAGACTCATCTTCAAGGACTCCTAATACCCATCATTGTATGCAAACTCTACCAGTGTAAGATACTCTTCCCACTTCCAATGTTGATTCATGGCATACATCCACAACATGCCCTTAAGAATCTAGTTGACCCTTTCTGTCTGTCCATCTATATATGAATGATAAATTGTACTGAAGGCTAACTCTATCCACAAACCTCCAAACAACTCCTTTCAAAACCTAGAAGTGAACTTGGAATATCTTTCTGACACAATATTCCTAGCAATACCATGTAACTTCACTATCTCCCTTATAAATACCTGAGCTACTTCACTAGTTGAATTTGTAGACTTCATTGCAATGAAGTGAGCTACCTTAGTTAATCTGTCAACCACAACCATAATATAATCATGTTTTCTAGATATCCTTTGTAAACCTGTAATGAAATCCATGTAAATGACCTCCCATTTCCACTCTGGAATTGGAATCGGCTGGAATAAACCATCTGGACTCTTACACTCTGCTTTTACATACTGACAATCCAAACATCTCACAACATAGTCAACCACCTCTTTCTTCAATTTCGGCCAATGGTAGAACTTCTTAACCACTGTGAATGTCTTTTGATATCGCATGTGACCTAAATATGGAATATTATGACATTCTCGCAAGATAAGCCTCTTGAGCTCACTATTTTTTGGCACATATATCTTGTCCCTAAATCTGACCAAACAATCTATCATGAGATGATAATCCAAATCCTATTCACCTGTAACCTACTGCTATAACCTATGCTTAAGCTGTTAGTACCTATCATCATGTTGTCTTGGACGTAAAATCAATTCCTGCAAGTTTGTCCCATATGAACTTATAGATGCAATGTGATTTACCTACATTCTTCTACTAAGAGAGTCTGCAACCCTATTCTACTTACCCTTAATGTACCTATTTTAGAAGTCAAAATCACTAAGCATAGTTAACTACCTAGCTTTTCTGACATATAGATTAGGTTTGTCAAACAAGCACCTCATATGACTATGACCATACATAAAAATGAACCTCCTACTAAGAATATAGTGTCTCCACATCTTCAATGCATGAATTATTGCTTCCAACTCAAGATCATGAGTCACATAGTTCTCGTCATACTCATTCAATTTTATTAACTCATAACATACTACATGTCCTTCCTACACTAGGATTCCATCAAGTCCTCTCTTACAAGCGTCTGTACATACCACAAACTCTTTGTGTGTATCTGTAATCTTTAGAACTGGAGCACTTTTAAGAAACTACTTCAACTACTCAAAACTAACTACACATTCCTCTATCGATTCAAACTTCCTCCTTTTTCACTGCAAGGATGTAATAGGATAGGAAATCCGTGAGAAGTATCTGATGAACCTCATGTAGTAACTTGTTAATACCATAAATTATCTGACCTAATCCATATCCATAGGAGCTGCCCCATTCCATGATAGCTCTCGTATTTTCCAGATCCACCACTATGCCTTCCTTGGAAACATGTCCCAACTAATGTACCTATGTTTCAAAGAAACATCAATTACTAATGTTGGCATACAACTAATGCTCTCTTAGCAATCTCAACAATATTTCTAGGTATTTTGCATGCTCCTCCGCACTCTAAGAATATATCAATATGTGATCAATGAAAACTTTCAGAAGCTTGTCCATATAAGGATGCAATACACTATTCATAAAATACTTGAAAGGAGCTAAAGAATTAGTCAAACCAAAAGGAACTTAAACAAACTCATAATGCCCATATCTGGTCCAGAATGTAGTCTTATAGACATCCTCTTATTTGATGCGTACCTCATGATATCTTGATCTCAAATCAATTTTGAGAACATTGTTACTCCCTTCAACTGGTAAAACAAGTAATAAATATGCAATAAAGGGTACCTATTCTTGATTGTCACCTTGCTTAAATTCATGTAATCAATGCGCAACCTAAGAGTACCATCCTTCTTCTTCACAAAAATATACTGGTGCACCCGAGGGCAACACACTTGGCCTAATGTATCCCTTATCAAGAATTTCCTTCAATTGCAACTTCAGTTCGACTAACTCTGGAGTGCTCGTCCTGTAATGTGCCTTCAATGTTAGTGCTTCTCCCAACATCAACTCAATAGAAAATTCCACTTCCCTATGAGATGGTAACTCTGATATCTCTACTAGAAATACTTTTGCATCATCAACATCCTTACCTTTGTCAATAGAAATGTGAATTGCAAACAACACACATTATATCTTGCTACTTTGAATTGCTTGCATAGTTGTGACCATCCTCACTGATCTAGGTTTCTTCTTACCCTAGAAGATTCTCTTTTCTCTGTCATTATCCAAGCACTCAATATCCTTAATGTACCTAGCTTTTCTGACATATAGATTAGGTTTGTCAAAGAAGCACCTCATACAACTATGACCATATATAAAAATGAACCTTCTACTAGGAAGATAGTGTCTCCACATATTCAATGCATGAATTATTGCTTCCAACTCAAGATGGTGAGTCACATATTTCTCCTCATGCTCATTCAATTTTATTGACTCATAGCATACTACATGTCCTTCCTACATTAGGATTCCATCAAGTCCTCTCTTACAAGCATCTGTACATACCACAAAATATTTTTGTGGATTTGTAATCCTTAGAACTAAAACTAACTACACATTCCTCTATCCATTCAAATTTCTTCCCTTTTCACTGCAAGGATGTAATAGGATAGGAAATATGCTCAAAGTATCTGATGAACCTCATGTAGTAACCTATTAATACCATAAATTATCTGACCTCGTTCATATCCCTAGGAGCTGCCCCATTCCATGATAGCTCTGATATTTTCCAGATACACCACTATGCCTTCCTTGGAAACAACATGTCCCAAGTAATGTACCTATGTTTGAAAGAAACATCAATTACTAATGTTGGCATACAACTGATGATCTCTTAGCAATCTCAACAATATTTCTAGGTATTCTGCATGCTCTTCCTCACTCTAAGACTATATCAATATGTCATCGATGAAAACTATCACAAACTTGTCCAGATAAGGATGCAATACACTATTCATCAAATAAATGAAAGGAGCTGAAGAATTAGTCAAACCAAGAGGAACCAAAAAAAATCATAATGCCCATATCTGGTCCAGAAAGTAGTCTTATAGATGTCCTCTTATTTGATGCGTACCTAATGATATCTTGATCTCAAATCAATTTTGAGAACAATGTTGCTCCCTTCAACTAGTAAAACAAGTGATAAATATGCAATAAAGGGTACCTATTCTTGATTGTCACCTTGTCTAAATTCATGTAATTAATGCACAACCTAAGAGTGCCATCCTTCTTCTTCACAAAAATATACTGGTGCACCCCAGGGCGACACACTTGGCCTAATTTATCCTTTATCAAGAATTTATTTCAATTGCAACTTCAGTTCCACTAACTCTGGAGTGCTCGTCCTATAATGTGCCTTCAATGCTAGTGCTTCTCCCAACTTCAACTCAATATAAAATTCCAGTTTCCTATGAGGTGGTAACTCTGATATCTCTGATAGAAATACTTCTGCATCATCAACATCCTTACCTTTGTCACTAGAAATACGAATTGCAAACAATACACATTATTTCTCACTACCTTGCATTGCTTGCATAGTTGTGACCAGCCTCATTGATCTAGGCTTCTTCTTACCCTGCAAGATTATCTTTCCTCTGTCATTATCCAAACACTCAATATCCTTATCATAGAAATCTACCTTGATATTGTGAATGTACAACCAATCCATACCTAATAGCATACTATATGATCCTAATGGAATCACATTTAGATGCACTGATGTAGACATACCATTCAACTCAAATGCACAAGATCTCACCCAATGATGAACTCTTTTCTTAGTACCTATCACCAACTGCACCGACCAAGACTTTGCATGCACTTATTTATTCAAGGAACACTTATACACCAGGTTAGGACTGATATAATTGTAGTTACATCTAGGGTCAATCAAAGTAGAAACCACTTGATCACAAAGCTTACCTTCCATCTCAATAATAGATGCTTGATGATGATCTTTCCTATTATCTAATGTTTCATAAATCTGAGGAGTACTTTTTCCAACATCCTCAACTCTCTGTGCATCGTGAGCACTATACATTTGTGATCTGCCACCTTGATGTTATGGACAATATCTCACGCGATGATCCTTGGCACAAGTCCAACACTGTAAAGGCTTCCTACCATCACCCTTGTTCTATTGATTGGACTGAAATCCTTGTCCTTTGTCAATTACATTGAAATTCTTGTATTGTGTTGCATTATCCTTGTCATTTGTATCCTGAGGTTTTCCTCTCTTCTTAGCCCACTTTCCTTTATTCTTCTCATTACCTTTCCAATCCCACTTAGACTCAGTCTTATGCTTCGATTTCTCATAATGGTGCTTCACCTTTCTGATGGCTTTCTTGATTTGGATCTTGGGGACAAGTCCATAAGATCTAAAAAATTGAAATGCCAAAAACAAATAGAACACACAATAAAAAAAACCACAAAGAAACTTTTTTGAAAACATAAAATCATTGTAAAATCTACGTTGTGGTGGAAAATCCCCCCTTTTACAAAATGTGATTTGTTATTTATATAATTTTCTTAGTTACAATACCACAAGTAAATTCAATGGGTGGGTAAATACCATGGGTGAATAAATACCATGGGTAGATATCACTTATAATACCATGAATAAATTTGATGGGTGGATAAATACCATGGGAGGATGAATACCATTGGTATATGCCACTTACAATACCATGGATAAATACCATGGGCAAATGAATACCATGGGTGGATGCCACTTACAATACCATGGGTAAATTCCATGGGGGGATAAATACCATGGGTGGATTCACTTTTCCCTTCAGATCATTCCTCCCTCCTTGAGAAGCATTAGTCCCCATTGTGTGAAGCTCCCACCTGAGAAGCCTTTGTTGAATATGAAGAGCCACTAAAGAGAATGGTTTTGTGTGGTTAACCCATAACCATGATGAACAAATATCTGAGGACAGAGATTCCCTGTAATGCTTGGGACCAACTATGATACTAACAATTTTGCGGCCTAGCAAATGGACTTCGATGAAGCATAGGTTTGTGGATGACCCGTAACAATGAAAAATGAAGATCTGAGGATAGAGATACCCTTTAATTCTTGTGACCACTTGTGATACAAACAATGTGCAACCTCGAAAATGGAATTCGATGACAAGGTTTTTGTGCAGTTGACCCATAACCTTGGGTTTGTGGGTGACCCATAACCATGATGCTTTTCAGTCTGCTTGGTAAAATCATAGTGGCTTCTCTAGTATATTCTCCTATCTAATGAGATGTTGTAAATTCTTCTTTCACATTATAGACCTCTCGTTGCAACTTTTTTGAGAACTTATGCTATAGTTGATGAAATCAAATTCTGTCAAAGACCCATTTGAGGTATTGAAATGATATTTCCATTGTTATAAGAAACTTAAAATTTTATGAAAAATGGAGTGAGAAAATAATTCCAAAAACTCATGGTACGTATGATCGTGCAACGTTCGAGGCATGTGTAACTTCAATTGCTCATATCACTCAAAATAGGAAACGAAATCAAATTCCGTAAAAACCCATTTGAGCTAACAAACAATAGTTTAAAATGAGCTATTTTCAACCTTATAAAATGATTTGTGGAGGTTTTAGCACTTCTATGAAGTTTGTTGAATATTGCTACAAAAAATTAAAATTGAAATATGCTTCAAACCCTCATTCCCATGGAGCCGTAACCTGGCTATGATACCATTGATATGGATCTTGGGGAGAGACCCATAAGAACTAAAAAATTGAAATTACAGAAGAAAGGAATAGAACACACAATAAAAAAAACCATAAAGAAACGTTTTTTAAAACATAGAATCGTCGTAAAAACTACATTATGGTGGACAATCCCCCCTTTTATAAAATGAGACTTGTTACTTATAGCCTTTTCTTGGTTAAAATACTACATGTAAACTCCATGGGTTGGTAAATACCATGGGTGAATGAATACCATGGTTTGATGTCACGTACTATATAATGGGTAAATCCATGGGTGGATACATGTCATGGGAAGATGAATACCATGGGTAGATGGAATTTACAATACCATGGATAAATACCATGGTGAATGAATACCATCGGTGGATGCCACTTACAATACCATGGGTGGATTCCATTTTCCATTCTGATCATTCCTCCAGTGATCTAGACTCATCAAACTCAATCGTTTCTTTGCATAGCACCAACAACACTAATGAATCTCTGAATATTTGCTTTCTCCTCCTTAAGATAAGGCACATATCTTAACAACTCCAAGAATCTGCTAGCATACTCCTCATGAGTCATAGGTCCCATATTCAATTCATAGAACTCCTTTGCCCTATCATCATAGTATTTATCAGATAAATACTTCTTCCTAAAAAGTTTCTCAAATTGAGTCCAATTCAGCTCCTATTCTAGAATGCCTTTAAAATTCTTCACATCTTCCCACCAAATGTCTACTTTTCCTTTAAGACTGAAAGTAGTTATCTCAGCTTTCATATTTTCTAAATAATCATGCAATCTAAAAAGCTTATTCATCTCATGTAACCAAGCTTCTAAATCTTGTGACTTCTTCATGGCTCCATCAAATGTAGGAGGATTTTCTTTCTTCAACTCCTCTAGCAAGTACTACTTCTCACTCCTCCTATACGGATAGCCATAGTGATGGCAATGTTGTCTCTCTGAACCAGAACTAGAATAGAACCCACGATCATTACCCCTCCTGTTAGGTGTGTCCAATAACCTACCATCTATTACTGTGTTATCCCTAACAAACTTGTATCCTAACTAAGACCTGCTACGATCTTCCCCATTAGTCCTATCCTCCTATCCCTGAATGATCCTAAGTGGTCCCTATCTTTACAAATCTCATAGAATCTTAAGGATACCTGCATTAAATTTTGCTTGTTTCTCTTATGCCCTGGCAAGTCTTTCCTATGACTGGATGAGCTTATCATTATCCGCCTTACAACTTCTGACCTCTGCTTTAAAACTTCTCAATGTATCTTCCATGTCAGAGAAACCAAACATAACCATGATAACATACCTCTGTGAAGTTCAAGGGAGGCTACCTCATATGTAGAATCAATCTAGATTAGAACAAAATATGTATATATAATCAAATCAACATATCAATCATCTGAACATCAATATCATCAACCTCTACATGATGCACAACTGCAATAATCACTATGACAATGCATTCATAACGAACACATAGACATCTTAAATGCATGCATGACAAACACATTCCGCCCATCCAGTCCAAGTGTTTGAACCTAGAAGCTCTGATACCAATCTATAATCATCCCTCCCATATTTACCCATTTTCATCAGCCTGTCGGGTAAACATGAGATGAAGAGTTACTATGACATGACCCGAACTCGAAGCTTTAGTTATGAAAGTGGGGCCAACAACCAAAAATAAACTCACAACTCACCTCATCCCTCAAGGCTAGAGGAGAATCACGGGCCAGAGAACCACCCCAAGTGACCAAACCCTACGTTGGGGCTACATTTATCATAATTTAACCCCCAACTACATGCATGAAAATTCCTCCATCTAGTTATAGGCCTCCAATAGCGTGAACAACACTCCCTGGGTGTAGTTGTACCCCAAATTGTCCAGTTGAAAGCGTGTGATCTTGAGATCTAAGCTTGAATTCCAGGCCATCCTCCAAACCACTGCCCATAACTTCCTGAAACTTCTGAGAATCATTAATAACATAAAAAAAGGCTAAACATACAAAATTGAAAGAAAAAAATAATGTAAACTATCAAATGGGAGCTATAAACTCAAATCAATAACTCTAGCCAAAAACCCCCAAAAGCCATGAAAAGCAACCTGAAAACGAAAATGTTGATGCTGGAATATTCCTTTTTTCTCTCTCTTTTTTTTTGGGAAAATTTTCAATTTTTTTATAAAATGGCAGTAGAAGCCAATAAAAACTAATTTATTGTGCAAAAACCACCCTAAAAATAAAAAGTTGTGATGCTGGAATAATGTCTTTTTTTTCGAGGTAAATTTTCAATATTTTTTAGCAATGATGTTAAGGATAAAACATCACCACTTCGAAAATCCTTAAAATTCCAATTATTTTCGATCATGACATTAAAGATAAATTATCACGTCTCTGAAAAGCCTTAAAATTCCACCAATTTTTAGTCATGGTGTTAAAGATAAAATACTTATAACTATTTTTAATTATAGCACTAAAGATAAAATATCATGACTCAGAAAAACCTTAAAACTTTGACAAATTTTCAACCATGGAATTAAAACCAAAGATCATGACTACGAAAAACCTTAAGTTTTCAACACATTTCAACCATGGCATAATGGAAAAATTTTATGACTAAAAAACCTTTAAAAATGAACAACTAAATGAAAGAGTCATTATACTAAGAGTAATTTTTTTTTAAATGCTAAAAGTATAATGACTTTAAAATCTTAACCTCAGACAACTTGACACATTGTGGGGGGAGACTCGATCCATCATAACAAAATTTTTAAAATCAACTATTAAATTGACACATAATGGGATCAGGTTGCTAGTCGAGGATCGACAAAGACCATGTAGGAAAAACTAAAATAAAACAAACTAATAAATACATAAATAAATAAAAATGAAAAATACAAAAGAAAACAAAAATTAAAACATTGAAAAAAAATCACAAAATGTTTAAAAAATAATAACTAAGTAAATAAAAATATATATTAAAGCATAAAAATAAAATAAAAGACATGACAAAAGAACAAAGAAAAAAATTAAAACATTGAGTAAAACAAAAACAAAAAAAAAACAGCAAAAAAATAAATATATATAAAAAAAGACAAATAAAATCCAACATCAAAATATATATATATATATAATTTAAGAAAATAAATTTAAAAGATTAACAAGAAAAACATATTTTTCTTTGTTATTTAGAAAAAAATAACCAGCAAACAAAATTTATAAAAATATATTAAACATTAAAGTAAAAAAATAAATAAATAAAAATTCTCTCCTGTCAAGCTCATCAGTCCAATGGGCCCTAGACCATAGAAATCTTATTCACAATCGGATTGCCACATCATGGGGCTTGTTAGGCCACTGGTTTGTGCAGGGTGGGAGGAAGCGAGCACCTGATCCCTCCAACCCCACCGAGCGTTGATGCCCAAAGAACCCTGGGGCATGGCAATCCAATTCTGGGAATCATATTGCCATCTTGGAGGGTTCGTTGGGCTGTTGGGCTCGGTGAGGCACCACAATTTTTAATTTTTTTTTTTTTTAATGTTTTTTAACTATTTTTTTATATTTTTAATTTGTTTTTTTAAATGTGTTTTTTTTAATTTAATTTTTTTTAATTATTATTATTTTTTTTTTATTGCTTTCATGTGTTTTTTATTTTTATTTTAATGTTTTTTTCTCAAGTTTTTTTAATGTTTCCTTTTTAATGTGAAAAAAAATAGTTTTAATGTTTTATTTTAATGTTTTGATTATTTTTATGTATTTTTTTGTCTTTCTTAATTAATTGTATTTTTATTTTTTATGGTTTTAGTTTTTATTTTAAAGGATTTTGTTTTTATTTAATTTTTTAAAAATTATATATATATATATATATATCATCTGAATAATTTGTTTTAAAAAAAAATCAAATTTCATCATCTTTCGATATAAAATTCATAAAAATTTCATGAAATTTGTTATTTTTCCGAAACAAATTATTCAAAATTTTATTTATTTCTTTAACATCTCAATTTTAGTGAAAAGGTCATGAAATACAGATTTTTTTTAATTATATCTATTTGCAAAATGTATATTCTTTGTGTAGTATTTAAAATTATTATTTTATTACTAACAATTATTTTATGCGTATTGAAATATTAAATAACGATATATAAATATATAAAAATTGATAACCTCAAAATATTAATGTTATTATTTTTTTCAATTTTTGAAAAAAAATTAAAATTTTCATTATTGAAAAACATTGCAAAAAAAAAAAAAATGTTTGGAAAACCCTTAAAAAACAAACATCTTAAGACAAAAAACAAGAAGAGGAATAAGACAACTTGAAAAATGGTTAAATAATCAACATTAAAAAAAAAATTGTATATACTTGGGACATAAAAAAATTTAAAGTGTCAAAAATATGGTTTGAAAAAAATGTTGATGCTTTTCAAAATCCGCATGAAAATTAACAACATTAAAAAAAAAATCACTTCATAAATCAGAAAATTTAAAGTGTAAAAAACAATCCCTCTAAAAAAAGGGGTTTATCCTGCATCAACACCTTTCAAAATCACCCTGAAAATCACTAACATTTAAACAAAATTGTTCATACTTGATACATAAGAAATTTATTTAAAGTGTCAAAAATATAGTAAAGAAAAATGTGTATTCTAGATCAGCGTTTTTCAAAATAAAATGATTTTTTGCTACCTCAAAAAAGGGTATTCAATACAGTTTCTATTTGATGGTTTACATTGTTAGAACTTGACGTGGACTGCCTAAAACATAACAAACATTTCATCAAACACATGGTAAACATGTAAGCTATAGGTCATGAATGCATATCTGATCACAAAAGTCTAAGATTCATCTAAGAATAACCGAGCAGGCCCTATGCCCTCTCCACATAGTTGCAGAAACACTTATAAGTCTGTATATTCATCAACTGATTAATAGCTAAACAATTAATGACAAGACTCATAGAAGATACACATCTTATGAACACCATATAACCAGAAAATAACCAACATATAAACCATGGAAACCCAGCCATAATATCACCAACACATTTCCAACAATATACATGAATCACAATATAAGAATAGCTCTTCTTAACATATGAAAATACCAACCAAGTTAAGGACTTCCACACACCACCCGACCATAGATTACGCTAAACCAAATCTATCTCTCATCCAATCACCTTGTGCCATATTCCAAGCATGAATGTGCCATATTATGGAACAATCAAACAAAGTGAAACCAGGGCTTCCAAGGAAAAACCACCTCAAGCCTAAAATAGTGATTCCACCGAATGGTCAGAGATCACTAACACCAACCAAATCGGTCTCCACCCAAGTTTCCCAAGGCTCCAAGAACTAGTAACTCAACCCACAACTTTCTAGGGCTTAAGAATGTTTGTCCAACCTGGCTCCAAGGACTTGTAACTCAACCCACCGAGGACTCTAAGTGTTCGTCCCAACCTATTTAATGTTTGGAAATAGGAAAAATAGTGATATGCAAAGCAAATAACAAATACAATACTAGAAATTTCAAACATTCAACAAACACCCATGTAAACTCCAGAAATAAGAACGAGTTGAGCCATTTTATTAATGAAATGGAGAAAGCACAATAATATGGAGAAATGCACCTGGGCTTGCCTCAAGGACAAGCTTGACAGGACCTAGGTGATAAAACAATAATCTCATAGCTGGAAATGACTACTCCTCTAATGCTCTGCATTGCATATAGAAACTACACTACCACCTGCAAAGGAACCGCAAGAAACCCCATCTCTAGTGCTCATAAAATGTTGAAAATTTATATCTAGGATCCCTGTTAGAAACCCAGAAAAAGCCAGAAATGTTTTGGGCTAAATCCAACCTCCTAAATTCAGCCTCCAATATGCCCTATACAATCCCCAACAATTCTACAATGTCTACTGCAAATATACAGCTGAAACACCCACCTTCTTTAATCACAAAATTATGAAACATTATACTTGCGATCACTGCCAAAATCCTAGAAATACCTAGAAATGGTTTGGCCATATTTTGAACTTTCAAAATCAACCTCTAATATCTCATACGCCCTCTAAGCTACTTGAGAAAATGGCCTGCAATAAACCCCAACGAAATCCTCCTTCAATCTCATGAAAATGTAGAAAACCTTCCTAGGGTGTCACTCAAACTCCCCTGAATAAATGTTGAGCTTGTTGCCTGAAGAACTTGTGCTAAACAACTAGTGACTCGATTAAGCAGCTTAAGAAACCAAAGAGAAATCGATATACCAAAAACGATGAATGAATGAGATGAGGAGAGTTGTCTTCCTTATATAGATTTCATGGAGCACTTTTACCTCCAATTTGTCCTCCATCGTCGGCCCTCACTTAACCGCCATCATGCAAAACTTAACCACCTCCATGCAAATTGAACTAAGGAGTGTGTAACTTAACTACAACACAAATAAATTTTCCTAAGTCTAATCTCCTAATAAAATCGAATGGGGTCCATTAGCTCCAAAATTTTCCCCGTAATACAAAAATTATTCTTCTTCCAAAATGATCTAGGAAGTGACATGACAGTCCTTCCCTCCCAAATGTTTCTTGTCCCCAAGAAACTTCAATGCCGGATGCTCAACAATGTGCTCCCCTTCCAAGTGGCATCCTCATTTGGTAAACTCTTCCAATGCACCAAAAGATATCTAATGATCCTACTTTTGAGCTTCCTCTCCCTGCTCTCTAAGATGGCCTTTGGCTCTAGGATAAATGCCCCTCATCATCAAGTGGAGGAAACTCCATGACTATCGTAACCTACTTCCCCAACACCCTCTTGAGGCATGACACATGAAAGATGTTATGAATCCTACTCCCTAGAGGTAGCTCCAACTAGTACGCCACCTCTCCAACCATCCTGATCACTCTGTATCGCCCAAAAAATCTCAGTTGTAACTTTTCGACCCCCTTCTGCTTCAATGTGGACTGTCTATATGGCTGCAATTGAAGGTAGACCAAGTCCCCCTCCTCGAAATTCCTCTCTATTCGATGTTGGTCAATATACATCTTATGTTGGTTTTGGATTGTTTGTAAGTTATCCTTAAGAGCCTTGAGGTTATCTTGGCTCTCTAGGATCTAATCCTTTGCCTTTATGGCCCTACTATCTCCAAAAACAATATCAACAAAAGACAAAGCATCATAACCATATAAAGCACAAAAAGAAGCCATACCAATGGAAATATGATGGGTGGTGTTGTAACAATACTCTACCAGATGAAACCATCAAATCCAAGCCCTCTACTTCCCTGTCACATAATTCTTGAGATAGCCCTCTAACCACTGGTTCACCCTCGCTGTCAGAACATCGGTCTGCGGATGATAGCTAGTGCTCCGGGTTAGCTCAGTGTCGACTACTTTGAAGAGTTCCTGCCAAAATCCTCCCATGAATTGACTATCCCTATCATTAGCTTGGTATTACAAATTCCGTGCACACAAAATACCTCCCTGAAGAACAACTCTACCACCTGTAAAGCTAAATATCGTGTCAGTATTGTTGGATACCTATACCAATAGGTTTCATATTTCATGATTGGCAAGGGAAAGTCCAAATATGCTCTGCTTTGATATCACAAAGATCCCATATTTCCTAGAGAACAAAAGGTGTGTAAAGTGTTTCAATGTTGATGACCTTATTTCAATTTTGGTGGATGATCCAACAGTTTAACCTGGATCATGCCATGTTTTCAATTTTCAGTTATAGAATAGAGAAAGAAGTCTGTCCAAACTGCTTAATCTTGGCAGACAACTAGTTCAGGTAGAGAAGAAAAGGCTCCCAACAGCTTAATCTGGGACCTTGGAAGAGATAAGGGTAGAAGTAGATAGAAAAAGCAAAAGAAAAAAGCCAAAGAAAAGAAAAGGCAAGTAAGGGTCTGCAAGTCCAAGTGCACCCTCCAAGAAGAAATAAAAATGCTAGGCAAGTAGCTGGGTAAGTAGTTGGGGTTGCAGAAAGGTTATCCCTACCATTGCAGAGATGGTAACTGTGGGTATCAAAGCAAAGTCAATTAATTGACAAAGGTGTTCTTCTTCATCGAATTGCAGCAGGAAGCATGACTAATTTCCCTCATTCCCCTCCAATTTCATTTCTAACATTCCCCCATCAGCTAAGATTCATGGAAAAGACTAAGGTTTCATGGTGGTTCTTAATCTTTAGAAGCCACATTTCTTGTCTAAAAATCTTTTCATTTTGATCTACTCTCAAAACCAAGTTTGTTTCACATAAACTTAAATGGTTTCCCCTCCACTTACCCTCTCATCCATACTAACTCTAATTCTACTATGTAAATCCCCTATATTACCTTTCCCCTATTAGTACTAACACCATGGTGTATAAACCCCAAGCATTATATAAATACCCATCCCCTTGGCATTATAGCCAATAAGTCTTGAGTCAGGGATCGAATGACACCTGGTCATGTTGATGAACCTAGGCCAAGTACCTCTTCCCCTTCATGAGCTAATTCCTTCATTTTGACCCCCTTTTGCACATAAAAACCCCTAAAAAGCCTAATTTCTACCCTCACCCGCTTCAAATGGCCAAAAATCATGAAAAACCGACATGTTCTCTTTATGCTAAGTCTAAAGGGCGGAGCTATTTTCAAACAAAACGTGAAAACCCACTTTTACATAGTCTCCGCCATCGCGCAAATTCCCAGAAAAAACATTATTTTAACCCTCCCCTTCCCTGTACTTGGTTGTCACTTTACTTGTCCTGACAACCGTCCGATCAAATACCTCCCGTTCCAACGGCCCTGATCGCGTCGGAGTTCATCCGATGCCCGAAGGTTACCTCCCGACGGCCGTATAAAGGTTACGTCACGCTGTAACCACACGTCGGCTCCACAATCCGTCGGAGGTACTACTGCTGCAAACCGCCATCGTACCGTAGGCGGTGCGATATCAAACCGCCGCGGTTTATGGTTTTGCCATTCCCGCCTACGTGACCTCAGCAACCCGTCATCGCTCCGTCACCCCAGGTACGCCGTCTTGTCATTTCCTTGCCCAGCCATTGGTCCACCTGTCCTGCCATCTCACTGCCCCAGTGGACCAACCAGACCCCGCCACCTGGCCCGATGACGTCTTGCTGACGTCATCCGGCCCCGACCCCACTCATGACGTCATGATGACGTCAGCACGAATTCGCGCCAAAACCACCAAAAAGTCTATTTTGGCCGAAAATTCGTGTTTCTTTGCCATTCTGAGCGCATTCATCGTTGTTTATCCTGCATGCATAATCACGACCAAACCTGCACCAGCCGTGGAAAAGTGTTTCCTGACCGCCAGAACGTCCATCTCTTCAGCGCCAGCAAGCTCTAACTAGTCCAACTCTACAGGTATTCCTCATTTGAGCTCTGAAACTCCATAGTCACTGCATTTCGCGTATCAATAAGTAACAGACCTTAAGACCCGAAATTCACCGTTAAATGCCACTGAATTGACATTTAGACTGAACCAGAGCCGTCACTACACTTCTGTCGAACCACTGTGGGTAATTTGAAAGTAAACTGTCGCTGGTTCGCGCAATCGTGAACCCATCACCTGCAGGAAACAAATCCACCACAAAAAAGCATACTCTGAAGCATTTCTGCCACCCACCTAATCACTCAAAGGCAGTATTTCAACTGTTGCAGCCTTTACCTTCACCCTTCACTCATAAAACCATCATTGTCTGCAAAGAAACTTTGTCGGTGTTACTCTGCATAGTAACAGCAGTCTTCAAAAAAGAACCACATCCCAAGAAGAGTCATGGATCCCCCTGTAGCTCCTATAGCCCTCAATGTAGCTCCCCTGAATGCCCCTAATAGAGCATTGGACACAAGAGCATTAGCAGACCTGGACTACAAGATATCAGAGGAAATGTTGAGCAAAAGCAGGTTCCATTTACAAATCCTAAATGAAATAAAGATCAAACATGAGAGGGGGACAGACATCCTGGGAATTTGGGATTCATTTCTCCCAATATTCAAGCTTCCTCAGGTTAATCAATTCCCTGAGCTTATCCACTTAGTTGCTGATTACTATGATGCATCCCAGAGGGCAGTGCTGGACTCTTCAGGCTCAATTCTGTTCCTCATTACCCCTGAGGCCATCAGGGAGATGTTGCAGTTCAAGACAGATCAAAAGTTGGTCCCTTTATCATTAGCTGATTTAATAGTACAGGGAGCCAGGATAACAGAGGCACAGATCACAAAGCTTAATCAGATTTTCATCAAAGCTGATACTGTGCAAACTCCTCCCATCCATTTTGTCTACCTCAACCAGTTGGGCTTGGACCTTGTTGACATGATCAGTCCCATCTTGGGATATGATTCAGTAGAGTATGTGGAGGAAACTGTTCTACAAATGATGCTTATGTTTTCCCCAGGAAAGAAACCAATCTACTATGATTATGCCACATACATATCAGATAAGATGCATGAGCAGTTGATGAATCTGTCAAGAGAAAGGGTATTTAAATACACCTCTTACCTATATCATCTGCTCCTATACTTCCAGCATGATAAGTTCTCCTTCCCAAAGAAGAGAGAAGATGCACAGGGCAATCTAAGATCAGTAGTGTATTGGACATCCGTTTTTCACATAGTAAGTTGTTCTCCATACACCTACTGCGAATTTATTGATCTTTTCATCCATCCATCCTTGACTCTACTGTTGGGTTCCCCTCCTCCCAGATTGACAGACGAAATGCAAAGACTCCTGCATTTATCAAAAGCATACAGCATTGGGGATTGGTATTTCTACCAACACCACACCGTTATCAGACTATATGGGTGTGAGTTGCCCCCATTTAAACTACCTAGATTTGTGCCTATGAGGCTACTTGCCTTGGAATACTTCAGGCAGTTTGGTTATGTGGATATGCTCCACTTTTCAGGAAAAGGTAAGAAGGCACAGTTAAAAGTCAGAAATCAACTTGGCCATTTCCTTCTCAATGAAAGGGATGAAGGGTGGAGAGAGGCAGATAGAATACTTGGGGGCCTTGGTCTCAAATACAGCTTCATATGGAAACCTTATGACCCCAACAACTTCATTACAATGAGGAGGCTCAAATACAAATTATCTGCTTATGGTCATTATAGCCTTCCTCACTTAGAAAAATATGCCAACCAAAGCAAGTGGAGAAGAGGAACTTTAGAAGAAAATGTGACCCAAGAAGAGCTTAATCAAAGAGCTCTAAGAAACCTTAAGAAGATGGCTGACCTTGAGTTTTATTCACAGGTCACCTCACTGCCAAGCACACAAATTGGAGCAGCAGCGTCCTCCTCAACTGCCCAACATCAAGCTACAAGAACTGGTGAAAACATCTCAGAAAAAGGCAAAGGTAAAGAGATGGAGCAGGAACAGCAGGAACAGCAACAAAAACAACAGCAGCAAGGAGAAAAGCAAACTCAAACTCAGCAGCCTTTACAGCAAGAGAATGTGATAGATACCCCAAATATTACTGAGCAACAGGCCCAAAATGAGGAACTCTCAAGGCCTGAAATCATCACAGATGCTTCAGTCCTCCAAACCCCACAGAAGGAGGACCTAAGCAGAAAGAGGGATAGAGAAACCCCCATGACCTCATCCATCAATCAAGGGGAAAAGAGACAAAGATTGAATGATTTCCCCGAGGAAGATGAAGCAATTAGACAGGCAATGGGTATGGGCCCGCCCAGTAGGGAGGCCTCGGTCAGCTCCTTCCACCATGATCAAGACAGGACTATTAGAGGAGAAGTCACTTCCTCCAGCCAGCAGAGGGAAGCAGAGGTAGGCATAAAGCAGCAATTTATAGATATGAAGAGGTGAGGTGAACCTATGAAGATAAAATTATACAACCATTTGCTGAAATTGGCTCCCTCTAATCAACAAAGGTTGATGTCTGCTTTTGATCTAGAAGAAGGCAAACTGACTCTGAGTCACTTTATGCCTACGGCGCTCCAGCCACAATCCACTGCTGACTATCTTAGGACTAACCTAGAGGTCCTGGCCAAGGACATACACCCTATGGACAAAATTGAGCTGCACAAGCAAACTGGCGAAATGGTGTATGCTTCCTTGGCCGACAAGACTTTGGAGAATTATAAATTAACAAGCAGTCTGAATGCCACAGCTTCCCAGCTAGAACTGGAGAGGGCCTCTTCTCAGGCCAAAGACAACAGGATAAAATCCCTGGAGGAAATCATTGTAGAAATTGGGCACAATCCCAATGACATCAAAGGGATACAAGAGATCCTGAAACTTAGAGATGCTGACATGGCTGCCCTAAGAAAGAAGATCAAAATTCCAGCCACTATCGATCCACAGACTGATGAGATAGCAAAGCAAAGGCATGAGCAGGATTCTACTACCCTGCTAGTCTCCATTTACAAAGAGCTTGTGAAGGCACAAGAAAAATTGGGGCAATATGAAGCTACACAAGCAGCTCTACAAGCATCATTAAAACAAGCACAAGAAGGGCAGACATCTCAGCCCCCTCCTCAAGTCATCAATCTTGAGGAGACTGCTCCTACTACGGTGCCTCCACCTCAGCAGGCTGAACAAACAGCCACATCTACTTCAGCAGCACCCATCAGCACAGATCAGAGCCTAGATATGCAGAAGCTAAAGAATGAAATACAAATTTTGGAAGCCCAGATGACAGAGCTGAATGAAACTAAGGAAAAGCTGGCCAAGGTAAATGAAAGGCATGATAAGACAAAAAGAGAGGTGGGAGAAAAGGCCAGGGAAATCAAAGCCCTTAAAGACAGGATCAAGGAGCTTGAGAATGAGCTCAAGCTAGATAAAATCATATCTGAGATCAGAGCAATGATATGGTCCAATATTGGTCAATCCATCAACAATCAATGGCCATATATCGAGACAATCCATGAGCAACTAGAGCTCATCCCAAAGGCACAGAAGGAAATCCGAACATCAAGGGCCTTATTAGGAAATATGCCTGAAGTTGCTACAAGAATGATCAATGTGCTTAACCACAAAACAAGTTCTCAGTTAGCCACCATTGGAATCACAAATAGAACTGAGACCATTCAAATGATCAAGAGGGTTCTTACTCTTAGAAATCTGGTGCAGACATTGGACAGAAGAACCCAGGATATGCAGACAGAGGTAAATAGGTTCATGGAGAAATTTCAGGTGTTGCAGAGTAGAGGACTCCCTAGCTTACTGAACAACGGAGGGAAATTATTCACCCATGAACAGTATGCTAAAAGAGTAAATGTTTTTGCCTCAGCACAGGTCAATGAGAAGGCCAGCACTTCAGAAGACACAGGGCCTATTACAGGACAGATTTTCTATAGTAAGATAGAAAATCTACTTTTTATAATGAATGAAATTAATCACTTGTTTGATGTGGCCCCAAATTTTTTCAAATTTACAGAAGCAGAGGAAACAATGGAGGCCATCCTCAGGCATCAGCTCCCTACACAGGAATGGTGGACAGATACAATACAGAGAATTTTGTAATCAGTAAGGCATTCACCAAATTTCTGTTTTTATTACAATTTTTTATATAAAAAGCACAGTTCAGCAAAGTCAGCATGCAGCATAAATCAGAGCTGAGCCAACTCAGCGGATCTAGCGGCCAACTAAGCAGAAATAGAAGACCACAGCTGGCAAACCCGAGAATGCACTGCGCAGCCAAAAGTAAATGCGTATTTCCAGAATTAAAACAGAGTAATGCAACCGACTCAATGACTCTCAAAAGTCAAAACAATCCTCTGACAGACATAAAGGGCATTTACGCTGCATTCAAAATTGTAATAACTCCTTGCCCACTTTCTGAACGTAATAATGAAGATATTTTCTCTCTCAGATGACTCAATGCCTGAGATATTTTGTATACGCATTTCTATAAAGTCCCCTTCGCATAAGATTGCAAGGGTTGTTGTTGATTTCTCCTGAAGAAGTTCTTATGCTGTAATCCTTTCCAGAAGTTAATCGAGCAAAGCAATGGAATTTCTCGCATTTCTGAGGTGTTGGATGCGTTTTGGTGTCTGTTGATAACTACTGGATCCCTGTGTATTTCATCATACAATAAGTCTCTGTATCTCTCTCTGTTAATTAGTTGTTTTGTTAAAATCCATATATGTAATCTGTTTTCAATACTAAGCAACAAGGAAAAAGAATAGCTTTCAGGATTTATTCACTGAGTACCCTGAGTTCAATCTGCGTTGTTTATCAATGTTTTCTTCAGCTGTAATCTAGGTAAGTGTAATTCTTAAATGCTGCACTTTCAGAATACATCTATCACAGTGACCTTTGTCACAGGAATTCAAGTTTTGCTCCTGTGCAGTGTGCTCACCTTCACCCACCAGCTCAATAGGAAATTCTTAATTGCTTTCTGTTGATCGACATACATCACCATTTGATCTAGTTTGTCTGTTTAAAATACACAATAGGCCCTGCAGTTTGAACACCACCAAGCCAGCGTATCAGATCATTTCACAACTCCAGACTCCATTGCCCAATGGTATTATACTATCTAAACACTGCATCATAAGACCTGAAAGAAATCCTTCAACCAAAACATAAACCAAAACCTGAGCATAATAGCTAGCCTAAAACACCGTCTTAACAGAGACAAATCATAAAGAGAGAGCCCTCTCTGGTTGCAGTTAGGCTAGGAACTGTAACCCAAAGATTGGTTAGTGGTTACCCCGGCCGTATTCCCTTGGGAGTCATAGGGAACAACCTGGGTGTTAACATAATTGGCGACTCCACTGGGGATCTTCTTAGGATTTTTCAATTACTATCTGTTTTCCAAAGCTACCATCAAACCTGAAACCAGCCAAGAGGCCTTAGAACTGTTTCTGCATCACATTAACAGCTTTAAGGAGGAGCTTGTTTGGGGAATCTTCGTCTTAGCTTTGAGAATATATAGCCATTCCAAAATCTTCATCCAGTCCTTGCAAATATAAAAACTTCCTACAAAATCCCAAAAAACAGGTTGGAAGCTGGCTCCTAAGAAAAATCCATGGCATACTAGGGCAAATCCTGACCCTAATCCACCCATCATTGTTGATAATCCAAATACCATCCAAAGAAACATCCGGAGACAGCAAAAGCAGGAGGAGCCTGCTGATGCAAATATAAGTTCAGATCATCCCAGCCTCATTCCCACTCCTTGCAAAGTTCTTTTCCGGTCCACCCCTAGTTCCCCTAGTTCACCATCAACATCGTAAAGTCCTCCTCTCACATCTTCATCCACTGCACATACCCCTTTAACCAGTCTCCCACTAGCTTCTCATCCCATAAACCCTGTTATACCAGTGATCCCTGCTGTCCCGTTTGTTCCTATTAACCCTCTAAACCTCATAAATATGGCTAACAGGTATGCACCTCTGCAGATACCAGCTAATGCTGCGGCTTTACCTCAAGATTATCAAAGCAAAATCTCATATTTTGACTCAAATGGCTCTCTAATAGCTATCCAGCATGCTAAGAAGATGCAAGACCACTTTGAGACCTATGAAATAGATGATGACACTGTCAGAATGAGAATTTTTGTTCAAAGCTTAACTGGGGATGTTAGAACTTGGTTCAGATCCCTCAATGCAAACTCCATTACAACTCCTGATCAGCTTTACGAAGCTTTTACTGACAGATGGGAGAAGAAGAAAGATCCTCTCCACGTACTTGGTGAATATGACACTATTAAGAGAGGTCCCCAGGAGACAGTTTTGGAATATTGTGCTAGGTTTAACAATGTATATAATGCTATCCCACAGAACTTAAGGCCTCCTCCTGATTTAGCCCTGTATAAATTCCCTGATGGTTTTGACCCTAATATGGCCTATCAGTTGAAGGAAAGAGATCCTCCAACCCTTGAAGAAGCTCAAAGGGTTGCTGTCACAGTGGAAGCTAACCTAATTGCCAAAAGAAACAGGGAAAAGTTGGAGAAAAGGACTGCCTTCAAAGAAGAACCCTCGGGCTTTGATCAAAAGCTGGATGCAATACTAAATAGCATGAAGAGATTGGGTGAGAGAGTGGAATCGGTTGAAAGAAAGTCATCATGGGAAGCACCACAAAACAACCCTCCTAGAAATCCGAATTTTAGGAGAACCCAAAACCAAAACATTGGTAGGACAAGTGCTGACCAAGACATTAGACCCCCTTTCCAAGAAAATTATGCAGAAACTTCAACATCAACTGAACCCAATGAAGACCCTGAGATTAATCTAATGGGTCTAGATGGTAAAAGCCAAGTTTTCTTAACACAAGAGGATCATGAGGATGATGAAATCAAAATATTCCAAACTAAATCTGGAGAATCCTTTGATTTTAAACAAGGATATGATAGTGCTGTTTATGAAGTTCATAAACAGTACAAGCTAAGGAGTAGGACTGTAAATGTAAATCAGCCTGAAAAGATAAAAGATAAACAGCAGTCTAAAGGAACCATAGTCACAGAACCTAATGACAAAACAAACTTGCCTACAGAAGAAGTAGTGGTTGAAGAGGTCACCACACTTTTGTCACCACTACATCATCCTATGGCAACGTCGTCCTCTCACCCTGATTTAGATATTACCCCTCAAGACATGAGTAAAAGGGGCAGGTCTCAAAGTCAAGATGAAAACCAACAAGAAGATTTAATGAGCAAAGAAAGGGCTGCTATCCATAACTCCAAAACCCAAGCTGATAAACCTTTTGACCTAGGCACAGAGATTGGTAAGCTAAAGATAGAAATTCCCCTCTCAGAACTAGCTAAGCATGGCATCTATAAACAACAGATTAAGAAATCCCTTCAACTCACTAATAACAAAGATGATGTAAATGTGTTAGATGACACTCCGGAATTACTGTTTGGCCCAGAGGTAGATGGAAAAACAGCAGTTACAGGGATATTACCTTTTTATGTCAGCTTGCATATTCATGACAAAATACTGCATAACGCGATGTTTGACTCAGGTGCCTCTCATAACCTCATGCCAAAAGCAGTCATGGAAAGATTGAATTTGGATATAACAAGACCATACAAGGACCTGTTTTCCTTTGACTCCAGCCAAGTCAAGTGTTTAGGTCTAATAAAAGATTTATGTGTGTCTCTGGTTCAATACCCCAACAAAACCATTCTAATGGATGTTGTAGTCGCTGATATCCCACCTAAATATGGGATGCTGTTATCAAGATCATGGGGAGCCAAACTCCAAGGCTCCCTGCAATTAGATATGTCATATGCCACCATCTCTGTCTTTGGGCAACCAAAGAGACTCTACAGAGAAACACTCATGAAATACATGGTCAGCAGTGAGGAAAAGCCTCAAAACTTTCCTGTATATGCTGTCCATTCAGACATAGATTCGTTCATTCTCTTCAATGATAGTGCAAGCCTCTCAAACAATGACATTAGGACCGAAACACTCATGCAAGAACAAAACACTAATCAAGGAAGTACCACCCATAAAATATCGATCAGTCAAGCACTGGACACGACCCCTCCTCTAGTTGTCAAAGATTTTCAATCCAGTGATGAAACTGTCCTAGAACACAAGCCAAAGAAGAAACCCCAACTCCTGCTTACATTGCCATCCCATGAACAGATCTTTAAATCTCCTGTCAAGCAAGATATCCTGTGGGTCTTAGAATTTGATGGCTCAGTCAACAAGTTGGGGGCAGGAGCTGGAGTTTGGATACATAACAAAGAGAAAACCCATGCAGAAGGCAGAGCTTGTAGGTTAAACTTTAGATGCACTAATAACATGGCAGAGTATGAAGCTCTGTTACTAGGTCTCAAGCTAGTAAAGGCATTACAAGCTCCTACGGTTTCGATCATGGGAGACTCTGATCTAGTGATTCAACAAGTGAAAGGAAGTTTTGTTACCAATGACAAAAGGTTGAGGTCTTACAGATCTGCTGTAATTGAAATATTGGACACTTTCTCTGAGTTCCTTATCACAAAAATTTCAAGGGGCCACAATCTCCATGCACACAGTTTGGCAACATTTGCCAGCACTTTCAAATTTCCACTGGAAACCAACAACTGCTTCACAGCAGAGGTCAAGTACAGACCCTCCATTCCAAACAATGTTAAAGAATGGCAAGTATTTGAGGATGATATGCAAATAAACAATTTTCTAACCTTACAACAAGAGTTTGCAGGATTAAATATTGACACTGAGTCAGCAAGTCAATCACAAATACTGTTTCAACAAATGGTTCATCCAATATCACCTAGAACAGCAAAACAACTACTGAATCCAACCATCTTCAACAACGAAAACATTCAGCAAATTCACCAAATTGACTGTGAAGAGGTGACCAGCGCTGAAGCTGAAATCATACAACTCAAAGACAATTTCCTTCCAACAGGCCTTACCCCGCTAGAGGACATTTTTGATTCAAATGACATCCCTAGGAAGCCAAAAATGCAGCCATCAGATGCAGCCATTGAAGAATGCAATATTGGTACCATTGACAAGCCAAAAATAATAAAGCTGTCTGCTTCTTTGCCCCCTGATCAAAAACCCAAGTACATTGACCTCTTTAAAGAGTTCCAAGATGTCTTTGCATGGGGCTATGAGGACCTAAAGTCCTATGATACTTCTGTCATTCAGCATACCATTCCCCTCAAGCCTAATCAAAAACCATTCAAGCAGAAGTTGAGAAGGATCAATCCTATACTCCTTCCTTCCATTGAAAAGGAATTGCAAAAAATGTTCAAAGCTGGCATCATAGCACCAATCAGATTCTCTGAATGGATTTCCAACTTAGTCCCTACAAGAAAAAAGACTGGTGAGATTAGACTTTGTGTAGACTTAAGGAATCTAAATCAAGTATCACTCAAAGATAACTACCCTTTACCCAAAATGGATCACCTTCTCCAAAGAGTGGTGGGGGCTTCAAGGATGTCATTGCTTGATGGATTCTCAGGCTTTAATCAAATCCTAGTACACCCTGATGATCAAGACAAAACTGCATTTACAACCCCATGGGGAACTTTTAAATATGTAAAAATGCCCTTTGGATTGAAAAATGCAGGGGCAACATTTCAAAGAGCAATGGATATTGCTTTTGCAAAAGAGATTCATGACTTCCTAGTCATTTACTTAGATGATCTTACACCCTTTTCAAAATCCGACCAAGAACATCTGAAACATTTGAGACAAATTTTCCTAACATGCAGGAAATATGGTATTTCCTTAAATCCCAAGAAGTCATTATTTGGCTTGGAAGAAGGTAAACTCTTAGGACACATTATTTCAAAAGATGGCATAAGAATTGATCCAGATAGGATACAAGCTATCCTACAAATGCCCCACCCAAGGAATGTCAAAGAGTTGCAGGGATTCTTAGGAAAAATCAATTTTTTAAGAAGGTTTATCCCAAACTTAGCAGAACTAATCAGATTATTAAACAACATGCTAAAAAAGGATTCAAAAGTAAAGTGGACTGTTGAAGCAAAACAAGCCTTTGAAGGTATAAAATTGGCCTTGACTCAAACCCCAGTGTTAACCAATCCTCAGTTTGACCGAGACTTTATCATTTTCTCTTTCGCCTCCCAGCACACTATTGCTGTTGTTTTATTACAGAAAGATGACCAAGGGAATGAGAAGCCTATTGCCTTCTTCAGCAGGGCTCTTAGAGATGCCCCTCTAAAATATCAAATTATGGAGAAACAAGCCTATGCTTTGGTCAAAGCCATTAAAGACTTTAGGATTTACATCCTTTATTCCCATGTTGTGGCTTATGTACCAAGTCCTATTGTCAAAGACATTCTCACCCAAGAAAACTTAGAGGGCAGAAGAGGAAAATGGATTGCCAACATACTAGAATTTGACATTGAAGTAAAACCTACAAAGCTAATAAAAGGGCAAGGCTTGGCCAAATTAATGACAGAATCAAATTTCCAGGCCCTAGATATCAATCAGCTGGACAGTGAAACAGAGCTGGCGACTCCAAAGATCAATGTAGCCTTTGAACAATCTCCTTGGTACTCTGATATCTGTTATGTGTTACAAAACCTGTGTGCTCCCCCAGGACTGTCCAGAACTAAGGGTAGGTTCTTAAAAATGAAAACATCAAGATTTTGTGTGATGGATGGAAATCTGCTTTGGAAAAACCATGAAGGTATATTGCTGCACTGTTTAATGGAAAATGAAACTAACAATATCATGCAGGAGTTTCATGCAGGACACTGTGGTGGACACTTGTACTGGAAGTCCACTGTGGATAAAATACTAAGGGCAGGGTATTACTGGCCCACCATGTTCTCAGATGTTAAGAGATTCACCACCTCATGTCATCAATGTCAAGTATTTGAGGGCAAAAGACAGTTGTTGCCACTCCCCTTAAGACCTATTGCAACAGAGAGACCTTTCCAACAATGGGGCTTGGATTTCATTGGGGAAATTCATCCTTCATCTTCAGGCCAACACAGATGGATTTTAACAGCCACAGACTACTTCACCAAATGGATTGAAGCTGCCCCATGCAGACAAGCAAATGACTCAGTAATCATTCAGTTTTTGGAAAACAACATACTGGCTAGATTTGGCTGTCCAGACAAAATAATAACAGACAATGCTGCTGCTTTCAGATCCAAGAAAATGGTGAACTTCTGCCATAAATTTCACATTACTTTGGGCCATTCTACTGCATACTATCCCCAAGGAAATGGCCTTGCTGAATCATCAAACAAAAGCTTAATAAATATCATAAAGAAGGTGCTGGAAGAGAACAAAAAGAACTGGCATAAGAAACTAGTCAATGCTTTATGGGCAGATAGACTAACAACAAAAAGATCAATTGGGACCAGCCCATATGAGTTAGTCTATGGATTAGAAGCCAAATTTCCTTCATCACTAGGAGTGCCAGTTATGAAGCTTCTGCAAGAGAGTCAAGCAGAGCCAAATGATATGCAAAGGAGGATCAATCAGATAATCTGTTTACAGCAAACTAGAGAACAAGTTTTCAGCAGAGTGCAGATATTACAAGAAAAATTAAAAAAGGCCTTTGATAGAAGAACTAAGGCAGAAGATTTCAGCATCGGTGATAAAGTCCTCAAGTGGGATGCAAGGAGAGAAGAAAAAGGAAAACATGGGAAATTTGATTCCCTTTGGAGAGGACCATTTGCTGTCCTAGCAGTACAAGGTAACAACACTTACTTCCTCAAAAGTCTAACTGAAACTGACTTGGATGAAGGTCCTGTCAATGGCAGGATGCTGAAGCATTATTTTGACTATTTCCCATGAGTGCAACCTGAGGTTCCCTTGTATATATGCAGATGTACATATTATTTTCTATTTAGATTGTAAAAATGCAGTTTTCTAAGTGATTCACCAACCAGCAAAAGGCAAATAGAATCAGAGGTCTTCCAAGAAAGAAGCACACAATTTTGACACATCAAAGCAGCAAATTTCAAGATTGGTATGGGCACTCAAAGAGCAAGGCAATCTGACCTGCTGTTCTTGGTCTTTCAAAAGAAAAACCATCCCCATGTGGAGCCATTGTTGGATACCTATACCAATAGGTTTCATATTTCATGATTGGCAAGGGAAAGTCCAAATATGCTCTACTTTGATATCACAAAGATCCCATATTTCCTAGAGAACAAAAGGTGTGTAAAGTGTTTTCAATGTTGATGACCTTATTTCAATTTTGGTGGATGATCCAACAGTTTAACCTGGATCATGCCATGTTTTCAATTTTCAGTTATAGAATAGAGAAAGAAGTCTGTCCAAACTGCTTAATCTTGGCAGACAACTAGTTCAGGTAGAGAAGAAAAGGCTCCCAACAGCTTAATCTGGGACCTTGGAAGAGATAAGGGTAGAATTAGATAGAAAAAGCCAAAGAAAAGAAAAGGCAAGTAAGGGTCTGCAAGTCCAAGTGCACCCTCCAGGAAGAAATAAAAATGCTAGGCAAGTAGCTGGGTAAGTAGTTGGGGTTGCAGAAAGGTTATCCCTACCATTGCAGAGATGGTAACTGTGGGTATCAAAGCAAAGTCAATTAATTGACAAAGGTGTTCTTCTTCATCGAATTGTAGCAGGAAGCATGACTAATTTCCCTCATTCCCCTCCAATTTCATTTCTAACATTCCCCCATCAGCTAAGATTCATGGAAAAGACTAAGGTTTCATGGTGGTTCTTAATCTTTAGAAGCCACATTTCTTGTCTAAAAATCTTTTCATTTTGATCTACTCTCAAAACCAAGTTTGTTTCACATAAACTTAAATGGTTTCCCCTCCACTTACCCTCTCATCCATACTAACTCTAATTCTACTATGTAAATCCCCTATATTACCTTTCCCCTATTAGTACTAACACCATGGTGTATAAACCCCAAGCATTATATAAATACCCATCCCCTTGGCATTATAGCCAATAAGTCTTGAGTCAGGGATCGAATGACACCTGGTCATGTTGATGAACCTAGGCCAAGTACCTCTTCCCCTTCATGAGCTAATTCCTTCATTTTGACCCCCTTTTGCACATAAAAACCCCTAAAAAGCCTAATTTCTACCCTCACCCGCTTCAAATGGCCAAAAATCATGAAAAACCGACATGTTCTCTTTATACTAAGTCTAAAGGGCGGAGCTATTTTCAAACAAAACGTGAAAACCCACTTTTACATAGTCTCCGCCATCGCGCAAATTCCCGGAAAAAACATTATTTTAACCCTCCCCTTCCCCGTACTTGGTTGTCACTTTACTTGTCCCGACAACCGTCCGATCAAATACCTCCCGTTCCAACGGCCCTGATCATGTCGGAGTTCATCCGATGCCCGAAGGTTACCTCCCGACGGCCGTATAAAGGTTACGTCACGCTGTAACCATGCGTCGGCTCCACAATCCGTCGGAGGTACTACTGCTGCAAACCGCCATCGTACCGTAGGCGGTGCGATATCAAACCGCCGCGGTTTCTGGTTTTGCCGTTCCCGCCTACGTGACCTCAGCAACCCGTCATCGCTCCGTCACCCCAGGTACGCCGTCTTGTCATTTCCTTGCCCAGCCATTGGTCCACCTGTCCTGCCATCTCACTGCCCCACTGGACCAACCAGACCCCGCCACCTGGCCCGATGACGTCCTGCTGACGTCATCCGGCCCCGACCCCACTCATGACGTCATGATGACGTCAGCACAAATTCGCGCCAAAACCACCAAAAAGTCTATTTTGGCCGAAAATTCGTGTTTCTTTGCCATTCTGAGCGCATTCATCGTTGTTTATCCTGCATGCATAATCACGACCAAACCTGCACCAGCCGCGGAAAAGTGTTTCCTGACCGCCAGAACGTCCATCTCTTCAGCGCCAGCAAGCTCTAACCAGTCCAACTCTACAGGTATTCCTCATTTGAGCTCTGAAACTCCATAGTCACTGCATTTCGCGTATCAATAAGTAACAGACCTTAAGACCCGAAATTCACCGTTAAATGCCACTGAATTGACATTTAGACTGAACCAGAGCCGTCACTACACTTCTGTCGAACCACTGTGGGTAATTTGAAAGTAAACTGTCGCTGGTTCGCGCAATCGTGAACCCGTCACCTGCAGGAAACAAATCCACCACAAAAAAGCATACTCTGAAGCATTTCTGCCACCCACCTAATCACTCAAAGGCAGTATTTCAACTGTTGCAGCCTTTACCTTCACCCTTCACTCATAAAACCATCATTGTCTGCAAAGAAACTTTGTCGGTGTTACTCTGCATAGTAACAGCAGTCTTCAAAAAAGAACCACATCCCAAGAAGAGTCATGGATCCCCCTGTAGCTCCTATAGCCCTCAATGTAGCTCCCCTGAATGCCCCTAATAGAGCATTGGACACAAGAGCATTAGCAGACCTGGACTACAAGATATCAGAGGAAATGTTGAGCAAAAGCAGGTTCCATTTACAAATCCTAAATGAAATAAAGATCAAACATGAGAGGGGGACAGACATCCTGGGAATTTGGGATTCATTTCTCCCAATATTCAAGCTTCCTCAGGTTAATCAATTCCCTGAGCTTATCCACTTAGTTGCTGATTACTATGATGCATCCCAGAGGGCAGTGCTGGACTCTTCAGGCTCAATTCTGTTCCTCATTACCCCTGAGGCCATCAGGGAGATGTTGCAGTTCAAGACAGATCAAAAGTTGGTCCCTCTATCATTAGCTGATTTAATAGTACAGGGAGCCAGGATAACAGAGGCACAGATCACAAAGCTTAATCAGATTTTCATCAAAGCTGATACTGTGCAAACTCCTCCCATCCATTTTGTCTACCTCAACCAGTTGGGCTTGGACCTTGTTGACATGATCAGTCCCATCTTGGGATATGATTCAGTAGAGTATGTGGAGGAAACTGTTCTACAAATGATGCTTATGTTTTCCCCAGGAAAGAAACCAATCTACTATGATTATGCCACATACATATCAGATAAGATGCATGAGCAGTTGATGAATCTGTCAAGAGAAAGGGTATTTAAATACACCTCTTACCTATATCATCTGCTCCTATACTTCCAGCATGATAAGTTCTCCTTCCCAAAGAAGAGAGAAGATGCACAGGGCAATCTAAGATCAGTAGTGTATTAGACATCCGTTTTTCACATAGTAAGCTGTTCTCCATACACCTACTGCGAATTTATTGATCTTTTCATCCATCCAGCCTTGACTCTACTGTTGGGTTCCCCTCCTCCCAGATTGATAGACGAAATGCAAAGACTCCTGCATTTATCAAAAGCATACAGCATTGGGGATTGGTATTTCTACCAACACCACACCGTTATCAGACTATATGGGTGTGAGCTGCCCCCATTTAAACTACCTAGATTTGTGCCTATGAGGCTACTTGCCTTGGAATACTTCAGGCAGTTTGGTTATGTGGATATGCTCCACTTTTCAGGAAAAGGTAAGAAGGCACAGTTAAAAGTCAGAAATCAACTTGGCCATTTCCTTCTCAATGAAAGGGATGAAGGGTGGAGAGAGGCAGATAGAATACTTGGGGGCCTTGGTCTCAAATACAGCTTCATATGGAAACCTTATGACCCCAACAACTTCATTACAATGAGGAGGCTCAAATACAAATTATCTACTTATGGTCATTATAGCCTTCCTCACTTAGAAAAATATGCCAACCAAAGCAAGTGGAGAAGAGGAACTTTAGAAGAAAATGTGACCCAAGAAGAGCTTAATCAAAGAGCTCTAAGAAACCTTAAGAAGATGGCTGACCTTGAGTTTTATTCACAGGTCACCTCACTGCCAAGCACACAAATTGGAGCAGCAGCGTCCTCCTCAACTGCCCAACATCAAGCTACAAGAACTGGTGAAAACATCTCAGAAAAAGGCAAAGGTAAAGAGATGGAGCAGGAACAGCAGGAACAGCAACAAAAACAACAGCAGCAAGGAGAAGGGCAAACTCAAACTCAGCAGCCTTTACAGCAAGAGAATGTGATAGATACCCCAAATATTACTGAGCAACAGGCCCAAAATGAGGAACTCTCAAGGCCTGAAATCATCACAGATGCTTCAGTCCTCCAAACCCCATAGAAGGAGGACCTAAGCAGAAAGAGGGATAGAGAAACCCCCATGACCTCATCCATCAATCAAGGGGAAAAGAGACAAAGATTGAATGATTTCCCCGAGGAAGATGAAGCAATTAGACAGGCAATGGGTATGGGCCCGCCTAGTAGGGAGGCCTCGGTCAGCTCCTTCCACCATGATCAAGACAGGACTATTAGAGGAGAAGTCACTTCCTCCAGCCAGCAGAGGGAAGCAGAGGTAGGCATAAAGCAACAATTTATAGATATGAAGAGGCGAGGTGAACCTATGAAGATAAAATTATACAACCATTTGCTGAAATTGGCTCCCTCTAATCAACAAAGGTTGATGTCTGCTTTTGATCTAGAAGAAGGCAAACTGACTATGAGTCACTTTATGCCTACGGCGCTCCAGCCACAATCCACTGCTGACTATCTTAGGACTAACCTAGAGGTCCTGGCCAAGGACATACACCCTATGGACAAAATTGAGCTGCACAAGCAAACTGGCGAAATGGTGTATGCTTCCTTGGCCGACAAGACTTTGGAGAATTATAAATTAACAAGCAGTCTGAATGCCACAGCTTCCCAGCTAGAACTGGAGAGGGCCTCTTCTCAGGCCAAAGACAACAGGATAAAATCCCTGGAGGAAATCATTGTAGAAATTGGGCACAATCCCAATGACATCAAAGGGATACAAGAGATCCTGAAACTTAGAGATGCTGACATGGCTGCACTAAGAAAGAAGATCAAAATTCCAGCCACTATCCATCCACAGACTGATGAGATAGCAAAGCAAAGGCATGAGCAGGATTCTACTACCCTGCTAGTCTCCATTTACAAAGAGCTTGTGAAGGCACAAGAAAAATTGGGGCAATATGAAGCTACACAAGCAGCTCTACAAGCATCATTAAAACAAGCACAAGAAGGGCAGACATCTCAGCCCCCTCCTCAAGTCATCAATCTTGAGGAGACTGCTCCTACTACGGTGCCTCCACCTCAGCAGGCTGAACAAACAGCCACATCTACTTCAGCAGCACCCATCAGCACAGATCAGAGCCTAGATATGCAGAAGCTAAAGAATGAAATACAAATTTTGGAAGCCCAGATGACAGAGCTGAATAAAACTAAGGAAAAGCTGGCCAAGGTAAATGAAAGACATGATAAGACAAAAAGAGAGGTGGGAGAAAAGGCCAGGGAAATCAAAGCCCTTAAAGACAGGATCAAGGAGCTTGAGAATGAGCTCAAGCTAGATAAAATCATATCTGAGATCAGAGCAATGATATGGTCCAATATTGGTCAATCCATCAACAATCAATGGCCATATATCGAGACAATCCATGAGCAACTAGAGCTCATCCCAAAGGCACAGAAGGAAATCCGAACATCAAGGGCCTTATTAGGAAATATGCCTGAAGTTGCTACAAGAATGATCAATGTGCTTAACCACAAAACAAGTTCTCAGTTAGCCACCATTGGAATCACAAATAGAACTGAGACCATTCAAATGATCAAGAGGGTTCTTACTCTTAGAAATCTGGTGCAGACATTGGACAGAAGAACCCAGGATATGCAGACAGAGGTAAATAGGTTCATGGAGAAATTTCAGGTGTTGCAGAGTAGAGGACTCCCTAGCTTATTGAACAACGGAGGGAAATTATTCACCCATGAACAGTATGCTAAAAGAGTAAATGTTTTTGCCTCAGCACAGGTCAATGAGAAGGCCAGCACTTCAGAACACACAGGGCCTATTACAAGACAGATTTTCTATAGTAAGATAGAAAATCTACTTTTTATAATGAATGAAATTAATCAATTGTTTGATGTGGCCCCAAATTTTTTCAAATATACAGAAGCAGAGGAAACAATGGAGGCCATCCTCAGGCATCAGCTCCCTACACAGGAATGGTGGACAGATGCAATACAGAGAATTTTGTAATCAGTAAGGCATTCACCAAATTTCTGTTTTTATTACAATTTTTTATATAAAAAGCACAGTTCAGCAAAGTCAGCATGCAGCATAAATCAGAGCTGAGCCAACTCAGCGGATCTAGTGGCCAACTAAGCAGAAATAGAAGACCACAGCTGGCAAACTCGAGAATGCACTGCGCAGCCAAAAGTAAATGCGTATTTCCAGAATTAAAACAGAGTAATGCAACCGACTCAATGACTCTCAAAAGTCAAAACAATCCTCTGACAGACATAAAGGGCATTTACGCTGCATTCAAAATTGTAATAACTCCTTGCCACTTTCTGAACGTAATAATGAAGATATTTTCTCTCTCAGATGACTCAATGCCTGAGATATTTTGTATACGCATTTCTATAAAGTCCCCTTCGCATAAGATTGCAAGGGTTGTTGTTGATTTCTCCTGAAGAAGTTCTTATGCTGTAATCCTTTCCAGAAGTTAATCGAGCAAAGCAATGGAATTTCTCGCATTTCTGAGGTGTTGGATGCGTTTTGGTGTCTGTTGATAACTACTGGATCCCTGTGTATTTCATCATACAATAAGTCTCTGTATCTCTCTCTGTTAATTAGTTGTTTTGTTAAAATCCATATATGTAATCTGTTTTCAATACTAAGCAACAAGGAAAAAGAATAGCTTTCAGGATTTATTCACTGAGTACCCTGAGTTCAATCTGCGTTGTTTATCAATGTTTTCTTCAGCTGTAATCTAGGTAAGTGTAATTCTTAAATGCTGCACTTTCAGAATACATCTATCACAGTGACCTTTGTCACAGGAATTCAAGTTTTGCTCCTGTGCAGTGTGCTCACCTTCACCCACCAGCTCAATAGGAAATTCTTAATTGCTTTCTGTTGATCGACATACATCACCATTTGATCTAGTTTGTCTGTTTAAAATACACAATAGGCCCTGCAGTTTGAACACCACCAAGCCAGCGTATCAGATCATTTCACAACTCCAGACTCCATTGCCCAATGGTATTATACTATCTAAACACTGCATCATAAGACCTAAAAGAAATCCTTCAACCAAAACATAAACCAAAACCTGAGCATAATAGCTAGCCTAAAACACCGTCTTAACAGAGACAAATCATAAAGAGAGAGCCCTCTCTGGTTGCAGTTAGGCTAGGAACTGTAACCCAAAGATTGGTTAGTGGTTACCCCGGCCGTATTCCCTTGGGAGTCATAGGGAACAACCTGGGTGTTAACAAGTATGGCAAAGAAGTATGCAAACTCGGTCAGCTAATTGATTACCAAAAAAATACAATCCTTCCCTTGCACTGAGGGAAGTGCAGTGATGAAACCCATAAAGATTCTCTCCCATTTCCCCTCAAGGATGGGAAGAGACTGCAACAATCATGCTAGATGGGTCAACTCTCCTTTGTTCCACTAGCAAGCTTCACACTTCCGCACATTCCTCAGCACATCTCCCTTGAGGCCCTTCCAATTGAAGCACTCTTTCACTGCCATATAAGTTTTCCTAAACCCATAATGCTCGGACAAAGGAGAATCATGAGCTACTCGAAGGACGCACTCTCTCAACTGTGATCCCGAAAACAAAAATATGTTCCCCTTATAATATATAACCTCATCCATCACCCTATAGCACTCATCTGCATAGCTTCCCTCTAATATCTCGCACGTCCGACGATCCTTGGAGTGCTCTACCAATAACTTAGCCTTCCAGTCATGACAAATGCTCATGAGTGAAAGCCTGACTGGCCTCCTGGATAGTGCATTCACCACTACATTGTGCTTCCCCCACATATATTCAATATCAAAATCGTACGCTTGTACCCTACTGTCCCATGAAATGGCAAAGGCTGTTGTGATCTGTCTTCATCCGAAATCGATTCCCCACCAAGTATTATCTAAATTTGGCCAATGCATGCATTATGGCCAACATCTCCTTGTCTTTAATGGAATACAACAACTCATGAGGTAGAAGCTTCTGGCTCTCGAAAGAAATGGGGTTCCCTCCTTGGGACAAGACTACCTCGATCCCTACACCTAATGCATCGCACGCCAATGTGAAAGATTGAGTAAAATCTGGAACTGCCAAAATTGTACAACAACTCATCACCTCCTTGAGGCGATCAAATGTTGCCTGATATTCCTCTGTCCACACAAAATCCCTCTTCTTAGTCAGATCCGTAAGGTGTGCTACCAACTATGAGAAGCCCTTCACGAACATCTGCTAATAGGTACAGACACCCAAAAATCCTCACAAAACTGTCACATCTCGGGGCTCTGACCAATCCTGGATGGCCCGAATCTTCTCCTCGTGCACCTTGACCCCCTTTAAAGCATCTCTATCAGCCCAACCTCGCACTTGGACATATTGGCGTAGAATTGTTGTTCCTCCAATATACGTAAGACTATATCTAAGTTCTACAAGTGATCCTCCCAAGACCTGTTGTATATCAAGATGTCATCAAAGAATACTAGTACAAACCTCCTTGAATAGCCTCAAAACACATGGTTCATGCACGACTGAAAAGTAGCTAGTGCATTGGTCAATCCAAAAGGCATGACCAAGAACTCAAAATTCCCATGATGACACCTGAAGGTTGTCCTCAGAACATCTTCCTCTCTCACCTAGATTTGATGATACCCTCACTACAAATCTATCTTAGAGAAGTAATTTTCTCCTCTAAGCGCTTCCACCAACTCATCAATGCACATAATGGGATATATTTTGTTCAACATCTTCTTGTTGAGGGCCCTATAGTCAATACACATGCAGAGAAACCCATCCTTCTTCTTCACCAACATAATAGAAGAAGAAAATAAACTGGAACTTGGATTGATGTGACCCAACACCAATAACTCCCTGATGGCTCTCTTGATCTCATCCTTATAGGCCTTGGGATGCCTATAGGGTGTAGCGATGACTACCTGCACACTAGGATCCAACTCTATAGTGTGCTTGAATCCCCTGTCAGGTGGTTGTCTCGGTAATATATCTCCAAAGGCTACCAGGTATCTATCCAGTACTTCCTGCATGTATAGATGTGGTGGTATAGGCTTTCCCATAGTATCTCAAATCCTCATCTCTATTGCTGATGCTATGTCTCCATTGTTGAAAATAGCATTTTAGCCAGTGTTGAACATAGCAACAAGGAATGAAAAATGGAAGTGCTAAAAATAGAATTCTATAAATAGAATTTCGGGATATCTTCAAATTTTAGTCAGTCTATAAACTAAAATAGAGAAGTAAAATTCGAATTTGATCTTACCAGCTGTTTGTAAAATAATTAATTAATTCATCTTGGGTTAATTAGTTAAGGAAAATCAAACATGAATTCTATGTGGGGACATGAAACAGTTTCTCCATTAATTTAGGAATTTATCCATCAATTAAAGAGATAATGATGGGTTGTAATATTGAGTTGTAATTAGTTGGCTCAGTTAACTGAGTCAAGTCTAGTTATATTAATTCAAACATTTTTTTGAATTAATGTAATTTCAGTTAGTTAATTCTTGCATGCATGTAACTGTTGCACTTTAGATAATTGAATATTCTCTCATAAATAACTCATGCATGTCAGTTCAGACAGAGACCCAGTTGAGATCAGATGGAGGGGCAATGTACTATTAGTTGCTAGGATATTCCATTTTGAAAATTCCTTACATGCAGAAGGAATTCTTTCCTTGAGGAATGCACAGTTACTTCTTCAGGTTTTGTGAGTGTGATTAGGCCAATTCACACATGTGGCTTCACTGGGCCCCAAGAAAAAATGCACAAGGAAATAGGAGGCGTGGAGGGCTTGAGGAGGACATATACTATGTCTATTTAGTCTGTGAGTTGTATTGTTTGATTGCAGAGAGAGTAGGATAGCTTGAGAGCTGATTCTTTTTGTAACTTGAATAAGATTTCCACTTGTATGATAATATAGAGATTGGGGTTTTAGGATGAGGCTTTCCCCAGGTTATTTCTTCAGTGTTATGTGTGATTGATTTCTCATTCTCAGTTATATGTGTTCTCTTGATCTTGTTCAATTCGATTAAGCTTCCACGAAGTGTTGTAGAAGTAGATTTTGTGTTTTAGTATATTGCATAATCTGTTGATCTATAGTAGGAATTTCTACATGGTATCAGAGCAAAGGTGATCAAGGTGAAGAACAATATACAAGAAGGAGAAGCTCGAAGTTTGTGGTTCCTGAACATAGAAATCAAGTTCTTATCACATCTCAATTTCACCGATCGCATTTAGTGGTTTAAGACTTCAGTGTGCCCTTGATGGCAGCTTGAATTATATAGCCTGGAAGGATCGCATGGAGGCAGTATTAGAGGATAACGGTCTAAAGGACTTCATTGATCAAGAAGTCCCCAAACCAATTGATGCTACTCAACTGGCGGAATGGAAGAAATGTGTGACTACAGCAAGGAGAATCCTACTAGAGGGAGTTCGAGACCACATTGTCTCGAGCCTCCATGGGAAGGAGACACTATTTTCGATGTGGAAAACATTGAAAGATATATATCAGAAAAAAAATGATCAGAGGAAGCTGGTGCTGAAAGACAAGCTTCATAAGATCAAGTGTGAAAAGGCGACACGATCTCTACATATCGGAACAAGCTCACCACCTGCAGGGATGAGCTTGGAAGTGTAGGGATCACGACTGCTGATGATGACATGGTGAGTCTTGCACTCCTTGATCTTCCTAAGAGCTAGCATAACTACCAAGACTCAATTAATGGAAGAGAAAAACTACCAGATTGGGAACGACTTTGGTTGGATCTGATGCAGGAGGAAATAAGAAGAAGCACCAGAGATGGATCCTCATCAAAGCAAGATGATGACGAAAATCTAGCCTTATTGAGTAAGGCGAGGAAAGGGAAAGGGAAGGCATCCCATCCCAAATTCGGATCTTCCCATGGTGGGAAGAAGATTGACAAATCGAAAGTGTGATGCTTTCATTGTCATGAAGTGGGCCATTATGCTATGAATTGTCCATAGAATAAATCTAAGAAGGGTTCCTTGAAGGGATCTGATGGTGAGGCACTGCCCTCACAGTTTAAGCTGGATTTCTCACTTATCACATGCATGGTTTCATCCATGGTGGAATGTGTGTGGTACCTGGACAGTGGAGCTTCATTCTACATGTCAGGTGACAAGAATCTTTTCAGTACCTTGGAGGAGAAGGATCTGCAGATGCGGATCGAGATGGGTGATGATGGAAAGTACCATGTTTCAAGTGAAGGTACGGTTGTGTTTTAGAGGGAGCATGAAGCTCTCATCACCCTAACCGATGTAAAGTATGTACCAGGTCTGAAGAAGAATCTTGTGCTTGTCGCTATGCTAGAAGATAAAGGCTATGATGTAGTCTTTTGTAAAGGTAAGGTATTCCTGAGGCATATTGGTACTGGACAAACAAAGCGAATTGGGATTCGAGTAAAGAATCTCTACAAGCTAGAGGTAGATGACTATGCTGCATTGAGCTCCAAAGCTGAGATGATGCAAAGCCAAGATGTTGGTGAGCTATGGCATAGAAGGCTGGGCCACTTGCACCATCGAGCCCTAAAGATCATGCAACAGATTTCTACTGGATTACCCAAGGGAAAACTTGAGTAGACGACTACATGCGAAGGTTGTACCTTGGGTAAGTATGAGAAATCTTCCTTTTTGGATCGAGACAGTAGAGCTGGAGCAATCCTGGAGCAAGTTCACTCAGATGTTTGTGGACCATTCTCTACAACTTCCACTGCTAAACAAAGGTACTATGTTATTTTTATTGATGATTTTTCTTGTAGATGCTGGATCTACTTGATGCAAAATAAGGATCAGACCTTCTTGAGGTTTTGTGAGTTTAAAGCCTTTGCAGAGAAAGAATCTGGAAAGAAAATAAAAGCCTTGCACAGCGACAATGGTGGAGAGTATGTCTCCCAACAGTTTAAAGACTTCTGCGCTGTATAAGGTATTAAACGGAATTAACGGCACCCCATAACGCACAGCAGAATGGGGTGGTCGAAAGGAAGAACAGATCAATTGTGGGAGTAGCTCGAGTGATGTTGCATGACCAAAGCCTACCACTGCATTCGTGGGCTGAGCCATGCAATACAGTAGTATAATTAGAGAACAAAAGCCCGCACCATATACTAGGGATGAAGACACCTATGGAGGCCTATTCCAAGAAGCGACCTGATGTAAGTCACTTCCGAATCTTCGGATCATCAGTTTATTGTCATGTGACCAAAGATGCTAGGAAGAAGCTAGACCCAACAACTGAGTTGGGAATACTTGTGGGGTACACGGATACACCCAACAACTATCGGGTGTACCTTCCTTCCACTCAGAGGACTATGGTATGCAGGGATCTAAAGTTCAACAAGTAGAAAGCCATGCAAGTGTCACTTGAGAGGGAGCTCAAGTTGCATGCAGAGGAAGAACTTTCAGTTCCTAAGGAGGAGGAGCCTTAGATTGATGCGGAGCAGCTGCATGCAGAGGATATGGGAGTGGAGTCATCCATTCATGCTGAGACTTCTAGAGATGGGCGGAAACACTCAAAGGAAGCTGATAGGTTGATGTTGGATGCGGGGAGAATGTGGGACAACCATCTTCTCAGCGTAGATAGAGGAGGTCACCCGAGTGATACATTGGGTACATGGCCCTGGTTGGGGAGTGTGTAGATACCGAACCTTCTTCATTCGAGGAGGCAGTGCAACAACCAGTCTAGGTTGATGCAATGGTAGAGGAGTATGACTCTATCATTCAGAACAGTGTGTGGGATGTTGTGCCAAGACCTCAGGGTAAGTTAGTGGTGAGTTCCAGATGGCTTTACAAGGTAAAACAGGTAGTTGATGGCAGTGTTGAGAAACATAAGGCAAGGTTTATTTCCCAGGCTTTCTCACAGGTCGAGGGGATCGACTACGATGAGACTTTTTCTCCCATAGCAAGGTACTCATTGATTAGATCAATGTTGGCACTATCATCTCAGATGGGGTGGAAGATCCACTAGATGGATGTGAAGACAACATTCCTCAATGGGAAGATTGAGGAGGAGGTGTACACTGAGCAGCCAGAGGGTTTCGAAACCTTTGATCGTGAGTCACATGCATGCAGACTCAAGAGAGAATTGTATGGGCTGAAGCAAGCACCCCATACTTGGTACACCATGATTGACAACTATTTCACTGGTTTGGGCTTCACCAAGAGTGAAGCAGGTGTGAACCATTACGACATCATGATAGAAGGTCAACCACTGATCATTGTTCTTTATGTCGATGATCTGTTTTTAACAGGTGATGATTAGCTGATACTATCTTGCAAGGAGGACCTTGCAAGAGAGTTCGATATGAAGGAGATGCGCCTTATGCACTACTTTCTAGGCATGGAGGTGTGGCAGAAAGATGGTGAAGTATTTGTGTCTCAAGGCAAGTATGCCAACGAGATACTGAGGTGCTTTCACATGGAGAAGTGCAAGCCCATGCAGACTCCTCTAGTTGGGAACTAGAGGGAGGATGCTACTTCAGGTGAGGTAGTAGCTGCTGCTATTTATCAGTAGCTGGTGGGTTCGCTTATGTATCTGGTGAACAGATGACCCTACTTATGCTTTGCGACGAACCAACTGAGTCAAGCAATGGTTAAGCCTACCAAGCTGTTGAGTTATGGTATGTTCTATCCTTATAACAATTTGCTTCTTTTTCTTATTATATTCCACAGATTAGTAATCAAATGTACATAAAGTAAAGTACAGATAGAACATTAAAAGACCGACAGAAAACAAGCCAAGACAAGAGACACAAGATGTGGCGGCTAGCCAGGGACAAACCCCATAATGTGTGGGGAAACCCTCTGATCAAATATTCTTTTATCTTCAATAATTCAGTAGCGAGAAATAGTACAATAAATCTGATTCATATCAGTAGTAGCAAACCCTAGATCAGCAGCATCAGCATTAGTGGCTTCATTATCAAACTAGGGCAGATGATATCTCACAAATTGACCGTCGGATTGACTTCATTCCACCACCAAAAGTTGCGGCTTCCAGAGGAGGTTCAGATGAACATACAACGCAATTTATATGAGGATATCTTCTAGGCCACGCAGGTCAATCTTTACATCTGCAGTTACAGCTTCAGTTTCAACAGTTTCCGGCTTCAAACTAGGGCAGTCGATATCTTGCAAACCGTTCGTCGGATTGACTTAATTCCACCACCAAAAGTTTCAGATTTCAGAGGAGATCTAGATGGACCTATAGCATAGTTCAAATGAGGAGATCTTCTATGCCACGCAGGTCAATCTTTACTTCTACGGTTGCAGCTTCAGTTTCAGCAGTTTCCGGCTTCAAACTAGGGCAATCGATATCTTGCCAACCGTTCGTCGGATTGAATTCATTCCACCACCAAAAGTTACGGCTTTCAGAGGAGATCCAGATGGACCTATAACATAGTTCCAAAGAGGATATCTTCTAGTCCACGTAGGTCATTCTTTGGATCTGCAGTTGCAGCTTCAGGTTCAACAACTTCTGGCTTCACATGTGTGAGAGAGAGACCCATTTTTGCGCAGTAGAGAAGAGGCTCATTTTTGCACAATAGAGAGAGAGAGATGTGATGAGAAGAGTGAGTAAAAATTAGGAAAGGTCCTCTTATATTTATACACAACGTTGGTGTTTGAATAGATGCGACTATTGGGCTTCTGAGCCTACATGAGTTGTAGGTCGGCTTGATAATAATTCCATAATCAAAATAAATTCATATCTCCATGAATACTTATCAGAATCGGATGATATTTATATCAATCCTACACCTCTCGATGAAAGGAATCGAATAAAAATATTATCAGCCATGAATAAGATGACCCACATGAATTTTTTCTGTCGTTGCCAATGTTAACACTCCCTCTCAACTAGGGAGAACTTCATCTGCAATCTGTCTATTGGTCATTACTATTCATCCATCAAATTCACTACCCTATACAACCTGACCCTTGTCCTTCTCTGCTCTATTCTGCTTTGTCTTATTCTGCCCTGTACCGATCGGTACTATTTTTCTCTGTTCTGCTTTGCTCTTGCATTGTTTTGTTCTGCCCTGCTTTTGTCTGAATTATGAAGAAGAAGAAATGATCGAGGATGTATCATACTGACTCAAAGTCAGTCTCAGAGTATGTACCACTGGTCACAGACCAGTCTCAACCAACCCGAAGTCAGCGTCATAGTGAGTACAGCTCCACTAGTCCTAGACCAGTATCATCCTCCGCTGACTCAAAGTCAGTCTCAGAGTGCGTACCGCTAGTCGCAAACCAGTCTCAGCCGACCCGAAGTCAGCTTCATAGTATGTACCACTCCTACCACTGGTCCTAGACCAGTATCGCAATCTCAGAGGGTGTACCACTGGTCCTAGACCAGTCTCAACCGACCTGAAGTCAGCGTCATAGTATGTACCACTCTCACTAGTCCCAGACCAGTATTGCACTAACACGAAGTCAATATCGGAGTATGTACTACTGGTACCAGAACAATCTCAACCGACTTGAAGTCAACGTCATAGTATGGCACAACTCCTACCACTGGTCCTAGACCAGTATCATTGATCCCAGATCAATGGAGGTCATCCTAGCGTAGGGAGTATGGTAGATACAATGATGCATCCATCGGTACTACTATGGTCTCTAACTTCATTTCTCTGCTCATTGATCAGATGAGAGGTACTTCCCATGAGTCCTAGACTGCATGGGTAAGTTGCCTCGACAGGAGAACTAATCAATCCTGTTCTCACAGGAGAACATCAATCCTGTTACAATCACCATGGAGAACACATCAATCCAGGCCGCCATGGAGAACACATCAATCCAGGCCTCACAGGAGAACACATCAATCCTACTACAATCACCATGGAGAACACATCAATCCAGGCCTCATAAGACAACACATCAATCCTGCTACACAGAAGACTGAATCATCTTATTCCACAAGAGAGTGAATCATCTTGTCCCACAAGAGAGCGAGTCATCTTGTTCCAGTGTGCACCACTAGGGGAGGGTGAGTCACCCTATGGTCGTATGTTGCTCTAGTAAGAACCGCAAGCCCTCAGAGCTCCTAGAGCTCAATGTATGCAACATGCAGGACCCTTGTACAAGGGTTTCTTGACGACTCCAAGTTGTTTGGGAAAATCAAATATTAGATCTTTCCTCGGGGCTTTGACAAGGTGTATCAACCTGTACATCATCTTAATGCGATGGGGCCTCCTTGCTCATCGACTTACCATATCCCAGATGATGTCTATCTGCTAGAGCAATCAACGAATATGGGATTCCTCAATAATTGAATCCCACCTCTAGTTGTTACAGAGAATCACAATGGTGTGTGTTCAAACATCACACTGAAGAGCTTCCTCAACCAGGCAGCTTCGTACGAGATCATACTCATAGATATGTATCCGGTCTCGGTGGTGCTTATGGAAATTGAATTATGCTTCCTGCTCATCCATTATATCGAAGTAGAATCCAAAGAGAAACAACACTAAAAAGTGCTCCAGTGATCCTCCACACTACCTGCCTAATCAATATTCGAATAATCATGCAGTTTCATATTTCCGGTAGTGTATCTCAATCCATTAGTAATTGTGCCATGAAGATATCTTAGAAGATTCTAAGCATCAATGTAGTGAGGATCAACCAAATATGAACTCACAGTGCTAACTGCAAAAAGTATGTTCAGACAAAGGTTCACCAAGAACATCAACATGAATGAGTTTTTGAAACTCAGAGGCATTTCCCAAATCTGGTCTGACATCACTACCATATAACTTCTAAAAGTTAAGATCCTTGAGGTAGTCACAGACTTGCATTCCATCATACCAAATCTTTCCAATATCTCTACCACATATTTTCCTTGAGATAGGAAAATTTCCCTTGGCTTCTGCCATATTTCAAGTCCTTGGTCCTTCATTTCAAATTCAGAAGCCAACTCCCTCTTACATTTGTGAATGAGAGGGTCTGCACCTGTTAGAAAGAGGTCATCCACATATAGCGCCAGTATGAGAGGCTTTTCATCTTCAACCTTAAAGTAAAGGTTAGGATCGGATTCACTCCTAGTGAATCCCAACTTAATCACGTAGCTGTCGATCCTCTCATACCATTCTCAGGGTGCTTTCTTCAGCCCATAGAGAGCCTTCTTCAATTTGCATACATGAGATTTTCGATCATAAATTTCAAATCCTTCGGGTTGCTCCACATAGACCTCTTCTTTGATCGAGCCATGTAAGAACGCAGTCTTAACATCCATCTGATGTAGGTTCTATCCTTGTGAAGTGGCAAGGGCTATGATCGAGAGGATGGTCGTATATCTGGCAACAGGTGCAAATATCACATCATAGTCTATACCTTCCTTCTGGGAGAAACCACGAGCAACAAAACGAGCTTTATACTTTTCCGTACTTCCATCTACTACATGCTTTATCTTGTAAAGCCATTTGGAAGTAACAATTGTCTTGTCCTAGGGTTTGGGAAAGCTTCCCAGACATCATTCTTCATGATAGACTCTATTCTTCGGTCATAGCATCCTTCCATACTTGATGCTTGATGGAATCTGAGAATGATGAAGGCTTATTTTGTATGATTGTGCTCATGATTTTCAGGTATCCCTGATACCTATTATGTTTCTTACTTTCACGAAAGGTTCCTTGGGGTGCAACATGTCCTTCAGTATCATCAAGTAGCCCCCTAAGCCATGAAGGCCTCTTCCTAGAAGAGGAAGGCTCATGTGGAGGAGGATCAATCGGATCCATGGGTTCTTCTACATCAGTCATTGATTCATCATCCTTTTCTTTTGGTTTCCTAGTGTTGGCTTCTTGAGAGCTCCTCAAAGTCAGAAGATTTTTCACCTTACTGAGAGCCATATATTCGTCAAAGGTGACATCATGAATAATTACGACTTCCCTTTGACCGGCTACATAGATTCTATAGCCTTTAGTATTTTGACCATAGCCCAAGAAAATTCCTTTCTTTCCAGATGCACCCAATTTATTTCTTTTCTCTTTCGGCACATGAAAATATACACGCTTCCAAAAATTCTAAAATTGGAAACATCAGGTTTCTTACCAGTGAACTTTTCTTCAAGAGTCTTGGAACCCAATGCTTGATGAGAGCATTGATTTTGTACATATACGAAATTGTTTGTAGTTTCAACCATAGAGACTTTGGAAGTATTTGATCATGTAGCATGGCCCGGATAGCTTCCACAATCATACGGTTCTTCCTTCCCGCCACACCATTCTGCTCAGAAGTACGTGGTGTAGTAGTCTCCCTCTTAATGCCAGCCTAAGTGAACCGACTATAATATATCAGAGGTCTTGCTTCCACTTGAGGGGAATGGTCCCCTTTTGAGCTTTCCTTCGGCACATCCCAGACATACACCTTCTTTCTCTACTTGGAATTCGTGCATCCCTGTTACCATCTATCTTACATCGGGTAGAGCTTTGTAATGAAGGTGGGCAAACCTCCGATGCCAAAGTTCGGACTGAAGAGTAGTGTCACAAGACATGACACCTAGTGGACATCCATCAACCTGATATAATGAATCAACACTAAACCCAAGAGTAAAGGCATCTTTAACATTATTTTTCCATATACATACCTTGCCATTGCTGAAGGTTACCTTGTAGCCTTTGTCTTCCATTACCGAGATGGACACTAGGTTCCTTTTGAGGTCAGGTGCATTTAGTACATCCTGGACTCCAGCCTTCTTGAATGGTTGTCCTCTTCCTCAATCCCCAGCTCTCCTCTTACCTTTGCTGTTGAATTTGTCATTCCTTTGATTTTCCATCAGAGGGATTTTGATCATCATCCTGGTGTGAGTCCTTTCTATCAGGGCACTCCCTTGCATAGTGACCTGCTTTATCACAAATGTAACATCGTCCTTTTATTCCACCCTTAGGTCAAGCCTTTCCTTTTGATTTAGTCCTGGAATTATTTATTTTCTTAGCATGAGAAGAAAAGGTAGCAGGAGGACCTTTAGGCATGGGAATTTCTTGCTTTTCTTCCCTTGTTTCTTCTTGAGTGCATCTAGCCATTAATTCCTTGAAACCAGGAATTACATTATAGTTCAGAAGAGTAGTCATGAACACGTACCATTCGGATGGTAATCCTCCAAGAGTCGTGAGTGCCATTTCCCAGTCTATCGTAGATTTCCTTGGAGGTGTCCAGTTCAGAGATGTAGGGCACCAAGTGCTTGTTGATAGAGTCCCGGATGATCTTCTATTTTGACTTCTTCGGTTTTCCATTTTTTCCATGCAATAGCGGATGCATTTGATGGAGGCTCAACAATATTGCCTCTTACATGGTCCATCACTCCTAGATCTTCTAGGGTTAGATCGATAGAAATCTTCCATGCGTGATAGTCATCTTTCTCACGGAGCTTGTCTTCGGCAGGAAAGAGTGTTGAGGACCCCATAGTTCTTTTAGGATAGCCTTGCCAATCTTCTCTTCGGTGATTACTCTTGCTCTTGCTCCGACTTTGTCTTCACCTCAGCTCTAATACCATGTTGAGTTATGGTATGTTCTGTTCTTATAATAGTTTGCTTATTTTTCTTATTATATTCCACAGATTAGCAATCACATGTACATAAAGTAAAGTGCAGATAGAACATTAAACGATCAACAGAAAACAAGCCAAGATAAGAGAGACAAGATGTGGCAGCTAGCCACGGACAAACTCCACAATGTGTGGGGAAACCCTTTGATCAAATCTTCTTTTATCTTCAATAATTTAGTAGAGAGAATTAGTACAATAAATCTGATTCATATCAGCAGTAGCAAATCCTAGCTCAGCAGCATCAGCATTAGCGGCTTCATTATCAAACTAGGATAGACGTTATCTCACAAACTGACTGTCGGATTGACTTCATTCCACCACCAAAAGTTGTGGCTTCTAGAGTAGGTTCAGATGAACCTACAGCATAGTTCAAATTAGGAGATATTCTAGGCCACATAGGTCAATATTTACTTCTGCAGTTGTAGCTTCAGTTTCAATAGTTTCCGGCTTCAAACTAGGGCAGTCGATATCTTGCAAACTGTTCGTCGGATTGACCTCATTCCACCACCAAAAGTTGTGGCTTTCAGAGGAGATCCAGATGGACCTATAGCATAGTTCATATGAGGAGATATTCTAGGCCACGTAGGTCAATATTTACTTCTGTAGTTGCAGCTTCAGTTTCAACAGTTTTTGGCTTCAAACTAGGGCAGTCGATATCTTGCAAACTATTCATCAGATTGACTTCATTCCACCACCAAACGTTGTGACTTTTAGAGGAGATCCAGATGGACCTGCACTACAGTTCCAAAGAGGAGATCTTTTATGCCATGCAGGTCAATCTTTGGATCTGCAGTTGTAGCTTCAGGTTCAACAACTTCCGTCTTCACATGTGTAAGAGAGAGACCCATTTCTGCATAGTAGAGAAGAGACTCATTTCTGCACAGTAGAGAGAGAGAGATGTGATGAGAAGAGTGAGTGAAAATGAGGAAAATTCCTCTTATATTTATACACAACTTTGGTGTTTGAATAGATTCGACTGTTGGGCTTCTGAGCCTACATGAGTTGTAGGTCGGCTTGATAATAATTCCATAATCAAAATAAATTCAATCCTACACCTCTCAATGAGAGGAATCTAATAAAAATATTGTAAGCCATGAATAATATGACCCACATGAAGCTTTTCCCTGGTTGCCGATTTTAACACAAGCTATTTTGGAAGGTAGCGAAGCATGTTCTGGGATACCTCAGAGGCACATCTCAATTCAGATTGTGGTACAGACGGACAGAGGGAGTGAAGCTTCAGGGCTTCACCGATGCGGATTAGGCAAGGAGTCCATCAGACTAGAAGATCACTTCTGGAGGAATCTTCAACCTTGGTTCAACTACAATTTCCTATTATAGCAGGAAACAGAGATCAGTTGCACTTAACTTAGCAGAGGCTGAATACATGGTTGTTGGTTAGGCTGCATGTGAGGCCATTTGGATGCGGAAGATTGTAGTGGGATTGTTTGGTCAGAGGATGGATCCTACAGTGATCTACTGTGATAACCAGAGTTGTATCAAACTCTCTGAGAATCCATTTTTCATGACAGGTCCAAACACATTGAGATCCGGTATCACCATCTTCGAGATTGTGTGGTCAAGAGGATCATGTTGTTGCCATATGTTTCGACCAAGGAACGAGATGCAGATATTTTGACTAAGGCATTGTCAAAGTGCAAGTTTGAGTTCCACAAAGACAAGATTGGGGTTACTGATAATCCCTTTCTTGTTGAGAGGGAGTGTTGAAAATAGCAACAAGAAATGCTAAAAATAGCACTACTATAAGTAGCAATTCAGCCAGTGTTGAACATCAAATCAAGGAATGAAAAATGGGAGTGCTAAAAATAGCATTCTATAAATAGCATTTCGGGGTACCTTCCTATTTTAGTTAGTCCTTAAACTAAAATAGAGAAGTAAAATTCGAATTTGATCTTAGTAGCTATTTGTAAAATAATTAATTAATTCTTATTGAGTTAATTAGTTAAGGAAAATCAAACATGAAGTTTATGTGGGGACATGCAACAGTTTCTCCATTAATTGAGGAATTTATCCATCAGTTAAAGAGATAAGGATGAGTTGTAATATTAAGTTGTAATTAGTTGGCTTCGTTAACTTAGTCAAGTACAGTTAGATTAATTCAAATAGTTTGTTGAATTAATGTAAGTTCAGTTAGTTAATCCTTTCATGCAAGTAACTATTGCACTTCAGATAACTGAATATTCTCTCATAAATAACTCATGCATGTCGGTTCAAACAGAGACCCAGTTGAGATCAGATGGAGGGGTAGTGTACTATCAGTTGTTAGAATATTTCATTGTGAATATTCCTTGCATGCAGAAGGAATTATTTCCTTGAGGATTGCACAATTACTTCTTCAGGCTTTGTGAGCGTGATGAGGCCAATTCACACATGTGGCTTCACTAGACCCTAAGAAAAGTTGTGCAAGGAAATAGGAGGCTTGGAGGGCTTGAGGAGGACATATACTATGTCTATTCAGTCTATGAGTTGTATTTATTGATTCCAGAGAAAGAAGGATAGCTTGAGGGTTGATTCTTTTTGTAACTTGAACAAGATTTCCACTTGTATGATAATGCGAAGATTGGGGTTTTAGGATGAGGCTTTCCCCAGGTTATTTCTTCTGTGTTATGTGTGATTGATTTATCATTCTTAGTTATATGTGTTCTCTTGATCTTGCTCAATTCGATTAAGCTTCCGCAAAGTGTTGTAGAAGTAGATCTTGTATTGTGTTTTAGTATATTGCATAAGTTGTTGATCTATAGTGGGAATTTATGCATACATGCCTCAAATTGGCCTATATTCGGTGGGTCAAAAATTTCTGAGGGTACAAATGCATGACCCTAAGAACCATTGGCTTGCCATCTACTCTAGCAAACTCCATTACCAGTTGCTTCCAATCGGTGGTAACCCGACCAAGGGAATACAACCATTGGACACCTAGTACCTCATTGGTGTCTGGTAAATCCACCACGAAAAGGTGGTATATCATCGAATAGTTCCCCATAGTCACTGTCAGAGCGAGAACATATCGAGTGCACTGCATAGTCTTGTCTCCTGGTATTAGGACTAGAAACCCCTCAAATTTTGTAGTGGTGATGCCCCTCCTTTGGATCATCTAAGCATCAATAAAATTGTGTATGGACCCACTATCTACCAATACTGAGACATATTTCCCTTGCACTGTACCTCTAATCCTCATAGTAAAAAAATTGGGAATCCCACACAAAGAAGCTAGGACTCCCCTGGCTGGTGCTAAAGATGCTCCTCCTTGAGGTGGTGGTGGTGGTGGTCCTCTCCTCACTGTCTCCTCCACCAAACACCAACTCCCCATCATCGTCTTGGTCATTGTATGATAAGACCTTGATGTAATGGGCCTTCCTGTTGTGCACTGATGACTAGGTGCCCAAGGCTCCCGACATGTAAAACACAAATTCCTCCACATGAGGTCTCTCCTAGTCTCATCATCCATCTGACCCTGCGCTTGAGATGTTCTCTATATTGTGGGTGCTCTGGTGTCACTTCCCTTATGAGGGTAGGGAGTGCGTGAAGGGAAAGGAGCTCAGGTCTTGGGGATAGCCCCATGCAAATCCCAAGTGCAAGATACTGCCTTTAGAAGAGTAGATGGTTTGGGAGATTTCACTAATCCCTGTAATAGCTCTTTGAACTCCTCTATACATTTTTATACTCTCCTCACATCTAAAAAATCAGGTACCATGATTAATACCCTCAAAAAATCTGAGATATAATGCTATGGATGCCCTGTCTGCCTAAGCTGGGTCAACTCCCTGAAGTGAGCCTCTGGATCCTTATAATCAAAGCGCGATACTCCTCTTCGTGTGAGGTCCTCATAGGAGGTCACACGGGCATGCCCTAGAGTGGAAAAACCATGTAACTACCAATTGTGTGACTCACCATATTGATGGCTTCTACCTCTTGTAGTGCCATCATATGTAGGAAAATGAATTTTCCCAATAGAACAATGTAGTTCATAGTTTTTCGTACCATAGCCTTCCCCCTTCTTGTCCTGCTTGAGCTTACAAAATTTTTTGAAGGTGAGAGTCTCTCTGAACTCTGCCCCCATGGAGTACAACTCCCAGAAATGCTCCACCATCAATGATGAATCCTCTCTGCCACTAGTTGACCGTGCACTAAAGGTATAAAAGAGGGTAAATTAGCTCATGTTGGCTCACTCGAGGATGGTCGTTGTGTATTAGGTGAAAATTGATCGAGTTGTGGAGAGGCCCCCGAAGTCTCCAATTACAAACTCTTAGTGAATGTGCTGCTCCTCATTCTGCATATTCATCATGTCCAGCATCGCCTTCTGCCCTTTTTCCAAATCACTTAAATCCTTTAAGAGACTATCGAACGTCATCTCCTGCCTACTCTTGGGCTCATCCATATCTTCTGCTACCACAGTCTTTCCACAATCCTTTGTGTCTGGAGTAATCTCCAATTCCCTTTCCCCACTCTGGTACCTCTGTCCTTTATAAGTAATATCCTGTCGATCCTCCTCACTCATAGAGAATTTCTCCCACGATTGAGCCAAAATATAAGCTTTGGTACCACTGTAATGTTATAAAATAGGAAAAATAGTGATATGCAAAGAAAATAACAAATATAATACCGAAAATTTCAAACATTCAACAAACACCCACGTAAAATCCAAAAATAAGAAACAACTGAGCCATTTTATTAATGAAATGGAGAAAGTACAATAATATGGATAAATTCACTTGAGCTTTCCTGAAGGGAAAGCTTGATATGACCCAGGTGATAAAACAATAAACTTGAAGCTGGAAATGACTACTTCTCTAATGCTTTGCGTTGTCCTGAGAAACTACATTACCAGCTGGAAAGGAACTGCAAAAACCCCTATCTCTGGTTCTCATAAAATGTTGAAACTTTATATCTGGGATCCTTGTCAAAAATGAAGAAAAACCCAACAATGGTTTGGGATAAATCTAACCTCCCAAATTTGGCTTCTAATATGCTCTACGCAATCCCCAACAATTATGCATTGTCTACTACAAAGACACGGCTGAAAGCCCCACCTCTAGTGCTTAGAAAATTATGGAACTTTAGATCTAGGATCCTTGTAAAAAACTCAAAGAAACCCAGAAATGGTTTGGCTAGATTTTGAACTTTAAAATTGACCTCTAATATGCCCTACACCATCCAAGCTGCTCCAGAAAATAACTTGCAATAAACCCCAATGAAATCCTCCTCCATTCTCATGAAAATGCAAAATGCCTTCCTAGGGTGGCACTCAAAGTCACCCGAAGAAAGGGGGAGCTCTTCACCTAAAGAATTTTTGCTAAATAATGAGTGACTCGGTTAAGCAACTTGAGCAACCAAAGGGAAATTGATATACCAAAAAAGATGAAAGAATGAGATGAGGAGAACTACCTCCTTACATAGATTTCATGGAGCACTTTTCCCTGCAATTTTTCCTCCATCATGGACCCTCACTTAACTACCATCATGAAAAAATTAACCACCTCCATACAAATCGAACTAGGGAGTGCGTAACTTGACTACAACACAAATAACTTTTCCTAAGTCTAATCTCCTAATAAAATCGAATGGGGTCTACTAGCTCTGAAATTGGCCCCATAATAGAAAAATTAATCTTACTCCAAAATGAGATAGGAAGGGACATAACAACCTAGGCTCGAGGATTAGTAACTTAACCCAAGTTGTTTCAGGGTTTATAGAGCATTTGTTCCAACTCACAGCCATAAGGAATTTTGAACATTAATAAAAAAATAATCCAATGGAAAAACCCATGGAACCATGGCTATCTAGGAAATGGAAAGACAAGGCTAAAACCACTGCCAATCTGGGAAATCCTCCATGCCAATGACAACACGTAACCAAAAACCACATGCATACACCATGCATCCATAAATTAGTAAGGAAATCACACATGCAACCTATTACCTGCAAAACAACCTAGTTGTATTTGTTGATCCACTTGTTCCCTTACACTTTCCTTCTTTCATTTTCTTTCTTTCTCCTATCAAAGTGAAAGCTAGAGTGCTCCAAACATGCTCAAAGAAAACTTGAAGTGTGCAATATAAAGAGAATGTGAGAGGATAGAAGAGAACTCCAAAACTGAATTAAAACGAGTTGTGGATTGATCCTTAGAAATTTTTTTATCATTGAGGCCTCTATTTTCTTCATTTTCTTTCATTTGTCCTTCACTTTCTCTCTCATGCAAATCTATGACTTTTCATCTCCCTTTTCTCCTATTTTGCTTTATTTCATAATAAAATTCCAGTCATTATCATTTTTCCTTTGCCAATTTCCATAGCCATAAATTAATCAGAAGTGATATGTATCACCATATGTTTCCCAACATTCAACTTGGAATACATGTCCCATGACCCTAGTCTTATTTTTATTTACGTAGGAAATCAACCAGGCATTGTTACATGGTACAAAATATTTTTGGCTACTTTGATGGTGCTTTGATTGTCACACTTGATAATCATCTAACATTTTCTGTATTTCTCCCACATCTTCGGGAACATGCCTCAGCCAAAATGCTTCACAATTAGTATTGCACAAAGATTTATACTTAGCTTTAGTGAATGATAAAGAAATAGTTGGTTGTTTCTTACTACTTTGCGCCACAATCTGAGATCCAAGGTTAAACACATATCCTAGATTTTATTTTTTGTCAATCAAGATTTATGGCCCAATCTTAATCAAAATAACCCACCAACTCAACATCAAAATCATCATTATATTTCATACCAAAGTTAATAGTTTCCTTTATATACCAAAGGACTCGCTTTGATGCTTTCTAATGGATTTCAAGTGGTTCAACCATGAACTCAATTATGATGCTAACTGAATATGCTATGTCTAGCATCGCTGTAGTAAGATAGTTTAGACTTCCCCCTAGCTGATGACACAATGTGCCATCCACCACACTTATCTTATAATTACCATAGAGTTTTGCATTCTATTTTTATGGTATTGAGATTTCCATACATTGGTCCATTTTGAATCTTTTGAGTATCTCCACGGTACATTTATTCTATGTAACCAATGTATGTCCACCTTCTCTCCATATCTCAAGACCTAAACAATAATCCAATTCACCAAGGTCTTTCATTTCAAACACTTCTGAAAATTGTCCTTTAAATTAATCAATTTCATTTCAAACATGCCCCTTTTGATCTGACTTGATATACAGATTAGGGCCACTTTTGCTTTTCATAAAACCTTTCAAAAGAAAGAAATAATCAATCTTCAAATACCAAGATCTTGGTGCCTATTTTAATCCATAAAGATATTTCTTTAATTTGCGAACGAGGTGGTCATAACCATTTTTAACAAACCCTTTTTGTTGAACAAGATATACTTCTTCTTTTAATTCCCCATTGAAAAAGGAAAACTTACCATCTAGATGATTTAGTTTCCATTTATTTTTTTCAGCTAAAGTAATCATAAATCTAGTTGTATTTAACTTAGCTATTGATGCAAAAATTTCTTCATAATCAATTCTCTCTTTATGAGAGTAACCTTTTTCAACCAACATAGCCTTATATTTATCTATCCTTCAGTCAACTTTAAATTTGGGTCTGAACAACCATTTGGATCCTATGGGTACTTTATTTTTATGCAATTATGTTCATTCCCAAGTATCATTTTTCATTGTGGACTCATATTCTTCCTTCCTTACATCTTTGAATTCTTTATTTTCTTTAGCTTATTTGAAGTTCAAAAGTTCTATTCCTTTCATTAATTTAGTCATTAAGGAATAATATTTAAATCTTATTTGTGGTTGAGTATGATGAGTTTACCTTCTTGGTGCTTCAATGCTTTCTTCTCTTTTCTTGCTTATGAGTGAATTGTATACTCCTCTTGGTGTGCTTTGACTACTAGAGGTGTTTGTGTTGCTTGATTCTTCCTTTTACTATTCTTTCTTATCATCTGCTTCCTCTTTGACATCATCATACTCATAAGTAATATGACATGCATCATACATGTGCTCCTTATGGCCTTCATCTGCAATCTCATGAAATAACACATCTTTGCTTGCAAAAATGTTATGTGTGTAGGGATAAAAAAACTTATAAGAATTACGAGAATAATAATAACCTATGAAAATACACTTGATATCTTTTGCATCAAGTTTCCACCTATCTTCTTTCAGAGCATGAGAGAATTCTCAGCTTCTAAATATTCTTAGATGGCTTATTGTTTCTTTATAACCACGAAGTGCTTCAAGAGGAGTCTTATGGTCTAAACTTGTAGTTGGACTTCTATTTTTCAATTAAACTATAGTGTTAATTGGTAATATCTTTACTAAAGTTAACATGCTCCATGCACATTCTACTAAGGGTTTGTTCTTCCTTGCAGCCACTCCATTTTTCTATGGAGTATATATTATTAATTATTATTGTATAATTTCATAGGATTTTCAGTACTTCATTAATTCATTTGAAATATATTTTCCCTGTTGATTTGATTAGAGAATGTCAATGTATTTCCGTATTTGTTTTTTAACCATATTTTTGAACTCCTTAAAATATGCAAATGCATCACTCTTATTTCTCATGAAATATACCCATGTATATTTTGTACAATAATTAATAAAAACCAAGAAATAATATGTCCCCCTAATGATCTTGTCTACGCACGATTACATGCATTAGTATGTACAAGTTCTAGATCATCCCTTTTCCTTTTATCTATATGAGTATGGAAATCTTATTCATATTCCCTCATGCAAACCCTTCACATGTAGAATATTCATTCTTAATTATTGGAAGTTATTTTACCATTGCTTGTTTTTGAAGAAGTAATAGACCATTATAATTAATTTGGCCATTCCTCGATGCCAAATAACTTCTATTTTTATTATCATGGATGCTAATTCCTAGTGACTTTTAGTTTTCACATTAATCTTGTATAAACATTCACTTATTACTCATATTGCAATGACCTTGAAGTGATCCTGCATATCTTTCACCACACAGTGTGAATTTATAAATTCTACTTTAAGCCCTAATCTATTATAGTAGAGACTGAGATTAGAATATTATTAATACCAAGTACACACACCATATTATGAATCAGTTTAACATGACCATTAGGTAATTTCATTGATACATCACCATACCCTTTAGTTTCATCTGAACGATCATCCCGAAGATATATATTCACACAATTATTAATATCATGAAAATTTTCAAACTAGTGCATATTATAGGACATATGGATGAAGGCTCTAGAATGAACAAATGAAGTATTTGGATTCATCTATTTCAGTAGATAGTTTAGCATCTATAACAAATAGTATAAATTTTTTGATCCCATTATTCATTGTCTCTGCTCTATCAACAAAATTACCAGTGTGCCTTTTATTTCTATGTCTGGATTCATGGTTTTTCCTTTTCATGCAATCTCTCAAGTAATGACCAAACTTGCCACAATAATGAAATTTAATACTTGGTTGCGGTTTTGCAAATGGTGTCTTACCAAATTATGATTTTCCATGTGGTGGCTTTTCTTCTTTTATCACCTTCCCAAGGCCTCATTTTGAAGGGTGGTTTTCCTTCTCCTATCAATACCAAATCAAAACTTTGAGGTTTAAGGTTTTTTCATATTTCTTCCTCCTACTTGAGTATACCTACCAACTCATCAAAAGTGGGAGCCTTCTCCCTTTCTACAAGACCTTTGGTCGACATCTCAATATTCATCTAACATTCCATTTGAGGTTATATTGACTAGGTTAGTGGTGGATATTTCTTTACCTATATCTCCAAGTTTATATTTAATGCCCTTAATTATTGAAATGAAATTACTTATACTTTCATCTTCTTCCATTTTTGCAAAAAGTATCATACTCTTCAAGGATAGGAGTCTAGTTTTATTCTTTGACTCATACAAATCCTTGAGAATTTTCTAGGTCTTATTTTTTGTCTTGAAATCTCTTATACGGGGTATAATGTTGTCTTTTACAAACATTCTCACCAAAACTTTCACCTTCATCTCTTGCTTCTCCAAATCTTGAATTGATGCAGTTGTAACTCTTGCAAATGCCTATAGATTTACTTCATTGCCACTTGTAATCAACTAAACATTGTAACCTTCCATCAATGTCTGAATTTTAACTTCCAATTCATGTAATTGGCGCCATCCAACTTAGTTTCTTCATTCAGGTATGATTCTTCTATAGGATTAGCCATCTCAAAACAAAAATTTCTCCAAATTTCAAATCAATCAACAATTTTTAAGCTCACAAACAACTATTGGATAATTGAGAGTTGCATAAACAAATTAAGAAAATTTCAAGTAGTGTCAAACCAAGTTTACACAATTTCCTAGCAGCAAATTCCATACCAGCTCCTCACTACTCCAATACCAAACTATAGGTTATCAATCAAATATTCAATGTAGAAGCTTCTTGATAGTGACACCAACAATATGCTCTTTTGTAATGAATTATATTACAGAGATGGTAGTGTTTACAAGTTTCCACCACTCTTAGAAAACCGTCCATAAAGCCACCTCATATATTTTCACCTACTTCAAGTGAAGTTCTATGCTCCACTCACAAAAATACAATTCTTTTTTTATAAAAAACTTCCAAAGGAGGAAAAAACAATGATATAAAAACAACGATTAAAAAGAGTTCTTCTCCTCGCTCTTCTCTTATCAAATTCCTCACCACCACTGGCACCTCTTCTCTTTTCATATTACTACTAAACTCCAACCTTTATGTCAACTTTATGTGTGGACTTGACTCCTGTACAACAATATTTCAAGCATATCCTATCTCTTACTTTACACTATGAATGACTTCTCCTCTTTATACACTTGATTCCTTTTTGGCTTTCTTGTTCCTCCTCTATGACTAAAAATTGAGACCACTTATTCTACTAGTCTTCTCCTTCTCCCAATCGATAACCCCATAAGCAGGTTAGATTCCCAAGACTTGAAAATATAGATCTCTCCTTAATTGAAAATAACTAATTAATAAATCTCCTCTCATGGCTCAAGATTCAAATGCACCATCCGCACAAGAAAATTAATTCAAACAATCAGATTAAAAAATCTACTAAATGTCGTGCACTCAAAATAAGCCTAGTAGCAAAGGCAAGGAATTGATCTTTCTCATAATAATTTTAACATAGTTATGATCCAACATACCAATGAATCTCATATTGTTGTTGGAATAAATTCTAGGTAACATATTTTATACAGTCGTTGCAATATTACACACCGAAACCTAGCATTTCCCTTCCACAAAATCTCTAATATTTCGACAACTGCACGTGCATGCAACAATGGTCTATCACATGGAAAACTGAGTGACACCATAGGGATATTTGACAAACTCGACTCCTACTTCAAATCCCTTAACTATAATACCAAATGGAAGATAGAATATGAATAAGAGTTACAACTCACAAGTGAGACAATCACTCACACAGGGGACTACACCACATAAGGCACTTTTGTTTACCAAACCGACAATCTCTTACATGTATAGTACTACAATCAAGTTGAACAGATTTCTAGAATATAGGATTTCGAAACTAACAAGGACTAATTAGGGAATAAGTCCAAAATGATCTCTAATAACACAAAACACTATTATTATGAGAATATTATATATTTCTCCATTATTATTCTAACAAAAATAAAGGAAATTATTTTCTTTCCCTAGAGATAATGAAATTATGTTCAATTAAATGGACAAAATTAGCTAAAATGTTTTATATTTGGAGCATAATAGATAAATTACAAGCTACAAAGAACTCTGTTTTTTGGTCAATAAAAGTTGGAATAGTGAAACAAAATTAATAAAATTAGATTTTAGGGACCGCAATAATAATTCAAAATCTATGGGCGTTCATAAATAAATTTCACTGATTGAAATGGTCAATGTTTCCAACATGTTGGATTCAAAAATAAATAAAAAATTTGCCCAATATCAGGTTCCAAATGATAATATAAATACATCAATCGATAAATAATTATTGATACCTTTGAGGACACCCCATTCTAAAGTTAACATAGAAAAATGTATAGAAATATAGTGTAATGACCCCGAGTTAAGTTTCCATGTAAATAAAAATAACATGAAGGTCATCAGACGCATATTCCAAGTTGAATGGTGGACAAATATTATAGTGGACATCACTTGTGGTTTACTAAGGGATAGGGAAACTGAAAAATGCATTAGAAAAGGAAAAGAGAAAATAAATGGTAATTTAATATAAGAAATAAAGGAAAATAGGAGAAAAGGAAGATGGAAAGGCACAAATATGCATGCAAGGGAAATTAGAGAGAAAATGAGGAAAATGAAAGAAAAAGGAGACATCAATGATAAAAAGACATTAAATAAACAATTTACATATTTTCGTTAGTTTTGGATTTGGATCAATTTTAGAGAGAGAGAAAGCCCCAAGAGAAGAGAGAAAGCAAGAAAGGGAAGTGTAGCGAAGGGAAAGTAAAGGAAAGCAAGGGATCACAAAGAGAAAGTTGGATCAACAACTATAGCAAGATTACATTGTATGTAATAGGTTGCATGTTTGAATTCCTTGTTGAGATTTAGATGCATATTATATGCATGTGGTTCCTTGGTTATTTATAGTCATTGGCATGGATGTTTTCATGGATTGACAATGTTTTTGTAACACCCTGTTGGGCCTCGAATATTCCCATGTTTTCATCATTCAATACCACCATTCATAACCTATATTCATGTGTTATTACACTCATTTCACACCATAATTCCATCACTTATTGCCAATTCATGTCGTACGCCTCATGGTTTATTATCATTAGTTTTCTTATATTTTCTATGATTAAAGATGATTTTTCCATGATTTACTAATAATGGTTTTTGTAAGTTCATATTTCATAGGGTTCCATCACGAAATTCTTCACAAGCCAGTTGAACTAGTTGGTACAAGTAGAGTATGGGAATATCCAATTTGGGGTTTCAACATTTCGGCACACTTTTGAGGAAAACTAAGTGAGTTTATTGTCCAAAATAATGTTTTAATACTTTTCCATGTGTTGGATTGCAACCAAGTTGCACATGTGGGTCCCTAGGAGCTAATTAACAAATCTTCTCAAAATGGGCATAGTTTCCAAATGGCCAAGTTTGACCTCACTTTACGTGCAGATCGAGGTGAATATGGGAACTATGAGCACATAGGTATATGTGGGTCCCTAGGATCTAATTAAAAAATCTTCTAAAAGTGCCCACAGTTTCCAAATGGCTAAGTTTTACCTCGCTTTATGTGTAGCTGGAGGTGAATATGGGAACTATGAGCACATAGGTTTTTTAACCATATAACCAATTATCTATATCCAAAACTGGTTCTCCATATTCAAATTTTTCTAAAAGTTATAAGCTAGTCTTCGAGGCAGTTTTATAAAAAATGATTGTTTTTCCAGAGATCTAGAATCTTGCAAAAAGAGCCAGACAACCAACTTTGGGCATGATTTCCTAGGATCAAGATTTGAATTAGACAAATCCAAGATAGGTTTATGTTGAAAATATAACAAGTTAGGTTCCCTCTAAACAATTTTCCAAATTTTGCGATGGTTAGGAAGATATGCCAATATGTTTGGGGTTAGTTTGTTACAATTGTTCAATTTTTGATAATTGAGGAAAATGGCTAATTCACCTTGTAAATATTATAGATGTCTCAGCCAGGGTTGGTATTGTAAGATTTTGAATTTTTTAAAAGGAAGAGAAGTAGGGAAGGAATAAAAGATAGATTGAAGCTCTGTTGCAATAATAATTGAATCTTAATTGAATTTTGTTTCATCTCTAAATTCCTTGTAAGCATTCTGACTGTGTTTTAAATTTCATTTTTATTGAGTTAGTTTAGGCTTGCTCCAAGAGTGGCAAGGGCCCACCAAAACTGGAAACAGGTCCTTTAGCTTATCTAGATCATAGGATTTAGATTCAAAGTGTGAATTTCATCGAGAAATTTGTTATGTGAAATCTAGCATCCTTCTATACTTAAAACTGTGTCTTGTAGATTTGAAATTAAAAATTTTAGAATTCATTCAATTAGAAGTCTTCTTGTTTTTCATAGCATAATCATTTCTTTGTAAGAGCAAGTCTAAGTGTGAATTCGATTGTGCAAGTAGAGATATCAGTTTAATGCAGATTGATTTGGCTTTTATTTACATTTCAATTTCGATTATGAGTTTCCCGATTATGAAGAGTGAGCTTTCTTTTTAATGATTTATTTCATTTAGATTAGGAGTCTTGAATTCAAGGTTTTTCATAGATTAAGTTGTAATGAGTTTCTTTTAATAGATATTTCAAGTTATAATTGCTATCATAGGTGTTCTTTTTTGAGCAAGTGTATGGTGTGTTCTTTTAAGAATTTATTTTATAGCAATAATTGGTGTTCTTTTATAGTAGTAAAACAATATATTGATTTTTCACTCTAATTTAGGTTAGATTCTCTCATCTTGCATTACTTGCGCTTGTGCCTCTAAGTCTTATGACCCCAAATTGACAATTTAATGTTGGAATTATAACGCATATAATTTCCCCAACATTTTTGGTGCCATTTCTGAGGAGGTGCAAAAAGGATTAGAGCTTAGTTTCTTTCACAAATTTTTTGTGTGATCTTAGTTGCAGGGAAATCAGAGGGTGGAGAGTATGGTAAGATGTGAGTGAATAGCCATGCATCCACTATTGTGGGGTTTCTCCAAATTTTTTTTGTCCAAATAAGAAAGTTTTGTGAGTTTTATTGCAATTAGCAGTTTTTAATTCATTTAGGTTAAAATTTCAAAGCTCTTTAAAGATAAAACATTTTTGGGTTGTTGTAAGAACCCCTTTGTACTAATCGATGTTGTGAGACAGGGATCGTAAAACAATAGGAGAAATTCAAAGAATGATCAAGAGCTTGAAGAATTCCCCTAAAAGTACTTTCTCAAATCCTAGCAGTAGCTGGGATATCTGCCTCTCAGGAAGAATTCATCTTCACCACATTCAAGAAATTATCTATCTCTCCACAGCCAAAAGAGGATTTGAAATTTCCCTTGATTCCTCTTGCCTATCTATTAAGGATATTGAGAAATCATGTACGAAATCTGATGGGGAGCATCCAGCTGAACCTGAGATCGAAGAACTTTCACCAAGCCCAACAACAAGCCTTGTATGCATTGTGGAGACCAATTATCCATGTTTTCCTTGCATGAATGAGGATGACTTTCAAAGTGGTCCAAATGAAGAAATGGGCCAATGCCACCAAGATTACATCGAGCATTGATTCCAAATCACAATCCACTAAAAGTACCACTCCCATCTTCCAATACTCTTTATATCACATCTTTCAAAGTCGATGATTTCTCATGCACTTGTACATCCTAACTCTTATATATTAAATTTGAGTGTGAATATATCCTTGTACCTGATCTGCACATGGCTTCATTGGAAATTATCTTTCACTTGAAGGAGTACATCTTTTCTTTAGTATAGTAGGAAAGTTACTATTTTAATAAATAAATGAAAAGAGAAAAGAGAAAAATAAGTCCTTTTTGTGAAAACCAACTTGCCTGGCACAACTAGAGAGGGAGTTTGTTTGAAAACCAGGAAACTGGTGGGAAAATTTCCCAATAAAGTTTGTAAATTTGTATGAGTTCTTCAAATCATGTATCTTTCAAGTCATTATGTTTGTACTTGGGTTGGTTGATATGGGATCCCTTAAGGCCCACCTACCAACAAGCCTTGTCCCATGAACATCAACAAATTATCTCGGACCAAGGTTAGGGTTAGATAAGGTACCTAGTAGCTTGCATGCATTACTGGTAGGTATCCTTGTCATATACTAAGGAAATACATCAATGTTTCTTAGTGGATGAATTTTGCAATCCATTCAACTTCGAAAAATCCATTCATGGCTAGTAGAATGTACCTAATAACTTGATTCCCATTGACATCAAAGGTGGGATATCTCACATTGGTTAAAAACTTCCTCAATCGCCCGTAATCCAATGGTTCTTGTTTATGTTCAACATCGACACCATTTATTCAAATATGCATGATTGCACACGGGTGTGTAGTGGTTGAAGACTATACGGTTTCATGATCTCAAAACAGATTTGCAATAGTTTGGTTCTTTGTATCAACATTTCCATTGTCATTTGCAGTAGCACTCACCTTTCCTTAGTGTTTGGGGACATAAAAATCGTGAGGCATGGGGGAGAAGGGGACTTCAATTCATCCTTCTGCTCTTTAATTCAGCCTTCCGCCTTCTTCAATAGGTCACATAAACAGTCGCATCGGCTCTGGCCATTCCATCCTCTACTTCAGCTTGCAACTATTGTCATGGTAAAGGTAAAACTTGACGTAAAGTTGGCTTAAGATTCTTTAATTCATTATATATTTAAGAAAGCTTTAATGATTAACCACCAAATATTCCATATATTTTTTTTTCCATATACCGTCCATTTGCAAACTCCTCATTCATATTAGAATCCATGCTACTCTAATAAGGTCATAATCATGAAAAGAAAAGTATATTTGTTGATGTAAACAAAGGAGTAACCATAGTACCTTCCCCTCCACTAAAATATATTGTCAGTTGAATGTATCCAATAGAGGATGAATTTTTTGCTTCCTTTCATAAAGGAACCATCCATAAGCATTGGCCTCACAAAAGACGAGTATGCAAGCACCTATTTTACCATCTCCATCTCCACCTCATCTCGTCCACCATTTCCATTGCCACCTATCATCTCATTTATCATTTCCTCCTACCATATATATATTTCTCTCAAATTCAAATATATGACATTCAAATAAGAATGGTGTTTCTCCACAAGAACCAACACCCTCAAATCTTCACGTAGTGTTGCTCCACAAAAACCAACCCTGCCCAAGGCCACAATGCCATAAAATCTATATATGAGCAAAGTCCTTGTTTGCATGAGGACATGCAAATCCTCATGCATGGGGGGATGTTAGGCCTCAAATATTCCCATGTTTTCATCATTCAATACCACCATTCATAACCTATATCCATGTATTATTACACTCACTTCACGCCATAATTCCATCACTTGTCGCCAATTCACGTCTTACGCCTCATGGTTGATTTTCATTAGTCTTATTATATTTTCTATGATTAAAGATGATTTTTCTATGATTTACTAATGATTCTTTTTCTAAGTTTATTTTTCACAGGGTTCCATTGCTGAAATTCTTCATAAGTCAGTTGAACTAGTTGGTACAAGTAGAGCACAAGAATATCCAATTTGGGGTTTCGACATTTTGCCATGATTCTAGGGAAAAATGAGGGAGGTTATTGTCCAAAAATAATGTTTTAATACCTTTCCATGTGTTATATTGAAACGACGTCGCACATGTGGGTCCCTAGGAGCTCATTAACAAATCTGCTCAAAATGTGCACAGTTTCCAAACTGCCAAGTTTGACCTCGCTTTCTATGCATCTGGAGGTGAATATAGGAAATTTGAGAAAAATGGTTTGTTAACCATATACCAATTATCTATATCCAAAATTGTTTCTCCAGATTTAATTTTTTCTAAAAGTTATAATTGGGTCTTCGAGGAAGTTTTATAAAAAATGATTGTTTTTCCAGAGATCTAGAATCTTGCAAAAAGAGCCAGACAACAAAATTTGGGCATGATTTCCTACGATTTGGATTTTAATGAGACAAAGCAAGATATTTTTTTGTTGACAATATAACAAGCTAGGTTCCCTCCAAACAGTTTTCCAAAATTCACCATGGTTAGGAAGATACTCCAATATCTTTGGGGTCAGTTTGTTAAAATTGTTCAATTTTCCATAATTGAGGAAAATGACTAATTTGCCTCTTAAATATTACAAATGGCTCAACCATGGTTTGTATTGTAATATTTTTAAGTTTGTAAAAGGATGAAAAGCAGGGAAGGAATAAATGATGGATTGAAGCTCTGTTGTAATAATAAGTTAATCTTATTTGTGTTTTCCTTCATCTCTAAATTCTTTGTAGTATTATGACTATGTTTTGAATTTCAGTTTTGTTGAGTTAGTTTAGGCTTGATCTAGGAGTAGCAATAGCCCACCATAATTGGAAACAAGTCCTTTAACTTATCTAGATCATAGTATTTACATTCAAAGTGTGAATTTCATTGCGAAATTTGTTGTGTGAAATATAGCATCATTTTATACTTAAAATTCTATCTTTTAGATTTGAAATTTAAAATTATAGAATTTATTCAATTAGAAGTCTTGTTGTTTTCATAGAATAATCATTTATTTGTAAGAGGAAGTCTGAGTGTGAATTTGATTGCGCAAGTAGAGATATCAGTTTAATGCAGATTGATTTGGCTTTCATTTACTTTTCAATTTCGATTATGACTTTCCTGATTATAAAGGGTGAGATTTATTTCGAATGATCTATTTCATCTAGATTAGGAGTATTGAATTGAAGGCTTTTCATAGATTAAGTTGCAATGAGTTTCTTTTAATAGATCTTTCAAGTTAGAATTGCTATCATAGGTGTTCTTTTTGAGCAAGTGTATGGTGTGTTCTTTTAAGAATTTATTTTATAGCAATAATTGGTGTTCTTTTATAGCAGTAAAATAATAGATTAATTTCACACTCTAATTTAGGTTAGGTGCTCTGATCCTGCATTACTTGTGCTTGTGCCTCGAAACGTATGAGTCCCAATTGATAATTTAATGTTCGAATTATTACACACATAATTTCCCCAACGCACCCCCTCCTAGGTGTACCCAAAGTAACCATTCAAACTGGGATAAACATGAGGAAAGATGCTACTATGATCAGATTCAACCTGCTATGTCACCTTAAGGAAGTGGAATTGATACAACATCACCTATAGTCATTGAATGCCATCATCAAAACCCTCAGGAGACAAGTCAACCACTCGATCAGTGTGTCCTTGGGTCCCATGCTATTTTGCAGCTCTTAGGCCATAGTCACTCTCATGCTATGGGTAAGGGAGTGACCAAATACCCAAAGTCGCTCTCACAGGCATGCTTGCCAATGAATATGGACCAAATTTTCTAATTTTGTGTGAGCGACCCCAGGATTTAAGTCACTTTTCCAGCCTAGAATCCAAGCCTCTACCCAAAACTTGTTGTAACTTCTAGAATTCATTAAAAACATAATAACAATGTTGATCAATCAAAATCACCCTCAGGACTAGGCCTGAGCATCCCTAACTGGGACTGACATTGTGTCAAACACTTGGCATCAATGCAACCTATAGGTATAGGATACAAGACAAAGCATAAATGACTGAAACAACTTATGAAACATAACCAGAGGGGTCACCTCCTTCTTCATTGAAATACTACATCATTAATTAGGTCTTGCATCCATCCGTTTAACAGTTACAAGTAAATATAATCAATAACCATGACATAAACCAGTCATTCAACCATGCTTATTACCAACATAAAACCATATAAATATGAGAGACATGATAGCCATTAAATCCACATATATATCAGTGAAAAATGATATAACTTAGCTTTTATTAATCATAGGAAAATCTAACCAGGTTCAGGACTTCCATGTACCACCTGACCATAGACATGGTTGAACCAAATCTCTCTTTCAGCCAATCACCCACTTGTCATATTCCAAGCATGAATGTGGGATCTCATAGAACAACCAATCTAAGAACAACTAAGGGAATCCAGATGTTAAACCAGCCCCACCCTCAGCAAACCAAGATCACACCAAAATCAGTGCTCTAATGACAACCAAACAAATCTTGGAATTCCATCTGGAATCCATCACTATCCTTGAGGAATTTTCTGTCTCCTTCTCTCTCAAGATTTACCGCAATCAAAACTCAGATCACTAGGCCCTAAATCAAGCCTACTCCATCACACTTTACCATGTATCTCACCAAAATTAGTCAATGGATTCCTAGTCCTTTGGGAGTGAACCTTGAGACCACCTCTACCCCAGATTCTGAAATCCATCTAGAAATTCCAAAGACCAAAAATTGAAATATATAACCCAACATACCATGGCATCGAAAAAAAGGGAAGGTTAGGCTGAATACCACTTTCATAACCTGACAAAACCATGACACTGACAACAAGAGAACCATACACCAACATGCAAAGCCATGCTTGTCCAAACCAGCTAGGAAATCACACATGCAAAAGGTTACCTGCAAGTATTCTTGATGAAGCTTCTTAATCATGCTTTCCTTTCCTTGATCCTTGCTTACTTTTCCTCTCCTTTACTTGAATTCCCTTTCCTTTGCTCCCAACTAGAGTACTCCAAGAAAACTGTAAGTGACCAAGAGTGAGAGAGAGATAGAATAATGAGAGAGTTCAAAGTTTGAACTGACTAAGTCTTGCCCACCAATCCTCAAAAGCCATTTTATTAATGAGGCCTCTAATTTCTTCGTTTTCCATTATTTTCCTACAATTTCCTCCTCACATGCAATTTGTGACTTTTCACCTTCATTTTCTCCTAATTTCCTTTATTTTCATAAATAAATGTGCCAAAAATGACTTTTTCCCTTTTAATGCCTTTTCCTTAGCCTTTTCCAATTTTCCTTAGCCAAAACACACACATCCAGTGATACCCACTAGGATATATTTTCCCAACACCCATCTTGGAATACGTTCCCTTGCCCGTCGTATTATTTTTCCTTTATTAAATTTTATTATATGGAATTTTCACCAGGGTTGTTACAAGTTTCAACCTTGCCTTGCCATTTCTTGGATAGCCATGATGTAGTGGGTTCTCTATCTAGATTTTTGATTGGTTCTTAGGTTCCCTAGTGGCTATGTGTTGGGATGTTACCTATGGAGCCCCAAAATAATATAGATTCCCTGAAGGTTGTGGGTTGAGATGGTAGTTCTCTGGAGCCCTGTAGTAGCCTGGGTTCCTTGGAGGTTGTGGATTGAGATAGTAGTGCCTCGAGCCCTAGAAATCTTGGGAAGATACCAATATTGTTTGGTATTATTGATTTACGTATTGGTTAGGTGAAATCATTGTAGTGAGGGTTGAGGTGGTTTGGACTTTGGAAGACTCGGTTGTTCCATTTTGGTTTAACGCATATGATCCCACATTCATGCTTGGAATATGGCACACACGTGATTCGCTGAAATAGAGATTTTGGTACAACCCAATCTATCGTCGGGTCGTACATGGAAGTCCCTCACTTGGTTACCTTTTGCATATGTTAATAAGAGCTATTCTCTTATTGTGATGGATGAGCACATGTATAGATTATTTTGTCGATATTATGGATGATTTGTCATGGATTCTATTATGTTATATGCATAGCTATATGGAGTGTTCTTACTATAGATCTTGTTCATGATTGATAAGTTATTGAATGACTAAGGGACGTATGGGCTAACAAGTGTTCTTGTAGCTAGATTAAGAGGGAATTGAGCCTTATTGATGATTACCTGATGAAGTTAAGAAGATCATGATGACATATGCAATAATGACCTGTAGCTTATATGTTTACCATTTGTTTGACAAAAGTTCTATCATGTATTAGGAATGTGTTGGACCTTATATAGCCCTATTATTGATTTTTTATAATTTTTATCATCCGAGACTTGATTCTGGAAAGTTTTGGAAAATTTTGGGAACTAGCTTGTAGTCCAACCCTAAAAAAGTGGCACATATCTTGTGACTGCATACACAAAGTTGGAAGATTTCAATCTTAACCGCATCCAGGGAGGCTTGTGTTCATGGTTGAATCCTTCCAACTACATGCACAATGTGTCAAGGGCGCGGCTGGGATGTAAATCTTGTGAAAGGAAGTAACAACTCAAGGATTAATCACCAAGGGTGGTTGTCAAACTCCTGAGTGATTTGGTGCCCCTCCTGGGTGGAAGGAAGAGTTCAAGTTAGTAGACCCCACTTCCATAACTAGACCTTGGAGGTTGGGTCATGCCATGGTAACTCTCAAATAATTTTTACCTTCAGGAGGTTGTAAAAATGGGTAATTGTACGAGAAGGTGTTAAGATTGCAGCATCGGACCTCAAGGTAAAAACATATCATCATACAGGTTTATATGTTTGGCATGCATACATGATAGTTAATGGTTGTCAGATGCATTGCGATTATATGCGTTTTTGTCTTTCTATTATTGTTGTGGTTACATGCATGATAGATGTCAATTGATTAGTGTGGTCATAAGCATGTGCATTAGTTAGTCATGTCTGATAGTTAACTTTTTTTCATATGCATTGTGGTCATACACATAATGATTACTATCATTGCGGTTAAGTTCTTGATATTATTATGTATCATGTTAATCTTGACTGAGTTGTGCAGATGTGATAGACTCTTCTAAGATACACTGATGTATGATTTCGATTATGTATTTTATTTGGTTGATCTAACATGGTATATTTTGCAAGAAATAGAAGATCAGAGATGAAGAGAAAAATGGTGGACTATAGTCCACATGACTCCCCTTAGTAGGGAAACAAGGAGAAGAGTATTCTACTGATATAGCAAATACACTGAGAAGTTTGAGCATAGAGATTCGAGGTTGCAAGGAATATAATAACATGTTAATTGAGGCACATGAAAGAGTTTCAAGGGCTTAGGAAAATCAAGTAGAGGTCAATGGAATTATCCTTCAAAGAATTTCAGATTTGTAGAAGCAGGTACGTATGGGGAATAATCAAGGAGATAGATAGGATGAGAAGACAAAGGTCCAAACGTTCATCAATGGATTGGTTTTAACCTTTAAATATAAGATTGAGTATGATGAGCCTCGGTCATCAAAGGAATCCATCATAAAGCTGACACTTTTTTATGAACATTGAAAGCACAAGCCTTAGTTTAAGCATGAATGTAAAGGTGATGTGAATGCTAAAGTAAAATGGCTCAAGAAACAAGGAAGGTTTGAGGATTTAGGTGACAAGGAAAATGTGGGACCTCATAAGAAGCTCAATGTAGCTTATAGAAAACATGGGTCTTAGCCTAAAGAAAAAAATAATAAAGGCAATGGAAGAGAACCATTGCAGTGTCGAACCTATGGCAGAGATCATCGCAGGGAGGATTTCCCCTTATATCAGACTGTTGTAGTGTATGTATGGTAGGTTGCAGATCTACAGTGCATAGGAGGTGCAAACAATTCGGGATGTAGGTTAGAGCATTCCCTAGATCTATGCAGTAATGGATAATAGGAAGGAAGATTTCCAAGCATCCATCATTGTGGTGGAAGTGAAACTAGGGGGAGAGTTCCACGCAAGGCCTCAATGCATTTTGCAGCAGAATAAGCTCATACTATGGAATCAAGTAATAAAGAAATTTAAAGTGCATGGAAGCACTGAAGGTCAAGGAAGCTACATGGAAGATGGTTGATCGAATGTAGGCATGATAGCTCGTTTCCAGTTATAGTTCAATTCTCCAAGGGAATTGAAATCCCTTGAGAGGTGATATGTGCATGTGTTCAGTTGGAGGGAAGCATGCTTGATATAGAAGGGAAAGGCACATTTTTTATTTAAGAAGAAATCTAATTTAAACGAGGAAGTTTGGAAGTAAAGGTTGTATAGCTCCATTTAGAATAAATTCATGCAAGGCTACTATATGATATCTCATGATAGAAAAAATAGCGAAGGTAGCTTCATTGCATGTATGCACTCATAACAATAAACATTATATTTATGTATCTTCCACACGAGCAGATACACCATTGTGGCATCATAGGCTCGAGCACATAAGTGAGAAGGGGATGTTGATTATCCACTCACGGTAATCATTTCCATATTTGAAAAAGGTTTATTTGGACTTCTTTGAACATTTTGTTTATGCAAAATATATAAGAGTTGGATTTTGAAAGTTGGGAAGGAAAAGAAGAGTGAAAATTTAGAGGTTGTGCATACATATGCATGGGGATTGGCTCAAGTATCCTTTCTTGGTGGATGCTATTATTATGTTACTTTTCTTGATCATACAACTAGGAAAACTTGAGTTTATTGCATTAGAAACAAATATGATGTCTTTCTTACTTTTATGAAATGGAAAGCTTTCGTTGAAAGTGATAAAAGAAATAAGATGACGTGTCTCATATTAGATAATATAGGTAAATGTTGCCAAAGGAAGCTTGATAGTTATTGTTCATACCATGGGATTCAAATAGATTTTCCTTAGAGTTTTTGGTGGATTCTATTGATACTATTATTTACATAATAAATGGAAGGTATTCAATTTCCTTGGATAGTGGAATTCAAGAGCAGGAATGAAGAGGTAAAAAAGTAAACTACTCATTTATGAAGAATTTTGGTTGTGAAAATTTTGTCAACATTGATAGAGAAAATAGAAAAGAGCTTGAGAAAAAGTCCAAGAAATGTAATTTCACTAGATATTGAGTTAATTATTTTGAATGCTTCTTATTTGATTATTAAAATCATAATATCATTAGGATTAGAGATGTGGTATTCAATGAAAAGGTCATGTATAAGGATCAACTACAAATAAAGAAATAAGAAAAGGAAAACAAAGAATACATAGTGCTTTATTAAATCACAAAAACAAAATTTCAAAGGTGCCATAAAATCAAAATGTTCAACAACAATAGTGGCAATAGGTACCTCAAACTCATACGAGTGTTATTAGAAGATCAAATAGGTTAAGTATACCCTCAAAAAAATACTCTCATTCATTGTATTATGTATTGTTGACTAATTATCCCAAACCAAAAAGATATGAAGAAGCAATGAAACTAGAAACTAGGATAAAATGGAAGCAAGGAATGAAAGAAGAGATAGATGCTTTGGTACATAACCAAACTTGGGATGTGGTCCTATTTTTAGTAGGTAAAAGAACATTGCAGAATAAATGGGTTTATAGATTGAATAAAGAACATGGAGCAAAAAGGAGGTACAAGGCCAAACGTATTGTAAAGAGGTTTGTATAAGAGAAAGGTATATATTTTAATGAAATATTTTCTCATGTTTTTAGAATGACTTCAATTAGAACTATTTTATGTTTAGTGGTAGTAGAATATTTTCATGTGAAATTGTTAGATGTAAATAAGACTTTTCTCCATGGGGACTTGGAGAAAGAGATTTATATGCAACAACCACATGGATAGTAGGTCAATGGGAAGGAAAACTTAGTATGTAGACCAAAGAAGAGTTTGTATGGTTTAAAGCAAGCTTCAAGGTAATGGTAATTGAAGTTTCATAGGTTCATGAAAAAACAGGTCATTGTAAATGTTAGTATCACCACTATGTTCATTTTAAAAAACTACATAATGGGAGCTATGTGATCTTGCTATTGTATGTAGATGACATGATTGTTGGAGGGTCTAACATGTAAGATATCAATGTGTTCAAAACAAAATTAGCTAATTAATTTGGTATGAAGGATTTAGGTGCTACAAACGAAATGTGTGGTATGAGAATACCAAGAGAGAAAAGTAATAATCAAGTAGCATTGTCTTAGAGTGAGTACATGGAAAATGTGTTGGAAATATTTAAAATAAAAGATGAAAAACTAGTTAATAGACATTTAGCTTTCCATTTCAAATTGATTAAAGTAATATGTCTGAAGACACATAATGAAGGTCCATATCCATTAGAAGTTGACAACTTTACGTATGCAATGGTGTGTACAAGGTTAGATAATGCACATGCAATAGGAGTTTTGAACAAGTGTATGACCAATCCAGGTGAATAACAATATGATAAAATAAAGTTGATTCTTCGATATTTCAGAGGTACTACTACTCATGAATTATGCTTTAGAAGTTCAAATATTTTTCTATAGGGATTTTTGCAGAGGGTAGTAAAGACATGATTTGCTCATAGAGTTTCATGGAGGATTTGGCAAAAAAGTACAAGAATAACACATTATAGAATGATAGTGGGAGTTCCATTCATGTTGCAAAGAACTCAACCTTTCATTCTAAGACTAGGCATATCCAGGTTAGGTACCATTTCATATGATCAATTTTGGAAGAAGCATAGTTGAAGTTTGAAAAGATATATACTAGCCAAAGAATCTTGCAGACATGTTAATGAAGGAAGTAACCGAGGATAAAGTAAGTTTATTCTCATTTTTGGTTGGTTTTCATTCAATATGATCAAGAAGTAAAACTAGACATGTCCAAAAGATGAATCATAGTCGAGCACATATCATAGTAGTGGAGTTTTGTAATTAGTCTCCAAGTGGGATATTGTTGGTTGTGGAACCTCATTCTCTTGCTAATTTAGAGGTCTTGTTTTTAGTTGCATTTGGACCCTAGTTCCTCACATAGTGTGTACTAGGATTCGACGTACTACTATTTCCAAGTGGTTTTGGGGGGGCAATGCCAAATATTTGGAGCCCCCCCACTAGAGGGGGTAGTTTCACTAAAGAGAAGTTTTTGGAGAAATTGCATTAGAAATTATTCTAACTCCAAGGGAATCCTCTTTTTATGATATAATTGCATTGTGGATATATATTATTGAGATAACATTGCAATTCATAGAGAGTAGACAATGTGTGTGTGTGTGTGTGTGTGTGTGTGTGTGTGTGTGTGTGTGTGAGAGAGAGAGAGAGAGAGAGAGAAGGGGTGGTTGCAATAGATGTGTTGCATGTTGCAATCCCTTCATTTTATTGAATGGAATAAAATAAAGAATTGGTTGTTTCTGAGTAGATGTATCCCGAATAGGGTGAACCATGCCTATTGGTGTCTCATTTGTATTGTTTCATTATGTGTTTTATTTTGACATCTTTTTTTTATTTTATTGCTATGTGATTATATTTTTAACACCATTCCTAACAAAAGGGAGGTGAAAAAAAATACAAATAAAGAAAATGAAGAAATAAATAAGTTTATGAAAATCAAATATCCAAATTCTTAATTTTAGTTTTTCAAGTTCAAAAGAAGAAAAATATAAGAGAATGAAGAGATAAATTATTTTTATCCACAACATGAAGGAGAGAGACTACCTGTCCAAGCTCCCAATGAGATTCCACAATAGCAAAAGAACAAATCAGAGGAAAATACATATACTTTTTGTATTATTAGTGTAACATATGTCCATTTATTTCATTCTAAATGAGGAAAATTTTCTAACTTTAACTATCCAAATAAAATTAAAAAATTAATAACCAAAATATTAAATCAAAAGATAAACAATTAAAAGGGAAAATGTCCTTACGATTTCATATAAAAATTAAAATATGAATAAATTTTGCATTTTTTCAAAAGGGTGTGCCTTTTAACATCCTAAATTAGATTCTTCAAATGTTAAAATAGTACATAATTAGCTTGTGCATTATACTTTTTGTAAAGTTGTCCATGGATGTGGATTACTTTTGTCATTGACCATTTTCTTGATTGTTTGTTAAGATGGATATTGGATTATGTAAATGTTGTGACACAATGTGGATTTGTTTGGTCATTGACCATTTTTTTGATTGTTTGTTAAGATGGATATTGGATTATGTAAATGTTGTGATAGGATGGTGCCCTTTTTATAACAAGGTTCAAATTTATTTCTCACATAGTTTTTAAACTTGTTAGATGTGAATTTAAAATGCACTATCCTCAATTTTCAAATAAATCTTGGATTATCATGTAAGCAGTAAATGTAAACTATTGTACATGCTCTTTTTGGTCTCTCCTTTAATGCAGAATATTCTCCATGCTCTTTTTATGTCTCTCCTTGATTTATGATCAATACATTTGATGCAAAACACAATTTTTTTATTGGTAATTGGAATTATTTTTGTAACCATGTAAAAAACCATTAATTTACTTATATTTCTTATTGTTTGAAAGAAAGTTGTCAATAGTTTTAAGTTAATACCACCATCCAATATGTTTTATTAATAAATTCAATTTAGTTTATTCTATCTCTATCATGTTAATAAATTAAACTGATTTCTACCTTAAAAGTAGAAAGGTGGAGTATTCTCTATCAATATATAATACAATCACAAACAACCATTAGATTATATCTATGTTGTTTGTAATTTTTATTTTATTAAAGAATGGTTTGGTTAGGCTTTAATTTAAAACAATTTTGTATATTAAAAATTCCAAATCTCAAAATGAAAATGGAAGATTCACATATACCACCAATTCCAAAATAGTTTATTTTTTAAGCTTGCATATTTTACAATACTACATATTTATAAATTTTCAGTGTGTTTGGCACCACATCTGGAGTTCTCCTAAATTAGGGAGGGTCTTGATTGCACCACATCTTATTATATTTAAATGGAAATGGGTGGCCAAGAAAATCAACTTACCACTTGCTTAACTTAGAACTAGTTTGGCCCATTTCCCCTCAAGTCTTGATTAAGCCACAAGGGTATTTATTGACATAGATTTTCATTGTGTTCTTGTTTAACAAAATGGATATTCACTTGAAAATATAGAATATGTTCTCATATATATTTTGTTGGAAAAATATCTCCACAAAATACCCAAAAACCTTGAACTATCTAAAAGAAAAGTTAAATATGGAAAAGAGGATAACAAATGTCTAGCCATTGAAATTACAAACAGTAAAATTATTTATCAATTTAAAAAATAATAATTTTGTGCATTAGTAAAATAAAACCAAAAATATTGTAGAAAGAACTATCACAAATTATATACTTGAAGCACACTGGATAAGAAAAGTATATTAGATATATGAAATATATAAATTAAAAAAACAATAACTATTTCCAATACATTACAATTAGATTAGTTGATAATCTTCAATAGCATTTATAACCAATTTCACTAAAGAATACATAAACAAAAGATTAAGGTTGCCAAAAAAATAATAGAGCTAACATTGATAAGATTTGCCAAAAAAAAAAAAAATAGAAGTAACATTGATAAGATTAAACCAGCCAAAAAAAGACCCACTAGAACATCTGGGTATCACTTAAAACAAAAAGGGACGATTCCTATAAAACTTTCTGACAAAATATGGCAACGCACGTAGCTAATACTTCGTTCCAACATAAGAGTGTTAAGTATTCAAACCAAAAGAGAGAGTGGGAGAGGGGATGAACCTCTTGTCACACGCAGGTAATACTTCGTTTCAGGATAGGAGTTTAAATATTCAAACCAAGAGAGAGAGTGAGAGAGGGGGTGCGCTCATCTTCAGTATCTTCCTGTTCTGGGGCAGGAAGGTTCAAATCGAATGACCATGCCGTCCTGTTTTTCTTTGTCGGCGATGGAGGAAGAACTTGCCTGTGTAGCACCCCAGGGGAGGAAGAAGACTCGAAATTACGTGCTGCCGGAATTACATTTTTGTCTACGCCTTCTTCCACACACTCATGACTTCTGTGCTTCGTCGTCTGAGTCCTCACAATCTCACGGAGCCACTCCATCGCCATCGGCCGCCGCTGCCGAATAAGCTCGGTGGCAGACTTGAAGAAAGGAATAGGGCTAGGGTTAGGGTTAGGGTGAGGGTAGCGAAGGCCAAAGCGAAGATGAGTCTGAGGATGTGTAGTAGAAGTGATCCTGCTAATTCTGCGATCCTCCATTGCCATTCCACCTTTCATGTAAAAGTGAGTCCATGGTTTCGCTGGTTTAGCAATGGTGGCTCTGGGAAATAACTGGTTGGTATTGTTGTTGGGATGATTAGACAAGCGAGCAACGGGGCATAGTGCGGGGACCTGAAAGCTAGTGGAGGAAGCAGAGGCTGGAGTCGAAGAGTAGACTGCGGCGCTACTGTTTTGGGGTGTGCCACTCTGGTAATGCACGTCCTTGGCGGCATTGTCACTCTTGTCATTGACATCACCTTGTGTATCTCTGGGAGCCATGGAGATGTACACCTTACAGACAGATCAAGAAGGACGGAGGTATTTTGTTTACAGACGGAGACGGATCGAGAAGGAAGATCGAGAAGGAAGGAAGCTATAGGAGTATCACGGTCTGAGGTGGGGAGAAAGAAAGTCCCTACAATTCATTATAAATAGAGTACGGAGATCCAGCGGAGGGAACATGCGACCAGCTACAGCTGGGCTAAACCTCAGGATGTCTCGGGCAGATCGCAGATCCGTCTTAGAAAATTGAATAGTTTCCGTATCGCGTGGTGATCTTCGACCACTGCCCATTCGATTCATTGGCCGACTCCTCGCGCTGCTCTTCTGGCAGGGGCACATTCTCAAATGCGCTGGGCCAACATACCGCTCTGGGCATTGATTACCATAGATTTATGATACCCTTGGAATTACTAAATGTTGAGATGGACGAAAACTTCTGTTGCCATAGATAAACCAGGTTTATGATGGGAGGCCGGTGTAAACCAAAAACAGTGGGAAAGAGTGAAGATTTTATAAGATCAGAATATACACGTAAAAGGGAGTGAGCGGTGGAGGCCAACAGGCGGCTGGTCACGGATGGGCTGAACCCGACGTCTGAGTTGGCAACGGCAGACGGGCCTTTGGAACATGGAAGCTCAACCGTCTGAATCTGGTTTGGCGGTCTCTTCACGACAACGTTCATTCAATTTCTTCGTACTGTTATCGGTGGCTGTCCCAATAGGGACACGTAATCGAATTCTGCGCCACGTTCCACAATCCCGAGCGCGACGTTCCACAATCCCGAGAACCAAATACGATGGATTTACTGTAACCATCCCGGGAAAGCTTCAGATGCCCCTCAAAATCATGGTCAACATGGAAGAGGGTAGAGATTGAACAGAGATAGTTATGTAGCAGAAGGATTTTGTAAATTTATTGGAAAATATTACGTGCATGAATTTTATTTAGACATTATATTCGATATTGAAGCCACTGATATGATTGAAAAGTTATTGTTAGAATCTTGGATTTATAACATTTTAATTTTTAAAATTTACGTACAAAACTGAGTCTTATATAAAATTTATAACTAAATTTAAATTTAATCTTGTTGCAGTAAGATAAATTGTTGTTACATATATAAATAAAATAAAATATAACGATTCCCTTTTCTTATCCCGTTTGTCGACTTTCTACTATCTAATATGAACTTGGTGAAAATGTTCATATCCAGTGATGTGTAGATAACCATGTACATGTTATGCATTACAGTACTGCTGGATGCATATATCTTGCTTCTAATGACTGTTTAAGCCAATCTCAAATTTAGTGATAAGTACCAACAAAGTTTTTTTTTGAGGTGAGTCATTCGTACTTATTATGCAGCCATTTTCTGCAGGATGCCGAAATCAAGCTTCTGCATGTGTAAATTATCAGAATTTGTTAAGCTGTAAATTGTATCCTCTTAAAACCTAGAACAGTTAGATTATTATAGTATGGTTAGACATATGTAAAAGGGTTTAAAATAAGTAATAGTTGATATAGTTTTGAATAATAATGGGATATTTTGTTAATTAAAGTGTATTTCTGATATGTGAATAAGTTCATAATTTTACAAAATTTTATATTATTAAATTATACAAATTAAAAATTAAAAAAGAAATTTTATTAAATTTTTAATAAAATTAATAAAAATTTAAAATAATATTAAATTATTTTATTAAAAAACACAAAAAAAAATAACTATTTAAAAATATTATCTTTTCCTTAATTGGAAGTACCAACCAAATTTATAATCAATTTGTAGAAAAGTTACACATACATAATATACGAACTAATATTTACTGTTAAGATAGAAGATGTGATTATAACAAAATATGTGTTTTAAACTTGTAATTAAATATTAAATATCATGAAATATGTGAACAAAAGGTATTACAATTGGTAATCCTATTATTATTATTAAATATTAATAATAAATCATGAGATTCACATTTCAAATTCAGATCCCGCAATTTTTTTTTACTGAATTATATATCTATATATATATAAAACCCAGTCAACTTCATCTCCTAAGGTGTAACTACACCTCAATCAATGTGCAAACGGTTAGGTGTAATAAAGAAGTAAACCCCACTAAACAATAGTCACCTCCACACGTGCCAGGTCAACATGTGCTCAACAAACTCAATGAAGAAGGGGATGGCCCCATCTCCCAAGCAAGAAAATAATGAGAAAATTTGAAGATGCCTCAACATGTGTGCCAACGAGGGTGAGCGCTCCATCTAGGATGAAGATCCACATCATAACCAATCCATCTATGTGTGAACGCCATCCAAATATGCTAGGGCGTTTCAAAAATAAGCCTCTAGGCTAGTCAAATTAGGTAAATCTTAAAAAATAAATAAATATTGAATTATAACATATATTTATATAAATGGAATGACCTATATTCTTAAAAAAATTATAATTTAAATAATGAATTTTTTATATAATTCAAAGTTAGTTATATGGCTGCTTTTGCCAATGTAATTAATGATTTGAAATTATCTAAATAATAGAAAATATATATAAGAAAATATATTTATATTAATAATAAATAATTATTATTATATTTATATGTTTATTTTTGGATATATGTAGATTCTTTTCCCATCAAATTAATAAAAGAAAGATGTAATTTTAAGCTTTTTGAAACTAAATTTAATTGTTTCATAAATACAAGAGTAAATTTATACAAATTGTTTACAGATAATGATAAATAAACAAATCTTATTGATGAAGGTGTATATCACATAAAACCAAGGGTTTCTAGATTCAACGGTAAATGGAAACTATTTTTGAACCACAGAAGTCGGAAGTATAATGGATATTCATAATACCTCGAAAGGGAAATTCTCTCGAGTTGATCCATCCTAGCTAAAGGTGAACCCTTGGTTCGATCTCTTTCTTCACCTAAGATCATCACATGGTTTTTGAGACCCAAGATTTTCATATTGGGACAAACACTCTACCTTGCCTGTAGTTCCGTTCTGGTAACATATCACAAACATGCAATCTACAAGCTATGCATATTAGATCTACATCTCGACCAATGTTTGCTTGAATCTACCCCACTATTTTATAGAAAACACATATTTCATGGAATGCGTTCCAGAACAAACAATAGAATAAAGAAGTCTCTTGGGTTGGGATGAGAGAAACTATTACCCCTTGTCCAGAAATTATGTGGACAACGACCCAAAAGAAGCTTCTTTCTGCCTTGTTACAAATAGATCTCTAATCGACTAGACAATAGTTCTGTCTAAAATGATTTTATTTCATTGTGAGATGAGTGGGCTCATCTCATAATGAACGTATATGTGAAATATTTGATACATTCCATAGATCGACGCCTACCAATTCTCTTCGCTTGACCTAAAGTTTCAAACGAATTAAGTGAAAGAGAACAAACAAATTTATCTTCGATTCATCAAATGTTCACTATCTCGGTCTGTAGATGAGCCTTGAAATTTGTATCTTTGTCCAATAACTCACATAATAATATAACAAAGAACTTGATTGTATCCTAAGCGTGCATGTAAGATAACAAAATTTTGCAGATTTGAAAGCCCTATCCCGTCTAATACAAGAAGGAAGGATACAAGTTCAAATGGTCTAGATTCATCGAATCTCAATATATGATAAGCGAATAGCGTCAAACTTGTTGATACAACCACAACCTTGATCATTTTAAATAATGACTCTCCGATCAAATACCCTCCCCAGAGTTGTTCAAATGGACAAGATCTTAGTATCAAGATAAAACATACAATAAATCTCAAGATAGATTTCGATCTATTCCATTTACATCGAACCATGTTAATGTTTATGGCTTGTTCGTTACATCTCGAACAACATGGGATCTACCAAACCAATCTGTAAAATTGTGTTATTGGAAAACTAAAATCTAATAGGGAAAAACAATAATTATCACCCCTTTAGCTCCCCATGCTATATCCACTAGTTGTATTTTTCTAGCTAGCCCATAAGGATGAGACACCCATATCTGAGGACCATAAAAACCCATTACATGAAATGCTACAAATCTGGAACAAGCTACTCTTGAGAGGAATAAATGAATTCCAAATATTTTTAGAAAATTTAAACAACGTTTTCCCGTACATTCATCACAAAATATTTCGAGATCCCAATATACCCAATGCGAGATAGCTGCCAAAAAGCACAAGCCATAAAAGATGATATGAGCCTCGACCACACCTTCATAACTCCAAATACTTGGATTAATTACAGTTTATCCAGTGATGTTCCATCCACTCCATGAATCCTTTATTCCCGAACGAGTCATAAAAGGTATAACGAACATACCTTGTCTCCATATTGGATCAAGAACATGATCGGATGGATCGAAAACTGCTAATTCATGGAGAGTCATTGAACCAACCCAACGAGCAACTAGATTTGTATGCATTATATGTACAGAAATTAACTGGCGAGGATCATTCAATATGATGGTATGAACATGATACCAAGGCAAACCCATGCAAACACCCCTTTATCAAAAAAGGTAGACACTATGTAACTTTCTCACATTGGATTGGAAGAGATCAAGTTATCAAGCTAGACCTGGATGATCTTGAAAGTGAAAATCTATTCACTTGGACATTGCTAATAATGGAAGAGGTTTGAAAGAATTTTGTTCATACATAATAGCAAGGAGAGGCAAAGATATTTTATCATTTGTATGTACCAATACGCAATGTAGGGATTGGTCCCATTTATATTGATAAAAAAAAGAAAGAGGAAATGAGATATTCTAATCCTTCCATTCATTCATGCACGATACCTTTGCAATTTATGGACCAAGTTAGATATAATTTTTGATGAAAAATATCATTTTTCTACTAAAGGGTGGAGCTATTACTGTTCCATAAATAGTAATACTTTACGACGGGAAAAAATAAAATACTAAGCATAGTTCAAATACTTAATCAAAATGAGAACTTTATCATATTGTGTTATCCAATGAAAAGAAAAAATGTCAAAATAGGAAGTCTCTAGGTTAATAGGTCTTTTCTGTTCCGTAGAAAGATTCAGGGTTATTTGTTTTCAGGATCGATAGTGGATGAATGGAGAGAGAGGGATTCAAACACTTGGTACGAATGATTCGTACTATAGATTAGAAATCTGTTGCTTTGGTCTTCTCAGCCATCTCACCAAGATGGAAGAGTTCATGTGTAACAAAATGAATGGTGGAGTAAAGGTGTATACCATAGTATGTACGGATTGTATCAGCAATATAATGAATATTGCAATTATTCAGTTGGATAAAGAACAATTAAGTCAATTGTATTGTTCATTTCGTTAAAAATACCTTTTTCTTTTCCTCTCTTTTTTCTTCTTTTCTTGGCCTACCCAATGGCAAGGGCAAGAAAAGCATAAAAATGAGTCATATAGTGCCTTACCTAATTTAAGAGCTAGAATACTTGTTGTAAAAGCAAGAAAAAAAGCTATCAAAATGAACCTCTATTATCATCAATTCATTCGCTCCCCAATCAGTTTGAATAAATGTGTTACATGGATTAGTCCATTTATTCCTCTCAAGTATCAAATTTTATTATCTAGATATTGAAGGGTTCTCTATCTATTTTATGTATTATTGTAAATATATCAGTTGCTTAAGGCCATAGGTTATTGATCGAAACTACACCAATGGGTAGGAGTCGGAAGAAGATGAAATAGAAGAAAAGTGATTGATCCTGACAACATTTTATTTATACATTCAGTTGATGGAGGGTGAAAGAATACCAAATGGATCTTGAAGTTATTGCGTAGCTCACTGTTCTGACTCTGATGGTTGTATCGATCCCTTTAGTTATTGTTTTATCAACAATTCACAAAGGCAATCTATAATTACAATGAGCCATCTCCGGAGATGAAATACTTAGTGAATAGTATTTCATCTCTGGAGATGGAGATTCAACTAATGATGAAAATGAGGTAATGATTGATAGAAACTTTCAATAGAGGTTGATTGATAACTCCTCAACTTGTTATTGGTTGAACAAAAGATCGATCCATATGTTACAATCGGATCACGACGGATATGGTTTAGTGGTAAAAGTGTGATTCATTGCATTATCAACTCGAATAGTTGAAGGATCTCTTACATGGATCTTTTATCCATCTAAATCTCTATTTCCAGATAGGTTCAAAACATTCCCTATGAATACCCAGGAAAAGCATACCTTAAATGATGAAAGATAAACACATTTTTGGTTCCAAGATAGCGATAGATGATGTTTGAAAGGTTAGATAAATTACAGATCTATGGGGATCCAAAGATGTTTTTTCATCATGACTAAACATTCAACTTATGGATGGAAGGACCTGAGGTTGAAGTCAAATAACTATAGAACTATGACTTTCGTTTACTTGGGTTATCGACATTTTGTTCGAGCTCGGTAGAATTTGTTCTCATAGGGATCAGAGTCAATAGAAGTAGGGAATGAAGTAACTAGAAATATTTGTGATTATTTGATACTTTTAAAATTTCTCTTTCTATTAGGATCATCTAGAAAGTAAGTATTCTACAATTTTGGGCCCTTCACGAAAAAAGAGAAGAAGATGAGGTAGATGCGATGGGTATGATAAGAAATTATGGTTTTATTATAAAAAACAAATTGTTTACACAAAATGATAAATAAACAAATCTTAATCAATGATCGATCAAGGTGCATACCACATAAAACCAAGGGATTCTAGAATTGGGGGAAAACAAAATTTTGTTCTCTTTGCTATTTTTTTGCTTCTTATTAGTGGAGTGGAGGAGGAACACAAATTTTTCTTTAATTTTTTTGCAAAGAAAGGAGTATTGTCTCTCTCTTTCTCCTTCTAATTTTTTTTTTTCTCTAAAACAACTACCTTATCTTGTGAAGCTTCTCCAAAGTTATGTTTGTGGGGATTACATCCTCTTTTAAGGAGTTATTCTTTTTAATTGAATTTACATTTGATGTTACCCTAGAATCAAGCTTTGGATCGAAGTTTCTCTTTTCAAATTCATTCGTGATATGTTTCACTTCTTCTTCCTCATATAATTGTAGAGTTCCAAATATGTTATTGGAGGAAGTAGTTGAGAAAGATTTGGGATTTTTGTTATAGTGAGACCTAATGGCAAGTTGAGATCCTCTTGGGGGCTATTTCTTTATCTTTATTGAAACTTGTTTGAATAGGCCATGTTGATAATTATTCTAAGAATTTGGATTTGGCTTAGAAAATGATAGAAATTCTTTGATATTTGGAAAAAAAATCCAAAGTGCCCATACTCATGGGGAGAATACAACTGAAAAGAACTTGCTCATTATCAAAGGACTAAAGGTGAATTTAACCCCCCAAGTAGAGATTAATCGCCTTAGGAAATCCCTTGTCAAAATCCATTTCCACACATAATCTAGCACAATGAAAATATTTCCCTTATGTTCTGCATGGGTTGTATAATGGGTTAGTTTTTCTTTGGTAGCTTTGAAAGTGCCAATGCCCCATAAGAAAATGGGATGGTGTAGTATTCCAATTCAAACAAGTGCATAAGATATTTCCATGTTAGATTTAAAGTCAAGGGTCCAGTGGAAAGAAACATTCTCCTAGAAACCATGAAGTAGGGGCCAGATCATCACGTCCCTAATTTTTTTCTTTTAAAATTAAATATATAAAATCCTCTTCCATAATAAAACATAGCAATAGGATCCAGATCACCCCAATTCCTAGTAGTCCAGTCTGCATAAGCGTTGGAGTAGGTCCATAATCGATTCATATTACCTACTGATCCTTTGTCCTTCAAAATATTGATGTTCCATGTTGCCACAAGTGACCCTTAACCCATTTTGGGGATGGAATCCACCCATTTGGAAAAACTACATTTTTTAGAGCCAATATTTTGTTAGAAAATTATATATTACATAGCAATGGAACACATAAAATATTGCAAAAATATAAACATAGAAAATGCATAAAACAAGAGAGACACAGATATACGTGGGTCACCCAGTTTGGCCTATGTCCACGGAGAAATAACCAGTCCTTCCTTTTATATTATCCACCAAACTGAAGAGATACAACCTACAATAGATTTGATGTAATTCCCTCTTTGTTCTCAATCTCCTCTCTCTTCCTCACTTAGAATATAGATCTACATAGACACAAAACAATTCCCTCATATATAGTGAGGGGTTGCTTTCTAGGGAAAAAAAACCTAAATTAAACATAACTTCTATCATCATATTTCCACCTAATGAATAGCTTAGATTGACTATGAAATTACATCATTCTACAAGGCAATTTTACATCTATTTTTAGCTTCGAGGGTGCTACCCTTGATCCCCTGTCAGTGTGGGGGGCTCCCAAAGGTCGCAGTTGCCGCCCTCTGGATCCCACTATAGTGAATATCAATGCGGAAATACCTTTGAATACAAAGGATAATTAAGCTCCACACCCAACATATTTCTACTTGAAGAAGATTTGGTGAGGATGTTAGCATAAAAAATGGCAGTGTCTCCAATTGAGAAGTCAAAAAGCCAAATCCTCCCACAAACAAACAAAACCAGGTTGTGATCACACATAAAGGTTCCACAGAGTAAAACATAAATAAATTATTTTACCAGGTTGACAGTGAATTACCACAAGACTTAGACTAAATCAACCTTATTCTACACACAAGGATGAGGCTTATGGCTAGGGAAAAGATCTAGTTCTGGAGAGTTATCCTCACTGTCAAGAACATGCTCAATGTTATTATTCAAATCCCCATCAAAATAGAGTGAAAATGAGATTACATTATTATTATTTTTAATGTCATGAATGTGAGTAAATAATTGACTATTAATAATATTTTTTAACACACACACACATATTCTAGAGGAATCAACAGCTAGGATAGTGTCACATGACATGGAATCAGTTCCAACGACTACCATGATAACCTCGAGGTATATTACATTGTCGCTTCCAACCACTACCACGATAACCCTCGAGTAAATTACATTGTCACCTAACACATGACCATAGGTAGCCACATGCAAGCAACTGGGGATTTGAACATGGAAACTTCTACATACATTTATTTTTTGTTGTTGTGAAGTAAGCTCCACTAAGAAGGGATAAAATAAATAATAATTGTACTTTAATTATAATGTTATATTATATTAAAAAATATATCAAATAATTAATATAATACTATAAAATATTATATTGTAGTATATATTATATTATTTAAGTGAGTTTAGTTCAAGTGATTAAGAGGAATGATTGCTATCTTTATCATCCAATATAATCAATATATTGAGTTCATATTATATATTTAAAAAATGATATTATATAAAGTCTATATCTATCAAACATTTAGAGGGATATAAAAATGCTTATTGTTTAAATCCATTTGATTTATTAATTCCTCCATGTTAAGAAATTTTACTCATTAAGAAATATTACCCTTGATAGAATCAAGTTTAAGATGGATTTAGACTACCTATTTATATTTCATTTAATTTAATTGTGTTGTTTAAGATGCATTCCACTTTTTTTTCATTTTTCTTTTTTAAATTTCTTAATTTAACGTTATGCTTGTTCATTTATTCGTGAAAATTTCCACCTTATACTAGGTTGTAGAGCACCTAGATACTCAGTGAAATTAATATATAGTTTTATTATAATAATGACATAAATACTTCATATCATCATAACAACTATAATAATTGATTACAAATCATTTTATTACCTATTTATAAATATGGACGAAGATAATTTTAATATATTAAACCATATTAAGTAATGAATAATCATATTTTTATACATTAAATGAATGTACAAAATGGATACAAAAACCATTAGATATCCTTCTAATAAGTTCTTCAAATTTGATAAGATAAAGGATGCAAAACCCTCATAAAAAAGAAAAGAAGGTATTACATGAATATATAGCAAGAGAAGCTTATCCACCTATCTAAAATCAATCCTACACAATTTTGGAGGCAAAAGTTGATAATGAATGTAAAATGTTGAAAAATTCATTATAGATGCTTCTAATGGGTTCTTTAAAATGTTTAAGATAAAAATATGCAAAGCGCAAATTAAAAAAGAAAAGAGGACCTATCTTAATAGATAGAAAAAGAAACTTATCCATCTAAGAAAGGTCAATCTCATAAGATTTTGGAGGAAAATTTTGACTCACAAATCTAAAGAAAATAATAAAATTCACCAAGGAATGGATGTCCTAATGATTGAAGTTTTTTTTTCTTTATTAGCATGTTACTTGTTGTGAATTTCATTCTCTATATTCTTTTGGTTTATCATCATTTGTTTTTATTAATTTTGTTAATATTCCCTTTGTCATTCATAATATTTTTATCTAATCTTATTGTATATCAATTGTAATTTTTTATGACTTTCTTTATAAATCCATATTTTCTTGTTTAGAATTTCATTATCCCTATGTTGGTTAGTAAGCAGTAGTCATTTATTATGATTTTATTTGTTGATATGTTCTTTTTTAATTCAAAAGTTTTGTTTCTCTATATTTATAGTGGCAAATTCTCATTTTTTGTGATTTAGTTTGTTGAAGTGCATACATACACATGCTTCACTCACAAGAAGTTTGTATAACTCCTAAACTAGTGTTTTTTTTTTTTGTTTTTACAATTGTTTTCTTGCTTTTCAACTTTTTGAATGTTATTTTTTTCATCTTGAATTGTAGGAACTATTGTATGTGAAATTTCATTTCTATTTATGTCAAATTAAGCACATTCATGTTCATTTTAAATAATAATAAAAATAGCATTCTATTTTCTTTCACAAATTTTCTTCTAGTCTAGGTATGAAATATTCATGTTTTATGATTACTTGAAACTAAATCCATTGAACGATAAGTGTGAAGTTTTGTTTTCTTATGAGATTATTCTTTAAATTCTATAAATATCATCAGTTGAATCTCCATAACCGAGAGTAAACAAAAGTCCTTAAAACAAAGACTTAAAACTAAAATCTATTAAACTTTATATTTTGAGTAGGAACATAAACAAGTCTAGTAGTCTTAGGGCCTTGGATTAGGTTTAGAGTGTTAGCTCTACAAGTTCATTCAAATAAACATATAATTTTACTAAATAATGGCTAAATTCTAATATCATATGCATGCTACCGAGGAAACTCTTCTAACACATGAATTAAGCACTAGGTTGTGTTTAGGTAAGTGAAGAGAGTTTCCCCCTTATTATCCTATCTTTGTGTATGTGGACTACCATACACATGGGGATATTTTCGGGAATGATCATTTATGGAATTTTCTATCACAAATCTTCAAGTTAATTTACCTTGCTTACATGTGTGGTTCCAACTAGCAAATGTTTCCCTCAATTAATGATTACAAATTGATACATATAGTTTTTTCTCATATGTCTTATATGAGTGATTGTAAGGAGGAATAACTATTCTTCTCGATATAGAAATTTATTCAGTACAACATTCCTCCTAGTGGGTGCCCGATGAACTCTGGTACTTTCACAAGCCAAAGTTGGCCTAGGCGGTCAGTGCAACTACTTCTAATAGATTTGTTCGTAGGTCCTTGGCCGTGATCATCCCAAGCTTTCCTATATAATTCCATTTTTGTTCAGCTCTTCATTTCTCTAGTTTCAAGTCCTAACCACCCTGAACTCGGCTTTGGGAAAGTGGTTTTCCTATTGCTCTTTTTAGGTGTTTTTTAGAAATTTTCTCTTTTTAATTAGTTGGCCTTAGGTTGTATTTGTATTGTCACATTTGAGTCCTTGATTTAAAGTGGCTGCCTAAATACTCCATTGGTTTAGAAAGACTCAAGGTTTTCCTCTTGAAAGTGTGAAGTAACCTTCTCAATGGTGAAGGTTTGACCATATTGAATCTCTTCTTCAAATATAATTTAAGGAGACCCAAGCTACATTGAACCACTCAATAAGGGAAAAACTTATCAATAATACAATTATGCCAAATTTATTTAAAATACTAGCCAATGGACCCAATTCTAATGGGGATTGTTGTATTTTTTTTCATTGGATATATTGGGTCCCCCTTGATCTACCCTAAATATTCCTAAATTAAATATTTGATTATAGGTTTGGTTATGGTCCACTCTATATATTACGAATTCTTTTGAATTTTCTTAGGTAAGCACCTTATTTCAAGGGCATCATATTGATGTGAACTCTTCATCTTCTTTTCAAGTGAAATCTATGTCTCCTATTTCTACCTCATCTAGTCAAATTCTAGCGTCCAGTAACCAAAAGTATAAAAGTAATAGAAATAGGAGAAATGAAAAGAGGAAGAAAGGATCTTAAGAAGAAATACTATTCTCTACGAGTGATGATGGGGATAAAGTCCAATCATTTCTAAAATTACTAACAAAATCTTATCAACCACTGAAAGTCATGTGGAGAAAAGAGTCTAATAAATTCTAGACTGTTAATTTTAGGTGTGTTATATGCTAGATCAATTTATTTCAGTTTTCACAATTAGCTCAATATCTTTTCCAGATTAGCAATCACATCAGCATTAAAGTAAACTTCAGATAAAACATAAATATAAATCGTTGAAGACAAGCCAAGACAAGAGGACACAATATGTGGTGCTAGCCAGGGACAAACCCCAATATGGGGAAACCTTTGATCAATTCTTCTTATACGTTCTTCAATAGTTTAGCAGAGAGAGAGAGAGAGAGAGAGAGAGATAGAGAGAGAGAGAGAGGTAGTACATTTACAACAGAAGTCAACACTTTGACTTATCTAGATAAAAGCATAGATCATCTCTAAGAAGATGATACAAAAGACTAGTTGAAGACATGTTGCTTCAACTAATTCTCCAAGGTGACTCCTTTACCTATCATTGTGCTACATTTCGTCATCATGTTTCACCTCACCGCGCTGCACCATGTTGCATCCATCATCACTATGCTGCATCTCATCATGCTTCATTAATCATGACTGTACCCATCACTGTAAAGCATTATGTGCCATTGTTGCACCATGGTGCCATCCTAACCTATGTGTTGGCTGCACCTTGCTTGCTTGTTGTCCCTTGCTTGCTTGTTGTCCCTAGCATGCTTTTTTCCTTAGCATTCTTGTTGTTTCATGCTAGTTGTCCCTTACATGCTAGCTGCAACATTGCATGCTTGGTGTATTTGCCGCTAAGTACCATACAACTGTCCCAATTTTAGTTAGTTGTCCCTTGCATGTTGCTCTCCTTTGGAGACAAATGCTCCCACTGTTTCAGCAGTTCCCGACAGTTCTAGCAGTTCTGACTATTCCCGTCATTTTCGACTATTCCTGATAGTTTCGGCAGTCCCCGACAGTTCCAACAGTCCCGACAGTTCCAGCTTTTCCGACAGTTCCAACTTTTTTGGCAGTCCTAGCGTTCCAACTTTTCTAGCAGTTCCTACCTTTTCGGTAATTCTGGCTTTTCTGGAAGTTCTGGCTTTTCCAGCTTTTCCGGCTTTTCCAATAGTTTTGGCTTTTCTAGATTTTCCAACTATTCCAAAAGTTCTGTCTTTCTAGCCTTTCTAGCTTTTCTGGCAGTTCTAACTTTTCTGGAAGTTTTAGCTTTTCTGACAGTTCTGGCTTTTCTGGCTTTTTCGGCAGTTCCGACTTTTCCGACAGTTCTGGCTTTTTCGATAGTTTCGGCAATTTCGACTTTTCTGGCAATTTCAGCTTTCCTGGTAGTTTCGACTTTTCTGACTTTTCTAGCTTTTCTGGATTTTTGAGCAACATAGAGCTTATTCTCCCATGATTGCATTTAGATCTAGGGCATGTTATCTAGGGTAGCGTATACCCTAGGGCACTCCCTCTAGCTCTCATCTTCATCAAACCCAAAATAGGATTAAGTGAGATCACAAGAGTGAGTGTGTGTGTGTGATAAATGACTTCAAGTCCTCTTCCATTTATACTAAAACGTAGAGGTTGAATAGACATGACTTTGCGCTTCTGAGCCTACATAAGTTCTTGGTAGACTTGACGATTTGTCCATAATTAAAATAAATTAATATATTCATAAATACTTATCAAAATCAGATGATCTTTAGATTAGTCCTACACCTCTTGATGAGAGGGATCCAAGAAAAATATCAGCTACCATAAATAAGATGACCCACATGGAGTTTGGCCCTAGTTGCCAATTTTAACACTCCCTCTCAACTAGGGAGAACTCCATCTACTGATCCATATGTCCGACTATACTATCTCTACCATTAGTGCCGTGCACTGCTATGCTCTACTCTAATTTGATGAGCTCTACTCTGCTGAACCATGAAGAAGAAGAATTGATCGAGAATGTTTCATACCATTCTCTACTGACCGAAGTTAGTTTCATCTGAAGAGAGTGTGTCACATCACTCTTACTGACCCAAAGTAAATTTTATTGATCCCAGATCAATATCACAAGATAGTGTCTCAGACCACTCATACTGATCCCAGATCAGTTTCATTGATCCCAGATCATTGGAGATCATCCTATCATAGGGAGTACAGTAGATACAATGATGTGTCCATCAATAGAACTACTATGCTCCCTATCCTCATTTCCATGCTCATTGATCAGATGAGAGGTACTTCCCATGAGTCCCAGACTGCATGGGTAGGAGGCTTCAATAGGAGAATGAATCATCCTGTCCATAGGAGAACAAATCATCCTATCAGTGGATGCCATAGAGAATGAATCATCTTGGCCCATAGGAGAATGAATCATCCTATTCCACAGTCGCCACAGAGAACGAATCATCTTGGCCCACAGGAGAATGAATCATCCTGTTCCACAGTCGCCACAGAGAACAAATCATCCTGGCCCACGGAGAATGAATCATCCTGTTCCATAGTTTCCATGGAGAACGAATCATCCTGGCCCAAAGGAGAACAAATCATCCTATTCCACAGTCACCACGGAGAATGAATCATCCTAGCCCATAGGAGAACGAATCATCCTGTTCCACAGTCACCACGAAGAATGAATCATCTTGGCCCATAGGACAACGAATCATCATGTTCCATAGTTGCCACAGAGAATGAATCATCCTGGCCCATAGGAGAACAAATCATCTTGTTCCATAGCACACCACTAGGGGAGGGTGAGTCGCCCTGTGGTCGTATGTTGCTCCAGTATGTACCCCAAGCCCCGTAGAGCTCCCAGAGCTCAATGCATGCAACATGAAAGACCCTTATAAGAAGGTCTCTCAATGACTCCAAGTCGTTCGAGAAAGTTACAGGTTTGACCTTTCCCCAGGGCTTTGACAGAAAATGTCTGCAACCTGTACATCAGTCTCAATGTGACGGAGCCTCCTCGCTCATCGACTTACCATATCCCAGATAAGGCAGTATCTAATGTCTATCTGCTAGAGAAATAATCAAATACATGATTCCTCAATAATTGAATCCCACGTCTGGTTGTCATAGAGAATCACAATGGTATTCATCATGTGTACAAATAGCTCGCTTAAGAGCTTCTGCAACCTTGCAGCTTCACACGAGATCATACTCGTAGCTGTGTATTCAATCTTGGTGGTTCTTATAGCAATCGATTTCTTCTTCCTTCTCATCCATGATATCGAAGCATAATACAAAGAGAACTAGCATTGAGAAGTGCTCTAGTGATCCTCTACACTGCCTGCCCACTCAGTATTCAAATAATCATGCAGCTTCATATTTTCAGCAGTGTATCTCAATCCATGAGAAATTGTGCCCCGAAGATATCTCAGAAGATTCTTGGCACCAATCCAGTGAGGGTCAACGAAATATGAGCTCACCATGCTAACTACAAAACATATTTCCGGATGGAAGTTCACCAAGAACATCAATGTGAATGAATTTATGAAACTCATAGGCATTTCCCAAATCTGGTCCGACATCACTACCATATAACTTATGAAATTTAATATCCTCAAGGTAGTAAAAGTCTTGCAGTTTATCTTTCCACATTCGGAATCCAATTCCCTGTTACTTCTGCAAATGAGGGTGTCTGCACCTGTCAGAAATAGCTCATCCTCATAGGGTGCCAGTATAAGAGGTCTATCATCCACAACCTTCGAGTAATGGTTTGGATCAATTTCAATCCTAGTGAATCTCAACTTCATTTGATAACTATCAATCCTCTCATACTATGCTCGAGGAGTTTTGCTTCAAGCCATAGAGGGCTTTCTTCCACCTGTATACATGAGATTCCTAATCATGAATCTCAAACACCTCGATTTGTTCTAAACCTGTGGACTTGCTACATGAGGGGAATGGTCCCCTTGTAAGATTTTCCTTTGGTACATCTCAGACATGTACTTTCATGCTCTTTTGAATTGAGGTATACATGTCACCATCTGACTCACAGACCTACGATGTTATGTGTCAATGGACATAGTCCCCAGTGGACTTCCTGTAACTTGATACAACCCTGAACTCAAAAATATCTTTGAAGAATCTATTTTCAAACACGTACCTTTCCATCGATGAGTGCCACCCTGAAAACTTTGACTTCCATTGTTAAAATGGACGCTAGGTTCTTCTTGCGATCGGGTACATAAAAGAGATTCTATAAATGAATTGAGTTACCTTCATTCAATTGAGGGATAACATTCTCTACACCCTTTCCGAGATAGGTGGCATCAACTCTATGTATAATCCCATGATTGTTTCCATCTCTACCAAATTAGATAGTGCACCCATCTATCCGATAAAGTAACTTGAAGCACTACAATCAATAAGCTAGATTCCAAAATAATCTAATCGAGAGGGCCAATAGAAGATAATGCTTCTTTATCTTATCAGAAACTACATTTGATTCTTCATACCCAGGGTTCCTTTCTTTCTTTGAAGAGTTGACCATTTCCTTGATGACCTACATTACCTATCATTCCTTTGATCATTGAAGATGTCCCTGGCATGATTGTTATCTTCATCAAGAGATGTGTCTCTACCATTGAGACACTCCTTCACATAATGGCTGAACTTATTGCAACCAAGGCATCCACCTTTCCTTCCACCCTTAGATCTGAACTTCCCAATGAAGTGATCTTTAGGCAGGCCATTAGAAACTTCCACTATGCCATTCTGATAATATTCTCTACTTTGACTTCACCCTTGATGAATTTGAAGAGGGATGAGGAATCCACTGATCCTTTTGTCCTTTCCCAACTGTCTTTGGCAATTGCTCTTTCACTCTTACTTGGGTATTGTCTTCACCTCAACTTCAATACCATGTTAATTTTAGGTATGTTCTATGGTAGAGCAATTTATTTCAATTTTCACAGTTACCTCAATACCTTTTCTAGATTAGCAATCACATCAGCATTAAAGTAAACTATAGATAGAACATAAATATAAATCACAGAAGACAAGCCAAGACAAGAGGACATAAGATGTGGTGCTAGCCAGGGACAAACCCCAATGTGGGGAAACCCTTGATTAATTCTTCGTATATGTTCTTCAATAGTTCAGCAGAGAGAGAGAGAGAGAGAGAGAGAGAGAGAGAGAGAGAGAGTACATTTACAACGGAAGTCAACACTTTGACTTATCTAGATAAGAGCATAGATCATCTCTAAGAAGATGATACATGAGATCAGTTGAAGACATGCTGCTTCAACTAATTCTCCAAGGTGACACCTTTACCTATCTTTGTGCTACATTTTGTCATCATGTTGCACCTCACCACGTTGCACCATGCTGCACCCATCATCACTATGCTACATTTCATCATGCTTCATTAATCATGACTGTACCCATCACTGTACTACATTATGTGCCATTGTTGCACCATGTTTCCATCCTGACCTATGTGTTGGCTGCACCTTGCTTTCTTGTTCTCCCTTGCTTTCTTGTTGTCCCTAGCATGCTTTTTGTCCTTAGCATGCTTGTTGTTCCATGCTATTTGTCCCTTCCATGCTAGCTATAACATTTCATGCTTGGTGTATTTGCTGCTAAGTACCATACAACTGTCGCAGTGTTAGTTAGTTATCCTTTGCATGCTACTCTCCTTCGGAGACAGATGCTCTGGCTAATCGGCAGTTCCCGACAGTTCTGGCAATTTCGACTATTCCCGGCAGTTTTGGCTATTCCTGGTAGTTTCAGTTGTTCCTGGTAGTTCCAACAGTCTCAATAGTTCCAGCTTTTCTGGCAATTCTAGCTTCTCTGACAGTTCCAGCTTTTCCAGCAGTTCCGACTTTTTCGGCTTTTCTGGCTTTTCCAACTTTTCTGGCTTTTTCGGCTTTTCTAGCTTTTCTGGCTTTTCCAGCTTTTCAGCTTTTCTAGCAGTTCTGGCAGTTCCGGCTTTTCCTACAGTTCTAGATTTTCCGAATTTTCTAGTAGTTCTGACTTTTCTGGCAGTTCTGACTTTTCTGGAAATTCCGGCTTTTTTGGCAGTTCCGGATTTTCTAACTTTTCTGGCTTTTCCAGCTTTTTGAGCAATGTAGAGGTTATTCTCCCATGACTGCATTTAGATCTAGGGCATATTATCTAGGGCACCGTATACCCTAGGGCACTCCCTCTACCTCTCATCTTCATCAAACCAAAAACAGGATGAAGTGAGATCACAAGAGTGAGTGTGTGTGTGACAAATGAATTCAAGTCCTCTTTTATTTATACTAAAACGTAGAGATTGAATAGACATGAATGTTGGGCTTCTGAGCCTACATAAGTTGTTGGCCGACTTGACAATTTGTCCATAGTAAAAATAATTTCATATCTTCATAAATACTTATCGGAATTGGATGACATTTAGATCAATCCTACACCTCTCAATGAGGGGGATCCAAGAAAAATATCAGCTTCTATAAATAAGATGACCTAGATGGAGTTTGGCCCTAGTTACCAATTTTAACATAGGCAAACTAGAGAAGAGTCACAAACCACTACAAGTTATGTTGGGAACAAGTTACCGACCATTGTGAATCATTTTGGTGACTTACCACTAGCCGTTGTAATTAAAGTTGGAAGCATGTGAATGACCACTACAGGTCATGTTAGGGGCACATAACTAACCACTACATGTCATGTTGGGAGCATGAAACAAACCACTTCAACTCATGTTTGGGGCATGCAACCAAACTCTTTTAGTCATGCTAAGGGAATTAATACTACTAAGAGACTTGTACAAATAAGGTTGAAGCCTAAAATCCTTTATAGGCTTTGTAAGTTAGACCACCTTGCCTATTTGTGCCTTAATATTTTAGTGGTATAAATATTGTGGTCTTATCTAAATACTATTCTACTCATGAAACTCCTATGGTTTCTTGAAAATCTACTCAACCATTGGTTAATGAATTCATTGGGCCAATGTGATATTTTTAGAATCCCACTCCTCATTTTTGGGGTTGAATTGTCTACCAACCATGTCTTGTACATTTCTAGTTTATATTCTTCTAAAGAAGTGGGCATTCCGCTCACTTCTAGCATACCACCTATAAATTCTAGGGTGTTTCCTTTGATTGGAATAACATTTATAAGCCTCTACTTCCTTCTTCTACACCCTTCCAAACAAAGGTTGGATTTTAAGCCAAAACCATTTATCGATGTATAGTAGATGAAGGATCATCTACAAGTATTGTATCTTTCTTAGCTCAAAAACCTATTGATTCTATTCAATTTTTGGATTTTTGATAGAATACCTAGTGAATATTTGGAGCTTATTCCTTAGATTCTTATCACATAAGGTGAGAATATTTTATTGGTCAATAGGGTAGTGGTGGATGGTCCATTATACTTCAATATGGTCCTTGGGAATGATTATATCTATGTTATGAATGTTGTGGTGTCTACACCTTTTTGAGTGATGCATTTTCATCATAATGGAAGCATTTAAACTATTTATTACCTAAAATATAAAAGCAAGCATCCTAATTTGACCTTAGTCCATGATACCCCTTTATGTGTTCCTAGTATTCGAGTAGACTCTACCCTACTATTGGTGAATTATGTGGCATCACACCCTTAGAGTTAAATTTATTTTGAGAATGGGCCTTTATGCTCATATTTTCCTTCTTCAAACATGGTCCCATCAATTGATCAAGTGATCTCTATAATGGCGGCATGGGAGTGCTTTCTTCCCCTTGTTGCCTTGAGGAGATGTGATGTTGCTATTACTTCTAATATCTCAATTTATAGTTCCTCAAGCCTAGTAATAATGAATATTTGTTGATGAAATCCACCAACATTTATTGCAATCTCCATCATTTTATGGAATATGATTAGTTTTCTTCACCCATTTAGGTCACTAACCCTTCTAGTTCTCACAATTTCTTGGATGATGAATTTCCTTTACAGGATACTTTTGTTGAAGCCATTACTATGGTTGATAGACCATGGGGAGATATTTATCATTTATCATATTCTATTATTTAACTATAAGATTTAGGTTTTGGCTACCAAAGGAGTCCTTGACCTGAGTCTCACATTGGGATTGGCCTAGACAACTACAAAGCATAGGCCACAAGACTGTCTGGTTCTTTATACCATAGTGTTCATATGATGTTTGTTGTTTTCAAGTTTTGTATTCCATAACATGTGATATTTAATCAAATATTTATATATTGTATATGTTAACTACTACCCTAGTGTTTTTAATTATGTCTATATGACTTCGAAGATATTTTCTTTTGTACCTTCTAGATCAACCCACTCTAAAAACTATTGTATCTCAAAGATAACATAGAGGTTAGGTTTCCCAACTTCCATTTTGAATGATTAGTTTCCTTTTCCATTTACTCCCGCGGATCAACCCCACCAAATTGTTACATGAAACCATTCTCATTGTTAAAAAGGGGCATAATTTGTATCGTGGAGCTTTCCTTTTCATAAGTGTTTTGGCTAATACCTTGTTTCCATTTGGCACCCATGGTGATTTGAATTCGTAGGCTAGGAATCTATATTTAGTCAATCCATGAATATTTAATGAATCCTTATTACTTCCTCTTAAAACTTGTTCTATCCATTTCCCAATGGGCTCTCACTATTGAGTTATATTACTACATTAGGTTTAATGATTTTTTCTTTTAATCCTAATGTGGACTTCAACTTGCTCTTTCATAACTTGGAATTTATTCATTCTCTTTAGTAGGTAACCTTGCATATTTTACCTTCACAACTTGACACTTTCACCCCCGGAGAAAACGTTCCCCAAGTGTCACTATCCCACATACGTTTCTTACATTGAGCATAAGTATGTTCCACGCATCAAAACTAGTATGCTTACTTGAGAAAATAATTTCCTCCATTGTATTAAAGAATTATTATTATTTTTAGGATTTTTGTAATATGACAAATACAAAAGTTAAAGTTTGATAAAAGAGTGGTTTAAAATAAATTTATTTTCAGTTTAGTATTTGCAGAAGCCATGAGTCATGTCAACCTTGAAGAAAGCACCAAGTTATGAGTATTTCACTCATTGAGATGGGTTATATCATAACCTTAAGAATCCAACATTTGCTTTTAACTCAATTTATTGGTTACTCAGCTAATCATATGGATAGTTTGTTTGTGCCTCCTTATATCATTGTTCATTCTTGTGTATATGCTACCTAGGTCACGAGTATGTAAAAATTGTGTTCAAAAGAAGCTAACTCTATGTCAACCATTCTATAGTTGCCTCTTCACTCATTATTTCAAACTTCCAATTTGTCAAGTTACTTTCAATATCAAGAAGTATATTTTTCATGTACTCATTTTAGTATGGAACGTCTCCCTTGACTTCTTGGTTACAAGTTTTCTCTCATTGACTATGACAAATAGTTTTAAGAGTCTGACCAAGAGTAGCACTATTGCCCTGTTTTCATCATTGATAGATAATATTGTGCTCAAGAATGAAATTAATTATTCATCATTCGCTGAGTAGTTACCCTTGTGTTAAATGTCAACGCCCTTATTTACACATTTAAATTCATAGAGTACATTACTTTTGGAATTCCTAATTATTGTTGGAATTCCTCATCTCCGTTGACATCTTTCATTTTTGTTCATTTATCAGAGGTTCTCTTTTATGTGATCTTCCATCTGGAGCATGCAAGAAATGGAATTGGTGGAAGCCCTCACAATTATTCAGCCAAGTCCTTGCAAATAATTAGCCTTCTATTTTCACTCATGTTGATTGAGGGGTGACTCTTCAGTTCTCTCATTCCATCATATCTTTTCCCATTGAAATCAACTCATTTTTTTTAGGAATAAAACATAGATCATCACTTAATACATTAGGGTTTGTAGTCATTAGTGTAGTTTCCCTCACTATTTATAGTGGGAATACATCAATGTCCCCTAATTTATACATTCTATAGGTATTCAACTTCAACTTTTTTATCTACACTTTTTAGAAAGCACAAGGAAACTTGACTCCAATTATCATCAACAATGGGTTGTGTTTAGTTTGTTAATGGTATACGTATATTACCAATATCAAATGTTTCCTCCCATGATCAACTCTCACTCATCTATTCACATGGTGTATATCTTTAGTTTTTGTAGTTGGTTTGAAGACCTCAACTTTGTCACAATATCTTTGAGTTTTTGGTACCTTCATCAATTCCTTATAGTAGAATCCTCTTTTTTATGATGATTCCATTTTAGTAACCATTTTTATGTTGTTTCTTGAGTTGTTTCCATATTATGGTGCTTTAAATGGGATTAATTTGTTCATTTCATTTCCCCAAATATCGTCCTAGTTTGTAACTAAGACATATCTCGCTTGAGTATTTATCATGGCCATGATATTTTGACATTCTTCATGGCCATGCTTTCTACTATTTTATATATTCGTGGATTTGTAGTGTACTTGATTTTTAAGCCACTCTTTTCTATATTTTAGAATGGGAATCCCCACCTCAAGAAATGATTTATCTTAACTTGGTTTCCTTCTACAAGTCTTGTTATGGTCCATTGTTTGAGGTACTCTTCCCGGGGACACCTGAAAACATTCTTCTAGTATTTTATAATGTATTTCAACCATTAGATTCCCTTCTTAACTCACACATTAAGAGACATTTTCTAAATCATATTTTCCCACTCTCACTATAAGATACATGTTTTGGCTTAATGGTAACATCCCATTATTCTTTCAAACTCACTCTCTTTCCGAGGAACTATTCAAAAAATAAACTTGATTTCACATAGTCACATTTTTTTCTAGCATAATTCATCCATATGTGACTCTTATTCTAAGCCTCACATGTGTATACACTAGTCTTCTTCAAGCAACTAGTGCATGCCTTCAATTTGTATAATGAGATTTAAATGTGTACAAAATGGTGTGTTTTGGGCCAGGTCTTAGGGGTATACTAAGAGTTTAATTTTTTTATCATGTCCCTAATGACCCAAAATACCTTGAGTGGTTATTTAATGATGCTTTGGATATAAGAGAGGACAAAATAACCTTATCTTTGTAATTTTCTTTCATGTTCATACATTTGAAATCTCTTGTGTTTTTATGTAATCCTTCATGTAAGAAACCCATGTTTCTTTGCCTCTCCATAATTCATCTAGCATTGGAAAGAGAGTCTTTCGCTTTCAATATCCATGTGCTAAGGAGGAAGACATAGTCGAGGATAGTGGTCCAGTGTAGAGGGACCGAGAGGAAGGTTTCAAGAAATCCATATAATGAAGAAGCGAGTGTTTCAAATCCCTAAATTGATGTTTAATTCATTAATATGAAACTCATTTAATTTGGTCTCAATTAAATGTCTTTCACACTTGAAATTTGAGTAAACATGTAAGCATATATGTTGAAAATTCAATGAAAGAATAGTTATATTTTTTTTTCTTACACATTTCTTTCATGTATTTTCATTTTTTATCAATGTGGGTCTACTCAAAAGTATGCAGAGTGATTACTCTTTATACGTGGAATGTAAACTCACATCTGATGAGTTCTTACACTTGAAATTTGAGTAAACCTATAAGGAGATAAATTGTAAATGCAATAAAAAAATTATTCTTCCTTCTATTCCTATAAAAATTCATAACTCTTATTTTATTATTTTCCTTAGATGACCCAATAAATTCCTCAAAATTCACCTAATTTTAGTTGAGGGGAGATTTCAAGCCTTAAAAATTCCATCTTTTAATATGTTTTTCCTGTTATCCTTTTCCATAGTGAAGAAGTGCATGAGATTGTAGGAATATCAATCAATGTTATCAATTGATAACATCCCAAAAGTGATTGCACTGACATAAGAAGTAGAAGCTTGGGTCCCATCACTTATGTTGGGAGTGGATGAAGGCTAAAAAACTATAGAGATTGGATTAAATATATAGATAGTGAACAAAGGAGGGGAGAATCCCCCTCCACCAACAACAAATGACAATTTGTGGACACCCTTAGCTCCAGTAACAGTGCTAGTGATATGTACATTAGACATCATAAAATAAGGAGAGATTGAAGGAGAATATTAAACTAAATCTACAACAAAGGACATAACCAATAAATCATCCTTAGGGAAGGGATTAACATTGAGACAAGTATTTGGAATATTCTTGGTCTCAATTTGGTATAAAATATCATATGAACATGATAGAAATATATTTCATATAAGGACATTGTGACTAAGATCATGACTAAACCATTGAGATTTTAGTTCCTCTTTTGATGGTGATTCCTTTGAGGGGGGTCTCAAATCCTCTGTATCATGTATAACTGGACCTGGTGAATGAATATCAACTAGCCTACGCCTCTGAGGTGAGTTCTCTACACTCTTAGGAGAAAGACCACAAATCCTTATTGATCAACAATTTAATCCCTAAGCCACTATGGAAATATAAAATAAAAAAGACCCAAAATATCCTAAAGCAAGCTAGGAGCATAGAGAACTCAACTAAAATTACCTATAGAAACAACCAAGCAAACAACTCTCCATTATTTCCACTCCTAGTGATTCGGATTGGACCCCAAAATACAAAAGAGTGGATATATGGCCTTCTAGAGGTAAGCCTAGTATGACGAGGGACCATGTCCAATTAATGAAGGTATGAGAAGTAGTTATCATGCCCTCTTGATATATACTTTACGAATTCAGGTAACCTTGGTCTGAAGGGCACCCTCCAAGAGCACTATAGAAGTGAGACAATGTTTTCCTCAAGTATTGTAGGCACCCCCCCTGTAGTGAACTAGGTGGTACCTAGTAACTGTAACTAAGTTACTATGTCATAACCAGGAGGTGATAGGGATAGTCATGGGTAGGTGTTTAAATGAGTTTGTGGGGGGGTATGTCATGAGGTCTTCACTCAATGAACCTTTGACATATCAAGTGCATTCGTGGCATATTAAAAGGCACCCTTAATTTGACTACATATTGGAAAATACCTCCAAAAATCACATTATTTAACCCCCTACCAATATGAACCCAATACGCCTTCCCAATTTAAAACACACATAGTTTCACTATATATTGTAGGTATCCATTTTTTCATTAACATTTTTTATACCCGTTTATATTTTTTCATTAACTTTGAGCTCCATTTTGTATACCTGCCAATATAAAAACCCTTTATCTCCAATATATCCCCCAATATATTATGTAATTTTTCCTCAATATATATACGCCAATATGAACCCACGTGGTATGTTATTTCTCTCCTAGTGAAGCCCTCGTGGGGTATCTCTCTTTCATTATGCTCACTTGGCCTAGTGCTTAACTCTTGTGTTAGAGAAGCTTCCCCATCAACCTGTATGACATTGTTCTTTACACTCATGAATCAAATTCTATGTTTTCTTGAGTGACCTTGCATATTTATCTCTCTACACCCATTCCAAGGCTCTAATTAAACCTAGACTAATTGGTTTGTTGAGAAAAGAAAAAGAGTCTAGTATACTTTCATTAAGCATTAATTTTATTTGGTAGTTATTACTAAATGGTGATGGAAGTGAAACTAGTGATGATTTAGACTCAACACAAGGAAACCAAAGTAAGAAAATGGTTTCATTAGTTTCTTTTTCAAATGAAAATCTTAGATTTCTTCAATAAATGTAACTTCTATAAACCATAATAGAAAGTTTTCTTTTCATTTTCTTTTTTGATGCAAAATAGAAAGACCCTTTATAAGATTTCAAGGTAAAAGAAAAATAAAGTATGATTCAAACAATGACACAAATTAACTTTCTCGAAATGTAGCTAAACAAGGATGAGGATTCAACAAATGAAACACAATGAAATAATTGCCCCAAAAACACAACAATTACAAAAATAGCATAAAAAATGCAAGTAGTTTCAACAAGTAAAACAAAGATGTAAAATGTGCAAAAAAATTTAGATATGAAAAGGAGATCGAGTAAGATACAGTGACCCATTCAAAACAAATTCCAAGAATGAAAACATTTTAATCCAAGGGAACCCTAAATGCTCAACAAGAAGTGACTAACTTTCCAATGCAATGGCATGCAAATTCTCACTAAGTTTATCTTTTTATTTTCTTCACTTCAAATTTAATGAACTAAATACAAAAACGAAAATTCAAACAGTAAGAAAGAACTATTTTTTCTATTTCAAGTTATAATCAAAACAAGAACAAAGAAAAACTCAAAAGTACAAGTTAAACAAATAGTGGGGTAACAAGGTATAATATAAAAAATCTCACCATGAGATAAACTAACTAAAATCGTAGGAACATATGATTACAAATATATCCAAAGAAACCAATAGTAAATAAAGACATATAGTGAAGGAAACAACATGCTACGGTTAAGTAGAAGCCCAAACCATAGGTTGACACTAAAGAAACTTATACAAACAAAGGAAAAAGAGAAAAATTTGACTTTATCGAACATAAATTAATAATCTCACATACAAAAAGACTCAACCAAAAACAAGACTTTCTTAAGAAACCTTTGAATAGAAAATAAAGCGAATATTTTTTGAAACTTCAAGAGGAATATGCAACTATTGCCAAACAAAAATGTGTGCATATGCGATTGCTCCTAAAACATGGTACATATATATCTGATTATTTCCAAATGAAGCCAATGTATACCTACTATAAAAGGAAAAAATGAAAAGTAAAATCCAAAATAAAAAATATCACGTTGTGCTAGAAACTAAAGAAAACTGTAAATTATTTAAAAATAAAAAAGAATAGTTTACTAAAATCCTAATAATGTAAAACAAACTTCAAAGAGAAACTATAAGGATTTTTTTCCCTTTGGAGTTGCAAGTTTTATTGAGGGGAATATTCCACTAGGGTTAGGGTTTGAAACCTCATTTGCGTATAAAGTAGAAACTTAAGAAACTACTTCAAAAACACATGTAATCAAGAAACTTAACAATCTAATAGAAATAATACATATTTGGAGGTTTGATGGTTATAATAGATCCATTCTCGCTTTGTTCTTCTACTATTCCTAATGTTCAGGCCTGTAATAAAAAGAGACGGAAAATATTCAAACAAATAAGAATCAAATTATTTGTATTCATATTGTTAGTTCAATCGAATAGGAATGCATAAAATGGAAATTAACCACATATAACAATGAAATAGGAGCTAGAAGATGATTTTCTTTATGTATAAGCAATAATTTTACAAACACATAAACATACTCCTTGTCGCATGCAATACATGTAACTATCCTTCATATTCCTCCTGCTTGGGCCATTGAATCTCTCCTCCTCTAGTATTTTCCTCCAAAACGTGATAAAGGATTGATTACAATATAAGAGAGATATGAGGAAGACAAGGAAACTAGGGTTTCCTATTGAGAGGAAAGGCTTCAAAAACATGGGGACAAAAATTTAGATAAAAAGAATTTTTTCTAAAGCTTGTCTTCTATAGAAAGAAATGGCATTTCCCAGACATACTTTTTTACCACCAAAATTGGTTTGGGTGCTTAAGTGGTAAGTTGCAACAAGTGCCTCTTAGTCTAGCCAATAAACCTTTCTTGAAAATAGACAAAAATGCATACACTTAATTTTTTTGGTTCATTTTTTAGACATACTCAAGTTTTTTTAGGAGACGCATGTGTGTGTGTGACATGTTTTGATGATAGTCATTGAGATATGTAGGATTCTAGAACAAAAATTGTGTATGGATTTTCAAAAAAGTGTTTATTAATAATATTTTAGGGAACAACAATTCTGCCATTGGGAATAAAGTTAAGAAGTAAGCTGATAATGGGTCTGAAAGAAAGGTGTGAAACAATATGCAATAAAAATCCATTATATATGTACATATCATACATCGTTTATTTTGATATGTATTCCTTTGTCTTAGAGATGTCAATTGATTGTGGTTTGTATAAAATGATATGTTTGAATGAAAACATGAGGGAACACCTCCCAAGAAGGATGGCTCATTAGTAGCGACTCCCATTAAGGATTTCCTTCCTCCAAAACCACTCTTAAGATTACATATCATAATTCATGTATAGTTAGTTGCATATTTCTACCTTTGGTTTCGCAGCATATGCAATCAAAGGGAATTTAGTTTATTTTTTCTTGTTAAGTTATGGTATGTTCTATGCTTATAACAGTTTACTTCTTTTTCTTATTATATTCCACAGATTAGCAATCACATATACATAAAGTAAAGTGTAGATAGAACATTAAACGATCGATAGAAAACAAGCCAAGACAAGAGACACAAGTTGTGGCGGCTAGCCAGGGACAAACCCAAAATGTGTGGGGAAACCCTTTGATCAAATCTTCTTTTATCTTCAATAATTCAACAGAGAGAAATAGTACAATAAATCTGATTCATATCAGCAGTAGCAAACCCTAGATCAGTAGCATCAGCATTAGCGGCTTCATTATCAAACTAGGGCAGACCATATCTCACAAACCGACAGTCGGATTGACTTCATTCCACCACCAAAAGTTTCGACTTCCAGAGGAGGTTCAGATGAACCTACAACATAGTTCAGATGAGGAGATCTTCTAGGCCACGCAAGTCAATCTTTAATTCTGCAGTTGCAGCTTCAGTTTCAGCAGTTTCCAGCTTCAAACTAGGGCAATCGATATCTTGCAAACCGTTCGTCGGATTGACTTCATTCCACCACCAAAAGTTGCGACTTTCAAAGGAGGTTCAGATGAACCTACAACACAGTTCCGAAGAGGATATCTTCTAGGCCACGCAAGTCAATCTTTACTTCTGCAGTTGCAGCTTCAAATTCAACAACTTCCAGCTTCACATGTGTGAGAGAGAGAGACCCATTTCAGCGCAGTAGAGAAGAGACTCATACCTACGCAGTAGAGAGAGAGAGATGTGATGAGATGAGTGAGTCCAAATGAGGAAAAGTCCTCTTATATTTATACACAACGTTGGTGGGTGAATAGATGCGACTCTTGGGCTTCTGAGCCTACATGAGTTGTAGGTCGGCTTGATAATAATTCCATACTCAAAATAAATTCATATCTTCATGAATACTTATCGGAATTGGATGATCTTTATATCAATCCTACACCTCTCGACAAGAGGAATCTAATAAAAATATTATTAGCCATGAATAAGATGACCCACATGAAGTTTTTCCCTGGTTGCCAATTTTAACACTCCCTCTCAACCATGGAGAACTTCATCTGCAATCTGTCTATCGGTCGTTACTATTCATCCATCAAATGCACTGCCTTGTACAGCCTGACCCTTGCCCTTCTCTTCTCTATTTTGCCTGTTCTGCTTTGCCTTGTTCTGCCCTGCACTGATCTGTACTTTTTTTGTTCTGTTCTGCTCTGCTCTTACATTGTTCTGTTCTACTCTGCTTTTGTCCGAATTATGAAGAAGAAGAAATGATCGAGGATGTATCATACTGACTTAAAGTCAGTCTTAGAGTATGTACCACTAGTCCCAGACCAGTCTCAACCAACCCAAAATCAGCGTCATAGTGAGTACAACTCCAATGGTCCCAGACCAATATCATCCTCCACTGACTCAAAGTCAGTCTCAGAGTATGTACCACTGATCCCACACCAGTCTCAACCGACCCGAAGTCAGTGTCATAGTATGGTACAACTCCTACCACTGGTCCCAGACCAGTATCATTGATCCTAGATCAATGGAGGTCATCCTAGCGTAGGGAGTACGGTAGTTACAACGATGCGTCCATCGGTACTACTATGGTCCCTAACTTTATTTCCCTGCTCATTGATCAGATGAGAGGTACTTCCCATGAGTCCCAAACTGCATGGGTAGGATGCCTCGACAGGAGAACTAATCAATCCTGTCCTCACAGGAGAACACATCAATCCTGCTACAATTGCCATGGAGAACACATCAATCCAGGCCTCACAGGAGAACACATCAATCCTGCTACAATCGCCGTGGAGAACACATCAATCCAGGCTACCATGGAGAACACATCAATCCAGGCCTCACAGGAGAACTAATCATCCTGCTACACAAGAGAGCGAATCATCCTGTTCCACAAGAGAGTGAATCATCTTGTCCCACAAGAGAGCGAATCATCTTGTTCCAGTGTGCACCACTAGGGGAGGGTGAGTCACCCTGTGGTCATATGTTGCTCCAGTAGGAACCGCAAGCCCTGAGAGCTTCCAGAGCTCAATGTATGCAACATGCAGGACCCTTGTACAAAGGTTTCTTGCCGACTCCAAGCCGTTTGGGAAAATCACAGATTAGATCTTTCCTCAGGGCTTTGACAAGGTGTATCAACCTGTACATCATCTTAATGTGATGGAGCTTCCTTGCTCATCGACTTACCATATCCCAGATGATGTCTATCTGCTGGAGCAACTGACGAATATGGGATTCCTCAATAATCGAATCCCACCTCTGGTTGTTACAGAGAATCACAGTGGTATCCAATGTAATTCCAAACAGCTCACTGAAGAGATTTCGCAACGAGACTTCCTCACACGAGGTTATGCTAGTAACAATATATTCTTCTTTGACAGTGCTCAAAGCCACCAACTTCTGCTTCCTGCTCATCCAGGATATCGGAGCAGATCCCAAGGTGAAACAGTACCCGGAAGTGCTCTTACGGTCCACCACACTGCCTACCCAATCAACATCAATATATCCAAGTAGTCTCACAACTCCGGCAATGTATCTTAATCCATGAGAGATTGTGTCCTGAAGACATCTCAGAAGATTCCTGGCATCAATCCAGTGAGGCTCAACCAAATATGAGCTCAAACAATGTTAACTGCAAAACATATGTTCGGACGGAGGTTCACCAAGAACATCAATGCGAATGAGTTTTTGAAACTCAGAGGCATTTCCCAAGTCTGGTCTGACATCACTACCATATAACTTCTAGAAGTTAAGATCCTTGAGGTAGTCACGGGCTTGCAATCCATCATACTGAATCTTTCCAATATATTACCACATATTTTCTTTGAGATAGGAAAATTTCCCAGGCTTTTGCCACACTTCAAGTCCTAGGAAGTAGTGCATCAGTCCTAGGTCTTTCATTTCAAATTCAGAGGCCAGCTCCCTCTTACATTTGTGAATGAGAGGTTCTGCACCTGTTAGAAAGAGGTCATCCACATACAACACCAGTATGATAGGCTTGTCATCTTCAACCTTAAATTAAAGGTTAGGATCGACTTCACTCCTAGTGAATCCCAGCTTCATCAAGTAGCTATGGATCCTCTCATACCATGCTCGGGGTGCTTGCTTCAGCCCATAGAGAGCTTTCTTCAACCTGCATACATGAGATTTTCGATCATAAATCTCAAATCCTTCGGGTTGCTCCACGTAGACCTCTTCTTTGATCGAGCCATTCAAGAATGCAGTCTTAACATCCATCTAATGTAGGTTCCATCCTTGTGAAGCGGCAAGGGCTATGATCGAGCGGATGGTCATATATCTGGCAACAGGTGCAAATATCTCATCATAGTCTATACCTTCCTTTTGGGAGAAACCTCGAGCAACAAAACGAGCCTTATACTTTTCCATGCTTCCATCTGCTGCATGCTTTATCTTGTAAAGCCATTTGGAAGTAACAACAGTCTTATCTTGGGGTCTGGGAACTACTTCCCAAACATCATTCTTTATGATAGACTCATATTCTTTGGTCATAGCATCCTTCCATACTTGATGCTTGACGGAATCTGAGAATGACGAAGGCTCATTTTGTATGATCGTGCTCATGATGGTCAGGTATCCTTGATACCTATTAGGTTTCTTACTTTCACGAAAGGTTCCTCGGGGTGCAGCATGTCCTTCAGCATCATCAAGTAACCCCTTAAGCCATGAAGGCCTCTTCCTAGAATAGGAAGGCTCATATGGAGGAGGATCAATTAGATCCATGGGTTCTTCTACATCAGGCATTGATTCATCATCCTTTTCCTTCGGTTCCCTGGTGTCGACTTCTTGAGAGCTCCTCAAAGTCAGCAGATTGTCCACCTTGCTGAGAGCCATATCTTTGTCAAAGGTGACATCATGACTAGTCACGACTTCCCTTTGACCGGTGGTGAACATTTCTTCAGGATTTTAGGAACCCAATGCTTGATGAGGGCATTGATTTTGTACATATACGGCAGTGATTGTAGTTTCAGCCCATAGAAACTTTGGAAGTCTTTGATCATGTAGCATGGCCCGGACAGCTTCCATTATCATGTGGTTCTTCCTTCCCACCACACCATTCTACTCAGGAGTATGTGGTGTAGTAGTCTCCCTCTTAATGCCAACCTCAGGTATGCCTGAGTAAACCAATTGTAATATATCGGAGGTCTTGCTTTGGCTTGAGGGGAATGGTCCCCTTTTGAGCTTTCCTTTGGCACATCTTGGACATACACCTTCTTTCTCTACTTGGAATTCGGACATCCCTGTTACCATCTGTCTTACATCGGGTAGAGCTTTGTAATGAAGGTGGGTAAACCTCCAATGCCAAAGTTCGGACTGAAGAGATGTGTCATAAGGCATGACACCTAGTAGACTTCCATCGACCTGATATAATGAATCAAAACTAAACCCAAGCGTAAGTAATTCTATCTTTTCGCTAATCAGAGCTTTAAGTATAGGTCTCTAGAGATCTGATAGACCAACATTAGGTTCCATATACGTACCTTGACATCACTGAAGGTTACCTTGTAGCATTTGTCTTCCGTTGCCGAGATGGACACTAGGTTCTTTTTGAGGTTAGGTGCATTTCATACATCCTGGAATTCCTAGCCTTCTTGAATGCTTGTCCTCTTCCTTGATTCCCATCTCTCCTCTTACCTTTGATGTTGAATTTGTCATTCCTTTGATTGCCATCAGAGGGATTTCGAGTTGCACCACTGCATACTGTACCGTGCTTCTCTAATCATGATTATCATCATGCTGCCCATGTCCATGATTTTATCCATCATAATGCTGCTCAAACTAGTGTGCATCATCATCATGCTATCCTATATGTTCATGATCTCATGTTGCCCTTTATGTCCATGATCTCATTTACCATGATGCTCATGACCTCATACATAGTGACTTGCTTTATCGCAAATGAAACATCGTCCTTTTCTTCCACCCTTAAATCCAGCCTTTCTTTTCGATTTAGACCCAGAATTATTTCTTTTCTTAGCATGAGAAGAAAAAGCAGTAGGAGGACCTTTAGGCAAGGGCATTTCCTGCTCTTCTACCCTTGTTTGTTCTTGAATGCATCTAGCCATTAATTCCTCGAAACTAGGAATTACATTATTGTTCAGAAGAGTAGTCCTGAACACATACCATTCAGATGGTAATCCTCCGAGAGTTGTGAGTGCCATTTCTCTGTCAGTAATGGTTTCCCCAATAGATAGGAGATCGTTCTTGATCTCGATGATTCTTAAGAAGTATGCTTGCATACTTTCATCTTTACCCTTCTTGATTTCCCTCAACTTATTTCTAAGAAACAAAACTTGATTTGCATCATTAACTTTAAATAAACTCACCAGTCTGTCGTAGATTTCCTTAGAGGTGTCTAGATCAGAGATGTAGGCCACCAAGCGCTTGTCGATAGAGTCCCGGATGATCTTCTTTGTTTTGACTTCTCCATTTTTCCATTTGTTCCAAGTAGCAGCAGATGCATTTGATAAAGGCTCAACAATATTGCCTCTTACATGGTCCAGCACTCCTTGATCTTCAAGGGTTAGATCGATAGACATCTTCCATCCGTGATAGTCAGCTTTCTCACGGAGCTTGTCTTCGGCAGGAAAGAGTGTTGAGGACCCCATAGTTCTTTTAGGATAGCCTTGCCAATCTTCTCTTCAATGATTGCTCTTGCTCTTGCTTGGGCTTTGTCTTCACCTCATCTCTGATACCATGTTAAGTTATGGTATGTTCTATGCTTATAACAGTTTACTTCTTTTTCTTATTATATTCCACAGATTAGCAATCACATATACATAAAGTAAAGTGCAGATAGAACATTAAACGATCGACAGAAAACAAGCCAAGACAAGAGACACAAGATGTGGCGGCTAGCCAGGGACAAACCCCACAATGTGTGGGGAAACCCTTTTATCAAATCTTCTTTTATCTTCAATAATTCAGCAGAGAGAAATAGTACAATAAATCTGATTCATATCAGCAGTAGCAAACCCTAGATTAGTAGCATCAGCATTAGCGGCTTCATTATCAAACTAGGGCAGACCATATCTCACAAACCGATAGTCGGATTGACTTCATTCCACCACCAAAAGTTTCGGCTTCCAGAGGAGGTTCAGATGAACCTACAACGTAGTTTAGATGAGGAGATATTCTAGGCCACGCAAGTCAATCTTTACTTCTGCAGTTTCCGGCTTCAAACTAGGGCAGTCGATATCTTGCAAACCGTTCGTCGGATTGACTTCATTCCACCACCAAAAGTTGCGGCTTCCAAAGGAGGTTCAGATGAACCTACAGCGAAGTTCCAAAGAGGAGATCTTCTAGGCCACACAAGTCAATCTTTACTTCTACAGTTGCAGCTTCAAATTCAACAGCTTCCGGCTTCACATGTGTGAGAGAGAGAGACCCATTTCAGCGCAGTAGAGAAGAGACTCATATCTGCGCAGTAGAGAGAGAGATATGTGATGATATGAGTGAGTCCAAATGAGGAAAAGTCCTCTTATATTTATACACAACGTTGGTGGGTGAATAGATGCGACTGTTGGGCTTCTGAGCCTACATGAGTTGTAGGTCGGCTTGATAATAATTCCATAATCAAAATAAATTCATATCTCCATGAATACTTATCGGAATTGGATGATCTTTATAACAATCCTACACCTCTCGATGAGAGAAATCTAATAAAAATATTATTAGCCATGAATAAGATGACACACATGAAGTTTTGCCCTGGTTGCCAATTTTAACATTTCTTTTATCTTAATTTTAACAACATGAAAGTACTTAAATAGTTAATTTATGTACAATTTTTAAAACAATAAATACACCTTTCATGAGATGAATACTGTTTGGAATCAGAAAATGACATTTGGATCTGATTGGAAAACAGGAGAGAGGGTTTTGGAAGGATTGAGCTAGGGTTTTCTGCAGAAGCTAAGCGTTGGGCGCCATGGAGAGGTGAGAGGGGGGGAGTTCCACTCCCTCCTACAGTCAAGCAGTCTCCAATCGATTCAAGAAACCTCAGGAGGAAGAAACTGGAATTTTAGGACGAGGAAAATAGGACAACCGAGGTACATAGGAGCAAGAAAATATGCAGGAAGAAGCCAAAAAAGAAAAATGAATAGAAGGAGAAAATTATAATGTAGACACCAAAAATCGAACTGGACTGTGTAAGCCTAGGGCTACTATCATACCCGAAGTGGTGTTAAGTGATCCACCGCTACAAGCGCATAGGGAACACATGGCGACTTATGCAGTCATTTGTAAATTCATGGGGTTATGACATACATAGAAGGCTTTACATGTATGGATAAAGAATCATTGGAAACCTAAGGGGGATATAGATCTACACCTTGGATCAAATGGTTTCTTCACTGTAGTTTTTCCTAACATTGAGGATAAAGACAGGGTGTTTGAAGGAGGGCCCCACTTCTATGCTACTGTAGGCCTCTATATGAGACCTTGGGTAATGAATTTTGTCCTGGAGCATGATACTTTCACTTCAGTCCTGATTTGGGTAAGGCTATACTCCTTACCTCTGGATTATTGGCAGCATGAATCATTAAAAGAAATAGGAAAAAAACTTGGGCATTTTGTTAAAATATCAGAGGCCACCAGGTGGGGAAAGTATACTTCCTTTGCCTGATATGTGTAGAGATGGACCTCTCTAGATCTCTACTAGATGAAGTAATTCTGGAAGTTTTTGATGAAGAATGGGTGCAAGCGGTTGACTATGAGCATGTTCCTTTCAGATGCTGCAAATTCCATGAACATGGGAATCTATTCAGGGATTGCCCCTTAAACAAAATAGAAAGCAGAACCAAAGCTACCTTAGGGAAAGAAACTGGTAGCTTTAACAAAGTGGGAAATAGAGGTAAAGGAGGGAAAAAGTATCAAAACAAAATCACCGAGGAAAATTAGCTAAGTCATAATAGGTACAAGGTACTAGAAGAAGAAGAGGAGCATGATAAAGCTAATCAGACTCTGGAGGATAGCCTTGTGGAGAAAGAAAAGGGAAAGAGTATGGAGGACTCACATGACAACAACCAACAAAAGGAGGATTTTTTGAACACTATGAAACTCGATAGGGACCGAGGGATGACCCCGAGCGAGGTGGGAACAGAGGATCATGAACTACAAGATATTCTTGATAGGGAGCATCTAGATTAGGAAAAGATTCTGGAGTAGGGAACCACCAAAGGAATGGATTCGCTACCACATGAGGAGTTCAATAGCGTGCAACAATTGTTTCTATTGATAACATAGGCAAAAGGTTCGGGAGTCAAAAGAGACCATGATAGTCAGGACAACGAAGGGGTTAAAACTATTAAGGCAACATCGGGACTAGCTCCTAGGAACCCAGGCAAGAAAAGAGGTAGGAGAAAATAGAACGAGCTACTGATAGAGTGTGGAAAACTCATGATTGATTCAAGTAATATGAAAGACCTAACTGGTGACTCATTTACAAACCTTTCTTAATGAAGCTCACAACATGGAATATTAGGGCTCTAGGGAGTAAAAGGAATCAAAGAAATCTTAGCAATAGAATGAAAGAAGAAAAACCAAATATGATTTTCATCCAGGAAAAAAAATGTTTAGTGGAAAAAATAAGAGAAATACACAACAAATGGTTGACTAAATATGAATATCTAGAAGTTAAAGAAGACAAAATAGTAGGAGGAATTCTCACACTTTTGAACCCTCAGAAACTAGGAATCCTTGATGTTGAAGCATCTAGGAACTATTTATCAATGGTGATTCAACCCTTGGGGGACATGGAAGTTTGTTTAATCACAAATATTTATGGTCCTCAGAAGCCTAAAGACAAACTCAGGCTACTTACCTCATTATAGGATCTAAGAGGCAGACATTCGGGCATCCCCTGGATTTTGGGAGGGGACTTTAACATGATCAGGTTCCTGTCAGGAAAAAAAAGGTGGAACCAGATCACTAGGCAAAGACTCCATAGCATTTCAGAATTTTATAAAAAATATGAGGCTAGTAGACACAGAGACAAGAAATGGCATCTTTACCTGGAATAACCAAAGGGGAGGAGAGTCTCAGGTGGCCTCAAAACTAGACAGATTCATTATCTTGGAGGACCTTATTCTATCAGGCCCTGATTTGTTAGCCATGATACTTCCTTTTGGTGGATCGGATCATTGGCCTGTTCAACTTGAAGCGTCCTTTATAGGAACTCCAAAAGACTGACCTTTCAGGTTTGAAAACATTTGGCTCAGCCATCCGAACTTTAAAAGAAATATTGAAAAATGGTGGAAAGAGGATATGGAGGTTCAGAGCACTAAAATGTTCCTCCTACATAAAATATTGAAACATATCAAAATCAAGCTTAAAGAGTGGAATAAACAAGATTTTGGAAACATTTTTGTAGCCAAAAAAGTTGTTGAATGGAAGCTACAAGACAATAATAAGATCCTCATTACATAAGGCTTCAACGAGGAAAAAAAGGAACAAGCTGATAACCATCAACAGGAATGGGAAGAATTATGCAAACAAGAGGAGATATTCTGGAAATAGAAATCAAGAGTACAATGGTTAAAAGAAGGAGAAAGGAACATAAGGTTTTTTCACAAATCCACCATGGATCACAAGTCTCATAACATGCTCTCAAAAATCAAGGATTCTCAAGGAAATAAACTCAGTACCCATAAATAAATAGGAGTTGCACTGGTTCAATGCTGGTTCAACATTTCCAAGGAATAACAGAGGAGCCTCTCTTAGATAAATCACACTACATCAATGATTTCACTAAGCACATTCCTAAGCTTGTGACAAGAGAAGACAATCATAATGTAAATAGGCCTATGAATGAAGCGTTGGTCAATGAAGTCATCAAAGAAATGAAAAATGTGAAGGCACCAGGTCCAGATGGTTTTAATGTTGAATTCTTTAAAGCATGTTGGGGAATAGTCAAGCAGGATATCCTTGATGTGGTGGAGAACTATAGGAAACAATGAACTATTATGAAGGAGCTCAATACCTCTTTCATATCCTTGATTCCAAAATAGGTTAATGTTATGACACTAGAAATATTCAGACCAATAGAATTATGCAATGTGGTGTACAAAATAATTTCCAAAATAATTGCCAACAGGCTTAAACCACTTCTACCAACTCTCGTATTTGAAGAACAAACTAGGTATGTGGAAGGCAGACAAATTCTCAACAACATCATTGAAGCACACAAGGTGGTTCACTCACTTATAAGTAATAGGCAGGTAGGAATGATTATGCAACTTGACCTAGAAAACACTTATGATAAGCTAAATTGGGCCTACATAAGGAAAGTTCTTATAGCATATGGATTTGACCATAACTAGGTAAGATGGGTAATGGCCCTGGTAACTTCCTCTAGTTTCTCAATCCTATTAAATGGTTCACCATCCAAGCCCTTTAATCCTTCGAGAGGTCTCAGACAAGGAGATCATCTTTCTCCCTTCCTTTTTATTCTCATGATGGAAGGGCTTGGCCAAGCTATTAAGTCTACCAAAGAAGAAGGAAAAATCTAGGGTCTCAAACTCACCATGAATGGAAATGCATTGACCCATCAACAATTTGTGGATGATACTATGCTACAGGGTACACCTGTGGTGAGAGAAGCTCTAGCCTACAAACAAATCTTGAAAGACTTTGCAATGGCTGCGGGCATAGAGGTAAGCCTCTCCAAATCAAAGATTTTATTTTTTAATACTAACATTGCTATTCAGAGAAATATATCCAGAATTCTAGGCTTTCAGAGAGATATGCTGCCATCCAAATATTTGGGAGTATTACTAATAGAGAAACCCCTGAGCAAGATGGTCTGGAAGCCTATAATTAATAAGCTATAGGAGAAAGTATGGAAATGGACAAGTAGGTCTTTGAGCTTAGCAGGATGACTCCTGCTCACAAAGGTTGTCCTACAAACTATCCCTATCTTTATGTTTTCATCCCTACCTACTCCTAAAGGAGTCATGCAACTTTGTATAAATATCCGAAGAGATTTTCTTTGGGGTAAAGGGGAAGAGAAAAAAAATCGCCCTTGGTAGCCTGGGAAAAAATCTATAAACCTAAGATGCATGGAGGTTTGGGACTAGATGATCCTGAGGTGCTAAACAAAGTTTTTCGGGAAAAAGTATGGTGGAGATGGCTAAAAGCTTTAGCTTCACCTTGGGCCAAAATATGGAAATAGAAATATGCAAACAATTGGCAAGACAGGGATCGCATTAGAATGTCTGGGATCATCAAAGGCTCCCACATTTGGAGCAAAGCTGGGGAGAACAGAGCCATTATTCAGAAACACAATTTCTGGGAAATTAGAGATGGAAACCTTGCATGGTTTTGAGAGGATATGTGGCAACAGGAACCTAAATTGTCAAGAGAAGAATTTGTAAATCTCAAGAACGATACTGACAACAAAAGGTTACTCAGAGTGAATGAATTTTGGGATCAGGAAAATAGTGATGAAAAATGGAGGATATGGAAGAACCTAGTTTATAGTTATAACTCCCCCTTGAAGGGACAGGTAGAAGCTCTAACAGCCATCCTAGAACAGAGGAAGATTCTAGTATCAGAAGATTCAGACCAGCTGAGATGGGACAATAACAATCAAGGCACCTTTAACCTCAAAGAGGCCAAGTGCGTAGCCCTTGGGCTTAAATTTACAAACCCTGATGGGGTATGGAAGGATCTATGGTAGAATCAAAGCTGGATGAAAATCAAACTATTGATGTGGCTAGTGTAGCATAGAAAAATTCTAACCTAGGAAAACCTTAGGAAAAGAGGGGTATCTGGTCCATCCAAATGCAAGCTATGTGAATTAAAAGAAGAAACTATGGATAACCTTCTCAACCTCTACCCATTCACATCCACATTATGGAATTGGATTGCTTCAATTTCCAGACAAAGAGATAAGGACAAGGGTGGCATTACCAGCACCTTAAAGAAGTGGAGGAAAAATTTCTCTGATAATGAACCAGTCAACAAAGCTTGGGCTTTAGCTCCAAGCTTTCATATCTGGGATGTCTGGAAAGAACGCAACAACATAATATTCAAAAATAGGAAAGGTTCTCCCCAGAGAATCATGACACAGATCTTAAGACAGCTCAATGAGACGATAGGAATCCTCATTAAAACCCCCCTGAGAACAATCCTATAGATACTGATATGCAGATACTACTACATTTGGGTATGTAGGGGCTTATCCCACAAGGAAGAAACAAAAATGAAAATCATATAATTGCTGAAAAGGATTTTTGGCAAACTCCCCCTCAAGGTTTTTTGAAATGAAATATAGATGGGGCCTCAAAAGGAAACCCATGCAGAGCTAGTTATGGAGGAGTGATAAGGGATGAGAAGGGGTGCATAGAAATCATATTTCATAGTAACTTAGTGAAAGCCACAAATAATATGGCTGATCTCATGGCCCCTGAGAAATGCTTAGAAATCCCGAGGGACTCAAATATTCATATCATTATAATTGAAGTTGATTTTGAATTGAATATCAATTCGGTCAAGAAAATTAGCTATGGCTCAGCTTCGTAAAAAGTTTTGAGACATTGGAGGCTTCTGCAAGTCTACCAAAGGATTCATTTCCATCTGCAGAACATGATAACCCTGAGCTTCACTCATGTGCACCGAACAACAAACATATTAGCAGGCATCTTAGCTAATGAAGGAGTACTCTGTGCTAAAAGCAACAATAAATATAAATGGATAGAGACCCCCCAGGGTAGATTGTGGGAAGAGTGTCTTAGATAGGTGAACGTAGGTGAGGAGCTATATCAGAGCAGGGGATAGTAGGTTGCAGACCTCAAGAAACAATTGAATTTTAGTTCACTTGATGTAGTAGATCAGGGATATTATGAAAAGAATGTCTGGTCCTTTTCGCTGTAATTTGAGCCCAGAACTCTTTAAACACAAGGTTCTCGGGTAGGTTTAGTTTAACGGCACAAGTATTCACATGGAGTTGAATTATACAACAAATTACCTTTTTATTGGCTATGTAGGAAGCTTGGTTAAAGTGCGAGAAGATAGGAGAAACATAAACAATCTTAGCAATTTCACGTGGAAAATAGCAAGGTGGTTATCTAGCCAAATAGACCCGAAATCAACTTTACCAGCAACTTTATTAGACTTTGGGTCTGAAAGCAGTGTTAAATGTCAAGCGATTTACACGAATCGGCACAAATCACTTGCATCTAGTGGATATTGGGCAGACAACATGCATGAGGGTTATCAACCCAATCAGACCCAAAGTTTTTACAGAGCAGTCTCTAAAGGCTTATCGGGTCCGGTTTATGAGATAAAGAGTGATCTTGTTAGCATTATGATATTGTTGTTAACCATCGGATCTCTGATGACAGATCGAACAGTTGTGATGTTCAATTCTACTTTGCGGTTCTGACGTCAGGTTTTGTGGGCCCAGAGCCTGGACACTAGACCTTAGGCTCGGTTTCTTAGGCTTTAGGTGGCCCACATCTCTTGTGTACATTTTGTAATATGGTTTTGTTTTTTGTATTTGAATAGAAGGTCCGACTCTTATTTAAGCAAAAAGAGAATATTGTTTGGAATCAGTTCTGATATCACATTCATTTCTAATTGTTGTTGTCTTTAAACTATATTTTTATCCTCGTTAGTTTGTACTAGAGTTCTCCATATAGGTGTACTTTCCACTTGAATTTGGTTCTTTACCTTAGCTACTTCCCAATATTTAATAGCATTTTGTTTCATGGGAACAAGCCTCCCATCCAACACATCATCTCAATTAGATTTGGTTCCATTCAAGCACACCCCTACCCAAAACTTTCTTAGTGTGAAACCTTGAGAAACACCTCACTAGTGTTTGTTCTATTCAATTTTGGTTCTATTGGATGAATTCCTACTAAGTGTGCCATATTTAAAAAATTTATAGGACTAAAATATGGAAACACCTTCTAAGTGGTTTCCTATCAGCATAAAAATTTGGACACCATTCATCTCCAAACATTTTTAAGGCATACATAGTTAGGATGTGGACGTATGAATTTACTAATTCATCCCTTCCCAACATATATGGATAATGAAATGTAAATTTTAAAATAAATTTGAATTTTAGAATGCTAGACTAATGCAATAGCACATATTTAAAAGTATTGTCTACATCCTAAAAAATGATATGGAGAGGGGATTTATCTATGATTAAAGAAACTTTTCTACAAGGATACATGATGTGTAAGAGGTGTGGAACATGTGGTCAACTACTCAATATATTTGAAGACTAATTTGAAGAATGACTAGGCTAAAGTGTTGGTGAAGGTAAGAGCCAAAGGCATAGATCTAAGATAAGGAAGTGTTTAGGAGGGAGGGCAATATGAAATAGGAACAATGTTTTTGTTAGAATGTCGGTGGTGGATATGCAAAATGAGATCTACAAGACAGGGCATGTGGGGTGTGAGATAAACCTTGAAAAATACATAGAATATTGCTAAAATATAGCACACTTGGTGCTAATTGAGAAAATAGAGAAAGAAATGAAAAAAATAAGCAGTAGTTAGATATTATGTTTGGCTTTCACACTAGGAAAGGTTCGAGTGGGGGTGTACTTGAATGGAACCAAATTTAAGGTAGATGATGCTATTGGTTTCTGAGAGTGAATGCTAGGATTCAACACTTTACCACATTAATATGTCAATCCGAGGTCGTTTATTATTGCAAGGGTATCATGCACTGTATATGCAGGGGAAAACTCATAATCCAACAATTGATGAGGAATTCAATTAATTAATTAAGCATGTAATATGAAATAATAAATAAATTGTAAAAACAAATGGAAATGATAGCAATAACTAATCTGTAACAGCAATGGAAATGACATAAATAATTAATATGTAACAGTGAGTCGATTCACAGCATTCACATCAAACCATTACAACGAAAATAAAAAATACATTAATTAAAAGGAAGCTAAGCACACATTACTTCAGCAGCACCTGATTAGGAGAGCGGGCCCAAATCCGTGATCAGGGATGTGGTAGAAAGAATCGAAGGCTAGATAATCAGAATATCAATATTACATTAATAAAAATGAAAATACAAAAGTCTCATGTTACATTCTCAAAGAAAAACCTTCAATATGTTATCTGCTCCCCTACATGTGTTCTCTCTCATTTGTGTCTTTTTAAATATACAAATAGCAAAGGGAAATTTACAACAAGATTTATTACAAAATATCAATAAGCAAGATGAGATCTGAGAGATCTTTCCATCATGATTCAGCTGGAACAAGTCAAATTTGGCCATTGAAATTGGGGCAATTTGGAAAATGGCTACAACAGAAAATCCATGAATATATCCTTCAAAGAACCTTGATTTTCTCCCAATCCAAACTGAATTTCTAAAAATTTCTAATTGGGAAATTGGATTGGTCCTTTCTGAACAAAACCCATGTCTCTGATTTTTATTATTCTTCTTCGTTTGCCTGAACTGTCCAATGCAATAGTGTCCCATTTTATTCCAGCGAAATTCTATGTTGGAATATTTGATTATGCATTGAAGATGAGATTTGCAATCTGCAAGAGAACTTGGAGGCTAAAATCGTGACTGATATTGTAAAGAAATTATCTATAAACCATTATTAGCAATATCACTCATAATAATCATCAATTTATTACAAATAAAGGAGAACAAATATTACTTATCCACAAGAGCATAACTAATTATGAAATGGAATTTTATAATAAATTGTGGTAAATAATGTGATAAAAGAATAGTAGAAATGGATGAAATGGATGTTAAGAATCAATAATAATAATGACAAATTAGGGACCCAACATCTCCCCTAAACTGAACATGATGCATGTTCTCATGCAACCCAATGCCTTTGTATTAACCAAGAAGGGGAAATAGTGGTTGAAAAATATGAATGAATAATTCTCAGTGGTTTTTTCATGACATTCTCCTAAAATTTTAATAAATTAAAACTTATGCTATTTTACCTTAAGTTTTACTTCCATAAAAATGTGGAATGGCATGTATGGATTGATATTTATTGAAGTTAATGTATGCCGAGTTGATGTTGAAAGTGATGTGGAAGGTGGAAGCCATGCAAGCTGAAAGAAAGTAATCAGAAAGTGTAGCAAGATTTCCTTCCCCAAACTCATTAGTTTCCCTGTCATCAAAATTTCTATAACACAACTCATGAGTATCCTCAATCAGTAATTTATCAGGATCACAATTAGAATTAGGCCACTTTATCCTACCCCAAAATAATAGAAGTTTTTTTAAGCTAGGATTAAATAGAGATTGATTGGGTAAAGCAACTATCTTTGGTTAAAAATATGAAACTTGTCGAATAAAGGAATGATAGATTTGATGATACAAAATGTCAAATATCAAATATCCTAAAAGTTTCATCCCTGACATGTAAAGTTAACCCAATGATAGATATAAACCATAACCACCATTATCTAAGAATTGATTAAATATTACCCCATGAACCATGAGTTCTAGAAAATGTTATATATGCAATAGTGGGATTTATTAGCAGTTAGTTTTGAGAAAACAAGGCAACCAAGTAGATCATAGTATTAAATTAACTTCTATACCATAGGCATGGCCACTCCTACTAGTAGGCATCCATAGCCTCGACAGGGATGCATTTTTAACCAATTGAGATGTCAGTGTCCCATATATTAGAGGTAAGTACATAGTTACAAAAGAATTTGGATTTACTTAAATGTCTACTGAAGATCATTGTTCTAGCTTGGTAACCAGTTAATAACAGTGCCATTCATGGGAGCTAACAAAGGCGAACAAGTTGGCTCGTGATGAGACCTATTGTCCTTCAGTTTTATGACTAAAGGCCATTACCTTGGCTTGGTGACCAGTAGTGGTAATGTCACTCTATTAGGACCTATGATCATGGTAGGTCGACCCGTGATGAGACCTCCTATCCTCTAGTTGACTATTTATGTTTAAAATTCAACTATGGTTATTGTTAATCAACAAAATATTACTTAATAGATGGGGTGGCAGGCCAGCTTCTTAAGAGTTAGGGATGGCGTAAAACGTTTTGTAGTAACTATTTTCAACTTGGGTAATTTTGCTTCTCAAAAACTAATAACCTTCAAATGACTATTGATAAAGATATTTTTATTTGTTAAGATTAGGGTTGAGGAATAGTTCATTAGATAGTGATGGAAAGATTTAAGCACAATTTTGTGGTCATCATCATAAATTTTACAAGATTAGGGACTCAAAAAATTAGGAAAGTTGAAAGTTGGCATGATGAAATCATCTTTGCATAATTATTCCTTAAATATAAGATTATGTTTATAGATAAACAAAGATAAATTGGCTACGCAATCATTATGTTAAAGAGGACCTAGACACTTAAAATTATTTCCCATTCACCAAGTTAATATCGTTGTGCATGATTCAAGTTCCAATGTGCGTGGATAAGTGGGGGTTAAAAATTGTTATGGATTATAGTAGTAATAATTGTGAGTTGTATGAGTTGATGCGAGATTTTAATAACAGTGATGACATGACATCATTATGACACATTTTCTATTAAATGCAACACCTCCCCGTCTCCCCCAAACTGAGGTATGACCATCCTCGGTCATGGTTGGCTATGGAGTAAGTGGAATGTGAATCAAATACATGGAGTCGATCGAGGACATACCTGGCAACTTACCTTGGCAGAGTATCAACATCGTTGGAGTAACAACACCAGGTTCTTAGAAAAATTTTCTCCATGGCGTAGTAGCATTGGAGGAGTAACAACAGCGAAGGAGTAACAACATCGGATACTTCGAAAAAAAATAAAAATTCACCATGGAGTAGCAGCACTGGAGGAGTAATAGCATCGGAGGAGTAACAATCCAAGGAGTAACAGAATCTGACACTTTGAAAATTTTCAGGAGTAACAGAAGCAGTGGAGTAATAACACCCAAGGAGTAACAACATCTGATACTTAAAAATTTTTGGGAGTAACAACATCGGTGGAGTAACAACACCCAAGGAGTAGCAGCATCCAAGGAGTAACAACATCCAATACTTTCAAAATTTATGGGAGTAACAACATCCAACACTTGGAAAACTTTCGAGAGTAACAACAGCAGAAGAGTAACAACAACGAAGGAGTAACAACTTTCGACGCTTAGAAAATTTTCAGGAGTACTAATAGCAGCGGAGTAACAACTCCCTAGGAATAACAACATCTGACACTTAGAAAATTTTCAGGAGTAATAGCATCGATGGAGTAACAACATCCGTCGCTTAGAAAATTTTCGGGAGTAACAGAAGCGGCTGAGTAACAACACCCCAGGAGTAACAGCATCTGACACTTATAAAATTTTCAGGAGTAACAGCAGTCGCGGAGTAACAACATCTGACACTTAGAAAATTTTCAGGAGTAACAGCAGTGGCAGAGTAACAACACCTAATGGATCTGACGAAACAATATACTAATAAGACTCGGGAACAAATGGATAAATGTGGAGCAACATCATGAAACTTGAGAACTTCCTTTTATTTTGATGAAGGAAAAAAAATTGTGACTTTGAACACTTGAAAAATAAAAACATAAGAGGAATCAAAAAAGAAACAACAATTTTATTGAAAAACAATAAATAAATAAATTACTTAATTTGCAACGACTATGATTTTGACTGCAACAATGCTGTTTCCTAAGGGAATATAAATATGTTTCCAGAAATAGCAATCTATCAATGGTAAATAAATGGAAAAATGTTTTGGCGTAAATGACTTGGATCTTCAAATGGAAATCAATTCTCCATTTCTCATGTTGTGAATCCATTAGGTAATGAAAAAGTCTTCATGTTGTTGGTGAACAATAACGGGAATAATTTGTAACAAACTCTTATGATCAATTTCCATGGCACATCAAAAGAATAAAAAGCATATGATATTGGATTTCTTAATAGATGCTTCGATGAAAATCTATTATTTCATTATCATTTCCATCAAGAATCACTCGTTCAAAAACATCGACCTCCTTTATTTTCCTTGCACTCGAAAAAAATGAGCATCCACCTGTAATAAAACATGTAATCGTGGAAGAAGAGAGGTGATCAGCCTCTCTAAATCCAATAAATATGAAAAAAAACAAGTAGTTACTCTATAAAACAAATAACAAAACAGAGTTAATTTATTACCTGCGGGATAGCGGTGGCCAACCATATTCACTAGCAGTAGTTTAATCATAACTTCTCTGTTTTTCGTCTGATTTGAGTGATTCCAAAGAAAAATGAAAGTGAATTAATAGGAATATCTCCAATTGAAACAGGTTATAAAAATTCCATGATATGATATGTCAAATTTACTTAGAACAACCTGCATAACAGAGTCATTTTCAATTTCGCAACTTAGACCAATAGTTGATATTTTAAGCATAACATTTTTGTTCGATGACAAATCAAACCAATTAAAAATGGATATTAAAGTAGATTCATGTAAATATATCTAATAGAAACAACTTTTGAAATCATGAAGAATTGATGGGTCAAATTTGGCAAGGAACAGTTGGAAAAATAGAGTTTTAAAAGGTGTTGATTTACGATAAACAGTCAGTATTTTGGTCATAACTTTCTCATTTAATATTCAAATAAAGTGATTCAAATTACATTGTAAACTATATTAAAAGGGTGATATACCATAGAAACAGGTATCCAAAATCTATTCATTTAGGCCTCCCAAAACTGATTGTCCCAACGTTGTTCCTGAGCTACATACTAGGCATACTATCAATGTTTTGGTCATAAATTTTTCGTTTCAAATCCAAATTGAGTGTTTCAAATTGGATTATAAAATATAAATAAATAGATACTTAAGATAGAAATATGTTTCAAAAATAGTTCCATTTGGTGCCTCAAAACATCACTGTACCGATTGTGTTTTCAGTGGTTTTATCAAGCCCACACGTCATAAGATATGATAATCAAGTAATTCTTTTGAAATGATGATGAGTGTTTGTAGAAATATGATTTTCAATATAATACATCTACATACACAATTAAATTCAAATATTTACCACTCATATTGATATACTCAACAAGTTGCAGTAAACACAACTCTTTCTACATATAAATAAATTTATTTATCTATGTACTTATTTATTCTACTTTCTACACTAACCTACTCTGCCATGAAAAATAAATTATACATATGTAGAAGAGCACTTCCAATGGAGCCATTTTCGAAATAAGGCCTCAAGTGTGTACATACCCGAATTTGAAAAATGCAGTGCAATAAATACTAGGGTATGCGAGACCAACTTCCCTGTTAAGGATGGTGCCAAGAATTGTTGAAGTAGGGAGTGACATTGCAAGAAAACAATAGAGTGAAACCAATCTTCAATATAGTTTTGATTCCCCATATTTTTCATATCAAGAATTTATTTGACTAAGTTCCAAATTATGTTGATGCTTCCTTCCTTGACTTCCACCTGTGAGTTTTGAGGTCCTTCCTCTGTCCATTTTATTTGGATCTATGTTCATGCAATTAAAACATTTAAAATTCACACATCTCAAGGACTGGAGCAGGGTGAAAAACTCCTTCCCCACCCAGGATGAGAGAGTGGGTCTTCCAAAATCAAAACAAACGAAACTACAGGAAAATTCTAAGCTAAGGACCTCAATAAGGGTGAGAAAACTCTTTCCCTCCCTAGGACGAGAGAGTGGGTCTTTCAAAATCAAAACAAATAAAACTGTAAGAGAATTCTAAGCTCAGGACCTGGAGCAGGGTGAGAAAACTCTTTCCCTTTCCAAGACGAGAGAGTGGGTCTTTCAAAATCAAAACAAACAAAACTACATGAAAATTCTAAGCTGGGGACCTAAAGCAGAGTGAGAAAACTCTTTTCCTCCCTAGGATGAGAGAGTGGGTCTTTCGAAATCAAAACAAACAAAACTACAGGAAAATTCTAAGCTCGGGACCTAGAGTAGGGTGAGAAAACTCTTTCCATTCCAAGGATGAGAGATCAACTCCAAGAACAATGCTTTTTATGTTTTTGCAACTTGATAGTCTCCCCGAAAACGACACCAAAATGTTGGTGTCCAAGTGTGAATGCTATGATTCAACCCTTTACCACATTAATATGTCAATTCGGGGTCGTTTATTATTTCAAGGGTATCATGCACTATATATGCAAGGGCAAATTCATAAGCCAAGAATTGATTAGGAATTCAATTAATTAATTAAACATGCAATCTAAAATAATAAATAAATTGTATCAGCAAATGGAAATGATAGCAATAACTAATCTGTAACAACAATGGAAATGACATAAATAATTAATCTGTAACAGCAAGCCGATTCACAGCGCTCACATCAAACCATTACAGCGAAAATAAGAAATACATTAATTAAAAAGAAACTAAGCACACATTACTTCATTAGCACTTGATCAAGAGAGCGGGCCCAACTCCTTGATGAAGGATGTGGTAGAAAGAATCAAAGGCTAGATAATCACGCTATCAATATTTCATTAATAAAAATGAAAATATAGAAGTCTCATGTTACATTCTCAAAGAAAAACCTTCAATATCTGATCTGCTCCCCTACATGCGTTCTCTCTAATTTGTGTCTTTTTAAATATACAAACAACAAAGGGAAATTTAAAACAATATTGATTACAAAATAACATTAAGCAAGATGAGATCTGAGAGATCTTTCCATCATGATTCAGCCAAAACAAGTCGAATTTGGTCATTGCAATTGGGGCAATTTGGAAAATGGCCACAACAGAAAATCTCTGAATATATCCTTTGCAGAACCTTTCTTTTCTCCCAATCCAAACCGAATTTCTAAAAAATGCTAATTGGGAAACTAATTTGGTCTGTTCAAAACAAATCCCATGTCTCGGATATTTACAATTCTTCTTGGTTTGCCTGAAATGTCCAATGTAAAACTATCACATTTTGTTCCAACGAAATTGTGAGTTGGAATATTTGACTATGCATTGAAGATGAGATTTGCAATCTTCAAGAGAACTTGGAGGCTAAAATCATGAGTGATGTTATAAGAAAACTATCTTTAAACCATTATTAGCAATATCACTCATAATAATCATCAATTTATGAAAAATAAATGAGAACAAATATTACTTATCCACAAGAACATAATTAATTATGAAATGGAATTAAATAAGTGATAATAATAATGATAAATTAGGGACCCAATAGATGTGTTGGGTGGGATAATTCCATCCAACAAACACAATGCAATTGGATGTTGTGAAGGATTTAAACTAAAGTATAGAATTCAAATGGAAAAAAGACCTAGATGAAAACCTCTACTATGAAATATGAGGAGAAAAATATAGTTTATAATTAAAGACATCAACAATAACAAATTAATGTGATATAGAAATAATTTCCAAACTTTATTCATCTCATGAAAGGCATCTCTTTTTTTTTACAAAATTTTCCACAAATTAACTATTGAACTTCTTGCATTTGGTTCAAAGGATAAAAGCAATAATAAACTATGATCCCTTGGATTTCATATATAGGCAGTTTCATGACAATTCAAAGGTCAAAATATGCAAGTAATTACACATGAATTAAGTTAACAATTTTGTTAGTATATATTTTTAAAAATTAATGTTATGACCTTGCTATTTTTGCATGGTAATCAACTACATGAATTACAAGGAAAATGCCTAACTAACATGTCTTTAAAAACCCAAGCCAAACACCTTCAATAATGCAACATGTCAAAGTACTCAGTTCACCATAGGTGATATTTCATCATCATCAAAAACATGCTAATTGAACCTAGAAATATAGCACTTAAATGGCATATAAACAAACACTTCATTTCATAGAACATGTGCCATTATATATATACACACATACATCAACTATCTTCTATACCACTTTATACAAACTATAAGAGTCAAAGTGTGCAATTAAAAAAACATTACATAGAATCAATTCAATTGATGATAAAGAAAAATAATGCATCCGTGAATGATATCACCGTGAATGTCTCACAAAATGATGGATATTCACTAGCAAGTGGAGTAGGTGACTTCACAACTTGCTTATAAGAAACATTTACTATTGCATTCATTGAATTTCCATTATGGCATAATGGTTGATGGATTACATGGAGGATATGTGGAGAAACCAGTAGTGAAGGAATAATGGTAGTGAGGCTTCTAGATGGTCTATGGATGCAACCTATGTGTGTTGATGGGATGGAAAAGGTGGTGGAGAAAAGTGACTATAAACACCGATGTGTTCTAGAAATAATAGAAGTTCCCCAATGGGGTAAGCTAGATACCGAAAATTGGGGCAACGTGATGATATTGATGAAAAACTAAGGGGGGAATAATGGATGGTGGTTGATGATATGTAGGTGACATAATGGAAAAATGGGAAAATGATGGAACCTATGTACACAATTATAATATTTTAATAAGTTAACCAAAATAATTTTAAGAAAAAAACATTAAAACAAAATGTAACTTGACATGTGAGACCGAGGAAGGGATGATATGCCCATCCTAGGTGGGTATGGATCCTCTCCTAGTGCCATCGAAATCTATAAATACATTAAATGAACATTACAATTACACCAAAACTAAAAGAATGTATACTATGGATTGAAAAAATGTGATTTTTTTTGCAAGGAGGGATGATTTTAGTTCACCATAAGTGAGTACATGGTATACCGAATGAACATGCAATATCCATTGCATCATCAATGGAATAAACTAGCACTGATATGTTTGTCAAGGTGGGGGGGGGGGGGGGGGGGGGGGTTTGGGAGGGTTCTATTAGGGTGTAACAACTAGAAACAAAATATAATTGGATATATAAATAAAACACATAATAAAATTTAACTATATATGAAATAAAAAAATGTAAAATTGTGAAGATAATATCCTCCTCCATACAATTTTATTTCCCACTACCCTTTATCAATTCATAGCAATTTGTTTTGTAGTTAGTGCACTTATGAGGCTCACCTAAGTCTCCATGTTGTCTCTCTTAGTCAAATTATGCTATAGAGGTAGATTGTCTAACCCCTCACTCAACATAACCTATTGGTGGCTCTTGGAATGATGATGTTGCAAATGTTCGATGTTGTACTAGAGTGTGAGTCAGTATGGCTATTATCCTCTAGTTTTCAATAATAATATTGTTGGCATTATGTTTCAGGTGTTGTCCTTGATGGCAAACCCTTTCAGGTGATAAATCAAGAAGGACGCAGGAAATATGTTCAGCAAGTGCGTCCCCGCAGGTATACCATACAGAACCCGCGTCCAGGGACGCCGGCCAGCCGTTCAGGAGGTGCGTCCGCCCAGTGCACACATTTCAAGGCAGAGAAAAGCACGTGGGGGTTTCTTTGCGTGGTATCTAGCCGACGGTTTTGTGTTTCTATGGTGTCGGCTTGTGGTATTGTTCCATGTTTTGGGGAGAAGCTTGCCTATATAAAGCAAAGGAGTTCATTTGGATTAAGCATCATCTTGGTTGAATATCTTTTGGTGAGATCTAGTCCAGATCTATGAGGGCGAATCTTCTAATGGACTGTGATCTCTATGGCGCATGATCAGATCTGTGGATCTGAGTGTTTGGGTTGGTTCTGAAGTCCTCATATCTTTTATATCTGAAGGGACGCAGGTTCAGTGAAGGGCAAGTGCGCCGGGACGCAGTACAGTAAAAGCTCAGGTGCGTCTCTGAGGCAAAGGACGCGGCGCGACTGTGTTATTGAGTGCGTCTCTGAAGCAAAAGACGCGGCGCGATAGTGTTTCGGGGTGCGCCGGTCGCAGCAAAGCATAGAGGAACGGTGCGTCTGCACGCAGAACAGCGGAGGGTAGACTGCGTCCAGTCGCAGGCCACAGAAAGAAAATATGCGTCCCTGTCTTAAGATGATCTGTTGACTGTATATTTCTGTTCATAAGGTGTTCTGGGTTATTTCTGTAATTACTGATCTGATATCTGTAGTGGACTGTATCTGTTATATACTTGTTGATCATTTGATTCTTCATGAAAAAAAGTAGGGGGTTGTAGCTCCCTTCCAGGAGAAACTGGAAAACGAGAGAGAGTTGTAGCTCTCTGCAGGTTGCAGCCTGCGTGCTGGTAAAGGACTGCACCAGTACAAAATCATTGTAAAAGAATTTCTTGAAAGAAGATAGAGACATATTGCAGCAGGTGGTTTTCTCCCGCATTGGGTTTCCACCTTACATCTTGTGTTCTTTGGTGTGACTGTCTATTTTCTTTATTCAAGCTCATTATTTTATGGTACTGATATGCAAGAATAATTCAAAAGATCAAATAAGGAAGATTTGGTAAATTGCTTAATAATACTGATTCACCCCCCCCTCTCAGTATTATTTCCAACAATTGGTATCAGAGCAGGTCCTTCAGAAAATCTTGATCGCTTGAAGGTAGATCGTTCATCATGAGCAACTACGAGAGAGAAGCATCAATCAGGCCACCAGTTTTTGATGGGACAAACTTCAATTATTGGAAGGTAAGAGTTACTGCATATCTTCAATCTCTTGGTACTGAAGTTTGGGACATTATAGAAACAGGCTATGCTTTTCCTTCAGCTACTCCTACAGATCCAGCTGAGAAAAAGAAGTATGAAACAAATGCAAAAGCAGTCAGTACTCTATTAGGAAGTATATCCCAAACAGAATTCATGAAGGTAATGCACTTCAAATCAGCAAAAGAAATATGGGACAAAATGATCACAAGCTATGAAGGAGATGAACAGGTAAAACAAGCTAAACTTCAAACTCTCAGGATTCAATATGAGACTCTCAAGATGTATAATGATGAAAGTGTGGCTAATTATTTTCTTCGGGTAGATGAGATTGTTAATTGTATGAAAAATTTGGGTGAAGAAGTAAAGGAGTCCATAGTAGTTCAAAAGATTCTAAGATCATTATCCCCCAAGTTTGAATCCAAAATAGCTGCAATATGTCTCTATCTCCTTCATGATGGATTTCTGGTTACAGATCTGGAGATGCATGAGCATAGGGGGAGCATACCCTTTGCTCTTGATGTCAAAGGGGGAGAATGAAGCTGAAGATTATGTGGTTGCCATCAAGTCCAAAGGGGGAGATTGTTGGCATTATGTTTCAGGTGTTGTCCTTGATGGCAAACCCTTTCAGGTGATAAATCAAGAAGGACGCAGGAAATATGTTCAGCAAGTGCGTCCCCGCAGGTATACCATACAGAACCCGCGTCCAGGGACGCCGGCCAGCCGTTCAGGAGGTGCGTCCGCCCAGTGCACACATTTCAAGGCAGAGAAAAGCACGTGGGGGTTTCTTTGCGTGGTATCTAGCCGACGGTTTTGTGTTTCTATGGTGTCGGCTCGTGGTATTGTTCCATGTTTTGGGGAGAAGCTTGCCTATATAAAGCAAAGGAGTTCATTTGGATTAAGCATCATCTTGGTTGAATATCTTTTGGTGAGATCTAGTCCAGATCTATGAGGGCGAATCTTCTAATGGACTGTGATCTCTATGGCGCATGATCAGATCTGTGGATCTGAGTGTTTGGGTTTGTTCTGAAGTCCTCATATCTTTTATATCTGAAGGGACGCAGGTTCAGTGAAGGGCAAGTGCGCCGGGACGCAGTACAGTAAAAGCTCAGGTGCGTCTCTGAGGCAAAGGACGCGGCGCGACTGTGTTATTGAGTGCGTCTCTGAAGCAAAAGACGCGGCGCGATAGTGTTTCGGGGTGCGCCGGTCGCAGCAAAGCATAGAGGAACGGTGCGTCTGCACGCATAACAGCGGAGGGTAGACTGCGTCCAGTCGCAGGCCACAGAAAGAAAATATGCGTCCCTGTCTTAAGATGATCTGTTGACTGTATATTTCTGTTCATAAGGTGTTCTGGGTTATTTCTGTAATTACTGATCTGATATCTGTAGTGGACTGTATCTGTTATATACTTGTTGATCATTTGATTCTTCATGAAAAAAAGTAGGGGGTTGTAGCTCCCTTCCAGGAGAAACTGGAAAACGAGAGAGAGTTGTAGCTCTCTGCAGGTTGCAGCCTGCGTGCTGGTAAAGGACTGCACCAGTACAAAATCATTGTAAAAGAATTTCTTGAAAGAAGATAGAGACATATTGCAGCAGGTGGTTTTCTCCCGCATTGGGTTTCCACCTTACATCTTGTGTTCTTTGGTGTGACTGTCTATTTTCTTTATTCAAGCTCATTATTTTATGGTACTGATATGCAAGAATAATTCAAAAGATCAAATAAGGAAGATTTCGTAAATTGCTTAATAATACTGATTCACCCCCCCCTCTCAGTATTATTTCCAACAAATATCCATTACTAGAGGATTTTGAGAAAAGGGGCTACACCTTTATCTAGGCAGACAAGGACCTAGTGTTGGGTTGTGCCCAAGATTTAATATATCTTGTGTAGACCCATGATGCATTGCCAAAAATTCTCCCATGTCAAAACTGTTGACATGGAGTCATAACCTTAAAAAATCACATAACTTCCTCAAGAAATATAGATATACATCTCTATTATTACAAGGACGCTTATCAAATACCATGAACCACTTATATTTCCATTGGTCTCAAAATTATTAGTAGGTTCACGAGTTCATGCACATGCATTTTCTGTTGACAAGTAAAGGTTGGTTGTTTTTTGGGTTAATGGAAAATGACAAAAAATATTGTTTGGTATTACTGAGGTCTCCAATATCATATTTCTTTATATAATTTATATTTTGTTCATACATCCTACCCCTATAATCAGAAATATTGGTTAATTATACCTGGAAATTTGTAATGGATGATGCAATTAAATTTAATGATCTTGAAAGAGATAATTATGAGGGATCTATAGTGTTTGGGATCTTGTATCAATACCCTCAAAGTAGCCACGGATGCATCAATTTCATCATTAGGATTATCATATTCTTGGTTGGGGTTTGCTTGTTTTAAATTGTGGTTTGGTTATGGTGGGTTTGATTTCTCACTAGATTCCATGGTGTTGCATGTAATTTTGTCTCATCTAAACTAATGGCCCTAAACACGAATCTATCATCATCAATTTACACCTTGAAACTATTGCCCACAGAGCTGAAATTATTCTCTCTTTAGAGGTTATAAGACTCTTGGATTACGTTGGTTAGAAACCCTATTATAAGACCTCATCGCACTTACAATCTTGAAAAGTTGTGATGGCGCAGGCTACACACATGAAACTCTCGTTGGTCAACACAGATTTGTTTTACATAAAGTTGGATGAACAACTAGAAATGGGGAAAAATAAGAATCAATTTCGAAGTTTCTCTCTCTAGAAGCTTTGGGAGTGGTTTTAACTATTTACTATTGGATCGAATCTCGAAGACCTACTATTGAGGTTTGATCTCTTATCTCCTAGAACTTACCTCTCTCTCATGTGGATATGAGCCCTAGATTGGTAAATCTAAAACCACCTCATTTACCTTATAAATCTAGCATCTTCCATAGAGTCTGTGTTAGATTTTGGAGACTCATGTTTCTCATTTGTGTTTAGAGGTACATAATCAGTACATGTGCCTTAGGTGTGATTAAAGGCTTACCTTTGTGGTAAAGGAAGGACAATATAGCTATGAGAGATTCACAAAGTCAAGACCTGCAAGGGTTGTGATATTTTCTTGTCCTTATTAATATGAAAGTGCATTGATTCTCCTAAACATTATATCATGTTCATGGATATGTAGAACATGAACCCTTGAATTCTTGTTTAGAGATGCTTGTATAAGGTATTTTCTATACTTGGTTCTCTTTCTTATTTTGGATGATTTGCAGGTTCCACTTATAGAAATTATAGCTGGAGCTAGAGCTAACAAATAAGGAGAAGGAGGACGCTTCCATTGGATTCCAGGTAGGTTTTCTTCCCATATTTCAAACAGCTCTAAGGAAAGAATTTCAGTTTTGTCTTCGTTCTTTATAGGGTAATCCATTAGGGCTAGGGAAATTTCTTTTGTTTGTAGAATGAATTTATCGACGAAACAATTTTGTGGATAAATTACTTCTGCAGATAGATGCAATCTCCCTATACCTAGTGGCTTAGCCTAGAAACAACCGAGAAAAAAACTGCAATGATTTCATTATAGATTTTTGAAATATGGGAAGAAAACCTACTTGGAATCCAATGCAAGTGTCAAGCTAGGAGTAACTCCATGAATGAATTTGTTATATTGCATTAAGAGAAAGCTTGGATAGACATACAAAGAGAGGGAGACTATTGGGTTTCATATCCCAATGTCTCTTCATCTTCTAGCTTCTTTTATTTTTCTATTTACTATATTTACATAGATTTTCCTAATCCTAAATATTAGGTGTCAAAATTCCACCCTTTAATCTAAACGAATGTTGGTGAGTCCAAGAATCATTTTAAATCTTTCAAAATTTTCCTTTCCAAGCGATTTGGTTAATATTCTTACAATGTGCTCTTTTGTGGTGTTATGTTCCTATACTAGTAGGTGTCATAATTTATGATTGACTTAGTTTATCTCTATAATATGTACATACCTTTTCTTTCTGCAAATGTTTTCCATATTCAAAAATTCAAAAAAAACAAAAAATGTAAAGAGGGTATATCCTAAAAGGAAATCAAAGTATAAAAAGAGTAAAAAAGAAAAGGTCAAAAAAAAATTGAAAAATGAACCCCATGGAAAAGAATACCATGAAAGTGTGCAATTCCAAATGCCACTACTATTTACTTTGATAAAAAATAAAAGGTTGTGTGCAGCCTATCACTTATGCCACAATCCATGAATGGTCAAATACTGTAAACTTGGCTATTTCATGTCTTCAAATTTAATGTTGATAGATAGAGAATGAAATTTGACCAAACAAGGTAATCTTGGCAGATAATTAGATTAGGTAGAATGAATAAAAGGTGCTCAACTATTTAATCTGAGCCCTTGGATGTAATAAGGTTAGATAAGGGTTTTCCAGTTTAAGTGCACCCTAATAAAGAATAGAAAAAATGGTAGGATGTGTTATAGACATATTTGGGCACTGTAACCCCAATCATATATGTCCATAAAACAAGGGCTTATAAGTCCCTAAATGTGTTGTTTCATACCCTAAAGGAGCAAGGTCAGTTGATTACATCATCTCCCAGAAGTTTTCCATGAAAAGCCACTCAGAACTGGTAAAAACGGGACCATACAGACTGCCCAGTGCAAAGGGTGCGATGCATCTCACCTGCCACATGAAAAAAGTGTGATGCATACTGGAAAGCCCTTCTGTAGGGTGCGATGAGTGAGAACAGACAAATGGCACAAGCAGTTTGCTAGGTGGAGACCCTGAGAATCTTCTAGAAGCTACTCATTTGACACTTGCCTCCCTGAATTCGCCCAAGGATGAGTAAGAGATCATGAAATCTCCAAGTGGAACCAAGAACTATCAGTGAGATGACACTAATAAAAATCCCAGAAGCTGACTCACCCCCCTACAAATATCTATAAATGGATGCCTCATCCTAGAGATCTAAAATAAAGTTAAGTGCATTTTAATGGAATTTGATTGCTTGTTTCTTTGTGTTAAGATATTTGCAAATTTCCTTGTTGACAGTCTAACACCAATGTAAGTTCATCCATATGGCACCAATAGGATGTTCATCAAACTGAGTCAAACATGGTCAACCCTTGACCCAATACAACTCCTAAAAACACTGATAATTGCTTGTTGCACTCGCTATAACTACTTTATGAGATATGGCGTCAACATTCAATCCTTTTCCTTTACATAGTTACCAATCCATGACTTCGAGGTGCACCTCCACCATTGTCATGCTTTCAAGTCAATACCTTTACTGCTAGCTATGGTTTATGGTCTAGCCCAACAGCAAGTCTGGTCTTTGATCTTCAGTCAAAAAATAATATCAATGTAGTAGTATAATTCGTACAAGGACTTGACTCAATTTGAGTGTACTAATTTGAACTTTGGTCTAGGACAGATTTCATTAATATAATATGGCTATAGGTTACCAACCTTATAAAAAATCCTCAGGAATAATTTCAATCACAATGTTCTCATCATCATGTTTTGACTGAAATACTATGCTAATCCTTTAAGTCTCGATATGTTGTTAGGGTTTCTTCCCATCAGCAGATTGGGGTCTCTCATTGATGTGGCTTAGGACCTCAATCATGACTGTGAAGCCTTCCTTTATAGTAGTATATACTTCCTCTAGCCAGCATAGTGGAGCCCTCCTTAACTGCTAGTTAGACCCTCTTTTGATAGTGTATAGGTCCTCCTCATAAGACAACTGTAGAGACTTTTCCCTTCAACGAAGCTGGGCTTCAAAATTGCGGCTAAGACATGCTAGGTCTCCTTACCTGAACAACACCTAAAACACATCCTTTAGGACTTTGTGTTGAGTTTCATTCTTATTGTGCATTAGGGGTTCATTTAGGCTCCCTTTGATTGTGTCTTAGCTATGAATAGAATAACACATCTAGGGATCTTTTCGAGCTTCCCTTGATAGTGTATGGAAGCCTCCTTACTGTGATGAAGAACCTTCTTTTGGGACAGTGAAGGAGCCTCTCTTCACTGTGATTTAATCCCTTTAGGAAAACATATAAGGCTTACAGATAGGTCATGTTTTACAGTAGCTAGGGCTCCTCCAAGGCTGTGGCTATGGATCTTCCTTTAAGATTGCATTTAGGGCAGCATAAGCCCTCCCGTGATAGTGGATTAGTGCACAACTGAATAAGAACTTCAACTCCTAGTTTTGGATTGTGGTTAGCGCATCATATCTCTATTAGGACAATGTATACGATACTTCTTGACTATGGCCAGACTATCTAATTTCCTCTTGTGTCTAGGGCTTCATCATCTAGATCTCTCTTGCCACCAAAACCCAAAACAATTGGAGATAGATCAAGAGTGAAGTGTGTGTACAAAATGACTTGAAAACCTCTTCTATTTATAATAAAACGTTCAGGATAGATGGGGTAATTTGGTTGCTAGCCGACCTTGATGAATTGTCTCATAACACAAATAAATTCATATCTCCATGAATACACGTTGGAATCAGACTGTCCTATTGTGCCAAAGCTGCACTATGGCATGATTGTCCCGTTGTGCCACTGCTGCACTATGGCATGGTTGTCCCATTGTGCCACTGCTACACTATGTCATGGCTATACCATTGTGCCATTGCTATACAATGTCATGGCTGTCCCGTTATGCTTTTACATACCATAACAACACCATGAATTTTCTGCACTAAATAGTAGTTGTCCCATGTTGTACCATTGTACCATTGCTGTCCCATTGTGCATTATATTCCATTGACCATTATTTTCCCATTCTTGTACCATATGCTACACCATACTACACCAAGTTTCCATTGATGTCTAATTGATGTATCATTGTAGCACCATGTAACATTATTGTCCCACTGTAGCACCATACATCTTACTATCCATATTGCTGCACCATACATCTTGCTATCCATACTGCTGCACCATTGATGCACCATATATCTTGCTGTCCATACTGCTGCACCATTGTTGCACCATAAATCCTGCTGTGATATACTATGTTGTCTATAATGTTACACCATTCATCATAAGACTTGGATCTATCATTCATGATTGTGATTCAATCCAAACAATAGATAGAGCATCCTTATTTAGAACAACGTTAAGGATAGTTGAAGGTGTGGCTTCTTTATCTCAGTGTTTATGTGTGAGAGCATTCCTTCCATAAAAACAATGGTATTCCTTTCTAAACTAGGGAGAACTCGATCCACTGATCCATATGTCTGATTGTACTATCTCTGCCATCAATGCCTTGCACTACTCTTTTCTGTTGAGCTCTTCTCTGCTCTGCTTTTCTCTGCTTTGCTGAACCATAAAGAAGAAGAATTGATTGAGAATGTCTCATGCTATTATCTACTGAGTTGAAGTCAATTTCATCTTAAGAGAGTGTGTCGTATCACTCTTATTGACCTAAAGTAAGTTTTATTGATCCCAGATCAATATCACAAGAGATTGTATAAAACCACTCATACTGATCCCAGAATAGTTGGAGGTCATCCTAGCATATGGAGTACGATAGATGCAATGATGCATCCATCGATAGTACTACTATGGTCCTTAACCCCATTTCCCTACTCATTGATCAGATAAGAGGTACTTCTCATGAGTCCCAGACTACATGGGCAGGATGCCTCAACAAGAGAACTAATCATCTTGTCCCACAGGAGAATTAATAATCCTGGCTCACAAGAGAATGAATCATCCTATCCTAAAGTTGCCTCGGGGTATCACAGGGGAAGGTTGAGCTATTCACCCTGTACACATCGCACCATTAAGGGAGGGTGAGTTGCCCTATGGTCATGTGTTGCTCCATTACGGGATTGCATGAGACATTCTGCCCGAAGATATCTCAGAAGATTATTGGCACCAATCCAGTGAGGCTCAACCAAATATGAGCTCATCATGCTAACGACAAAACATATATATGTACAGAAGTTCACCAAGAACATCAATGTAAATGAGTTTATGAAACTCAAAGGAAGTTCCCAAATATGGTCTGACATCATCACCATATAACTTTGAAAGTTAAGATCCTTGAGGTAGTCATCGGCTTGTAGTTTACCATTCCACATTTGGGGTCCAACTCCCTCTTAGTTCTGCAAGTGAGATGGTTTGCACCTATCAGAAATAGGTTGTTCTTAGAAGGTGTCGATATGAGAGGTCTATCATCCACAATCTTCAAAAACTAGTTTTGATCGGCTTCACTCTTAGTGAATCTCAGCTTCATCTAACAACAATCAATCCTCTCATATCAAACCCGAGGTGATTTGCATCATTATAGATGGCTTTCTTCCACCTACATACATGAGATTCCTAATGAATCTCAAACCCCTTGGGTTGTTCCAAGCATTTGAACCTGCTACATGAGGGGAATGGTCCCTTTGTAATATTTTCCTTCGGTGCATCTCAGACATGTACCTTCATGCTCATTTTGAATTCAGGTATCCTAGTCACCATCTGACTCACATCGGGCAGGGCCCCACAATAAGTAGACGTCTGGTGCTATAGATGAGATGTGTTAACTGACATGGTCCCCAATGGACCATCCTACATCTTGGTACAAATTTCCAACCCTAAACCCATTATTAAAAGCATCTTTGAAAATTCTATTTTCAAACACGTACCTTTCCATCGATGAATGCCACCCTGAAACCTTTGAATACCATTGCTAAAATGGACACTAGGTTCTTCGTGTGATCAGATACATAAAAGAGACTCTGTAAATGAATCGAGTTCCCCTCTTTCAATTGACAGGTGATTTTTCCCACACCCTTTCTCAGATAGGTGGCATTGGCTCCAAGTATAATCCCACGATTGTTTCTTACCAAATTAGAGAGAGAACACTTCTATCCGATGAAGTGCCTTGAAGAAATATAATCAATAATCCAAATTCCCACAAAATCTAAAGGAGAGGGCCAATACATGATAACACTTCTTCATCTTAGTAGAAACAACATTTAATTATTCATATCTGGGGTTCCTTCCTTTCCTTGAAGAGTCAGTCATTTCCTTGATGACCTGCATTATCTGTCATTCCTTCGATCATTGAAGATATCATTGGAATGATTGTTATCTTCATCAATAGATGTGTCCCTACCATTTGGACACTCCTTCACATAATGGCCGAACTTACTCTAAGCAAGGCATCTACCTTTCCTTTCACCCTAAGATCCGGACTTCCCATTGAAGTGATCTGTAGGTAGGCCATCAAAAGCTTCCGCTGTGCCATTCTGATGATATACTCTGCTTTGACTTTACCCTTGGTGAATTTGAAGAGGGATGAGGAATCCATTGGTTCTTTTGTCCTTTCCCAACTGTCTTCAGTGATTACTATTTCACACTTTCTTGAGATTTTTCTTCACTTCAACTCTGATACCATGTTAAGTTTAGGTATGTTCTATGCTTAAAAAAATTTATTTCAATTTTCATAGTTAACTCAATATATTTTTGAGATTAGCAATCACATCAGCATTAAAGTAAACTGCAGATAGAACATAAACATAAATTGCAGAAGACAAGGCAAGACAAGAGGACACAAGATATGGCACTAGCCAGGGACAAACCCCAATGTGGGTAAACCCTTGATCAATTCTTCTAATATGTTCTTCAATAGTTCAGCAGAGAGAGAGAGAGAGAGAGTACATTTACAACAGAGTTCAACACTTTGACTTATCTAGATAAGAGCATAGATCATCTCTAACAAGATGATATATGAGATTAGAAGATATGCTACTTCAACTGATGCTCCAAGGTGACTCCTTCACCAATCATTGTGCTGCATCTCGTCATCATGCTACACCATGCTGCACATTCTTGCTGTCCCATTGTGCCATTGCTACACAATGTCATGGCTGTCTCGTTGTGCCACTGCTGCACTTATGCCATGAATGTTCGGTTGTGCCATTGCTACACCATGTCATGGCTATCCCATTGTGCCACTACTGCACAATATCATGGCTATCCTACTATGTTTTGCCATACCATAACAACACCATGAATTTGTTGCACTAAATACTAGTTGTCCCATGTTGTACCATTGTACCATTGTTGTCCCATTGTGCACTATATGTCATTGATCATTGTTGTCACATTGTTGTACCATATGCTACACCATACTGCACCAAGTTTCCTTTGTTGTCCCATTGTTGTATCATTGCAGCACCATGTAGCATTGTTGTCCCACTGCAGCACCATACATCTTGTTTTCCATACTACTGCACCATTTCTGCACCATACATCTTGTTGTCCATATTTCTACACCATTGTTGCACCATACATCTTGTTGTCATATACTATGTTGTATATAATGTTACAACATTCATCTTAAGACTTGGATCTATAATTCATGACTATGTTTCAATCCAAACAGTAGATAGAGCATCCTTATTTAGAACAACGTTAAGGATAGCTGAAGGTGTCACTTCTTTATCTCAGCGTTTACTTGTGAGAGCATTCCTTCCATTACAACAATGGTATTCCTTTCATGAATGCATATAGGATAAGGCCCTTTCCGTTGATGACAACAAGGGAATTCTATGTGTAGAGCACTTCTTCTAGGACAACGTTTAGGTGCCATCTCCATTACGCAGTGTAGCAACTAGGTTTAGAGCATCTCTTCTCCTCAGACCTGCGGATAGGGTTTCTGCCTTCATTTCCATGGCTGAGTATTACTGCTTCTTCATAGGGCAGCATTTAGGGCTTCTCCGTAGGGAAACTTTTACGGCTTCTCCATAGGGAAACATTTAGGGCTTCTCCATAGGGTAGCATTAGGGCTTCCTTCACCATGCTAGATCTCCCTTTCCTCCTGCATCTAGGGCTTTACTTTGCTCTGTTGAGCTCTACTAAGTTCTGCTCTGCTCTGCTAAACCATGAAGAATAAGAATTGATCGAGAATGTCTCATACCATTCTCTACTAACCCGAAGTCAATTTCATCTAAAGGGAGATTGTCATATCATTCTTACTAACCTGAAGTCAATTTTATTGATCCCATATCAATATCACAAGAGAGTGTCTCAAACCACTCATACTAATCCCAGATCAGTTTCATTGATCTGAGATCAATGGAGGTCATCCTAGAATAGGGAGTACGGTAGATACAAGGAAGCTTCCATCAATAGTACTACTATGGTCCCTAACTTCATTTCCCTACTCATTGATCACATGAGAGGTACTTACCATGAGTCCCAGAATGCATGGGTAAGATTCCTTGATAGGAGAACTAATCATCCAGTCCATAGGAGAATGAATCATCCTATCCCATAGTTTCCACGGGAGAACTAATCATCCTGCTTCACAATTGCCATGGGAGAAATAATCATCCTATTCCACAGTTTCCATGGGATAACTAATCATCTCGGCCCACAGGAGAACTTATCATCCTGTTCCACAGTTGCCATGGGGTATCACAAGGGAAGGTTGAACCTGTCACCCTATACATAGTGCACTACCAGGTGAGGGTGAATCACCCTGTGGTCGCATGTTCCTCCAAGAAGTACCCTACACCCCCTAGAGCTCCCAGAGCTCAATGTGTGCATCATACATGACCCTCATAAGAGTGTCTCTAAACAACACCAAGTCGTTCTCAGAAAGTCAAGAATTTGACCTTTCCGTGGGGCTTTGACAAAATGTGTGTTTCCTGTACATCAATCTCAGTGCAACGGAGCCTCCTCACTCATCAACTTACCATAAGGTAGTATTTAATGTCTATCTCCTAGAGCAATCATTGAGCACAGGATTCCTCAAAAATCAAATCCCCCCCGGTTATCACAGAGGATCACAGTGGTATTCATCATATGTAAAAACAGCTCACTGAAGAGCTTCCACAACTAGGCAACTTCCTATGAGATCATACTCATAGATATGTATTTAGTTTCAGTAGTGCTTATATCAACCGACTTCTTCTTCCTGCTCATCCATGATATCAAAGCATAACCCAAAGAGAACCAGCACTGAGAAGTGCTTTAGTGATCCTCCACACTACCTACCCAGTCAACATCATCACCATATAACTTCTGAAAGTTAAGATCCTCGAGGTAGTCATCGACTTGTAGTTTACCATTCCACATCTAAAATCCAACTCCCTCTTACTTTTGCAAGTGTGAGGGTCTACACCTGTTTGAAATAGGTCATCCTCAGAAGGTGCTGGTATGAGAGGCCTATCATCCACAACCTTCAAACAATGGTTTGGATCAGCTTCACTCTTAGTGAATCTCAGCTTCATCTGACAGCTATCAATCCTATCATACTAAACCCAAGGAGTTTTGCTTCAAGCCATATAGGGCTTTCTTCCACCTACATACATAAGATTCTTGATCATGAATCTCAAACCCATCTGGCTGTTCGAAACCTGTGGACCTGCAACATGAGGGGAATGGTCCCCTTGTAAGATTTTCCTTCGGTACATCTCAAACATGTACGTTCATGCTCTTTTTGAATTCAGGAATCCATGTCACCATCTGACTCACAGACCTATGGTGTTATGTGTCAATGGACATGGTCCCCAGTGGACTTCCTACAACTTGATACAACCCTAAACTCAAAAACATCTTTGGAAATTCTATTTTCAAACACGTACTTTTCCATAGATGAGTGCCACCCTGTAACCTATGACTTCCATTACCGAAATGGACACCAAGTCCTTCTTGTGATCAAGTACATAAAATATATTCTTTAAATGAATCGAGTTACCATCATTCAATTGAGGGGTAACATTCCCCACACCCTTTCCAGGATAGGTGGCATCGGCTCCAATTATAATCCCACAATTGTTTCCATCTATACCAAATTAGAGAGTGCACCCTTCTATCCAATGGACTGCCTTGGAGCACTACAATCAATAAGCCCGATTCCCAAAGAATTTGAACGAGAGGGCCAATACAAAATAATGCTTCTTTATCTTATCAAAAACAACATTTGATTCTTCATACCTGGGGTTCCTTGCTTTCTTTGAAGAGTCAGCCATTTCCTTGATGACTTGCATTTTGTGTGGAGTTTTTGATTTGTTGATCTTATATGTCTACCCATAATATTACATGTGTCCATAATTAATTAAACTAAGTGATTTCTTGTTGTGGTTGCACATTCTCTAAGCATGCTCCTATTTGGATCATAGGAAAATCAAGGTTATGGTCTTAAATACCAACATGATTGAGACAATAACAAGATGGCGTGTCATTTTCATCTTTAAAGGTTTTAGTTAGGTTGTTTATTTCTCCATTTATCTTGGCTTATGATTTTTTTTTTACCAAGAACCAATAATTTATGTCTAACAATAGACCTTAAGCATCAGAAGGGACACACCTCTTTATCACACCTAGAGATACAATGTTTTACGTGTCTTTGCAAATTTTTAAATAACCGTAAGGTGGACAAAATTGTATAATTTTACGAGCCCTTAGTGTGGGGGATGAGAGGCTTCTTCACATGCTATCTCATGGCTTGGCTTCCATCACTAGTCATATTGAGGATCTTCCATTGCAAACTCCAAACCCATAAGCGGCATCAAATTTTGAATGGGTGGGCATCAACTAAAACAGTGCCAAATATTGAGTTTGTGATCACCAATCGTAGTGGGAGACTCCCTTTTTAAATCCAAAATTCAACAAGTGTTGAATCCACTATATTTTGAGCTTGGATTTCACCAGAGGTTGAAAATATATATTTTCCCTTCTACCTTAAATATAAGTCAGTTAAGCAATGCGGCACATTAGTGAGTAATGTCGAAAGCATAGTTAAATCAAGGTGAGTGGAGGGTTGCACATTCTCTTTTAATCTTGATGCATTACCAGGAATTTGAACTATCTTAGAGGGTTGAAATGTTACAGATGGAGTATAACCCTTGACTACTTCAGAGTCTAGAATTTATGACATATGGAGAACCACCTGCAAATGAGCTCAACCATTAAAGGAATAAAATAAGCTATAAGCCCATAAGCCCTTTCAAAGTTTGTCTGCTTGACAAATCTTTTAAAGTTCCTTAAGGCCATACTTGATTTCAGAGAGAACAATGAATTATTCTTTTGGTGCTTACTATTAATGCAAATATTCATCGGTCTACTGAAGATATATATGCTAAGCTTAATTGTACTAAGAGAAGGATCTGCAAAGAATAGAGCTTGGCTTCAAATGGTCCTTCTTACACTTGATCCTTGCTCTTATTCAATTAGTTGTCATCAAAAGTTCATCAAAAAGATACAAAGTACAAAATATCATGAATCAAGCTTCGTAGATGTGAATCAGGCTTGTTCACAATGTCGCTTGTGAGCAAGACTACTGCATAACACTATCTCGGTCAAACAAGTTGTGACTAATCTATCATCACTGGTTCAGGTTTTTAACTATATATATTTGACAATTATGCAAACTTGTCTATAGATAATTACAAGAGTGGTGAGATTATGGACAATGCTAACTAATCAGAAACTAAACCTAACAGTGATGACACCTTCAACAAGGTCTCTGAGCTGCCATACCATTGTGATAACTGATTCACTAAGATGCCAATGTGCTGAAGTACAAATATCAATACTTTAATTTGGGATTACAATGATGCCACCATCCTGAATAGAAAGTTGGACCAAAATATACAGTGACAAAAATATTCAGAAGAAACTAGACAGTGGATATGGAGAATCCATACATCAAATAATGTCAAATGTGTTGGCATTATGACACAGGCTTGGCAATATGTCACAGGTATTTTCCTTGATGGCAAATCACTTGGAAAATCATTTCGAATAAAATAAAAGAAGGTATACGCAGGTTCCCGTTGACCAAGCCGCGTATACACATGGTGTCTTCGATCAAAAGGTGCATATGCGTATGCACGCACTTTCATGCAAGGAAAAGCGCATACAGTTTGGAAAACTTGGTTTTTGGTCCTTAGTATTTGGACCTATGGTTTTGGACCATGGTATCTCGTCTAAAGTGATGAACCCAGGTATTTGGACCCAAGTATTGGTTCTAAGTGGTTTTGGACCATGCTATTGAGTAAGGCCTAAGACTATAAAAGGGGAAGGAGATGATTAGTAAAGACACTAAAGAATTGAATATCTTATGAAGAGCAAGATCTAGAATATTGGTCATTGGGTTATGGTGCATAGCTGGATCTAAATCAAGGAGGAACCTGAGCGCTAGAAGAAGGATAAGTTTTATTGATGGGTCAAGATCTTAAGGCTTGAAGAGAAGTACCTTTGTGTGATTTTGATCTGTTATATTTGGCGCATGACTTGATCTATAAATCTGATGATCTGGGTATAACTGATATTTGAATAATTGAAAAGAGTAAATTATCTTTTATAGATCTATATGCAGGTTCAGCATAGCAAAGACGCGTATACACGTTGTATCAGTAATTCAAAATAGCGTATATGTAGGTTTGCCTTAATATATCAGCGTATGTACATAGGTTCTACATGTTGAAGTAGTGTACGTCTCATAAAATATTTTTTAGCTACTTCTGTTTATTGCTGCAGTGTTCTAGGTTCAGGATTGGTTTCTGGTTACTGTTACTGTATTCTGGTTACATCATTCAGAGAAGTGATTGTTTGATTCAGTTTTGGTTGGTGCAAAGGAGATTGATTGATGTAGATATATTTGATGTTTGATAAATGTTATTGATGGATCCAGTTTGAAAATTCATGAAACGTGGTCCCTGGAAGAAAAGAGAAGGTTGTAGCCTTCCGTAGGTCAGCACCTACGTACTAGTACATCAGCTAGTACAAGAGCTAAGAGGGTTGTAGCTCCCCTCTAGGAGAAGCTGGAGAGCGAGAGAAGGTTGTAGCCTTCTATAGGTAGAAGCCTGTGTACTGGTATAAGACTGCACCAGTACAAAAATATTGTAAAAATAAGTTTCTTATTAAAAGAAGATAGAGACAAATTGCAGCAGGTGGTTTTCACCCACATTGGGTTTCCACCTTATATCTTGTGTTCATCTATGTGATTGCCTATACTGTTTACTACACTTGATTACTGTTTTATGGTTCTGATACACAGATTAAGATCAACTAACTAAATTAGAAGGCTGCAAGATATACACAGTTTTCTCTAAACAGAGTTGCATATATATGCAGGTTTAATTAACGGAAGTAACATACATCAATTTGTTTATGAGAATGAAAAAATGTTAAATTGCTAATACTGATTCACCCCCCCTCTCAGTATTATTTCCAACGATTGGTATTAGAGTAGGTCCTTCAGAAGAAGCTCGATCGCTTGAAGGAAGATCTATCATCATGAGCAACTACGAAAAAGAGGCATCCATCAGGCCACCAATCTTTGTTGGGAGAAACTTCATCTATTGGAAGGTAAGAACCACAACCTATCTTCAATCTCTTGGTACAGAAGTTTGGGATATCGTGGAAGGAGGATAAACATTTCCATCAGCAACTCCTACAGATACGGCTGGTAAAAAGCAGTATGAAACAAATGCAAACAATGTCAATACTCTATTGGGGAGTCTATCTCAATCAAATTTTGTTAAGGTTATGCAGCTCAAAACCGCCAAAGAAATATGGGAAAATATCATTCTAAGCTATGAAGGAGACGATTAGGTAAAATGTGAAAAACTACAATCTCTCAGAATTCAATATGAAAATATCAGAATGCACAATGATTAAAGTGTGGCTAATTATTTCTTACATATAGATGAGATTGTTAATCGCATGGAAAACTTGGGTGAAGAGATAAAAGAAGTTACTTTGGTTGAAAAGGTTCTAAGATCTTTGTCTTCTATGTTTGAATCAAAAGTTTATGCCTTAGAAGAAAAGCAGAATCTTCAGAGTATTACCATGTCACAGCTGCAAGGAATCCTAACTTCTTTCGAAATGAGAAAATGAGGTCCATCAGACATGAGAGAAGCCACATTCAAAGCTTCAGGAAAAGGAGAATACAATGAGTCAGGACATACGTCAGAAGGAGAGGAAGAATCAAACTTTGTCAAGAACCTTCAACGAGCTTCTGGAAGATTCAGAGGTAAGCTACCTTTCAAATGCTTTTCTTGTGGAAGAGTCGGTCACTATGCAGCCAAATGTCCTCATAAAGATAAGCTTGATAAAGTTAAGGAACCAGTTAAATGGAACAGAAAAAAAGAAAAAAAAAACATAAGTAAGAAGAGTTTTTATACACACGAAGACAATGATGCACATTCAAATAGTGATGAAGATGAACATGGTAATGATTATATGCTTTTGATGGCTTTTGAAGATGATGATTTCTTGGATGTTATAGATGAAAATGATCTCTATGAAGAAATTTCTAAATTGAAAATTTGTTTAGAAGAAAAGAGTATGATCATGGATACTCTGACATTCCAACTTGCTGAAAGGGAAAAACACAAGAAAAGTTGGAATGTGAAATTGTGGGACTTAGAAAATATATTGAGAAAACAAAAGCTCTTAACTTTAGATTTGCTAAAGGATATAAAACTTTAGATGAGATTATCAAAGTGCAACAATATCCTCTAATAAAGATAGGTCTTGGATATACTGAAGAAGCATCTCAAGCACAGAAGCCATCCACCTCCAAAATTTATCTTGATGTATCAAGGAGAAGTGAACAAGTTGACAATCATCAACAAAGGCTTAAAGTGGATCACCAGGTAAATCAGGGTCAATCTACTTCAAGGATGAACAGAAGCTACAGCCAACTGCAGGTAAATCATTCTCAGTTTTCCTCAAGAATGAATTTCAATGGAAACTACGATCACCTGGTCAGTATATTTGATAATCACAGGAATTTCTTTAATGGCCAATGTTTTTCATGTCATAACTTCAGACACAAAGCTGCTCAATGTGTTGCCTACAAGACCGTCATGACTAGAGAAGCACAAAATCAAAGGAGTGTGATTGGGATCATGAAGAGGACCTACAATAACTTTTCTACTCTTGAAAATGAAATGGAATGCTCTATTTGTAACGACTTCGGTCATGAAGATTCTGAATGTAGGAGTAAGTTTCGGCAAACATCTCAGAGGGAGCAAGCTTCATTGGATCCCAAAATATGGAGAAAGAAAGAACTGCAAACAGAAAGATGTGGTATAGCCTTATATGTGGAAGGACAGGAAAATTAGTGATACATCGATAGTGGATGCTCGAAACATATGACAGGTGATAAAGAAAAACTTCAGTCATATAGTGCCTTAGAAAAGGAAAGGAAGGTCTCATTTGGAAATGACACCCTTGCACTCATAAAAGGTAAAGGCTTTGTTCTTTTAAAAGAAAAGGTAAAAGCTGGAAATGTTATATATGTTGATGGCTTAAAGCATAATCTATTAAGTGTTAGTCAAATGTGTGATCAAGGAAATGAGTTAGTATTTCGATCAAATGGATGTATTGTTCATGAGCTTGATACAGGAGAAACAGTGATCAAAGACATATAACTCCAAATAATTTATACATACTCAAGGGAGGACAACAACAATTCTATCTGAGAAAAAATGATGAACACTTGCTATGGCATAGAAGGTTGGGGCATCTAAGCTTCCCTCAGATAAGGAAAGCATGCAAATATCAGGTTGTTCTTGATCTTCCTGACATCAAAATTCCAGACAATATATTATGCAAATCATGTCAATTTGGTAAGAAAACCAGAACACATTTCCCTAAGAAGGAAGGATTAGCTAGTAAGCCACTTGAACTTGTCCATATTGACTTATGTGGTCCATCAAGGAAAAGGTCACCTCATGAAGAAGAATACTTTATATTGTTCATTGATGACTTTTCCAAGATGTGTTGGATAGGAATTCTGAAGCATAAAGATGAAGCTTTCGAAAAGTACAAAATGTTCAAAGCCTTGGTTGAAAATGAATCAAATCGCAAAATCAAATGCCTCGGGTCTGATCTAGGAGGGGAATTTACCTCGGATGATTTTTTCGACTTTTGTGAAGAACATGGAATAAGAAGGGAATTCTCTACTACAAGGATTCCTCAACAAAATGGAGTGGTATAAAGGATGAACAGAATAGTTCGACAAATGGCTCGTGCTATAATTGATGAGTCTGGAACTCGTGCAACCTTCTGGGGTGAAGCTTAATTTGCTGCCATTACTATTCTCAACAAAACAAACATCCAGGTATACAACACTCAAACTCCTCATGAACTTTGGTATGGTCAGACTCCCACGGTAAAATAATTCAAAGTATTTGGAAGCAAATGTTACATCAAAAGGACTGATGAAAATCTTGGCAAGTTTGAACCTACAACAGATGAAGGCATTCTCCTCAGTTACTCTTCTTGAAGTAAAGGATATAAGTGTTACAATAAAAGACGAAAAAATTGTTGAAAGTATTGATGTGGTGGTTGATGAAGCAGGCGACAACCCAAAGCAGATAAAAACCAAAGATTTTGAAGAGGAATATCCTTCAACATCAAATTAGACTAATGATGAAGAAGAAATTTATGAGGCACTAGAAGAACAGATAAGAGTAGAAGAAAAGACTCCATCCAGTTATGTCCAGAAGAACCATCGAGAGACTCAAATTTTGGGGCAGAAAGAGGCATTTGTACAAACAAGAATAACTATTTTAGGAGCTTCAACCTATCTAGCATTGCTCTCCTCCGTCGAACCACAAAATATAAGTGAAGCATGCAAAGACAATTGCTGGGTCAAGGCTATGAATGAAGAACTTGAGCAGATTGAAAAGAATAACACTTGGGAATTGGTTCCTAGACCTAATGATAAGAATGTCATAGGGACCAAATGGATATTCAAGAACAAGCTGAATGAGAATGTAGATGCTATTAGAAACCAGGCCAGACTTGTTTGTAAAGGTTATGCTCAACAAGAAGGTATGGACTTTGAAGAAACTTTTGCACCTGTTGCTAGACTAGAAGCCATAAGAATGTTCCTTTCTCTTTCTAGCTTTCAGAAGTTCAAAGTATATCAAATGGATGTGAAATCTACCTTTCTAAATGGAGACTTAGAAGAAGAAGTGTATATTGAGCAACCAGATGCATGCATCCTTGGAAATGACCCAAAACTTGTATGCAGACTCAGAAAGTCTCTCTATGGTATTAAACAGGCTCTAAGGGCTTAGTATTATCGTCTAGACAAATACCTCCATCAACAAGGTTTTTTCAAAAGGATCAATAGATAGCAATCTATATATAAAAATTGACAACAATAAATTGCTAATACTTGTTGTGTATGTTGATGATATCATCTTTGGTAGCAATGAAGAAGCCATGAGTCAAAACTTTTCTTTGGTAATGCAGAAAGAATTTGAAATGTCCCTGCTTGGTGAACTCGCATATTTTCTTGGTTTACACGTCCAACAAAACAAAGATGGTATCTTTATATCACAAACCAAGTACCTCAAGCAGATCTTGAAGAAATATGGCATCGAAGATTCGAAACCAGTATGTACCCCTATGGTAATAGGATGCAGCCTCAGTGAAAATGACGAATCAGCAGCAGTACATCAACCAACTTATAGATCCATGATTGGTAGTCTTCTCTATCTAACAGGTACTCATTTATACATCATGCATGCAGTGGGAGTAGTTGGAAGATTTCAGGAAAATCCAAAGGAAGCACACCTTTACGCAGTTAAAAGGATTTTCAAATATCTTCAAGGAACACAAAACTATGGCTTATGGTATCCTAGAGACACAGCTCTCACACTTCATGCATATACTGATGCAGATTGGGAAGGAAGAGTGGATGATCGAAAAAGCACTAGTGGTGGTGCATTCTTTATGGGTTCTAGATTAGTATCTTGGTTCAACAAGAAAGAAAGTTCAATTACATTATCTACAGCTGAAGCAGAATATGTGGCTACTGCATCTTGCTACACACAACTCTGGATGATGCAAACATTGCAAGACATTCAAATCACTTGTACTCCACCTATTTCCATTTTATGTGATAATACAAGTGCAATCCGTATTTCAAAGAATCTAGTCATGCATTCAGAGACCAAGCACATACCTATCAAATATCATTTTCTCTGGGAACAAGTGATTGAACAAAAGGTCAAATTGGAGTATGTTCCCTCCAAGGAATAGGTTGCTGATATATTCACCAATCCACTGCCCAGGGAGACATTTGAATACCTTAGACAGAAGCTGGGAGTAGTTGATGCATCATCTTGCTGTTGACACTTATCTATTTCATAGAAAAGTGGGTGTGCATGATTTTCATGAAGAGCATCCACGTACATATGCTTGTTTCTATGGATACAGTCACGTATATGTTGGTCTGAAGGAAATCAGTGGGCTAGACTCAGGATGAAAAGAGTCTAATATGGTTCTGATAGAGACCATCTAGCACAAGTTCAAGGGGAGCATATAATTCTAATAATGCATTGTTGGTGTTATCTTAGAAGATCTTGGTACAATCTCACAATTGTTTTTGATTCAGGTGGAACAGGTGCAGAGGGATATCATGATTGCTAGTCTAGATGATGATTGGCAAATGCTGCTGATGATAGTTGTTGATGACTATCATAGTCTTATCTTAGATATTTCGTCTCTATGTCAATATATATATATATATATATATATATCTATATATATATATATATATATATATATATATATATATATATATATATATATATATTATTATTATCAAGGTCATGTAACGACCTATTTTGTTTCCCCACTATGCCTGGGATGGATGATGTAAGGTTCTTGTGTTATCATGTATAAAATTTTGGTATATCCCCACTTGGTTGGGAGATGGATGTATGTATGAGTATTTGGTGATAGGAAGGTCATTTATGATGTATAGAGTCATTTTCTTCTTAGAACATCTCTTTACAGACCTTTCCTACAGTCAGGGGGAGCATGGACAACACAACAAAGCAGAGATTTCAACATGTACTCAGGAGGAGCATAACCCTTTGCCCTTGATGACAAAGGGGGAGAGTGACTTGGGGTTGCCATCAAGTCTAAAGGGGGAGATGTTTGGCATTATGAAACATGCTTGGCACTATGGCACAGGTATTGTTCTTGATGGCAACTCACTCGGAAAATCATTCAGATGACAGTTCAGACTCACAAGCTCTCATAATAAAAGAAAAGAAGGTATATGCAGGTTCCCATTGACCAAGCCACGTATACATGCGGTATCTCCGATCAAAAGGTATGTATGTGTATGCACACACTTTCATGCAAGGAAAAGTGCGTACAGTTTGGAAAACTTGGTTTTTGGTCCTTGGTATTTGGACCTAAGGTTTTGGACCATGGTATCTCGTCCGAAGTGATGAACCTGGGTATTTGGACCCAAGTGTTGGTTCTAAGTGGTTTTCAACCATGGTATTGAGTAAGGCCTACGAATATAAAAGGGGAAGGAGATCATTAGGCAAACACACTAAAGAATTGAATACCTTATGAAGAGCAAGATCTAGAATTCTGGTCATTGGGTTATGGTGCATAGTTGGATCGGAATCAAGGAGGAACCTGAGCGCTAGAAGAAGGATAAGTTCTATTGATGGGTCAAGATCTTAAGGCTTGAAGAGAAGTATCTTTGTGTGATTTTGATCAGTTATATTTGGCGCATGACTTGATCTATAAATCTGATGATCTGGGTATAACTGATGTTTGAATAATTGAAAAGGGTAAATTATCTTTTATAGATCTGTATGCAAGTTCAGCATAGCAAAGACACGTATACACGTTGGATCAGTAATTCAAAACATCATATATGTAGGTTTGCCTTAATATATCAGCGTATGTACATAGGTTCTACATGTTGAAGTAGTGTACATCTCATAAAATATGTTTTAGCTACTTCTGTTTATTGCTGCAGTGTTCTAGGTTCAAGATTGGTTTCTGGTTACTGTTACTGTATTCTAGTTACAACATTCAGAGAAGTGATTGTTTGATTCAGTTTTAGTTGGTGCAAAAGAGATTGATTGATGCAGATATATTTGATGTTTGATAAATGATATTGATGGATCCAGTCTGAAAATTCATGAAACGTGGTCCCTGGAAGAAAAGAGAAGGTTGTAGCCTTCTATAGGTCAGCACCTACATACTAGTACATCAGCTAGTACAAGAGCTAAGAGGGTTGTATCTCCCTTCCAGGAGAAGCTGGAGAATGAGAGAAGGTTGTAGCCTTCTGTAGGTAGAATCCTACGTACTGGTATAAGACTGCACCAGTACAGAATTATTGTAAAAATAAATTTCTTATTAAAAGAAGATAGAGACAAATTGTAGCATGTGGTTTTCACCCACATTGGGTTTCCACCTTATATCTTGTGTTCGTGTGTGTGATTTCCTGTAGTGTTTGCTACACTTGATTACTGTTTTATGGTTCTAATACATAGATTAAGATCAGCTAACTAAATTAGAAGTCTGCAAGATATACGCGGTTTTCTCTAAACACAGTTGCGTATATACCTAGGTTTAATTAACAGAAGTAGCGTATATCAATTTGTTTATGAAAATGAAAAATTGTTAAATTGTTAATACTGATTCACCCCCACCCCCCCTCAGTATTATTTCCAAAAAAATGCAAGGATGACAAATCATAGTACTGAAATCACTATTGTAAAGTAGAGAATACCCAATTGCATGGTATACATTGCAATTATAGATCCTAGGGGTAAGCGAAATAAGTAGTAGATGGTAGTCTGGTCCATAGAGCTTTAGTCTATCATCTGTAATGAGAATGATTCCAATGAATCTCTTCGAACTCGAAGGAATATCCAATGTGATTTTTGTTGATCTAGAATACCAATAATACCCACAAAAAATGGTTTATCATTGAAAAATTGAACACACAGTGAAGGGAATTAGAAAGATGTAACCTGATTGTTTTATAGTGGTCCACTATGAGTAATGTCTTAGAGTATGTTTATGATATATAATGCCCAAACATTGATACACACACACAACACAACACTTCATAACAATGTTTGTATCACCGTCAAACCCTAAACCCATAAGTTGTGTGGTCAAAGCAACTAGATTTTGTCTATGACTATGTTGAGAAAATGTCCTCTTACTAGTTCAAGATCATTTTGACCTATATCATCGATCATTCCAGAGTGCACCTTTTCCAAGCCCCAAAATTTTCCCTTAGCATTGAATTCATGTGGATTTTTTACAGGTTTGTTGCATACATTTCCTTTTAAAAATCTACTGCATGAATGATTGCCCACATGTTCATGGAGAAGAGAACATATTTGCATTTGATGTGATCCAGAGAGAAATTTTTTATTTGGTCAAGCCTGTATTCTTCATCAGTGATTTTCTTGACATCGTTTTCATTCTCAGCACTGTAGTTGTATATGTCATTGAGGGTTTCATTACACGTTTAATCAATCTTCTGGGGTTGTCCAACTTTGTTATTATCAACAATAGAGCTATCTATAGGTGGAAATGGATTTGTATGACTTAAAGCTTCAATAATTGTGTGTTTATAACATACCCTTCATTTTTCTACCAAGGAATATCCATCACATATGTCAATAACTTTGTCTTCCAGATGAGTATTAATAGTAAAAGGATGAGACTTCTGTATCCCATCTGGCTTGAGGAATAAAATTAGATTGTAGGCATAAAAAATAGTAGGACTGTTGGATTCCATGATATAGGATATTTTAGGATTAAACTATAAAATTAATTGTTTCTTCACTCATATAATCATAATGGTCACATTATTGCTTTGCTCGCTTTGAAAAAGTATATTGACCTCAAACTCTAGGAAACCATGATTACTTCCCTTTATTTCTTACACGATCATGATCAACATCAAAGTGAAACATGGGGGTTACATTACTCCTACTCAAGCTCACAATGAAATGTTGAGGTGCCAAGTGTTTTACCATGAAAGTCTACAGCTCCCTTACTTTCAGTTTCTGTGAAAATAGGATTAGTTTATTGAACTGTATTTTTGTGACTTCAAAAGTGTATTCAGGATTTAAATTATTAGAAAGAAAGCATGATCTTCATCATACTTTTCATATGGTTGATCTTTTGGGGTAGAAACATGGTTTCTACCTTCCTAGAACTGCATATGGGTTGTATCAATGGTGGAAATATTCAAAAAATATTCATTTCCTCTGTTTATCACTTTGTCATGTAGGAAAACAGAGTACAGGAATATGGATTAGTTTGAATAGGCTGAATGATCCTAAATTCAGAGGCAAAGTACCAGCCTTCTCTTCATGCAATCTCAAAACAACTCTAAGGTCCAACCCACCTTTGTTGGATGAACGGAAAGGTATTAGCACATCTATTTAGGGTGCATCTTTATGTGAATTTGTGGCTTCTTCAACACAGGCATACACCACAGAGATGATTTGGTTTTGTGCTTGTGCTGAGGTGAGAAATGGCATTTTATGAACAATGTTGCTCAATGTTCCTTGAACAGAGTTTATATTGATAGAATCCTTGTTGGCACGTGAAGGGTTGTCAGACCTTGTATATTTTCATGATGTAGATGTATTGATTAAGTTAGCGAAACTGGCACCTCCCTCTTGACATATTTTCATAACCAAAATGAAAAATGCTATATAAAAAAAAGGTTGATCAAGGTTGCAGTGAATGAAATCCAGTGTTTTTGTTGAGGCAAAAGCTGTGCTTCTTTCAAGTCGAATTTCTAGTTGCACATTTCATCGATTATTGTCGTATTGACATAACAATAGACTAGGTCAGTTATAATGTGTATGTCAAAGATAGTTTAACTCGAAGAATGAAACTTTCGTTTAAGCTATAAATGTGACTAAATGGTCCTAACCTAAAACTGTGACCCTTCCTTGCAAATTATATGTGCTACCAATTAATCATAGTTAAATGGTTTTAGATTCAATACCAGAGTAATCTAATGGAGGAGCTATTGGATTTGGAAAGTCACCATAGAACAAAGGTCAGTGGGTTAATCTCCTAAAACAAGGTGTTAAAATACACTGCTGAGATGTACATTTTGCATCATGATATCCCCTAGACTGATATCTATTTATGAGGAAGCAAAAGCATGGAAAATGTTTGGTTAGGTAGGAATACAGCTTGTCAATTTCTTCAAACTTGAGTGATTAAAATAGAAGGTTGTTAGGCTCTCAACCATTTCATGGATTGATATAGGGATGAGACAAAAAAGGCTCTCTCCTAAGAATATATGAAATACACCAATCTTATCTATGCATTCATAAGTAACATCTAACAAACACATTTGGCATATAGCCTTTAGTTTTTACTAGAGATGCATGAAGCATTATATAAACACAATGCAATCTTTTGGGAAGTCCATTCAAATGTGCAACATTAATATGGAAGCCAAGTTAAGCATTGATTTTAGACCTTTCATGCACATATCATGGATTTTTGTAGTAGTGACATAACAATAGACTAGGTCAGTTGTATCATATATGTCAAAGATAGTTTAACTCAAAGAATGAAACTGCCATTTAAGCTATAAACGTGACTAAATGGTCCTAACCTGAAACTGTGACCCTTCCTTGCAAATTGTATGTGCTACTAATTAATCATACTTAAATGGCTTTAGATTCAATATTAGGGTAATCTTATGAAGGAGCTATTGGGTTTGGAAAGTTACCACAGAATAAAGGCCACTGGGTTAATCTCCTAAACAAGGTGTTAAAATAGTCCACTGAGATGTACCATTTGCATCGAGATATCCCCTAGACTAATATCTATTTATGAGGAAGAAAAGGCATGGAAAATGTTTGGCTAGGTAGGAATACTGCTTGTCAATTTGGTCTAGATTGAGTGATTAAAAGATAAGGTTGTTAGGCTCTCCACAATTTCATGGATTGAAATAGAGATGAGACAAAAAAGGCTCTCTCTTGAGAATATATGAAATACACCAATCTTATCTATCCATTCATAAGCAACATCTGATAAACACATTTGGCATCTAGAATTTAGTTTTCACTAGAGATGCATGAAGCATTATATAAACACAATGCAATCTTTTGGGAAGTCCATTTAAATGTGGAACATTACTATGGAAGCCAAGTTAAACATTGATTTTAGACCTTGCATGCACATTTCATGGATTGTTGTAGTAGTGAAATAACAATAGACTAAGTTAGTTATATCATATATGTCAAAGATAGTTTAACTCAAAGAATGAAACTGCCATTTAAGCTATAAACCTGACTAAATGGTCCAAACCTGAAACTATGACCCTTCCTTGCAAATTGTATGTGCTACCAATTAATCATAGTTAAATGGTTTTAGATTCAATATGAGAGTAATCTTATGGAGGAGCTATTGGGTTTGGAAAGTCACCATAGAACAAAGGCTAGTGGGTTAATCTCCTAAAACAAAGTGTTAAAATACCCTGTTGAGATGTACATTTTGTATCAGTGTATCCCCTAGACTAATATCTTTTATGAGGAATGAAAAACATGGAAAATGTTTGGTTAGGTAGGAATACAACTTGTCAATTTGGTCTAGCTTGAGTGATTAAAAGAGAAGGTTGTTAGGCTGTCCACCATTTCATGAACTGATATAGAGATGAGACATAAGAGGCTCTCTCTTGAGACTTGACTAGGTCATTCATAACAGTTATGGTGTTGGTTCCTTAACTTAGCCAGAAAATGCCAAAACTCTATTGATGAAAAAAATTTATTACTGAATCTACCTCAGAGTATCCCATAGTCACTGAATATGACATGCATGGTTTTACCAAGGAGGCCCTAAACTTTTGAACAATGAAACTTTACATTGGTATGGTCAACCTACATGGGGAGAAATGAAACTTTTTTTAATAAGATGCTATCAAAACCTAGACACTATTGTGTGGGATTATTGCTTGGTACCTGCAGATTGCACAACGACCTCTGTTGGTTAATCCAGTAGTAACTAATTTCTTTAGGTGGATCTTCTTGGTAAAAATGTTCCTTTCCTTGTAAGACCTTCATAAGGGTACATAGATTCTTGTCAGTAGAATGCATATTTGTCTGTATAGTTGTTTATTACATAATAATCTAAAGGAAAACTAATTACATGAATGGTGAGCATGAGTATTACAGCAATAATGCTGCAACTCTTGGGGCTTCCTTCTTTACTTTTATCAACCCAGAAGTTCGTAACAAACTTGGAAGTGATGGTGCTGTATGCACAAGTACTATCTCTTACTGCAGGCTCTCACTTGGTCAGCTGGCGAAGATCACTAATGAGTTCAAACCAACTTCTATGAGTTCTCAGAAGAAGCTTTTAATTGTGATGAAAGAAAGCTAACACTACAAAGGCTATTCTATTTGCAGAAAGAGAAGGAAAACTGAATTGTAATGCAAACCCTAGCAAACTCTAGCAAACCGTAATTTACCCACTAACCCTACTTCTGCAGGAAAAGAGACGAAAATTGATGAAATCAGTGCCATTGACTACTAAAAAGGTAAATTGCATTTATTCAAGCTACTTCTGAAAAGAAATGAGAAGAAAACATCTTTTTGTGCTTTTGAGTGTTTTTATGTGAAATTATTATGCTTGTGATTTATTCGATTGTGATTGTGCAAAGGTTTGGTGGCAAAGGAGGGTAGAATTGTTTTTTTCAGAGGTGGAGGAAGGTGTGGAGAGGTCCTAAGAAGCCCCTAGTACCCTTCTGAAGACTTTCATAGTGATCGGACTTCGAAAAATCACTCACAGGAAATTCTACAGCAGGCTGCAGGGGATCTACATGATGATCTAGAAGAGGAGGCCGAGAGCTATTTTTGGAGTTTTGAAGGTGGAAAAATGATGGAAAATGGTAATTGAATGCTAGATGAAGGTGTTGAGGTTTCTAGAACTTGTCAAGGAAGATGAAGAACGAATATGATGGTTGGATTTGTTCAAATGATAAGAGGAAAGCTTATGGAGGAAAACACAGAAATTGGGGCAGATTGGCAAAATATTGCAAATGACATGGAAAATTTATGAGAAGTGAGTTGGTGCTGGGTGTTTTATGGATGTATGGTGAGCTGAGATGTCCTGCAAGACATCTACACATCTACTTACAAAAACTGATCAAAGAAAGAACTAACTGTACCATGAAAATAGAAATTTCTCTAGCTTGACCTAATTTCTGACGTACAAATAGAAAATGTTGAAAAATAACCTATGAATAGAAAAGCATGCAGAGAGATCTATGGTAAAAGAACAGGAAATGATCTAGGCAATTGAATCTAAACCAATATATCAATCTTTTCCAAATCAAGTCATCACACTAGTAGTTGCATGGAAGAGCAAAACTATGTTTTTGGTGGCAGCAGTAGTGCCTTGACCTCAAAACATAGTCCCGGGAAGGGAGAAAGGATATCAGGGCCTACTGTTCACCTTTTTGAATCTTATTCTATCACTACAGTAACCTACTTAAGCAACTAAAACACAAAACAACTATGAAAACTGATGAGCCCCAATTTTGGTAACATTTTGGGCTCAGTTGGCCTCATTACCCTTGCTCAACCCTTCATTTTTCATGACTTATGCATCATTTTTTAGTATATTTATGTTATTTGTACGAATGAAGGGAAGTCACTATTCCTAGGTGGCTAATACATGTTTATTTCAGGTTTTTTGACATTAAATGGAGCAAAACCACGCAGATGAAGGCTAGGAGACAGCCAAGGTGGCATTGAGGTTTTGTAGGAAGGTTGTCCACGCCATTGAATGGCCTTCCTCATGATCTCCACCCACAACTCCGAGCTCCAACAACTATCACCACCGAGCTAGAAGGCAACCAACAGATTCTAAGGGAACAGCAGTTTACTTTTAGTTGGTCAGCCAAGCCCCACTAATTTAGGAGGCCAGCTTGGCCCTCATAATGTATAAATATTGATGTTGTAGCCTTCGATGGGAACTTTTGAACCTTTGTTGCAGATTCTGAATTACGAGCTATAGCTCTATTTTGCTTTTCGTAAGCCATTTTTGGCATGTTATGAGACTGATGACTATTATCTTTTAATAAAAGGCAGGCATATTTGAGTTCAATCCTGAGTTCTTAGAGGAGCTATAGCTCTCAGGGTTGGGCCCAACCTGAGAGCAATAGACCTCCTTTCTTACTTTTCTTTCAGCATTGTATTTCTTTCCCTTTACATGCATTTGGAAACACAGTTTGCTGAGTTGAATTTCTTGATGTGATTAAGTAGGTTAGTTTTATGGATAAAGTTGCTTTCAGTAGTTTAGATTAGAGTAAGGAGATTAGAGTTAATCAGAGCTCCAAAAAAGGGTTGATTGCACACTCACTTCCACCTTTGTTTAGAGATTGGGAGTGCAGACCGTGTCAACTACCAAAAACACAGTTTTACATGTTCATCCAAGCTTTAACGTAATATTTCCGTTTGTAGAAGTTTCCATGCATTTAGATCTTGAGCAATAACTCTTTGTTTCAGCACCATGCACAATTTTCCCTTAAAAACGACATTGTTGTTCTTTGGTTTCTAATAAAACAGTTAGAGTAGGTTGATGACATTTCGGTTATACGCAAGACAGGGGTGATTTGTTTCATTTACACTGCACATCACCACTTCATCGTTTCCTTATCCTTCTAAGCCGTACCTAGGCCATCTACCTATCTCCCAGTTAGATCATTTGCCTCCCAACTCTTCTATTATCCATGTTGTTTTATCTTTTCGGTCTCCCATTGCCTCTACCCTCCTCTAGACCAACCAGCTTTACACACCCCCTCTCCATCTCACCTCTCTGTCCATAAGCCATTACAAGCTCCCCTCCTACCTCCCTATCCACCCATACAGCTCATTCACTCATCCATCAACCAAAACTCTGATTGCAGAACATCCTGTAGAAATTACGGGACTTCCTGTAGAAATCCTGAACTTCCTGTAGAATCCCCTGCAGACATCCTGTAGAAGCTTGCAAACACGATAGCCAGGCATCTGAACTTTGTGAACTTCTGTGGAATGATGTTAGGGATCCCTTGGACCCTCTCAGAAGTCCTCCTGACCTTTTCCAAACCTTCCTCCCCTTGATCTCCCCCTGCACAGTCAAGACCCAGTAAGAAGCACAGTCATAATAACTCTAACAACTTGAGCAAAAATACAAAAACATGTTCTCTTCAGATGAAAGTAGTTTAGACACATGCAACTCATCTCAATAGAAGTAATGGCATCACTTTTAGAAGTTGCATTCCCACCATTGCATCATAAGGATTAAGCTGGTAGAATTAGGGTTTACTAGGGTTTCCATGTTTTGTTGGCTTTCAGTTCATTCTTGCAAAGTAGGTTAATTTCCTTTGAGATAGCTTTCATTCATCACTTAAAAAGCTTCTTCTGAGAACATATAGAAATTGGCTTGAGCCCTAGAGGACTTGTGCCAGCTGACCAAGTGACAGTTGCGACAAGAGCTAGTACTTGTGCATACAGCACCGTCGCTTCCAAGTTTGTTACGAACTACCGGGTTGATAAAATTAGAGAAGGAAGCTCCAGGAGTTGTAGCATTATTGCTACAATACTGGAGCCCACCATCTTTTTGGTGCCGTTGCCGGGGAAGCGTCAGAGTATTAGTAATTGTTGCTTTTCTTCTATTTTCCTACTCTCGCCTTCTGCCATGTAGTTTATTTCATTTCCATTCTGCAAAAGTAGCATAGACATTTCCTGCTTTCATAGATTAACATTTCAATTCCGCAATTTCATTTTTGCAAGCATAGATTAGCATTTCAATTCTGCAAGCGTAGACTAGCATTTCTATTCCTGCAATTTCATTTGAGCAAAGCAGATTAGATCTTTCCTGCTTTCATTTCAATTCTGCATTGTCATTTCAGCAAGATAGTTAGTTGTAGATCAATCTGTTTCAGTTTTTGCAGGTACGAGAGAAAAAATAAAAGCAATCAAAAGTCTTTCCATTTCATGCCTCATAGGAATCGAGATAAAACAGGCAAATTCTTACCCAACACCCCCACCACATCACTGAGTCACCCTTCTCTCTTCTTCGGTGACAGTGATCCAGAAGAACCTATAGGTGAACCTCCTGAGATATACGAAGATCCTATAGCAGAAGAAGAATTAGAGACCATTCCATCTAAAGCTATGGCTGACAATAGAGGAGAAGATGAGAGAATAGAAGGTGCCTTCCCCATCCGAGAGACCAATGGAGACATGAAAATGAATAACATTAGCCCCTCCGCTTTACCTCACTTCCATGGACTGACTACTAAAGATCCTGATACCTTCCTGTTTGAGTTTGTTGTCCTTTGTCGAACCTATGACTATACTGAAGATGAGCAGAAGCTGAAACTCTTCCCCTCAACTCTTAAGGATGCAGCATTACGCTGGTTCATGGGCTTACCTGGGAACAGTATCACCACTTGGGCTCAAATGCAGCAAGCTTTCAATACCAAGTACCGGGACTACTGTAGGTCCAAGGAAACCAAGGGAGAAATCTTCCAGATGACCATGGGAAATGATGAGTCCTTAGAGGATTATGAGGAAAGGTTCCAACTTAGCTATAAACGGGCCAGGTGCACACTTGACCCTGAATCCCCCAAGTTGGTCCTGCTCCGAGGAGTCCCTGAAGACCTCTTAGATACCCTTCACATGTTAACTAGAGGAGATATTTACCAACTGCCTTATGAGGACATAAAGACTTTGTTTAGAAACCACTCTAGGGTAGCCCGGAAACGAGGTAGAGGAAACCTCCTCTCAACTGCTATTCCTTTCTCCAGACATGAGTTTGCAAATCAATTAGAGGATCTCAAAAGTGAGGTGAGACAGACCATTGCCATGCAACTTGATACATTCAGGATCCAGCAGAAGAAGGAAGAAGCTGAGAGGGCCTTGGCTATCTTCTGCCCTAGGTGTACAAGGAGACACCCTAAGAACGAATGCCCATTACATTCGGTTGAAGTATGTTTCATTTGTGAGGAGGACCACCCCACAAACCAGTGTCCAACCTTACCTGGGCTTAAAGCCATGTATCAAGGGACAGAAGCCCCCACTGAACCTCTCTATTTCCTCAACCAAAGGAGGCCACAGGGACCTAGACCTTACCAACAGGGGATGCAAGGGGCACCCCAAGCTTATTACAGCCCCAACCAATATACTCCTATGCCTTCTTGGGTTCCCCCTGCTCATCCTTCCTGGTCTGTGCCTCCTCCATGGTCTTATCCCCCTTAGTACCATACTCAACCCACTACTCATTCGTATCACTCATAGGCCCAGCCACAGCCTCAGTGGAATGCACCTCCATCGGGGTGGAGGCCCCAGTACAACACTCCTCCCGCCATTTTGCCTCCACCACCAGTTCAACCTCAACCATTACCTCCTGCTCTTCCAAGGCAACCTCAAATGCCTGCTCAACCGAACCCGAACCCCAATAATAGACAGGCCCAGCAGGTATACACTGGGGAAACATCATGACCTACCTATGCTGTGGAGATCCAGGAGATCAATCTTCGATCTGGAAAGACTCTTCCGGATCGCTAACCTCCTCCCCCAGAGGATGAGGAAGATAAGCAGGAAAGTGAACCAAAGGCTATTCCACCCTTTCCTGAGAGACTAACAGCCACCACACAACCCAACCCAGAGGAGGATGAGCTTCTAGGAGACCTCAAGCAGTTGTGTGTGAAAATACCACTTCTCCAAGCCATCAAAGATGTACCGATATACAACAAACTGGTTAAGGAAAAGTGTTTCAGACACCCAGGCAGGCGAAAGAGAGATGCTTCAACCATCAATGTCTTAGGACAGCTGTCTGACCTTATGTTGGGACAAGTCATCTGCCCAAAGTATCTAGATCCTGGGAGTCCTGTAGTAGATGTCCACATCAATGGCACCATCATACCTCACACCTTGATTGATCTGGGGGCTGCCATTAATGTGATGACCAAGGATACCATGCTCAAACTCAACCTTCAGGGTTCCTTGAGGAAGACCTCGACAGTCCTGCAACTAGCAGATCGCTCCACCGTGACTCCCGAAGGGATTGTGGAGGATGTCTTGGTCTCTGTTGACTCTTGGGAATACCCTGCAGATTTCTTGGTTCTGCAACCAAAGGCAAAGCATACTGGATACCCTCTCATTTTGGGAAGGCCTCGGTTAGCCACTGCAGATGCTTACATAAGATGTCGTGCAGGAAACATGACCATCAAAAATGGTCCTATGTCCAAGCAGCTAGTCCTATACCCTCCTGCCCAACCCTCCTTAGAGCATGACTTACCACTTTGGTTGGAGGAAGGAGAAGAGGATGAGGTGTACTCAGCACCTTTGTGCACCCTAGACACCACTAGAAGAGACCCCCCAACCGAGGATGATTTGATTGAGACCTTGATCCAGAATCCACCTCCCAGTGCACTGACCTTAGAGAAATTGGTGGAGGATGCCCAAGCCAGCGCCTTAGTGGATCTTTGTGCGACCAACCTTGTCACTCCCAGAGTCAAAAATGTGGAGTTCGGCCCTGAGAGAACGTTAAAGATCAGCTCCTCCCTATCTCCTTCCCAGGAAAAGGAGCTGTGTAGCTTGTTGGCCAGTCATCTAGATGCTTTTGCTTGGAGCTATAAGGAGATGAAAGGAGTCCATCCTTCGGTCTGTACCCATCACATCTACATCAAAGAGGACTGTAAACCGGTTAGGCAACCCCAGAGGAGAATGAATCTAGCCCTTAAGGACATTGTCAAGGAAGAATTGCAAAAACTGTTGGATGCCGGATTCATCTACCCCATCTCGGATAGCGAATGGGTTTCCCCTCTGGTGTTGGTTCCCAAGAAAAATGGGAAGTGGAGAATCTATGTGGACTACCGTGAACTGAAAAAAGCTACCAAGAAAGACCATTTTCCTCTACCTTTCATAGATCAAGTGTTGGATGGACTGGCAGGAAAGAAGTTCTTCTCTTTCCTAGATGGGTTTAGCGGGTACAACCAAATCCAAATCAACCCGGAAGACCAAGATAAGACCACCTTCACTTGTCCTTGGGGTACCTTTGCCTACCGGGTTCTTCCCTTTGGTCTGTGCAATGCTCCTGCTACCTTCCAGAGAGCTGTCTTGAGCATCTTCTCGGAGCTGGTCCATGATGTAGTGGAAATCTATATGGATGACTTCACTCCTTATGGGTCCAACTTCCAGGAAGCATTGTCCAACCTGGGAAGAGTCCTAACCAAATGCATTGAGATGAACCTGTCCCTTAGTCCTGAAAAATGTGAATTCCTGATGACTGAAGGGACCGTGCTAGGCCATACCATTTCTTGCCAAGGGTTACAGGTGGATCCTAACAAAATTGCTCTCATCAAGAAGGTTCCACCTCCTCAAAAGGTAAGGGATGTTCGGAGTTTCTTAGGATTAGCAGGGTATTACAGGAGATTCATTAAAGACTTCAGCAAGCTAGCCTCGCCATTGTTTGGCCTGTTGGCAAAAGATGTGGAGTTTAAATGGACTGACGATTGTCAGAGGGCTCTAAATGAATTAAAGGACAAGTTGGTGTCTACCCCAATCTTGAGAGGTCCAAACTGGGCCCTACCTTTCCACATCCACACTGACGCCTCGAACAAACCCATAGGGGCAGCCTTAGGAAAAGTTGAACAAAAACTTCCGTATGCCATTTACTTTGTTAGCAAAAACTTATCCAAAGCAGAACTAAATTACACTGTAACCGAGAAAGAATTCTTGGCTGTTGTCCATGCACTGAACAAGTTCCGACATTATATCAATGGCTATCAAACATTTGTACATACTGATCATGTTGCAATTAGATATTTAATGAATAAACCAGATGTGAATGCTCGTATTATTAGATGGTTACTTTTGTTGCAGCAGTTTGATTTGACCATTGTTGACAAACCAGGTAAAGAAAATGTTGTTGCTGACTTTTTATCTAGATTGGACTTGTCTGCAGATGAGGATGGAACAGTGGATGACCAGATGCCGGATGAACATTTGTTTGCTATTTCAGTACTCTCTCCATGGTTTGCTGATATAGCGAACTACCTTGTTTCAGCACAGTTCCCTCCGCACCTATCTTCAAGAGAGAAGAGCAGAATCATCAGAAAAAGTGCCTCATTTACTTGGATCGGGGGCAACCTGTTCAAGCTTGGCCCTGATCAGATCTTAAGGCGTTGTGTAAGGGAGGAGGAAGTCTTTGATATCCTCCTCACCTGTCATGATGGACCTTGTGGAGGACATTTTGCAGCAAAGAGGACCGCCTTCAAAATCCTACAGGCAGGCTACTATTGGCCCACACTTCATCAAGATGTCAGAAGATATATCAGCCAGTGTGATCGATGCCAAAGAATGGGGAAACCGACTCAAAGGGATGATATGCCTCTCCAACCTCAAGTGACTCTTGAGCCATTTGAGAAGTGGGGTATGGACTTTGTGGGTCCAATCAACCCTCCTTCGAGGCAAAGGTCTTACATCATTGTGTTCATTGACTGCCTGACAAAGTGGGCAAAAACTAAGGCAATCAAAGCAGCAACAGAAGAAAAGGTGGATGAGTTCTTGAGAGAGAACATCTTCTACAAATTTGGCTACCCAAGAGAGCTAGTCACCGATCAAGGAAGCCAGTTCACATCCAACTTAATTGAAGACCTACTAGCTCATCACAAAATCAAGCATATGACTTCCACCCCCTATCATCCTCAGGCAAATGGGCAAGTGGAAGTCAACAACAGAGCATTGGAAGGGATTTTGACTAAGGTGGTGAGCAGCAGTAGGAAAGATTGGGCAGATCGCCTGGTTGAGGCCACATGGGCTTACAACACCACTTGGAAGACCACAACCGGCTTCACACCTTATGAGCTGGTCTATGGGAAGAGAGCTTTGTTGTCAATTGAATTTGAATACAACACTTTGAAGTTGGCAGCTCAGATGGACCTAGATCTCAGCCATGCCCAACAAGAAAGGTTATTACAGCTGAATGGATTGGATGAGCACCGAATGCAAGCCCTTCTTCACACAGAAGTGGTTCAACTTCAGAGGAAGGTGTGGCATGACCAACACCTCAATGAAAAGCAATTCCAGCCAGGAGATTGGGCGCTGCTGTATGATTCCAGGCATAAAGATTTCAAGGGGAAGCTGAGAACCAGATGGCTGAGACCATATGCAGTGGAAAAATGTCATGACAATGGATCTGTTCTTATTCGAACCATTGATGAGGAGGCCATCCCCATGCTTGTCAATGGGCATCGACTGAAGATCTACAGGAAACCTCTCTCAAGACAAGAATTCATTAAAACTGTGGAGAAATCAGTGCTGGTCATAGAGAAGGGTTCTGCCTCTGTTTTGGGCATACCCTGAAGATCTTAAAAAAAAAAAGAAAAAAGAAAAAATAAAGATCCTTGGGTGAAAACCTCTCTGAGGCTCCCAAGGCAGATGGTAGGGGTGAAAACCTCATTGAGGCACCCCTGCTGTCTTTCAAAAAAAAAAAAAAAAAAATATGAAAAAGACCCTTGAGTGAAAACCTTTCCGAGGCGCTTGAGGCAGATGGCAAGGGTGAAAACCTCATTGAGGCACCCCTGCTGTCTTTCAAAAAAAAAAGAAAAAAAAGAAAAAACAATAAGCAAAAAAGACAGGGACAGCAAGTTCACAATGTGGTAATGCATGCAAGTTGCAGGTTTATGAAGGAAGAAGAGGTCCCTCAACTTGAAGACAAGGGTCCATATCATGCTGCCAGGAGACCCTACCAGCACCTCCTCCGAGAACACTCATCTTCTCCAAGGTATGGGCACGATTTCATCACAAGCTTAGTCTTCTATAAGAAGTTACAGACTTTCTACAGGAAGTTCTGTATTTCTACAGGAAACTTCCTGTAGAAGTTTTGGACGGCCCAGAACTAATTGTATGAGGAGATCTAATGACCAAGGTCCGGTATGGACACATGCAAGCTACTATTTTCTCCCTCACACACTGCTGTCACCTCCTTCTACTACCCCTGTCGACATGAAAAAAAGATACCTGCACAATCAAAGCAAATCAGTGAGTTATCAAGAGGAAGCGATTTCTTTTATATAAAAAAGATGCTGAGATGCCATGCAATACCCATCCCAATTATCCAAGGGCCCTGTGAGCGTGATCATGATGCCACTGCCTTCATCGTTCAATATGCACCCGAGGGGGAAAAACTGCTACAGGACATCCTGCGGGAGTCCCGTAGCAGTTAAGCCAACTAGAGTGTACACCATTCAAGCGCCTGCAACATGCAATGAAAACGCAGGCACATGCAGCCGAGTCATAAGCTTCATCGTTAGCGGCCTGTGAAGAGGAACCTCCGGGCCTGTGCAATCAAGCAGCAGCAAACAAATCTAATCATCGTCGTCCAAGAGCCTGGAAAATCATGTCGCGACTGCACAGGTAAGTGCCTCGCCCCTTCTTTCGTCGAATTACATGAATTTTACTTTGAAATGATTGCAAGTGTGAAGTGAATGGGTTGAGCGGTCGTATGGCCATTCGACTGGCCACGTCGACCAGTCAGATGGTCTAGTCGGATGTGTAAACGGTGGTCGTGGCAAAAGGAACGGGTAGTGCACACGTGAGAGCCATCCAGTCGGGGAGAAGCGCGTTTTAACAGAAATGACGACGGCGGATCTGCGGGGAATGATGCGGCAGTCAGGGAACTGGCAGTAGAATGATTAAGTGACGTTGCCCAACGGTCCGGCAAGGACAGCTCACCCCCGTGCCACGAATTCCGCCGGATTCAAATCTATTGGCTAGATCGCCACCCCACGCATTTATCAACAGCCGTTTGGAAGTCGAGTGAGCATCCGCATTCCTCTGAAGCTCGACACTCCAAGCCTTCAGCCGTTCGAACATCTGATAGCAGCGCAGAAGGCGCAGACCCACTGCAGTATCTTCCAGAATTCGTGCGCTGCTTCTACAGGAAAGCTGCTTCTACAGGAAATTGGGTTCCTCACGTCAAAAGGTGGCAGATTAAAAAGGTAAGCCTGAACCTTCCATGCAATTGGTTTCGAGGGTGGCAGAGTCGATGTTCTACAGTCTGGTCGTAAAAAAATTTCAAGTATTGTCTGCCGTTTGCATGAATTGTCGTCCTACAGGATGTGAGTTATAATTAAGTCGTGTTAAGGCTCATCGGGAGATAAGTTTTCGTGAATTGTATGCGTGGCAGAGGCGTAATTCTACGCTCTGTCCCAGTAGGCCAATTTTCTTCCGCACTCGCCACCTCTAGCTAACGCAGTAGTTTTTCACCATGCTGGGTGGGTTCATCAGAAGGGAACCAACCGACTCAACAAAGCTAAGAGAGAATCCTGAGGTGGTGGAGATGTTCACACAAGCGCAATGGATGTCGTTCTGCGACAAATTGTAGGGCTATGACGATGAGGTGGGAGAGGAGTTCTTGCAAGATCTAAAGCCGAAATCCAAAACATTGGCCACCGTCAACTTCAGGGGTTTGAGCCTCAGACTCACCCCACAATTCATCAGCCGAGTTACTGAGCTCCCAATGGGATTACCATGGGATAAAGAAGAGAGGAAATTGGGCGAGAAGGCTAAGAAGGAATTATTCCCCCCAGAGGAGGAATTATCAGAAGATAAAAATGGGGTTCGTAGAACCAGCTTACTGCCACTTTGGAGTGAAGTTAGCCTTCAGATTATGAAGTACATCACCTGCGAAGGTCAGTTTAGCATTGTATATGGGTACCATTTTCGATTATTCACAGAATTAAGGCATCAGATGGACCTACCTGTAGAGAACAAACTAAGTATCCCCTACTTTCTACTACAGTCTATGATTGAATGTGCCACCAAGTTGAAAGAAGGCACACCAGACCAGGTAGCCCACCATGGACTCATTAAACACCTCGTGGAGGATGCACTCCACACATACAAGGTTCCTCTCTCATGGGAAGCCTTCAAAAATTTGACCAAGGATGGTTATATAAATATGTTGGCCTAAGAGCTCAGTTCATCTAGCAGTGAGGAGGAGGAGTCAGTGCCCACAGGGAAGAAAGAAAAAGTCTAGAAGACCACGACCATGGAGCAGAAGAAAGAGCAGAAGAAGAAACAAGAGAAAAAGGGTGCCAAAGAGAAGGATGACACACCCATGTTGACGACCAGAGAGAAAAGATTACAAAGCAGAGTGGGCAAGGCTGAGCAGGTCCACGTCAGCAAAGGTACCTCGACAGCAGCCTCGACCAAGTCAAAAAGTAAAACACCCTCAGCAAAGCAACCTAAAGTGGTGCCACCTGTCTCTACAGGAAAACCGAAACCGGCTTCTACAAGAAGCCTGAAATCAGCTAAAAAAGGGCCTTCTACAGGAAGCCCTAAGAAAAGAAAACCAAGGGAAAAGAAAGCCGATGTTCTTGCAAGGGAGGCAGCAGCTGTGCTGGCCACCCTCAGTACACCTCCTAAGCCAAAGGAGAAGAGAAAGAGGGAGGCCCCTCTATATTTTAAAGCTAGAAGAAGTGTGAGAATAAAGACGGGCAAGCCACAGCCTCCGTCCAGCAACCCAATCACTATAGAGGATGCCCCTACTTCGCCCAAGGAGAGGTCCCCCTCAAAGATATCAGTCACCTATGAGAGGGGGAGCCTGAAGAAAACTACTTGGAAAGAAAGGTTAGACCAATTGGCCTCAAAAACTCGGCTACAGGATGTTGAGGATGCTCTACAGGAAACCTTAGCCCGCCTTAAGGAGACCGAGAGGATCGAAGGAGAAACACCCTCATCACCACCGAGGGAGGGCGAAGTAGAGCCACCAAAAGAAGTAGAGAAAGAGCATATTCCAGAGCCTAGCCCTCAGCCAAGTCTGAGTTCATATTACAACTTCTTAGAGGCTGGCAAAATTATACCTCAGAAATTCACTGTGCCATTGTTCTTTGCATTGGAGGAAGAGCGAGTATGAACCCACACGTGGATGAAAATAGCCAAATCAAAAGCTGTGGCAGACATAGGCCCCTTGGAAGAACAACTTAAGGAGGCCAAAAGTGCATTAGCCATGGCTAAACACGTGGCAAATTTCCAACGGGTGTTCCTATAGGAAGAAAATGAAAAACTTAGACTGCAACTACAAGAGCTGAGGAGAGGAACAGGCACACCCTCAGGGGACATCACAACAGAACAGCAAGGCAAAGAGGAACTGCAAACCGGTCTTGTGGAGCCAACCTTGCATCTACAGGAAGTAGAACATCAAGCACAAATTGAGGTGCAAGCTCTCAAACAACAGCTGCAACAGAAAGAGGCACAATTGGCCTGCATGGCCAGTTGGGCCATGGATGCTATACAATGCAGACAGCTGGCCAAATCCTATGGCTTGTACATGAAAGACCAATGGCTGCAATTTCAAATCAATACCTTGGCGCAAAGAGGTATCTCTCAGCTCCAAGACCCGGAGCAATTCACTGAATTATGCAGTACCAGCTCATCAGAGGATAAGGCCAAATTAGCGGAGTTCTATCTCCATAATTTTGCCTTGCCTAATGTAATTTCATGGGATCCCAATACAGCCTTAGGAGATATGATATTAATGGCATTTGCCTCATGGTTGAACCATGAGGACAAAAGAGCAGCAGAAGCCAAAGCGGTCATGAACCGAGAGCTGAATGAGCCATTGCTAATTAGAGCAGAACCAAGGGATCTAGTTTCACTAATCTCGGCACACCAACACTTGTCCACCGACCCTCAAGCTTCATTGAGATATATGGATCAGCAGGCCCAGGCCATAGCACATTTTGAGGACATGGAGAGACTGTTAGGAGACAGCTCTGTCCAAGCTTGCACCCGCCGATGGAATACATTGGCCCACAGTCTGAAAATCAGAGAGTATCATACCCCAACTCGGATGAGGGAAGCTCTAGTTCGGGTGGCCCTCTATAAGAAATCCATGCAAAACCTCCAGGCCAGCTGGATTGGCCTCAAGCTAAGCCCACCACTGCTGCTAGGATTGATGGAAGGCAACACAGAGAAAGATGATAATGAACAGTGGGAAGAGGTGAACAGAAAGGCTGGGTTCCATATCAGCAAGGAGGACACTACTACAGAGGCTTGGGATGTAAGGGTGGCAGTAAAGGCAATGAAGGATGAGGAGCTGGATTAGTTGCTCAAGGATGAGCAAATATTTTAGCTGGGGGGTGATGATGAGCCCCAATTTTGGTAACATTTTGGTCTCATTTGGCCTCATTATCCTTGCTCAACCCTTCATTTTTCATGACTTATGCATCATTTTTTAGTATATTTATGTTATTTGTACGAATGAAGGGAAGTCACTATTCCTAGGTGGCTAATACATGTTTATTTCAGGTTTTTTGACATTAAATGGAGCAAAATCACGCAGATGAAGGCTAGGAGACAGCCAAGGTGGCATTGAGGTTTTGTAGGAAGGTTGTCCACGCCATTGAATGGCCTTCCTCGTGATCTCCACCCACAACTCTGAGCTCCAACAACTATCACCACCGAGCTAGAAGGCAGCCAACGGATTCTAAGGGAACAACAGTTTACTTTTAGTTGGTCATCCAAGCCCCACTAATTTAGGAGGCCAGCTTGGCCCTGATAATGTATAAATATTGAGGTTGTAGCCTTCGATGGGAACTTTTGAACCTTTGTTGCAGATTCTGAATTACGAGCTATAGCTCCGTTTTGCTTTTCGTAAGCCATTTTTGGCATGTTATGAGACTGATGACTATTATCTTTTAATAAAAGGCAGGCAGATTCGAGTTCAATCCTGAGTTCTTAGAGGAGCTATAGTTCTCAGGGTTGGGCCCAACCTGAGAGCAATAGACCTCCTTTCTTTGTATTGTTACTTTTCTTTCAACATTGTATTTCTTTCCCTTTACATGCATTTGGAAACATAGTTTGCTGAGTTGAATTTCTTGATTTGATTAAGTAGGTTAGTTTTATGCATAAAGTTGCTTTCAGTAGTTTAGATTAGAGTAAGGAGATTAGAGTTAATCAGAGCTCCAAAAAAGGGTTGATTGCACACTCACTTCCACCTCTGTTTAGAGATTGGGAGTGCAGACCGTGCCAACTACCAAAAACACAATTTTACATGTTCATGCAAGCTTTAACGTAATATTCCCCTTTGTAGAAGTGTCCATGCATTTAGATCTTGAGCAATAACTCTTTGTTTCAGCACCATGCACGATTTTCCCTTAAAAACGACATTGTTGTTCTTTGGTTTCTAATAAAATAGTTAGAGTAGGTTGATGACATTTCGGTTATACGCAAGACAAGGATGATTTGTTTCATTTACACTGCGCAGCACAACTCCATCATTTCCTTATCCTTCTAAGCCATACCTAGGCCATCTACCTATCTCCCGGTTAGATCATTTGCCTCCCAACTCTTCTATTATCCACGTTGTTTTATCTTTTCGGCCTCCCATTACCTCTACCCTCCTCTAGACCAACCAGCTTTACACACCCCCTCTCCATCTCACCTCTCTGTCCATAAGCCATTACAAGCTCCCCTCCTACCTCCCTATCCACCCACACAACTCATTCACTCGTCCATCACCCAAAACTCTGATTGCAGAACATCCTGTAGAAATTACGAGACTTCCTGTAGAAATCCTGAACTTCCTGTAGAATCCCCTGCAGACATCCTGTAGAAGCTTGCAAACACGGTTGCCAGGCATCTGAACTTTGTGAGATTCTGTGGAATGATGTTAGGGATCCCTTGGACCCTCTCAGAAGTCCTCCTGACCTTTTCGAAGCCTTCCTCCCCTTGATCTACCCCTGCACAGTCAAGACTCAGTAAGAAGCACAGTCATAATAACTCCAACAACTTGAGCAAAAATACAAAAACATGTTCTCTTCAGATGAAAGTAGTTTAGACACATGCAACTCATCTCAATAGAAGTAATGGCATCACTTTTAGAAGTTTCATTCCCACCATTGCATCATAAGGATTAAGCTGGTAGAATTAGGGTTTACTAGGGTTTCCATGTTTTGTTGGCTTTCAGTTCATTCTTGCAAAGTAGGTTAATTTCCTTTGAGATAGATTTCGTTCATCACTTAAAAAGCTTCTTCTGAGAACATATAGAAGTTGGCTTGAGCCCTAGCGGACTTGTGCTAGCTGACCAAGTGACAGTTGCGACAAGAGCTAGTACTTGTGCATACAGCACCGTCGCTTCCAAGTTTGTTACGAACTACCGAGTTGATAAAATTAGAGAAGGAAGCTCCAGGAGTTGTAGCATTATTGCTACAATACTGGATCCCACCACAGACCATCAAAATCAACCTAATCTAATCAAAGTAAAATGAATCTATGTAACAGAAATTAACTCATGAATTGAAGCAAAACAAATAAGTACAAAGCAAGAGGTGCTGGGCAGCTTGGGTTGGGCCTTAACCCAAGAGATTCAAGCTTCTGAAAGAGATCAGTGTTGGCTCAAAATCTATTTCATCTTCATTACCAAAAATAATATTCACATTACATGAACTATTCTCAAAAAGGAACTAGAAAATAAGTTGAACAAATGCTGCACAAAAGTGAAAAAATTCTACTAATGACTGGCTAACCTACTAAGACTGTAAGCCCCCTTATTTATACAAATAGAGTCCTCCAATAGTCCTCCTAAAATCAAGGAGCTCGGCTTCCTAGAACTGGAGATAAACAACAGTCCTTCTTTACTTTCTCGGCTGTCCCTTGGATGCATCAATATGTACCTTTGTGCTTCATGTTGTTGATGGAGGATTCGAGGAAAGGGGTCATAAATGAAGGTGAAACCCCCCTACAAATCCTCTTCCCTATTTCTCTCAAGTTTTGGCTGTGATTTGCTCATAAATCCCTTGACTTTGTCCAAAATTGACCAAAAAATCTACATAAAGCACACGTTAGACTACATGGCCAAATGACTAACCCAATTCACTCTATTAGCATAAATATATTCAAAAACATGCAATAAACTAATGATAATGGTGGATTAAGTCTAAATAAGAGGAAAAATGAGCCCATATAATTACCCATTTCTGGGGCTCATCATCACCCCCCCGTAGTGAATGGGTTGCTCATCCTCTGAGAAACTAATCTAACTCTTCATCCTTGATGGCTCTGACAGATTCCCTAACATCCCATAACTCTGATGTGATATCTTCCTCTTTATCATGGAAACCTGCCTTCCTATCCACCTCTTCCCACTATTTCTATTCTTCCTCCTCTTTTACTCCTTCTAGTATTCCTAGCAGCAGTGGAGGATTGAATTTAAGGCCAATCCAATTGGCCTTCAAACTTTGCATTGAGGGCTTATACAAGGGCACTCTCCTCATGGCTTTCCTCATCCTGTTTGGGGAGTGATACTCCCTGATCCGTAGGCTGTGTGGAAATGTATTCCACCTTCTCATGCAAGCATGAATGCAGTGATCTCCAAACAATCTCTCCATGTCCTCGAAATGAGCAATAGCCTGGGCTTGCTTGTCAACATAGTTAGGGACAACTTGAGGTTTAGCTGCAAGGTGTTGGTGGGCATAGATGAGAGCCATGGACTCTGCTGGTTCTGCTATAATAACCAGGGGTTCATTCAATTCTTTTGCCATCATTTTCTGGATTTCCACTACCCTTTTCTCTTCATGGCTCATCCAAGATGCCAAGACCATCAGCTGCAAGTCTCCCAACGTAGCATTTGGATCCCATAAGTTCATGTCAATAAGTTCCATGTTGTGCAAGTAAAACTCTACTAGCTTCGCTTTGTCCTCAGCTGAACAGTGATCACATAGATGCATATATTGGCCATAATCTTGAAAAGGTATTGTGCCCCTTTGGGTCAGTGTCTTGATCTAAAATTGGAGCCACTGATCCTTGAGGTACATTGCATATGATTTGGCTGGCTTCCTGCACTGTAATGCCTCCATATCCCAGCTAGCCATGCCGGCTAACTGGGATTCCTTTTCCTGTAGCTGCCTTCTCAAAACGAACACCTCATTTTCCGCTTGGGATTCCCTTTCCTGTTGCTATTTTATCAATGTCTCACTGTCTGTCTAGTTTTCCTCTTCCTGTTGCTATCTTTTTAAGATTGACAACTCATTTCCTCCTTGAGGTTCCCTTTCTTGCAGTTGCTTCTTTAATAGTTCATTTTCTGCCTCTAATTGAGCTCTTATAATGTTTTTTGTATGCCTGACCATGCTCAATTCTTTGCCCATCTCCCTCAATTTGTTTTCCATGTGCCCAATGTCTTCCACTCCTTTTGATTTTGCAATCTACATCCATGTATGGGTCCTGACTCTTTCCTTTTCCAGCTCGAAGAAAAGAGGGACTGCAAACCTTTGTGGGATGATCTTCCCACCTTCTAAAAGGTTGTAGTAAGAGCCTAAGTTAGGTTGAGGTCCAAGCTCTAGTATCTGTTTTGCCTTGTCTTCCTCTTTTGTCTGTTCTTCTACCTTATTTTCAAGTCTTTCAGTTTCTTGGAGCTTTGCCAATGTCTCCTGTAGAGAGGTCTACGCCTCTTGTACGACTATTTTAGAGCCCATTACTTTGATCCTTTCTTTCCAAGTAGAGGTCTTAGGACTTCCTCTATCGTAAGTGATAGGGATTTTGGACGGAGATTCCTCCTTTGCTGTAGTAAAGACATCCTCAATGATGATGGGTTCCTTTGAAGGTGGCTGAGGCTTCCCCATCTTGATTCTAGTGCTCTTTCGAGTCTTGAAGTACATAGATGGTTATCTCTTCCTTTTTCCTTTGGGCTTTGCTAGAGTACTAAGTGCAGCAAGAACAACTGCTACTTCTCTTGCAAGTGTCTCAGGAGACACTTCTTCTTATTGTGTTTCTTCTTCTTCTTCTTTTGTTTTGCTTGTTTCTGTTGGTTTTGTATCTTCTGCCTCTAATTTTGTTTTCCCCTCTGCTTGTTTAGTTTTTGCCTTTCTTGTGGTAGCCTTTTTCTAAATTGTCTTAGGCTTCTTCTTTTTAGTTCTTGTCCTCTTCTTTTTCTCTACTATGGTTTTCCCTTTTTTTGCTTTTGACTTTGTCTTCTTCTCTGCTTTCAGCTCATCTTTGGTGGTGTCATGTTTCTCCTCTCCTCTTTGTTTTTCTTCTTTTCCTATGTGGAGTTCCTCTTCTTCCAACTAAATGTTTTGTTCTTCTTCATGGATTCCTTTCTCAGCTTCCTCTTTTTGTTCCTCCTCTTTACTTCCAAATGGACTAAGGTCATCAGTGAGAGTTTTTATATCATCCTCTTTAGTCATGTTCCTGAAAATCTCCCAGGCTATGGGGATTGTGTAAGTGTGGAGGGCATCCTCCACCAGCAATTTAATGAGCCCATGGTGAGCCAATTGGTCTGGAACCCTTGCCTTCAGTTTGGTGCTAGACTCTATTAAGGATTGGAGGAGAAAATATGGAAGACTGAGTTTTCTGGATGCAGGAAGGTCCATGCCATATCTTAGTTCATGTAACAGTCTGAAATGATACCCATAAACTATGTTGTATCTTCCTTCATAGGAGATATACTTCATGATCTGATAGCTGACCTCACCCCATGGATAAGGTATACTTGTCCTCCTGATGCCATTCTTATCCTCCACAAGATGTTCATTAGGTTGGAAAAGGTCTTCTTAGCAACTTGACATAGTGGTTTTTCTTCCTTGCTCCAGGGGAGTCCAAGTGGGAGACTTGTAATCCTACTGATGAATTCCATTGTAAGTTTTATGGTTAGACCGCTGAAATTGACTGTGGCATGGGTTTTTGAGTGAGGTTTTAAAGACCATAAAAATTCCTCTGTGACTTCCTCATCATACCCATGAAATTTCTCAAAGAAAGGCATCCAATTTGCCCTAGTAAAAAGGGCTACCACTTCCATATGTTCATGCAGCTTAGTTGAATTCAGAGGCTACTTCCTCATGAAACCCCTTGTCATGATGTTCAGAAACTGCTGGAATGTTTTAGGTGAGGAGGAAGGCAACAAATTTCAAACCAAGAAATAGAGGAACAGCTAAGGTTTTATTTTCTAGAACCAGAGAGAGAATTTTTTGTGTTCTTACTTTTTAACAAAAACAAATTGAAACTCTCCTTCCCTCCAAACTTTATTTTCAAACTTAATTTACTTCTCGGGCTATTTCAGGGAAACAATATCTTAAAAAACAGAGAGTATACAGAACAATGTTTTTTTCCTTTCACAAAATAAGCAGACTACCCAATGCAAATTCACTACTTAATTTTCTAGAGTTGCATCATCTCTTTACACAGGAGAATACCACAGAGGAGAAAGAGACAGAATTTCAGTGCAGAGAGTAAATGGAGAAACTGTATATATTTCTAAAAAACACAGGCAGACTTTTGTTCTCACTTTTCCTTTCTTTTCAACTCAATACTTCACTTCAAATCCCACCACCTTTTGTAGATATATGAAATGAAGAGTGGGTTTTACTAAGCCTACCTTTTCAAGCTCGAACTTGGCATAAAATCTCGAATTTCCCTCTGCGAGACTACTCAATGGCCCTCCTGTAGAAGGGCTGCTGTAGGACTATGTTTCCGCTCCTGTAGAGTGCAATAGTGCTCCTGTAGAGCCCGATAAGCAAAAGGGTTTTGAAATTGACAGAGAGTGACTGTTTCGATGCTCTAGAGGTGGTAGGTAGGTTGCTACAGCTGAGAGCTCGTCGATACAAATGAAAACAAATGTGGTGGAGGTGGTCGACTACAATGTACTTAAGCTTACGGGAGTGTTCTTCGGCGCCAAGGTGAGGTGGCAGCAAGGGTACGTTATCCCCATCCAGACCGTTGGTCCCTACTTTAGTGCCATTATGAATCTTCATGCCGCCTACCCGCAATCACTTCCATCATTCCAGTTATACGCCGCCACCACTACATATTTTTAGTTTTCTTCCTGAGTTGATTGAACACACATTCCGATTACACCCATTGAGCGTTGTTTGAACTGGATGAGGCAATGTTTGAACTAGACGAGGCATTCTGTTTGAACTGGACAAGGGTGCTGTTTGAACTGGACAAGGGTGTTGTTTGAACTGGACAAGGGTGGCTAGTTATCTGGCCACCAATCTAGTTTAATCACAACCATCTCACTTGTCCATGTAGTTTCTAAAGTATACTCATGCAACAGAGGAATGGGTTTAGTCACTTACCTATTAGTCGCTACCGTGTTGTAGCATGCTTGGACTTTGGCGTTTTGTTCATGGATTGTTGTTGCTAGTGCCCATGGCTTTTGAATTGGTGGCTTGGCTACCTCATGCTGGTGATCTTTAATCAGGACCAACTCCTTATGTGTTTTATACACCTGTGGCTGCACTGACCCTACCTCTGGAGCTCGATTTTTAAGGGGATCAGCTGTTACAGGAATCCTGCAGGATTTCCTGTATCTTCTTCTCCCTCTAAAACTTTTGGCTGAGGCTTGAGTAGGGACTAGAGAGGTAGCTAAGGAAGGTTCTGCTAGTCGAGGAAAAATAGCTGGTATGCACTAGGTAAATGATAAGTTAAGGATGCTGCTGTTTATTTTTCATTTTTTTTTTAAACAAAATAAACGGGATTTATGTGTTTTCTGTGCAGGGAAGAAAGAAGCGAGTGGAAATGCAGTGGTGTAGGTGTGGAATGGTGAGTTAGGAGGATGAATGGTGGCAGGGGGGTCCACAGGTCTTCTAGAAAAGTTTCTAGCCCTCTGATCCTTTTTTGGACTTGATTTCAAGCTCTCTGTGATTTCTACAGGAGCCTCTTGTAGAATGCACAGAGCCTCTTGTAAGATGCATAATTTCCAGAACAAATGAGACCAGGGACTGGGAAAAGACAATGGAAATGGAGAAATTATCTACCAGAGGTGTATTTAGCTTGGCCATTTCCATTTTTCTTCTATGTCCCTCTTGCAATCTGCAATGCATTCAAAAAGAAGTTAATTTTTTGTTCATGTTCTTCTTCTTTTTCTCTGTTTTTTTCTTTTTCTCTTTTTTCTCTTTTTTTTTTTCATAGGAGATAGTTGGGGCGTGTGCAGGAGGTTTTCACCCTCACTGCCTACCCTGGGCACCTCCAAGGGGAGGTTTTCACCAAGGGATCTTTTATTCTTCTCATTTTTTTTTAGGGTGTGGGTGGAGTCGAGGCTGAGGCTTGCTCCACTACCAACACTGTTTTACTCAGATTCTCAATGAATTCTTGCTTGGAGAGGGGCTTCCTGTAGATTTTTAACCTATTCCCATTAACAAGCATGGGGATGGCTTCTTCATTAATGGTCTTGATCAAAACTAAACCATTGTCATTGCACCTTTCTACTAGGTAAGGTCCCAACCATCTTGTCCTTAGTTTTCCCTTGAAATCTTTATACGTTGAAACATACAGTAGTGCCCAATCTCCTTCCTAGAATTGTTTCTCTTTGAGGTGTCTGTCATGCCATATTTTCCTTTGAAGCTGGACTACCTCTAAGTGGAGAAGGGCTTGCAATCTTTGCTCATCCAATCCATTTAACTAAAGTAAACTTTCCTTTTGTGAATGGCTGAGATCTAAGTCCAGCTGAGCTACCATCCTTAGTGTGTTATATTCAAATTCTATTGACAGCAAAGCCTTCTTCCCAAATATCAGCTCATAGGGTGTGAACCCTGTGGTGGTCTTCCAAGTGGTGTTATAGGCCCAGGTGGCCTCAACCAATCGATCTACCCAATCTTTTCTACTGTTGTTCACTACCTTGGTCAAAATCCCTTCCAAAGCTTTGTTAGTGACTTCTGCTTGTCCATTTGCTTGCCGATGATAGGGGGTGGAAGTTTTGTGCTTAATTTTGTGATGTGTGAGCAGGTCTTCAATTAGATTAGAGGTAAACTGACTCCCTTGATCTGTGACTAATTCTCTTGGATATCCAAACTTGTAGAATATATTCTCTCTCAAAACGTCAGCTACTTTTTCTTATGTTGCAACCTTGATCACCTTTGTTTCTACCCATTTTGTTAGACAATCAATGCACACAATGATGTAAGATTTCCACTTTGAAGGAGGGTTGATAGGACCCACAAAGTCCATGCCCCACTTCTCAAGTGGCTCGAAAGTCACTTGAGGTTGCAGGGGCATCTCATCCCTTGGAGTAGGTTTCCCCATCCTTTGACATTGATCACATTGGCTGATATATCTCCTTACATCTTAATGAAGAGTGGGCCAATAGTAACCTGCTTGTAGGATTTTGAAGGAAGTCTTATTTGCTGCAAAATGGCCCCCATAGGGCCCATCATGACAGGTTAGGAGAATGTCAAAAACTTCCTCCTCCCTGACACATCGCCTCAAAACCTGATCCAGGCCAAGTTTGAAGAAATTGCCCCCAGTCCAGGTGAAAGGGGCACTTTTCCTCACGATCTTGCTCTTCTCTTTTGACGACAGGTGTGGCGGGAAATGTGTTGAAACCAAGTAATTTTCTATATCAGCAAACCATGGAGAGAATACTGAGATAGAAAATAGATGTTCATCTCGCATTTGATCATCCACCATTCCTTCTTCACCTATAGGCAAATCTATTCTAGACAAAAAATCAGCAACAACATTTTCCGTACCCAGCTTATCAACAATGGTTAAATCAAATTGCTGCAATAAAAGCAACCATCTAATAATATGAGCATTTACATCTAGTTTTTTCATTAAATACCTAATTGTAGCATGATCAGTGTGTAAAAATGTTTGATAGTTGGTGATGTAGTGTCTAAACTTATTTAGGAAATGGACTATAGCTAGGAGTTGCTTTTCAGTTACAGTGTAGTTTAATTCTACCTTCGACAAGTTTTTACCTACAAAATATATGGCATAAGGCAGCTTCTCATCAGCTTGCCCTAAGCCTACTCCTATTGCTTTGTTTGAAGCACCTGTATGAATGTGGAAAGGTAGGGCCCAGTTTGGACCTCTCAAAATTGGGGCAGTCACCAATTCACTTTTCAAGGTATCCAAAGACCTTGACAGTTGTCGGTCCATATGAACTTAGCATCTTTGCCCAAAAAACCAAACAATGGATAGGCTAGCTTACTGAAATCCTTAATGAATCTTCTATAATACCCTGCTAAACCTAAGAAACTTTGAACATCTCTTACATTTTGAGGAGGTGGGACCCTTTGGATGATGGCAATTTTGTTGGGGTCCACCTGTAATCCTTCCTGAGAGATTGCATGACCTAGCATGGTCCCTTCAGTCATTAGGAAACTGAGGGATGGGTTCATTTCAATACACTTGTCTAAAACTTTTCCCAGGTTAGACAAATCTTCCTGGAAGTTAGAACCATAAGGGGTAAAGTCATCCATATAGATTTCCACTACATCATGAACTAGTTCAGCAAATATACTCAATACTGCTCTCTAGAAAGTTGCAAGAGCATTGCACAATCCAAAAGGAAGGACCCGGTATGCAAAGGTACCCCAAGGACAAGTGAAAGTGGTCTTATCTTGGTCTTCCAGGCTAATTTGGATCTGGTTGTACCCGCTAAACCCATCTAGGAAGGAGAAAAACTTCTTCCTTGCTAGACCATCTAACACTTGATCTATGAAAGGAAAAGGAAAATGGTCCTTCTTGGTGGCCTTGTTTAGTTCCCAATAATTGACACAGATTCTCCACTTCCCATTTTCTTTTGGCGCTAGCACCAAAGGAGAGACCCATTCGTTGTCAGAGATAGGGTAGATGAATCTCGCATCCAGTAACTTTTGCAGTTCTTCTTTGAAAATGTCCTTAAGGGCTGGATTCATCCTCCTTTGAGGCTGCCTGACTAGTTTGCAATCTTCCCTAATGTAAATGTGATGAGTACAAACTGAAGGGTGCACTCCCTTCATCTCCTTATAGCTCCAAGCAAAAGCATCCAAGTGGTTTCTCAATAATCTACACAGTTATTTCTCCTGAGAGGTGGATAGAGATGAGTTGATGTTCAAGGTTCTTTCTGTACCAAATTCCACATTCTTAACTCGGAGAGAGGTCAGATCAGCCACACAGAGATCAACTAAACGATTGGCTTGGGTTTCTTCCACCAGCTCTTCTAATGGCAACACACTAGGGGGGTGGATTCTAGATCAAGTTTTCAATAAGATCATCCATTGTCTGTGCTTCTCCCCCCCCCCCCATGGTAGCTTCCACTGCACACAGTGATGTGGAATAGACTTCATCCTCATCATCCTCCTGCAACCAAAGAGGTAAATCATGTTCTAACAAAGGTTGGGAAGGAGGATATAGGACTAGCTGCTTGGACATATGCCCATTCTTGATTGTCATGTTCCCAGCTCGACAACTGATGTAGGCATCTGCAGTAGCCAACCAGGGTCTTCCCAGGATGAGAGGATACCCAGTGAACTTTGCCTTTGGTTGGAGAACTAGGAAATCAACAGGGTACTCCCAAGAGTTGATGGAGACCATTACATCTTCCATAATCCCTTCAGGGGTCATGGTGGAGCGGTCTGCTAACTGTAGCATGATTGTGGTCTTTCTCAGCGAGCCCTGAACGTTGAGCTTGAGCAAAGTGTCCTTGGTCATCACATTAATAGAAGCCCCTAGATCAATTAGGGTATGGGGGATTATGGTTCCATTGATGTGGACATCGACTACAGGACTTCCAGGTTCTAGATATTTTAGAAAGATTACCTGCCCCAACATCAGGTCGGACAGTTGTCCTATGACATTGATAGTTGGATCATCTCTCCTGCGCCTACCTAGGTGCCTGAAGCACTTATCCTTGATCATTTTGTTGTATATAGGCACATCCTTTATGGCTTGGAGAAGTGGTATCTTTACACATAATTGTTTCAATTCTCCCAGAAGTTCAGTCTCTTCTGGGGTAGGCTGTGTTGTGCCAGTTAATCTCTCAGGAAAGGGTGGAATGGATTTTGGTTCACTTTCATCTTTTTCTTCCTCATCCTCCTTAGGGGGAGGTTGGTTATCTGGGAGAACCTTCCCAGATCGTAGGTTAATGTCCTGAATCTCCATAGTATAGGTCGGGCATGATGTTTCCCCACTATATATGTGTTGGGCCTATCTGTTATTTGGGTTTGGGTTTGGTTGAGCAGGTATTTGGGGTTGCCTTGGTGGAGCAGGAGGTAATGGTTGCGGTTGAGCAGGTGGTGGAGGAAAAAGAGTGGGAGGAGAGTTGCACTGGGGCCTCCACCCCTGATAAGGTGCATTCCACTGAGGCTGTGGCTGACTCAGCATAAGAGTGAAACAAATGAGCAGCTGGTTGAGCATGGTATTGAGATGGATGTGACCAAGGAGGGGGTGTGGACCAGGAAGGATGAGCAGGGGGGACCCTAAGAAGGCATGGAAGTGGCTTGACTGGGGTTGTAATATGTCTGGGATGTCTCTTACATTCCCTGCTGGTAAGGTATGGGCCCATTTGGCCTCCTTTGGTTCATGAAATAAAGTGGTTCAGTGGCTCCTTCAGTCCCTTAGTATGCAGCTTTAAGTCCGGGCAAGGAAGGGCACTGATTCGTAGAGTGGTCTTCTTCACAAATTGAACACACTTCTATAGATTCAATGAAATTCGTTCCTAGGATGCCTTCTGGTGCACCTAGGACAAAATATGGCCAAAGCCCTCTCTGATTCCTCTTGTTTTCTTTTGATATGAAAGGTATCCATTTGCATGGCAAGAGTCTGCCTCATCTCGCTCTTGAAATCTTCCAGTAGATTTTCAAATTCACCTCTAAGGGATGAACTGGATGACGATGTACTGGCTAAGGGTTGACTCCCCCTACCTCTCTTTCTAGCTTCCCTAGAATGGTCTCTAAACACAGTCTTTATGTCATCATAAGGTAGTTGGTAGATGTCCCACCCCCCAACCGGGAAATGGAGGGTATTTAGAAGGTCTTTCAGGACCCCTCTGAGTAGGACCAACTTTAGAGATTCAGGGTCAAATGTGCATTGGCCCTTTTATAACTGAGCTGAAACCTCTCTTTCATAATCTTCCAAGGATTCATCGCTTCCCATGGTCATTTGGAAGATTTCTTCCTTGGTATCCTTTGACCTATAGTAGTCCCGGTATTTGTTATTAAAGGTTTGCTGCATCTGAGACCAAGTTGTGATGTCATTGCCAGGTAACCCCATGAACCATCGCAATGCTACATCCTTGAGGGTAGAGGGAAATAGTTTAAAGTTCTGCTCATCTTCTGCATAGTCATAGGTTCGATAGATAATAGGAAAGGTACCCTCTACTCTTTCCCCATTCCCTCTAACGTTTCTATTTTCAGCCATGGTCTCAGGAGGAATGGTTTCTTGCTCTTTTTCTGCTATGGGATCTTTGTATATCTCTGGTGGCTCATCTATAGGTTCTTTTGGATCACTACCACAAAAGAAGAGAGGAGGGTGACTTAGTGATGTGGTGGGGGTGTTGGGTAGGAATTTTCCTAAATTATCTCTGTTCCTACAAGGCATGAAAGGAAATCTATTTTTGGTCATTTTTTGTTTTTTTTTTTCTACTTGTACCTGCAAAACTAAAATGGATTGAACAACAAATTGAAACTAACTGAAATGAACTTGTTGAAATGAAATTGTAGAATTGAAATGAAAGCAAAGAAATGACTAACCTACTTTGCTGGAATGGAAATTGCGGAATTGAGATGAAAGCAAGAAATGACTAATCTACTTTTGCTGAAATGGAAATTGCAGAATTGAAATGAAAGCAAGAAATGACTAATCTATGTTTGCTGAAATGGAAATTGCGGAATTGAAATGAAAACAAGAAATTCCTAATCTACTTTTGCAGAATTGAAATTGCAGAATTGAAATGAAACAACTACTCTACTTTTGCTGAAATAAACTACTTAGCAGAATGTTGTAGTAGAAAATAGAGGATAAGTAGTAATCACAAAATACTCTGATGCTTCCCTAGCAATGGCGCCAAAAAGATGGTGAGCACCAGTATTGCAGCAATAATGCTGCAACTCTTGGGGCTTCCTTCTTTACTTTTATCAACCCGGTAGTTCGTAACAAACTTGGAAGTGACGATGTTGTATGCACAAGTACTAGCTCTTACTACAGGCTGTCACTTGGTCAACTGGCACAAGATCACTAAGCCAACTTCTATGAGTTCTCAGAAGAAGCTTTTAATTGTGATGAAAGAAAGCTAACGCTACAAAGGCTATTCTATTTGCAGAAAGAGAAGGAAAACTTAAATGTAATGCAAACCCTAGCAGACCCTAATTTACCCACTAACCCTACTTCTGCAGGAAAAGAGATGAAAACTGATGAAATGAGTGCCATTGACTACTAAAATGGTAAATTGCATTTATTCAAGCTAATTCTGAAAAGAAATGAGAAGAAAATATCTTTTTGTGCTTTTGAGTGTTTTTACGTGAAATTATTATGCTTGTGATTTATCCGGTTGTAATTGTGCAGAGGTTTGCTGCTAAAGGAGGATAGAGTTGGTTGTTGCAGAGGTGGAGGAAGGTGTGGAGAGCTCTTAAGAAGCCCCTAATACCCTTCTGAAGACTTTCATAGTGATCGGACTTCAAAAAATCACTCATAGGAAATTCTACAGGAGGCTGCAGCGGATCTACAAAAGGAGGCCGAGAGCTATTTTTGGAGTTTTGAAGGTGGAAAATTGATGGAAAAGGGTAACTGAAGGCTAGATGAAGGTGTTCAGGTGCCCAGAACTTGTCAAGTAAGATCAAGAATGAACATGATGGTTGGATTTGTTCAAATGACGAGATGAAATCTTATGGAGGAAAACGCATAAATTAGGGCAGATTGGCGAAATATTGTGAATGACTTGGGAAATCTATGAGAAGTGAACTGGTGCTGGCCGTTTTATTGATGTATGGTGAGTTGAGGTGTCCTACAAGAGATCTGCACATCTACTTACAAAAACTGATCAAAGAAAGAACTAACTGTACCATGAAAACAGAAATTTCTTTAGCTTGACCTAATTTCTGACCTACAAACAGAAAATGTTGAACAGTAACCTATGAACAAAAAAGCATGCAGAGAGGTCTATGGTAAAAGAATAGGAAATTATCTAGACAACTAAATTTTAACCAATATGTCAATCTTTTCCAAATCAAGTCATCACACTAGCAGTTGCATGGAAGAGCAAAACTATGTTTTTGGTGGCAGCAATAGTGCAGTGACCTCAAACCATAGTCCCATAAAGGGAGAAAGGAGATCAGGGCCTGTTGTTGTCCTTTTTGAATCTTATTCTATCACTACAGTAACCTACTTGAGCAACTAAAACACAAAATAGCTATGCAAACCATCAAAAGCAACCTAATCTAATCAAAGGAAAATGAATCTATGTAACAAAAATTAACACATGAACTGAACCAAAAACATATAAGTACAAAGCAAGAGGTGTTGGGCAGCTTGGTTTGGGCCCTAACCCAAGATATTCAACCCTCTGAAAGATATCAATGCTCACTCAAAAATTGTTTCATCTTCATTAACAAAAATAATAGTCAGATTACATGAACTGTTCTAAAAAAGGAACTCGAAAATAAGTTGAACAAGTGCTGCATGAAATTGCGAAAATTCTACTAATGACTGGCTAACCTAATTAGGCTCTAAGTTCCCTTATTTATACAAATGGAGTCCTCCAATAGTCCTCCTAAAATCAAGGAGCTTGGCTTCCTAGAATTGGAGATAAACAACAGTCCTTCTTTACTTGCTCGGCTATCCCTTGGATGCATCAATGTGAACGTTTGTGCTCCGAGTTGCTAACGGAGGATTCGAGGAAAGGGGTCATAAATGAAGGAGACACATCCCTACAAATCCACTTTCCTGTTTCACTCGCGTTTTGTCTACCATTTGCTCATAAATCCCTTGACTTTGTCTAAAATTGACCCAAAAAATATGCATAAAGCACACCTTAGACTACATGGCCAAATGACTAACCCAATTCACTCTATTAGCATAAATATATTCAAAAACATGCATAAACTAATGAGAATGGTGAATTAAGTCAAAATAAGAGCAAAATGAGCTCATATAATTACCCATTTCTGGGGCTCATCAATGAATATGGGTTAGGCTGCTTCATAACTGTATAGTTGTTGAGGCTCAATTGTGATTATGTGATCTTGGAAGATTTTGAGAGTATATAAAACTTTCATGTACTATGATTTCTCTGGCAATGTTCTCAAGGAAACTCTTCCAAAAATAGCAAAAAAATATCTTTTGTCATTAAACAGAGATTGTTTTCCTTTAGAAACAGAGAGAGATTGTCTTTGCAATACCTTCTTTTGTTTGTGGCATGTAAGGATATCTTGAGAGTAATCTAGAATAGGAAAACTAGTTGGTCAACTTGTGATAAAGGTGAGTAACTGCTTGGACACTAAATTTTGAGCTTGCAACATTCTTCTAAGAACATTGGATCCAGAAATCTCAAAGGCTTCAAATACATTGATTAGGTCATAGAAGTTGGACGAACCAGAGATGTCATGGATGTGTAACTGCTAACATTATGAAGATGATAGCACGTGTGTCTTTCAATGTACATTACCAATCATACTGCAAACAACAAATTTTACCACTAATATAGTTCATCAGTGTTAATTTAGGTATGTTTTATGCTTAGAGCAATTTATTTCAATTTTCACAGTTAGCTCAATATCTTTTCCAGATTAGCAATCACAACAACATTAAAGTAAACTGCAGATAGAATATAAACATAAATCGCATAAGACAAGCCAAGACAAGAGGACATAATATTTGGTGCTAGCTAGCGACAAACCCCAATGTGGGGAAACAATTGATCAATTCTTCTTATATTTTCTCCAATAGTTCAGCACACAGAGAGAGAGATAGTACGTTTACAACAAAACTCAACACTTTGACTTGTCTCGATAAGTGCATAGATCATCTCTAAGAAGATGATACATGAGATCAGTTGAAGACATGTTGCTTCAACTGATTCTCCAAGGTGACTCCTTTACCTATCGTTCTGCTACATTTCTTCATCATGTTGCACCTCACCTTGCTGCACCATGTTGCACCCATCATCACTATGCTACATCTCATCATGCTTCATTAATCATCATTGTACCTATCACTATACTGCATTATGTGCCATTATTGCACCATGTTGCCATACTGACCTATGTCCTGGATGCATCTTGGTTTCTTGTTGCCCCTAGCTTGCCTGTTGTCCTTAGCATGCTTGCTGTTGCATGTTAGTTGTCCCTTGCATGCTAGTTGTAACATTGTATCCTCGGTGTATTTGCTGCTAAGTACCATACAACTGTCTCAATGTTAGTTGTCCCTTGCATGTTGCTCTCCTTCGAAGATAGATGCTCTGGCTATTTCAACAGTTCCTGATAGTTCCAGTAGTTCTTGGCAGTTTCGGTAGTTCCGGGTGTTCCCAATAGTTCCGGCGATTCTGGTTGTTCCCAGTAGTCCTATCAATTCCAGCAATTCCGGTTGTTCCTGGCAGTTCCTGACAGTTCCGGCAGTTTCGACAATTTCTACTGTTCTCGGCAGTTTCGACAATTCTGTCTATTCCTAGCAGTTCCAACATTTCTAGTTTTTCCCAGCAGTTCAGGTAGTTTAGATAGTTCTGACTTCTGCCCTCTGCATCAGCTTTGTGGCTAATCGGCAGTTCCAAATGTTCCCGATAGTTATGACTATTCACGACAATTCCAACGGTTCTGAATATTCCTAGCAGTTCCGACACTTCCGACTTTTCTGGCTATTCCTGACAGTTCTGGCAATTCCTAGCAATTCTGGTTATTCCCGACAGTTTCAGTGATTCTGGCTATTCCCTGTAGTTCCAATAGTTCCAAATTTTCCATCTTTTCCAGCTATTCCCAACAGTTCTGTCAATTCTGCCAATTTTGGCTTTTCCTAGCAATTCCGGCGGTTCCTACTTCTGCTCAGCTTCCTGGCTGTTCTGGCAGTTCCAGCTATTCTCAACAGTTTTGACTATTCCTGGCAGTTCCAACAATTCCAGCTATTCCCGACAGTTCCGGCTTTTCTAGCTATTACTGGCAGTTCCAACAGTTCCTTGCAGTTCTGGCTTCTACCCTCTAGATTAGGCCAATGTTATCCCTTAGGATCTCTCCTCCTACTAAAACCCAAAGACAAATAGAGAGGAAGAGATCCCAAGTGTATTAAAATGACTTGAAGGCCACCTCTACTTATACTAAAACATTGAGCACAAGTGGGGTTTATTTGGTTGTTGGCCGAACTTGACGAATTATCCCATAACACAAATAAATTCATATCTCCATGAATACTTATTGGAATCGGATGATCTTTAGATCAATCCTACACCTCTTGATAAGAGGGATCCAAGAAAAATATTAGCTTCTATTAATAAGATAACCCACATGGAGTTTTGCCTAGTTGCCAATTTTATCACTCCCTCTCAACTAGGGAGAACTCCATCCACTGATCCATATGTCTGAGTGTACTATCTCTGCCATCAGTGCCCTGTACTACTCTGATCTACTGAGATCTGCTCTGCTTTTCTCTGCTCTGTTGAACCATAAAGAAGAAGAATTGATCGAGAATGACTCATACCATTCTCTATTGACCTGAAGTCAGTTTCATCTGAAGAAAGTGTATCACATCACTCTTACTGACACAAAGTCAGTTTTATTGATCCTAGATCAATATCACAAGAGAGTGTTTCAAACCACTCATACTAATCCCAAATCAGTTTCATTGATTCCGGATCAATGGAGGTCATCTTAGCATAGGGAGTACGGTAGATACAATGATGCATCCATCGATAGTACTACTATGGTCCCTAACCCCTTTTCCCTACACATTGATTAGATGAGAGGTACTTCCCATGAGTCCCAGACTGCATGGGTAGGATGCCTCAACAAGACAAATAATCATCCTGTCCTTAGGAGAATGACTCATCATGTCCCACAATCGCCACAGGATAACTAATCATCCCGACCAATAGGAGAACTAATCATCCTATTCATAGTTGCCACGGGAGAACTAATCATGCAGTTTCATATTTCTGATACTGTATCTCAATCCATGAGAAATTTTGCCCTGAAGATATCTTAGAAGATTTTTGGCACCAATCCATTGAGGCTCAACCAAATATGAGCTCACCTTGCTAACTACGAAACATATGTCCAGATGGAACTTCACCAAGAACATCAACGCGAATGAGTTTATGAAACTCAGAGGTATTTCCAAAATCTGGTCTTACATCACTACCATATAACTTCTGAAAGTTAAGATCCTAGAGGTAATCGCTAGCTTGCAGTTTACCATTCCACATCCAGAATCCAATTCCCTCTTACTTCTGCAAGTGTGAGGGTCTGCACCTATTTGAAATAGGTTGTCCTCAGAAGGTGTTGGTATGAGAGGTCTATCATCCACAACCTTCAAACAATGGTTTGGATCAGCTTCACTCTTAGTGAATCTCAGCTTCATCTAAAAACTATCAATCCTATCATACTACGCCGGAGGAGTTTTGCTTCAAGCCATAGAGGACTTTCCTCCACCTGCATACATGAGATTCCTGATCATGAATCTCAAACACCTCGGGTTGTTCCAAACCTGTGGACTTGCTACATGAGGGGAATGATCCCCTTGTAAGATTTTCGTTCAGTACATCTCAAACATGTACTTTCATGCTCTTTTTGACTTTAGGCATCCCTATCACCATCTGACCCACAGACCTTGGGTGTTATGTGTCAATGGACATGGTCCCCAGTGGACTTCCTGCAACTTGATACAACCCTGAACTCAAAAACATCTTTGAAAATTCTATTTTCAAACACGTACCTTTCCATCGATGAGTGCCACCCTGTAACCTTTGACTTCCATTGCTGAAATGGACACTAGGTTCTTCTTGCGATTAGGTACAAAAAATATATTCTGTAAATGAATCGAGTTACCCTCATTCAATTGAGGGGTAACATTTCCTACACCCTTATCAGGAAAGGTGGCATCGGCTCCAAGTATAATCCCACGATTGTTTCCATCCCTACCAAATTAGAGAGTGTACCCTTCTATCCGATGAAGTTCATTGAAGCACTACAATCAATAAGCCATATTCCCAAAGAATCTGAATGAGAGGGCCAATACAAGATAACGCTTCTTTATCCTATCAAAAACAACATTTGATTCTTCATTCCTAGGGTTCCTTGCTTTCTTTGAAGAGTCAACCATTTCCTTGATGACTTGCATTACCTATCATTCCTTTGATCATTGAAGATGTCCCTAGAATGATTGTTATCTTCATCAAGAGATGTGTCTTTTCCATTCAGACACTTCTCATAATGGCTGAACTTATTGCAACCAAGGCATCTACCTTTCCTTCCACCCTTAGATCCGGACTTCCCATTGAAGTGATCTTTAGGTAGGCCATCAGAAAATTCTGCTATGTCATTCTGAGAATATTCTCTGCTTCAACTTCACCCTTGGTAAATTTGATGAGCGATGAGGAATCCATTGGTCCTCTTTTTTTCTTTCCCAACTGTCTTCGGTGATTTCTCTTTCACTCTTGCTTGGGCATTGCCTTCACCTTGGTTATGATTCCATGTTAATTTTAGGTATCCTATCAAAAACAACATTTGATTCTTCATTCCTAGGGTTCCTTGCTTTCTTTGAAGAGTCAACCATTTCCTTGATGACTTGCATTACCTATCATTCCTTTGATCATTGAAGATGTCCCTAGAATGATTGTTATCTTCATCAAGAGATGTGTCTTTTCCATTCAGACACTGCTTCTCATAATGGTTGAACTTATTGCAACCAAGGCATCTACCTTTCCTTCCACCCTTAGATCCGGACTTCCCATTGAAGTGATCTTTAGGTAGGCCATCAGAAAATTCTGCTATGTCATTCTGAGAATATTCTCTGCTTCGACTTCACCCTTGGTAAATTTGATGAGTGATGAGGAATCCATTGGTCCTCTTTTTTTCTTTCCCAACTATCTTCGGTGATTTCTCTTTCACTCTTGCTTGGGCATTTCCTTCACCTTGGCTATGATTCCATGTTAATTTTAGGTATGTTATGTGCTTAGAGCAATTTATTTCAATTTTCATAGTTAGCTCAATATCTTTTCTAGATTAGCAATCACATCAACATTAAAGTAAACTGTAGATAGAACATAAACATAAATAGCAGAAGACAAGCTAAGACAAGATGACACAAGATGTGGTGCTAACGAGGGACAAACCCTAATGTGGGGAAACCCTTGATCAATTATTCTTACATGTTCTTCAATATTTCAGCAGAGAGAGAGAGAGATAGTACGTTTACAGCATAAGTCAACACATTGACTTATCTAGATAAGAGCATAGATCATCTCTAAGAAGATGATACATGAGATCAATTGAAGACATGTTGCTTCAACTGATTCTCCAAGGTGACTCCTTCACTTATCGTTGTGCTGCATTTTGTCGTCATGTTGCACCTCACCGTGCTGCACCATGTTGCACCCATCATCACTATGCTGCATCTCATCATGCTTCATTAATCATGACTGTACTCATCACTGTACTGCATTATGTGCCATTGTTGCACCATGTTGCCATACTGACCTATGTGCTGGCTGCATCTTGCTTGCTTGTTGTCCATATCTTGTTTGTTGTCCCTAGCATGCTTGTTGTCCTTAGCATGCTTGTTGTTGCATGCTAGATGTTCCTTGCATGCTAGTTGTAACATTGTATGCTTGGTGTATTTGCTACTAAGTACCATACAACTATCCCAATGTTAGTTAGTTGTCCCTTGCATGTTGCTCTCCTTCGGAGATAGATGCTCAGGTTGTTTTGACAGTTCCCGATAGTTCCGATAGTTCCCGAAGATCCGGTAGTTCCTAGTAGTTCTGACAGATCCGGTAATTCTAGCTATTCCCGATAGTTCTGACAATTCCAGTTGTTCCCAATAGTTCTAGCAATTTCGGAAATTCTGGCTTCTGCCCTCTACGTCAACATTCCCACCTGTTTCGACAGTTCCTGGTAGTTTCGGCAATTTCAGCTATTTCCGACAGTTCTGACAATTCTAGGAATGCTAACTATTCCCAACAGTTTTAGCAGTTCCTACCTTTCCTTGCAGTTCTGGCAGTTCTGACTTCTGCCCTTTGTGTCAGCTTCATGGTTGTTCTGGCAGTTTCGACTATTCTCGACAGTTCCGACTCTTCTTGGCAGTTTCGGCAGTTCCGGCTATTCCCAGTTCCAACTTTTCTGGCATTTCTGGCAATTCCTGGCAATTCCAGCAATTCCGGTTGTTCTCGGAAGTTCCAGCAATTCTGGCTATTCCCAACAGTTCTGGCTTTTCCGGCTTTTTCTAGCTATTCTCGACAGTTCTGACAGTTCAGCTAGTTTTGACTTTTCCCGACAGTTCCAATAGTTCCGGCTTCTGCCCTCAGCGTCAGCTTCCTGGCTATTCCAACAGTTCTGGCTGTTCCCAACAGTTCAGACTATTCCCGGCAGTTGCGGCAATTCTAGCTAGTCCCAACAGTTCTAGATTTTCTAGCTATTCCCGACAGTTCCGGGAGTTCCCGGTAGTTTCGGCTTCTACCGTATGGATTAGGGCAGCGTTATCCCTTAGGATCTCTCCTCCTACTAAAACCCAAAGACAAGTAGAGAGGAAGACATCCCAAGTTTGTTAAAATGACTTGAAGGCCACCTCTATTTATACTAAAACGTTGAGCACAAGTGGGGTTTATTTGGTTGCTAGCCGACCATGATGAATTGTCCCATAACACAAATAAATTCATATCTCCATGAATACTTATCAAAATCAGATGATCTTTAGATCAATCCTACACCTCTCGATGAGAGGGATCCAAGAAAAATATCAGCTTCCATTAATAATGTGACCCACATGGGTACAATGATGTGTGGTTTGATGGTAAGTCTACTTGGGCGAAGCCTAGGAAACCGTAGTTCAAATCTTATTGAGTACACGTACCTACTGTGGTGGTGGCTGAGGAGAAGATTCCCTGTCCCCTCCTTGGCGGCACGAGAGTCTTGTTCTTGCTAAAATCATAGGATCTTAGTATATCGACTTGTATGCAGTTGGATGTACTCCTGGTGTTATAGAGGTAGCTACGAGGATTGATCCTGGGTCTCCCATAGATTAGGACTGGTAGTTACTGATTCACCATGTAATTAAAAAGAAAAATATGACCCACATGGAGTTTGGCCCTAGTTGCCAATTTTAACAATGGGGCATGGATATCAATCAGGCCTAGTTAGCCTTAGTTTCTTGGTAAGGATATGAGGCTTCATGTTTTCCACCCAGCTTTCCCCAAAGAAATTTATTTTAGTAGGAAAAATTATTCATTACTTTCCCCTCTTACAAGCAAACACTCGAAAAATGAAGGATTTCACAACTGAGAGTCTTTTGCAAGATAAAGGGAAAGGTGAGTGGGTATCCTACAATAGATACATTGGTCTTATTAGCATTACGCCACTTTTGATATGTGTCTTCACAACAGAGAATCGCCATTACACTTTGTTGATTTGTTTTAAAAATAAACATAACACACAATACATTCCTTTTGGGATGCAATGTTGTTGTTGGTAGTATGATTGTATTTGTGCCACATGTAAAGCTAATATGCGTTAAATTTCTTTCACCTTGCAATATTTTTATTGGAAATCTGCTTGTGTTTGGGCTAGAAACTATACTAGATTTATTTTTCTTTGCAATATTGTTGTTGTCAATTTGCTTGCTTATGATAAAAGGAAATCTAGTAAGTGTTAGATTTCCATCACCTTGGCAATGTTATTAGAAATGTTGTGCTTGTGTTTGGGCTAGAAGTTGTGCTAGATTTCTTTTGATATGAAATATTGTTGTTTTCAATTTGGTTGTTTATTATAGAAGGAAATCTAACACGTGTTAGATCTCCTTCACCTTGGTAATGTGCTTTTGTTTGTGTTAGAAGGAAATATAGCATGCACTAGATTTCTTTTGGCATGAAATGTTGTTATTGGTAGTATGCTTCTAGTTATGCTATATGTAAAGATAGCATGCATTAAATTTATTTTACCTTGCGACGTTGTTATTGGAAATGTGATTGTGTTTGTGATAGAAATTGTTGGATTTTTTTGGATTTTGTTTGCCCTACATTGTTATTGTTGGCAATGTGCTTTTGTTTGTGCTAGAAGTAAATGAAGTGTATGCTAGATATCTTCTACACTCCAATGTTATTTTTGGCAATGTGATTGTGTTTGTGCTACAATAAACTCTAGAATGTGTAAAATCTGTTTTACTTTGAAATGTTTTTGTGAGTAATATGCTTCTATTTAGTTAGAAGAAAATTTAGCATGTGGTGGATTTCCTTCACCTTAGAATATTATTATTGGCAATGTGTTTGTGTTTGTGCTAGAAGGAAATATAGCATGTGCTAGATTTATTTGACCATGTAATGTTGCTTCTAGAAATATGCTTATGTTTGTAGTAGAATGAATGATATTGATTGTTAGCTTTCATTTGAGGAAACAATGTTTCATTACATACAATATGACTCCCATACTATTTTTATTTTTGCATCTATATTACCTTTTCGTAAGTTGTGTCTTTTTGGGAAAATATAAAGTCACACTTTACATGGTTCATCCTTTTAATTACAAGTTACGATTTAATTGTTGTTACAAAATTGATACAAGCTATAATGGAAAATATAATTTTGGCAAAAGGGGACTATGTTGATCTCCTTATTAATGGTCAAGTCATTGGGCTAGGAAGGGTTGAATCTGCAGAGTCTGGAACTTATTATGTTGGAGAAAGGGTTAATGTTGGTTATGTTGCAATTTTGATAATTGATGTCATTCAACCACATTTGATTGATGACGATGTTAATGAAGAGGACATACATCCATGGAAGATTATGGATTTGAGAAACCACATAGGTAAAGCAAAATATTGAAGTGTGTCTTATATATTATTGATACTATAATAAATGTTTTTTATGAGTAAATACTAACATTATTTACATTCGTTTATAGGTACAAATTGTTTCTTTTACATTTTCTATTGGAGACAATGCAAATCTTCTTCAACATGGAGTGAAGGTGGGCAAGGGCTCCATATTCAGTACAGAGCTTGGGCATAAAGTGCATGGAAATATGGTAAAGAAGGATGCATAGTGGTTAAAATTGAAAAGGTGTTAAAACATAATGCTCCTCTACCACGTCCAACAAGATTTGAGCATACACTTGGGGGTGCATTAGAATCTTATGAAATTTGGCTAGAATCAGATTTGGACCCTCACTGTCATGATCATGCCATAAATATACCCCAAGATAGGGTTAAATTCATATGTGCAAAGGTTTCTCTTACACATGAATGCATGGGAACAAGCATGTGCATTACCAAAGGAATGCTAGTTAATGTCCGTGAAGATGACATTGTTGAGGGTGAAACACTAGGTGAAATGGATTTTGGTGTTTTTCTAGAAGAGATAGATGGAAATTATGAGATATACAAAATTGGGGATAAGTATATACACTGTTTGGTTAGATGGCCAATAAATAAGTTGGTGGACAATAAAGGTGTGATATTAAGGGTCAAGGAAAAGTTCAAGGAGCCACCTAAAGAAATGGTGATATGGGATGTTATAGAGGACACAAATCCCTTAAACAAATGGGATGGGTACCTTTGTAATGAAAAAGATAGAAAATCAATTGATATGCATGTAACAAGGCCATATAAAAGGATTAAACAAGTTATGGCTACAAAAAATATTGCAAAATGTCAAACAAAAATAAATGAAGAGAAAGAAATTCGACTTTCAGCAGCAGATGTATGTTGTAGAAAAGATTGTATTCAACATGTGGATAGGAAGGCCATTATAGGTGCTAGAAGGGGTATGAGACAAATAAATACAAATGGTATTAGAGAATTTGTCTTGAATTCACTCATGTCAAACACAATCATGTCAAAGGGCCACGACCTACCACCTATTTCCATAAATGTAAAGGACATGAGAATTAATGGGAATATTATTTGTAAGAAAGCATGGTATAAGATACATAAAATTTCTCAAAGCACATTCTATAACTACCAACATTTTTCCAACATGGACAGATCAAAGCTATTCATGGTAACACCAACACATGCAAAGCACGAGCTCACACAGTGGCAGCCATAGAAATATTGCACAAAATTGTAATGGATAATTCAGATTTTTCACCCAACCAAACACATCAAGTTGAAGAAGATGGACCATATCCTCCTTTAAGATTGCTTCCTTCAACTTACACACAAAATTCATTTTTAAAAGAGATCAATGAGGCTCTTCAAAAGCTCAATTACCCATCAATATCACAGCCAATAATGAGCAAGATCTGGAATACTAAGTTTTGAGATGTGACATTTTCAAAGAACACCAACTTTAGTAAATGCAGTGAATGTATTGTGGTGAAAGCACAAATGAAGTCAGCAACTACAAAAGAGTTGGAGGAAAAGGCACGAGGTAGGTTGACGAAATATAACAAGATTGTTATGTATGGAAGATATTTCTACTATGCCCATAGAATTATGTCAGAGCGGTTTCCAAAGGAGTATTTGAGCATTATCCATGATAAAATGGACAAAACAAAGAATTCAATCCCAAGGCTACGTGTCAAATCAAAATCTAATGTAGGAACAAATTTAGGTTTGTCACTGACAAGTATGCTTACACATGGGCATAAGGCAGGAGGTTTTGGTCATTTCTCCTTACCATTTGTCCATATGGGATCACAATTTACTATTACATCCCTTGCAAAGTGCTTAAGGGACCTTGAAGACCCACAAATGGATATGTATGGTGATCTAATTTATGAAAGTGGAATTTAAGAAACCCATTTACAAATGCATTACTTGACACCTCTATTTACTCAAAATGTCAAGGGTACAAGGATGATTTTATATATCATGGAAGTTCAAAACATTAAAATGTTGATTTTAAACCTATTCCTCCACATTTGTTGTTACAGTTGGACAATGCAGCGAGTGATAATAAGAATTGCTATCTTTTCATGTTTCTATCACTTTTAACTGCACTTGGTGTCTTCATCACTATTGAGGTTGGGTTCTTGCCTGTGGGGCACACCGATGAATACATAGATGGAACCTATGGAACAATTTCTTCCAACCCAAAAAGTAAAGATATTTATTCTTTATCTGAAATGATGGATACATATCGCATAATTGAATAAAATCGAGTGTTTCCACTTACACTTACTGACAAGGTCTATGACTTCAAAAGTTTCCTTAATGGATACATTAAGGAGGGAAAAAATGCACTAGTTGGACATCTTAATGTCCAATACTTCCAATTTCTTATACTCAATGATGTTCCATTACTAAGGTACAAAGAATCAATTACATATATTGAGTGGTTAGAACCAATTGAGTTACGGAATATAGATGATGAAGGTCGACCTATAATTCCCATAGGGAAGCCATCTTTCTTAGCTTCCAAACAGAATGACGTCTATTTAAAAGAACTAAAGGGATAACATCTTACATAAAAATGTTGAAAGACACTATTGGGAATGAGGATACACCAATTGTTACAGAGGAATGGAAAAATAAAGTAGTGTATTGGGAAAAAGTTCATGATACATTTGATGGAATCTATAATGATAATAGAATAATAGATGGAAGTGATTCATCTTCTGAGGATTTCTGGCCCAAGAAAAGGCACATTGTTGATGTTGATCATAATGCATTCCAAGTAATCTCAAGTATTATGGATGGAGATTTTGATAATGTGATAGATGAACCAATATATTTTGGACCCAAATGCAACAATCCAAAATCAACATTCAATCCGATGATTGATGTTGAGAAAGGAAAGATGTTGCTAGTTAGATCAAGAAATGAGGATGCAGGCGAGATGATTTGGATGGAAAAATCCATCTCATATATCTTTAGGGATAATCAAAGTGAGAATCTTCATGTAAAGGTTGACTGGTGGAAGCCTACGTGAGGGAAATACAATGGAAACATTTTAGAGCAATATTGGGTACTAAATCCTGATGAAAAAGAACTTGGCTCTATTCCAATTAATACCATAGTGTGGGCATGGATGCAAAAGAAAGAACATTGCAAGAAGACCAAGATAAATAAATATGGTGTAGAAGCCATTCTTGATCTACTTGAGCGAATATCTTAAGAGTAGGTGTATATGATTCATGAATGTAATTTTTTTTTTTGAAGGATCTATTAATATACATTCAGACACACTTTTCCATATTTGTTATATAAATATTCTCTTCATATTCTTTTTGAAGGAGTTTTAAATTATTTAATATTTCAATGTAATCATGTGTTATACAAATTACATGACAATGCCATAAAATATTTAAGTTTTTAAAGCCTTATTTGACCAACATGACTTCTCACCATATGAAATATGCATAATCAAATTCAATAATGCACCTAAAAACATCTTCTAAACTTGGTATATTAAAATAACAATGGAGTACCTAATTAGTATTCTATTTAATGTAAACCATTTAAACACTTAATGAATAAATGCTAGACACTTGATATAATTTTTGAGGCGAGTTTTCCTTAATTTTCCTTATTATAATTGATATAAATCAAATTCAATATTATTTTGCACTCTAATTTATACAAAAAATATATTTTGATCATTGAACAACACAACTAGAATTATAAAATATTTCCTCTTATAGATTTTGAAGTGGTGCCAACATTGTACTAGTATAATTAGTTTGTACTCAACTTAGGAAAAGTAGTTAGTGTCAATTTAAAATGGTCAATAATAGTAAGAAAAGGAATATTAATATATTGTTAAATAACTTTATAGGTAAGATTTTTTTTACACAATCTAGTATTCACGAGTCAAATTTAATACATAAATATAAATGTTAATGATAATAGAAATAATGTAAGGAATCTATGTTTTAGATGAATTTGTTAATATGTTCTTTTCAATATAATAATTTAATACATAAATATAAATGTTAATGATAATAGAAATAATGTAAGGAATCTAAGTTTTAGATGAATTTGTTAATATGTTCTTTTCAATATAATATCCTTAAACATTACAGGAATAAAAACTAAACATTTGTAATAAATATCTTAGTCATTTTTCTCTCTTTCTTGTTGTATTTGAAAATAATCAAATTGTACTACTTTGTTACTATTCTAATTCATGATTGATTTTGATCATTAAAATGATTAGTAATTAAGACAAGAGGCTCATTTTGCAGCCCAATATGGGGGGATGTGTAAGTTGGTCTATCCGTCAGTGCCCCTTTAAAAGAAAAACCATGTTCTAAATAGAAAAATATAAAAAATAATATTTTGTAAAGTACTTAGAAGTAAAAAAAACATGTGAGATAGATGTTTAAATCTTATACTTTTCAAAAGTAATTATTTGAATATTTATGTTAATATCAACTTCAGATATATATATATATGTGTGTGTGTGTGTGTGTGTGGTTAAAACTATTATTTGTTCGTATATATACTCTATTTAACATTCAAAAATAGAGTTTCAACAATTAAAAATAACACAATGTATCTTTCACTCTAAAAATGTTTGCACTTGAAGAAATTTGATCCCTACATCTGCACTTAAAATGGATCTATGATGGTGTGTATTGGACACATTACTATGATCATTTGTCATTAAATAACTTTATACTTAATATATAGCTTGCATATTAATCTATTATTCATTAAATAAGCCTCAACCAACTTCGTTTTTTACATAAAAATACAAATAATAAATAAAAATAAATTATATTCAACATTTAATGTGATCCTAAAAAAATATTTTCTCCTTAACTCTAAAATGGTGCAAACTTCCTACAATAGTATGTAATGATGATGGTGATAATGATGATTATCATCCACTAAGACCAAATATGGTATGTAAGAAGGTAAAAAGATATTACTAAAAGTTATTTCGAATTTTATTGGTATGCTATAAAAGCATTAAAAGAAGTGTTTCAAGATCATCATAATTTTGTTTAGGTAAACAATCAGGAAGGTTGGTAGCATCACAAATATTTTGAAGTTTAATTCCAATATTTTAAATTGTGTCGACATTGTCTTATTAATAATCGTAACTTAACATATACATGATATTTACTATATGGGATTATAATTAAATGGGTTAATAATAGTTACATACACATCATTATTTTCATAACATAACCTTAACAAACTTATCTTTTTAATATAGACCATAAAAAAATATTAAAATACATAAGGTAAGGAATCCAAGATTAAGATGTGAAATATTTTCTTTTTCAAGTTTATATAAATTTGTTTTATAGAGTTTATCATGATAATTTTTACACAAAAAATAGTGAATATCTACATAAAAATTAGTGAACTAAGTGACTTTCTAATTCCTAATTTTGAAAAAACTTAATCTAGTTAAAGTTCTAAATAATGGTATATATTGGACACATTACTAAAAATTTCATTTGTCACTAAATAACTTTATACTTAATATATTTCTTCCATATTAATATATTATTCATAAAGCAAGCCTCAATCAACTTCTTTATTAACATAAACATACGAATAATAAATAAAAATAGATGATGCTACTACTCACATTCAACATTTAATTCGATCCTAAATTTATTTTTCTCCTCAACTCTAAAATGGTGCAAACTTCCTACAATAGTATAATGATGATGGTGATAATGATGATTATCATCGACTAAGACCAACTATGGTAAATAAGAAGATAAATTGGTATTACTAAAATTTATTTCGAATTTTATTGTTATGCTCAAAAAGCATTAAAAGAAGTGTTTCAAGATCATCATAAATTTGTTTAGTTAAACAATCAAGAATGTTGGTAGCATCACAAACATTTTGAAATTTAATTCCAATACGAGCATAAACTAGATGATCTATGAGAATTGTTTAATCTTCAACCATATAACTAGTGTAGCAAAGGTGATAGACTTTTAAATTGTGCCAACACTACCTTAGTAATAATCGTTACTTAACACACACATGATATTTACTAAAATCAGATTATAATTAAATGGGTTAATAATAGTAACATATGCATCATTATTTTCATAAAATAACCTTAACAAACTTATCTTTTACTATAAACCATAAAAATTATTAAAATAGATAATGTAAGGAATCCAAGATTAAAATGTGAAAGATTTTCTTTAGCATGTTTATATAAATTTGTTTTATAAAGTTTATCATGATAATTTTTACACAAAAATGGTGAATATCTACATTAAAATTAGTGAACTAAGTGAGTTTCTAATTCCTCATTTTGAAAAAAATTAATCTAGTTAAAGGTCGAAATTCTAGATCCACTGAATACTTCCATATTTAATGAAATATGTGTTAAGCTCAAACCAATTTTGATACATTCAAAAGGAAACCCAGGTAATGGCTCGAGGTTTTGGAAAACCATGGATCAAGTGAGCCAAGGATCGAAGATGAGATCAAGAAAGCGTGGCTATGAAAGTAGATGCAAAGCAACTAGAAATAAGTTTAGAGGGATTTGCAAAACATTAGACTGCATTGCAAGGTTTAGAGAGTGCTGCAAAGTTTAGAGGGTGTTGTAATGTTTGGGATCTAAAGTTGTGTGAGAGAAAGACTACTTATAGGCATATCTGAATATGTAATGATCTGTTTTGATGCTTGTTTTGAGTTGTAATAATTTCCCTCAAGTTTGTAATGTTCCATGAGCTATATTGAGGAAATGTTGTTATAGTGAGGCTCTGATGCTTTAATAATAAAGGGAGAATGGGATTTCTATCATATTTTTATTTATTTTGCAGCCCCTTTTAAAATTTTCTATATGATCTCATTTTCTGTTAAATCTATGAGTTAAATTGTCCCCAATGAATGTGTGAATGGTTAGCCACACCACAAAATATATATTTCTATATTCCCTTCTATATTTCTATGGTTATGGCTCGCCATAGGTGAGACGCTCCTTTGATCCAAGGGAGTGAAAATGTGGGCCAAGTACTAGACTATGTGGAAGCCTTTGTTGGCACCCTAGGTCAAACTTCATTTAAATTCCCACCCAACACCAAGCCATTGTGAACTGCAATATATGGTTAAGTGCATGCACGAAATCTCCCTTAGTGTTGTGTCCAGTGTATCATAGTCAACAAGCCAGATGACTGGGTTACCTAGGGTTGGTTTGAAACCAAATGGGGACTTCCAAAATATACACTAAGGTATTTGCAAGCATAATTTGTAGTAATGTTGTCTAATGCGTAACAATATGATGGGGTGGTTTGGATATACTCATTGTACATAGAGCATCTTCCTATATACCCAAAGGTATGTGGAAAAATGTTCCAATATACTCTCATGTACTTGAAAAATCAACCATCACAGATAAGGACAACTCTTACATTTAGAGACGTCACAACAAGTCTTCTTGTATAGACCACTAAATGTGTATTTAACGTTTCAAATTATCCTTAGGTTCATTGATAGATTTTAATGTTGATCTTGATTAAGGTTTCAGTTTCAAGGATAAAAACTAATTGACCTAAACTCCTAAAATGAAACTAGCATGAGAAAATGAAATCTTGATGCAGGAGCATCAAGGCCAATTTTCATTTTTTCAATATGTAATAAAGGGGGGTGTGACATTTTAATTGTTTTATTAATTAATTTGTTATTTTCAAATAAAATGGGAGATAAATAATAAAAGTGAGGATCTTTTAAATATTATTTTACTAATTAAAGGGATATGAGAGAAAATAGAATTAGGTAGAAATTTTAGGAAGTAGAAACGCTATGTACGGGACTTAGTTGAGTCCACACCTAAAATCTATTTAACTTAGATTTAGTTGCAAAACTTTAGGGATATATCTAGATTTTACGGGAGTTGAGTTATTTAAGGAGATTTGAGACTAAATTGGTTTAATTAATTTGTATAAACTCTCAAGCCTCAAAGGCGTTGAGAGGGAGTCAGTAGAGAGGTTTTGGTGTGGAGCGAGAGATTAGGGGTGAACTGTGTTTGTTTGACAAAGGTCATTTCATTATGTAATCAAGTCAAAGGTCGAGACTCTGTCCAGTTCTATATTATGAATTAATTTAATGTTTATCCTTAAATTTATGATGAGTTTGTGTGGATTGATGTTTTGTTTCCTTGATAATTACTGTTCCTTGATAAACTGAGAGTATTGGGGTTCGATCTGTGTTTTTATTTAAAACTGGAAGAATTCTGTGTTTAATGAAAATCCAACTGTTGTTATTAACTGCATTGGTGATGTGAAGTGATATCAGTTTTGTAAGTCTATATCGAATAGAATGTGGGGTCATAGCTCTGTGATTAAGAACAACAATATATAAGCGCGCCTCAGACCTGTTCTTGAAGTCAAATCGATCAAATCCATTTTTGTCTGACATTCACAATAATCTATACGGAGGTGATCAGTTTGATAATTCGATTTATGTATACAGTGAATTGACATTTGGAATTGCAGAGGAGGAACATAAGTTAACAAGCTGGAAAAATCATTGAATTGAAGGCTCTGAAGAAATACACTCTTGCAAAGTCGAATTACAGCGTTAAAGAAATGCCGGAAGAGCGTTTGAAGGACTTCAACAGTGTTGAAGACCAGATGGTATATAATCGAATGGAATTCGATTGGACAACGTTGGACAAGGAAATCGATTGAAGGTTCTTTGTGTAACTGTTCTGTGTAAAGGAGATTGGAACAGTTTACCAAGTCTACATGCAGTGTAAAGGCAGAATGAGAAAACGATGTGGAAATTGGGTATAAGAGAAAGCGCGGTTGAATTCATGAGTGGTGCAGTTCATAGTTGATCGAGTCACATTGCAAGCAGATGAACTTCATTTGGTCGATGCGGTGGTAATAATGCTGTTATTGGTTGATCCTTTGAAAATTGAGTTTTAACACTCAAAATTGCTGATATCTAAAGCCAAAACAAAGTCAAACTTTGGAGCAATAGAATTCTGGAAAGAATGTGAAAATGTATGAATGGTAGGCATGGCCGCATCCTTTGGTTTTAAATGGTAGTGTGTGAATTTTCCAGATATCGAGGTTTTAATTTGGGTAAATGCTGAGATACATGTTTATATGCATGGATAGAAAAGGTTCGAGGTTTGGCGGGGTAGCCTGCCATCATTTTGGTATCAGAGCGGGAAAGCTGCCTAGTTGAATTTGCAATTATGTATGTTGTATGTGGGTTTTGATTACAGGAACGAGGTTGTACGCTGGTGTTTTTCAGATTGAAGAGCGCACATTAGTTGAGCGCAGAAGCGCTGTCAAGCTACAGGTGAATTGTGAAACAGATTTAGAAATCGATCTGTAGGTTGAAGAAGGGCGTAATAAGGAGCTGAGTAGAATATCGATCTATAAAAGATCGATTCTGGCTGTGCAAACGTTGGCGGGTTCAACTTTCAAGTAGATTTTAATACCATTGTAATTGCAGAACGTTGCTCAGACTTGAAAAAGTGCAAGAGGTTAATCCATTCGATGAATTGGGTTATTGCCAGACGTGATAAATACTGTAGATGTCGAATTCTCTAATTTCCGAAATGATGTTTTGCAGAAGTGTTATTCGACGGAGGAAGACAAATCGATTCACATAAATCGATGTTAATTTGTGTTAAATTCCCTACACAAGGAGTCAAGCACGCAGAGGAAGCACTGGTGAATTCGTATCGAGTAAGAATGCAGAAGTTTCATTAGAGATCGATGTGTTTGCTTTGAAGGAGCGGGTGATATTATAGCAATTGATCATTAGTATTTTATTTTGCGTTAACCTCTGTTTGTAAGCGATGAAATTAATGGTGAAGCACAGAGAGTTAAGTTTGTTAAAGAGGAAACAGATTCTCCGCGTGCAAGAAGTTGGAACAGAATGTGCAAAGGCAGAGGCATAATTAATGTGCTGGTAAGTCGTGGTTAATGATTTGGCTTTTGAATAAATTTGAATTTTATATAATTACCATAGCAAGAGAACTGGGAGTTAAATGGTAAAGGCGTTCAGTTAAAAGGCGGAGTTTGGAGACCAAATTGAATCGAGGATGCAGAACAAAGGTGAAGTGTGAAAGCGTTGATCGAACTTACTTAAAGTGGGAGCACATTATGGATTTGCGCAAGTGTTGGATAAAAGCCCCATTTTGTATAACAGATTTGTATTTATTGTAGCCAGGCAATGATTGCGTTGAATGGGATTGGTTTGAAATAAATCGTGTTCTGAAATCAGACTGAGCATCAAGCATTGCGCTGAGTTTAGAAGGACGCAAGAGCAGAAAGTGGCATTGAAACTGATTCATAGGTTTATTTATGAGGAGCTGAAGTATGAAGCTTGCATTATAAGGAGAAGGTGCAATATGAATTGCGTCCATTCGGTTGATATGTATTGCAATTTGTAGCAAGAGGTTGTCAGAGATTGTTTCGAAAACAAACAGAAACCAAGCGCAGGAGTTGAAATTGTGGGAAGGATTATTGAGAAGTGGATTAAATGAAGTCCATACATGAACAGATGCAGTTCACAAAGGAGGGGAAGATGACTGTTGATAGTCATTTTCAGAAATCCGATGAAGAGTACGAGTGGGAGAAGGCCGAAATAGAAATTCAGCTTGAATTGTTAATGGAGCTGTTGCAGGAAAACGTGAGAAACCAGACACATGGTTGGACCATGAGAAAGAAGGTAAAGTGCCAGAAGTTGCACGCAAGAAGAGAAAAGCAGGTAAACATACAGTTGATGGAGGAGCTGAGGAAGCTCGAGCAGATGTTGAGCTGTAAAGAACTCAGAGAGGCTGAGTTGAAAATGGATGTTTCCATTTGTGGCCCGGAACATGGCGAAATTCTGGGTGAAGAGATCAATGAGGAAGATCTCATGAACTATTGGGATAGTTCAGAAGCATCTGAAGAGGTAATGACAAGAGAAACATGTAAGGCTATGAAGCCTTGTAAATTTTCTCACAATTCATGTGTGTTTGTAGGATATGCCATAGATGGTGAGTAGTCTGATGGAACTGTCACAAAGGACAATGAAGTTCTTGAGGTAAAGTCTGGTAGAGGATTCCTTTCAGAGAAGGAATGTGATGATTTGTCAACAGCAAATGAAGGTATGGAAAGTTGTGTAAAATTTCCGAGTTCTACTTGAGTTGAGATTGTTCAGTTGTATCAGAAGTTAGATCTTAAGAGGAGAGAGTTGGAAAAGTAGAGGATCTATGTTCAGGGAAAGTTGCTGAAAGACAAAGAACATGGAAAGATTTTCCAAACAGATGATGTGGAAGAGGGACGAACTAATAGTCTCACAGAGGAATTGAATCAGCATACTGATGTGCTGATGGATGAGGGAATTTCATAGCAGCATACTAAAATGTTGCCAACAACAGCGGAAGAGGCACTAAAGCCTTATTTTTTTTATTCTAAGAATTGTTTTGTGAATGCAGGTATTGGTACTGAAGAACATTTGACTCAGTTGAGTAGTCAAATGAAGGGAGAAGAAGTTCTTTGTTCCAGAAGACAAGAGGGTGTGGATGATTGGGTGGCAGTCAGAACAGAAACAAGCATAGAAGCAAGAATTCAGCAAGTGACAGTACAGATAGAGAGAGTAAAAACTGAGCAAGCCGTCTTAGCTCAGTAGACGACAAGAAATCAACAGCCAAGAGATTTATTAGATGGAGAAATTGAAAGCATCAGAAGACTGATGATGTAGGTGTCTTAGAGGTAGCAAACAACAGCAAGAAAGCAGAAGAATTTAAGCAAGAGAAAGAAAGCAAAAGATTATGAAAGCATATCTAGTGGGGCAATGCAGCATAAAATGTGGAAACTTGGAGAAGAACAACAGATAGAAGCAGCGACAAGTGGAAAGTTACAGCACAAGATATGGGATCCAGGCAAAGATAGATCTGAACACATGATCACGCGATCATGATTAATTTCCACCTTGGGAGTATGATGCAAGAGCATCAAGGCCAATTTTCATTTTTTCAATATGTAATAAAGGGGGGTGTGACATTTTAATTGTTTTATTAATTAATTTGTTATTTTCAAATAAAATAGGAGATAAATTATAAAAGTGAGGATTTTGTAAATATTCTTTTACTAATTAAAGGGATATGAGAGAAAATAGAATTAGGTAGAAATTTTAGGAAGTAGAAATTCTATGCACGGACTTAGTTGAGTCCACACCTAAAATATATTTAAATTAGATTTAGTTGCAAAACTTTAGGGATAAATCTAGATTTTAGGGGTGTTGAGTTATTTAAGGAGATTTGAGTCTAAATTGGTTTAATTAATTTGTATAAATTCTCAAGCCTCAAAGGCGTTAAGAGGGAGTCAGTAGAGAGGATTTGGTGTGGAGCGAGAGCTTAGGGGTGAACTTTGTTTGTTTGACAGAGGTCATTTCATTATGTAATCAAGTCAAAGGCCGAGACTCTGTCCAGTTCTATATTATGAATTAATTTAATGTTTATGCTTTAATATATGATGAGTTCATGTGGATTGATGTGTTGTTTCCTTGATAATTACTGTTCCTTGATAAACTGAGAGTATTGGGGTTCGATCTGTGTTTTTATTTAAAACCAGAAGAATTTTGTGTTTAATGAAAATCCAACTGTTGTTATTAACTGCACTGGTGATGTGGAGTGATATCAGTTTTGTAAGTCGATATCAAATAGAATGTGGGGTCATAGTTGTGTGATTAAGAACAACAACATATAAGCGCGCCTCAGACCTGTTCTTGAAGTCAAATCGATTCAATCCATTTTTGTCTGACATTCACAATAATCTATACAGAGGTGATCAGTTTAATAATTTGATTTATGTATACAGTGAATTGACATTTGGAATTGCAGAGGAGGAACATAAGTTAACAAGCTAGCAAAGTCATTGAATTGAAGGCTCTGAAGAAATACACTCTGGCAAAGTCGAATTACAGCGTTAAAGAAATGCCGGAAGAGCGTTTGAAGAACTTCAACAATGTTAAAGACCTGATGGTATATAATCAAATGGAATTCAATTGGACAACGTTGGACAAGGAAATCGATTAAAGGTTCTTTCTGTAACTGTTTTGTGTAAAGGAGATTGGAACAATTTACCAGGTCTACATGCAGTGTAAAGGCGGAATGAGAAAACGATGTGGAAATTGGGTATAAGAGAAAGCGCGGTTGTATTCATGACTGGTGCAGTTCATAGTTGATCGAGTCACATTGCAAGCAGATGAACTTCATTTGGTCGACGCGGTGGTAATAATGTTGTTATTGGTTGATCCTTTGAAAATTGAGTTTTAACACTCAAAATCGCTGATATCTAAAGCCAAAACAGAGTCAAACTTTGGAGCAATAGAATTCTGGAAAGAACGTGAATAGGTATGAATGGTAAGCATGGCCGCATCCTTTGGTTTTAAATGGTAGTGTGTGAATTTTCTAGATATCGAGGTTTTAATTTGGGTAAATGCTCAAATGCATGTTTATATGCATGGATAGAAAAGGTTCTGGGTTTGGCGGGGTAGCCTGCCATCAAATCTTTTTATTCAATGAATATTTAACTAAGGGAAGGAGTTTCAAACATTGATACAGAAAAATAAGAAAATCCAAACAAGATCTCCAAATTTACTATTTCAATTCAAAAATAAAATCCCTAATGCAAGAGAAAATGAAAAATTCCTTTTGTTTTATTTCAATATCCAAACTTAAAGAAAAATGAAAAGTGACAAGATTTTTGAATCAAAGAGAATTCAAATAGATTAGAACTATAATATGAACAACCCTTTAACAAATCAGTAACCATGTCAAATGATAAAAACCCTAATTGACAAAAAGAAACAATAAGAAGAAAACCCTTATCAAAATGGAAATCACACTTAATTTCACACATGTCGCTAGCTTTAGAGAGACCTTGTAGAGACTAAAGACTCAAGATGACACTGCAAACAAAATAGGATGCAAAGCAAAGAAAAACACTAAAGGTCATCCCATTTTTCAATGGAGTCCTCAAATTGTTATATGGATAAATTCCTTCTAGAGACAAAATCTATCTCCTTAAACCTAGTAAATTGCCATTTTTTCCTTAGAAATGTTTGAAATATGGGCAAAAAACCTACTTGGAATCCAATGCAAGGTTCCTCCTTCTCCTTACTTTTTAGTTATAGCTCCAACTCCAATTTATGTAAGTGGGCCCTACAAATCATCCAAAACAAGCAATAGAACCCAATATACAAAATAACATATAGAAACAAGTCAAAATAAGAACTCAAGGCTTCATGTTCTACATATGCATAAACAAGACATAATGTATGAGAGAAACAATACACTTTTGTATTAATAATGACAAGGAAAAGATTACAACCCTTGTAGGCTTTGACTTTGTGAATCTCTCCCACCCTTGTAGGCCTTGAATTTGTGAATCTCTCCCAGTTATTTGGTTTTTTTTTGCAACAATGGTAAGCCTTCCATAACACCTAAATCACATCCAGATAAGTTACACAAACAAGCGAATAGTCAGAGTCTCCAAAACCCAACCCAAACCCTATGAGGTGTGATAGATTTATAAGATAAATGAGATGGTTTTGAATTTACCATTCTAGATATAAGTTCCAAGAGATATGACAAGTTCAATAAGTTGAATTGAAACAAAACTACATAATAGACCGCCCAATTAAAACCAACCAACCATGGGTGTACGAGATTGGACAATAGCGGCTTCCACTGCAAAAGAATCGAACAAAGTTGATAATTTTGTAGCCCAAGTATGCCAATTTTCACTTAGCAAATGATTGAATTCAAAAAAATCGGTAACAGCAAAGTGACCTAATACAACGAACGGAAGTGGATCCCCTTCGAACAAAATATACCAATGGACGCCAGACGCTAATCCTTCGTTCCAACAGAAAATTAATTACCAAATCCAATAGAGAGTTACAGAGAGGCGATTCTCACCTTCATCATCTTCCTGTGCTGGCGCCGGAAAATCCAAATAGAATATCAGTGGCATCCCGTTATCAATTTCGCGAGGAGATATCTTCGTGCCTACTAGACCCGAGGAGGAAGACGAATCGAACATACATTTTGCAGGAATTACATTTTTCAGTACGCCCCCTTCCACCGACTCATGACCTTTGTGTGTCTTAATCTGAGGCTCCAGAATCTCCCCAAACAACTTTGTCGCCATCGGCCGCTGCTGAAGAGGATCGATAACGTACTCCACAAAATCGAGGTAAGGACTAGGGTTTGAGCAAAGGTGAGCGCAAGCGAATGGATTGAGAAGTTGAATCTCGGCAGGAGGAGAAGGAGGAGCAATCCTTCTCATACTCTGATCCTCCATTTCCATTTCCGCTTACCGACTAATAAAAAGGTGAGTCCAGGGTTTCTCTTGTTAAGCGACAGCGCATCTGGGAAACAACCTCTTGTTGTTGATGTCATGAATAGACAATCGAGCAGATGGGGAAAGTGGAGGTGCTGGAAGGCCAGCAGTGGAGGAGGCGCGCTTCTGTTTTGGGTGGTGCAGTTCTGGCCTATTTCGTGGACAAGATCGAGGGGGCGAGCAGGAAAACTAGTTTTGGTTCTGGGTCGTCTCAAATATCTCGCGGCTTCTTGCTGCTTCCTCGGCGGTATTGAACGTGCCCTCTTCACTGAAGGGATCTTTGATTTCTGTGGCGTATTTTCCTCACGGCCCTTTTCTCCTCACGCCTCTATAATGGACTTCCTTGGCGGAAATGGCATTACCTCTCTCTTGATTAACATCGCCTTGTGTATTTCTGGGAGCCATGGAGGTCTTCCCCGCAAATGGATTAATAATGAACGAACAAAACGCAAATGGATTAATAATGAATGAACAAACGCCTGAGTGGCGGAAACGGAGAGGGAAAGACTCAGTTCACTTCGTAATAAAAGAAAGCAAACAGAGGAGGAAGAGGAGGTAGAGGCAACATGCAGTTAGGGTTTAGGAACGGCTGAACTGAAGCTAATGATGACTTTGGTTGATAGGTTTAAGTAAATTGAATAGATTCCGTACTGTTTGGACACGGATCTATCGATTCAATCGCCCGGCTCTTTCCCTTATGCACATTCTCAAATCCGTATCCTACTAGCTCCATTAGCATTAATTATCATTGATTTACATTAGCTTTGGGATTGGGATTGAGAGGTACGTTACTATTGATAAATCAAGTATAAAATTATAGTGGCAGTCAGTTGGATTTGATTCTGGGTCTGTTCAAGTCTTATTAGTTACGGATTATCCTAAATTAAAAAAAAAGATAAATCAGGTACAAAATTGGAGAAAATCAGATAATAATTTTTGTAAATGTAAGTTATAGTTGTTAAACTTCAAAATTTTAAGTGTTTTAGAGGTTTTTGGTGCTAATCCATTTCCACAGTCAAAAACAAGATTCAAACGTTGTCTCTACAAGACAAGATTTTCTTAAATTTTTTTGTCTGGATTCCAGCCACTTTTGACGGTGTTGACAATTCCTCCACCTCATTAGACAACTCTGAAGTGGAAAAAAATGAGAATAAAGATCGTCACCATGTTCAAGATCTTTTTTAATATAAAAATTGAAAACGGTTACGTCATTTAATATATAAGAATAAGCACGCAGTGATAAGAAAAAGGGGAAGATTTTCAAAATATACAGTCAAAAGAGGGTGGAGGACAGGCGGTGGGTGCTGACAGGTGGCTGGGGAGTTAGACGAACGGGCTGAATCTGAGGTTCGAGATGGTGCCGGCATATGGGCCTGAGGAAATTAAACGGTCTGCGTGTTGTTGGTGGTCTCATTCATTCAATTCCTTCGCCCGGTTCTTTGGTAGCTGTACCAGCAGGTAACATAATCCAATGCGCTGCGCCATATTCCGTCCACTTGAGCATTAGTTGCGATAGAATTAAGGTAATCTTGGAATTATTAAATTTTGGCGATAAAAACCTAAATCTGTGTAAGCAAAGACCGTAAAGACGATTCCCTCCCCTCGAGCATCCATAACTACAGAATTACGGTAAACTTGGAATTATTAAACATTGCTTACACATTTTAAATATGATTAGCGTTATTTTGATTTAAACACTGCATATATATTAGTAAAGTGGACCGAAGGTTTATATAATGAGAATAGAATTATTAAATATTGTTTACAAATTTTAAATATGGTTAGTGTTATTTTGATTTAAACATAGCATGTATATTAATAAATTAAACCATTTAACCAAAGGTAAATTAGGAGAAGGTTTATATATAAATAAGGATAAATGACCATAAATACCGTTGGTAAATTTTTTATTTTAAAAATAACGAAAATTTTAGTAAAATTTTGATAAAACTTGAAAGAAATATTTGGAAATCAGAGTTATAATGGTCAAGTTTGAAGATTTTCGGGCCCCCAAGGATTTTTGATGGTGTTGAATCTATTTCCACCATAAAAACAAGACCCAAACACTTCTATAGATTGAATTTTCTGAAAAAATAAATTTAATATTGAGAAAATAGTAATTTTAAATTATTAAATTTAAATAATTTAATATTTAAAAGATATTAATTGGATAACTTTTTTTTATTTAAAAATACAATTTTAAAAAAGTCCTGTGCACCCAAAATTTGGAAGTTTGACAATGGGCTACCACATTTGCAAAAAATTCACCATTCTTTGTGGGAATCCTATCATATCTTCCATTATTTTTGAGAGAAAACGTTCCTTCCTTAAACTAATCTAATATAATATAATATCCCTATTTTAACTTAAAAAAAAAAAATCAACTCATTTAAATACTCTAAAATAAAATTCCATTTGATAATGATATTCCAAGTGTTCATCTTTAAATACTCAAGCCTTGCAGATGTATATATAATAGTGGAGTTGTCATTAGTGTGACCTTTTGAAATTTTTGGACTTTTTGCACTAACTCCAAAAGTACTACCCACATGGCATTATTATTTAGTTTTGGATTGAAATATAGTGAAATAAGTTTTGGTGAATAGTGAATTTTTTTGGGTCAAACTTCTATCTTAGTGTTATTTAAATTTTGTTTTTGAATTAATAATGATGATTAACAATGTCAATTATGACTAATATGGTCCATAGAACTTAAAAATAAGGAATTAATTGAGAATGTTTAAAATTTTATTACTATGATTTTAAAAAAGGGAAATAAGCATGTTTAGATTACTACTCTTTTGTTGACTTAATAAGTCAAAAAGGTTAGTATTATGGAAATGAGATTTGAGGTGAGTAAGAGTTGGGCAATCTAAGAGAAAGTGCTTTTCATGGTCAACCTGCTTAGTATCTAATTGTCTATATTTGACTTATCGAACTTCTGATTCCACCAAAAGTTTATCAAATTTTATAGAAATTTAACCAAAAAATATACCCAAAAATATTTTGTTGAAGTCTTCCGCCCTAACGATTAAAGTCAAAGTCATATTTATTAATAAATATGAAAAGCATTAATTGAAATGATTTTTAATTATCATTTAGTATGGGCTTTGTCTAACGATTATGCGTTTTGGATTTTATTAGCATTAATTGAAATGTTTTTTAATTATCATTTAGTATGGGCTTTGTCTAACGATTATATGTTTTGGATTTTTTTGGATAAAATCAACTAAAATATTTTTAATTAAATGGTGATAATTTGTTATTTAAAATTGGCTTTTGATTGCATAGGATGTAATGGTTCTTGTTATGATAATGCTCTAATAAAAAAACTCTCTAACATTCATAGAAATAACCTTGGATCCATCTAACCTCTAAGAAACATACATAAGAAGTTACTTTATTTATTTTTGGAATTTTAGAGCCTCTCCAAGATAATTTAAGACAATTGTTTTCATTCTTTAGCTTCTTAGTATTTTGAAGATGATAAATTATTTCATTCATTACACAATGTTTTAGGCATTGTCAAACTAATTGTTTCACTTTGGAACTCATGGGAACTTATTCTTATTTTAAGGATGTCAATTTTCATCTTTATTATAGTTATAATAGAAATATAATTTTAATATTCTAAATTAAGTTTTATGAACTCTTCATGATATATTAATTTTCTCTTATCCTTTAATTTTATGGCACCAATATTTCTTCTTTATTTTAGATGTAATAATAGTTTAATAGTATCAATATTCAGTAAGCATTGAAGGATCCATCCCTGGTTCTAGTTGATCCTGACTACCTGAAGTAGAGGCCTATGGGAAGCTCTTCGTAGCTTCCATGAATGTTTCCTTTACACGATCCAAATCAAATTCAGGTTCCTATGTAGAATCCTTGCGAACCCATGCACTTTCTTCTGGCTGCCTACCTTTGTCATCTCTGGTTGTGATACCTCTTTTGAGTACTATGTTTACATTCGGGTCCTCTTTGCGTGACTCAGACCTCATCATTTACAAATTCTACATTGGGGGAGGCTAGAGTACCCCTTTCTCGCACAGCCTCGCTATCATTGTAGGGCAGTCTTCTGCCCCTTGATCAAACTGAGTACAGTATAAACATGGTGTTCTCATCAGATTCATACAATCGCGTGCATAGTGCCATGGCCCTCTACAGTTGTAACAAATTAGTTGTCTACGACCCCTTCCTGGTCCCATTCCACCTCAACCTCATCCGCACCCCTGAAATCTAGCACGCATCATTCCTGCATTTGGGTCAAGGGCTCGTGTTTTGGCTTGTACTCTATAGGTAGGGCTCGGATCCATCATCAGCTCATAACTTCTACAGGTGTGCTCATCATGGCCTACTAACCTACAGAAATTACAAAGCAATTGTTGGGACGTCTGCGTATACTTCTGTAATAGATGACAATTATCAATAGCATGTTTTCCTCCTATTTGACAGATCGCGCACCACAATTCAGGCACCATGCTCGATCCTACTTATGCCTCAGGTCTTAACAGCACCAACCCTCCTCTTCCCAAGTAATTCACAAAAATTGGACAGTGGTCATTCCTCTGACCTTTGCATTTTATGCACCATACCTCCTTGCGCACCTCTGGCCGAGGTGTCCTATCCTGTTTCAAACTCTGCATTTCTAGACACAAATTTTGTAGTTGTGCATCGATTTGTTTGACTCCCAGACCTAGATCTTGTATAGGGTTCTCGTGCAATCTCATTGAAACCTCCAAAGCTTCAGCCTGGGTGGATAGCTTTTCTTGTGACATCATCCTTAAATGTGGTGTTAGTGATGCTACAAACCATGCCCAATGTTGCGCATCTGTCAAGGTCATGTTGGCTTCACGAATCATACTCTTTAGTCTCTAGTCTAGATCCAAGGGGGTCTCACCTAGAAGCATCGTGATTTCCTTAAACCCGATAATCGATTATCTCTGATTTTGGTCTACTAAATTCCCTATTCAATGCGGCCTGGATATCTTCGATTCCTACATTTAGATGGTCATTAGAATGCTTAATATACCATGTTAGTGCGCGATCCTGCAACGTGCTTACCAGTGTAGCCTTCTTTATATTTTCGTCCACGACTCCTTATGCTTCCCATACTACCCTTACTACGAACAAAATTGATCTGGATCTTCCTTTCCTACTCCTATGAATACAAGTAGTTTGATTACACTCACCATATTGAACGGTGGAGGTGGCGGAGGTGGGGTGGGCGGAGATGAAGGTGAACATCGTGAGACATGTGGTAGTGTAGGTGGAGGTGGTATGCACGGAATTCGTTGCCTTATCAGACTGATCTTGCTTCTCGGAGAAACTTTCATGAGCTCCTCCTCGCTCTCCTGTGAGGGTGATATTAAGGGACTAGTTTCTAATTCTTCACTACCTCTGTTTTTGTAGATCTTCCGACTTCATGTAGTCCCAAAAATTAATTTATTCACATAACCCTCTTTTCACACAGTAGTATTTTGATCCAGGTATTCAAAGATTTAATGTACTTACCTCGTGGTCCCTTGAGGAAATGGTGTTCCGCCTCGCTATAGCTAACTATCGTGTCTACCACGAAATTAGTGATAAATCCCTCGATGATTCAGTAGAGCTAATGGTCAACAGCTCGTGCAATCTTATTTTCTGACGCTTCTAGTCTGCTCACTAATTCCGGAGTCCACACAATTGGTTTGTTGAACCTACACCTTCCTTGACTATCCGCTAGCTTCATGATCCACTCATACAACTCACAGGGAAAGGATGCAAAGAAAATTTCGTGGATTTCCATATATAAGTAGCGCTCCCACCACTGTTCCTTAGATACTCACGGATTCATATTTTCCTACACCGCGAACTCATGAATCTTCTTGTCCATCCACCCTTCAATTTCCTTATTCATTGGATTCCAATGACACGACATCAGACATCCCTTATGCAAATCCCAATCCCGGCAATGAAACCATTTGTTAGCTTATAGGGGCCTGACCTAGGTTGATAGGTGATTTAGCCAAACAAATCTCGGTACAATTGACCCTTTCGGCAACAGTGCACAGAGCACGGACTGAGATCTCACCTGAAGTAGTATGGGAGGGTTGTAGAACCAGGTTTCTGCACCCTAGAGATGTCTGATGATTTCAAGTGGTCCACGGTTTGACCCTGCGCATATGTTGCTATGTGCACTTATTAGTACCTCACAGCCTACGATGTTGCCCTCACGCAGCCCTACTCGGGGCCCGAATAGTGTTATTACCCAAATCCTTATTAGTAGCCTAATATTAGTTGATCAAGTTAGCTTATATGTATGCTTTCAGTTATACTTAACAATATTCACCATTCATATATGTACGTGCAGTAAATAAATAGTATAATAGCAAATGATATCGAAAAGGAAATACCACAAGAACAGATGCACGGAATTCAGATAAAACCTCTCTTTATTATTCTTCTTCCTTGGTTACAGACTCAACTCCGCCTTGCGCACTCAACTATAGGGGTCTGTGCACTCAGATGTGGACCCTACTAGGTCTCTATGCACTCAACTGTAGAGCCTCTTCGTACTACTACGACCCAAGATACTTAGACTCTTACTCTATGCTTGCCATATTCTAGACTCCATCCGTTTGTTAACTTCCTTCCTTTACAACTTAGAGCCTTGCTCTATTTATACAATCCCATGGTCCGTGGACCATGGGTAGGCCGAAACTACATTTAAAACTTAGGTCGGACAACCCTATGACTCTAACATACAATTCGCACTCCGCGCCCGCAATTCACAGAGTTTTAACAACAATATTACTCAAAACTTGGGCTTTGAGCCCCAAACCATGCTGTGGGGGGATTCCATGCCCAACAATAGTGAAGTGGGAGCTGGAAATGAGTGAGAAAAGATATAGCAAGAGAGTTGAAGTCACGATAGGTACCTCAAGGTAATTCGATGTACCACTTGGTGGCAACACCTTTGAGAGTCCTTTGGAAAAATCGAAGACATTAGAATCATTGACGTACGAATTGGACGAGAACCAGAGGTGATATGTCATCACATGGGCTTATGGATCCTCCTTCAGTTTTCCCTCAAACTTGGGGAAATCACTTCAAATCTTCGATGCAAATGGAGGCTAGTACAGTGAATGAAGAATGGGATCATTCATGAGCTTGGAAACATCGGGTAGCTCCAATGTAGCTAAGAAAGGAAATTGCATATTAAATCGCATATAGGGCCTTTGAGGAGACCCAAACTACGGAGTCCATCCTTGTTGGTAAGGATTTTCCCCCCATAGTGGAAGATTTTGTCCATATGGAATTTGATTTTTTCCCCACTGAGGGTTACCTTACCCATAAGGAGGATTCAGTCCTAGGTAGGTTTGATACTACCCTACCATAGGTCCCTGATGAGCATTGTATGTGGCATACGGGTTATAGGGCTACTGAAATTGCTACCATGGATGTAAGGATTTTGAACCTATTGATGCAGGGGTTGGCCTTAACCTTGAAAAGGCTAACCTTGTTGATATGCATATAAAACTTGTTGCTACCAAGGCTGACCTTGTTGCTACAAAGGCTGGTTTGCTGCTGTAAAGGTTGGCCTTGTGGCTGTAGAGGTTGGCCTTGCAAGGACAAAGGTTAGGAGGACTGTTGACCAAAAAATGTCTGCAGCTACAAAGTTTTTTGCGACTATTGCAAAGGTTTCCCTTGCTGTTGTAGCAGTTGTCCTTGCTGCTACAATGCTTTCCCTTGCTACTGCAATGCTTTCCCTTACCACTGCAAAGATTTCCCTTATTGCTATGAATGTTGCCCTTGCTGTTGTGAAGATTATCCTTATTGCTGCAAGCGTATTTGGATATTTCCTGGGGTGATAGCCTGAGGGTGTTGGTAGTTCCAAAATTTGATCTGGCCATATCCACTACGTACAGTGGATTGACTGGGCTGAACATAAGGCCCAACTTGAGGAATGTAAAGCAGATTTATCATAGTTTACGAACCATATGGAACATAAGCTAATTGGAATGGGACCTAAGCCATATATGGCTGTTGGTATTAGACGTTACCTAACCCAGATGGACCAACAAGTTTAGGAATAACATTGTAAAAGGGTTGATTCATTCCAATCATGTGAGTTTGTAATCCACTCAGACTCGTTCCACGAGACATCATAGGGATATTTGGATTTTTCCCCCTAGGTGGTGGCACAGTCTCTCCACTTGTTGGAGGGATAGAAGAAATTACTGACACCTGACCTGAGACTGTTGGTTGAACCAGAAGAGTCAGTCGAAATGTTGAGACAAGTTGAGATGAAATGGTAGGTTGAACCGGAACTGAAGTGACTCTAGTTTGCACAGTCGGTCGAGAGGTCATGTTCTGAATGAAAGGACCTAATGTAGGCATAGCGCCAGTAGACTTGATAAAGTTCTGATACAATGACGAGGCACTAGGGGTGCCCAAAACCAACTGAGCTAGATAGGTATAACCATGTAGAAATATGGGCTCACTTAAATCAGGATAAGAGAGAGACGAGACTCTTCTCATAAAAGGGAAAACTTTTGGAGGGAACTCGTATTCTTGCTCATCATCTACATGAGGATTGTGGGTAACAGAAACTTCTGAATGACCCAGAGAGGAGACTCGGATCTTGCCTTCTGACTCCATAGATGGAAACAACTGGCGATGAGGAACCGAAGATGTACGAGGAGATAACTCCAAAGGAATACCAGGCCGATCATACAGATAGTATGGATGCTATGGAGATATCACAACAGGGTTGAACAATGGGTTCGGTGGATAAACAACTAGTCTCTGCAGACTTTCTGGAGTCTGTAGACTCTCAGGTGTCCAGATGGGGTTGTCAAAGGAATCTAGATCAAATCCTTATGGTGACAAAAAATCTGATGGAGGTATATGAGAAGACAAAGGTTGGATACTCAAAACAATTCCAAGTTCAACACCTTGATCCTTAAGCAACTAAGGAGGTTCTAGATGAACTCTGTGGGAGGACCCTAAAGTATCAGATAATGAAGGGGAACTATGAGATGGACTCAATGGCTCAGTCGCAATGGCTTCCCCTCAACATCAAAAGGAAAGGAAACAATTTGATTAAGGCTTTAACAATCTTGAAATCAACAGGTAATTACTCAATTTGATGACATGTTTACCATGGGCAATTATATTTTAAAAACAAAAACATTGCCTTTTCATCTTTTAAGAGTCAAGAAAAGGGAGAAAAGGTGACTCTAGTCACTTTCAATGGTTTTGCAAGTGTGAAAGGACAAGTTGCTCGATGAACTTTTCAAATTTAAAGAGTCAGAAATGATCAAATGACTGCTAAGGTGAATCAAGGTAAAAGGAATACCAAGTGACCGTGAACTGCAATATACACCTTAGCAAATAAATTGACCAAGGACTTGATGTACATGCAGGCAATCTCCCCAAATATTGTGTTCGGTGTATCACATTTATAGGGTGGCAGACTCGGCTTCATATGTATAAAGGATTACAACCTAGAGGGGTCTCCCTTTATATATGCAATGGTATGAGGAGCACAAGTCCATGCTAGCACTGTCTAATGCTAAAGCTAATGATAGCTGCTAAGTTTTAAAGACACTGGAACACATGTCTCACCTAAACCACTAAATATGATCGTTAATGTTTCAAATGATCCTTATGTTAATTGATAGATTTTAAGGTTGATCTTGTAATTATGTCTCAATTTCAAGGCCCTGACAATGTTTCTTCTTCCTAAAATGAAAACTAGATGAGGAAATGAAATCTTTCAGTTCGATGGAGGTTAGCTATGTAGGGAATAAAATCACTCAAATAATCATCAATCCTAATGAAATATGCATCTATGACCATCTTCAAATGCAAAAAATATGAAATTTAATATTTCATATGATAAGAAAATGCAATGTGTTGGCTTGTTGGGGCCTGACCTAGGTTCAAAAGTGTTTTAGCTGAACAAATCCCCAAACTACTGGCCCTTTCGGCAACAGTTTATGGAGCACAGACTAAGGTCTCACCCTAGGTAGTATGGGAGGGTGTTGGAACCAAGTTTCTGCACCCTAGGGATGTCTTGATGAAGTCTAGGAAGTTCACACTGCTTCGTTCAATTGTCTGACCTTCACGTAGCTCTGTAAAGAGTGTGAAGAGGCGCGGTCTAAATCATTTAACCTTACTGCATTATTATTATAGATATTAACTTAGTTTTGTGAGCCCAATATCCTTATCAATTATTTAACATTCATAACACGTGCACGCAATCATAAAAGAAGATGCATAAACATATACCAGAAGCATAAACATACAGATCTACGAATGGATGCACAATATTTCCAAATCAAATTAGCTTTTATTAAACTTTTGTTCCATTACAATCCCAACTCTGCCCTGCACACTCAGTTGCAGGGGTCTACGCACATAGCTGCGAACTCTACCAGGCCTCTACGCACACAGCTGCAGAGCATCTTCCTACTCCTACAACCTAAGACTCAAACATACAGACACAGAGCGAATATCACATTCAAAAACCCATATCACTCGAACTCAAGACTGAACTGACTTCTACACTTAGGGCCTCGCTCTATTTATACATTCCCATGGTCCGCGGACCATGGGCAGGCTGACTCACTTTACATTACCTTACATTTTTTGAGGGCGGACAAGCCTTTGACTTGACTCATTACAATTCACGTTCCGCACACTCCGCTAAGCCTTTACAATACCATTACCCAAAATTGTGGGCTTTAAGCCCCAAAACCCTTACGCAGGGTATCCACTGCCCAACGAGCCCCCAACACAAACATTGTGACTCGCCCTTGAGTCACCTTGTCGGTGTGGTGAGTTGTGCTGCCAAGGCTTCGCGGTCTACCATCCCTGTGAGTGACACACTACAATCTGTTGCTCCATCATTACCTCCTGCAACACTTTTTCAAGCTCCTGCTCCGTTGCCCCTACTAATTCACTTAACTGATGATGCTCATTCTTCTCTCATAGTTTAACAAAAAGCGACCACTCATAGGATTTTAGCTCTAGCTGAGATGTCAAATGCGTGAAATTTTTGTGCAAGAGTAGCAAGCTTGTGATCTTTGGTTCAGCATACTCAATGTCTACTAAAGATTGTGTTGCATTTTTTCAAGAGAGTTGTTGCTATCTGTGAGGTCCCAATCTTCAAGTTTCGTCATGGGCATGTAGACCAGAGATAAACTTTTGAACGAAATTTCGTCTTTTGTCTCAAGATTCACCATCTTTCCATTATCTTTCATAGATTGCTTACCAAACTGTGGGTTTTGCAGCAACATCCGGACCTGTCTTGCTACCTATGTGGGAATTTCTAGTACATCTCCCATTGTTGGCGTTGGGCTTGGCACGATGTCCTTGGCTGTCAACATTACACTGTCCCGAAGGTCCTGCGTCTCTTTTGTCAATGTTGCAAACACTGGGCTTACTCTCGAAGTGTTGAAGTTCGACGGGTCCATACCTATTGGATAGCGCAATAACTTAATTCTCAAGATGCCATGGTTTGTTCGGTGTATGACTAGCTATGATTTATAGGCCTGTTGAAATTCAAATTCGATCGTTCCCCCTTTATTCAGGTCATTAATGCAAGATTTACGGTAGAGAATTTCGAATCTGGCTCTTAAGTCATATCTTAATTGCCCGCTTACCCTCATTTTTGCCTTAACTCGAACATCTTGTCATGAAGAGTGACACTAAGGGTCACTTCCTTATCTATCTACGCAACATCGCAGCCCCTTCTATGCGACCACAACCCTTGTGACATACCGACCCTGCGCGCACCCCTGTTGTCACGCAGCTCCCTAGCAGACTGTTTTATAATCTTGTACTCTCTTTCAACTATTTGGAGCAGTGAGACTGTCTCCTCTTCAACTAGTAGGGTGATCGCACCCCCTTAGCGCATCACTGTCGTGTCTTGGTGAAAAACCCACGACACTATCTCTATTGTTGTTGCTACGCTCGCTGCTAGATGCGGCACACTCTTCTAATTTCCCTCAAGAGTGAGGTGTAGCCTTAACCATAGCATTTGACCAAATAGCTCGTGGTCATACTCCTCCAATCCATCCTTAGGTTTTTCTATATCCGGCTGCAACTTTCCCAGTTTTTCATTCATAAAGTCTTCCTTTAGTTCCTTTTCTAGCTGTTTAATCTCGGCGTCCAACATCATATTCTTCGTTCTCATTAGTACCCTGTTTCTTTCTAGCTCACGGGGTTGGGCATTCCCTTGCCGAATGGCTTCCTGAATCCCTTCATACTCCTCTTCAGGCGGTCTTGTGAGTTCTTCAGTTCAGACTTCGTTCGTTGTTCTCTTCACTAACTTTGCTACATCCATGACCTTCTAAGGAGGTTCTTCAGGGACCTCAGTTTCCATACCATTTTGCAGCCTCGGACTTGACTTTGCGGCCAGGTTCCTGCATAGTGTCGTATATGCCCATATGACCATTGGGACACATAGGTCGCCTTTTTTACATTGTATCCTTTGTCCCCTATTCATTACTTTACGTACCTTGGTGAATGCTTCCTTCCTCACACTTGGTAGTGTGATCCTTTTCTTCTGCCAATGTGCCCTGTTTGGGTCGGCTATTGTAATACTACTACGCGCTAGAAAAATTTGTTCAGTATATGTATGTACCCATCGGCAAGGGTGTGCTTGCAAGCTATTCTATGCTTTTCCACCAATCCACCTTATTTGGGGTCTTCCAAAACATACACACATCATCCTATAACATTCACTCCAACTTCCAAAACTTCCTTGATATGTCTTCCACCATTCCAAGGGTGCCACGTGTAGTGCCCATGTTAATGCATTAAACCGTTGTTGCTAAGGCATTGCATGCTCAAATTCTTCTAGAGATTCTTCTACCGCGGAAACCCCATGATATATTGGTAAGTCGCGCACTTCTATAGTCACCCAGCACAGTGATCTTATCAACATATTGCAATTAAGTGTTGTCACTTCGTGCAACCAATTCTGCCATCTTTCAATTTCTTCATTCGAATCTGATGTACAGGAGCTGTTGCACTCCCATGAGATTCTCCCATCTGCTGTTGGGTTCACCCAATCCTTGTCTTGCGTCGTTATCTGGTAAATGCAATATAGCTCATCATTGCTATCCTCATCATGGACAGGTTTGCTGTAGCATTCACCTTCGACCGGATCTAGTGGAACTATCATGCAAAGGAACTTTTTGTCGAATATCATCTTCCACTTCTTCAGGTTAATGACTCCATTCATATTAGTGGCCGACTCTACTCCTAGCAAAGCGGGGTAAGGGTTGCTGTCATCCAAAATATCTATCACCTCAAAGTCCTTCTGCGTGCTCGCGCATTCGATATCAACTGTTACCCCTTGCAACCTCCCCATGGGCTAAAACTTTTGTTGGTTCGCCATCTGTAATTGAATAGGGGACCACTGTAATGCGGGCCTGCCCATGTGTTCCCATGTTTGTTTTGGTAACACATTCACGTCTGAACCTAGGTCTAGGATTACCTAATCCATTCATATTCGACAATCTGTGTTGTTAATCTCATCTCCCTCCTAGTGCGCAATGTATGCTTTCCTAGTTTCCAGACTACTCACAGTTCACTGACCCTGCGCACCTAGTTATCAATTCTTGTAGTCCTTTCACAGCCTTATTGTCGTGCAGTAGTTTCATACATGTCTCTAGAAAGGTAGTAAGCATAGAAGGATCCATCCCTATCTCAAGTTGATCCTTACTACCTGAAGTAGAGGCCTCCGCGAAGCTCTTCTTAGCTTCCATAAACATCTCCTTTGTGCATTCCAAGTCAAACTCAGGTTCCTTTGTAGGAGCCTTGCAAACCCATGTATCCTCCTCGCGTTGCTTTCCCTTATCTTCCCCTATGGTTGCGCCACTTCTGAGCATCATGTTCACGTTGGGGTCTTCTTTGCATGGTTCAGACCTCATCATTTGAATGTTTTGCGTTGGAGTAGGCTAAAGTACCCCTTTCTCATGCATCTACGCGATCAACATTGGACAACCTACTACTTTGTGATCGAACTGAGAATAGTACGAACAAGATAGTCTCGTCAGGTTGGTACAATCGCGAGCATAGTGCCCTGGTCCTCCCCAATTGTAACAGATTAGTTGTCCTCGGTGCCTTCTTGGCCCCATTCCTCCTCATCCTTGACCCCGGCCCTGAAATCCAGCGCGTGCCATCCCTGTGGCTGGGTCGAGGCCTCACATTTCCATCTACATTCTATATGTTGGGGTCCACTCCATCATTAATTCGTAGATGTGACAAGTATGTTCGTCGTGGCCCACCGATCTCCAAAAGTTACAAAACAGCTATTGTAGAGTCTGGGTATACTTCTGCAACAAATGACAATTGTCTGTCGTGCACTGCTTTCCTCCTATCTAGCAGATCGCGCACCATAGCGGGGGTGTTGAACTCAGCTCTTCCTGTGCCTCTGGTCTCAACGGCATTGGCCCCCCTCCTACCAAGTAGTTCATGAATAATGGACAATGATCCTTATTGTGGCCCTGGCCTTTGCATTTTGTACACCACACTTCCTCGTGCGCCTCTGGCCGCGGTGCCCTATCTTGCTTCAAGCTCTGCATTTCCAGGTAGAGATTCTATAGCTGCGCATGAATCTGTTGAACCCCTAACCCTAGATCCTGTATCGATGTTTCATGCAACCTCATCACCATTTCCAATGCTTCAACCTGGGTTGAAAGCTTCTATTACGACAACGCCGTCCTTAGGTGGGGTGTCAAAGACGCCACAAACCACGTGCGCTGTTGCACATCCGTAGTGTCATATTAGCCTCATGGATCATACTCTTTAGCCTCTATCCAGATCCCACAGAGTCTCACTAGGAAGCATCACAATCTCCTTAAATCCAATGATTGGCTGCATCTCTGATTTCTGCCGACCAAATTCTCTATTCAGCGCATTTTGGATCTCTGTTATTCCTGCATTCGGGTGATCATTTGAGTGTTTGATATACCACGTCAATGCGCAATCCTGCGATGTGCTCACCAATGTATCCTTCTTAATGTTATCATTCATAACCCCTTGTGCTTTCCACACTGCTCTTACCACGAACCAAAACTGATCTGGGTCCTCATTTCCTACTCCTCTGAATATGGGTAGCTTAATCGCGCTCGCCATGATGAACCATGGGGGTGGTGGAGGTGGGGTGGGTGACAATGGGGGTGAAGAAGGTGAAGCAGGTGATGGAGTGAGTGGAGGTGATAACTGTGGAATGCACTATCTTATTAAACTGACCACATTCCTCAGAGAAACCCGAGCGCGCTCTTCCTCAATCGCTCACAGAGGTGAAATTAAAGGACTATTTCCTAACCCTTTGATACCTTTGTAGACCTTTTCGCTCCATGTCGTTCCAATCATTAATGTATTCGCATCACCCATTTTTCACATAACAACATCTTAATCTAGGTATTTAAATATTTGATGTACATACCTCGCGGTCCCTTGAGATAACGTCTTTCTACTTCGTTGTAGCTTATAGTCATGTCTATCGCAAATTCAGTGACAAACTTTCCTATTATCCAGTCAAGAAAATGGTCTATGACCCATGCGATCTTATCTTCTGATGCCTCTAGTCTGCGCACTAACTTCGGAGTCCACACTATCGGTTGATCGAGCTTATACCTTCCCTGTTTGTCAGCTAACCTCGCGATCCAATCATACAAATTTTAAGAGAAGGGTGTGAAGAAGATCTAGTTGATTTCCGTATATACGTAGAGATATAGCCACCTCTTCTCAGATATCTGTGGAGTTCTGTTTCCTATGTCACGAACTCGTGAAGCTTCTGATCCAACCAATCTTCAATTTCCTTCTTTGTAAGTGTTGGGTCCCTATAATACTAGTGATTACCCCATTACTATTGTAGTTATACCCCTTATTTATATTGTTGTGCCCCTATTACCCCCATATTGTTATTTCTATGCCCCATAGAATCCCTCTATTGTTATTTTTGTGTCTTTATATTATTATTGTTAGGTCGGCTGGATTATATTGTGACTCCTTAGACTCCTATATATAGAAAGGAGGTTTTGTCATCTGTATCATCCAAGAATTGTTCATTTATGTAATGTAAAGGAGGTTTCCCCCTCGAAGAGGCTGAATTCTAAGGCGTTGATCTTTCTTTTCTATCTTTTCTTGAGCTGGTTTCATAACATTTGGTATCAGAGCTTTGGAATTCTAGGGTTTCGCTGCTCCAAACAGGTCATCGTGGAATTTTCACTATAACTTTGTTTCTGTGACGTTTCAGAAGTCTCCAAAAAAACCCATTTGAGAAGAATTGGCGCTGAACCTTGGGTCTGAATTTCAGAGCTTTTCGCGCGATATTTTCGGAGATATGATCTGAGGAAGTTGACCTTTTTGCAGACTCCTGAATTACATTCAAAACAAGTGATCTGGGGAAAATCGTCATAACTCTCTCTCTAAGGATCGGATTGAAATTTTTTAAAAAGGTACAGAAAGAGGACGGATTGTAGTTTCGTGTGTGTGTGTTTCAGATTCAAAGGTTGAAACAGTGACTCGTGGCACGTCGTACAAGTTCGCTCTACTGAACCAGTCTAAAAGCAAGTCACTGTGGGAGATTTCACATAACTCTTCCTTGGAGAATCCAATTTGGCTCAGACTTGTGGCATTGGAAAGAGGACGCAGAAGGCGACTACAGGTAGCAATTTCAGAACTAGATGATCCTAAATTACAGAGATACATCAGATTCAATATCAGGCTTCTATAAAGTGAAAAAAGGTGTGTAGTTTTTTTTTAAATTTTTGTGTAAGCTTGTTTTAACAGAATTCAAAGGGCATAGTAAAGCATTATTATCAGTAACTGATGCCCCGAGGAAAGAAAATGCAAACACCTAGTAAGGAACCTGAAAGCTCTAGCATGACCCATGAAGAAGAGGAAGAAATGCTACATGATATATCAAAATTACAAGAACAAGTGCAACAAATGTCACGCTCACAAAAGCTAACAGAAGCTAAGATAAGTGGCGTGGAATCTAAGATAAATGGTGTGGAATCTAAGATAAAGGGCATGGAAGCTAAGATGGATGATTTGAAGACAGACTTGAAGAGAGACATGGCAGATTTGAAGATAGATATGAAGACAGACATGGAAGAATTGAAGAAGTTGCTACAAGAAAGGGTCACTAATGGTGAAAAGGTAGTAAAGGAAACTCATGATGAAAACAAAAGAAATGTTAATCATGATACCATAGATGCTAATGTTGGATCGAAGAATCACAATATTCCAAAAATCGATATGAGGAAGTTTGATGGCAAGGATCCCGCCACATGGATATTACAGATGGAGCAATTCTTCGATCTCAATAATGTGCAAAACGCACAAAAGGTACGTATGGCAACTGTATATTTGGAACCAAATCAGTTTGTATGGTATCAATGGCTTTGCTCTCGTAAACAATTTATCACTTGGGCAATTTTTACGGAAGAATTGATAGCACATTATGAAGATACAAAAAGCAACACTTTTTTTAGCCAATTGATAAGTCTCAAACAAAAGGGTTCAGTAATGGAGCACATTGAGGAGTTCCAAAAATTGAACATAAGGGTAAAAGATATTCCAGAGGAGCATAGGATTGATGTGTTCATAGGGTCTTTAAAGGATAATATCCAACATGATGTTCGCCTTTGGGAACTGGATTCATTAGAGAAGGCATTCAGGTTAGCAAGAAAAATGGAAAGCAAAATTATGGCAACCAGGAAGCATACCACTCACAACTATAAAGACGGAAGTGTTGTTCCCCTAGTCTTCCACAACCTATAAGGTTGACACCACAACAATTGGAAGAAAAAAGAGCCAAAGGGCTTTGTTACAGTTGTGATAGCAAATACACTAAAGGTCATAAGTGTGCTGAGAAGAAATTATTCTACATAGATTGTGAAGAGGAAGAAGAAAAGGAGCAAGAAAGGTCAAAAGAAGAAGATATACTCCAGGAACAAAGCCTAGATGAAGAACAAATAAATCCAACCATATCTTGTAATGCATTGGCGGGAATTACCACTCCTCAAACCATCAAGATAGAAGGACAAATCAAGAAGAAAAAGGTAATAGTGTTGATTGATTCAGGAAGCACCCACAATTTTATTCATTGTAGGGTAGCAAAAGAATTGAATTGCTTCCTATATCCAGCACCAGAGTGTCAAGTGATGATTGCAAATGGAGGAACAATAAATTGCTCTGGAAAGTGCCATAATATCAAGCTATCCATGGGAGAATATGTATTGACTAGCCCAATGCTTTCCATTCCAATGGGAGGTGCGGATGTTGTACTAGGAGTCCAATGGCTACAATCCTTGGGTACAATAGCTTTTAATTTTCAAGAACTTTTCATCAAATTTTCTGCGGAAGGAAAGGAAGTTGAATTAAGGGGTATTGCAGGGAAACCAGGAAAGATAATCAGCTCTCATGGTATGAAAAAGCTTCTAAAAAAGGAGCAAAGAGGTGTAATTGCACAATTATGCTCGCTAGATGTTTCCACATTGGAATCATCTATTTCTCCAGATCTCCAAAAAGTCTTGGACAATCATTCCAAGGTATTTGAGACTCCCAAGGGTCTCCCACCTATGCGTGATCATGATCATGCTATTCATCTGATTCCAGGAAGTGTTCCTCCAAACATCAGGCCGTACAGATATCCCTATGTCCAAAAAAGTGAAATTGAACGTATGGTTGCAGAAATGCTAGAGGCTGGTATAATTCAACCGAGTCAAAGTTCTTTCTCAGCTCCAGTAGTATTGGTGCACAAGAAGGATGGATCATGGCGCATGTGTCCAGATTATAGGGAGCTCAACAAGCTCACTATTAAAGATAAGTTCCCCATTCCTGTTATTGATGAATTACTAGATGAATTGCATGGATCAATTTACTTCACCAAGTTGGATCTTCGTTCGGGATATCATCAAATCAGAATGAAGATTGAAGACATTCCAAAAACGGCATTTAGAACTCATGAGGGTCATTATGAATTTTTGGTCATGCCTTTTGGCCTTACCAATGCACCTTCAACATTTCAAGGTTTGATGAATTCAATTTTCAAACCATTCCTTAGAAAATTTGTGTTAGTATTTTTTGATGATATACTAATCTACAGCAAGTCTTGGAAGGATCATGTTGAACATGTTGACAGGGTGCTACAACTATTGGAAGAGAAACAATTATATGCAAAAAGATCCAAATGTTTCTTTGGAGTCCAGGAGGTGGAATATTTGGGTCATATTGTATCTCATGAAGGAGTTAAGGTAGACCCTAGCAAAATTAAAGCCATTAAGGAATGGAAAACCCCCACATCCATAAAGCATCTGCGAGGATTTCTTGGGTTGACAGGGTATTATCGCAAGTTTGTTAAGAATTATGGGAGAATAGCAGCACCTCTAACAACATTATTGAAGAAAGATTCATTTTCATGGACTCCGGAAGCAACAAAGGGCTTTGAACATCTTAAAGAGGCAATGTGCCAAGCACCGGTCTTAGCTACACCAGACTTCACAAAAACCTTTATTGTGGAATGTGATGCTTCAGGAAATGGAATTGGTGCTGTTCTAATGCAAGATGAAAGACCCATTGCTTTTGAAAGTCGTCCAATCAAGGGAAAGTTTTTAAGGAAAGCTATTTATGAGAAGGAAATGTTGGCAATACTCCATGCACTTAAGAAATGGCGACCCTACCTAATGGGAAGACACTTCAAGGTAAAAACGGATCATGATAGCCTTAAATACTTTTTAGAACAAAGATTATCCTCTGAAGAGCAACAAAAGTGGGTCACAAAGATGTTGGGTTATGACTTTGAAATCATCTACAAAAAAGGGAAGCAAAATGTGGTGGCAGATGCACTCTCAAGAAAGGATGAGGATGTGGAAGCATTGTTGTGTGCCATTTCTATTATCCAACCAGATTGGATAAACGAAGCAAGGGAGGAATGGAAGAATGACGAAGAAGTGTGGGCACTTATTCAAAAGCTACAACAAGATTCCAGTACTTCTGATACATTTAGCTGGAAAAATGATTCGTTATGGTACAAAGATCGCTTATACCTCTGTAAGAATTCCCAGCTAAAACAAAAGATTCTTATGGAATTGCACACTTCTCCCTTAGGAGGGCACTCAAGATTTTTAAAAACTTACCACAGGGTTAAGAAGGAATTTTTTTGGGATGGCCTTAAATCATATATTCAAAAGTTTGTGGCGGAATGTTTGGTTTGCCAGCAAAATAAAGTTGAAACAATTAAGACACCAGGTCTATTACAACCTTTATCCATTCCAAGCCAACGTTGGGAGGAGGTTTCAATGGATTTTATCACAGGTTTACCCAAGTCTGAGGGAAAGAGTGTCATCATGGTGGTAGTTGACAGACTTACCAAGTATGCACACTTTTGTGCATTATCACATCCATTTAAAGCCAGTGCAGTTTCTACTGAATTTATGGAAACAGTTCAAAAGCTACATGGAAACCCAAAGATTATTGTAAGTGACAGAGATCCCATTTTCACTGGAAATTTTTGGACAGAATTATTTTCTTCTCTTGGTACTCAGTTAGCTCATAGCTCATCTTATCATCCTCAATCTGATGGGCAAACTGAGATAGTAAACAAATGTTTGGAAGGATATCTTCGTTGCTTTGTATCTGATAAACAGACACAATGGGTCAAATGGTTGCCTCTGGCTGAATGGTGGTATAACACTTCCTTCCATACAGCAACAAAAATGACCCCATTTATGGCACTTTATGGGTATCAACCACCATCCATCACATCATATTTAAGAGAAAATTCTAAGGTTCAGGCAGTGGAACATCACATCGAACATCAACAACAAGTCCTCCAACTCTTAAAGGATAACCTCGTGTTGGCACAAAATAGAATGAAACAACAGGCATATCAACATCGCAGTGAAAGAAGTTTTGATGTAGGTGATTGGGTATTCCTACGGCTACAACCATATAAGCAAATGTCCCTAAAGCAAGCTAAGAAGGATAATAAATTATCACCAAAGTATTATGGTCTGTACAAGGTGTTGCAAAAGATTGGTACTATGGCATACAAATTGGAGCTTCCTGCAGCTTCTCGATTGCACCCAGTCTTCCATGTTTCATGTTTAAAGAAGGTTATAGGTGACAAGCTCCCAATTCAAACAATATTGCCAGAACTTGATGAGGAAGGAAAAATTATATTGGAACCGGAAGCAGTCACAGAAATAAGAACTCGACAGCTACGAAATCGATCAATTTCAGAGTATCTTATCAAGTGGAAGAACTTATCCGCTGAAGATTCCACATGGGAGGATGAGAATTTTATGCAGAAGTATCCAGAACTACTCAAGCGTTGAGGACAACACTTTTTTGAAGGAGAGGGGCATGTTGGGTCCCTATAATACTATTGATTACCCCATTACTATTGTAGTTATACCCCTTATTTATATTGTTGTGCCCCTATTACCCCCATATTGTTATTTCTGTGCCCCATAGAATCCCTCTATTGTTATTTTTGTGGCTTTATATTATTATTGTTAGGTCGGCTGGATTATATTGTGACTCCTTAGACTCCTATATATAGAAAGGAGGTTTTTTCATTTGTATCATCCAAGAATTGTTCATTTATGTAATGTAAAGGAGGTTGCCCCCTCGAAGAGGCTGAATTCTAAGGCGTTGATCTTTCTTTTCTATCTTTTCTTGAGCTGGTTTCATAACAGTAAGATTCCAGTGTTTTGACATTAAACATCCCTTAGGCATATCCCGGTCCCGACAAAGAAACCATTTGTTGGCTTGTTAGGGACTAACCCAGGTTCACAAGTGTTTTAGCCAAACATATCCCAAAACTACTGGCCCTTTCGACAACAGTCCACGGAGCGCAGATTGAGGTCTCACCCGAGGTAGTATGGGAGGGTGTTGGAACCAGGTTTCTGCACCCTAGGGATGTCTTGATGAAGTCTGGGAAGTTCGCACTGCTTCGCGCAACTATCTGACCTTCACATAGCTCTGTAAGGAGCGTGAAGAGGTGCGGTCTAAATCCTTTAACCTTACTACATTATTATTACAGATCTTAACTTAATTTGTGGGCCCAATATTCTTATCAATGATTCAACATTCATAACAAGTGCGCACAATCATAAACTGTAAGAAGATGCATAAACATATACCAGAAGCATAAGCATACATATCTATGAATGGATGCACAATATTTCCAAATAAACTTAGATTTTATTAAACTTTTGTTCCATTACAATCCTAACTCCTCCCTGTGCACTAAACTGCAGGGGTTTGCGCACACAGCTGCAAACTCTACTATGCCTCTAGGTACACAACTGCAGAGCCTCTTCCTACTCCTACAACCCAATACTCGGACTTATAGACTCATAGTGAATATCGCATTCAAAAACCCATATCGCTATAACTCAAGATTGAAATGACTTCTACACTTAGGGCCTCGCTCTATTCATACATTCCCATGGTCCACGGACCATGGGCAGGCTAACTCACATTACATTACCATAATTTTTTGAGGGAAGACAACTCTTTCACTTAACTCATTACAATTTATGCTCCGTGCACTTTGCGGAGCCTTTACAATACCATTACCCAAAATTGTGGGCTTTAAGCCCCAAAACCATTACGCGGGGGATCCACTACCCAACACAATGCCAAAAAAAAATCTTAAAGAAAAATATCTAAGCTATAATGATGATTTTTTTCTTCTCTTTTCGAAATGAAACAAACATAATCTAGTGCAAAGGGAAATAGAATGCAGGAAAACCATGAAGTATGAAAATCACTTTCACATCAATGATTCGAATACAACACAAAATGTTCTGAAAACTAGGAAAATAATTGCACTTTCACTTTTAGTTCGAAGCATTAACAACTTCAAAGAAAACACTTTCTTTTGATTCTAAGGAGACAATCGATTTATAATCTATCGCTTATTGAATGAAGCCTAAGAAAATTTCACTATATCCACTAATGAAAACAACTTAAGTCACAAGAACCAAAAGTAATCTGCAAGCAGGTCTGAACACACAAAGTGTTTTTAACACATGCAATCAATCTCTGATCAGAAGACCAACGAGTGTACTAAGGTTGACCTAGAAGACCTAGAACCCTAAAAGGATAATAAAAATTCAAGAACACTCAATCCAAGTCAAAATAAATTACAAGTAGACACTTAGAGAGTCAATGAACAAACAAACTGGTAAATCTCAAGGAGAAGACAACTAAAACTGAAAATCAAAGGGAAAACTTTAAATTTCTATGTTTTCTACAATATCGCACCTGTCAAAAGTAAAGTAGCGATCATCGCTACCATGACTAGAAAAAAATGAAATATCATTACGACTGTAAGGATCATATCTGCGATGGTCAAGGAAAAGGAAAAATAAATCTTAAATCTTAAAAAAAAACTCAAGTTAACAATCTTCAAACATCTACCAAGCAATGACACTAACAACAAGCAAGCAATGAAGTCTAAAAATCAATGGTTAACCAAACTCGTCAAAAGACAAGAAGAAGGAGAGGAAGGAAAAAAGGTCATAAGCTCCACAATAGAGTGGCCATTTTGTTGAGAAGGTTAATCCTCTTTGCGGACAGAGATGATCCCTCTAGCCCAATGAGTGGGTCTAGCAACTTGAGAGGAAAATCAACTAGACATCATCCTAGATCATGATTGAAAGATAGAACAAGAGGTAAGGCCTACCTTTTTCTGATGCTAATCCGAGATCCTTTATTGAGATCCTTGAACTGCTTCTATCAAGGTCTTGTTCCTGCCTTTTCTAGCACTTATGTACCTGCATAAAGAACCAAGAGAGAAGAAAGCATGCCAAAACCAATAGAAGATCCAATAATAATCTATTTAGTTGATCAAGGAATGCAAAACAAATACATACATGAACATATATATTGGGAAGATGAACCAACAATTGTATTATTATTTGAAGAATAAAGGGGAAGCTTACAGCCATAGCCTTGATGTTGAAAGGCTCTCCTTGAGTGGTAATCCAAGACTAAGCCAAGAAACTCTCCAACACTCTTTCTCCAAGTGCAAATGGACATAGATCAACCATTTGGGAATGGTAAAGGGGAAATGTATAGTTTGGGAGAGGGAGTTAGAGCTCCTCCAAAGATAGGATTAGGCCCACATATTAATGAGGTAGCTCATAGGGATGACACCAAGAGGTCAAATTAGGAGCATTTGATCTCATCTATTTGAAGCCACCTCTAGCTCGTTGCTCTGGAAGCTTCTAGATCACGATGCTTCTCATCCTCTTTGGTAAAACTTCCTTTTTGAGACCATCATGAGTATGAGAGAGAACAGAGCAATGCCATCACTAGATTAACAAGGTGCAATAGGTGATCATCATGTTTTTGAGCTTCACAAGGGTGATGATTGTCATTTTAGGGTTTCACGAGCTATTTCTTCTAGGAAAGCTCTAGATATTTTCCAGGAAAAGTTAGAGGGATTTGAGTTGCATACATTGATGAGTATATTATATAATGATAATGTTTTAGGCACTTCAGGGTATATCATAGGGAAGTGCAGCAGGCATGACAAAACACTGTGTAACACCAAGGACTTAACATACGACGACCGATCTCCTCGAATGTTATGTTTGGTCTATCATGTCTACAAAGTAGCTGCCTTAGTTCCCTATGGCTAAAGGATAACAACCTAGTGGTGTCTCCCAATATATATTCAATGGTACAGAGAGCACAAGTCCATGTTAGTGTTGTCTAATGCATAACCATTTAGTGAGAGCGTTCCCATATACTTTCCATACTATAGTGCCTAAGATATACCCAAGTGTACTAGAGAACCTTCGATATACTTCCGTAATGGAACAAGATTTCACCCTCGGGATACAACGCAGGAAGTTAACGATATCTACGAAGTTTATAGACACCAGAACACATCTCTAGTGTAGACTTCTAAATGTTTGTGTTAAGGTCCAAATGCTCGTTAGGTTAATTCAATAAATTTTAATGTTGTTCTTGAATTATGTTTCAATTTTGGGCTTAGACATGCAACTATATGAGAAAATGAAACTTTTCACTTCGATGAATGTTATACTAGCGAGGGAAGAGAGCTCAATCAATTAATGCATCAAACAAGAGAATGCATTAAAAAACATGCCTCCACTAACTTTTCTTTTCCGAATGCAATATGCAAAAGAAAAACTTAAACTTCACTTTCACTATCCAACATGCAATCTATTGAAAGAAAAAATGGCTTTTAGTTTACTAAGATGTACTTTCGCCAGATGATGTTCTCTTTTATTTTTCGATGCTCTAATGCAATTAAGCTTCAATTAAAGAAAAAAATGAAGATTTTTTATTCAAAATTATCCTAATGCAAACAATGCACCAATAATAGCAACACCGAAACGAATTCAAAAGAACTCAATGAAAATGTCTTTTAGTTCCTCTTTGGAATATATAAAAAAATGCACTCTTTTCAGTTTGTAAACCAAGAAATGTAATCTATGCTTCAAGAATAACAAAGATGAATTTAAAATTCAAGATGACCTAATACAATTGAAATAAAACTTCACAAAAGACAAAATGAAAGCAATGCAAACCAATGTTTTGAATGATTTTACTAGATAATTAGATCTAAACAATCAGTAAACCACAGAATCATTGATACTTACAAGCAACAAGTGATGATCAAATGACCTATAAAACCTAAAATCAATCCAATTTTACTCAAACACTTGAAAGCTCAAAAAGACAAGAATTTGATAATAAAATTAGGTAATCAGACAAAACATAACTAAATCCAATCATACAGGACAAGACAAGACCTCAGGGGCTTAGACACACTATGGTTTGACAGAGAAACCCTAAGTGTTTTACCAATATTATAGATCAATGCAGCTATTATGGCCAAACTAGTGCTAAATAAGGGATCAACATGATTTTTTCAAAAGCAAACACGCTGCCAGCGGGACTATCAGAATGAAAAGTGCATTAGGCAAGGAATAAGACATAAAATAAAAATATTTCCACAAACACTTTGAGACTTAGCACTCGAAGATAGAAATCAGTGATTGTGAAGACCTATACAGACTCAAACTAACTAAGAACTCGATGGTCAGTCAAACTGATGAAGAGATCAGATGAGAAAAGAGAATGAAGAGGCTATAGCTTCCCCAATGGATTCACTAGTTTGTTGTGAAGGTAAATTCCCTATGCGGACACAAGTGTTCCCTCTAGCCCAATGAGTGGGTCTAGCAACAAAATAAACAAACTAACATACACTTTCCTAGCTTATGTTTAAAAAATGCAGAGAGAGACTGGCCTAACTCACTCTGATGCTAATCGCTCAATCCTTTTGGAGATGACTTTGATTATTTTTCTCTAGGCCTTTCTCCTTACTTGTTCTTCACATCTGAGTACCTGCAAGGAAGATCAAAGAGCTATGGAAGATACAAGAGCATATATGGAAAACATCAAACATAAACTAATTAATATATCAAGGAGTATTAAGCTAAAAGCATAAACATTTACACAATTATGGAAAGTGAACATTAGATGTATACATTAATGAGCTAAAAAGGATAGCATACAACCTATGCCTTGATCTTGGAGACCTCCTTTTGGTGGATGTCCAAGTCCAAGAAAAGACTCTTGAAGCACTCATTCTCCAACATAGAATGGGTATCATGTAAGAATAATCTCATCATAGGGATGTGACAATCAATGACCCACCATTTGGGGATGGAAGGGAGTGAATTTATAAGAAGGAAGAGGGAGTTAGGGATCCACAAAAGACGGAGGAGGGTCGACACCTCAAGGGGAAAGCCCATGATGATAAGATCAAGAGGTCCAAATGGGAGAGTTCGACCATATAAACAACAACCAATATCCAACTCAATGTTCTTGAAGGTTCTAGTACATGAAGCTTCTCCTCCGGTTTTGGAAACCTTGCTAGAAGAAGATAAACACGGGTTTTCATATCAAAACCCACAGTGGCAGCACTAGGGTAGAATAAAGCAACCTGCCATCAGCATGGGTAGGCAGCGTAGAAAAATGCGTTGACACCAAAATTTAGGTGTTTAGTCAACCTTATTCAGAATTGATTCAGGGCATTTTTCCTTTGATTCTTTAGGGAGGTTCTGGTCTATGTATCATGATGGATATACCACATAGTTGTCAGCTTTTTGGCTCTTCGGGATATGGAATAGTAATTGAACAGGATGTATGAAAAAATATGTGTAACAAAGATTAAAGAGAGTTTCCACATATTTGGGGAATCGGGCCAAAGACTTGTGACTTGACATTGTTAACCCATGGATGGTCAGATGTTTCTTTGGGCATGAAACTTCAATGTCAGATGGAACCTAGAATCCTTCTCCTAAGATCGAACCCAAATTCAGCCATAATTTAACTATGCATTCTTGCTTTAATCCTTGAGGGGAAGATGCCTGAGTAACTCCTTCTCATACAGAGACTTGGCCAACTCCCTCAATTCGTTAGTCTAGGCTTAATAACACACATATTATTACTATAATGCTAAAGGGGAAGATGCTGATAGAATTACATAATGTTGGTTATAAAAGGCTCACTTCAAAAATTAAATATAATGGAAAACTTTGCCACACCATACCACTAGCATGAATCCCAAGTCCTACGACATAATTTACTAGGTAACTATCACATTATCTGCCATGTCTCTTTTCCACCTATCATGCCATGTCCTTGCCACATGTCTCTTGAAAATGGGCCACTTAGCCACCTAAAAATGTTGAATCCATTTGCCACATATCATGACCATAGAGTGCCATGCCATAATTTGTTCTACATCATTGTCAAACAACACCACCTCGATACCACATATACTTCCTTCTAGATGCCATGTGTCATGTCCTCCTACTACCATGTCATTGACCTGAACCTATATTCCATGTCATTGTAACCTATATGCCATGTCATTGCCACCTATCATGGGGTCCACTATTTGTCTGAGAAATATAGTATCCAACTTTTTTCATGGGTGCTTTTCTTAGGCAAACCCCAAGATACTTGGATTCCCTCATAATGACCAGATTAATCTAGTATCCACCCATCCAGCTTACCATTGAGTATGGGCACCTTACATGTCTTGGACTTGAGATGATCAGATACTTTCCAAACACGGAACCAAGACTTATGTGGAACCGTTCATGGACCCCACTGATGAGCCTCGATATTGCAAAAGAATGTTGCAACTCCTAAGGCTACCGACTTTAATTATCAACCCGGGGTTCATACAAGCTTAAGAGGTGTCGACACTATATGTGTGGCATACAATGTGTCGGTCCTTTGTTGTCATGATGTAATGGAGTGCATGTACTGAAGTCAAATCCTAAACTAATTGCAGAAAATGAAATATTAGAAATGGAACCTTAACCTATTACAAGAAAGAAAGTACATGGAAAGAGATAGAAATTCAATGCTAAATCACACCATTTCCTCATTAGTTGCTAAGAAACTATGCGTTACAATAATGGTAAATTATCATGAACCAAATGATAATATCTAAGCATGGAAGTGAGAAGCATCAAACATCACTAATGTGCAAGTAAAGGAATTGAAATAAATTTGTTTTTGTCTTTTTGTCTTTTTGTCTTTTCATGAAAAATCAAGTATGCAAACTAATTTCATTTGGTGATGTGGCAAGTGAATTAAGGATGTTGGACGTTGGATGGGAGGGTTAGGAGATGGTTGGATGGTGTGGGAGACCCTTGGAAGTCTTTTGGTGACTTCCTAGAGGTTTTCCATCAATTCAGCCTCAAAACAGGCCATTTTAGAAAAACTTACAGGATGTACTAGAAATCTACAGGATGATCCTGTAGGAATTACAGGAAACCTACAGGATACAGCCGAAAGAAAAATTTGAGGTGTTAGAGGTGATGGGAGGCATAAAAAAGGTGGTATATGGGTGCAATTGAGTGAGAAAATGTCTAGGGTCACTCAGAACTCAAAACCAAAGTTGGGAGATGGATGGATTTTCTCAAAAAGCTTGGAGAAGTTTCCTTGTGAAATGATGAAATTGGCGAGGGTTTAGTGACCAATAAAATCAAATCGAAAGTTGATGGGACAAAATTTTTTATTGACTAGGATGTACTAGGTCCCTATTCCATGTGGAATCACTCAAAAAGACCTATGTTAACCCATTTAAAAAAAAATAAAAAAAACATTACTAGTTGAAAATCTAGAAATTCGAGAACTAGTGAGCTAGTAAATCTAAAAAATGCCTAACCAAATTAAGTGCAAATGAAATGGGGTAATTTTTGTTATGAACTAGAATGTTTTTTTGATCTAATTCAAGTGAAATCAAGTTGATTTAAGCTCGTTAACATGATCTTAAAAAAAAAAGAAGAAATTTATTGTTTGTTTCTAAAAAGAAGGTCTAACAATCTAGATTTTGGAATAAGAAGACTAATCCAAGCCACTCAATGATTATTATGAACTTCCAAAGATTTTCCAAGGATGAAATAATGCTTGTGATCTTGTAAAAGAACTTACATCAACCATTTAACTCAATCCTACAACAAGAAATCATTACTTCTAAATGTAGAAATAAAAAGAAATAAAAGCAAGAGATGCGTGTGAATAAGCAATTAAAAGAAACAAAGAAAATGATACAAAAGGGCTCTAAGGCTCCTGGAATGGTCAAGCCCAAGGAAACTCGGATACCTATGGAGAAAAACATGATTTAGAAGTTGAACAGGACACCAATATTCATTATTTTCATCAATAGAATTCCATCCCTGCAACAAAATACAATGGAGCTACAAGAATACAAGCTCTCTCCACAATAACACTAATGAAAATCTCTCTCTGGAGGAAAATTCTACATGGTACTTATACAAAATAATTAGGAAACATTCCCCATGAATGGAGGAAGCTTTCCCCACCAAAATCCCTTGATCAGTGTTCTAGTCCCCAATACTAGGAATTTGCATTAAATGGCATATAACACATTCCTAGATTTTCTCAATCATTCCCTAGAGGAAAATTTGACTTGGTACTTATACAAAATGATTAATAATTATTCCCCATGGATGGAGGAAACTTTCTCCACTGAAATCCCTTGATTAATAGATCTGCTCCCTTGATTAGTGGAACACATTCCTAGATTTTCTTAATCATTGGAGTTCCACAATTTGTGCCATAATTTCATAATATCTTGTTGGATTATTATTTATTATTGATCCTCCAGTAGTAAGGAACAAGTCCCTAAATTATCTCTTCGTTCAACTCTTCATAATTTTCCCAATATTCTCATAATATTCCACAAAAAATAAATAATATTAGGCACAAATATTTAATTATTCATAAACCTTCCTAATAAATATATTAATGTTAAAAATAAATTATCTAATGCAAAAGAGAGGTTTAATGTGCTCAAGGATGGTCATAGGCCTTAATTTATGTTTTAAATTAAAGGCATGGGCCTTATATTATATCTAATTTAGAGGCTCATCACCCACCACTTCAAACTCATGTTTATCTTCATTCATGGGGAGTTAGACTAAGTTTCAGATACTTTGCATGTTCTTTTGATCAAGATAAATGTAGGCAAAATGTCTATGTGGCTAGGCTACCCAATTGGTCTACATTTATGGCTTCAAGTTAGATAATATGCAATCTACAATCAATGATATTAAACACCTTAAGAAACAATAACATCACTATCATCATAAATACTCACCAAACTCCCCTTAAACTTGATATCATTTTTTTTGACATCAATAACAACAACAAACCACCTACACACTCAACACTAGCTCCACTCATCCATAATCCCTTTCAAAAACTATAACCATTTCTCTACACTCTATTTTTCACGGGTAACTTCCTTCTATTCATTATATGATTTTGAATTTTTGTAATTTTAATGGTTTACTTTTAACAATGGTAAACTTAAACTTATAATTATTTCATTTCTATGACTAGGGAACTTAATTCATTTTAAACTTTTGTTATTATGAAATTATTAATTTTTTTGTCAAGATTCTTTTAATAACACAAATCAAGATTTCACATCAAAATTTTCACCGGATTCCGGCACCGGAATCTCCAAAAAATTGCATTATAGACAACTCCTTTTTCAAAGAACTTGTTTAATCGGTTAAGCCTCAAATCCCTTCCCTTAGAACTACGGAATGGAAGCTTGTTGATTATTGATTTAATGATCATTGTTAAAACAATATGGTTTTCCGGAGAGATGAATATCACATACCTCTCAAATTATCAATATATAGAAATGTCAATTTGATAATGGTTTAAGGAGGATGTTGAACTAAATTGAATTAAATTTAGATAAAAACGACTTTTTTTAAACAAATAATTATGTAAATCGAATCATCACTCAACAAATTAAATCACGCTCTTTCTTTGTTTAAAAACTTCAAATTATTCATATATTTTCTAAAACAGATAATTAATTAAAACGAATCATGACTCAACAAATCAAACCGTGCTCTTTCTTTGTGTAAAAACTTCAAAATTAAACTTCAAAATTTTAATATTTTTTTTTAAAGACGGTAAAAATAAACTTCAAATTATATATATATATATATATATAAATATAAATATAAATATAAATGGGAAAACGATCTGATTGGTTTAACAAACGACCCCTATGGAATGCTTGTGCGTGTGAATTACTTTTTTCTATTGGCATATAAATAGAGATTTAAAAAAAACAATGGATATCTATTATTGAGATTTTAGAAAACTCGATTACGTTCATTCATATATATAACATAATTTGGATTTTAAACATAATTAATTATTTATATTTATATTTTATTAGACATTATTATAATTATTATATTTTATTTATATAAATTATATAATTTAAAAGTTAAATATTTAAATTTTTTAATAAAAATTATTTTAAAATTTTATATTTCCTTTTTAAAAATATCTTTAAATTATACTCAAATGACAATGCAAAGAAGAGAGACCATTGCTCGATAAAAGTTTGTGTTAATGGAATTAAGAAAATTACGTTAACCACAACATAAAATAATTACACCGAATGTGTTACTTTATGAAGTTGGTTGGGCAAACACTATTTGCCTTAGCCAATTATGAAGCCCCATTTTCGTCGTCCTCTGACCAGTTAAAAATTGCTAGGTGGAAAGGGTCCTCAAGGTCCTTGAGTCTTCGTGCCATGGCGGGTTCTTTGGGTCCTCTTCCCAATTGTTGAGTGGGATGGAAGGATCGCATAGGCTAGGGGTGGCCTTGGTAGAATTCATGGAAATCGATAACCAGTTTTATTCCCTAACATGAGCTTCACATAGTGTTTACAAGTCGGGCTGCAAATGGGTGTTGCGGATTACTGAAGGTCTCTAGGTCAAACCGCAACCACAGCCCATGGAGTGAGTCCATTTGATTTCTCATCTCCATTAATAGCCAAAGTAGAAGAAAAAGTCGGAGTTGAATCATGTCATCTTGTCGATACCCCTAATGTGCACAAATCCAGTCTCTTACATACCTTCGTCTTCTACATAATGCTAAATTCTCTGTGAAAAAGAGAGCAGAACATTTGTTTGAGGATCCCAACATCGACTTAACCAGTTAAGAAGGTCACCACATGCATTAAAGCCCTGCATTGTTGTGCATATCGGGAGGGGAAGGCATTGCTACCCACGTGGCAGAGAGGAGAAGTACTACATATTATTCATTGTTGCCCTTCACTCAATCTTCCTTTGGATTCTCATTGTAAATGATAGCATCTCGCAGCACTAGCATTGCCTCATTTGACTCCCACTTGTAGCATCAACAGCAAGAAGAACAAGCAACTGATTTGCAGTCATCGCAACATCACATGATCAGTGCAGTGCCCCTTCCTCATCCTACATTACTGCAACAATGTTCTGAGCCTCAAACTGCGGCGGCCGCAATATTCAATCAAACCAACTAGGCCGTGCTCAAGGACATTGCTCCCTCGACAATGCGCAAAAATTATTAACCAATTAATTCATTGGATTGGTTATTTATCGAATATTGTACCAGAGGAGAAATATATTTATAACATCATGATGATCTTGTCTTGTTGGGCTGAGAGGCTCATTCTATAGCCCAGTATGAGGGAGGTGTAAGTTTGTCCATCCATCCATTCCCCTTTAAAAAAAATATTTTCTAAATAGAAAAATAATGTCAAATACAATAAAAAAATGAATAGAAATAAAAAATATATATGAGTAAGATGTTTAAATCTTATACTTTTCAGAAATCTTTCAAACGTTATAATTTGTATTTGTTCCTATATATACTTTATTTAGCATTCAAAAATACAATTTAAACAATTAAAAATAACACATTGTAGTTTTCACTCTAAAGAAGTTTGCACGTGAATAAATTTGATCACTCTTGGCTCATGTTAGATCCATACTTAAGATGGATCTATGCTGGTAGAGGTATGTAATTCACAGTTGAATATGTTGTTTTGGAAAACAAGATTTATTGAATTTCCATGGGCATTAGATTCTCCCTCTCAAGAGATGTAGAGAGTGTTCCCCATATTAGCTAGAATCATCAATCATGGGGATCTTCTATTGATTGTGAATCTACTTCCTACTTCCACATTTCCGTTTTTAAATGGAAATGCATAAAAACAAAAAAAAAACTCCCAACTATCTTCCTCAATCAAATTTCCCATTGTGAATTTGGACTCCTTTGCAACTTCCATCTCCAAGAGTGCTCTGTAATTCCTAGAGCTCACAATAATTTTGGACTTGGAGCAGTGAATTAGTTGGAGTACACCCAATTCCTCCAGCAATTCAGCACCCTGTTCCCACACATCATCTAAGAAGAGGGAGAACCTCCTTCCCTACATAGACTCATTGAACTATATTCAGATCTATAACCTTTCTCTACATTCTTATTTGTGTGGAGTGTTCTTTCAAAAGAACCGTAAAGGAAAGACACTAAGAAACGATGAGCCAAAGCAAGAAACTATCATGGAAGAGATCCCTTACCTTTTGGGTGTTGAAGAGTGTCTTCAGAAGCAAAGTTTTTGAGAACCACCCTTGCCAACCATGCCAATTCAGGAGAAGGGAGAGATAACCTCTGCATCGGTCACTAACTTGTCCAGCTTTTCAAAGGAATTGTCTTGTTCCACTATAAGGGTTTCGTTGATGATGGTGCTCGTTGAAGTTACAGGTTCTTATGTGTTTATGAAAGTGTTTCCTGAAGAAAAATATGTCAATGCTTCGGTGCTTTCTTTAATATACCCTAGTCCATTTAAGACACTTGCCCAACCAATCAAATTAACTAATTCGAGATGATGGGTGATTTCTCTACCCAAGTCCTTTTAGGACGCTTTCCTAACCCATCAAATTAACTGATTTGTGATGTTGGGTCTTTTTTCTACCCAAGTCCTTTTAGGATGCTTTCCCAACCCATCAAATTAACTGATTGAAGATGTTGCGCGATTTCTCTGTCGAGGTGGGTGATTCTTCTACTGCTTCAATAGCAATATATGAAGTCATGACTACGTCTCTTGCACTCTTGTGCCATTTTTTATTCTTTTCAGAGAAGGTTGTCCAACCTTTTAAGCCAATCATTGACAAATAATTCCTTATTATTAATATCTCTTTGAGGTGAAATGGGAATTCCTCTCAATTTATTCAATGTCAGGCAATACTTTAGAGAATTCAACTCCTCCTTGCAGCGGAAGTGAAATTCTAACATGATGGAAGATTTGGTGGATGGCAACGTTAATTCTCACACCAATAAATCCAGAGACAAAGCCATGATCATGAGGCCACAAGAGGTGATTTTGTGAGTAACAAATATTCAGAGTGTAGAAGGGGAGTTGTCACATGGCATCCTTCCCTTGTGTGTCTAACACATGTATTCTATAAAAAATTGAAAATGTGTCACCTTGCGCTGTATAATGTGGAAAATGCATACTATGCCAAGGTTGCTTTATGGTGGATTTTGGAATGATTAAACCAAGAGTGAAGCTCACCCCAGCTTCTCTTTCCATTGATAGCTCCTTTGATAGGGAGTCATTTCACCATTGGTAGCTAACTTCTCTCGCTTCCCATTTATGATTTTGGTATTTGACGTTAACCACAAGTTTTCCAAAATTTGCATCGATCCAATAATAAGAATTAAAAGACCAGGATACAATATTATCATGGAAAATACATTGTTACCATAGCAAATATAACATTGTCAAGTTTTACACTAACTCAAAAAATAACAATACTCATAACTACCAGTACAATTGTGTGAGATAATGCAACCAATTCAACCATCACGAACCGTTATAATATAACTATATGATGTCAAATGTAAGACACATTTTTGTGATTCTAAGTGTATTATGTGATCATAAAAAGTAGCAATGAGAACAATCCAAATGTGATGCCAAGTGACAATGATAAAACTTTCAAATATCATGCATCATGAGTTGTATTTAGGTTTAAGAATGCGTCGAAGAAATTTATCGTTTCCATTGCATATTTATAACATACAATGTTATTTCAACCATGAAAGCAACAATTAAACTCATGAATAACAATGGAACCCTAGATGCAAAATGTAAAGCAATGGGTAGTGATCTTAGTATGCAAATGTAAGGTTATATATGAGAAGCACTCTTGCACCTTTGGGTTAAGAAATAACTATTTATCATATATGTAGTACATCCCTGGGTTGAGAATTTTATTTTATATTCATTACACCTTTGGCTTTCAAGGGATTTTTCATAACTTTTTTATCCTTATTAGACTTGAAGAATTTAAATGATATTTATTTGAGCTAAATTATTTAAGAACCTTGAATATGACCGAGGTCAGTGGGCTCTATTCTAAGCGACATGAATTTTCCAAATATTCTATTCCTTCGGTATTCCTTTACACCTTTAAGTGAAATTGCTAATTTATTAGTTATGGGTTTTCATAAAATATCACATAAATTTGTGTTGAGGTTTGTTGTTACAACAAAATAGGAGAGGACATTTTCTCATCAAATTAACTCTGAACAAAAAATCAAATTCTCAACCTATTAAGGTAGAAATCACAGAGGAGATACCGTGGATGCGACCGATGGTTGGGAAGTTGGATGGATGGGGTGAGTTTGACGTCTGAGATGGTGCCGACATATGACATTTTTCAAACTAAACGGTCTGTGTCCGGGTTGGTGTTATTTTATGAACTATGTGCATTCAATTCCTCCGCCCAATTGTCCCATGGCTAATGAAACAAGGCACATCATCCAATGTGGTGCGCCAAAATTCCAGATTTTTTCTTCTCTCATCTTGATTATCATAGATTTACGAAAACCTTGGAATTATTAAACTTTGATGATGAAAACATCGAAAACAACCATTATCGTCGGATAAATCAGTGTCAAGATCGAAGCTGGTAATTATGCTAAGAAGTTAGTTTTGTAGTTAAAGGGAGTTTATTTTTTAGTAAAGCTATGTAAGTGTACCACTTACAAAGATTTTGACCAATGATTTATTGGAAGCTGCGTTGAGATTCAAACAGAGAATTTATTATATAGTGTATAGTATGTTTATTCATCAGCAAAATCCAATCTTAGAGGGAGTTAAATATGTTTTTAGTCATTAATCATTTCAAAATAATTTACTTGATTTTTATATATATGTTGATGGGGATAGCATCATGCCTCCTAAGAAGTTAGCATCAAAGGAGGCCACAGAAACCAAAACCGACGAACTTGTTGAAAGTCCTTCAACATCAATTCCTATTCTATCTGACACACAATTTTACATTGAGAAAGACTCCTATATCACTTGGCACGGGATGAATTCACTTCTACAAAATTTAAATCAGATATGGAGAATATATAGGTTTATATCAACATCCAATGGTCAAGGTTTCATAGTGTCACTTGTCGATTCTCGGTCTTACGATGTGTGGATGTTGTTAGATGGATTCTACAATGCTTGGATACCAAGAGCATGCCTGTAAATATTTCTAGTGGGTAGAAATATTTACACTAAAGAAGTGGTTAAGGTGTGGGTAAGGTAACCGAAAATGTTTCGCCAAACACCAAACAATACTTACAAGACCAAACCACTGAAAAACATGTTTCATCACTTGATAGTGTAGTGTTATCGATTTTATGGACTCAAGAATATTGAATCCTTCCCAAAAGGACGGGTTTACATGCTATGTCAGATCATCTCATAAGGGAAGATCTTTAATTTGTTTGATCCCGTGTCTCAGCATCTGAAGAGCAATGTTAACAAGAAGAAAAATATACCAAAAGGCAATAAGCAATTCTACATGCTTGTCTACCCATGAGATGAAATATGTGCTTGCAATACTTTCCCTAACATGGATTGGAAATAGACACCAAGAGAGCCTCCAATCCATAACTAGTGCAAATTATTAGCATAATGAAGCTGCAAATGAGTCCTTGAAATACTAGTTGATCACTTCTTCAGGGTGTTATATCAGAGGATCTTTGAAGAAGAATCTCCTGGCATGTCTCGCGAGGCAATGAGTTTAGTATCATAACTTTCAGATTGGTTTGCCTCACCAAACAAAACATACCTTAGAGATTTTGGTTGCTAGAAATAATCTCAACTGTTACTGAGGTATCCCATAGATAAAATAGTCATGCAAGAGGTTTATTATCATATTTTCATAGGTCTAATGGTAGTACTGTAGAGGAAGAAGTTAGCTTTGCCTACTCTTCCCTTACAGGTTCGATCTTATGAGATTAAGAAATTGAAGGTATCAACGACAAAGTCACAAAATTGAAGAGCCTTAGGTTTGGTATGATATATTTCCATCAGTATGTTGTCATAGGAATTTGCAAGAAACAATATGACAAATTTCACTTTATGTGGAAATATCAAACCTATGCCAGGTTGGAGGAAGAAAAAATGAAGAATTGCTATAATGCCTCTCGGTCACAAGCACCAAGAAACTAGGGAATCCATTCCAACGCAATTCTAGAACAAAGTGTTACCTAAGAAGTAAAGGAGTTGAACGAATGCACCCGAGTATTAAGTGTATTAGGAAGGTTTCCCATATCCCAACATAGGAGAAAATCCATAAGTTCAAGGCAGATCCAACTATTCTAAAGGTGGCTATGGTAGTAGAAAGGAAGTCAAAGCAATAGGAAATAGAAAGGAAACATCAAGAAGAATGGAAGCATAAGGAAGAGCATGAAAGTAAGGAATCAGAGGAAAGGTAGGTCTAATTGTAGTACTGTAGAGGAAGAAGGCCCCTTTGCCTACTCTTCCCTTGTAGGTTGTAAGAAACACTATGCCAAGTTTCACTTTATGTGGAAATATCTGACCTATGCCAGGTTGGAGGAAGAAAAGATGAAGAATTTCTATAATGCCTCTCAGTCACAAGCACCAAGAAACTAGGCAATCCCTTCCAACGCAATTCTAGAACAAAGTGTTACCCACGAAGTAATGGAGTTGAATGAATGCACCCGAGCGAGTATTAAGTATATTAGGAAGGTTTCCCGTATCCCAACATAGGAGAAAATCCATAAGTTCGAGGGAGATCCAACTATTTTAAATGTGGCTATGGTAGTAGAAAGGAAGAGAAAGAAATAGGAAACAGAAAGGAAACATGAGGAAGAACGGAAGCATAAGGAAGAGCATGAAAGTAGGGAATGGGAGGAAACGTAGGCATAAGAAGAACTAAAGAGAAAAGAAGATGAATAATGTAGACTGAAGTGGAAGAAGAATATAATAATATAGTTATTCCTATGTTGGGATATAATAAAGAAGAAATAACTTGAAGAAGAAGAGAGAATACAAAAGCAAGATAATGAGCTTGTTCAAGAGATTGAGGGGGAGATATTAGTCTAGTACATGGAGATAAAACAAGGGGACTAGAACCAAGATGTTGACCTCATGCCTAGTATAGAATGGATTGTTATTCAGCCTCTCCCTCCCCCTATAGATGGGAAAGCCCAAGGTGGTGAATAAGAAATCTCTCCTCTAGAAGATGACCCAATCATGGATATCTCTAGTCTTTCCTTCAATGGCTCTTCGATTCCCAACGTTACAACATAACTCATGACCCCAACTGCTCTTCGATTGTGAAAGTTATAACGTAACTCGTGACCCCAGATGCTCTTCGATTGCCAATGTTACAACGTCCCTCGTGACCCCAACTGCTCTTTGATTGAGCCAATGTCATATACTATCATTGAACCCTTAACAAGCCCATGCCCCTCAATTAATTCAATTTCAAGATTAACTAAAGGACTACTAAGGCACAATTCACATAAAGAAAAGGAAACCCATAGTTTTAGCATTGTTAATGACCTAACTCAACCAAGGAAACCTCCCATAAGTAATAGAGAGCTATGTTCACTTACTTCTTCAAGGGCGAAACGACTTAAAGAAAATTTGCAAATAAAATAATAATTGCTAACAAAACATTGCATTTAACTTCCACACAATTAATAACTATCAATAAAGAATAGCAAATAATTAAGAATTTTTCATCATTAACAAATAAGGTTTGTAATTATCGTAAATTAGCACAATCGTATAAGTTAAATGACTAAATAGAAGTAAAATGCTTTAAAAAATCACATTGTCGAGATTAAAAAAAGCATAAAAATAAACTTGAATAAAATTTAATTTAATAATAATAATAATAATAATAATAATTGTTGTTGTTATAGTTATAAAAAAAGAGTTAATATCTAGTAAAAATATGTACATTTTCAAAAAATATGGAACAAGACCCTTAACAATGGAGATTTTGTCTCTAAGTTAGTGTTGTCTGTTTAGGTGGCAAGAAATGATCCCATATATATGATCAGTAGCCATTTGATTCCATGGAAATAACTGATCTAATTATTCTTATTTATAATAATATTGAAATATTTACATGATTATGTTTGCCAATAAATAACTATATTATTATATTGAAACATTTGCCTATAAAATTTAACATAAATTGTTTGAAACACATTTAAGTTTACATGTTTGACAATGAAATTCTGATAGGTTTAAAATTGTACTTTATAATTAAATTATTTTGTTTGAAATATTTACCATGAAGTATTGCATTTTGAATTTTAATTTACATTTCATGATTCAATATATAGCTTTTATTTATAAAAAACTTTAATGATAATAACTTCTTAAATACCTAAAAATATTATTGGATTTCTAAGCAATTACTTTTCAATTTATAAAATTCTAGGATAATGGTAGTTAAGATCATCAAAAATCAATTATCTTGAAACATTGGAACAATCTAAAAAACGCCCCACCTTTCCCTCGGAAGCTAACAATTTTGTGAGCAATGCAACTAAATGAAATGACTATTTTAAGAGTATTTTTTCTAGTCAATTTTGTTCAAAACACAATACAATTTTTTAGCAAGTATAAAGTTATTTTTTTTAATTTGCAAATATGTATTGCCTTTATTTTTTAGCGTCTTACTATAAGCATGATACTTTTGCAATTTTTATTTTTGATTTGTGATATTTTTATTTCAAATTTTAATGAGTTAAAACATTTACATTGCACTTAAATTTTTATCTTTCTCATATACTTTGACTGAGTCAAAATGTTTACAAGAAAAGACACAACACCAACATTATTGTGGTTACTGTACACATACTCCTGACTATGCATCATCCTGAGACTTGTCCTTGTGCCTTTTTTTTGTTCTTCCCGGGAATGCCTCCCATGATGTCGCTATGAGCTTCTCCATGTACTAACTTTCATCAATCGTCTCTCTATCTACCTGTTGCAACACCTGCTCCACAATTTAATACATTTGCAATATGAAACTCACAAGTCACTGCCAACATGGACATTAGCATGAATTGGGTCAATACTTTATTGCAAACCTATTGCCAACATTACAACATACCTCATCACCCCAACTGCTCTTAGATTGAGGCTATGCCATCTACTATAATTGGACCATTAACAACCCCATGTCCCTCAATTAATTCAATTTTAAGATTAACTAAATGACTAGTAAGGCACAATTCACATAAACCAAAGGAAACCCATCGTTATAACAATGTTAATGACCTAATTCAACCAATGAAGCCTCTCATAAGTAATAGAGAGCTATGTTCACTTACTTCTTCAAGGGGGAAACACTTAAAGAAAATTTGCATATAAAATAATAATTCCTAACAAAACATTACGTTTAAGTTTCACATAACTAATTTCATCATTAACAAATAAGATTTGTAATTATCGTAAATTAGCATAACCATATAAATTAAATGGATGGATATAAATAAAAATGCTTAAAAAAACACATTGTTAAGATCACAAAAATCATAAAAATAAACTTATATAAAAATTAAATGTAAATAATAATAATAATAATAATAATAGGAGATAAAGTATTACCTAGATAGGAGATAAACTATTACCTAGATAGTTTGAAACACATTTAAATTTACAATGAAATTTTGAAATGTTTAAAATTGTACTTTAGAATTAAATTACTTTGTTTTAAATATTTATTTTAAGTATTGCATTTCAAATTTTAATTTACATTTCATGATTCAATACATAGCTTCTATTTATAAAAAAACTTTAATGATAATAACCTCTTAAATACTTGATAATATCATTGGATTGCTAAGCAATTAATTTTCAATTTCTAAAATTCTAGGTTAATGGTAGTTAAGGTCATTTACATTGCACTTAAATTTTTATCTTTCTCATATACTTTGACTGAGTCAAAATGTTTACAAGAAAAGACACAACACCAACATTATTGTGGTTACTGTACACATACTCCTGACTATGCGTCATCCTGAGACTTGTCCTTGTGCCTTTTTTTGTTCTTCCCGGGAATGCCTCCCATGATGATGTCGCTATGAGCTTCTCCATGTACTAACTTTCATCAATCGTCTCTCTATCTACCTGTTGCAACACCTGCTCCACAATTCAATACATTTGCAATATGAAACTCACAAGTCATTGCCAACATGGACATTGGCATGAATTGGGTCAATACTTTATTGCAAACCTATTGCCAACATTACAACATACCTCATCACCCCAACTGCTCTTAGATTGAGGCTATGCCATATACTATAATTGGACCATTAACAAACCCATGTCCCTCAATTAATTCAATTTTAAGATTAACTAAAAGACTAGTAAGGCACAATTCACATAAACCAAAGGAAACCCATTGTTATAACAATGTTAATGACCTAATTCAACCAAGGAAACCTCTCATAAGTAATAGAGAGCTATGTTCACTTACTTCTCCAAGGGGGAAACACTTAAAAGAAAATTTGCATATAAAATAATAATTCCTAACAAAACATTACGTTTAAGTTTCACATAACTAATTTCATCATTAACAAATAAGATTTGTAATTATCGTAAATTAGCATAACCATATAAACTAAATGGCTGGATATAAATAAAAATGCTTAAAAAAAACACATTGTTAAAAAACACATTGGGTCTTTTAAAAGTATTTTTTTCTAGTCAATTTTGTTCAAAATGCAGTGTAATTTTTTAATCAAACTTATTTAATATGCAAAGATTTATTGCATTAGTGTTTTTTAGGGTGTTGAATCCATTTAATTTGAAACACATTTAAGTTTACATGGTTGACATTGATATTTTGAAATGTTTAAATTTAAGTAAACAAGCTATACATTGAAACGTGCCACGTCACCGTTTAGAACATGATGTATGAGGAGAATAAAACGAGTAATCTTTCTACTTTATAGCGTTTACGTTCTAGGTTACTATCTATAACATGATATGTGGAAAGAGTAAACAGAGAAAATGCTGGCGGGCCGAAGTTTTGCAAGTTTTACAGGGTGTTCAAGTCACCCTGAAGGTTTCCATTTACGATTCCCACGTCATGGAAATGAGCGAATTGGAAAGTCCAGAGTCTCGAAAGGTGAGGTTGCTATCGTATTCTAATGTTTTAGATGACGCACCAGGAACTGCATGTGCCAGTCTAAATTGCCGCCCATCACTGGCTTCTTTGACTTGAGAAGAACAGAAGGACCAAAGTAACTGTATGGGATCAGTTTGCAGAAACTTCCTCTGCACCCTCTTGCCATCAGGGAAACGGACACCTAACCTACAGATGTTGACACCTTGTGGCTCCTCTGGGAGAGCTGGGTACTCTCGTTTCACAGCAGCTTTTTGTTGATTATCTTCCTTGATTGCCTCTACTGCTTTTTGTTGATTCTCTTCCTTGATTGCCAAAGAAGCAAAGTCAGCTAAAACGTCTTTGGCTCCTTGTTGTACTATTTGTTCCTGCGCAATATTATCATTAACATTTGATGTCACCCTCCTCATCCTTCGATGGGTGAATTCCTTGGGGCCCTTATCGATATAAGGCATCAAATCCTGTAACAGTTCCTGTGGATCGATGGTGCCTGTCCAAGCTTTCATTTTTTGTCCAGTGATAGAATCAATAACAAGTGTTGACGGAATCTCACTCAAATGATAATAGGTGGACACCTTTCGCCCTTCTTCATTGTCGTCATAAATTTGCCAGAAAATGAAAAATGCACTAATAGTCTCCCTCACACCCTCGTTGGCCCAAGTGTCTCTATTAAGCATATAAGAGCTGAACTCTTTTGGGGATTGTATATTTGCGATGAGCCATTTTCCTTGGCCTGCAGCTTCCACCTTCGCCTGCTCAAAACTGCCTTTGAACATCAATTCGAATGGTGGGCGACACAGCCCTTCCAATCTATTCGAATTAGGTTCTGCCGATTCTTGATCTCTTCTTCGTATAAACTCATCATCGTATAATGCTTCCCTCTTAACTGGTAGTGGTGGGCGTACATAGTCTGTATGGTCACTGTACTCATGGCTTTGCCTTTCCACTACTGGAGCATTACTTAAATTAGAACTAGTAGAAGCCGATGGCAGTTCTTGATTATCAGACTGAGCATAGAATAACTGTATCGCTTCGTCTAGATTCCAATTCGTTGCCTCCAAAAACTGCCGCGCCTTTTCTGTCGATTCCCCAACTATTTCAACGAATGAAACAATCTGTTCCTGATTCTCTGCCGAGGTTTCCATTGATTTCTGATCTTTTTCTTACCAGAAATATAAGCTCAAATAGATTCCCCTCAAAAATCTATGTGTAAAAAATACACCAAAACCCCGAGGCGCGCAAAGCAAATGCTATTGCCAGAGTATATGTCGAAAGTAACTCATGGGAGAGAGAAACAGACTCCACCCTTAATATGTACCATACTAGTTTGGGTGCACATTAATCAAACGACGTGACCCTATTCTATTCTATTTCTATTTGTTATCTATCACCACGTCAATCCATCAAATATCAATTTAATATTATTAGAATGGAAATTAGACCTCACAACTAGACGTCGGCTTAATTAATTCAGTGTTAACAAGGGATGGACCAGTCCTCGAACATGATAATCGAATTTTCAGTGTAACTGCCCGTTTCCACGAAACCGCCTTCATGACTCCACCACCCTCTCAACTTGGATGACGTCTTCTCGCTCAAATTCGCATTCACAGTGGCTCCTGTTGTTGTAGCTTTTCATCTTCTAGAATCAGATATCGAATTCCCTCGAGAGTACTCACATTTTATGATTACGATTATAGTTGGTTCACTCTGGAGTATACCAAGATACATAAATATAACTACCCCACTTCAATGGTATAAACCACTTATCTGAATGCAATTTCTAAATTAATTTTTTCTTTCTATTATTTTTAGAAAGTATTAGTTTAATAAAAGTGTATAACCACCTCGGTAATTAATGGGCCCCATGGGATTTTTAATAAAAGAAATAAGAGAGAGTTTTCTATTTTAGCTTTACTCTCTCATGACTACATTGAAATCAGATAAAATTGCAGTCACTCAAAATATATTCTATTAATTCTTGAATGATTACACACATATTTATACAATCACTAGTCTTAAGATAGGAATGCTATCTTAGACGTATAGTAGTGTGGTTGAGAGATTCTCTCAACCACACACTAAACTAGGAGAAACTATATTCTAGCTTATTCCTATTATGTAGGAACAAACTCCTCAATTAGAAAATTACAACCATAGACAAGTAGGAATTAATTATTTCCAACTCCCCCCCTTAATGACTACTTGTCATGATAGTCAAATCCACCACCATCAGGAGAATTGCATGTACAAAACCTCCAAAAACACAATCTGCCGCCCTCGGACAGATCCACAACTTCTCTGATCCCACGGATCCCCTTGAAGGTGAATTGGCGCGATCCTGAACGAAAAAAACCTGCACCCATTGGCGCGATTAATGGCCTAACAGACGCGTCAGTTGGCCTTCCTGGCGTTGCTGTTAGCGCGAAAAACGCCAATCCCCTTCTACTTAGAAAAAATCATCTGAGTCCGAGCCAGGTGTTCTGCAGTCCACCTGCTCAATTGAGCACAAAGCTCTCGTGTACACACAGCCACAAAGGCACGCTGACTCAAATCAGCCAGAGCTCAACACAACCACGAAGGCTAGCTTGTCAAACAACGTGTTGACATCCACGATTCCAGCCACAAAGGCACCTCAAGCCACACAGGCGATTCAGCCACAAAGGCAAGCTGGCCACAAAGGCACTTCAGTCACAAAGACTATATAGATGGTTTCTGGCTCACCACCAACCCTCACATTCAGTGACAAAAGATGGTTTCAGGCTCACCACCAACCATAAACCATTACAAAGTGGTTTTAAGATCACCACGAACTTTCAGATGCCCTTAAAAATCTTACATCTGATTCCACATTTTGGAGTTTCAGAGTACATACAATGACTATTACAATAACATGCTAGGGAGTCTATTCCACAAACCACAACATCTACTTTGTTGTCCACCATAAACATTGTTGCTGCTCCTTTACCTCATCTATGAGGGGTCCACTGATAAAGAAACCAGAACATAGGCACTCACAGCCACACGAAGAGAACACAATTTTCCCTTCAAGAACAATAATCCAGGACTCCACGGTCCAATCCTCCATCGGATTTCAGTATCTACTCTCCTGATCACACAAACGCGATCATCATGCAGCTCCAACCACTATTCTTTGTTGCCATTTTCATTGTCATGTCATCATCGTATCTGGTAGTAAAACATTCCTGCAAATAAATTTGTCTATTGTTGGAATGGCAAATTCCAACATAGATTTATACTCGTGACAATAGTTTGCCAACCTAAATGTCACAATAAATAAATTATTTTTTTCCAACCAGATTTACTTTACTCACATGACCATTCCTAAAATAATATATAACATGACATCATTTCAATACTTATGATCTGCACCAAACATACTAGTGAATTTCAAACAAACCACGCAGCAGAGTGGCGTAGTAGCAAGGCATCAAGAACGTTGAAGAGGTCCACACACACCAACAGTTCAACCCATGCTGCTTTCTTCTCCACGCAGCAACTCTTTGCTTGCGTACGCAGGTTACACCGCAAACTTCATCTGTTTCATCCACAGGAGAATTTCCCATAGGCATAGCTGGGCTAGAATTCCCAGGGCTTGATGATGGTGTCAAGTCCAGAGACAGCAGACTCAAAATCGTTCACACAATTGCTTTCATCTTTCATAGTTGTCTGAAAGATATTAGTGGGCACCTCAATTATCTCTGAAGGTTCCTCGATTACAAATAGCCCATGAGAAGACAAATATAGATGCATTGATGGTTAAGTTATGACTAATAGTTATACTTATAACATCATCTACATAATTATAAACAAAAGCAGCAGACTTTGCAACATATACAATTTGATCATGTTTTTGAAATGACAACCCATCAATTTGACCAGTCATATATGTTGGCAACACTTCAGGCACAGAATCTTCATTTTCCTTGATATTCTCTGAGTCCCATTTCTTCCCAGCAAATCGATCAAAGTGCAGTTGCTGCATTTCTGGACCACTGTCATACCAATCATTTTGTGTATTCTGTGGATGTCCAGCTGAGAGGACCCCACAACCATCACCAGCCACAACTCAGCTCGCTCGCTCCTTCACCGATCGACCTCAATCGGCCTTCGAAACAGGGCGAGCTCTTTTTCCCACTCTCTTCTCCACATGGAGAGCCAAATCCAGGCAGAAAACTTGAAGACTCTAGCATTTGCATCCTGTAATCCTACAGTAAATTGGAGTTCAAAATGCAGAAAATCCCAAAAAACAGGCCCAATGAATATAATGAAGGGCGCATTTATATTTAAACGATGCATAAAACCCATGGCCAGGCGTGAATTCTGTCTCATACCCCTGAGTCGAATCTCAAGAATCGATCTGCATGGTCGTAATTGCCTAATAATCAACTGACAGACATGATAGTCTTGACAATGCATATATAATCAGCTGACAAAGTCTCGATTCCTTCCGGCTGACTGCCTTCAGCACTCGGCCACCATAAATCGGCCACATAGTGCTCGATCACCCACAGGCGCTGTTGCAGAATGCTAGCTCCTCATGCAGATGGTTCACTTCTGCCAAAAAAAAATTGTTCGCCTGGCATGGTTGAGGGTCGCCCACAGGAGGCTGTCGTAGCCCAGCCCGAAAACCAGCATGTTGCAGGGGCTCAGCCTACAATTGAGCTTATGACAATCTCTTCTCTCCTTCGCCACCGTCCAAGGCTCGTCGAAAGGGCACAAAATTTGCAAGGAAGCCCGTGGCTCCAAATACAAATTGCAATGATACTGCTGACGCATATCTCCATTCGGTTTCTGTGCCCATTGAACTTGTATTCAGATGAACCTCCTTGAATAGGGAAAGAATATCGTAGCCCCGTGAGAAAGGTATTACGGCCTAAGGGAAATCAAAGCTGGGTGTCTCGCCTCATAGCGGCCTGCAACCCTCCTTGAGAAAGAGGCTGCAATCTCGGCGTTTCATTTCCTTGAAATGATTCTACAGCGTTTGTACATTGTGGGGTTGCGACTCGAAGTGGGTCACCCACACACCGCAGACTCCTTTGCACGTAGAGTCCTCAGCATCCTTGTAGGCAACTCCACACATCGACAAGCCACTAGGCTCTCTACTCCAGTGGATCTCACTCTCAGATTGGCAGACAGACCGCTGATCTCGCCACCACTCCACGCCAACATAAGGTCTTCCACACGTATGGCGGTCCATGACTAATATTGCTCCAACATTTCCATTGACAGAGAATCAAAACCAGCTTTAGAGACCCTTCTTAGCCCTCTCGCCATACAACAATCAAACACAATAGCTTACAAAACATTGCAGAACACGGCCCAAGAACAGATCACAATGGACAAACAAATACTAAACTCTTTATTTTCCAAGATTCACCATTGCCTGATCACCCTCTGATCATCCAGAGATCCACCAAGAGATACAGCCAAGCGGTGGGGGAATACCAAGATCATTGCACCATTAATCAACAAAAAAACAATCGTCTCCTGATGAAATGGTGTGTCGCACTTTGGTGGAAAGCCAAATACCAAAAAAACATCGGGACCTCTGGCAACCAGGCAATTCTCCTTCACATGATCCCTGAGATCCTTCTCCTTCACGCGATCCCTGAGATCCTTCACCTTCACGCGATCCCTGAGATCCTTCACGCGGCCTCCGAGCAAGTCGCCTGCTATCTGGCAGCGAATCCACGTTCACAGAACAACTAATTTTCCACCACTAGATTTTGCCTGAAACGCGCCACTAGTTGACCAGCTGCTTACCAGGCCTCCAGGCAAGCAATTTCAGCAAGAAATTTCGGCCTCCAGCACGTCTGCTTCAACGGCCTCAAGAAATTTCGCTTCCTGCTCAGTGTGTGGATCTGCTTCAACGGCCTCCACACCAGAGCTGGCCTCGATCAAGCAATTTTTGCAAAAGCTCACGACACAGCCTTTGAGATTTCAGGACGTAGCCTTCACACTCATCCTCCACGGCAGTCCGATCTCTGCTGCCCCAATCGACTGCTGCGATTTCTTTACTCAGCCAACTACGCTAACAGCCGAAAAGGAAAATCGCGGCCTTCTCAGACAGCAGCCCAAAACAACAACAAAAAAAAAACGCAACACTAGAACTGCTTTCTGATGGACAAACAAAAACTTTAATAAAGCTATACACAGTAATTTATTTCTCAATTATTTCCGTCAGCCCAGGAGGGGTGAGGCCCTCACAAGCTCTGATACATGAAGCTTCAAATTTCCAGCCTATAGTTGGAAGGCATTGCCCAACCTTGGCGGAATACTTAGCTTGAGCATTTTGATCTAGTCAATGGGCTTGGGAGACCATAGAACCTAGATCTACTTGCACATGCATTAATTGTTTGGACGAATTTTTCCAGGCTTTGAAGGCATGTTCTTTTCCTCCAGAGTATCTTCATAATCTTCTGGTAAAGTGGTTACAACGCTGACAACAAAACATTTCAGTGAAATCGTACATCAATGTATTTTGCAAACTACATTTCTAGCTACATATTTCAGACCTTCAGGAGGTACTGCTTATTAAATTCAATTCTCATTTATTATGGAGTTTTTGTAGAGAAGTGGAATTGTTTGACAGTCACTCGTTGGATAAAGTTTTTCTGTGGGCATTAACAGTAGAACATAAAAGTGGTCCCTCAAATTCGATCTCCTCAATTTCGTTATTCCCCTTCTAGTGCTAGTCTTTCATCTATTTTCCCTTCCTCGTATTCCTTTTCCACCTCTAGTAATCCCACATGGTGTACTTATCATAAAAACAATTCCGATATCACTACTAACTCTTGAGTACTTCAAACTCTTTGGTTTGAGACTTTTGTGATCTATATTGAGTATGAGAATATCTTTCATATTAATCACATTATTAGTTGTTTGTTGACATTTTGAACCATCTAGTGTGGTTCATCCTCACGAAGAAGTTGAAAAAAGTGATCTATCATTATGTTTAAATAGCATAGATGTATCATGTTCCAGAAATAAAAGTTAGAAAAATAAAATATTTTAATTGAAATATGAAAGTTAGGTTAGAGTATAAAACAATCAATTAGTTATGGAAAATATCTATTTTAAGAAAAAAACCATGAAATTGGGAAAGAAAAAGAATAGAGGAAAAAAAAATGACTAAATTAATATCATATTATTTTATTATGAAGTGATTGAAATCTAATTATAAATTTAAATAATTATTATATTAGTAAGTATTATTATTATATAAAAAACCATTAAATTTATATATTATTTTATAATATCATATTATGTATATAAATATATTAGTTAGGTTAAACATAAGGTCAAATATCCTCGATGAGGGTGATCTCACAACATTGGAATATTGGCTCTTGAAAGAGGTATAACGGCCCTTTCGATGGGAGGTTTCCAACAGGAGTAATTATTAGCATGCAGAGAGATTTTTTGGATATGGAGGTGGTGGCCCTTGGCGATAGAGCTTGGATATACACATCACTCCACATGGGTCACATGTGGCATGTCCTAGGTTCACAAAATGGGAGCCACCAACCAAAGTCTTTTTTGTATTCATTTCCATGAGATGGGAGTTTGGGTTTTTGTTTGTGTTAATGGTTTTGTTAGCTCATTTCATTTTGTCTCCTAAGGAATGGCTCATCCCTCCCATGGAAAATCAGATGCAGGAAGGAAATTCTCTAACAACAAGGGAAAGTTCATTAATGACCTCACTCTTAGGTAGTGCCTTGGCATGGCTAAGATATGGTGTATGTAATAAACTCAGTTTCCGTCAAGGGAATTTTAGAAGGTGTGGTTCATTCTCGGTATCAGATACATCACATTTGTAGCTATTTATGTAAGCTCCACCATTGTTTTAGGGTGGCAGAAAGGTGGTAATTATGTGGTTGGCATTCTTCAGTTGCAGTGGTTCTAATCTTAGTTGGTGGTCACTAATTGACTATGTCACAGTCATGAGAGGTTTGTGTACACTGTTAACTCCCAAGATCAAATCAGTAGGCTGGAGTTTTTTCTTGTTGAAGACTTGCATAGTTCTCCGTCCCATAGCCTTTTTTCATTGGGTCTTAAGTTCTATTTTGGGATGTCTTTTGTTTTACATATGGTGTCAATGTTATTTTTGTTATTTTTACATAACTCAGGGTCAGGTCCCCATTTTTAACTGGCCATTATACTTCCCTCAACAACATCACAGACCTTCAACCCAACAAGAATTTCTTTTAGTTGCCTAGTGTTGTTATGTGGAGTTTGGCACCATGACATTTTTTACATCTAGTTCTGAAAGAGACTATGCCTCCAATTGTTCATGGTTTTTTCAAATGTCTCAAACCTTAATACTTTTTGGTCCTCAAGAATTATGGGTTATCTAATAAATTCCTATTTCAACCACTCAAAACATTAATAATTACATACATAGGAATCCAACTTCCTTGAAAACACAAGACCCCTTATGTCTTCTAAAATATAATGATAGTTTCAAGTCAATTCTCCTGCATCAGTCACTTGTTGATTCTCGGTCTTATGACGTGTGGATGTCATTAGATGGAATCTGCAATGCTTGGATACCAAGAGCATGTCTATAAATAGTGCTAGTGGGTAGAATCTTGCCTTCTACAAACCACATGATGTCCACTAGATATAAAAATTGCCTAAGCCTGAGCAACACATGGACTCTCATTTCTATGCAACAACAGGATACCTAACACTAAGGAAGTGGTCAAGATGTGGGTAAGGTAAACGAAAATGTTTCGCCAAACACAAAACAATACTTACAAGACCAAATCACTCCAAAAGGTGTTTCGGCACTTGATAGTGTTGCGTTTTCAGGTTTATGGACTCAAGAATATTGAATCCTTCCCAAAAGGATGGTTTTACATGCTATGTCAGATTGTCTCTTAAGGGAAGATCTTTAATTTGTCTGATATTTTGTCTTAGCAGTTGAAGATCAATGTGAACAAGGAGAAAATTCCACCAAAACGAAAGAAGAAATTCTACATGTTTGTCAACCTACGGAACATAATATTTTCTTGCAATGATTTCCTTGGCATGGATTTGAAATGGACACCAAGAGACCCTCCTATGCATATTTATTGCAAATTATTAGCATAATGAAGCGACGAAGGAGTCTTTGAAAAACTGGTTGATCGCTTCTTGAGGGTCTTATACCAGAGGATCATTGAAGATGAATCCCCTGGCATGTCTTGTGAGGCAATGAGTTAAGTTTCATAACTTGCAGATTGGTTTGCCTCACCAAATGGAACATACCTTAGAGATTTCCATTGCCATAAAAAATTTCATCTCTTACTAAGGTATCCCATAGATAAAGTAGTCATGCAAGAGGACTACTAAGGCACAATTCACATAAAGCAAAGGAAACCCATAGTTATGGCATTATTAATGACCTAACTCAACCAAGGAAACCTGCCATAAGTAATAGAGAGCTATGTTCACTTACTTCTTCAAGGGGGAAACCACTTAAAGAATATTTGCAAATAAAATAATAATTCCTAACAAAACATTACATTTAACATCCACACAATTAATAACTATCAGTAAACAATAGCAAATACTTTTTATTTTTTTAACATTGACAAATAAGGTTTGTATTTATCGTAAATTAGCACAAGCATATAAGTTAAATGGCCAGATAGAAATAAAAATGCTTAAAAAAATCACATTGTCAAGATTAAAAAAGCATAAAAATAAACTTAAATAAAAATTTAATTTGAATAATAATAATAATAATAATTGTTGTTTTTTTTTTATATAAAAAGAGTTAATATGTAAGTAAAAATCTATACATTTAAGAAAAATATGGAACAAGAGCCTTAAGCATGGAGATTTTGTCTCTGAGTTAGTCTTGTTTGCTTAGTTGGCAAGAAATGATCCCATATATATGATTGGTAGCCATTTGATTCCATGGAAATAATTGATCTAATTATTTTTATCTATGTTGCATCCCATTTTCTCCAAACTCAGGAAGAATCTCTCCAAATTTCTCTGAGATATTACCCGATTTATGTGCAATCTGGTTATGTCTATACCATCATTCCAGACCTCCCTCATCGTGGAAGTGCCAATGCACAGGGGGAATCTCACGTCACTGACAGTATCGTTGGAACCCTATCACACCCTTCGCCATATACTTAGCAAAGTTATGGCTATCTGCATGGGGGAACTAATTCCTCCAACACTTATGCCCCTCCTGCTAGCAACATGTTCTCAGGGCCCCAACCTGTCTACCAATCCGTTGCTCCTCCTTATGCATAACCGAGTGCTCTAGCCCCTCAAGCATTAGAACCGCAACATCTAATGCCTCAACCCCATCGGCCGCTGTCCCCTCAAGGTGAAGTTTTTACACAGTAGAGTGCAACCAATCCCCAAAATTTGAAGAAAAAGAATAATGGGAAAGGTAACAAGGGTAACCAAGGTAATTAAGGTAATCAACCTAGTGAAACCTAGGGGAACCAGCCTAACACTAACAACAAACAATAGGGCAACCAACCCAAGTAGAACAAGGTTATTCATACGAAAAAAACTTGTGCATGTTGTGGTGTACATGGCTATTATACACATGAGTTCCCTCTCTTACCCCAAATGTGCCAAATATGGGAAGCTCAATCAACTTCTATAGGTCAACAATCACCTTAGAATCATGTGCCATCTCAAACAACAATACTCACAAATCATTTCCGTCAGCAAGGATTTATTGTTGCTCAACCTCAACTAGGTCAAGCAGCCCACCCCCCCAACCTTCTAGTCCTGGTGACTACCAAATCCTCATGATGAAATCTGATGAGGTTAATCCCTCTGATATCAACCTACAAACTTGGATGCGTTAATATGACAAGCCATCAACTTCATCCGCCACTGAGTCCAAAACCGAAGCATTTGCTGAGCCTCTTACGACATGAAATGGTCCATTACGGATCCCTCAACCTAAAGTTAAGTCCATTCCAAATATCCCAAAGGGACCATTACATCGTAATGCAACCTCTAAACGAGCTACCCATACATACAGTATAGTACACGACTTGGTACAATCATCTTCCGCCATGTCGACGTTGGAAGTACTCTAGTCATGCCCATCTCAAAAGAAAGCTCTACTAACTTCCTTAGGTGTAGTAGATCCTTCTCAAAAAAATTGTATTATCTTCCATGTTAATACATCATATTATCCCCCATTTCCTTCATCCATTGATTTCTAGATACTAGTTAGAGTTTGTAATGCCATCATCTCCTGATGCATTATTAACGAAGGTGCATCCACTTATGTGATGTCCGCTACTATTTGGAAATAGCTTAAGTCATCTGAGTTGTCCCCCTCCACCATCACTTTACATGCTTGGGACGGACACTCCTCCCAGCCCATTAGCATGTACTCCAATTGTCCAGTGGCCCTTGCAGCCACGACTCTTCATGCTGAATTTGAAGTCATTGATGCCCCTTTGGATTACAACATTCTCTTAGGTCGTAGTTACACATATTCCATGTCATCTATTGCATATTTGGTGTTCCATAAGATTTGCTTCCCCCATGAAGGGAAGATTGTCACCATCGATCAGTTAACTTACTACGAGTTGACATCTATGACCTCCCCTAAGTCCATTATCTCGTCGGTGCCCATTAAATATTCTTAAACTCCTCTCACCAGTGTTTCACCCGGAGTCTATACAGATTCCTCATTGTTGAGTGCTTTCCATGGTCCTCCCCCTTCCATTTTAGAGCATAACTCTATGAGTGTTTGCATGTTACAAGCGTCACGAGCTACCCTTAAGAAGTCTAGTACATCTAAATAATAGCTAGCTCCTCAGAACCCTGTTGTTTCTATCCCAGTTGATCCCTCTCGATTCACCCCCCAGGACCTCCACCGTTTTTGGGTGCCTCTCCTATGTTTCCACTAGGAACTTTTCCTACAGGTGTCAACCATTTGGGAGCAATTCCATTTCGACATTACCCTTTGGGCCAGATACCTTTCTTTTTCCCCCCTCTGGGAGTATTTTCTGTCTCGGCCATGGCTTCAGTGGTCCTTCCTAACATGACTCTCAGGATCCCAGTATGGTACATCAATCCCCGTACAAGCATTCTGCCTGGTCATCTAAGACCTTACCATGCTTTGATGCCAGTTCAACTAGTCCCTACGACCCCTACCATTTCTTAGTTCCTACCACTGCTCAGTTCCATCACAACCTCAACAAGAACCAACTCCTATTATGAAAGCATCACGACAGGGGGGGAATCTAAGAGGAAAGAACCTAAGGACAAGGCTCCCCAAGCTCCTATAGCCCATAAAGCCCCAAAGTCGTCACCGCTGTGTGCTTTGTGTAAAGTTGTTGGGCATGCCACCAATAATTGTCTCGAACTTCCTCAACTTACATGTTTGGTTCATGAAGTGTTCCCTAAGTCAGAGAACTTGAAATTCCATGTTAACTTGTTGGGCCCACCCAATAAACTCAAAACATTGCACAAAAATCACCCTTGTGCCCTGTGTGATCATCATGGTCACTATTCCCATTGTTTCCCTTCTTTCAATGAATTTCATGATTTCCTTGGGGCACTTCGCGAATATGAGGCCACTCGTACTAGATCATCTACTCCTCTACCCATGGATTCTGGTACCACTAGTCAACCAAAACAGGGGGACTCTAGTCCTACCATCATGATCCCTTGCCCCAATGTCAAGATAACAGACACCATAGGCCATATCCTTTACCTATCGTCATCCTTGAGTTCCTCGCACGCAAACCCTTCTAAGGTTTCTGTGTGCGCTCCTATCGAACCTCTTTTGATAGAATCTAAGGTCTCAACATCCATAGATCCTCCATCTACTAGCTCATCATCTACCATTCAAGATGATGCATATGTGAACCTTCTTTCTCAAGTTGATGCACCAAGTAACGTCGCCGCATGATGTAGTCAATCTTCATCCCGTTCTCCCATCTTCCATTCTCATGATGACATCATCAAAGCTATGTCTATCCCAGATTACCATTGCACTTAGGAAAGGTGGAATTTATTTAGAGGATTATGAAGACCATTTCCTTCCTAGTTCTCCCCGTGCACTCTACCCAAGAAATTTTTCTCATAGCACATCCCTTTGATTTGAGTGTCTTTATTTCTACCATGAAGTTAGGTATATTGCATCATCTCATCCATTATCTTTTGCAACTTTCATATGGATCCATCATCCACACCGTATATCGATCATGTCGAGGGTGCGAGTCGCTTCTCTCAAAATCTAGCCTCGGCAACCTGGGCCTTTTTTACCCCCTTGCATACGTTAGTTCTTTCAAACAGCGTATGCATTGGATCTGTCACCAATAATCAGGCTGAATACGATGCAGTGATAGGTTTGTTAGTTGATTCACTCACTCATCACATCCTTCATCTTCATGTTCGTTTAGATTCCTTTCTACTTGTCATGTAATTCGATGGTGTGTATCATGATCATAACCAAGTCCTCTTTATAAAATATCTATGAGCTAAGCTATTGATATGTGAATTTGAAACCAATGCTTTCAGTCATGTTGCTAAATCCAAAAATAACTATGTAGATACCATTGCAAATAACATTATAGATTAGCATTTATCAAATGTATACAACAGAAGATAACCATAAACAAAACAAATGGTGAACCATCATTGTCATATAAAATGCATAATCATATTATGTATTATAAAAGTGTTTGCAGGAATATCTCTAAATACATTTGACATTCCCATTGCATGTTACAAAAATAAAAATCAAAGGGACTCGCATGTCCCTACATTTAGTCACTGCCCGACGGATCTCATGCTAAAGGCTATGCTCCACCTCCTCGTAGATCATGTACTATTTGACCAACCATTGCCACTCGTTGCACGATACCTCGCCACTCTGAGGGAAGACCAATGCACTCATTTGTGTACCAATCCTTGAAGTCATGCATCCATGCTTTGAAACTTTAGTCAAGAGTACATAGAACCTACAATGAAGATTAGTGAGAAACACAGTATCCTCTAGACCCTGATGTGATGATGATTTCCCCCAACCTGCAGCCCCAAAAACTGGGACTTGGCCTACATATCTTGTCGGCTTTACTGGTGCTATGTCTTCATACAACATATTTTACACTCAATACCATGTACATGTGATAGAAATATGAAATGCACCATAAAACTAGCAACTTAATACTTATTGTCTAGTCCCCATGCTCACCGGGGCAGAAGTGGAAAGTCAGGATCCACTTGATAGTTCATCCCACTATAAGGGTATTTGTCAATGTAAAGGAGCATCTGATCCCAACAAGCGAAAAACTTAGGTTGGAACACCCATCCAACTCCCCCTCCTCCTCCTCTCCGCAGTATCTACCCCAATGGTGCATCCTGGGCTCTTGTCGATCCCCATCTCGAATCTGTACATGAGGACAATAGTGGGTATCTTCTCAAAGGAGAATGAACATAGTACTCTACCAAAGGCATAGTCATGGTTCACCTGCCTCCTGTAAATTCTTAACTTTCATTTCACTAACGACAGCATCATGTAGGCCCACCCACAGTAGGTCCCAACCAAAACACTCTCAACTAACATCATCTCCCCACCAGTGATGTGGTGGAATGCCTAGTTGCCCAAGACCTGTAGCACAATTGCGACAATAGCTTGCGTCTCTAGCCTCTCTATATCAACAAGAAGGATAGTTGTGCCCTTGACACGAACAACCCATTGACAATGGCACTCCACAAACTCAGTAATGTTCCTCCCACAAGGTAACACCAGATGAATATCCCACACCACTCCGACGGGAGGCAGTCCAGGCATGAAGTAAATATCCTGTAATGTCAGTTCAATCTTATGCCCCTGCACGACAAATACCTCCTCTTCTGGATCCCAATAGCTCACAATTCTCGATAGCAAGGGTTCATCTGCACTCATCAGTGGGTTATCTACCAACTTGAGAACCCCATAACGAGCCAATTCCCCTTGAACCCCCCGATCCCCCTATATCTCAGATTGAAGATTATCTAAGTCTCATTCATGCTAGTTGATTTTCAGCTTTGTCATGTCTGGAAAACACTACATGTCTTGTCAGTTTAGAGAAGAAAAAAAATTTCTACACTGATCAACCTATAGCCTCCACTCGACCAGCAGACCAACCCTCTCTTTAGCCCCAAATCACAGTTTTCAGCCTAGAAAGTGCAAGCTCGCAAGTTTCCAACTACCTTCAGTGAGCCAGATGGCACTTCTAGGCCCAAAAAGTGTGATGTTGCTGTGAGAAAGAGAAGGGGTCTCTCATGGAGCTGCCATGTGCCAAAAATCAGGAAATAAACCACTGAAATTGAAGAGATGAGTAAGGCCACCTACCTGAAATTCACAGATTGTGATTCTGATGGTCAGTTTGTCTACTATGATCTCCACAATATTTAGGGCCTTTTCCTCCACTCCAAATTCACCATAGCTGACTTAGCAAATGAATCCAAATGGGAGGGAAAATGTCCTTTCATAAAAAAATCCCTAATTTTTCTGTTTCCCATTGCGACCAGACCGTAGCTCAGTTTGATGAACCATCAACATTGTTGGAAATATCTCATCAATATCTATAATGGGTCTTCCTCAATTTTTTTATGATTTGACACTTCACTAGGAAGCCATTTTTCAAAGAAAGGTCACTTCGTCACCTCTCAAAATCAAATTTCGTCATAAAACGACACTTGTATTTTGAGGTCCACCTCCTCTTAATACTTTTCTTACCATATGTCAACTTTCATCATGAGTAGCAATCATTTACTCATGTTTTGATGGTCCCCACTGGGCCTAGTCTATGTGGTAGTGTCATCAAGTCACCGTTGTTCAGAGCATCCACAACGAGTCACCTTTGCATTCTTGGAGTCTATTTTATGTCCCATTATATCATGTCACAATATTCTATCCATCATTGTATCTCGTTCATCCTGTGTTGCTCATATTGGCCTCTAGTCATAATGTCACTCATCCCCTCCAGAGTTGAGTCAGTCGTTTCCAGGTCAACCATGCACTTTATACTATAACAAGGGAGGTCATCTATTTGTAACTGAGTCCCACATTCCCATTATCCCTGCTGTCAGTCCATCGATCACATTATTATTTTCCCTCATGATTTAGTTGAGGATCCTCATTACCTCACCTATCGTGGGCCCTCATCAACTCATTTATTCTAGAAGAACAGCTTAGAGGGTAGTGTATCCTCGTTCCAGCTCCCATTCTTGTTTGGTGCCTTGGATCTAGTAGAGGGACTCATTATTTCCCTTTGACTTGGTTGTTCCATGTTCATGATTCATACACTTGATGATCTAGTGATGCAACAGATTGTACCATTGATTCCCAGGTGTATGTGAGATGTTTCAGACCTCGTGAGGGGGTGGCCCTTCAGGTAGCCCCCCACATGCCCAGATGCATTATTATTATGCTACAACCTCAGATGTAGTTCCATAGAGTTGATGGGTAAGGTCCCTACCAATTGTGGTGTTCATAGCATGCACGTCTCCTTTAGATGATCCATTTAGTTTTGTAGAGCCCGTCCTTGTTTAGGAGCGCTTCTCCGGTTGTTCTACCCTCCCTCCCACCCATTTTTTAACGGAAGAGCCTTTGTATCTGATGTACTCAGGTATTATTGTATTCAGTCTTGGCTCATGTTTTTCTAGGTGCATTATGTATATGGGACACATTGTATTATTTTCTGGATCTGTTATGATAGCATGTCATGTACCATTCAACATGTACATCATTGCTAAGTTTCACATTTCTGGGCAAACCATTATTTTTGTACTAAGTTATCTCGGCAGGTAAGGGTATGCCTCCCTCACCTCATTGAGTTCTGGTACCACAACATAAAAGGGGACTTGCATTAGTCTCGCCCCCTCTATCCTTTTCCTCTTTCAATTTAGCTTGATTGGTCTCTCTCTCTCTCACACTGACTCCCCTGTGTTGTCTAGTGATTATGTCTTTACAATGTACTTCGATCATACGTTTTTCTCCTAACACTCGTATGTTGGGAGGAAATTTTTTATCACCAAAAAAATTATCATCTAGCCTAATTTACTAGATGGATCGAAGTACACCATGTAAAGCCAATTTTACCATAGTAAAAATGCTTTCACTCTGAGAAATTATTTAATAAACCACCTTTGTTAAGTAATTTATAGTTAAACCCATGAAGAATGATTAAATAAATCACCATTTACTTGATTTTCTTCTAGGAATAATTAATTAAACCATTGTTTAATTATTATTCCTTGTCATATTTGACCCAATCATGAAAAATAAACAAATAAATCATTAATTATCTTATTTTTCTATAAGAATAATTAATCACTAATTAATTATTATTCTTTGCTAACTTTGACTAAATCCCTTAGGAATAATTAAATAAATCCTTATCTATTTATTATTCTTTAACTAATTCCTTGAGATGATAAATAAAACATTTATTTATTTATTATTTCTAAATAAAATTTTAAATCCTTTTTCCCTGCCATAGAGGGGGAGTGGTAATTTTTATTTGTTCCCTTCACATGTGTCATAATAAAACTATTCTTTGTATATCTAGTTTCCATTGGACAATTGGAGTTATTACTCTTTCTTTTTGCTGTTTAACTATGATTGTGGCGTAGATTCAGACTTTGGTAGGTTTTGTTTCTATTAGTTGTTGTAGACCTACAATGTTTAGCCGCGATTTATATTGTTGATATTGTTTGTCATCCACAATCTTAAGTGAGTTCTTTTTATACATCTTTGACAAGAAAACACTACAACAAAGGTCTTTGAGGTGATGTGGCTCCAGAGACCACCATGTGCCAAACAATTCTTTTCTCCATTATTGTGTTTACTGTCCACATACTCCCAACTATGCATCATCCCAAGACTTGTCCTTGTGCCTCTTTTTTGATCTTCCAGGGAAGGAATCCCATGATGATATGGCTATGATCTCCTCCACATACTAACTTTCATTAATCATCTCTCTATCTTCCTGTTGCATCACCTGCTCCACAATTCAATGAAATTGCAATCTGAAACTCACATGACACTACCAACATGGACATTGGCATGAATTGGGTCAATACTTTATTGCAAACCAATTGCCAACATTACAACGTACCTCATCACCCCAACTGCTCTTTTATTGAGGCTATGCCATCTACTATAATTGGACCATTAACAACCCCGTGTCCCTCAATTAATTCAATCTTAAGATTAACTAAAGGACTACTAAGGCACAATTCACATAAATCAAAGGAAACCCATAGTTATAGCATTTTCAATGACCTAACGTGACCAAGAAAACCTCCCATAAGTAATAGAGAGATATGTTCACTTACTTCTTCAAGGGCGAAACCACTTAAAGAAAATTTGCAAATAAAATAATAATTCTTAACAAAACATTACATTTAACTTCCACACAATTAATAACTATGAACAAATAACAGAAAATATTTTGATATTTTCTTCATTAACAAATAAGGTTTGTAATTATGGTAAATTAGCACAACCATATAAGTTAAATGGTTGGATAGAAATAAAAAAGGATAAAAATTTCACATTGTCAAGATTAAAAAAATCATAAAAATAAACTTAAAAAAAAAATTTAATTTAAATAATAATAAGAATAATAATAATTGTTATTGTTATTGTTATAAAAAAAGAGTTAATATATAAGTAAAAATCTGTACATTTAAAAAAATATGGAACAATACCCTTAATCGTGGAGATTTTGTCTCTAATATAGTCTTGTTTGTTTAGGTGTCAAAAAATGATCCCATATATATGATTGGTAGCCATTTGATTCCGTGGAAATAACTAATCTAATTATTCTTATTTATAATAACATTGAAATATTTACATGATTATGTGAGTTGTTCTGCAGTTTTTAATGTGTCTAGTAATGGTGGAAAGTATGGTCGAAGGTGGTCCACATTGAACATTGGGTGTAGGCCAAAGAGTGGTGGAATATTGAGCTCAAAGGCATTATCCCGTATAGCCACAATGATGGTGTAAGGCCCATATCGGAGTTAGAAAAGCTTGCAGTGGGGTCCAGTGAGGTGCTCCCTCCGCAAATGTAACCAAATTTTGTCGCCCACATGGAACTTGTGCGGCACCCACTATTGATCATGACGTTTCTTGTACTTAAAATTCATCTTATTCATATGTCATGGACCTTCTAGCAGATGTGCTAAGTGCACTCAATGAAGCTGTCAACTCTGTCAGCTTCAGACTAGACATGAGTTAAATCTGCATGAGTAGTTGCAAATGGTATGGCCACATCAATGGGACCTGGTGGCTAGAATCTTAATCCCACTTGAAAGGGGTTGTGGACAGTTGAGCTATGGAAAGCTCTATTGTAGTTGTTTCAGAAAGAGAAGAGGCTTTCATCCCATTTGTGTGGATGCATTGAGTTGTACATATGCATAATGTGTACGATCATCCTATTAATGACCTCTGTTTGGCCATCAGTTTGGGGGTTTAAAGTCGTCAACTTAGTGAGCTTGATATCCAACGTTGACTAGAGACTTCACCAAACTGTACTTAGGAACCTATTCTTTCCATGACTAACCGACGTAGTTAACCAAGGGGTTAGAAGGGGGGCGGAGCCCCCCCTTTGTTGTGTCAATTGCGTAACGGGGGGAGTCATAGGGGGTTTGAGAGGTGCAGGTAACCCCACTGTATGGGGTTCGGGCTGCGCCCTGGAAAATTTTGGTTTTGTAACCCCACTCACATGTTTTTGGACATGATGGTTTTTGCTCCATGGTTTTGCAAGCAATGGCTTTCAGTCCATGGTTTTGGACAGGATGGTTTTCATTCCATGGTATTGGATGCTTCGGCATGTATAAATATGTATTGTAACATTGAAAGGAACATAATGAAAAATCAAGCTAGTAGTCCCGGTTTTGGGATCCAGGGAAAAATCTCTGTGTATATGTGTTTTATGTGTTATGCTCTCGCATTGTTTATTTTGTTTGTTTAAGAATTCGTATGTAGGTAATTTCTATACAAGGTTAAAACCTACAGACTAGAGACTTGACCAAAATGTACTTAGGAACCTATTGTGTAGGTCTGAGATAATGGATTGTGGTATCCGAAAATGTACCCACACTCGTTCAAAGAAGAGCTTAGAAGTGGCTTCTCCTATGATACTCTTCTTGGAGGCTGTCATAATGGCTACTTAAAGAATCTGTCGACGACCACAAAAACACGGTTGTTGCCATGCTTAGGAGAAGGAAGGCCCGACATGTCATCCATGGAGATGGATTCCAAGGTTGATTAGGATAAGGAAAAGGAGAATATAGGCCTTGCTTCTTCATTGTTGGTTTGGAAATGGCAGAGGCAGCGTAGGATATGATGTACTTCCCCACATCTTGTCAAAGGTTTGGCTAATAAAAATACTTTTGCGTCACTACCACTATTCTCTCTACCCTGAAATCCCCAACAACCCAACTGCAATGTGCCTCCTAAATAATATTGGTATGCTCACTTGAAGGAACAAAGATGTGTCCCAAGTGCCATAAAAATGCATGTTGGATGTGAAAATTTGGAACTTTCTTATCTTCCAGGATTGTCTGGTATGTGCTACTGAATTATGGATCACTCTTGTAAAGATGCAACCATCTTGTAGTCTCATTCCCATAAGAGTCGAGCACTGTGGTTAGCGCCATTTCTGGTGGTCAGATGAGGTAGTTTGTAACATTTTTGGTGTTTCCCTTCTTGTACTTAATGTTCAAATTGAACTGTTGCAAGTATGTGGACCATTTTTTATGGTCAATTTTCTGCAACTTCCCTTGTGTTTGTATGAATTGCAGGGGTTGGTGATCTGTGTAGATTATCGTTTCCTTCCCTAGAATGTAATTCTTCCATTGTCGGTAGGCCTGCATAATGGAATACATCTCTTTGTCAGAGGTGGGATAATTTCGGACTATGTCTGAATGTGTCTCACCGTGATATGCTATTAGATGCCTATATTGAGCAAGAACTGCACCAATAGCATAGCCAGAGGCATCTATCTCAATCTTAAATGGTTGTTGCAAGTCTAATAATGTGAGCATTAGTGGATACCAAAGGCATTGGTTCAACTCAACAAATGGCTTATGTTGGTATTCACACCAAGATAATTTTTATTTCGCTCCACCCTTGGTAACTTGACTTCAAGGCCAAGTGATATGAGAGAACCCCAACACAAACTTGCAATAGAAATTGGCAAGACCTAGAAAGCTACAAAGATCTGTTAGAGTAGTTAGGGTTGGCCAATCCCAAATGACTTCTATCTTTGTTGGGTCCACATGTACACCCTACTCATCAATGATTTACCCTATATATTGAACCTGGGTCATGCCGAAAGTGCATTTATCGAAATTGGCAGACAACTTGTATTGTCGTAGGGTTTGAAGGACCTACCAAATATGGTGGAGGTGCTCTTACGAAATCTGGCTGAAGATAAATATTTCATATAAATACATCACCACAAATGCATTGGTGAAGGGTCACAAGATGTCGACCATCAATTTCATGAAGGTTGTGGGGGCAATCGTCAACCCGAAAGGCATGACCAACCATTCGAAAAGGCCCTTCTTGGATTTGAAGGAAATCTTCCACACATCAAATGGTTTGATAGGCACCTAGTGATAATTGTACTTCAATTCAATCTTGCTAAAATATTTGAACCCTTGAGCTGGTCTAGAAGGTCATCAATCGATGGGATTGGGTACCTATTCTAGATAGTGATCTTGTTTACCACCAGATAGTTAATACATAGTCTCTAGGTTTCATCCTTCTTTTGTACCAATACACTCGGGATCCCAAAGGGTGATTAGCTTGGCCTGATGTGCCCTTTATGAAGCAACTCCTAAATTTACCTCTTGATCTCATCATTCTCTAGAACAAAGCATTGATATATCAGTCCATTGGGTAGGAACATGCTCGGGGTTAGATCGATGGAGTGCTTGACTTGACAGTGTAGAGGTACCCCTCTAGGTGAGGGAAAAATTTTCATGTATTCCTCCGTGGCCTTTTCCATCTGCTGCTAATGTGCAGAGGAGCCCTGTCCGAAATTCATGGCCACGACCTTCCTCTTTCCTTGAGGGCGAATCATAAGGAAAACAAATATCCTGGTCAAGGAAATGATCTTACTGCATTTCTTTGTAGTGATCAAAGAGATGGCAGTAGGTGGGGCTACCTCTAATATCCTATACAATTGATCACCCAAACTAATAATAATAGAACAAGGTCTAGACTCATATACAACATGTCACTTCCACAAGTATGGTTTTCCTAATAATACATCACAAACTTCAAGAGGAGAAACATCACTCAATACCTCATCCGTGAAGAGCTTGATGCTCTAGGGAAGGTGAAACTGTTGGATGATGTGAAGATCTCGTCCTTGGTGAAGCCACCCAATGCTATATGGCTGCGGATGTGCTATAGTTGGTAAGCCCACCTGCTTCATAAAATTTTCTGAAAAGAGGTTCATTTGGCTCTTTCCGTCGACAATGAATTGCAGCAAAGAACCCTTCACCCACATTTTTGAGTGGAGGAGGAATTCCCCCTCTTATGGATCTTTAGGCTCATTATTTTGTATCATGTTGGTGGCCATAGTGGAACTAGGCTCCGTGTCAATGATATGCTTCCCTTTGTCATTCCCCTTATCAGTTTCTATCTCAGAGTCAAAACATGCATATGATTCAGAAGCCTTCAGCTCGCCCACTAATGACTGCATGACCTCACACTCACTTGTGTTGTGAGTGGAGCTCTTATGGAACTCACACCATTTTCGTGTGTTCTTCTTTGTCTTTGTGGTGTTCTTCATTTCATGTTGATTTGAATGGTTGTCCTGGGTCGCCCTGCCTTGCATTTGTCATTTTCTCTGTGGTTTGGGGGAACCTTTTCCTTGCTTCAGATTCACAAATCCAAAGTCTTGCCTCTTCTATTTAAACTTCTGATCAATCTTGACAACATATCAGTACATTGTGCCAAGCAAGGAGATGTCCAAGAACTCCAGATACTCATGGATGTACCAATGTAGACAGTCGTGGCACTTGAGTACCAAATGGTGCTCACAATGCTTGATACCCAACTTCGTGGGAACGGTATGGTAAACATTTGTAAACTATGACACATCCTTATCCCTTCCCTACCATAGTGCAGTCAAATTTATGTATTTATCTTCATAGCTCCCAACAGGTTAATATTATTCCTTGATGGCATCTCGAAAATAATTCCAAGTGGGTGTGACTAAAAATATTGAGGATTCCGTCTTGTACTTTTGCTCACAATAGGTTTCCCACTAGTCCTTGAGGTGTGGGGTGGCTTTCAGATGTGAAAGAGTAATATTTTCCTAATTGGAAAGGTCATGAAATGAAAAATATCCTTCCAACAAATTTAACCATTTATCTATGTCGTTTGCATCTATATGGCCCTCAAATATGGGAATATCAAAGTTATCTTGTACCTTAAAAGGATTGGTGCCTCCAGAGTGGCTTCTGGATGAAGATGCATCATGTATGGGTATCTGTTGAAGGATTTGGACAAATGTATCCATCATTGCATTCCTTTATCACTCAAGGGCTTCCTATAGCAGCATTTTGAAAGGATCTCCTACCCCCTTGTCTTTCTTTTCTTCCACCATGGGAGTCCGTCGGGTTTTGTGAGGCTAGTCTTGCAATGGTTCAACTAGATCGAGCCATAACTCTTTATACCCTAACCTTGTTGGGGGCATGCAAAGAAAAATAGTGAAAGAGGAGAGTGCTCTAATACCATTGATCCGAGCTTATGTAGGAACACAAGAAAATACAAAAATACCATATACACAGAGATGCAACAGAAACAAAAATTCATTTCATTAATATAAAAGAATTGAAGTATGCTTACATATATAAATAAAAATAAACTAGCTCGAGTGATGGTAGCTTATCTCTGAGAAGAGATGTGGTGGCTACATGTCTTTGAACTATGTTACAATGAGACTCAAAGGCCTATTTATTATTGAGAAATAATGGAAAACCCTAAGTTCCAAAAACCTAACCCTAGGAGTTGAAGCACCAAAACTATGGTCCCCGTTTGGGTAAATCGGCACATCAACCTCCTGACGTCGTAACTTTGGCATACAATCTCTATTTGGCTTTCATAATGGTTCATTTTGAAGATCCTAAAGAGGAGGCCAAAATCAAATGGGTAGACCACTTTTGGACTTTTTTGGAATCTCCTTTTTCCTTAAAACGTCATTTAGTCCCTCTAAATAGCTTTGGAAGTTTACAACCCCAAAAACTGCCAAAAATGGTAATTGGGCCATAATTAAGGAAACTAAAAAGAATCAATTGTAGGGGTCCAAGTGGAATAGGCGAGTGGCCACCAATAACCACCTAGACCATCCATTCCCATAACTCCTTTTGCATGAATGAAGATATCACCATATGGTGGAGATCAGTATCCTTTAAATGGCTCTTCAAGATGTAAAGCTTGAAGTGCTTCACTTGTTCATATATTGCATAAGCTTGTTGATCAATATAAGGGCATTCAAACTCGAATTCTTGGATACTTGTACTCATGAGTGATATTAGGCATTCATATCTTTGTTTTTCCTTCTAGGTGAGAATTGCAGCAATCAATTCCTTAATTTTTGAAAATGTTTCTTTCTCCTTTTTGTCTGACATGAAAATTGAATCCCTTTTCATCATGTCTTGAAGTGGTCTCATAGTTTGAGAAAAACCAAGATAGAGGAAGCCGAAAACAAACTGGAACACTAGATTGGGACTTTTTCGGTGTCTCTTTTTTCTCTAAAAACGTCTTTTAGTCCCTCTAAACCGCTCTAGAAGTTTAGGACTCGAAAAAAATCCAAAAATAGTAAGTTGGGCTACAATTAAAGAAACTGAAAAGAAATGATGGTGGGGATCCAAGTGGAATAGGCAGGTGGCCACCAATATCCACCTAGATTAGTCCTCGCCCCTTAGGAAGCAATGGTCCCTAGTGCGTTGAGTGCCTCCACGAGATGCGGAAACTTCTGCTGAACTTGGTTCCTAGTGATCCACTTGCCTTGGTGCAGGATTTGACTAGCTTTGACAACTCAATATAGTTGGATCTTTTGTTCGTGAGTGTTCCTGATATGCATGCCCATGATCTGATAAGTTGTGGCATGTTCCATGTAGTTTGGGTTTAACTCTGTTGGTATGGGTTGTTCTGCAATGTCTAATGTGTCTAGTAATGGTGGAAAGTACGGTTGAAGGTGGTTCACATTGAACATTGGGCGTAGGCCAAGGAATGGTGGAATACTGAGCTCGAAGGAAATATCCCATATAGACTTAGTGATGGTGTAAGGCCCATATCGGAGCAATCGAAGCTTGTGTTGGGGCCCAACGAGGCGCTCCTTCTACAAATGTAACCAAACTCTGTCACCCACCTAGGACTTGTGTGGCACCCGATGTTGATCATGACGGTGCTTGTACTTAGCATTCACTCTGTCCAATATGTCATGGACCTTCTGGTGGATGTGTTGAATGCACTCAATGAAGTTGTTACCCATGTCAGCTTTGGAATGGGCATGAGCCAAATCTGCCTGAGTAGTTGCAAATGGTGTGGCTAGAATCCCAACCCCACCTGAAGGGGGTTTTGGCAAATTGAGCTATGGAGAGCTCTGTTGTAGTTGTTTTGGACATAGAAGAAACTTTCATCCCATATGTATGCATGCTTCTAATTGTAAATATGCACAATGTGTACGATCATCATATTCGTGACCTTTATTTGGCCATCAGTTTGGGGGTTGAAAGTTGTGGACTTAGTGAGGTTGATATCCAACATCGACTAGAGACTTGACCAAAATTTACTTAGGAACCTATAGTCCCGGTCTAAAATAATGGACTATGGGATCTGAAAATGTACCCACACTTGTTCAAAGAAGAGCTTAGCAGTGGCTTCTCCTGTGATACTCTTCTTATAGGCCATTGTAATGGCCATATTGGAGAATCTGTCGATGACCACGAAAACATAATTGTTTCCATGCTTAATAGAAGGAATGTCCAGCATGTAATCCATGGAGACAAATTCCCAAGGTCGATTAGGAGTAGGAAATGGAGTATATAGGCCTGGCTTTCTTGATTGTTGGTTTGACAATGGCATAGACAGCGCAGAATATGATGTAATTCCCCACATCTTATTAAAGGTTTGGCCAATAAAAATATTTTTGAAGCACTACCACTATTTTCTCTACCCTGGAATGCCCAACGACCCACTATAGTGTGCCTCCCAAATAATATTGACACACTCAATTGAAGGAACAAAGATGTGTCCCAGGTGGCATAATAGTGCATCCTAGAGGTGAAAATTTGGAACTTTCTTATCTTCGAGGAGTATTTGGTATGCATTGTCAAATTATGGATCACTCTTGTAAAGACGCGGCCACCTCGTAGTCTCGTGCCCATAAGAGTTCAGCACCATGGTAATCACCATGATCGATGGTCAGATGAAGAAGTATGAAACATTGTTCGTGTTGCCCTTTTTGTACTTAATGTTCAAATATAACTATTGCAAGTATGTGGAACATTTTTTTTATGGTGATCATTCTACAACTTCCCTTGTGCTTGTATGAATTACAGAGGTCGGTGGTTTGTGTGGATGATTGTTTCCTTCCCCATAATGTAAATTTTCCATTTTCAGTAGGCCTACACAATGTAATACATCTATTTGTCATAGGTGGGATACTTTCAGACTATGTCTAAAAGTGTCTCATTGTGATATGCCATTAGATGCCTCTACTAAGTAAGAACTGCAACAATATCATAGTTAGATGCATCTGTCTCGATATCAAATGGTTGATGCAGGTCTGGTAATGTGAGCACTGGTGTAAACCATATGCACTGCTTCAACTGGACAAATGGCTTATGTTGGTAATCAGACCAAAAGGAATTTTCTTTCGCTCCACCCTTGGTGACTTGACTTAAAGGGCAAGTGATATGAGAGAACCCCAAGGCGAACCTATAATAGAAATTGGGAAGACCTAGAAACTTGTGAAGCTCTATTAGAGTGGTTAGGGTTGGCCAATATCGAATGACTTGTATCTTGGTTGGGTCAACATGTACACACTACTCATCAATGATGTACCCCATATATTGAACCTAGGTCATTCCAAAAGTGCATTTCTCCAAATTGGCAAAAAGCTTGTGTTGTCACAGGGTTTGAAGGACCTACCATATATGGTGGAAGTGCTCTTCCCAACTATGGCTAAAGATAAAGATGTCATCTAAATACACCACCATGAATGCATTGGTGAAAGGTCACAAGATGTCATCCATCAATCTCATGAAGTTTGCAGGGGAATTCATCAACCTGAAAGGTGTAGGTTTTAACCCCCTACAGAAATTACCTGCATATGAATTCTAAAACAAAGAAAATAAACAATGCGAGAGCATAACACATAAAACACATATACACAGATATTTCCCATGGATCCCAAAACCGGGACTACCAGCTTGATTTTTCATTATGTTCCTTTCAATGTTATAATACATATTTATACATGTTGAAGCATCTAATACCATGGACCGAAAACCATCGCGTCCAACACCATGGACCAAAAACCATCGTGTCCAAAAACATTTGTGAAAATCATGCACAAAATCATAGGTGGGTCTGCCCATCCTAACATAGTGTCCAAAACCAAAATTTTCTGGGCTGCTGCCCCAAACCCCATAAAGTGGGGTTACGGATATGCCACAAACTCCTTGTGACCTCCCCCCCTCTAACCCCTGGTTAACTACGTGGGCTAGTCGTGGAAAGAATATAACGCAACCAACATTCTCCCACTTGTTGTTTTCTTTCCACACGGGGCCACAAGAGAGCTTAGTCATTTATCCAACCCTACAACGCCCATTGTTTCTATACACCAAGAGAACTTTTCAGAGCTGGCAGATTTTTTCAATGCATCTATAGTATTCTTCAAAGTGTCCACCTTTACCAACAACACCTTTTTGTCTTCTATCATATCCCTCACAAACTGATACTGAACATCAATGTGATTTGTCTTTGAATGATATGTGGGGTTCTTTGCCAAGAAAATTTCACTTTGGTTATCATAATCTATCCTTATAGCTCCCTATATTAACCCCATACTTGAACACAATCTCTACCCAAACTGCTTCATTGCTTACATGAGTGGCTTCCATGTATTCTGCCTCTGTAGTTGATAGTGCCACTACAGATTGTTTCTTACTCATCCAACTAACTACACCTCCAAATAGGTTAAACACATACCCACTTGTAGATCTTCTCTGATCCAAATCTCCAACCCAGTCTGCATCAACAAAGCCATGAATATCCAACACTCTGTCCAATCCTGGTCTTCTTTGGTAGCACAAATCATAATTACTAGTGCCACACAAATACCTGAAAACCCATTTCACTGTTGTCCAATTCTCCTTCCCTTGTTTTGACATAAACTTTCTCAATACTCCCACTGCATGTGCAATGTCTAGTCTAGTACAGACCATTGCATACATCATGCTACTGACTGCACTTGCATATGGAACATGGGACATGTCCTCTTCCTCTTCTTGTGTCTTGGGACACTCTTCAGTAGATAACCTCACACCTACAGGAATAGGAACCTTCACCGGTTTACTATCTTTCATATTAAACCTCTACAGTATTGTCTTGACATACTTCCTCTGGTTTAACCAGAGCTTCCTCTTTACCCAATATCTTTTAATTTCCATGCCCAAAATATAGTTTGCAGCACCAAGATCTTTCATGTCTAATTTGGAGGACAATTGGGTCTTCAAATCCTGGATAATTTCTTTATCATTTCCAACTAGCAACATATCATCCACATACAATACCACATAAATAACATGGTCACCAATTAATTTAAAATACACATAGTGATCTTCTTTGCTTTTGGTGAAGCCAAGTCCCCGTATAAATGTATCAAATTTCTGATACCACATCCTTGGTGACTATTTTAACCCATACAAAGACTTCTTTAACTTGCATACTAGTTCTTTCTTACCCTTCCATAAAGCCTTTAGGTTTCTTCATGTAGATCTCCTCTTCTAGATCACCGTGAAGAAATGTTGTCTTCACATCCATCTATTCTACGGCTCAAAATCAAAAGCAGCAGCAACAGATAAAAGTAACCTAATGGAAGTTACCTTGGCAACAGGAGAAAAAATATCACCAAAATCAATTCCCGGCACCTGGGAACAACCTTTTTCTACCAACCAAGCTTTGTATTTCTCCACCTTTCCTTTTGCATATGTCTTCTTTTTGAACACCCATTTGCTACCAATGGGTTTCCTTCCAGTCGGCAACTCGACCAAATCCCAAGCCTCATTTTTGTGCAAAGATGCCATTTCATCAACCATGGCCTCTTTCTAGAGTTTTCCATCCTCTGAATCTACTGCTCCCTTCACAGTTCTGGGATCATCATCAATAATAGATAAAGAAAATTTTAAACAAAAAGAAGATGGACTATACCTTTTTGGCTGCCTTCTTTCTCGAACTGATCTTCTTACACCCGGAGTTTGTGGTTGTTCATCTTCTAATTCCTCCTCTGTTATAGAGTCTAATTCTTCCTCCTTTAACTCAAACTCTATCTTCTCAAGTTCCTTTGGTTGGACTTCGTGTTTAATAATATCTTTCACCTCTATGAACACCACATCTCGGCTGTACACAACTTTCCTTGTTACTGGGTTCCAAATCTTATAACCCTTTAAACCATCCTTATACCCAATAAAGATGCACTTTTCAGATTTATTATCCAACTTGGTTCTTTTCTCCTTTGGAACATGTACATATGCATCACATCCAAATACCATTAGATGTGAAAGAGAGGGTTTCTTACCAGTCCATACCTCTTGTGGAGTCTTATCCTCCAACACTGATGAAGGTGACCTATTGACTAGGTAACATGCAATATCCACTGCCTCTGCCTAGAATTCCTGTCCTAACCCAACACCACTGAGCATGCTTCTTGCCCTTTCCATCAATGTCTTGTTCATTATTTCTACAACTCCATTTTGCTGAGGTGTATATGGAGTAGTCTTTTGCCATGATATACCACACTTCATATAGAATTCTTCAAATTCCTTGCTGCAAAACTCTCCACCATTCTCTGTCCTCAGCACCTTTATCTTCTTCTCTATTTGGTTTTCCACCAGAGCCTTAAATTCTTTAAACTTGTCAAAGACTTCAGATTTCTTCTTAAGGAAATATATCCATGTATTCCTTGAGAAGTAATCTAAAAATGATACATAGTACACATAATTACCCAGTGATGGAACCTTCACAGGTCCAAACACATCACTGTGCACAAGCTCTAATATTTGTTTCGCCCTCTTACCACCAGAGGGGAAACTCACCCGATTCTACTTCCCATATAAAAAAATTTCACAGAAATCAAAATCCAAAGAGCTATTACTCATACCTTCTACCATACCTTTACCATGAAGTATTCTAAGGCCCTTCTCTCTAATATGTACAAGCCTTTGATGCCACAACATGGTCTTCTCTCCAGAGACCACTAGATTTTCTGCTCCACTTTCAGGAACCATAGAACTGTTGCACCCATCAATAATAGTGCTACCTTGCAGATTGTACAGAGTTCCAATTCGAACTCCCCACTTCGATACCAGTTCTACTCAAACCATTTTGTAGGTATCCTTCTCGAACACTGTTTTTACACCTGCATCATCCAGCTTACTTACAGAAATTAGATTTCTAGCCAATGCAGGAATATGTAGAACACCTGGAAGTGTTATAACTCTTCCACCTTGCAACTTCAACTTTCCCTTTCTGCGACCAATGATTTTAGCCTTCTTGTCATCCCCCAAGAAGTCATCACCGCCATCATATTTCTCATACTCGCAGAACCACTCTTTATGGGGAGTGAAGTGAAAGGATGCACCTAAGTTAATCAACCATGCCTCATGATCTACATGTGTACTTGAAGAAGCCAGGTACACATCCCCACCTTCATCTGAGGTGGTTTTTGCCTCTGCAGAAGGAGCATCATCATATCCCTTTCCTTTATTAGGAGCTTTAGATTTACAGTCCCTTTTGTAGTGCCCTTCCTTTCCGCATTTCCAGCACACCACCTTTACAAGTTTTCTTGGAGATTTAGATCTCTCACTCGATGACTTATTTTTGTTTATGTTCTGGTATCGTCCTCATACAGACAAGGCATCACCATTTTGGCTCTCCATATTTTTCCGTTTCTCTCCTCCATCAGCAAGGATGAGACTATTTCATCAAACTGCGGGGTAGTTGCATTGCTACCTATTGCAATAACCAGGCTATCCCACGAATCTGGTAGAGAACACAACAAACTAATTCACTTATCTTCATTTGAAATTTTAATATCAACAGATTCTAAATGACTTACCACAGTATTAAATGCGTTCAGATGCTCTGTCACTGAGTCTCATATTTCATCCTCATGTTATATAACTTTTTCAGCAAGAACAGTTTATTCACCAGAGACTTATATTGGTACAAAAGTCCCTAACTTGTCCCACAAAGCCTTAACCGTAGCTTCCCCTGATACATTCAACAATACCGAATCTGAGACACACAATCCTATTGTGCTCTTTGTCTTCCTATCCAACTGCTTCCATTATTCATCGGACACTCTCGTTGGTTTAGTACCCAGATCTACCATGATCCACTGATCTTTATCCACCAATAGATCATCCATCTTGAGTATCCACAACTCAAAACTCTGACCATTAAATTTCTTGATCTCTATCTTTCCACTACTCGCCATCTTCTTTCACCACCAGAATCGATCTCACAGATCTCCCACTGAACAGGGTCTACCATAGGCCCAAGCGAAACCCGTCAGCAACAAAGGCATCCCCTTGAAGCCAAAACTACTCTAATAACAAATGTAGGTTTTAACCCCTTACAGAAATTACCTGCATACGAATTCTAAAACATAAAAAACAAACAATGCGAGAGCATAACACATAAAACACATATACACAAAGATTTCCCCTGGATCCCAAAATCGGGACTACCAGCCTGTTTTTTCATTATGTTCCTTTCAAAGTTATAATACATATTTATACATGCCGAAGCATCCAATACCATGGACCAAAAACCATCGCGTCCAAAAACATGTGCAAAAATCATGCACAAAACCATAGGTGGGTCCTCCCATCCTAACATAGTGTCCAAAACCAAAATTTTACGAGGCGCTACCCCAGACCCCATAAAGTGGGGTTACGAGTACACCTCAAACCCCCTGTGACCTCCCCCCCTCTAACCCCCGGTTAACTACGTGGGCTAGTCGTGGAAAGAATATAACACAACCCAACAAAAGGCATGAAAAACCATTCAAAAATTCCTTCTTTGGATTTGAAGGTAGTCTTCCACACACTGGAGGGTTCGAAAGGAACCTGGTTATAACCATACTTCAAGTCAATCTTGCTAAAATATTTGAACCCTTGAGCTGGTCTAGAAGGTCATCAATCCATAGGATTAGGTACGTATTCTGGACAGTGATCTTGTTTAGCACTAGATAGTTAATACAAAGTCTCCAAGTGTCATCCTTCTTCTGTACCAATATAATCGGGCTCCCACAAGGTGATGAGCATGGCTTGATGTTCCCTTTCTACAATAGCTCCTGATTTTTCCTCTTCACCTCATCGTTTTCCATAATAGGGCATCGATATATCAATCCATTGGGTAGCGATGTGCTCAGGTTTAGATTGATATAGTGCTTGACTTGACAGTGTAGAGGTACCCCTGTATGTGAGGCAAAAATGTTCTTATAATCCTCCACGACCTTTTCCACCTTCTGCTAATGTGCAAAGGAGCTCTTCCTGGAAGCTGTGGCCAGAACCTTCTTCTTCCCCTAAGGGTGAATCATAAGGAAAACAAATATTCTGGTCTAGGAAATGACCTTACTGCATTTCTTTGTAGTGATCAAACAGATAGTGGTAGGTGGAGCTACCTCTGGTATCCTATACAACTGATCGCACAAAGTAATAATCATATAGCAAGGTCTAGAATCATATACAACATGTCACGTCCACAAGTATGGTTGTCCAAATAATACATCACAAACTTCAAGAGGAGAAACATCACAGAATACCTCATCCGTGAAGGGTTTGATGCTCTAACGAAGGTGACATTGCTAGATGACACAGAGATATCATCCTTGATGAATCCACCCGAAGGTGTATGGCTGCGAATGTGCTATAGTCGGTAGGCCCAACCGCTTCACAAAATCTACTGAAATGAGGTTCATTTGGCTCCCATTGTTGACAATTAATTGTAGTGAAAAACCCTTCACCCACATTTCTGAGTGGAAGAGGCATTCCCCATCCTATGGATCTTTAAGCTCATTCTTTTGTATTTTATTGGTGTCCATGGTGGCATTGGGCTCTATGTCAATTATATGCTTCCCTTTTTCATTCCCCTTGCCCGTTTTTTACTCAGAGTTAGAACATGCGTCTGATTAAGAAGCCTTCATCTTGCCAACCAATGATTGCTTGGCCTAACACTCACTTGTGTTGTGAGTGGAGCTCTTATGGAACTCACACCACTTTCTTGTGCTCTTCTTTGTGTTTGTGGTGTTTTTCTTTGCTTGTGGCTCCGGAGTGTTACACAAAAATATCGTCACCATGATTATTTGCAGTCAGTATGGGTCTATCATCACTTGTACTGTCCTCCTAAGCAAGTCTCATACCTCAGCTCTTCAAGTCAAGCTTTGAAAATGGGAGAAAGACATTGAAAATCAATGAAACTCTGATTTCGCACTTTCTCTCACTGTCACCTGCGGTCCCGCACCTTCTGTGTACAAAAACTGCGGACCTGCCCGCTCTGTCTCTAACGGTGTGGGTGTGGACCCCTGTGAAAGTCAAAAGGCGCAAGTTTTATCTTAAAAAACTCACTTTGGGTTAATTATAGAGGATTCTAGAAGGAATTTTGACGTGGATTGTTCGCTCTAAGGTGGTTCATACATCCCAAAAGAGAAGGAGATAATCCCTTGATGAGAGGAGCTATCCCTTTGAAGGAGGGCTTTATCCCTTTGAAGGAGGACCTAGTAACCTCCCTCCATTGCACTATAAATACAGGCATTGGGCTGGTTGCTGGAGAGGTTAGAAGCTGAACATTTTTTAGGGTAAATGCTGGTGAAATCAAGACTTCCTAGTTGAGCTTAAGAGGAGAGATCACATACCTTTTTGGCTTCGTTGGGGAGTGAGTGAAACTTGTCAAAGTAGAGGAGACTTCTTGCTGGACCCTGGGAGGAGCTTGTACAACGTCAAGGCAAAGGTTGTAAAGTTCTTCTTCTTTTGAATTAACACAATCAAACTCATTTTTCTCGACAAGTATCTCATGTTATTTGTTTCCTGGACTCCTTGACTTTCATGTTAAATATGTTTTGTGATATTGGCTTTTCAGGTGCTATTTAATTTGTTTGCCTGGTTTGTGTTTGCAGATTCGTGACAAAGGAGCTCATTTGGATCGAAGGAGCGAGGGCATCGACAAACTTGCGTTGGACCTAAGGTAGGCCCTAAAAACACTTGTTTGCCATTGTTTATTAAAGCATATTTAGAGAAAGATAGTGTCTGGTTGGTTTGCTTGTCATTAGGTCTTCTTTAGATTCTAGGAAGGTCTATCTTGTCCACAAGATCGACTTATTCCGTGTGACAAAATGGCGACTCCGCTGGGGACTTGATTGTTTTCCTTGTTTTTACTTTGACCTGAGAAACTGTGTTTTTGTTTCTGTTTTTGGCTTGTTGTGTGTAAAATTGGGTAGAGTTTGTAGATCCAGGGTTATTTTTTGTTTTTCATAGCTTTGGGAGAGGACCGCACCCTAGCCATTTGACACAGTGCGTACCTATCCGCACCTTTGCTTTTAGCACAGAGCGGGACCACACCTTTACTTTTACCATAGAGCGGGACCACACCTGTGTCAACTGTGGGCCTGCGGACCCTGTCAAAATTTTGAAAAACCTAAGATTTCCTCTGTTAGTCAGCTTAGTTTTTGTTTAGAACTTGTTATCCACTGCCCAGACCTACATATAACTTGTCAGAATCTTTCCTTAGGTTGATTCCATTAGTGTTAGGGTTTTAGGTGAAATTCCTAGGAGTTTTGCTTGTTGGGTTTGTTTTTTCATTTTGGTTGTGTAGTGGCTCTGAGATTAGAAGCTGTAGGGCCTTCAGATCACCTTAGTGTCTACCAGCCTTCTTATGAGTCTGACCATTTATGAAATCTCCCCTTGTTGAGGAATCCGCTTTGAGTTTTCTCTTTACAAAACTTAGAAAAGATTGTGTTTAAAAGTTTGGATTTTCATTTTCAAAAAGAAAACAAAATTGGTTGTTCTTGACTTATTTGTGATTCTGCATAAATTGGTCCTTAGCTTACATCTAGCTAAGTAAAACATCCTTAAAAAAGACATCCAGTAGGCTTTGACTTCAAATAGGTTTTTATAGTTTATAGATCTCAAAGTTAGTCATTTCCATAGTTTTGAGTGTTTTATAAAAAATATAAAAAATCTCTTTTGAAAGAAAAAAAAAGTTTGTTTTGTAGTGGTTGAGTGCTTTGAAACGAAAAAGGGAAATTTTTGTGAAATAACTAGTTGTCTCATTTTGAGTGCATTGGAAAAGGCAAAAGCTCTTCTTTTAATTTGTTTGATTGAGAAAGATTTGTGTTTACAAAATATTTGCATTCTCAAACTCTTTCTTAGTTAGAAGTTCATCGAAGAGAAAAATATTGTTTAAATCATCTTAGGTGCATTTTTAGTGATTTTGAGTCGAGTCTTCATACCACGAGTTTCATCTCCGCACCTTTTGACTTAAACAAAAACCAATAAAAAATAACGCTTAAAGTAAAATTCATCTAGTAACATTTTTATTTCAAGGGCTCTGATACACCAACTCAGCTTAGGCTAGTGTCTTGGAGTAGGAGAGTAATTAACTCTCCAAGAAAGTAAAAACAAACAAGTAGCTGTATCTTGTGGTAGGGAAGAAATCCAATTGTTGCATTTATGCTCTGGGAAAGATCCTCTTAAAGGAGAAGCATGAGATCGTGTCCGAGCCAGTGTCGGAATCAATCCTTCCTCATTGGGAACGACGCCAGATATTCACGTATTAAAAACGATAAACCTCAGAATAACCATTGTCGAGGAGCCTGGGGTCACTTGTTGGTAAACCTTGGATTATGTTAAGGAGCCTTCAAGGGGATTGAGCTTGCTACTCTGCCCTTGCGTGCGTATCGGATCGTAGACTGTTCCGCCAGGTATATTTGTTTCAGTTGGTAACCTTAGTGGCCATATTCCTTAGGATTCTTCCTGAGGTGACAGTGGTGGGAAGATCCCACTGTACCTGGAGCAGACGTCGGCTAGACTCACTTGGATTTTTTGGGGGTTCTCTTCACTCGAGACGGTTAAGTGGAGGAACTTGTGCCAGTCTATTCATTAAGTAGGTTGCCGGGGTAACTGTTCCAACCTCCATTTCTGTATTGAACTCTGTGACGTTGGATTTCATCACCAACTAGTGTTTTCAATACGGAAAGTCACTGTTTGTGTGTGTTTGATCTCCTAGATTCTTTAGGCGTGTGATTCAAATTTGTTTGGTTCTTTAGAGACTTTAGGTGCTTTCCATTGAGATTTTACTTTATTTGCATGTGAAGTAGTTAAAAATTTTTAACTGTGGCTGAATTACCAAGGCAGTCCCGTAGACTTCAGGGTCAACCTCCTGAGTTTGGAAACGTGGCTAAGTTACTGAGGAAGTCCCGTAGACTTCGGGGCCAACCTCCTGAGGAAGTACCGAGCCAGCTTGAAGGTTTGAAAGTCTTCGTAACTCCTAGAGACAGTAGAGTTGGGTCACTTGAAGAAGGAGAATCTTCTTTGATAGTACATCCTGATTTTCAAACGTCAATGGCAGATTATAATCCATAGTCAGTGTCTGTTTTCGAAGTTACTGTTAGCTTTTCATCTACTAGTGATATAGGTGAGGAACCTGAAATATCTGAGCTTGAAAGTGAATTTGCTAGTACTCCGACATCGGGGTTTGTTTCTCCAACTTCTAGTGGTCCTAGTTCACCTAGGGTAGAAAGAGTAATCACCCAAGATCTTCCTTCTGGACTTATTACTATTGAAGAACTTGCTACTCCGGAAGAAGAAGTAGGCATCCCTATCCCTGAAAATCAACCTGTTATTGAGCTAAGGGAGCGTGAATCAATTTTTTACAGTCCACCTAGGAGCAGTACTTGGTATCTTTCTTTGACTAATTTCTTAGAAAACCCAGGGTTAAGTTTTTCACCACCTCGTGCTCCTTATCACCCAACACCTAGAGGTTATTATCCTTCATTAAATATGTCGAATCAGTCGTCCATGTTTACTCAATCGCCCGAATCCTTTTTGTACGGCGGTCCTTCTGTTCCCTCTGGGTATCAGTCCCTTTCTGGTACTTTTTCGGGAGCATCTCCTCAACCCATTGAGCAAGGGTTATTAACTGGAAGCAATGGTACTAAGCCGTTGAGCGTAGAAGACATTCTTATGATGTCAGGTTCTATTCCTAATCCTCAACCTCAAGGTGGCCAGTTACCGCCTGGGGGGCAACCTTAAGGTACACAATTTGCATCTGGGGGGCAACCTCAAGGACAGTACATACCTACGGGACAGTATGTTCCTTAAGGTCAACCCCAGACTCAATATGTACTCCAAGGTCAACCCCAGTATCAATTTATACCTCAAGGTCAACCCCAGTATCAGTACATGCCTCAAGGGTATCAACCCCAAGGTCAGTACTCGAACCAAGGTTTCCACCCACCCTTCGGTCAAACGTATGTTCAAGGAACGGGAAATGTACCTTTCAATTATCAATCCTACCCTCAACCCGGTTATGGTCCTCAGTATTCTCAACCTGTTATGGGTTAGTACCCCGGAATGAATATAGTGTGGGATCCATTATAAACTCAACAGGTGTTGCAGCCAAATGTACAGTTGTCACCTCAAACTGGACAACCCTTAGTTTCTGGTACACCCCAGCAACCAGTCCAGTCTAACATTCAAACTTTTGTACCTTCGGTAGTTTCTCAACCTGGGCCTAATACACCTCGTACTCCGCCTCAAACGACTACTACAACTGCCGCAACATCTGTTCAATCTACCCCACCTACTTCTGGAGTATCGACAGCTCTGGTTTCTACTGTTCCTGTATCTACTCCTCAGACATCTTTACCACCGTTTGGATCTACGATTCAAACTTCGGTTCAGATGCCTATAGGACAACCTGGTTCAAGTACGATTGTCACAAGTCAACCACATTTACTTATCAACCGTACTAGGGACAGTACCAATTCGGTCCTACTGTGCAGCAGCCAGTCTATCAGTATCAACCATATCCTAGGTACACTTATCAACAACCCCAGTACGGTCTAGTTAATCCTGGTTTTCCGGGAGGATACAATATCCCAAATGCAATTCCTATTCTTAGTTATCCTGGATATCCTCCTCCTGGGGCTGGTCTCATGACCTAGAGTTTTAGGGATCCTAATTGGCAGTTACCATTTATCACAACTTTGGACTTCCCTGACTTGTCACGCATAACGAACGATCCCATTAATTATCTTCCGTTTTGGCCGCCAATGCCGAATAAGTTGCCCAGTGACATTCCTAAGTTCGAAGGTAAATCAGGAGAGGACCCGTCAAACCATGTGATGACTTACCACCTCTGGTGTGCGTCTAACTCCATTTCAGATGATTCAATCCGTCTTAGACTTTTCCAGCGCATCCTAATTGGTCTCGTGGCCAAGTGGTACATTGAGTTACCGCGAGGCACTTTTTATAATTTTAGTCAGTTAGCTACCTCGTTATTAACTCATTTTCAGTTGCCAGTCTGATATGACAATGGCACGGAATTGTTAACTTTGTTAAAACAATCGACATCCACTTACATTTTAGATCATATCCATGAGTGGAGACGTCGATGAAATTTAGTGAAGGTGTTTATTCCAGATCAGATCTTGGCCGAGTGGTTTGTAAAATCTTTGTTGCCAAAGATCACTGAAGATGTAGCTAAAGCTGGAGTTGTTACTGAGGAGCAAGTAATTTCTCAAGCACAGTACCTTGACTTGGTCTATACTCAATCAGGTACATTACATGAGAAAATCCCCGATCTTCCCAAGCAAAATCAAATCGCTGCAGCTCCTTCGGGATCTCATGCCGCCGATGGTATGATTGGCAAAGTTAACACTAAAAGTAAGAAGAAGTCTTCCAAGAATTCTTCTCCCATCATAACCTTGCCTGATTCCCCAACAGGAGATTCTTCTACAGAGATTTCCGCCGATATTCACGTTGTAGAGTCATCTACAGCCAAATCAAAATCCAGTGGGAAGAAGAAAGGAAAGAAGAAGAATAAAATGAACAAAAGTTCAAAGGAGAAACTTGAAAAATCGGAATCCAATGATGAAAAGCACAAACCTCATTATCCTTGTCTCATTTGTGACGATGAACATTTTACAAGAGACTACCCTCATCGTGCAAAGGTTGCGAAGATTGTCAAAAGTTCCCAAACTCCTGCTGTTTTGAAGGATCCTTTTCCAGCTCAAGACAGTAAGATGATAGGTTCTTCCTCGAGTGCCAATGAAGAACCCATACTGATGATGTCCCATGTTAGGATTGCGACTCGATCGCAAGATTATGGTAGTAAAAGTCCTGTTGATGGTAAAGAAGCAGAATCTTCTCATTAATCCATCAACCTCAGCTCCCGGTTCCAATCCACTACAGATCGAGAAACCTAATCCAGACTTAGTAATCAAACCGCCCGCCAAGGGTATACTTCGAAAGTCTGCTTTCAATCCACATGCGAGAGCGGCTCATAATTATAACATTGTTGAGGATTTAGATGTTTCACCCTCAGTAATGTCGGCTTTGGAAGTGTTGCAATCATGTCCAGCACAACGTAAATTACTTTTGTCGGCTATAGGAGATGTTGATGTTCAGGACTCGAACCTAATAATTTTCGATCTAGAAAATAGTACATCGGGTTTGCCTCATCAAATGGCTTTCCATATTCCAGTGACAGTAAAAAACAGGCCTATTCATCGGACTGTAATTGATGATGGAGCCTCAACGTGTATTATGTCGATACAGTGTTGGAGATCGCTTGGTTCTCCTTCGCTAAACCAATCCCCGACAATTCTAAAGGCCTTTGATGGCCATGGGTTTCATCCTTTTGGCATTCTACAGGATTTGCCTATAGGGGTTGAAGGAAAAACTGTTAGTCTAGATGTGGAGGTGGTTGATGCCCCTCTAGATTACAAGCTTCTCTTGGGTCGAAGTTGGTCTTACGCTATGACAACGATCGTTTCAACGGTCTTTCGAGTAATAAAGTTTCCACATAATGGAAAGATCGTAACAATAAACCAGCTGGCTTACTTTTCATCCAACCTAGCCTCTTCTGAGAGTATTCAGCATGTCGGTAAAACGACTATCCCATATAAGGATGTTGGGGTAGGACTAGTTAAAGATGCCGGTTTACTGGGAACTTTTCCTTTTCCTCTGATCAACAAATTGTCTTCATTTGCAACCATTCATATGATTACATCAGACAATATTGTTTATGATGATCCTTGGATCATTCCTTCTGAATCTCAGATAGACTGATTTGGTGATGCCATGCCTTTGAGTCCATATGAAATTGCCTATGAAGCCGTGCAGTCGTTTGCTGACCCATCTTCAACCGAAAATGACTTCATGAATGTGGTCCGTGAGGAATCACTTTTCACATCAAGCTCGGATTTAATCACGTTTTCTAAACTTGTTCACTCTGATGAGCAAATTCGTGAAATCCTATGTGTAGATGATTTACCATGGGAAGATCTCCATCACAGATCTTCGTTTTTACCCGAGGATGATCGTTTTGAAAATGATTTCTCATCAATTTTTACAACTGAATATGTCAAGGAACCTCAGAATCCAATGAAACATCCCGATTCAGAGTTAAATTTGGGAAACATCTCTTGAACTATTCCTATTAACATTTTGGTTAAGCCCGAAATTGTTGAGAACATTCATATAGGCGCCTCGTGTACAGATGACGAAATTTAGCTATATAAGGCCCCATTTCAAGAATTATGTGACGTGTTTGCCTGGTCCTATGATGAAATGCCAGGAATTGATCCCGTGATTGTTGTTCATGAGATCAAGACTTTCCCGGACGCTAAACCCGTCCAGCAACGTTTGCGTCAGATTCACCCATGAAAAGCTGCCGCAATTAAAGCAGAAGTTGAAAAATTATTGAAAGCATGTTTCATTTATCCGATCTCGTTAATAGATTGGGTATCAAATATTGTTCCGGTTAACAAAAAGCAGGGAACAATAAGAATATGCATCGATTATAGGGACATTAATCGAGCCTGTCCAAAGGACAACTACCCAACTCCCTATATCGATCAAATTATTGATGATTGTGCCGGTAGCGGAATATTTTCCTTCATGGATGGTTTTCCCGGATACAATCAAATCAACATTCTACCTGCCGATCAACCAAAAACGGCTTTCATTTGTCCATGGTGGACATTTGCTTATTGCAAGTTACCTTTTGGACTGAAGAATGACGGAGCAACTTTTCAAAGGGCCATGTCTTATGCGTTTCATGACATCAAGCACATTGTGAAACCGTATCTCGATGACTTGCCTGCTCATTCATTACATCGAGCTGATCACCTCGTCCATTTACGAGCAATCTTTATGAGGTGTAGGCATTATCGGATTCGGTTGAACCCACACAAATATGTCTTCTGTATAGAAACGAGTCGATTGCTGGGGTTTGTAGTTTCGAAAGCCGGCTTTCGCGTCGATCCCTTGAAGGTCGAAGCTATCATCAAATTGCCTCCTCCTTCGAGTCTTTGTCAACTCCAAAGTTTGCAAGGGAAAGAAAACTTTTTACGACGATTCATTCCTAACTACGCCGAGGTTACGAAGGGTTTTACCCGGTTGTTGAAACAGAATACTCCATTCTATTGGGATGAGATAGCTCAGAAATCTTTTGATGCACTTAAACACACGTTGAACCATGCACCGTTATTGCATGCTCCCAACTACAACCAGGATTACTTCTTGTATGTCTCCGCCTCTCATTCCACCATTGAAATGGTATTAGTTCAGGAAGATGAATTCAGAACTGAACATGTGATATATTACCTTAGTCACACTTTAAATCCAACTAAGCTAAAATACTCACATGTGGAGAAATTGGCATTGGCAGCTGTTCAAGCTGTCCAACGTTTTCGTCACTACATTTTACTACGTAAAACTACAGTAATTTCGGATTGCAACCCTATGATCTAGATTTTGACCAAGCAATTGTTAGGGGGAAAGTACTCTAAATGGATTGTTATCCTGCATGAGTTTGACTTGGAATTCGAAAAATCCAAGTGTAAGAAATCTTTAGTTTTTGTAGAGTTAATGTGTGACTTCCCGCGTGCTGACACGGAAACTGTGGCGGAGGAACCCATTGCGGATGAATCCTTGTTTCTAATCAGCACTTTAGATCCGTGGTATGGAGATATCATCACTTATCTCCAGACCCAATCCTTTCGACCAGAGATTTCAAGGTCAGGACGTCGAAAAATTCTATTCTAGTCCCAACAATTCAGGATTATTAGAGATACTCTTTATCGCCGTGGGGCAGACTCTGTGTTTCGACGTTGCTTAACTCACGAGGAAGCTGAAAGGGTTCTCAATGACTGTCACTCTAGAGCGTGTGGCGGTCATATGTCTTGGTATGCCACATCCCAAAAGATATTGCATGCTGGCTACTTCTGGCCGTCTTTATTTAAAGATTGTATTACGACGGTCCGAAAATGCCACAACTGCCAAATTTTTGATCGAAAGATGCGCGCTCCACCTGCTCCTCTCCACCCTATAATTTTTGTTGGTCCTTTTGCCAAATGGGGTATCGATTTTATTACATGTAACCCTCACTCGGCCGGGGGGCATGCGTATATCATCCTTGCGGTAGATTATTTTACCAAGTCGGCCGAGGCGATGCCTGTATTTGAGGCAGACGGCAAGACAGCTGCAATTTTCTTGTTCAATCATATAATTGCTAGGTTTGGTGTCCCGCAAGCGATAATCACTGATCATGGGTGTCATTTTCGAAAAGTTATGATGACCGAACTTACAGGCCAGCTTGGTTTACGTCACGATAGTTCAACTCCTTATTATCCACAAGCTAATGGTTTGGTTGAATCCATCAACAAAGTTTTAGTTATCATGATCCGACGAATCATTGGCATTCATCGGTCAAATTGGCATAACATGCTATTTTCAGCGATTTGGGCATACCGAACTTCAGCAAAAACATCAACAGGGTTCACTCCTTTCCAACTAGTCTATGGTTTGGAAGCTGTGTTACCCATTGAATGCGAAATCTCGTCACCCCAAATGGCCATCGAGTTACTTCCAGCCACTTCCGAAGAGGAAAAGCGTTTGTTATACTTGGCTCAATTAGATGAGAATCGACGTGATGCTGCATTGGCGATCGAGAGTCACGCAAAACGCATGAAAGCTCAGTATGATCGAAATGTGACCCCTCGAAATTTTTTGGAAGGAGATCTAGTCTTAGTTTACGATCAAGCTAATGATAAATTAGGTGCTGGAAAATTCGTTCCTATGTGGCATGGTCCCTATGTTGTCAAGCGAAAGCTAGCAAAAGGGGCCTATGAATTGGTAGACTTTGACGGGGACTCTTTGGGTAAACCCAGAAATGGTCTTTACTTGAAGAGGTATTATGCTTAAAGAATGGGTATGGAGATTTTTAGTTGGGATAGTTTTTCTTTCTAGCTGGTGTGTTTTAGTTTAAACAGTGTGCTTAGCTTAAAGAGTGTTTTTTCGTCATTATTCCTACTTATCTTGGTTTTACTCTTGATATTGCAGATGTCGATGCCTCTCCAAACATACATTGGTTTCGCTGATGGTGCTTGTCGTAATACACGGAACATTTCTTCCGCGGCTTGGGTTATCTATTCGCCCTCTGACGAGTTAGTATCTATGCATGGGGTAAGCCTCGGTCAAACAACGAACAACATTTCCGAGTATAGTGCAGTGATTGAGTTATTATCTGAATCTATTTCACTTGGGATTTGGAGTTTGATAGTGAGGTTAGATTCTGAATTCATTGTATTACAGCTTAATAGAGTGTATGCCATTAGAAATCCAGTGTTATTAAGATTATTTTTGAGAGTGCGTCTCTTGGAACGTGAATTTGATTATATTGAATATCACCATATTCCAAGATCTTTAAATACATTAGCAGATGCAATTGCTTCTCGAATGTTAAATAGACATTTGCAATAATCATACATGTAAATTTAAAACCATTCCATAACATGATTTACAAGATAAGCCGATAATAGTGATATATATATATATATAGGAGTGTGTCAAAAAATACATCGTCTTCGATCATAGGTTGAAAAACACCTTATGATCGACAAAAATGATAAGTACAAAAAACAAAAATGTCATATGTGCCCACAATAGGCGATCATCCTATCACTGGTGATGATCTCTATAAGAAACCACTACACGGGCCACCTTGCAAAGGAACCTCCTAAAAGGTCCCGGGACCTCAATCACATAGCGCTGAAGTCGACGAGGAATGTCATCTATAGTGGTCTCCGGAATATCTCCTGTCAAGCGCTCGAGATGACCCTCCAACTCAGCCAAAACCTTTGCTAATTCGTCCTGTGGGGCTGGTGCGGGTGCAACTGGTTGTTTCCTCTCGTAAGGCCGGAGAGCGGCTGGTCACTGTGGATCCACATCTGCATTTGAAAATTTTACTATCAGTTTTGAGACGATGGAAAAATAATAAAAAAATTAAAATAGGAAAAATGTTGAAAAGGATTTTACCTGAATCATCCCACTGCTCTCCTGGTGGAAGAACCATGTCTGGGTCACCACGAAAATCTATCCCAGCGTAAGGGAAGTCCTGAATAGAAAATACCTGGTTTTCCTGCCATTAGAAATACTCAGGTTTGAATCAAGCAACCTCTGTCCTCTAGTCCGGGTGACGGGCCATGATTGCGACCCATCGCATCAGTTTGGGCTCTCGAGGAAGCCCAGCTCCAACAGTAAGGTCCTGCGGGATCAACATAGGAACCCTCTCTAGGCCAAAACTCACAACCAAAGCCCCATAACCAAAGGTCTTTAGTTGTCCGTTTTTGGCCCTCGTCAGTTGACCTTTCAGATTGGCCAACACGGCATCGCACCAGTTGAAGGTGGTGCCTCGGAAGCAATCAACTGCCATACGCATCTTGGATCTGGTGGCAATATGTAATGTGGCAGCCCCGCAAAATCTGGTGACAGTAAACGCAATCACCATGAGTTCATGATGGGATATGGTCTTTATGTCTATTCCTTTGTCTCTAGCTTGGCTGTTGCAGTACTCTAGCCGGAGGCTATCGACAGACTGGCCACTTGGCCTAGCCCCAAATAAAGTCAAGTCTTCGCCTCTCTTAGGCAAACCAGTCAAGAAATATATGTCCGCCGGCTAGATTTCGAGCTAGTGGCCACCAATGAAGAAGCACTGGTCGTGTATGCTCCATCTGTCAACCAACCACTGTAAGAAATCCACCTGAGCCCTCATGCCAGGAATGGCCCAGGATTTTTACAAGCCGCACGCCCTCAAAGCATCAAGTGAAGGCTGATGATTCCATATGGCAGCATCCACGTCCTCATTCTCTCGTTCGCACCAATCTAGCATGATGTACTCTCTGCATTAAGCATAAGGATAAATTAAATTGCTAGAAATTATTTTGATTGGTCCATTTTTGAGAATTTTTGGGTTAAAAACCCTTGCGACGGGGACCGCACCCTCCGGGTTAGACACAGTGTGTGGGACCACACGTTGTCTACATGGAAGGTGCGGACCCCGAGATTTTTCCCAATGGAGAAAAATTCGGGGTCCGCAGGCCAATTGTGGTAAACCTGCGGGCCCCCGCGCGCGGGTTTTAAGCCTAAAAACCCTCCCAAAAATGAAGTAAATGACTAAAACAAAAATTGAAATGGTTAAAAATGAAGAGTAGGATGATGTGGATTACCTGGAGAAGACGACGTTCGATTCCGACGGTTGGATTTTCCGTAATCTTCACAGGAAGTTTTCTGAGCAAAAGCACTATTTTCTCACCCAAAACTCAAACGGTAAAAATGAATTGACGAAGGCCCTTTTTATAAGTTTTTTGAGTAAATAAATTGCAAATTTGTTTATGTTTCACTTTGAAAAGGTATTTTTGCGACATTTTTATCCATTTCAAACAGGTATGAGTAATGTTTGTATTTTTGTGCAGGATAACAGATTATTCAGGCGAAATCTATCATTTTCGACGAAAAACATTTAGAGTCACCTTTAAGCTCTTTTCTGAATCCTGAAACATGAAAAGATTGCCGAGTGTTTCTTTTAAACTCGTTAAAACAGAATTAAAATACAGTCCACTTACAGCTCTTTTTTGACTGTAAAAACATGAAAAGATTGTCGGATTTTTGTCGTTTCTAATTCGATATTGGTTATAAAACGACGTGTCATTGATTGCTTTTTTACTTTTTCGGGTCAAGGGCACTAATGACGGAAAATACTCCTTGGTCATAAAAGATCAAGCAGTTCTCTCAAGTATTATTTTATACTTTTTCGGGCTTGGGAGACACAAATTTACGAAAAAGTTCAACCCTGGAGTCTTCTTAAGTTTTTTCAGACTCTCTAAAATTGAAAAATGCCGAGCTTCTCCTGTACTGGACTTGTTAAAATTTCACAGTAAAGGACCTGTTCAATTACAAACAGGAATGAATCACTCCTTCTTAGGGTTCGAATTTAAACTAAGTTGGACCCATCCGAAGGATGAGCTTATAATCAAGCAAATGTTATCCTCCTCAAGCTTGTCAAAAATAAAGAGGTACTTGCCAGAAATGGTGGGGGAAAAGAGAGAAAAATGAACCTGTTTGTCATACTTTGTAACCACTCTTGAACACGACACTTTTATTCACCTGGGTTGGGAAATCCTTTGCCTAACAGTTGATCAAACCACATTGAAAGTTTTCAGCCGGTTTCTGGGTATTAACTTTGGATCAATTGTCATCAAACCATCTGTCGTGTGTTATGTGTTCAAGAGGTCACTGCCAATAAGCCATTCATCTGCAAAATATCTGTCATCCATCTTGACCATCCCTGAGTCAGTCCTTGCAACTAAATTTCTTCAACTTGATCTATGATTTCGTGTTGTGGGCTTTCCTACAATGGATCGTTTTCTATCGACTTCAGCTCATTTTCTAGAAAGGTGATCTAGAAATCATCAGTACCTTGGGATCTACATGCCTCAATGGCAGCTTTCTCGCCTTTGACGACGGGTTGCATCATTGACCTTCGATCAAAGGATTCCGTGACATGTTCGACATCAACACATTTATTCGCATCTCATGGATTGTACTGGGTACTTTGAGAGCCATGGACATCACTGGTGGTTTCTCTCACACTTGTTAACAGTTTACATCATTGACTGGTAATCAAGTGGTTTCTACCATGTTCGACATCAACACATTCATTCGCATGGATAGAATCGTACTATTTCGGGAAGTAGAAATGAAGACCCTGGATCTAGTTTCCACAATCCAGGCTGCGAGGAATTTTGTATTCATTATATAATGGACTATTCATAAACAGATGGCTACGTCCATACTACGTCATTCCTGTATCAGAGCAGTAGTTAGTTTTCTAGTCAGTTTTGATCTGAGTATGGGAATGCCTACCTCAGCGATGATATGATCTCATATATATATATATATATATATATATCTTACATTGAATGTTTTTACAGGTTCCAACCGGGCTCTCCACAAGATGATCCTCGAAATGATAAAGTACTTCACTCTTCCTAAATGATCAATGAAATCCTCATCTACTACAGACGTCGCACTTTAGGGGGCAATCTGTTACACAAAAATATCGTCACCATGATTATTTGCAGTCAGTATGGGTCTATCATCACTTGTACTGTCCTCCTAAGCAAGTCTCAGACCTCATCTCTTCAAGTCAAGCTTTGAAAATGGGAGAAAGACATTGAAAATCAATGAAACTCTAGTTCCGCACTTTCTCTCACTGTCACCTACGGTCACGCACCTTCTGTGTACAAAAAATGCGGACCTGCCCGCTCTGTCCCTAACGGTGTGGGTGCGGACCCCTGTGAAAGTCAAAAGGCGCAAGTTTTATCTTAAAAAACTCACTTTGGGTTAATTATAGAGGATTCTAGAAGGAATTTTGACGTGGATTGTTCGCTCTGAGGTGGTTCATACATCCCAAAAGAGAAGGAGTTAATCCCTTGATGAGAGGAGCTATCCCTTTGAAGGAGGGCTTTATCCCTTTGAAGGAGGACCTAGTAACCTCCCTCCATTGCACTATAAATACAGGCATTGGGCTGGTTGCTGGAGAGGTTAGAAGCTGAACATTTTTTAGGGTAAATGCTTGTCACACGGAATCTGTCAAGGGTGTGGACACGACTGACCTTCCTAGAAGTCTAAGACATTCTAATGACAAACAAGACAAAATGGAGTGATCTTTCTCTAAATACACCTTTTACAACATGAAAACTACAAGTGTTTAGGCTTACCTTATTCCAAAACGTTGTTGTTGAAGTCCGTTCTTGACGATCCGGATGAGCTCCTCCTTCAAGTCAATTCCTGCAACCACAAACAATCAAACAATTACCAAGCACTTGCATTTCATATAATAAAACATATATTCAACATGCAGACCAAGGAACACATGAAATAACTCATTAACACAAGCTATTGAGAAAAATAAACCAGTTTGTATTAATAACGAAACAAAGAAACTCTTACAACCTGGCCTTGGTGTTGTGCAAGTTCCTCCCAGGGTCCATCAAGGGTTTTCCTCTACTTTGACAAAGCTCACCCTCTCCCAAGTAGAATCAAGTGAAGACAATCTCTCCTCACAAAGGCTCTAATGGAAGACCTAAATCCTGCAGCATTTACCCAAAGAAAATGTATAGCTCCAACCTCTTCTCCTTCTGGCTCAATGCCTTTATTTATAGTGCTGTAAAGAGGTTATTCAGGTCCACTATCAATGGGATCATCCCCCTCTATGGGTGGGATAGCTCCCTTATTGATGGGATAAGTTCCCCCTTAATAGAGATACATGAACCAACTGGAGGCGCATCCATTTCATCAAACCGACCTCTAGAATGTTCTAGAAGTAACCACAAGTAACTTTTTCAAGATAAAACTCGCGCATTTTGCCTTTTACAGAGGGACGCACCTGTCCCTTAACATACAGAGCGTCCATGGACGCATATTTTGTGAACAAGGTCAGCGTCCCCGCAGGTAAGGCTAGAGAGAACCTGCGACCCCAGAGATAAACATAGTTTTTACAAGACTTTCTCTCTTCTTTGAGTTTGAGATGGATAACAGAGGCATGAGACTTGCCTAAGAGGGTAGCATGACTGTTGATTTGAGCCATACTAACTGTAAGTAGTCGAGGTGACATTTTTTAGTGTAACAGATTGCCCCCTAAAGTGCGAAGCCTGGAATAGAATAGGGTTTTGTAATTCTAGGAAGGGTGAAGCGCTTTATCATTTCAAGGATTGCCTTGTGGATGGCCTGGTTGGAACCTGCAATTTTCAACACAAAATACATGGATAAGATTATATCATCACTGAGGTAGGCATTCCCATACTCAGATTCAAAACTTTAACTAATGGACTAACTATTCTGATACAGGAATGATCTTGCAGTACATCATTTTTATAGACTTTTGTAGACACAGTATGGACGCAGCCATCTGTTTATGATTAGTCTACATAGATAATGAATACAAAACTCCTCGCAGCCTGGATGGTAGAAACTAGATCCAGGGTCTTCACTTCTACTTCCCGAATTGGTACGATTCTAGCCATGTGATTAAATGATTCGATGTCGAACATGGTAGAAACCACTTGATTACCAGTCAATGATGTAAACTGTTAACAAGCGTGAGAGAAACCACCAGTAATGTCAATGGTTCTCAAAGTACCAAGCACAACCCGTGAAATGTGAATAGATGTTTTGATGTCGAACACTTCACGGAATCCTCTGATCGAAAGTCAATGATGTAAACTGACGTCAAAGGCGAGAAACCTGCCATTGATGCATGCAGACTTCAAGGTACTGTCGATTCCTAAGTCATCTTTCTAGATAATGTGTCGATGTCGATAGAAAGCGACCCGTTGCAGGCAAGCCCGCAACACGAAATCATTGTTCAAGTTGAAGAAATGTTGCTGTAAGGACTGACTCAGGGATGGTCAAATGGATGACAAGTATTTTGCAGATGAAAGTTTTTGCTTGCAGACCTCTTGAACACATAACGACACAACAGATGGCTTGGTGACGTATAACTCAAAGTTAACCCCTGGAACCCGGTTAAAGACTTTCAAAGTGATTTGGTCAACTGTGAGGTAAAAGATTTCCCAACCCAGGTGAATGAAAAGTGTCGTGTTCAAGAGCGGTAATAAAGTTTCTTCTGAGACAAAAGGTGACAAATAGGTTCATTCTTCTCTTTTTTCCCCCACCATTTCTGGCAAGTACCTCTTTATTTTTAACAAGCTTGAGGAGGATAACATATGCTTGATTATAAGCTCATCCTTCGGACGAGTCCAACCTAGTTTAAATTCGAACCCTAGGAAGGAGTGGTTCGTTCCTGTTTGTAATTGAACAGGTCTTCTACTGTAAAAGTTTAACGAGCCCAGTATAGGAGAAACTCGGCGTTTTTCAATTTTAGAGAGTCTGAAAAAACTAAAGGAGACTCCACGTTGAACTTTTTCGTATATTTGTGTCCCTCAAGCCCGAAAAAGTATAAAATAATACCTGGGGGAACCGCTTGATCTTGCGACCAAGGAGTACTTTCATAATAGTGTCGTTAACCTGAAAAGTAAAAAGCGATCAAGGACACGTCGTTTTATTTCCTTATCGAGTTCGAAACGACAAAAACCCGGCAATCTTTTCCTGATTTTGCGGTCAGAAAAGAGCTAAAAGGGGACCGTCTTTTAATTCCGTTTTAACGAGTGAAAAAGAAACACTCGGCGATCTTTTCATGTTTTAGGAGTCAGAAAAGGGCTTAAAAGATGACTCTGATATTTTTGTTTGTGAAAAATTACAATTTCCCTCGAAATCCCTTTGTCCTGCACAAAAATAACACATTACTCATACCTGTTTAAAAATAGGCAAAAATACATTCAAAAACATCTTTTCATGGTAAAAAATGAACTAATTCATCCAAAAAACCTATAAAAAGACCTTTTACCATGTCATTTTTACCGTTTCACTGTTGAGGTTGAAAAAGGAGCTTTTGACAAGAAACTTCCCGTGGTTGCTGCGGAAAATCTGACCGTCGGAATCGAACGCCGTCTCATCCAGGTATTTTACACATCCTACTCTGCATTTCTATCCGTTTAGAATCAATTTTTAGGTTTTAGTTTCATTTTTTTGGGGGGTTTTGGTTTTGGAATGCGCCTCTCGGCGGACGCAGGTGCCCTTCGGGTGACCTGCGTCCCCCGACTTTTTCTCATACGGGAAAACGGTCGGAAGACGCAGCCCGCCTTCAGGCCAGCTGCGTCCGGGCGCCCTGTGCTACAAAGCCGGGGTGCGTCCTCCGAGAAACGCGCATTTCAAAACCCCAACTCTCTCAAAAAACCACCAAAAATTCCCAAATCAATTTCTAATTGCTATTTTTGATATGCAGGGCATTAATCATGTTAGACTGGAGAGAAAGAGAGCATGTAGAGGAAGATGAAGCTGCAATAAATCATCAACCTTCCCTGGATGCCCTAAGAGCATGCGGATTATACAAATATTGGACCATACCGGGCATGAGGGGCCAGGTAAGATTCTTGGAATGGCTGGTTGAGCGATGGAACGTACAAGAACAATGCTTTTACATAGGAGGGCACCAGCTCGAGATAGAGCCCTCGGATGTATACTTTCTCACTGGCTTGCCAAACAGAGGTGAGCAACTCAGTCTTGCGGGGACTAGGCCGGGTGGCCAATCCCTTGATAGTCTCCGCGAGAATTGGTGCACACCTGGGGCTCACCATTCAAAAGGCATAGAGATAAAACACATCACTCTGCCGGAACTCAAAGTCATAGCGTTCACGGTTACCAGAATTTGCGGCGCGGCCGCTTTACACATTGCTTCCGGATCCCAAATGCGGATGGCAATTGACTGTTACCAAGGCACCATTTTCAACTGGTGTGAAGCTGTGTCGGCTCATATGAAGAGCCAACTGACCAAGGCAAAGAACGGACGACTAAAGACTTTTGGATATGGGCCTATAGTCGTGAGCTTTGCCTTGGAGAGAATTCCAATGCTGATCCCTCAGCAACTCACTGTTGATATCTTGGGTCCTCAGCAGCCAAAGCTGATACGATGGGTTGCGGTGATGGCCCGGCATCCTGACGAGGGCGCGACAGTAGTTCGATTCTCAGATAGTTATTTTGACTGGTTAGAGGGCCAGCTTTTTGTGATACAGGACTTTCCGTATGCCGGAATGGATTTCAGAGGTGATCCGGACATGGTTCTTCCACAGGGAGAACAATGGGACGACAGAGGTACTTTTATTTTCACAAGTTTTCTAGTTATGTATTTTTTGTATTTTTTATATATATCGTCTCAAAACTAATAGTAAACTTTTTCAAAATGCAGATGTTGGTCCACAGCGTCCAGCCAACCTCCGGCCTTATGATAGACTACATCCAGCTGCACCGGTACCGGCCCCACAGGACGCGACAGCAGAAGTACTAGCTGAGTTGGAGCATGATCTAGAGCGTCTCACGGCAGATATACCTGAGACTACTATGGACGACATTCCTATCAGGCTTCAGCGCTTCGTAGTCGCGGTCCCTGGACCGTTTAGGAGATTTTTGCGTAAGGTAGCCCGCGCAGTGGTGTCGTACAGAGAGCACCACCAGTGATTGACTAGTCACTTTTGTAGTCACATGTGACATTTTTGACTTTTTGTACTATCATTTTGCCGATCATAAGGTGTTTTAAACCTATGATCGAAGACGATGTATATATTTTTTGACACACTTCTATCTATATATATCACTATTACCGGCTTATCTTGTTTAACATATGTGATGAAATGTTTTTAAATTTACTTGCATGATTATCGTAAATGTCTGTCCAACATTCGAGAAGCAATTGCATCTGCTAATGTATTCAAAGACCTTGGAATATGTTGATATTCAATGTAATCAAATTCACGTTCCAAGAGACGCACTCTCAAAAACAACCTTAATAACACAGGATTTCTAATGGCATAAACTCTATTAAGCTGTAATACAACAAGTTCAGAATCTAACCTCACTATCAAACGTCGAATTCCAAATGAAATAGATTCGGATAATAATTCAACCACTGCACTGTATTCTGCAATGTTATTCGTTGTTTGACCGAGGCTTACCCCATGCATAGAAACTAACTCGTCAGAGGGCGAATAGATAACCCAAGCTGCGGAAGAGATATTCCGTGTACTACGACAAGCACCATCAGCAAATCCAATGTATGTTTGGAGAGGCGTCGACATCTACAATATCAAGAGTAAAACCAAGATAAGCCAGAATAATGACGAAAAACCACACTTGCTAAGCTAAGCACACTGACTAAACTAACACACTTGCTAGCTAGAAAGAAAATCTAACCTATCTAAAAATTTCTCCATACCCATCATTTTAAGCATAATACCTCTTTAGGTAAAGTCCATTTCTGGGTTTACCCAAAGAGTCCCCATCAAAATCAACTAACTCATAAGCCCCTTTTGCTAGCTTTCGCTTTACAATGTAGGGCCCATGCCACATGGGAACGAATTTTCCGGCACCTAGCTTATCGTTAGCTTGATCATATAATAGTACTAGGTCTCCTTCCGAAAAACTTCGAGGGGTTACATTTTTATCGTACTGAGCTTTCATTCGTTTCGCGTGAGTCTCGATAGCTAAAGTAGCGTCACGTCGAGTCTCATCTAATTTAGCCAAGTATAATAACCGTTTCTCCTCTTCGGAAGTAGCTGGAAGTAATTCGACAGCCATTTGAAGTGATGGGATTTCGCATTCAATAGGTAACACAGCTTCTAAGCCATAAACTAGCTGGAAAGGGGTGAAACCTGTTGAATTTTTCACTGAAGTTCGATATGCCCATAGCGCCGAAAATAACATGTTATGCCAATTCGTTCGATGGATACCAATGATCCGTCGAATCATGATGACTAGAACTTTGTTGATTGACTCAACCAAACCGTTGGCTTGCGGATAATAAGGAGTAGAGCTATCGTGGCGCAAACCAAGCTGGCTTGTAAGCTCAGTCATCATGACGTTTCGAAAATGGCTCCCATGGTCAGTAATGATTGCTTGTGGGACACCAAACCTAGTTATGATATGATTGAATACGAAAACTGCAGCTGTCTTGCCGCTTGCGTCGAATGTAGGCATCGCCTCGGCCCATTTTGTAAAATAATCAACCGCGAGGATGATATACGCATGCCCCCCGGCCGAGTGAGGGTTACAAGTAATAAAGTCAATGCCCCATTTGGCGAATGGACCAGCGGCAATTATAGGGTGGAGAGGAGCAGGTGGAGCGCGCATCTTTCGATCAAACACTTGACAGTTGTGGCATGTTCTGACAGCAAGGATACAATCTTTAAACATAGACGGCCAGAAATAGCCAGCGCGCAACACCTTCTGAGCTGTGGCATACCCAGACATATGACCGCCACATGCTCCAGAGTGACAATCATTCAAAACTCTCTCAGCCTCTTCGTGAGTTAAACAACGTCGAAAAACTAAGTCTGCCCCCCGGCGATAAAGTGTATCTCCAATAATTCTGTATTGCTGGGATCGAAACCGAATTTTTCGACGGTCTTCCTTGGAAGCTTCAGGCCGAAAGGTTTGGGTTTGGAGATAGATGATTATATCCCCATACCACGGATCTAAAGTGCTAATAAGAAACAAAGATTCGTCCACAATGGACTCCTCTGCCACAGTCTCTGTGTCAGCACTCGGGAAATCACACATCAATTCCGCAAAAACTAAAGATTTCTTAGACTTGGACTTCTCGAACTCCAAGTCGAACTCTTGCAGGATAACAATCCATTTAGAGTACTTGCCCCCTAGCAGTTGTTTTGTCAAAATATAAATCATAGGGTTGCAATCCGAAATAACTGTAGTCTTGCGGAGAAGAATGTAGTGACGAAAACGCTGGACAGCTTGAACGGCTGCCAGGGCCAATTTCTCCACATGCGAATATTTTAACTCAGTGGGATTTAAGGTTCTACTAAGATAATATATCACATGCTCTGCTTTGAATTCATCTTCTTGAACTAACACCATTCCAATGGTGGAATGCGAAGCTGCGAGGTATAAGAAGTAGTCCTGGTTGTAGTTGGGAGGATGCAATAACGGTGCATGGGTCAACGCGTGTTTCAGTGCATCAAAAGATTGTTGGGCAATCTCGTCCCAAAAGAATTGTGCGTTCTGTTTCAACAACCGTGTAAAACCTTTAGTGACCTCGGCGTAGTTTGGGATGAATCGGCGTAAAAAGTTCGCTTTCCCTTGCAAACTTTGGAGTTGGCGCAAACTCGAAGGAGGAGGCAATTTGATGATAGCCTCGACTTTCGAGGGATCGACGCGAATGCCGGCTTTTGAAACAACAAATCCCAGCAATCGACCTGTTTCTATACAGAAAACACACTTGTGGGGATTCAACCGAATTCGATAATGCCTACACCTCATAAAGATTGCTCGTAGGTGGACAAGGTGATCAGCTCGTTGTAAAGAATGAGCAGGCAAATCATCGAGATAGGGTTGCACAATGTGCTTGATGTCATGAAATGCATAAGACATCGCCCGTTGAAAAGTAGCGCCGGCATTCTTAAGCCCAAAAGGTAATTTGCAATAAGCAAATGTCCCCCATGGACAAATGAATGCCGTTTTTGGTTGATCGGCAGGTAGAATATTGATTTGATTATAGCCTGAGAAACCATCCATGAAGGAAAACATCTCACTTCCGGCACAATCATCAATAATTTGATCGATATAAGGCGTAGGATAGTTGTCTTTTGGACAAGCTCGATTGATATCCCTATAGTCGATACAGATTCTTATTGTTCCTTGTTTTTTATTGACGGGAACAATATTCGATACCCAATCCGTTAACGGGATCGGATAAATGAAACCTGCTTTCAACAGCTTTTCGACTTCTGCTTTAATCGCAGCCGCTTTTCGAGGGTGAATCTGACGCAACCGTTGCCGAATGGGTTTAGCATCCGGGTAGGTTTTGATTTCATGAACAACAATGGCAGGATCAATTCCCGGCATTTCTCGTAAGACCAGGCAAACACGTCGCGGAATTCTTGGAATAGGGCCTTGTAAGTTTGGATTTCTTCTTCAGTACATGCGGCACCTATATGAATGTTCTCCTCGATTCCGGGCTTCACTGAAATATCAATGGGAATAGTACGAGAAATATTCCCTAAATTCAGCTCTGAATCAGAATGTTTCGTTGGATCCTGAGCGTCTTTGACATATTCAGCGGTAAAGATAGATGAAAAATCATTTTCAAATGCATCATCCTTAGGTAAAAACGAAGATCTGTGATGGAGATCTTCCCATGGTAGATCATCTACACTTAGGATTTCGCGAAGTTGTTCGTCAGATGACACTTCTTCGGGAAACGTTATCCGTTCTAAGGGTGAGGTGAAAAGTGACTCTTCACTGACCACATTCATTTGGTCGGTTTCGGTTGAATGAAAGTCGGTAAAAGACATAAGAGCTTCATAAGCAATCTCATACGGACTCAACGGCATAACATCACCGAGTGAGTCTAGCTCAGAGTCAGAGGGAACATACCAAGGATCATCATAAATAATGTTTTCTGACGTGATCATATGAATTGTTGCGAACGAAGGGTCTGCATTGAGTGGAGGGAGAGGAAAAGTTCCCAGTAAACCGGAATCCTTAACTAAACCTACACCAATGTCCCTATAAGGGATTGTCGTTTTACCAACATGCTGGATAGTTTCTGAAGAGGTTGGGTCGGATGAAAAGTATGTCAGCTGATCAATAGTCACGATCTTACCGTTATGTGGAAACTTAATGACTCTGAAGACCGATGAAACGACCGCTGTCATAGCATATGACCAACTTCGACCCAAAAGAAGGTTGTAGTCTAGAGGGGCATCAACCACTTCCACATCCAGACTAACGGTTTTACCTTCGACCCCTATAGGCAATTCTTGTAGAATACCAAACGGACGGAACCCACGGCCATCAAAGGCCTTAAGGATGGTGGGGGATTGGTTCAACGAAGGAGAACCAAGCGATCTCCAACATTGAATCGACATAATACACGTAGAAGCTCCCTCATCAATCACAGTCCGATGAATAGGCCTGTTTTTGACTATCACTGGAATTTGGAAAGCCATTTGATGGGGGAGACGCGGTGTACTACTTTCTAGATCAAAGATCATTAGGTTCGGGTCCTGAACATCGACAGCTCCAATAGCCGACAAAAGCAATTTTCGTTGCGCTGGACATGATTGCAGCACTTCGAGTGCCGACATTGCTGAAGGTGAAACAGCTAAGTCTTCAACAATGTTGTAATTCTGGGCTGCTCTCGCATGTGGATTGAAAGCAGACCTTCGAAGTACACCCTTGGCGGGCGGCTTAATCACTAAGTCTGGGTTAGGTTTTTCGATCTGTAGTGGATCGGAACCAGGAGCTGAGGTTGATGGGTTAGAGTGAGAAGATTCTGCTTCCTTACCATCAACAGGAGCCTTACTACCATAATCTTGCGATCGAGTCGCAATCCTGACATGAGACATCATCAAAATGGGTTCTTCACTGGCATTCGAAGAAGAACCTATCATCTTATTCTCCTGCTCTGGAAATGGATTTTTTAACACAGCAGGAGTGGGAGAACCTTTGACTATTTTCACTACCTCGGCCCGATGAGGGCAGTCTCTCGTAAAATGATCTTCTTCACAAATAAGACAAGGATATCGAGGTTTGCGTTTTTCGTCATTGGTTTCCGACTTTTCCGTTTTCTCCTTTGGAGCCTTGTCTGCTTTAGCCTTCTTCTTTCCTTTCTTCTTTCCACCGTTTTTTGATTTGGCCGTAGATGACTCTACAGCGTGAATGTCGGCGGTAAGTTCAGGAGGAGAAGACTCTCCTGTCGGAGAATCAGGCAAAGTGATAATTGGAGTATTGGAGGTCTTGGAAGACTTCTTCTTACTCTTCGTAGTCACGATACCGATCATACCATCAGCGGCATGAGATCCCGAAGGAGCAGCAGCGATTTGGTTTGACTTTGGAAGATCCGGAATTTTCTCGTGTAACGTACCCGACTGAGTGTAAACTAAGTCAAGGTATTGTGCCTGAGCAATGACTTGCTCCTCAGTAACTACTCCGGCCTTAGCTACATCTTCAGTAATTCTTGGTAATAATGATTTGACAAACCATTCAGCTAAGATTTGGTCCGGGATAAAAACTTTCACTAATCTCCTTCGACGTCTCCACTCATGAATGTGATCAGAAATGTACGTGGATGTCGATTGTTTTAGCGAAGTTAATAATTCTGTACCATTATCGTATCTGACTGGTAACTGAAAATGAGTTAAGAACGAGGTAGCTAACTGGCTAAAGTTGTAAAAAGAGGCCCGTGGTAACTCAATGTACCACTTGGCTGCGAGACCAATGAGTGTACGCTGGAAAAGACGTAAGCGGATGGAATCATCTGAGATGGAATTTGATGCACACCAGAGGTGGTAAGTCATCACGTGATTAGACGGATCCTCTCCAGACTTACCTTCGAACTTGGGTATATCGCTGGGCAACTTATTTGGCATTGGCGGCCAGAACTGAAGATATTGAATTGGATCGTTCGTTAGGCGCGTCAAGTCGGGTAAATCTAAAGTCGCAATAAACGGTAACTGCCGGTTAGGATCTCTAAAACTCTGAGTCACAATACCAGCCCCAGGAGGAGGATATCCAGGATAACTAGGAACAGGAGTCGCATTTGGGATATTATATCCTCCTGGAAAACCAGGATTAACCGGACCGTACTGGGGTTGTTGAGGTGGTTGATAAGTGTACCCAGGATACGGTTGATACTGGTAAACCGGTTGTTGGGCAGCTTGCCCAGGTTGATACTGTCCCTGGTACGGAGGTTGAACAAATTGAGGTTGAGTAGTAACAACCGTACTTGTACCAGGTTGGCCTACAGGCATCTGGACTGTGGTTTGAACCGTGGGTCCAGACAACGGTACAGATGTCTGAGGAGTGGTTACAGGGACAGTAGAAACCGGAGCTGCCGATACTCCAGAAGTAAGCATGGTAGATGAAGCGGTAGTTGCTGCAGCCGTGTGAGGTGGAGTACCAGGTGCAATTGGCGGCTGAGTAACTACAGAAGTTACAGGGGTCTGAACACTTGACTGGACAGGTTGCGGTTGCTGGGGTGGACCAGGAACTGCAGGTTGTCCTGCTTGAGGTACCGACTGTATACTTGGTTGCGACATCTGTTGACCCTGTGACGGATCCCATGTTAACATTCCAGGGTATTGACTCGTAACAGGTTGAGGATACTGAGATCCATAGCCGTATTGAGGATAGGGTTGATAACTGTAAGGTGCAGTCCCATATGATTGCCCTTGAGGTGGTTGATAACCTTGACCAGGGTATTGACCCGTAGGTTGATAACCTTGAGGTAAATACGAATACTGGGGTTGACCTTGACCTTGAGGTTGGTATCCTTGAGGTTGATACCCTTGGGGTTGATACCCTTGGGGTTGCCATCCTTGAGGTTGCCATCCTTGAGGTTGATATTGATACTGAGGTTGACTTTGGGGTACATATTGAGGCTGGGGTTGATACCCTTGGGGTTGATACCCTTGAGGTTGCCCCCCAGTCACGAATGAAGTACCTTGAGGTTGCCCCCCAGGCATTAACGAAGGTTGCCCCCCAGGCGGTAATTGGCCACCTTGAGGTTGGTTAATGGGAGTTGAACCTGACATCATATAAACTTCACCTATACTCAATGGTACATTACCACTGTTTCCAACTAATAACCCATGATCAACAGGTTGAGGAGATGCTCCCGCAAAGGTACCAGAAAGTGATTGATACCCAGTAGGAACAGAAGGACCGCCATGTAAAAATGATTCAGGACTTTGTGAAAACACAGATGACTGACCAGACATATTTACAGGAGAATGAATTCCTCTAGGTGGAACCGGAGTACGAGGTGTAGAAAAACCTACTGAGTTGTCTAAAAAATTGGTTAATGCAAGGTACCAAGATTCACTTCTAGGAGGACTGTAAAAGATGGATTCACGCTCCCTTAGATCAAGGGTAATTAGATCTTCAGAATCAGAAACGCCTATTTCTTCCTCTGGAACAAGTTCTTCTATAGCAATTAATCCAACAGGAAGATTTTCGGTGATAATTCTTTCTATTCTTGGTGAATCAGGAACACTAGGAGTTGGAGTAACAGGTTCTGAAATTTCAGGTTCTTCGCCTGTTTCACTGGCAGATGAAAAACTACCAGCAAGCTCGGAAACTGTAACAGCTTCGGGATTGTAACCTGTTTCTAAACTTTGGTAATCTGGATGGACTACCAAGGAAGATTCTCCTTCTTCAGGTGAGCCTACTCTACTGCCACTAGGAGGAGTTACAAGGACCTTTAACCCTTCTAAATGACCCGGAATGTCTTCAGGAGATTCACCCCGCGATTTACGGAGTTTTCTTAACAAATCTATTCCGGTAACAATCTCAGGAGACTTGCCCCGAAGTCTACGGGACTGTCTCGGTAATTCCGCCACAATTAAAGATTTTAACTACAACACACGAAAACAAAGTAAAAAATTTCAAATCAAACCACCTAAAGTCTTCTAAAGAAGCAAACAAATTTGAAGCACACGCCTAAATAATCTAGAGCGTCAAACCACACACAAACAGTAGTCTTCCGGACCAAAAGCGCTAGTTGGTGATTAGGCCCAACCTCGCAGGATTCAGTACAGAAATGGTGGGTGGAACAGTTACCCCGGCAACCTGCTTAATGAATAGACTGGACCAAGTTCCTCCACTTTAACCGTCTCGAAGTGAAGCGAACCCCCCAGAAAATCCAAGTGAGTATAACCGACGTCTGCTCCAGGTACAGTGGGACCTTCCCTCCACCGTCACCTTGGGTAGAATCCTAGATATTATGGCCACTAAGGTTACCAATCACAACAATTACACCTGGGGGAACAGTCTAAACTCCGACAGCACGCAAGGGCAGAGTAGCAAGCTCCAATCCCCTTACCGGCTCCTTGACAACAATCCAAGGTTTACCGATAAGTGACCCCTGGCTCCTCGACAATGGTTAATCCGAGGTTTACCGTTTGTAATACGTACTGCCTGGCGTCGTTCCCAACGAGGGAGGAATGATCCCCTCACTGGTTCGGACACGAGCTCGTGCTTCTCCTTTAAGAGGAGCTTTCCCAGAATGTAACTGAAACAATTGGATTTGTTCTACTCAAGATAGACTATCTGTTTGGTTTTGTAGTCTTGGAGAGTTAAGTACTCACCTACTCCAAGACCCTAGCCTAAGCTATGTTGGTGCTTCAGAGCCCTAGAAAAATAAAGATTACTAGATTGATTTTAATTTAAGCGTTACTTTTAAGGTTGTTTCTTAAGTCAAAAGGTGATGGAAGTGAAACCAGTGGTGTGTTGACTCGACTCGAAACCACTACAAAATGCACCTAGAATGATTTATCCACTACTTTACTTTTTCGATGAATTGCTTAACTAAAAAGTTGAGAGAATGCAATCTTTATAAAAGCAACTTCTTAATTGAAGACAATCAAAGAAACAATTCGTTTGTCTTTTCCAAGCATAAAAACATAACCTCTCTTTACATGCACGAAAAAACTCTTTTCTTCTTTCGAAAACAAAAAGCTACTTGAAACAAGACTTTTTAAGAAGATGTTTTTGTATTTTTCTTTTAATAAAACAAATAAATCTAATATAACCAAAAATCAATCTTAACAACTCTTAAAATCTATGAAAATGCACTCATAAGCAAACTAAAGGCAAATTTACTCTAAGCAATCTTAACGAGGCCAAAACTAACAATGATTATTTCTAAGGTGTTTTACTTGATCACAATCAAATCAAGGACTAGCTTATTGCAGAATCAAAAACTAGCCAAAACAAAACTCTAATCTTTTTGTTCTTTTTGTAAAATGGAAATCAATACTTTATAAACAAGTAATTCGAAATTTGACCCAAAACAACTCAAATGGCAAGTTGCTCACAAAAGGAGACTTTACGACAGGCCCGACTTCTAAGAAGGTTGACTAACCAGAGAGATCTAAGGCTGGACAACTTTCTACTATCAAAGTCACTACAAAGCCTTTCCAAAAATCAAACCCTAGGTCTAAACTTCGTTGAAAACCACTAAAACACTCAAAGCTCACAAAACTAGTTCAGGTGAAAATTCTTGACAGGGTACTAAAGGATCTGGGCAGAAAACACTAAGGAAAAACAAAATCTAAAAGCAATTTAAAGCAAAAATGGAATTTTCTTAAGTTTTACAGGAAGACGCAGGCAACCCGTTGTCACAGGTGCGGCCCCGCTCTGTGCAAACGGCAACAGCGCGTCCAAAGACGCACTGTGCAGTACTAAGAGGGTGCGTCCTTCTGGAAAAATGAAGAAAAACCAAATCTAACTAAATCTAAAGCTAAGCCACCCAAATACTAATTCTCACAGTCAAAAACCAGAAAATAAAAATGATTTTCTCAAAGCAAAGTTCATATAAAGGAAAAGACTCTCTCATTAATGGATTCCCCAGCAGAGTCGCCAATTTGTCACACGGAATCTGTCAAGGGTGCGGACACGACTGACCTTCCTAGAAGTCTAAGACATTCTAATGACAAACAAGACAAAATGGAGTGATCTTTCTCTAAATACACCTTTTACAACATGAAAACTACAAGTGTTTAGGCTTACCTTATTCCAAAACGCTGTTGTTGAAGTCCGTTCTTGACGATCCGGATGAGCTCCTCCTTCAAGTCAATTCCTGCAACCACAAACAATCAAACAATTACCAAGCACTTGCATTTCATATAATAAAACATATATTCAACATGCAGACCAAGGAACACATGAAATAACTCATTAACACAAGCTATTGAGAAAAATAAACCAGTTTGTATTAATAACGAAACAAAGAAACTCTTACAACCTGGCCTTGGTGTTGTGCAACTTCCTCCCAGGGTCCATCAAGGGTTTTCCTCTACTTTGACAAAGCTCACCCTCTCCCAAGTAGAATCAAGTGAAGACAATCTCTCCTCACAAAGGCTCTAATGGAAGACCTAAATCCTGCAGCATTTACCCAAAGAAAATGTATAGCTCCAACCTCTTCTCCTTCTGGCTCAATGCCTTTATTTATAGTGCTGTAAAGAGGTTATTCAGGTCCACTATCAATGGGATCATCCCCCTCTATGGGTGGGATAGCTCCCTTATTGATGGGATAAGTTCCCCCTTAATAGAGATACATGAACCAACTGGAGGCGCATCCATTTCATCAAACCGACCTCTAGAATGTTCTAGAAGTAACCACAAGTAACTTTTTCAAGATAAAACTCGCGCATTTTGCCTTTTACAGAGGGACGCACCTATCCCTTAACATACAGAGCGTCCATGGACGCATATTTTGTGAACAAGGTCAGCGTCCCCGCAGGTAAGGCTAGAGAGAACCTGCGACCCCAGAGATAAACATAGTTTTTACAAGACTTTCTCTCTTCTTTGAGTTTGAGATGGATAACAGAGGCATGAGACTTGCCTAAGAGGGTAGCATGACTGTTGATTTGAGCCATACTAACTGTAAGTAGTCGAGGTGACATTTTTTAGTGTATCAATGCTGGTGAAATCAAGACTTCCTAGTTGAGCTTAAGAGGAGAGATCACATACCTTTTTGGCTTCATTGGGGAGTGAGTGAAACTTGTCAAAGTAGAGGAGACTTCTTGCTGGACCCTGGGAGGAGCTTGTACAGCATCAAGGCAAAGGTTGTAAAGTTCTTCTTCTTTTGAATTAATACAATAAAACTCATTTTTCTCAACAAGTATCTCATGTTATTTGTTTCATGGACTCCTTGACTTTCATGTTAAATATGTTTTGTGATATTGGCTTTTCAGGTGCTATTTAATTTGTTTGCCTTGTTTGTGTTTGCAGATTCGCGACAAAGGAGCTCATTTGGATTGAAGGAGCGAGGGCATCCACAAACTTCCGTTGGACCTAAGGTAGGCCCTAAAAACACTTGTTTGCCATTGTTTATTAAAGCATATTTAGAGAAAGATAGTGTCTGGTTGGTTTGCTTGTCATTAGGTCTTCTTTAGATTCTAGGAAGGTCTATCTTGTCCGCAAGATCGACTTATTCCGTGTGACACGGAGGATTGTTCTAGGATGACCCACCTTGGGTTTGTCATTTTCTCCGTGGTTTGGGGGCACCTTTTCCTTGCTTCTGATTCGCAGATCCAAAGTCTCACCTCTTCTGCTTAAACTTCTGCTCAATCTTGACAGCGTATTGATACATTTTTCTAAGTGAGGAGATGTCCAGGAAATCCATCTCGTCCTAGATGTACCGATGTAGAAAATTGTGGAACTTGAGTACCAAATTCCACTCAGAATCCTTGATACCCAACTTCGTGCGAAGGGTGTGGTAAAATTTGTAAACTACAACACATCCTTGTCCCTTCCCTACCGTAGCACGGTCCACTTTATATATTTATCTTCATAGGTCTCGGCAGGGTAATATTATTCCTTGATAGTGTCTTAGAAATAATTCCAAGTGGGTGTGGCTGAAAAGAGTGAGGATTCCCTCTCATGCTTTTGTTTAGATTAGGTTTCCCACCAGTTCTTGACATGTGGGGTGGCTTTTAGAAGTGTTGGCTTATATGGGCTTGATCCAGGTTCGGAATAATTATTTAGCCAAACAAATCCCGTAGCTACCGGCCCTTTGGGCAACAACCCATGAAGTGCAGACTGATGTCTCACCCGATGTAGCAGGGTAGGGTGATGGAAGAAGGTTTCCGCACCCTGGGGATGTTTTGGATGTGTTTTGGGGCTCGTGTGCTATTCTGTAGCCTCTCAGTATTCTATATCTACGCAGATCAGAATACCCTTATCGTTCTTATTACAGATTGAATCACTTATTATTGGTTTGGTCTAGTTAAAACGATCTTTAAGAAAACATTTATTACTTTTGGTTACTTCGCGCATCAAGATTAACCTAGTTCACATGCATTCAACCATAGCAAATGAAGAAATAATAATTGTTCATTTATAATAAAAGAGTAAAGTCACAACTAACACATAATTCAGAAGAAACTTATCTTTATTATCACTCTTCAACAATACATCCAGATCCACCCTACACACTCAACTGTAGGGGTCCGTGCACACAACTGCAGACATTGCAGGCCTTTGCGCACAAAACTGCATAGCCTCTACCTTCTACCCTACTCCCTTGACTCGGACTTACATATTCTCTCAATCTATTTCCTTTAAGGACCCATTACATTCCATCTTTCTAAAGAACTACTTTCCCTCATAGAGCCCCGCTCTATTTATACTTTCCCTTGGCCCCTGATACCTCTGTGGGCTGACTCTATTACTATCTATTTACATTATTTTTGCCTGGACTACCCTTTGACTCAACCTACTATAGTTCGCACTCTGCGCTTTCCGTGGAGTCTTTTACCCTAATATTACCTGCAATTCCAGGCTTCACACCCCATACTCGTTCCACGGGGCTTGCGCTACCCAACAATCCCCCAACACAATCATCATGACTCCTCCCAAGTCACTTGCTGACATGGCTAGATGGTCTACCTTGGCATCATGGTTCGCCTCCCGTTGGGTGGTGTTTGTCATCCGGCTACTCCTGGTTTGCCTCCTACAATGCTTCATTTGTCTCCTGCTTCAGTGTTTCTACCACAACTTGCAAACGATGATGCTCATTCTGCTCTACTTGGTTAACACAGAACACCCCCTCCAAGGATTTTAGTGCCAGTGGGGGAGCTGCATACGAGACCTCCTGGTACCACCATAGCCCTTTCCGACCATCGTATCTTCTCTTCTTACCGTCTGCTGCAACCTGTGTTACAATTTTGCAAGACCCTGGGTGTTATCCGCATGATCCACATCATCGAGAACCATCAGAGGTGACTTATTGACTGCCTCTCCACCCATGGTTATCGTTTGTCCATCCTTCTGTTGTTCTGTTGTAGTGCGCCATCCTACCCCTAGGCGGGGTGACGAGATTCGGACCAATTCTACTTTGCATTCCCTTTTTCTGGTACATCCCCTGCTAGTGATGATGTAGCCTGCGAGATACCTGCAGCTGCCAATACCATACTCCTTAGAGAGTCCTATTCCTCCCTTGGCCAGATTAATACCTTCGGGTGCATGCCTGGTGCAGAGATGATGAACAACTCCATCTGTATTTCTGAAGCGTAGGCTGCCCAGCGGATTCCCCAAGGTGATTTATAAGCCATGCGAACTTCAACTGCCTGGATAGCCACTCATTCCAACTTGTTTAACCTTCCCGTGTGAAATCTATGGCCGATCATTTCATATCTAGGTCATACTGTTTCTCTTAATTGCCAGCCGGCCGCTCCTTTTTTCCATAACGCAGCCTTCTTGTCATGAACAGTGGTATTAATGGTCATCATTCCTTAGAACAACACACCCACATGGCTTTGTCCGTGGAACCACGCCCCTGATTGTTGGCCAAATGTACGCGCACCTTGATACTCGTGCCTCTATCCGCCAGACTGCTTTATTGTCCCTCGCTCTCTTTCAACTAGGCGAAGTGTCGAGACTCTCCTTAGAATAGTTAGTCAGGTAGTTGGCCTACCCGTATAGAGCTTCAGGCAACTTCCATTTACTCTTCTTGGGAAGGGATCTCTGTTGAGCTTAGCCAGATGAACTGCACCCCCCTCAGTTACTTCTTTGACGACATAAGGTCCCAACCAATGCATGCGGAGTTTACCTGGGAATTTCTCAAACTCACTATCATATAACAATACGAGATCATCCTTATTGAATGTATGCACCTTTATATGGCGATCATGCCATGCTTCCTCGTGCTATTTTTGTACCTGCTAATGAAATCCCACTAGAAATCATTCTTCGTCTAGTTTGTTGAGTTGTACGAGCCTTTCCTCCAAGGCCCCACGATCTACCATTCTTGTAGCTGCTGCAATCCACAGACTAGGCACGATATATTCCATAGGCATCATGGCCTCCATACCATAGACTAGTCGAAATGGTGTCTGGCTTGTCAACTTTTTGCACGTGTTTTAGTATGCCCATAGCACAGCAGGGATGCACAAGTCCCAATCATTCCGTCATGCATTACAGATCTTAGTCAGTGTGGTTTCAAAAATTTTGTTTTATGCCTCAATGGTCCCATTTTCTTGCGGATGGTATTGCATGCTCTATTGGTGATATATCTCGAATTCCTCAGTGAGCACGCTGATGGTTTCGTTCAAAAAATGTGTTCCTCGATCACTCATGAGAATCTTAGGACACCCAAACCTGGTTAACAAATTCTCGAACAAGAACTTTGCCACTGTCGTGGCTGTGAAATCCTTAACTGGTTGTGCTTTTGCCCATCAGGTCAAGTATTCGGTCACAGTGATAATATAGCATGCGCCCGTCTTCCCTCGTGGTTCAATAGGCCCGACGAAGTTGATCACCCATTTCTCAAATGGTTGTAGCGTTACCTGTGGCTGAAGTGGCATTTCATCCCTTCACGACGGCTTGCCTGTTCATTGACATACATCGTAGGCCCGATAGTATGCTTTTGAATCTTGATGGAGGGTGGGCCACCATAATCCGGCGCGAAGAACCTTCTGGGCTGTGGCGTGGTCGGCATAATATCCACTAGTAACCCCTCCATGTGCTTCGACAAGGATCTATTCTCGCTCAAACTTTGGTACATATCTGCGTAATATCTCATATGGCCCATCTTGTAGAGATGGTCGAAAATCACAGTGAAATATACTACTCGTGTCACCAATTCCTTTTTTTGTTGCATAGAATACCCCTGCGGCATAGTGCCGGTAGTCAAAAAATAGATTATATCTTCAAAGTGGCCATCTGCAATGCGCACTGCATACAATTGAGCATACGGGAGTCCTTCTTTTAGATTCGTGGGTTCCTCGCCCAGCTCAAGCTAGGATAAGTGGTCTGGACCCGCATTCAAACGTCCCGGCTTTACAACAACCTCAAAATCATATTCCTGAAACAACAACAACCATCGACAGATGCACCCCGCCAACACAGGCTTATTCACTAGGTATTTTAGCGCAGAGTGATCGGTATACATCTTAAAATGTCCTCCAAGCAAATAGTGACGATACTTCTAGGGTGCCTACACCATCAATAATCCCTCTCACTCAGTAGTAGAGTAATTCTTCGTAGCTTTTGACAACCTTCGACTTGAAAATGCAATCGGGTGTTCAACTCCCTCTGCTCCTTCCTAAGTAAATACTACTCCTAACGTGATACACGATGCATCAACATGCACATGGAACTCCACGTCCCATTTTGGAAAAGTCAAGATAGGGGCAGAAGCCATTTTTTACTTCAGCAATTCCAGGCTTTTGTTACATTCCTCATTCCAACAATACATGGCATCCTTTCTTAACAACTGTTCCATGGGAGCCGTGATCTGGGCATAATATTTTATGAACTTCTGATAGTACCCCGTGGGTCCCAGTGTAGCATAGAGCTGTTTGACACTATGTGGTGCTTGCAGACCTAATATGATAGTGATCTTTGCCAGATCCACCATTAGGCCTTGCCTACAAACTAAGTGATCGAGAAAGTTCCCAAAAGGAACAAGGAACGTACACTTCTTTAGATTGAGCACAATCTGGTGTCGACGGTAGTTATCCAGCATTAATCTTAAGCTCTCAGTATGTTTCTTAACTAGGCCAAAGATGGTCCAATCGTCAAGATAGACTTCCAAGAATTTATGTATAAATTCCTTGAATGCAGCTACCACAATGTGGGAAAATATTGTCGGTGCATTCCTTAGCCAAAATGGCATCACCGTATACTGAAAGCAACCCCATTCCGTAGCAAATGTTGTCTTGCTTCAATCCTCCAATGTGATCTTGATCTGATGGTATCCAGAGAACCCATCTGTAAAGGAATACGCTTCCTGCCCACCCACATTTTCTAAGACTTCATCGGTAAAAGGTGTGGGAAATGGATCGTTAACACAAGCATCATTGAGTTTCTATAGATCCACGTAGATGCAGATCTCACCCTTCTGTTTCTTCTCCTGGACCACCATCGGACTTACCCAATCGGACTCCTCGACTAGTTCAATGATCTCGGCTGCCAACATCTTGTCTAGTTCTTCTCATACTTTTTCTTTATATTTTGGATTCAATCGGTAAGGTCACTACTTTACTGGTTTTGCATCAGGGTTCAAAGTTATCTTTATCATTCCTAGTTTGCCTCAAATCCCCTTCAACTCTGTAATCTTGGTAGGGAAGAGGTCTCGATACTCCCTGAGTAGCTCGACGACCTTTTCCACTGTAGCGTCATCCCAATAATCTCCAACAGTAGCATACTTTGGTTCTTCCTCTATTCTGATATTCACTTGCTTCATTTTTAATGGCGCTGCAATGTCTGGATATTCTATTTTGGGGCCGCGCACTTCTCGACTTCCTTCAGATTCTGGTATATTGATGTCACACGAATCATCTTCATCACCTTATTCCTTTACATTGTAACATTCTAGGGACCAGCTTAACTGTCGTGACCAGTCTGGTTGCACGAGTTCTTCTGGTTCTAGCGGCATCATGAAAATTGTGGTCTTTACTAGCTTTAATGCATCGTCCACTGTATCCATCCATTGATCCTCAAAAAGAAATGTTGACAGAAACCCTTCACGCAAGATATCCCACTCTGCTGTGCCATGCCGGAGCTCTGTTTCAGTATACCAATTCCTTGGGATGACATCCAAGGTATGATAAAATATGTGCACCCATTCTGGTTGCGGTTCCTCACCATAGGCTTTGGTCCATTTGCTCAGGTGTATGTGCAGATTCTCTCATCCATCATATTTCTCTATTAGTTGGAGGACTGGCTTCCCAAATCATATCTACATCATGTGCTTACATCTTCATCAATCTGCGAAGGTTCCTTCATGGGTACCCCACCATCACATTAGTGTACGGATTTTGTCAGCATATTGCAGTTTAAAGTAGTTGCCCCGTTTATTATGTTCTGTCATTGCTCATCTTCTTCCTCCGACTCATCGGTGTATGGTTCCACGTAACCCTGTGAAATTCTACATTCCTCCATTGCCTTACCCTTTATTGGCCTTTGTGCAGAAATTTGGTAGATGCAATCTAATGCTTCATCCTGCTTGTCGTCGCACACAGGTTCCATGTAGCGGGGTCCCTCGGTTGGATCTAGCAGAACAACTATGTGGCGTGACTTTTTCTCAAATATCATCTTCCTCTGGTTGAGGTTAATAATCCCATTCATGTCGATGGCCCAGTCTATTCCCAACAATGTGGGGTACTGTCTTTTTTCGTCCATTATCTCAATAACTTCAAAGTATGTTCTAGTGCTCGCACCATCCAGGTCTACGGTGATTCCTTGCAGCTTGCCCATGGGCAAGATCTTCTGCTGATTTGCCATCCGTAATTGGATTGGAGACCATTGGAGTCGGGGCTTGCTGATACGCTCCCACGTCTGCTTAGGCAAGATGTTTGCATATGAGCCGAGGTCCAGAATGACCTGATCCATCCCATAGTCACCAATCCACACTATTAATCGCATTTCTTGTCTGGTTCGCGACGTATGGCTCCCCATTTGTCAGACTATGCAAGGTTCTCCCCACCCTGTGTATCTATTAATTACCTCCTGTAGTCCTTTCACTACCCTATTATCGCGAAGTAACTTGATGCAGGTTTCTAAAAAGGTTGTCAACATCGAGGGACCTTTGTACGATACAGACTAATCCCCTTCTAAGGTTGCATCTCCCCTTAGTACCATATTTACTTTAGATTCTTCGTTGCATGATTCGGCCCTTATCATCTGCACATTCTATGTCATCATAGGAGTTGCTATCCTTTTTTCACGAATCCGTGCTAACAACATAGGGAAATCTAGTAGTTCATGGTCGAATTGCTCGCAATAGGGACATGATATTCGAGTTGGATTTGTGCAATCCTGGGCGTAATGTCCTGGTCCTCCACAATTATAACAAATTAGCTATCCTCGACCCCTTCTTGGTCCAATTTCGCCCAGTCCTTGACCTCATCCTTGGAATCCACTATGTGCAAACGATGCACTTGGGTTTTGACCTCGCCCCTCAGTCTGCATTCGGTAGGCAGATGCCTAATCTACCAACATCCGACAATCCCTTTCCTCGTGACCCACAAATCTACAAAAGTTGCAAAAGAGTTGTTGGGGGGTCTAATTATATTTTGGAAATAGGTGGCAATTGTCCATGTTTTGTTTTCCTCCTACTTGACAGATTGCACACCAGAGTGGGGCAATCATGCCCAACCCTGCTTGTGCCTCTAGTCACAATGGTGGTGGTCCCCCTGTGACAACAAGATTCACAGTGACTGGACAATGGTATTTATCATGTCCCTGGCCCCTACACTTGATGCACTAGACTTCTTCCCGAACTTCTGGTGCCTGGTTTTGTTTTAACTTATGTATTTCCAAACACAAATTTTTGACCTACACTTGGATTATCTGAACTCCTAACCCTGGGTCCTGTACCGAGGTTTTGTGCAGCCGCATTGCTGCCTCCAACATGTCTACTTGGGTTGAGGAATTCTGTTGTGACAAAGCCGATTTCAGATATGGCATTAGTGATGCGATGAACCAAGCACGGTGTTGTGCATCTGTCAGGGTCATGTTGGCCTCGCAAATAGTGCTTTTTAACCTTCGATCCAGATCCCATGGGGTCTCACCAGGTATCATTATGATCTCTTTGAATCCCACGACCAACTGTGATTCTGATTTTGGCTGGCTGAACTCCTTTTTTAATTCCATGTGGATGTCCGCTATCCCCACCGTTGGGTTGATGCCTAAATACTTCATATACCATGTTAGCACTCGGTCTTGCAGTGTGCTTACTAAGACAACTTTCTTAATATTATCATCTGTGATCTGCTGCATGTTCCATACTGAATTCAATACAAACCAAAACTTTTACGGATCTTCACTGCCTTCTCCTTTGAATACTGGTAACTGGATGGCACTTTCCATTACTATCGTCCTGATCTTTTGTCACTCTTTTCTCTAGCGTCCTTGCCTTTCACACCAAACACCCCTTAGGAAGATCCCAGTCTTGACAATGAAACCATTTGTTGGCTTATATGGGCTTGACCCAGGTTCGAAAGAATTATTTAGCTAAACAAATCTCGTAGCTACTGGCCCTTTCGACAACAACCCACGAAGCGTGAACTGAGGTCTCACCTGAGGTAGCAGGGGAGGGTGGTGGAACTAGGTTTCCACACCCTGGGGATGTCTTGGATGTGGTTTGGGGCTCACACGCTGTTATACAGCCTCGCGCTATGCTAGATCTGCGCAGATCGAAATACCCTTATCACGCTTATTATAGATTGAATCACTTATTATTGGTTTGGTCTAGTTAAAATGATCTTTAAGAAAACATTTATTACTTTTGGTTACTTTGTGCATCAAGATTAACCTAGTTCACATGTATTCAACCGTAGAAAATGCAGAAATCATAATAGTTCATTTATCATAAAAGGGTAAAGTCGCAAACAACACAAAATTAAGAAGAAACTTATCTTTATTAACAATCTTCAACAATACATCAAGATCCACCCTGCGCACTCAGCTGCAGGGGTCTGCACACACAGCTGCGGACTTTCCAGGCCTCTACGCACACAACTGTAGAGCCTCTACCTTCTACCCTACTCCCTCGACTCGGACTTACAGACGCTCTCAATCTATTGCCTTTAAGGACCCATTACATTCCATCTTTCCAAAGAACTACTTTCGCTCATAGAGCCCCGCTATATTTATACTTTCCCTTGGCCCGCGATCCCTCTGTGGGCTGACTCTGTTATTATTCCTTTACATTATTTTGGGGGGACTACCCTTTGACTCAAAATATAGTTCGCGCTCTGCACTTTCTGTAGAGTCTTTTACCCTAATATTACCCACAATTCCCATCTTCGCATCCCATACTTGTTCTACAGGGCTTGCGCTACCCAACAAGAAGTGCAAAAGTAATCCTTTCCTAATTGGAAAAGTCATGAACTGAAAAATATCCTTCCAATAGATTTAACCATTTATCTACGACATCTGCATCTATCTTGATCTCAAATATGGGAGTATCAAAGTTATCTTGTACCTTAAAAGGATTGGTGCCTCCAAAGTGGCTATTGGATGAAGATGCATCACTTGTGGGTATCCATCAAAGGATATGAGCAAATTTATCCATCATTGAATTTGTCTATTGCTCGAGGGATTTCTCTAGCCGCATTTTGAAAGGATTTACTACCCCCTCGTATTTCTTTTCTTCCACCATGAAAGGTTTTTAGGTTCTGCGAGGCTGGTCTTGCAAAGGTTCAACCAGATTGAGCCGTCACTCTTTCCCTAACTTTTTTGGGGACATGCAAATAAAAATAGAGAAAGAGAAGAGCACTCTAATACCACTAATCCAAACTTATGTAGGAATACAACAAAATATAGAAATACCCATATACACAGAGATGCAGTAGAAATAAAAATTCATTTCATTAATATCACAGAAGTGAAATAATCTTACATACAGGAATAAAAATTAACTACCTTAAGCAATGGTAACTTATCTCTAAGAAGAGATGTGGTGGCTAGATGTGTCTGAACTGTGTTAGAATGAGACTCAAATGCCTATTTATTATTGAGAAATAATGGAAAACCCTAAGCATCTATAAACCTAACCCTAGGCGATGAAGCACCAAAATTGTGGGCCCCGTTTGGGTAAATTGGTACATCAACTTCATGGGGTCATAAGTTTGGCATACGATCTCCGTTTCGATTTCATAATACGTCATTTTGAAGATCCTGAGGAGGAGGCCAAAATCAAATTGATATACCACTTTGAGACTTTTCTGGTCTCTCTATTTTCCTTAAAATGTCTTTTAGTCCCTCTAAATGGCTCTAAACGTTTAGGACCAAAAAACCCGCCAAAAATAGTAATTTGGGCTATAATTAAGGAAACTGAAAAGAAACAACTGTAGGGGTCCAAGTGGAATAGGTGGGTGGCCACCAATATCCACATGCATCATCCATTCCAGTAACTCCTTTTGCACGAATAAAAATCTCACTACAGGGTGGGGATCAATGACCTTTAAATGGCTCTTCAAGATGTAAAGCCTAAAGTACTTCACTGCTTAATATATTGCATAAGCTTTTTATCAATATAGGGGTATTTATATTCGAATCCTTGCATACGTGTGCTCATGTATGATATTTGGAATTCATCTCCTTTTTTTTCCTTATGGGTGAGAATTGCAGCAATCAATTCTTTAATTTTTGTAAATGTTTCTTTCTCCTTTTTATCCCACTTGAAAATTGCATCCCTTTTCATCATGTCTTGAAGTGGTTTCATAATTTGAGAAAAACCAAATATAAATTTTTCTAACAAAATTAATCTTTCCCAAAAAATATTACATAGCTTTTTTACCATTGAGATACAGGATATGTGTGATTTATTTAACATACTTTGGGCCAATCGTGATCTTGCTCTTTACAGTAATGTGTCCTAGGACGTTTCCTTCAGATACTGCAAAAATACTCATCTTGGCATTAAGTGAGATGTCCTATCAGTCTTTAGAAGGTAATATCCATTGTTCATTGGAATGTAGCATTGACATTTACAAACCCGAAAGGAATTTCTCTATATGAAAACATACCCCACTTGATCATGAATTTTGTCGTAAACCTATTGAGTTTGGATACTAAGACTTAGTTATATCCTAAAATCCCATCAAGTAAACAAAACATCTTAGAACCTAATACGTCTAAATAATTTGTTCCATGGATGATATTGTGCAGTTATATTTTTTTTCTTTCTAGTTAAGACTAACCTAAGTACCCACGGGGGATTTGAACCGGTGACCTATCGCAAGGAGTGCCTTAACAGTGCACCCATTCACTGTCAATCCAAAGCCTTATGGGCTACTGTGCAATTATCTTTGCTTAATGGACAATTGAGATTTAAAAAGTATACGCATAATCTTATCTCTATTGAATTATTTTTAAGAGAGGTAAGAGTAGAAACCCAAGTTGAATGTTGGACCTTGAATATAATCTTGGTTTCCAACAATTTCTTTAATTCTTTCTGTATGAGTGGCTCCAAGGGTGGGCACAGTTTTCATAGACACTATTAAAATGGCTTTCCATCATCTTTTATAGAAATCATGTGTTAGATGATGCAAGTATCATAAGTCTTAATATTGTCATAGGTCTAAGAAAAAACATCTCAATACTATTTGAACAATTGTATAAATGGTTGTTCTGCTAGAGTACAACATGTACTCAGATTGACAAACTTAGGATGTTTATTCATGCCTAGATTTATTTGCTCATGCATCAAGGTTGAGCTTTGTGTCTTAGTGTTTTAGGGCACTTTGAATTGAACTTGTAGATCATATAGACTTTCTAGCAAGAGGAAACCTTTAGGCATAGGATATCCTTTCCACAACTTGGTTTTGTCTTGCACAGATTTATCATGTTCTTCTTCATTGATGGATGCATTCTTAAATGTGAGTGAGTTGGTGACAAAATTTGATATCTTTTTATTATCGTTGAAAACATGGAAGTTAGTCACATTATCAAGGATTGTGGGTTTCTAAACAGTATCAATAGAAAATCCATCTTTAAGAGGATTAAATTGAGCTACTACATTTTCTAAGGCCCCAAGTCCAATGTTATTAATTCTAGTAATTTAAATTATAATAAAATATTTAAACACATAAATGAGATGCCATCTCATTGGTAGCTCTCCATGGTTTCTTCCACTTCTTCTTATTCTATGAGGAAAGGATTAAAGGGTTGTGATTCCTTGAATTTTTATACCTACCCCATTTTCTTTTCTAGGAGATTTTTTTCCTAAGGACATGTATTCTATAAATGTCTTGTTTGGAAACATGTTTGGCATTTGAATGCGCTATTCTCATAATATAAAACTTAGGTTTGTTGAACATTTTTGTTTTTGAGCTTAATGTGATTAGGAAATTTTTTGTGTAGTTATATTTCTACATATATTCTAACAAAGATAAACAAACCCTTCATTGATCTTTCTGGTCCATCATTTTGAATTTTTCCAAAGTGTTTCTAATGTCCTCAAGAACTTTATGGTGATAGAAAGGGAGGGGGAAATTTGGGAGCCTCACCCATATCGACATTATTGAGACCATCATTTTTGTAGCATCAAAGTATAGAAACGAAAGAGTAATGAAGAGCCCAATTCATCCCCAAAACCATTGTCTGCCCTTCTATAATTTCTTGAGGTCTTCCTATGTTTCAAATTTAAAAAAAAAATCCTTTGGAGCATAAATAGATAATACATTTGGGTGTCCATGATTAAAATACCAATTAGTGTAAAGAATCTAGTTTGCTCCACACAACATTGGATTAGAGCACAAAAGAAAAAAGCTAATTTACCTTAGGAAGATTAACCTTCATGGGAAGTGCTTGATTCATTTGTCCTACAATGTAGGGACCTAGGATGTATTGAGCTTGATCTGTTGGACTAGAGGCCATTCCATTCACAACATCCTTGTAGGAGCCAATTCCCTTAACACATGTGCTTCTCTAAAATCCTCATAAGTCCTCACAACCTCAATTTCTAAGTTAAAGTGGAGCTTCTCGAGATGTGTCAATCTTTCATCTTAAAAGAATCTTGTAGTATTTTCCCTTCAAAAGGCAGGTTTTGAGAATAAGTAGGGATACCCAATCTATTTTCAATGCACAACTTTAGGGTTTCCACTGAATCTAAATCCCGAGTCCAAAATACGATGAACATCCCATTATCATTCACAATGAAATTCTAAATTTTTTCCTCTGTCTATTCATCCATACAAATGACAACCATAGGATTTTGTCTATATCCATTCCTTTTGAACTTTTTTCAAACAGTTTCCATATAACTTTTGATTTTTCCTTTTAAACTATTTTTAATCTTAATTTAATATGATTAACATGACATATAAAAACTTAATATCTCATTTATTATTTATATTTATTATATGTATTTGACATATATCATGAATAACCAATAAATTATTACTATCGTTTCCTTTTAAATTTAAAGGTCAAATACATTTCTATTTAAAAATATACTATTCATAGTATTTTGAATGTATTTCTAAAACATTCCCATTGTTTACGTTTAGGTTTAACTTGAAATGATTGCCAATGAAAATTAACATATTATGAAAAAAGTACATCCAGAATGTTTAAATTTACATGGTTTACATTGAAATTTTAAAATGTTTAAATTTAGATTTAAATTGTTTAAAAAATTTGCATGTAAGTATACACGAGTTACATGGAAAGGCTTATATTTTTTATGACATGTGAGGTTACCATTTATTATATCTTAAATTTAATATGGTATTCACATATTAGCTCAAATTATTTGACTACTATTCTGTACAAATATGTTATGTTCAAAACTTTGAACAATTGTACAACCATCTTTTATGAGTGAATATATTTTTATTTCAATAAGATAGTAATGTTCTCCTAAGATTTAACCCTAAACTTGGAACTCTTTTATTCCCCCCTCCATTTTTCTAATTACTCTTTACTTGTCCCTTAAAGAGACAATCAAGCTGATGATTAAGTAATAGGCTATCATCACATTCTTACTTTAAGGGCTTTCATCCCTTAGTTACCTAGGATTTTTATTTAATTTAGGAAAATGGTTTCCTTTTTTCCTCTAAAGCTCAAATTTCTCTCATGTTGTGCTCTATTTTTATTTTAACCTAACTTAGTGTTGGAAATAATACTGAGAGGGGGGGGTGAATCATTGTTATCAAATTCTTTTCAATTTATACAAGGATTTGCAGATCTGACTATTGAAACTTGCATATACCTTCTAGACATATAATTAAATTTATTCTTCAGATGTTGATCATTAATCTGTGTGTCAGAAACATATAACAGTAAGCAGGAACAGAAAATTAAAACAGACAGTTACACAAAAGGAACACAAGATATAAGGTGGAAACCCAATGTGGGTGGAAACCCAATGTGGGTGAAAACCACCTGTTGCAATATGTCTCTATCTTCTTTCAATTAGAAACTTCCTTTTTACAATGATTCTATACTAGTGCAGTCTTATACCAGCACGCAGGCTTCAACCTACAGAAGGCTACAACCTTCTCTCATTCTCTAGACTCTTCTGGAAGGGAGCTACAACCCCCTTAGCTCTTGTACTAGCTGAGGTACTAGTACATAGGTGCTGACCTACAGAAGACTTCTCTTTTCTTCCAGGGACCACGTTTCATAAATTTTCAAACTGGATCCATGAATATCAATCAAACATCAAATAGATCTACAATCAACCAACTTCCTTGTGCAAATATTGAATCAATAACTTTTTAGAACACAGTACCAGTAACCAGACACCAATTCAAAACCCTGAACACTACAGTAATAGACAAAAGCAACTAAAACATATTTCAAGGAAAAGTCCGCAACTTCACCAATAGAAACCTGCGTACATCTGTGCCTTCTCTGTGGCCAACCTATGGTTATCCGCACCTTCACTCTGTTGGTCCTGCGGACTTCGCGCCTGCACTGCAACGATCCTGCAGATCTCCGCGCCTGAACTGTGTCGGACCTGCAGGTATCCGCGCCTGCGCTGTGTCAGACCTGCGGGTATAGATAATTTTTCAGACTTCAATTATACCCCAGACTATCAGATTTACAGATCTGATCTTGCGCCAAAGAGATTTCGCCCCATCAGTAGATTTGTCTTGTAATGTTCAGGTTTCTCCTTGGTTTAGGTCCAGCTATAACTTACCAACCGATCACAGAATTTCAAATCTTGCTCTTCTTAAGATATTCAACACATCAGTGCCCAAACCAAATGATCTCCTTTCCATTTTATAGTCTAGGGCTCACTCAAACAATGGTCCAAAACCATAGAGATCCAATACTAGGGACCCAATACCTGGGTTCAATACTTTAGATGCAAAACCACGGACCAAAACCATAGGATCAAAAATTTCAAACTAAATACGATGGATCAACCATAAGATTTCCCACGTGCACGCTTTTTCTCTGCATGAAAGTGTGTGTACTTTACGTCCGCACTTTTTGTTCAGAGCACCTGCGTACATGTCCACAACTTTTGTTCGGCGCACTTGTGTATGTTCGTGGCTTTATGAACAAGAACCTGCGGGTATCTTACTTTCTACTATTTTGAGAGCATGCACTTATGATTTTCTATTTGAGTGAGTTGCCAGCAAGGACAACACTGATGTCATCGAGCCAAACCTATGCCAATCATGTGCCATAATGCCAACAATCTCCCCCTTTGGACTTGATGGCAACCCAAAGTCACTCAAAGTTTCTTCTCCCCCTCTGACATCAAGGTCAAAGGGTTATGCACCCCCTGAGTACCTGCTAAAATCTTTGCTCTGCTTTGCTCTCCGAGCTCCCCATGACATATAGGCAAGATCTGCAAGAGGATATTTTTCAAAAGAAATCTGACATTATACACCATAACAGACCTTCCTATCACCAAAGACTCATACATACAATTCCCAACCAAGTTGGAATATACCATTGACTCATCCACCCAACTAAATGGGGACACATGATAAGCACATTACATTATCCATCCCAGGCATAGTGGGGCAACCAAGATAGGCCGTTACATGACCTTGACAGAAGAAATATAAGACATAGAGGTAAAACATCAGCAACATCTATCAATCATTATTTAGATCAACATCCATGTTCTCCTTCTCCTCCAAGATCTTCTATAATAATGCCAACAATGCATTATTAGAAGAATATATGCTCCCCCTGAACCTGTGCCTACTAGTCTCTGACAGATCCATAGCAGACTCTTCTCATCCTTTCTTTTCATATAAACCAGTGAATGTACACGTATACCCCATATGAAACTCACGTACAACGAACAATCTCTGAAACAGATAAGATTCAACAGCAAGATGATGCATCAACTACCCCCAGCTTTTGTCTGAGGTATTCAAAGGTCTCCCTGGGCAATGGTTTGGTGAGAATATCAGCAACTTGTTCCTTAGAGGGAACATACTCCAATTTTACCTTTTGTTCAAGCACTTGTTCCCTGAGAAAATGATACTTGATTGGTATGTGCTTAGTCTTTGAATGCATGACAGGATTCTTTGAAATACTGATTGCACTTGTATTATCACAGAAGATGGAGATAGGTGGAGTACAAATGATTTGCATGTCTTGCAATGTTTGCATCATCCAAAGGAGTTGTGTGCAGCAAGATGCAGCAGCTACATATTCTGCTTCTGTTGTAGATAATGCAATAGAGATTTGTTTCTTATTGAACCAAGATACTAATCTAGGACACATGAAGAATGCACCACCACTAGTTTGTTTCCTGTCATCCATGCTTCCTACCCAATCCGCATCTGTGTATGCATGAAGTGTGAGATATGTACCTCTAGGATACCATAAGCCATAGTTTTGAGTTCCTTGAAGATACTTGAAGATTCTCTTAACTGCCTGAAGATGAGTTTCCTTTGGATTTGCCTGAAATCTTCCAACTATTCCCACTGCATGCATAATGTCTGGTCGGGTACCTGTTAGATAGAGCAGACTACCAATCATGGATCTATAGGTTGGTTGATGTACGACTGCTAATTCATCATTTGCGCTAAGGCTACATCCTGTCACCATAGAGGTACATACTGGTTTCGAATCCTCCACCCCATATTTCTTCAAGATCTGCTTGAGATACTTGGTTTGTGATAGAAAAATACCATCTTTGTTTTGTTGGACTTGTAAACCAAGAAAATATGTGAGCTCACCAAGCATGGACATTTCAAACTCCTTTTGCATCACCAAGGCAAAATTTTGACTCATGTCTTCTTCATTGCTGCCAAAGATGATATCATCAACATACACAACAAGTATTAGCATCTTATCATTGTCAACCTTTATATATTGATTTCTATCAGTTGATCCTTTCATAAAGCCTTGTTGATGGAGGTACTTATCCAACAGATAATACCACGCCCTAGGAGCGTATTTAAGGCCATAGAGAGCCTTTTTGAGTCTGCATACAAGTTTTGGATCATTTCCAAGAATAAACCCATCTGGTTGTTCAATATATACTTCTTCCTCCAAGTCTCCATTCAGGAAAACGAACTTCACGTCCATTTGAAATACTTTGAACTTCTGAAAGCTAGAGAGAGCAAGGAACATCCTTATAGCCTTAAGTCTGGCAACTGGTGCAAATGTTTCTTCAAAGTATATTCCTTCTTGTTGTGCATATCCTTTACAAACAAGTCTTGCCTTCTTTCTAACCACATCCCCATTTTCATTTAGCTTATTTTTTAAGATCCATTTTGTCCCTATGACATTCTTATCTTTTGGTCTCGGAACCAACTCCCAAGTATTATTCTTTTCAATCTGCTTGAGTTCTTCCTCCATGGCCTTGACCCAGCATTCATCTTTGCAAGCCTCTCTTACATTCTGTGGTTCAGTGGAGGAGAGCAATGCTAGATAACTTGAAGCTTCTAAAATGGTTCTCCTTGTTTGTACACCTGCCTCTTTCTGCCCCAAAATTTGAGATTCTGGATGATTCTTCTAAATGTATCTGGATGGAGTGTTTTCTTATATCCTTATCTGTTCTTCTGGAGCCTCATGAGTTTCTTCTTTGTTATGAATCTGATTTGATGTTGACGGATAGTCTTCGCCATCTTCGAAATCTTCAGATTTTACCTGCCTAGGAGTGTTTCCTTCTTCATCAACCACTACATCAATACTTTCAACAATCTTACCAAGTCTTTTATTGTAACATTTGTAAGCTTTGCTATGGGGAGAGTAGCCAAGTAAAATGCCTTCATCTGCTATAGGTTCAAACTTGCCAAGATTTTCATCAGTCCTTTTAGTGTAGCATTTTCTTCCAAAAATTTTGAAGTATTTTACTATGGGAGTCTTACCATACCAAAGTTCATGAGGAGTCTGAGTGTTGTTTACCAGGACGTTTGTCTTGTTGAGAATAGTAATAGCGGAAAATGCGGCTTCACCCCAGAAGGTTGCTGGAGTTCCAGACTGATCAAGCATAGCACGAGCCATTTGTTGAACCATTTTGTTCATCCTTTCCACTACTCCATTTTGCTAAAGAGTCCTTGCAGCAGAAAATTCCCTTCTTATTCCATGTTCTTCACAAAAATTGAAGAATTCATTTTCAACCAAAGCTTTGAATGACTTGAACTTTTCGAAGGCTTCATCTTTATACTTCATGAGTCCTATCCAACACATCCTTGAAAAGGTGTCAATGAACAATATGAAATACTCTTCTCCTCGAGGTGACATTTTCCTAGTTGGACCACATATATCGATGTGGACAAGTTCAAGTGGCCTACTAGCTGATCCTTCCTTCTCAGGGAAATTAGTTCTGGTTTGCTTACCAAATTGACATGATTTGCATATTGTATTGTTTGGAATTATGATGTCAGGAAGATCCCGAACTGCCTAATATTTTCATGCTTTCCTTATCTGAGAGAAGCTAAGATGCCCCAGTCTTCTGTGCCATAGCCAGTGTTCATCATTCTTGCTTAAATAGCATTGTTGTTGTCGTCCCTTGAGTACTTATAAGTTATTTGGAGTTCTAATGCCTCTGATCACTATTTTTCCTGTATCGAGCTCACGAACAATACATCCATTTGATCGAAATATAACCTCAGTTCCCTGATCACACATCTGACTGACACTCAATAGATTATGCTTTAAGCCATCAACATACATAACATTTCCAGCCTTGACCTTTTCTCTCAAACGAACAGAGCCTTTACCTTTTATGAATGCAAGGGTGTCATTTCCAAATGAGACCTTCTTTTCCTTTTCTAAGGCACTATATGACTGAAGCTTTTCTTTATCACCTGTCATATGTTTCAAGCATGCACTATCAATGTACCATTGATTTTCCTGTCCTTCCACATATAAGGCTATCCCACATCTTTCTAGTTGCGTTTCTTTCCTTTTCCATGTTTTGGAACTCAATGAAGTTTGCTCCTTCTAAGTTGTTTGCAAAAACTTGCTTCTGCATTCAGAATCTTCATGAATGAAGTTGTTATAGATAGAACATTATATTTCATTTTCAAGAGCAGAGAAGTTATTGTAGGTTCTTTTCATGACTCTGCTCATACTCCTTTGCTTTTGAGCTTCCCTAGTCATGATGCTCTTGTAGGCAACACATTGAGTAGCTTTATGACCAAAGTTATGACAAGAGAAACATTGGCCATTGAAGAAAGTCTTGCGATTATCAAATCTAACAACCATATGATTGTAGTTTCCATCCATTCTTGAGCCAAATTGAGAATGAGTTACCTGTGGTTGGTTGAAGCTTCTGTTCATCCTTGAAGTAGATTGCCGCCGATTTACTTGATAATCTTTGATCATTCTTGAAGCAAATTGTCCCTGATTTACCTGGTGATCTGCATTGTGCTTTTGTTGTCGATTGTCAACTTGTTCACTTCTCCTTGCTGCATCAAGATAACTTTTGGAGGTGGATGGCTTCTGTGCTTACTTTTGAGCTTGAGATGCTTCTTCGAAATATCTGAGACATGTCTTGATTAGAGGAGAATGCTGCATTTTGATAATATCATCTAGATTTTTAGATCCTTTAGCAAATCTGAGATTAAGGGATTTTGTTTTCTCAATTTCTTTTCTAAGTCCCACAATTTCACATTCTAACTCTTCATTGTGTTTATCTTTTTCAGCAAGTTGGAATGTTAGAGTATCTATAATCATATTCTTTTCTTCTAAATAAACTCTAAGTTTAGAAATTTCTTCATAAAGCCCTTCTTCATTTGTAGCATCCGAGAAATCGTCATCTTCAAAAGCCATCAAAAGTCTATCATCATTACCTTGTTCATCTTCATCACTATTTGACAATCCATCACTATCTTCATGCATGTAATAACTCTTCTTATTTACATTCTATTTTCTGTTCCATCTAACAGGTTCCTTACCTTTGTCTAGTTTATCTTTATGAGGACATTTTGCAGCATAATGACCAACTCTTCCACAAGCAAAGAATTTGAAAGGCAACTTACCTCTGAATCTTCCAGTTCCCCGTTGAAGGTTCTTGACAAAATTTGATTCTTCCTCTTCTTCTGACATATGTCCTGACTCATAGTAATCTCCTTTTCCTGAAGCCTTGAATGCAACTTCTCTCCTGTCTGATGGTCCTCCTTTTCTCATTTTGTAAGCAGTTAGAATTTCGTGCAGCTGTGACATGGTAAGGCTTTGTAGGTTCTGTTTTTCTTCTATGGCAGAAACTTTTGAATCAAACTTAGAGGACAAAGATCTTAGAACCTTTTCAACCAAAACAACTTCTTTTATTTATTCACCCAAGTTTTTCATACAATTTATGATCTCATCTATACGTAGGAAATAGCTAGCCACACTTTCATCATTATGCATTCTGAGACTTTCATATTGAATTCTAAGAGTTTGTAATTTTTCTCGTTTTACATGTTCATCTCCTTCATAGCTCAGAACGATCTTGTCCCATATTTTTTTGCGCTTTTGAGTTGCATAACCTTGACGAATTTTGGTTGAGATAGACTTCCTAATAGAGTATTGACAACTTTTGCATTTGTTTCATACTGCTTCTTACCAGCTGCATCTATAGGAGTTGCTGATGGAAATGTGTATCTTATTTCCACAATATCCCAAACTTCTGTACCAAGATATTGAAGATAAGCAGTGATTCTTACCTTCCAATAGACGAAGTTGCTCCCATAAAAAATCGGTGGCCTGATAAATGCTTCTTTTTCGTAGTTGTTCATGATGATAGATCTTCCTTCAAGCGATCAAGCTTTTCCTGAAGGACCTGCTCTAATACAAATTGTTGGAAATAATACTGAGAGGGGGGGTGAATCAATATTATCAAATTCTTTTCAATTTATACAAGGATTTGCAGATCTGACTATTGAAACTTGCATATACCTTCCAGACTTATAATTAAAGTTATTCTTCAGATGTTGATCATTAATCTATGTGTCAGAACCATATAACATTAAGCAGGAACAGAAAAGTAGAACAGACAGTCACACAAAAGGAACACAAGATACAAGGTGGAAACCCATTGTGGGTGAAAACCACCTGCTGCAATATGTCTCTATCTTCTTTCAATTAGAAACTTCTTTTTTACAATGATTCTGTACTGGTGCAGTCTTATACTAGCACGCAGGCTTCAACCTGCAGAAGGCTACAACCTTCTCTCATTCTCTAGACTTTTTTGGAAGGGAGCTACAACCCCCTTAGCTCTTGTACTAGCTGAGGTACTAGTACGTAGGTGCTGACCTACAGAAGACTTCTCTTTTCTTCCAGGAACCACGTTTCATAAATTTTCAAACTGGATCCATGAATATCAATCAAACATCAAATAGATCTGTAATCAACCAACTTCCTTGTGCAAATACTGAATCAATAACTTTTTAGAACACAGTACCAGTAACCAGACACCAATTTAGAACCCTGAACACTGTAGTAATAGACAAAAGTAGCTAAAACATATTGCAAGGAAAAGTCTGCAACTTCACCAATAGAAACCAGCGTACATCCGCGCCTTCTCTGTGGCCAACTTGCGGGTATCCGCACCTTCACTCTGTCGATCCTGCGGACTTCGCACCTGTGATATGTAAAACCTGCGGATGTCCACGCCTGCACTACGACGATCCTGCGGATCTCCACGCCTGAACTGTGTCAGACCTGCGGGTATCCGTGCTTGCGCTGTGTCAGACCTGCGGGTATAGATAATTTTTTAGATTTCAATTATACCCCAGACTATCAAATTTACATATCTAATCTTGCGCCAAAGAGATTTCACCCCATCAGTAGATTCATCTTGTAATTTTTAGGTTTCTCCTTGGTTGAGGTCCAACTATAACTCACTAACCGATCACAGAATTTCAATTCTTGCTCTTCTTAAGATATTCAACACATCAATGCCCAAACCAAATGATCTCTTTTCCTTTTTGTAGTCTAGGCCTCACTCAAACCATGGTCCAAAACCATAGAGATCCAATACTGGGGACCCAATACTTGGGTTCAATACTTTAGATGCAAAACCACAGAACAAAACCATGGGATCAAAAATGTCGGACTAAATACCATGGATCAACATTAAGATTTCCCACGTGCACACTTTTTCTCTGCATGAAAGTGTGTGTACTTTACATCCGCACTTTTTGTTCAGAGCACCTGCGTACATGTCCACAACTTTTGTTCGGCGCACCTGCGTATGTCCGCGGCTTTTAAACAGGAACCTGCGGGTATCTTATTTTCTACTATTTTGAGAGCCTGAACTTGTGATTTGCTATTTGAGTGAGTTGCCATCAAGGACAACACTGATGTCATCGAGCCAAACCTGTGCCAATCCTGTGCCATAATGCCAAACAATGTAAACTTTGAAACGGAAACTATAAACTCAAAACGGGAACTCTCGCCAAAAAACCCCGAAAAAACATAAAAAACAGTGCTAAAAACGAAAAGTGTTGATGCTGGAATAACACCTTTTTTTTTCCAAGCTAAATTTTCAACATGTTTTAAAAATGACGGTGAAAACCAATTTTTGGTGCAAAAATTGTCCAAAAAACGCCCTCAAAACGAAGTGTTGATGTTCGAATAACATTTTTTTTTTTCTCAATGGTAAATTTTGTGCAAAAAACACCCTCAAAACGAAAAGTGTTGATGCTGGGATAACAATTTTTTTTTCAAGGGTGAAATTTCAACATTTCAAAATAATAGCATAAAATATTTTATCATGACCCCGAAAAACATTAAAATTTCAAAAAATAAAAATAAAAATTAAAACTAAAACAATGAAAAAACACAAAACAAAAAAATAAAAAATAAAAATAATAAAACATAAATAAAAATATATACTAAAAACAAAACATAAAATAAAAAACACAAAACAAAAAAAATAAAACATCAAAAATAAAATCAATCATAAAAATGTAAAATGTAAAAAAAAAAAACAACAAAAAAAAATTAACCTATAAAAAATAAGAATTAAAAAACTAGAAAAAAATTACAAATTATAAACAAATAAATAGTAAAAAAAACATATCTAAAAAAAATTGGGGAAAAAAACAAATATGTAAACCATAAAAAAATTTGGGAAAAAAAGAAAAAACACATTTAAAAAACTATAAAATTAAATAGGTAACAATAGAAAAATTAAAAAAAAACATTAACAAAAAACTAAAAAAAATTAAAATTAAAAACAAACTAGATTTAAAAAAAAATGCAAAATTAACCAAAAATAAAAAATAAAAATTAGTGAAATTAAGATTAAAATGATGATTACTTAAAAAATAAATGTAAAAATACATATATATGAGACAAACTATAAATAAAAAATATTAAAAAAAAAATTGTTTTATTCATCAAAGAATTTGGAAAAAAAAAAAAAAAATAAAAATATATATATATATATATATATATATATATATATATAGATATATATATATATATATATATAAGTAAGTAAAAATATAAAGATTAAAAAAATCATTAACAAAAACTAGCCAAAAAAAAAAAAAACTAGATTAAACAAAAATAATAAATTAACAAAAAAATAAAATTAAAAACTAGTAAAATTAATATTAAAAACATGTAGAAAAAAATAAAAAGACAAAAATAAGCTCAAATTATTAAAAAAAAAAAAAAAAAACTATTTTTTTTTTTTTTTTTTAATTTGAAAGAAAAATTTCATTAAACCGTAGCCATAAAAATTATTAAATTTTAATTTATTAAAAAAAATTAATAAAAACAAAATTAATAAAAAAATTTATTAAAATATTTTAATCAAAATTAAATTTTAGTTTTTTTTATAACTTTTGTTTCAAAACAATATGTTATTTATTTCAAAATATAAATCATAAAAAAAAAATTTAATTTTTTTAAAACAAATTTTAATTTTTTAATTTAAAATTAAAAAAATTAATAATTTTTTTTAAATTAATATAATAAAAAAATTAATTATAATTATGTGTTATATAAAAAAATTAAAAGATATTATTAAAGTGTTTTTTTTTTTTATTTATTAAAACAAAATTTTTAATTAATATTAAAATTTTTTAATTAATATTAACGTTTTATTTAAAAAAAAAAAAAACGATCGTGCAGCCCCCTGGGCCCCCGGCCGCGCCACCAGCGGGCGGCGGGAGGGGTGCGGTCGATTCCCGGAATCTACCGCACCCCTCCCGCCGCCCGCTGGTGCCGTGGCCGGGGGCCCAAGGGCCTGCGTGGAATCGAATGCACCCTCCCGCCGCCCGCTGGTGGCGCGGCCTGGGGCCCAAGGGCCTGCGTGCAGGCCCTTGGGCCCCCGGCAGTGCCACCAGCGGGCGGCGGGAGGGCCGTGGGTCGATTCCACGCAGCCCCTTGGGCCCCCGGCCACGCCACCAGCGGGCGGCGGGAGGGCCGTGGGTCGATTCCCGGAATCGACCCACGGCCCTCGCGCCGCCCACTGGTGGCGCGGCCGGGGGCTGTTTTTTTATTTTTTAAATAAAACATTAATATTGATTAAAAAAATTTAATATGTTTTAAAAAAAAAATTAATAAATAAAAAATAAAAAAGCTTTAATAATATTTTTTAATTTTTTTATACAACACATAATTATAATTAATTTTTTTATTATATTAATTTAAAAAAAAATTATTAATTTTTAAAATTTAAAATTAAAAAATTAAAATTGGTTTTAAAAAAATTATTATTTTTTTTTTATGATTTATGTTTTGACATAAATAACATATTGTTTAAAAAAACATTATATATTTTTTTTAATTAAAAAAATATGGTTTAAAAAAAAATATAAATTTAATTTTTTTTTTTTTTTTTTAACATGAAATGTAGGTTTAATTTTTTTTATTTTTTTTGAAAATATAAAATGTAGTTTTAATAATTTGAATTTTTAAATTAAGAAATAATAATAATAAAAATTGTTTAATTTTTTTTTTTTTTAATAAAAGACAAAATTGCTTAAAAAAAAAAATTTATTTATTTAGTTTTAAATAAAATAGGTATATTTAATAAAAGATAATTGTATTTTTGTTTTTTTTAATAAAAAATAACCATTTTTTTGGGTTTATTTTTTTTATAATTTAATTTAATTTTTGTTTTTTAATATTAATTTTACTAGTTTTTTTATTTTTTTCGTTAATTTTCTAATTTTTTTTAAAACTAGGTTTGTTTTTATTTTTATTTTTATTTTTTTTCCTAGTTTTTTTTAATTTCTCTATTTCTACTTATATATATATATATATATATATATATATATATATATATATATTGTTTCTTTTTTCCAAATTCTTTATGGTTTGTGAGAATTTTTTTTTTTTTTTAATATTAATTTCACTAGTTTTTTAAAAAAATTTCGTTATTTTTCTATTTTTTTCTTTAAACTAGTTTGTTTCTATTTTTCTTTCCTAGTTTTTGTTGTATATATATATATATATATATATATATATATATATATATATATATATATATTTTCCAAATTCTTTTATGGTTTATGATATAAATTTTTTTTAACATTTTTTATTTTTTGTTTTTGTTTTTTTTATATATACTTTTATATTTGTTTTTTAGAGACAATTATTTCATGTGGATTGAAAATTTAATTAATGATGTATAAATATGTAGAATATCGAAAATGTAAAATATCGACCTTCTTCTTTAAATATGCAAATCAATAAAAGCCCCACTACAAAAGTAAAAATAAAAAAAATAAAAACTAGAAAATATGAAGAAGAAGATCACTTCCAAAATTATTAAATTTACAAAATAATTATTTACATTTCATACATTAGAAAATTTAAAGTCAAAAAATAGGTCTTTTAAAAAAAGGGTTACAAAATAATTATTTACATTTCACACACTAGAAAATTTAAAGTCAAAAAATAGGTCTTTTAAAAAAAGGGTGTGATGCAGAATGCTCACTTTTTAAAATCAGCATGAAAATCACTACCATTCTAAAACTTAATGCACATGAAAAAAATTAAAGTTCCAAAAACCATGTTCTAAAAAAAACATGTGTATTCTGCATCACCACTTTTGAAAATCGGGTCATTTTTTGCTATCTCTACGAAACGGGTAACAGTGTCAGTTCTCGTTTCAAAGTTTACATTGTTGCCAACACTTAGTAGTTCTCCTTAAATTAATTTTAAGGAGTTTTAGGATGAATAATACTATGATTCACATTGTCAAGATTAAAAAAATCATAAAAATAAACTTAAATAAAATTTTAATTTAAATAATAGTATGTTGATGATGATGATTTTAAGGAGATTTAGGCAAACATAACTCATGTATCGCATGTGCAGAATTACCATTTGCATGGAAACTTGTTGTACCACCTTGGAAAACTTTATATCCCCACAAATGAGAGAATACATGTAATCAAAAAGGCACATACCTCTCTTGTGTCAGGACATTTTTGTGTCCTCTCATGAAAAGTAATGTGACTCGATATGTAAAGGGATGTGTGTTGTGTTCAGTTAACAAGCACACTAATAGAAAATTGGGGCTCTACACACCACACCATGTTCTAATTCGTTCATGGGAAAGTGTGCCAATGGATTTTGTAGGTAGTTTTCCTTTTTCTAAGATAGGTCATGACTATTTTTATGTCATTGTGGATCAATTTAGAAAAATTTGTGTATTAATGCCTTGTAAAAAGTAGGTCACTTCAAAGAAGATTGCTCATCTATTGTTCCAATTTGTATGGGTCTATTTTGGGCTACCCACATCCATTTTGTCTGATTGAGACTCTCACCTTCTTGGCCATTTTTAGACAAGTTTGTGGAGAATGATGGACACCAAGTTGAAGAGGAGCACAACATTTCATCCATAGACTGATGGACAAACAGAGGTTGTCAACCGCACAATTATACATTTACACTAAGGCTATTGTGGCATGCATCCCAAGTTGTGGGACGACCAACTTCCATATGTACAACATGCATACAACCAAGCAGCACATTCATCTACTCATATCTCACTATTCAATACATTCTTTGGATATTTTCCAAATGATCCCTTAGACGTAGTATTTGGCAGAGATGAAGATTCTAGTGGGAAAGATGACAGGGACAAAGTGTGGAAGTTCATTTGGAGAATTCAAGTGATTCAACAAGTAGTGCAAGAGTAGTTGGAGAAAATTCAAGCTCAATACACAACTTGACATGATAAGCACAAAGTCAATCACCAATTCTAGCTTGGAGACAAAGTGTGGCTCCACATCAACAAAGACATAATGAAAGGGAAAGAAAATAAGTTGAGACCAATTTGATATGGCCCATTCACCATATTAGAGAAGATTGGAGACAACCCTTATCATCTCTATTTGTCAGCATACATTCAGATGTACTCAATGGTGAACATTGAAAACTCTCCTTTGATCGTGGACACCAAAGAGTTTGGACAAGTTCCTACAGTGGATAATTTTGCACCCAAATACTTGGAAAAGCTACTGGAGGACATCATTCTTGATAGGAAGACCAAGAATTCATGACAAGGAGACATGGAGTACCTTTTATTGGTTTCCAAGGAATGCATCCAAGTAAGGCCCAATGGATTGAAAAGGAGAAAGTGAGGGAACAATTTCCTCACTTGCCAATTGACGCATAAATCTTTTGGCATCCCAAAAGCTCATTAGTAGGGAGGAATCATCTAGGCATCTCTATAAAGATAAGTGGCCTTGAAAAAACTAAAAACTAAAATTCATTATATGGAAGTGAAACTAGAACTAGATCATAGTGCTCTTCGCCCTAATTATAACAGTGTGAATGACACTCATATATGAGTTTGTATGCTCAAGATATAACTAGTCCAAGTTCTGGTCAAACTAGGCCAAGTGGCAGTCACTAACGAAGCAACAATTTTTTGAAGAGATGTCGCACAAAAAACAACAACTGCCTATTTAATTTGCCTAATAACCCTTAAAAACAACCACCAGATATTTGTCCAATTATACCATAAAGAGTAAAAAATTAAAAAATTGGGGTGGCAAGCCACCACCTCCCAACAACATTCATATATATATGTTTAAACATAATATGGTGGGTGAGCGACCCATCGGAGGACCCACCCTACCTGTCAATACAACTGTGCCACATGTATGGAGGAGTTGGTGGGGCTCAAACTCGCTTGACCCAGGTGGGCTAACACACTAATGCATAGCTCCAAATCGAAAATATATTATAATCACTTAAATATATTAAAAAGTCATTAAAACAATAAACCAAACATGGACACAGTGGGTTTTGAACCCGATTCACCCCCAACTTATGCGCCACCATTTTGCAACAAGCCAATGACATGTTTGTTGGAAGGTTTTCCCACGTTTTGTATATTAACCTAAATAGTTTTACATCTAAGGGGGAGGCATGGCGGGACCGAAGAGAAGAAAATCATTTTTACAGGTGGAACCAACAGCGCCAAGGCCAGAACTGTGCCCAGGTGGATACAAAAAATGAGAAATATTTTGAAGGAATCTTGGGAGAATATTATTGCAGAGAATCTTGAGGGAATATAAATATTCCTTGGAGCTCTAGAGGTTACTTTCTTTGAATATGGTCAAGTTTATAGTCATTTGACATGATTTCATGCCACAAATCCCATGGTGATCTATATTTCTGCATCTAAGCTTTGTATCTTTCGTCCATGATAGAATATGGAGGTATAAGGGTCATTTATGTAAAGTTGATTGTAATTCATTTTTTCTTCCATTTAATGAAAGAGGCATCCCAACTTTGACAAAGGCCCAGAGATGTAGCCCACATTGGGTGAATTATGTAAACAAATCATTTGTGCTTGTGCCTTTGATCTCATGGTTTCTTTATGATTTCCATTTCTTTTTCATGTGTTTATGTCACTTGGTCACATGCTCTTTTAAATGTAATTTTGTATCCATCCTTGAAGTTAAAATATCTGGATCAACAACTCCCCTCCAAAAATTTTCTTATGCTTCGATTTTGGAGGCTACCTTTTGTCTATAAGAACTAATCTTTCACTGTGGCCAAGTGTTCCCCTTTATTTTCTAGTGTCATAATCACTTATATTTTCATACAATGCTTGTGTCATGTCTTAAATTAATCTTGTCAATAGTAGTTTCACAACCTAAAATAAAAAATAAGCTCCTTTGAAACACAAGCTAACATTTGTCTTGATCTAGCACTGATTGTTGGTCTTGCCTCTAGGAGATACACAATTCTTTGCTACTGGACACTACACAACTTCTTGAGGAATTGAACTATGAAATCATATGAGAGAAGTAATCATTAACCAAGAAAAATGTGCAATCCTTTTCTGAAAGTCAAATTGTGTAATCCACTGAGCCAATGAACTGTGCAATCCCTTGTCAATAGGAATTGAACAATCCTTTCTGCCAGGGGACTGCGTAATCTTCTGGAACAAGCCAATTTTATTTCTTTAGAAAATAGGTAGTGCGCATTCCTCTTTGACCATGTGGCACAAGTTTCTAGTTTTTATCTATGGACAAGTGTATCTTTCTCCTTGATTTTAGGCATGCGCATTAGAAACCCAAATCATAATCCCATGGGGGTAAAAATATATAATAGAGGTTGTTAGAGCTCATTTTCACATTTGACATTGAAGCTCTAGCTATCCCCCATGAGTTCAAGGAGCTTTGGATTTGATTTGTAGTGAATTTCTAGTTAAGTTTCTAAAGTGTCACTTTTTGCTTCTTTTTTCGTAGTTTTTATCACTTTTTTTGTTTAAAAGTGCTTCTTTTCCCATTTATTCTTGTAGTTACCTATGCTTCTAATGCTACTACCTTGTACAAGTGATCTTTTATGGTTGATGCTAGTGATTGATCTAACTCATTCTAAGGTGGATCTACACTCTTCGCTTCCTTAGTCTCAAATCTAAAGTTCACCTGTTACGTGGGCTGAACTGCAACATCTGTAAGGATTGTTCGCTCCTCTAACTGTGCATTCTGCAATCCCAAGACTAAAGTCCCTTCCTTGTTATTTTAAAATTCACAATGCACAATTACTAGTGATCCAGATTTAAACAGGAACGCAAAAAATTATAGATATAACCATACATATAGAGTTGCAGCAGAAATAATACTTCATTTCATTACTGTAAAATACTAAAATATGCTTACAAATAGAAATGGAAATAAACTAGCAAGGGCGATGGTAGCTTATCTCTGAGAAGAGATGTGGTGGCTACATGCCTCTGAACTATGTTACAATGAGGCTGGAAGGCCTATTTATTGTTGAGAAATAATGGAAAAGCCTAAACATCCAAAAGCTTATCCCTAGAAGATGAAACGCCAAACTGTGGGCCTCGTTTGAGTAAATTGGCACATCAACTTCCTGGGGCCGTAACTTTGGCATATGATATCAACTTGACATGCACAATATCTTGTTAGAAATATCTATTTGAGAAATACAACTTTGGGAAGAGCAACATCGGTCCATGGACCCATGTTGCTCCTCGTTTTCCGAAAAAACGTCATTTAGGGCCTCAAAACGGCTCCGAAAGTTCAGGATCCAAAAAACTGCTAAAAATAGGAAACTGTGATATAATTAAGGAAACTGAAAAGTTGAAAGAAATAATGGTGGGAGTCCAAGTGGACTTGGCAGGTGGCCACCAATATCCACCTAGATCATTCCTCCCCCCTTAGGAAGCAATGGTCCCCATTACATTGAGTTCTTCCATGAGATGAGGAAACTTTTGCTGAACTTGGTCCCTAGTGAGCCACTTGCCTTGGTGAAGGAGTTGGCCTGCTTTGACAACTCAATACATTTGGATATTCTGGTGGCGGGTGTGCTTGATCTCTGTATCCATGATCCGATCAGTTGCAGCTTGTTCCATGCAATCTGGATTTAACTCTATGGGTGTGAGTTGTTTTGGAATGTCGGATGTGTCTAGTAATGGTGGAAAGAATGTCCGAAGGTGGTTCGCATTAAACGCTGGGTGTAGGCCAAGGAATGGGGGGATGCTAAGCTCAAATGCATTATCTCCCATAGACTTGGTAATGGTGTAAGGACCATATCAGAGTGATCTGAGTTTCCGATAGGCTTCTATAAGGCGTTCCTTTTCCAAATGCAACCAAACTTTGTCACCCACCTAAAACTTATGTGGCACCCAATGTTGATCATGTCGTTTCCTGTACTTGGCATTTGATTTCTCTAGAATGTCGTGGACCTATTGGTGAATATTTTGTATGGGCTCAATTAAGTTGTTTGCCTTATCGGTTTTGGATTATACATGAGCTGAATCGGTGTGAGTAGCTGCAAATGGCATGGCCACATCAATGGGACATAGTGGCTATAATCCCAAGTCCATCTGAAAATGGTTGTGGCCAGTCGAACTGTGGAGAGCCTCTCATCCCATGTGCATGGATGCTTTGAATTGTACATGTGCATAATGTGTACGATCATCTTGTTTACAACCCCTGTCTGGCCATTGGTTTGAGGATGGAAGGTTGTGGACTTAGTCAGTTTAGTGTCCAACATCGACCAAAGACTGTACCAAAATGTACTGAGGAACCTGTTGTTCCGATCTGAGATGATAGACTAAGGGATCCAAATGTGTACCCACACTCGTTCAAAGAAGAGTTTAGCAGTGGCTTTTGTTGTGATGTTCTTCTTACAGACCGCCATAATGGCCATCTTCAAGAACCTAACGACGACCAAAAAAACACAGTCATTTCCATGGTTAGTAGAAGGAAGGCCCAACATGTAATCTATGGAGATCGATTCCCAAGGTTGACTAGGGGTAGGAAGCAGGGTATAGAGGCCCTGCTTCTTGATGGTTGGTTTGGCAATGGCACAGGCAGTGCATGATCTGATGTACTTCCCAACATCGACAGTACTACCACCATTTTCTCGACCCCGAAATGTCCAGCAACCTGACTATAGTGTGCTTCCCATATCATCTTTGCACGCTCGCTTGAAGGAACACAAAGGTGACCCAGGTGGCATAACAAGGAATCTTGGAGGTGACAATCTGGAACATGCTGACCCTTCAAGAGTGTTTGGTATGTGTGGCTGAATTCTAGGTCGCTTTTGTAGAGAAGTGGCCAATCAGAAGTCTCATGCCCACAAGAGTTGAGTATGGTGGTTAACGCCATGATCGGTGGTAAACTGAGGCACTTTGCAACATTATTGGTTCTTCCATTCTTATACTTGATATTCAAATGGAACTGTTGCAGGTATGTGGAGCACTTCTGATGGTGATCATTCTGAAATTTCCCTTGGGTCTATATGAACTGCAGGGATTGATGGTCTGTGTGGATGACTATTTTCTTTCCCAAAATGTAATGCTTCCATTGTCAATAGGCCTGCACAATGAAATACATCTCTTTGTCATAAGTGGGATACTTTCGGACTGTGTCTGAAAGTGTCTCACTATGATATGCCACTGGATTCCCGTGTTGAATACCCCAATAACATAGTCAGAGGCATCTGTCTCGACCTCAAATGGTTGTTCCAAGTCTGGTAATGCGAGCACTGGTGCCAAGAAGAGGTGATATTTCAACTCTGTGAATGCCTTCTGTTGATATTCAGACCAAAATAAATTTTCTTTTTCTCCTCCCTTGGTGACTTGACTCAAGGGCCAAGTGATATGAGAAAATCTCAACACAAAGCTACAGTAGAATTTGGAAAGACCTAGAAAACTGCAGAGCTATGTTATAGTGGTTGGAGATGGCCAATCCAAAATTAATTAGATCTTGGATGGATCCACATGCACCCCCTGTTAATCAATAATGTATCCCAGATACTGAACCTGCGTCATGTCAAAAGTGCATTTATCCAAATTGGCACATAAGTTGTATTGACGCAGTGTTTGGAGAACCTACCAGATGTGGTGGGGGTACTGTTCCCAGCTCTGGCTGAAGACTAGGATGTCATCCAAGTATACCACTACAAATGAGTTGGTGAATGGCTACAAGATGTCATCCATTGGCCTCATGAAGGTTGCAGGAGCATTCGTCAATCCGAAAGGAATAACCAACCATTCGCAAATGCCCTCCTTGGCTTTGAAGGCAGCCTTCCACACATCGGAGGGTTTGATTGGTACCTAGTGATATCCTGACTTCAAATCGATCTTGCTGAAATATTTTCCCCCCTTCAGTTGGTCCAAAAGGCCATCAATCTGTGGGATCGGGTACCTATTATGGACAATGATCTTGTTCAGTGCCCGATAGTCAATATAGAGCCTCCAAGTCCCATCCTTCTTCTGTACCAACACGATCGAGCTCCCACAAGGTGATGAACTCGGATGGATGTGACCTTTCTGCAGCAACTCCTAAATCTGCCTCTTGATTTCATCATTCTCTAGAATGGAGTGCCAATAGATTGGTCCATTGGGCAGCGGTGCACCTGGGTTAGATCGAAGGAGTGCTTGACCTAACAGTGCAGAGGAACCCCTACTGGGGAGGTGTAGATGTCCTCATACTCCTCCACAACCTTATCCATATCTAGTTGTCGTGCAGAGGGGCCCTATTTAGAGGTCATGGCCACCGTCTTCTTCTTTCCTTAAGGGCATATCATCATGAAAACAAATTTCCCAATTTTGGAAATGAGCTTACTACATTGTTTTGTAGTAACCAAAGAGATGACGGTAGGCGGTGCTACCTCTGGTATCCTATACAACTTATTTCCCAAAGTAACAATAATAGCACGGTGCCTCAATTCATGCACAACATGTCGCTTCCACAAGTATGGTTGTCCTAATAATACATCACAAACACCAAGGGGAGCAATGTCCCACAATACCTCATCCATGAAGGGCTTGATGTTGTATGGAAGGTGACATTGCTAGCTCACATGAAGATCTCGTCCTTGGTGAAGCCACCCAATGGTGTACGGTTGTGGTCGATAAACCCAGGCACTTCACGACCTCTGCTAAAATGAGGTTCTTTTGGCTCCTATTGTTGACAGTGAACTGTAGTGAGGAGCCCTTTACCCACGTCCATGAATGGAAGAGATGCTCCTCCTCCTTTGGATCTTCGAGTTCCTCATTCTGGATCTTCGTGGTGGCAATAGTGGCATTGGGCTCTACATCGACAATCTGCTTCCCTTTGTCATTCCCCTTGTCGGGTTCTAATTCAGAGTGGGAACATGTATCTGATTCTGAAACCTTTAAGTCATCCACCAGTTATTGCTTGGCCTAACACTCACTTGTGTTGTGAATGGAGCTCTTATGGAACTCACACCACTTTCCCATGTCTTTTCTTGGCTTCTTGACACTGTTCTTTTCTTGCAACTTTTCCAGGTTTTCTTGGGCCGCTGTGCCTTGGCTTTGTCATTTGTTTTTGGTTTGGGGCACCTTTCCTTGCTTCAGATTCATAGATCCAAAGGCTCACTTCTTTTGTTTAAACTTTTGCTCAATCTTGACGGCATAACAATATGCCCTACCGAGCGAGGAGATGTTCAGAAATTCTATTTCTTCTTGCATGTACCTGTGCAGGCAACTGCAGTATTTAAGTACCAAATGCTGCTCTGAATCCTTGGTACCCAACTTCGAGTGAAGGGTATGGAAAATATTGGTAAACTCTAGCATGTCTTGGTCCCTTCCCTACTACAGTGTGGTCCACTTTATGTACTGATCCTCATAGCTTCTGACAAGGTAGTACTGCTCCTTGATGGTAGTCTGGAATGAATTCCAAGTAGGTGCGGCTGAAAACAGTGAGGTCGTACTTTCACCCTTCTGCTAGCAATAGGTTTCCCAATAGTCCTTGACGTGGGGGGTGACTTTGAGAAGAGTGAAAGTAATCTTTTCCCGACCGGAATAATCATGAACAAAAAAATACCCTTCTAGCATATTTAACCATTTATCTATGATGTCTGCATCTATCTAACCCTCAAATATCGGAATGCCAAAGTTAACTTGTACCTTAAAGGGTGTGGTGCTTCCAGAGTAGCTGCTAGAAGTAGATGTGATGGCCTTGTGTAGCCACTGAAGGATCTGGGCAAAGTTGTCCATCATCATGTTCCTTTGTCACTCAAGGGCCTCTTGGAGCAAGATTTTGATAGGATCTCGCGCCCCCTCTTCTTTCTTTTCTTCCACCATGGAAGGCCGTCGGGATTTGCAAGGCTAGTCTTGTAAAGGTTCAACCAGCTCAAGCCCTAACTCCTTATATCTCGACCTCGTTGCGGACATGCAAAGAAAAACAAAGAAAAAGTAGACCGCTTTGATACCACTGATCCAGATTTTAACAGGTTCTACAAATTACAGATATAACCATACATATAGAGATGCAATAGAAATAATACTTCATTTCATTACTAAAAAATACTAAAATATGTTTGTGTTTATGAAACCAACTCACAAAAGGATAGAAAAGATAGATCAACACCTCAGAATTCAGCCTCTTCGAGGGGGTATCCTCCTTTACATTACACAAATGAAAAATTCTTGGATTATTCAAATGACAAAACCTCCTTTCTATATATAGGAGTCTAAAGGGTCACAATATAACCAAGCTGACCTAACAATAATAATATAAAGGCACAAAAATAACAATAGAGGGATTCTATGGGGCACAGTAATAACAATATGGGGACAATAGGGGCACAACAATATTAATAAGGGATACAACTACAATAGAAATGGGGGAATCACTAGTATTATCGGGACCCAACATGCCCCTCTCCTTCAAAAAAGTGTTGTCCTCAATGCTTAAGTAGTTCTAGATGCTTCTATATAAAATTCTCATCCTCCCATGTGGAATCTTCAGTGGAAAAGTTCTTCCACTTGATGAGACACTATGAAATTGATCAATTTCGTAGCTATTGAGTTCTTGTTTCTATAACTGCTTCTGGTTCCAATATAATTTTTCCTTCCTTGTCAAGTTTTGGCAATATTGTTTGAGCTGGGAGCTTGTCACCTATAACCTTCTTTAAACATGAAACATGTAAAACTAGGTGTACTCGAGAAGATGCAGGAAGTATAGACCATAATACTTTGGTGATAATTTATTATCCTTCGTAGCTTGCTTGATGGACATTTGTTTATATGGTTGTAGCCGTAGGAATACCCAGTCACCTACATCGAAACTTCTTTTGCTACGATGTTGATCTGCCTGTTGTTTCATTCTATTCTACGCCAACACGAGGTTATCCTTTAAGAGTTGGAGAACTTGTTATTGATGCTTGATGTGATGTTCCACTACTTGAACCTTAGAATTTTCTCTTAAATATGTGGGGAATCGTGGCTGATATCCATAAAGTGCCATAAATTGGGTCATTTTTGCTGCAATATGGAAGGAACTGTTATACCACCATTCAGCCAAAGGTAACCATTTGAACCATTGTGTCTATTTATCATATACAAAGCAATGAGGGTATCCTTCCAAAAATTTGTTTACTATCTCAGTTTGCCCATCAGATTGAGGATGATAAGATGAGCTATGAGTTGGCTGAGTACCAAGACGAGAAAATAATTATGTCCAAAAATTTCCAGTGAAAATGGGATCTCTATCACTTACAATAATCTTTGGGTTTCCATGTAGCTCTTGAATTGTTTCCATAAATGCAGTAGCAACTGTACTAGCTTTAAATGGATGTGATAATGCATAAAAATGTGCATACTTGGTAAGTCTATCAACTACCACGATGATGACACTCTTTCCTTCAGACTTGGGTAAACCTATGATAAAATCCATTGAAACCTGTTTGGTAAATTTAGTGTGTCCTAAATTGCTATTTAAAATGTCAATCCGAGAGTCATAAACTGCTAAAGTGAAGTGCATTGTATATGCAAGATAACCGATTTCTTATTTCTTTGTCGTTTTTGAATTTTTGGTTTGTTTTTGGGTTTATCTTCTGTTGACTCCCTAATGTGAGATGGCAGAATTGAAATTCAAGTATGGATGGAAATGGTGATTTCTACAATGATTTTCCAAACTTTAAAGTTCTCAAAAAGGCTGCAAAACTTGCTGTGATGAAATCAATTCCCAAAAGAAAATAAAAATGTACCAAAACAGTGAACTAGTGACAATGAAGCCTGGTATCCTTACTACTGTATAAAAATAAAAAAAAAACTGAACTCAAAGCAATTCAAAGACTGTAAGCAAAGCAAACTAAATCACACTACTTCAACTCATATTCTGACCCCTCACCTTTCGACCCGCTCTGGCTATAGGAGGTAATCATAAACAAATTGAGTAATTTGATATCTAAATTGCAGGAAATGAAATTGCATAAAATGAAACTAAGATTAAACTACTCATTCATACTTCAATCCCTGAAAATGACATAAGTAATCTAATCACTAACTTGCAGGAAAGTAAACTAGATCATACTACATCAAATAATATTCTGATTCCTCACTATTTGAGTCGCTTGGCTATAGGAGGTAATCATAAACAAATGGAGTAATATGATATCTAAATTGCATGAAAATAAATAAGCAAAACAGAACTGAAAGAAATGACAATGCTGGAATTACAACTCAGAAAATAAATCAGCAGAAAGGACAAGATGATTTCATGTCATTAGTCATTAAAACTATGTAAATTGCCCGGGCTGCCTACAAGAACCTGAAAGAAAAACACTGATCAATTAACAATCATGAGAAAGCATAAAAGAAAAGGTGGACATCAGTTAACATGAATATCAGAACAGTGTAATATATACAAGCAAATGATTATAAAAGCAGTAACATAATGAAAGCAAGTAAGAAACTATACAGTAGATACAGAGCCTTGGTGTACAAGGGCCCTTTGCAACCTCGGCCAATCAATACTTAGTCACAAATTAAACTTAAGAACATTGTCTTCTCATATATTAAAATGCTATTATAAGATAAGGATAGAGCACGACACAGTGGGCTCGTAAAAACAATCAAGATTACATATGAAAAGCTAACTATCAAGCGTATGATAATGCGTTATTTATAACTAAAGATGCTATAACTGATTCCTAAATTCTGCGCTGCTAAACAAACACGTAAATATCCACGTCCTAAGATCTAGCAGTATGGTAGCCGTGACAAATAAATCTATGGAGTGGTGGCTGTTCGATTTGGTTCGCAGATTGATCTACAGGTGTTAGCACACCTCCGGAGATTAAGGAACTTGCCACGCAAAAACTTCACGTGGTAAAAATAGAGTCGTGCCACTGCAAAACTCTTAGTTTGACCACTCCTTTGACCGTCCTTGACCATAGCTGTTTGTGAGTGATTCGGCTGAAGCAAGGGGACACGCTCCATGTACATGTCATTTGCAGCTTGCCCATGTGGCTGGATTCTCCAGTGGACACCTGTAACATAGTCTTCAACAAAATGGCTACAGAAACTTGAGCTGGCTGCAGAAAGTGACAAGTTTCCGCAGCTGATTGAACAAAAATCTAAATCAAACAGCAGTCACAAGACATAGTTAGGAAACCATTTTATGAGCTCTTTTTAAACTAATATGCAATGATTTGATAGCTTGGTGGGTCAAGTAAATGGAAAAGAAGGCTGAAAAGGTGTATAGGGAAGATGCAAGTTTGGGACTCAACAAAACCTCCTCCCAACATTAGTTTGGAATGGATAAAGGTTGTAATAGACCTGGAGTCTTAATTGTTTCAACTTTATTTTGTTGGCAAACAAAACATTCCGCCACAAACTTTTGAATATCTGATTTAATGCCAACCCAAAAAAAATTCCTTCTTAACCCTGTGGTATGCTTTTAAAAATCCTAAGTGCCCTCCTAAGGGAGAAGTGTGCAATTCCATAAGAATATTTTGTTTGATTTGGGAATTCTTACAGAGGTATAAGCGATCTTTGTACCATAACAAATCATTTTTCTAGCTAAGTGTATCAGATGTATTGGAATCTTGTAGTAACTTTCGAATAAGTGCCCCCACTTTTCATCATTCTTCCATTCCTCCCTTGCTTCGTTTATCCAATTTGGTTGGATAATAGAAATGGCACACAAAAATTCTTCCACTTCCTCATCCTTTCTTGAGAGTGCATCTGCCACAACATTTTGCTTCCCTTTTCTGTAGATGATTTCAAAGTCACAACCCAACATCTTTGTGACCCATTTTTGTTGTTCTTTAGAGGATAATATTTGTTCTAAAAAATATTTAAGGCTATCATGATCCGTTTTTACCTTGAAGTGTCTTCCCATTAGGTAGCGTCGCCATTTCTTAAGTGCATGTAGTATTGCCAACATTTCCTTCTCATAAATAGCTTTGTATAAATACTTTCCCTTGATTGGACGACTTTCAAAGGTAATGGGTCTTTCATCTTGCATTAAAACAACACCAATTCCATTTCCTGAAGCATCACATTCCACAATAAAGGTTTTTGTGAAGTCCAGTGTAGCTAAGACAAGTGCTTGGCACATTGCCTCTTTAAGATGTTCGAAGGCCTTTGTTGCTTCTGGAGTCCATGAAAATGCATCTTTCTTCAATAATGTTGTTAGAGGTGCTGCTATTCTCCCATAATTCTTAACAAACTTGCGATAATACCCTGTCAACCCAAGAAATCCTCGCAGATGCTTTATGGATGTGGGGATTTTCCATTGGTAAGGCCAAAAGACATGACTAAAAATTCATAATGACCCTCATGAGTTCTAAATGTTGTTTTTGGAATGTCTTCAATCTTCATTCTAATTTGATGATATCTTGAACGAAGATCCAACCTGGTGAAATAAATTGATCCATGTAATTCATCCAATAATTCATCAATGATAGGAATGGGAAATTTATCCTTAATAGTGAGCTTGTTGAGCTCCCTATAATTCGGACACATGAGCCATGATCCATCCTTCTTATGCACCAATACTACTGGAGCAGAGAAAGAACTTTGACTAGGTTGAATTATACCAGCCTCTAGCATTTCTACAACCATACGTTCAATTTCACTCTTTTGGGCATAAGGATATCTATACGGCCTAATTTTTGGAGGAACAATTCTTGGAATCAAATGAATAGCATGATCTTGATCACAAATAGGTGGGAGACCTTTGGGAGTCTCAAATACCTTGGAATGATTGTCCAAGACTTTTTGGAGATCTAGAGAAATAGGTGATTTCTATGTGGAAACATCTAGTAAACATAATTGTGCAATTAAACCTCGTTGTTCCTTTTTTAGAAGCTTTGTCATACCGTTAAAGCTGATTATCTTTCCCGGTTTCCCTGCAATACCCCTTAATTCAACTTCCTTTCCATCTGCAGAAAATGTCATGAGAAGTTCTTGAAAATTAAAAGCTATTGTACCCAAGGATTGTAGCCATTGGACTCCTAGTACAACATCAGCACCTACCATTGGAATGGAAAGCATTGGGCTATTCAATACATATTCTCCCATGAATAGTTTGATATTATGGCACTTTCCAGAGCAATTTATGGTTCCTCCACTTGCAACCATTATTTGACACTCTGGTGGTGGATATAAGAAGTAATTCAATTCTTTTGCTATCTTATATTGAATAAAATTGTGGGTACTTCCTGAATCAATCAACGCTATTACCTTTTTCTTCTTGATATGTCCTTCTATTTTTATAGTTTAAGGCGTGGTAATTCTAGCCAATGAATTACAAGATATGGTCGGATTCATTTCTTCCTTATCTAGGGTTTGTTTTTGGAGTATATCCTCTTCTATTTACATTTCTTGTTCCTCTTCTTCCTCCTCTTCACAATCTATGTAGAATAATTTCTTCTTCGCACACTTATGACCTTTAGTGTATTTTCTATCACAATTGTAACAAATCCCTTTTGCTCTTTTTTCTTCCAATTGTTGTGGTGTCAACCTTATAGGTTGTTGAAGGCTAGGGGCAACAACACTTCCATCTTTATAGTTGTGATTGGTAGGCTTCCTGGTTGCCATAATTTTGCTTTCCATTTTTCTTGGGCACCTGAATGCCTTCTCCAATGAATCAAGTTCCCAAAGGTGAACGTCATGTTGGATATTATCTTTTAAAGTCCCTATGAACATATCAATCCTATGCTCCTTTGGAATATCTTTTACCCTTATGTTCAATTTTTGGAAGTCCTCAATGTGCTCCATCATTGAACCCTTTTGTTTGAGACTTATCAATTGGCTAAAAAAGGTGTTGCTTTTTGTATCCTCATAATGTGCTGTCAATTCTTCCGTAAAAATTGTCCAAGTGACAATTTCTGTACGAGAGCAAAGCCATCGATACCATAAACTGATTTGGTTCCAAATATAAAGTTGCAATAAGTACCTTTTGTGTGTTTTACACATTATGGAGATCAAAAAATTGCTCCATGTTGTGGGATCCTTGCCATCAAACTTCCTCATATCGATTTTTGGAATATAGTTGGTCTTCAATCCAACATTAGAGTCTATGAAATCATGATTAACATTTCTTTTGTTCTCATCATGAGTTTCCTTTACTACCCTTTCACCATTAGTGACCATTTCTTGTAGCAACTTATTCAAATTTATCTTCAATTCTTCCATCTTATCATCCATGCTATTCATCTTAGCTTCCATGCCATTCATATTAGCTTCCACGTCATTCATCTTGGCTTCATTTACCTTTAGTGAGAGTGAAATTTGTTGTACTTAGTCTTTTAATTTTGATATATCATGTTTCATTTCTTCCTCTTCTTCATGAGTCATGCTAGATCTTTTAGGTTGCTTACTAGGTGTTTTGATTTTCTTTCTTTGGGGCATTAATTAATGCTAATGATTCTTCACTATTCCCTTTGAATTCCTTCAAACTAATTTTTCAAACCAATCTTATGCAAAATTACACACCTTTTTTCACTTTGTAGGAGCTTGATATTGAATCTGATGTATCTCTGTAATTTCAAATCATCCAGTTCTAAAACTGCGACCTGAAGTAGCGCTCTGTGTCCTCTTTCCAATGCCACTAGTCTAATCGAATTTAGATTCTCTAAGAAAGAGTTATGTACAATCTCCCAAGATGACCTGATTATATACCTTTTCAGAAGAGCGAACTTGTATGAAGTGCCACGTGTCACTGTTTTTACCTTTGGGTCTAAAAACTATACACAGGAAACTAAAGTCCATCCTCTTTCTGTAACTTCTTACGAAATTGCAATCTGATGCCCAAAACAAACGTTATGAAAATTTTCCCAAGGTCGCCTGTTTGGAATGTAATTCAGGAGTCTCCAAAAAGACCAACTTCCTCAGATCATATCTCCACAAATATTGCACGAAAAGCGCTAAAATTAAGACTCGAGGTTCAATGCTATTTCGTCTCAAATAGTTTTTTTTTTCCATTCTGAAACATTGCAGAAAAAAGTTATAGTGAAAATTCCATGATGACCTATTTGGAGCAGCGAAACCCTAGAATCCAAAGCTGTGATACCAAATGTTATGAAACCAACTCACAAAAGGATAGAAAAGATAGATCAATGCCTTAGAATTCAGCCTCTTCGAGGGGGAGACCTCCTTTACATTACACAAATGAACAATTCTTGAATGATTCAAATGACAAAACCTCCTTTCTATATATAGTTGTCTAAGGGGTCACAATATAAACAAATCGACCTAACAATAATAATATAAAGGCACAAAAATTACAATAGAGGAATTCTATGGGGCATAGTAATAACAATATGGGGACAATAGGGGCACAACAATATTAATAAGGGATACAACTACAATAGTAATGGGGGAATCACTAGTATTATAGGAACTCAATAGTTTGCAAATAGAAATGGAAATAAACTAGCTAAGGCGATGGTAGCTTATCTCTGAGAAGAGATGTGGCGGTTATATGCCTCTGAACTATGTTAAAATGAAGCTCAAACACCTATTTATTGTTGAGAAACAATGGAAAACCCTAAACATACAAAAATCTAACCCTAGAATATGAAACACCAAATTGTGGGCCCCGTTTGGGTAAATTGGTACATCAACTTCCAAGGGTCGTAACTTTGGCATACGATCTCCATTTTACGTGCACAATATCTTGTTAGAAATATCTATCCAAGAAATACAACTTTGGGAAGAGTAACATTGGTCCATAGACCTTCATTGCTCCTAGTTTCCCCAAAAAACGTCGTTTAGGGCCTCAAAACGGCTCCAGAAGTTCAAGACCCAAAAAAACTGCGAAAAATAGTAAACTGTGCTATAATTAAGGAAACTAAAAAGTTGAAAAAACAATGGTAGGGGTCCAAGTGGACTTGGTAGGTGGCCACCAATATCCACCTGGATCAACTAGACTCCTATAGTTACACATTACATAATCCTAACCAAAAGTCACCTAGCCTGGCAAGTGAGACTATGCACTACATAATCCTTCCCCTCTTCCACCAGCTGAGACTGCACATTGCACAATCACATCCCTCAAGCCAACCCTCTGCTAGTGAAGACTACAGAATATCCTCTCTCACTGTGCATTACACAATTCCAAAGCCCAACCCACCCTCATGCAACCTCGTATTTCATAATCTCTCTCCTTATTTATTATTTTGTTGCTTTAAGATTGATTATTGAACTGCTCTACTAGATATAACTTGTTATCAACATGAGTGCATCTCTTTCCACTTTTACTACAAATATTCAACATATTTTCCTCTCATCAATAGATAGCATCATGCCTCCCAAGAAATTATCATCAAAGGAGGCTACAGAAACTAGTACCAACGAACTTGTTGAAAGTCCTTCCAACATCATTTCCTATTCTATATAACACACAATTGTACATTGAGAAGGACTCTGATATCACTTGGCATAGGATGAATTCACTTCTACAAAATTTAAATCAGATATGGAGAATATATAGGTTTATATCAACATCCAATGGTCAAGTTTTCACAGAGTCACTTGTTGATTTTCGGTCTTACGATGTGTGGATGTCATTAGATGCATTCTGCAATGCTTGGATACCAAGAGCATGTCTATAAATATTTATAGTGGGTAGAATATTTCCTCCTAAAATCCACATGATGTCCACTAGATGTACAACTTTCCTAAGCCTAAGCAACACATAGACTCTCATTTCTATGCAGCAACAGGATACCTAAACATTAAGGAAGTGGTCAAGGTGTGGGTAAGGTAACCGAAAATGTTTCGCCAAACACCAAACAAAACTTACAAGACCAAACCACTCAAAAAAATGTCTCATCACTTGATAGTGTAGTGTTGTCGATTTTATGGACTCAAGAATATTGAATCCTTCCCAAAAGGACAGGTTTACATTCTATGTCAGAAAGTCTCATAAGGGAAGATCTTTAATTTGTTTGATCCTATGTCTCAGCATCTGAAGAGCAATGTGAACAAGAAGAAAAATCCACCCAAAGGCAACAAGAAATTCTACATGTTTGTCTACCTATGAGACAAAATATGTGCTTGCACTACTTTCCCTAACATGGATTAGAAATAGACACCAAGAGAGCCTCCTATCCATAATTAGTGCAAATTATTAGCATAATGAAGCTACAAATGAGTGTTTGAAAAATTGGTTGATCACTTCTTCAGGGTCTTATATCAGAGGATCTTTGAAGAAGAATCCTCTGGCATGTCTAGTGAGGCAATGAGTTTGGTGTCATAACTTGCAGATTAGTTTGCCTCACCAAACGGAACATACCTTAGAGATTTTGGTTGCTAGAAACAATCTCAACTGTTACTGAGGTATCCCATAGATAAAATAGTCATGCAAGAGGTTTCTTATCATATTTTCATAGGTCTAACTGCAGTACTATAGAGGAAGAAGGCAGCTTTGCCTACTCTTCCCTTGTAGGTTGGATCTTATGAGATTAAAAAATTTAAGGTATCAAAGAAAAAGTCACAAAATTGAAGAGCCTTAGGTTTGGTATGATATATTTCCATCAATATGCTGTCATAGGAATTTGCAAGAAACACTATGATAAATTTCAATTTATGTGGAAATATCGAACCTATGACAGGTTGGAGGAAGAAAAGATGAAGAATTGCTATAATGCCTCTCTGTCACAAGCACCAAGAAACTAGGCAGTCCATTCCAACACAATTCTAGAACAACGTGTTACCCAAGAAGTAAAGGAGTTGAATGAATGCACCCGAGTGAGTATTAAGTATATTAGGAAGGTTTCTCATATCCAAAATAGGAGAAAATCCATAAGTTCAAGGTAGATACAACTATTCTAAAGGTGGCTATGGTAGTAGAAAGGAAGAGAAAGCAATAGGAAATAGAAAGGAAACATCAAGAAGAATGGAAGCATAAGGAAGATAATGGAAGTAAGGAATGGGAGGAAAAGTGGGTCTAATTGTAGTACTGTAGAGGAAGAAGAAGGCACCTTTGCCTACTTTTCCCTTGCAGGTTGCAAGAACACTATGCCAAGTTTCACTTTATGTGGAAATATTGGACCTATGCCAGGTTGGAGGAAGAAAAGATGAAGAATTTCTATAATGCCTCTCAGTCACAAGCACCAAGAAACTAGGCAATCCCTTCTAATGCAATTCTAGAACAAAGTGTTACCCAAGAAGTAAAGGTGTTGAATGAATGCACCCGAGTGAGTATTAAGTATAGTAGGAAGCTTTACCATATCCCAACATAGGAGAAAATCCATAAGTTCAAGGCAGATCCAACTATTCTAAAGGTGGCTATGGTAGTAGAAAGGAAGAGAAAGCAATAGGAAATAGAAAGGAAACATGAGGAAGAATGGAAGCATAAGGAAGAGCATGAAAGTAAGGAATGGGAGGAAATGTAGGCATAAGAAGAACTAAAGAGAAAAGAAGATGAATAATGTAGACTGAAGTAGGAAGAAGAATATAATAATATAGTTATTCCTATGTTGGGATATAATAAAGATGAAATAAATTAAAGAAGAAGAGAGCATACAAAAGTAAGATCATGAGCTTGTTCAAGAGATTGAGGGGAAGATATTAGTCTAGGACATGGAGATAAAAGTAGGGGAGTAGAACCAAGATGTTGACCTCATGCCTAGTATAGAATGGATTGTTAGTCAGCCTCCCCCTCCCCCATATAGATGGGAAAGCCCAAGGTGGTGAAGAAGAAATCTCTCCTCTAGAACATGACCCAGTCATGGATATCTCTAGTCTTTCCTTCAATGGCTCTTCGATTCCCAATGTTACAACATAACTCATGATCCCAACTGCTCTTTGATTGCCAACGTTACAACATAACTTGTGACCCCAACTACTCTTTGATTGCCAATGTTACAACGTACCTCATGACCCCAACTGCTCTTCGATTGAGCCTATGCCATATACTATCATTGCACCCTTAACAAGCCCATGCCCCTCGATTAATTCAATTTCAATATTAACTAAAGGACTACTAAGGCACAATTCACATAAAGCAAAGGAAACCCATAGTTATAGCATTGTTAATGACCTCACTGAACCAAGGAAACTTCCCATAAGTAATAGAGAGCTATGTTCACTTACTTCTTCAAGGGGGAAACGACTTAAAGAAAATTTGCAAATAAAATAATAATTGCTAACGAAACATTGCATTTAACTTCCACACAATTAATAACTATCAATAAAAAATAGAAAATAATTAAGAAATTTTCATCATTAACAAATAAGGTTTGTAATTGTCATAAATTAGCACAACCATATGAGTTAAATGACTAAATAGAAATAAAAATGCTTTAAAAAATCACATTGTCAAGATTAAAAAAATCATAAAAATAAACTTGAATAAAATTTAATTTAAATAATAATAATAATAATAATTGTTGTTGTGGTTATTGTTATAAACAAAGAGTTAATATCTAAGTAAAAATATGTACATTTTAAAAAATATGGAACAAGACCCTTAACAATGGAGATTTTTTCTCTAAGTTAGTGTTGTTTGTTTAGGTGGCAAGAAGTGATCCCATATATATGATTGGTACCCATTTGATTCTATGGAAATAACTGATCTAATTATTCTTATTTATAATAACATTGAAATATTTACATGATTATGTTTGCCAATAAATAACTATATTATTGTATTGAAACATTTACCTATAAACTTTAACATAGATTGTTTGAAACACATTTAAGTTTACATGGTTGACAATAAAATTTTGAAAGGTTTAAAATTGCACTTTATAATTAAATTAATTTGTTTGAAATATTTACCATGAAGTATTGCATTTTGAATTTTAATTTATATTTCATGATTCAATACATAGCTTTTATTTATAAAAAACTTTAATGATAATAACTTCTTCAATACCTAAGAATATTATTGGATTGCTAAGAAATTAATTTTCAATTTATAAAATTCTAGGATAATGGTAGTTAAGATCATCAAAAATCAATTATCTTGAAACATTGCAACAATCTAAAAAATGCCCCCCCTTTTCCTCGATAGCTAACAATTTTGTGAGCAGTGTAACTAAATGAAATGTCTCTTTTAAGAGTATTTTTTCTAGTCAATTTTGTTCAGAACGCAGTACAATTTTTTAGCAAGTATAAAGTTAATTTTTTAATTTGCAAATATCTATTGCCTCTATTTTTAAGGGTCTTAAATCCATTTATGCATTCAAAAGTGTATTTTAAATAGTAAATAACAATCTCACTAGAAATTGTATTGCCATGTGATGAAGAAAAAATTATTTGCATTTATTAGTTAGACTAAGCCACAATTTACTATAAGCATGATACTTTTGCAATTTTTATTTTTAATTTGCAATTTTTTTATTTCAAATTTTAACGAGTTAAAATGTTTACATTACACTAACATTTTTATTTTTTTCATATGCTTTGACTAAGTCAAAACGTTTACAAGAAAAGACACAACGTCAACATTATTGTGGTTACTGTACACATACTCCCGACTATGCATCATCCTGAGACTTGTCCTTGTGCCTTCTTTTTGTTCTTCCCAGGAATGCCTCCCACGATGATGTGGCTGTGAGCTCCTCCATGTACTAACTTTCATCAAGCGTCTCTCTATCTACCTATTGCATCACCTGCTCCACAATTCAATACAATTGCAATATGAAACTCACAAGTCACTACCAACATGGACATTGGCATGAATTGGGTCAATACTTTATTGCAAACCGATTACCAACATTACAACGTACCTCATCACCCCAACTGCTCTTAGATTGAGGCTATGCCATCTACTATAATTGGACCATTAACAACCCCATGTCCCTCGATTAATTCAATTTTAAGATTAACTAAAAGACTACTAAGGCACAATTCACATCAACCAAAGGAAACCCATTGTTGTAACATTGTTAATGACCTAATTCAACCAAGGAAGCCTCTCATAAGTAATAGAGAGCTATGTTCACCTACTTCTTCAAGGACATATAAAATAATAATTCCTAACAAAACATTACATTTAAGTTCCACACAACTAATAACTATCAGTAAAGAATATCAAATAATTTTGATTTTTCATCATTAACAAATAAGGTTTGTAATTATCGTAAATTAGCATAACCATATAAATTAAATGGCTAGATAGAAATAAAAATGCTTAAAAAAATAACATTGTTAAGATCAAAAACATCATAAAAATAAACTTAAACAAAAATTAAATTTAAATAATAATAATAATAATTGTTGTTGTTCTTATTGTTAAAAAAAAAAAGTTAATATATAAGTAAAATTCTGTATATTTTAAAAATAGAACAAGACCCTTAACCTTGAAGCTTTTTTATCTGTGTTAGTCTTATTTATTTAAGTGGCAAAAATTGATCCCATACTAAACACAAAAAGACATCTCAACACAATAATTATACTAAAACATTTAAAAGGCATCTGAGCGCAACAATTATATTAAAACAATAATATTTAAATTAAAATAATTAGGGATAAAATATAGTTAGGGATAAAATCTTACTAGATAGTTTGAAACACATTACATTTAAGTTTACATGGTTGACATTGATATTTTGAAATGTTTAATTTTAAGTCAACAAATCTAGGTTACTGTCTATAATATGATATGTCAAAAGAGTAAACTAAGAAAAGGCATCTCCACACAATAATTATATTAAAACAATTATATTTAAATTAAAATGGTTAGGGATAAACTCTTATCTAAAACGTACATTTACGAGGTCATCTGAGCGCAATAATTATATTAAAACAATAATATTTAAATTAAAACAGTCAGGGATAAATTGTTACCTAGATAGTTTGAAACACATTTACGTTTACATGGTTGACATTGATATTTGGAAATGTGTAAATTTAAGTCAACAACCTATACATTAAAACGTGCCACGTCACCATTTAAAACATGAGGTAAGAGGAGAATAAAACGAGTAACCTTTCTACTTTATAGCGTTTACGTTCTAGGTTACTATCTATAACATGATATGTGGAAAGAGTAAACTGAGAAAATGCTAGCAGGCCAAAGTTTTGCAAGTTTTACAGGGTGTTGAAGTCACCTGAAGGTTTCCATTTACGATTCCCACGTCATGGAAATGAGCATATTGGAAAGTCCAGAATCTTGGAAGGTGAGGTTGCTATCGTATTTTAATGTTTTAGATGATGCACCAAGAACTGCTTGTGCCAATCTAAATTGCCACCCATCACTGGCTTCTTTGACTGAGAAGAACAGAAGGACCAAAGTAACTATATGGGATCAGTTTGCAGAAACATCCACTACGCCCTCTTGCCATCAGGGAAACGAACACCTAACCTACATATGTTGACACCTTGTGGCTCCTCTGGGAGAGCTGGGTACTCTCGTTTCGCTACAACATTTTGTTGATTCCCTTCCTTGAATTCTTCTATTGCGTTTTGTTGATTATCTTCCTTAATTGCCTCTATTGTTTTCTAATTGCCTCTCTGCCTTTTCTGCTAGTTTAATTTTTGTGTGTTAATTTGTTGTGCATATGTTTATATGGCTTTGTGATTCTTCTTCAATATTCATTCTTCCTCCCGTCTGCCCATCTTCGATTCTCATGAAGACATCATGGAAGCTATGTCTACCTCTGATTACCCTTGCACTTAGGCAAAGGGGAATTTCTTTGGACGATTTTGAAGACCATTTCCTTCCTAATTCTCCCCATGCACTCTACCTCAAGAAATTTTTCTCATAGCACATCCCTTTGATTTGCGTGTCTTTATTTCTACCATGAAGTTGGGTAGATTACATCATCTTATCCGTTATCTTTTGCACCTTTCATATGGATCCATCATCCACACCATATATCGGTCATGTCGACGTTGCAAGTCGATTTTCCCAGAATCTAGCCTCAACAACCTAGGCCATTTTTACCCGCTTGCATACGTTATTCCTTTGAAATGACATCTGCATTGGATCTATCACTGATAATCAGTCTAAATATGATGCATTGATAGGTTTGTTAGTCAACTCCCTCGCTCATCACGTCCTTCATCATCATGTTCGTTTAGATCCCTTTTACTTGTCATGCAATTGAATGGTGTCTATCACGTGCATAACCAAGTCCTCTTTAGAAAATATCTACGATTTAAGCTATTGGTTGTGAATTTGAAACCATTACTTTGAGTCATGTTCCTAGAGCCCAAAAGAACTATGTAGATAGCATTGCAAATAACATTCTAGATTGGCATTTATCACATGTATACCACAGAAGATAACCATAAACAAAACAGATGGCAAACCATCATCATCATATAAAATGCATAATCATAGTATGTATCATAAAAGTGTTTGGAGGCATAGCTCTAAATACATCCAACATGCCCATCGCATGTTACAAAAATCAAAATTAAAGGGACCTGCATGTCCCTACATCTTGTCATTGTCTATCAGATCTCATGCCAAAGGCTCTACCCCACCTGCACCTAGATCATGTACTGTCTGACCAGCCATCACCACATGCCGCATGATACCTCGCCACTCTGAGAGAAGACCGATGCACTCATCTATGTACCGATCCTCTAGGTCATGCCATATATGCTCTGAAACTCCGGTCAAGAGTACATCAAACCTACGATGAATATCAACGAGCAATGCATTATCCTCTAGACCCTGATGTGATGATGATGTCCCCTGACTGCAGCCCAAAACGTTGCAGATCGGCCTACATATCCTGCCAGCTTTACTAGTGCTTCATACAACATATTTTACACTCAGTACCATATACATGTGATATAAATATGAAATGCGCCATAAAACTAACAACTTAATACTTACCGTCTATTCCCCATGCTCACTTGCGCGGAAGTGGAAAGTCAGGATCTCCCCTGATAGTTCATCCAGCTATAAGGGTACTTCTTAATGTAAAGGGGCATTTGATCCCAATGTGTGAAAAAATCTAGTTGGAACACCCATCTGACTCCCACTTCTCCTCTCCGCAGTAGCTGCCCCAACGGTGCATCTCGGGCTCCTATGGGTCCTCATCTCGGATCTGTACATGAAGATGGATAGTGGGTATCTTCTCAAAGAAGAATGAACACAACACTATACCAAAAGCGTAGTCACAGTTCACTTGCCTCCTGCAAAGACTTAATTGTCGTTTCACCGACGACAGCATCATCTTGGCCCACCCATAGTAGGTCCCAGCCAAAACATTCTCAACTTACATCATCTACCCACCAATGATGTGGTGGAATGCCTGGCTACCCAGGACACATAGCACAACTGTGACAACATCCTATGTCTCTAGCCTCTCTAGATCAACAAGTGGGATAGTCGTGCCCTTGACACGAACACCCCACAAACTCAGTAATGTTCCTCCCACAAGGTAACACTGGATGAATATCCCCCACCACTCCGATGGGAGGCAGTCTGGGCATGAAGTAAATATCTTGTAATGTCAGATCAGTCTTGTGCCCCTGCACGACAAAGACCTCCTGGTTGGGCGGACCCGCTTATGGTTTTGTGCATGATTTTTGCACATGGTTTTGGACGCGATGGTTTTTGGTCCATGGTATTGGATGCTTCAGCATGTATAAATATGTATTGTAACATTGAAAGGAATATAAGAATGAAAAATCAAGCTGGTAATCCCAGTTTTGGAATCCAGGGTAAAATCTCCAAGTATATGTGTTTTGTGTTATGCTCTCGCATTGTTTATTTTATGTGTTTTAGAATTTGTATGTAGTTAATTTCTATACGGGGCTAAAACCTACAATTATTTCTCTTTCACTTGGTTGTTTCATGTTCGTGATTCATAGACTTGATTGTCCAATGATGTAGCAAATTGTACCAATGATTCCTGGGTGTGTGTGAGATGTTTCAGATCTCATGAGTGGGTGGCCCTTCACGTAGCCCCCCACATGTCCAAATGCATTCGTATTAAGCTACAACCTTAGATGCAGTTCCACATATTTGATGGGTCTTGTCCCTACCAATCATGGTGTTCATAGCATACATGTCTCCTCCAGATGATTTTATAGAGCTCATCCTTTTTCAGGAGGGCTTCTCCGGTTGTTCTACCCTCCCTTCCACCCATTTTTTTAGGAAGGGCCTTTTTCTTTCAAATTTTAAGAAGTTAAAATGTTTACATTACACTAATATTTTTATTTAAAATTTTTATTTTTTTAATGTACTTTGACCAAGTCAAAACGTTTTTAGGAAAAGACAACATCTTTTCTATACTAATAACAAAAATACATCTCAACACAATAATTATATTAAAACATTTAAAAGGCATCTCAGCACAACAATTATATTAAAACAATTAAGGATAAACTCTTACCTAAAACATTTAGGAGGGCATCTCAGTACAATAATTATATTAAAACAATAATATTTAAATTAAAACAGGAGATAAACTATTACCTAGATAGTTTGAAACACATTTAAGTTTACAATGAAATTTTGAAATGTTTAAAATTGTACTCTAGAATTAAATTACCTAAAACATTTAGGAGGGCATCTCAGTGCAATAATTATATTAAAATAATAATATTTAAATTAAAACAGGAGATAAACTATTACCTAGATAGTTTGAAACACATTTAAGTTTACAATGAAATTTTGAAATGTTTAAAATTGTACTCTAGAATTAAATTACGTTGTTTTAAATATTTATCTTGAACTATTGCATTTTCAATTTTATTTTACATTTCATGATTCAATACATAACTTTTATTTATAAAAAAAGTTTAATGATAATAACCTCTTAAATACTTGACAATATCATTGGATTTCTAAGTAATTAATTTTCAATTTCTAAAATTCTAGGTTAATGGTAGTTAAGGTCATCAAAAATCAATTATCTTGAAACATTGCAACAATCTAAAAAATCCCCAAATTTTCCTCGATAGCTAACAATTGTGTGAGCACTGTAACTAAATGAAATGGCTTTTTTTAGAGTATTTTTTCTAGTCAATTTTGTTCAAAATGCAGTATAATTTTTTAGTCAAACTTATTTAATATGCAAATATTTATTGCATTAATGTTTTTTACGACGTTTAATCTATTTAGGCATTCAAAAGTGTATTTGAAATGGTAAATCAAAATTTCACTAGAAATTGTATTGCCATGTAATAAAGAAAACAGATTTGCATCTATTAATTAAACTAAGCCACAATTTACTATAAACAAGATACTTTTGTAATTTTTTTTTACATTACACTAATATTTTTATTTTTTAATGAATCAAAATATTTACAGGAAAATACACCGCATCTTTTCTACACTAAACACAACAAAAAAAAAAACATAAAAGGAATAAACTCTGATCTAAAACATACATTTACAAGGGCATCTGAGCGCAATAATTATATTAAAACAATAATATTTAAATTAAAACAGTTAGGGATAAACTCTTACCAAGATAGTTTGAAACGCATTTAAGTTTACATGGTTGACATTGATATTTCGAAATGTTTAAATTTAAGTCAACAAGCTATAGATTGAAACACATTTAAGTTTACATGGTTGACATTGATATTTGGAAATGTTTAAATTTAAGTCAACAAGCAATACATTGAAATGTGCCACGTCACCGTTTAGAACATGATGTATGAGGAGAATAAAACGAGTAATCTTTCTATTTTATAGCGTTTACGTTCTGAGAAAATATTTACAGGAAAATACACCACATCTTTTCTATACTAAACACAAAAAAAAAAAAAACATAAAAGGAATAAACTCTTACCTAAAACATACATTTAGGAGAGCATCTGAGCGCAGTAATTATATTAAAACAATAATATTTAGATTAAAACAGTTAGGGATAAACTCTTACCAAGATAGTTTGAAACACATTTAAGTTTACATGGTTGACATTGATATTTTGAAATGTTTAAATTTAAGTCGACAAGGTATACATTGAAATGTGCCACGTCACCGTTTAGAACATGATGTATGAGGAGAATAAAACGAGTAATCTTTCTAGTTTATAGGGTTTACGTTCTACGTTACTATCTATAACATGATATGTGGAAAGAGTAAACTGAGAAAATGCTGGCCGGCCGAAGTTTTGCAAGTTTTACAGGGTGTTCAAGTCACCCTGAAGGTTTCCATTTACGATTCCCACGTCATGGAAATGAGCGTATTGGAAAGTCCAGAGTCTCGAAAGGTGAGGTTGCTATCGTATTCTAATGTTTTAGATGATGCACCAGGAACTGCATGTGCCAGTCTAAATTGCCGCCCATCACTGGCTTCTTTGACTTGAGAAGAACAGAAGGACCAAAGTAACTGTATGGGATCAGTTTGCAGAAACCTCCTCTGCACTCTCTTGCCATCAGGAAAACGGACACCTAACCGACAGATGTTCACTCCTTTATCACCTTGTGGCTCCTCTGGGAGAGCTGGGTACTCTCGTTTCACTGCAGCTTTTTGTTGATTATCTTCCTTGATTGCCTCTACTGCTTTTTGTTGATTATCTTCCTTGATTGCCAAAGAAGCAAAGTCAGCTAAAACGTCTTTCCCTTGTACTATTTGTTCATGTGCAATATTATTATTAACATTTGATGTCACCCTCCTCCTCCTTCGAAGGCTGAATTCCTTGGGGCCCTTATCCATATAAGGTATCAAATCCTGTAACAATTCCTGTGGATCGATGGTGCCTGTCCAAGCTTTCATTTTTTGTCCAGTGATAGAATCAATAACAAGTGTTGACGGAATCTCACTCAAATGATAATAGGTGGACACCTTTCGCCCTTCTTCATTGTCGTCATAAATTTGCCAGAAAATGAAAAATGCACTAATTGTCTCCCTCACACCTTCGTTGGCCCAAGTGTCTCTATTAAGCATGTAAGAGCTGAAGTCTTTTGGGGATTGTATATTTGCGATGAGCCATTTTCCTTGGTCTGCAGCTTCCACCTTCGCCTGCTCAAAACTGCCTTTGAAAATCAATTCGAATGGTGGGGGACACAGCCCTTCCAATCTATTCGAATTAGGTTGTTCCGATTCTTGACCTCTTCTTCGTATATACTCATCATCGTATAATGCTTCCCTCTTAACTGGTAGTGGTGGGCGTACATAGTCTGTATGGTCACTGTACTCATTGCTTTGCCTTTCCACTACTGGAGCATTACTTAATTTAGAACTAGTAGAAGCCGATGGCAATTCTTGATTATCAGACTGAGCATAGAATAACTGTATCGCTTCGTCTAGATTCCAATTCGTTGCCTCCAAAAACTGCCGCGCCTTTTCTGTCGATTCCCCAACTATTTCAACGAATGAAACAATCTGTTCCTGCTTCTCTGCCGAGGTTTCCATTGATTTCTGATCTTTTTCTTACCAGAAATATAAGCTCAAATAGATTCCCCTCAAAAATCTATGTGTAAAAAATACACCAAAACCCGAGGCGCGCAAAGCAAATGCTATTGCTAGAGTATATGTCGAAAGTAACTCATGGGAGAGAAACAGACTCCACCCTTAATATGTACTATACTAGTTTGGGTGCACACTAATCAAACGACGTGACCCTATTCTATTCTATTTCTATTTGTTATCTATCGCCACGTCAATCCATCAAATATCAATTTAATATTATTAAAATTGGAAATTAGAGCTCACAACCAAACGTCGGCTTAATTAATTCAGTGTTAACAAGGGATGGACCAGTCCTCGAACATGATAATCGAATTTTCAGTGTAACTGCCCGTTTCCACGAAATCACCTTCATGACTCCACCACCCTCTCAGCTTGGAAGACGTCTCCTCGCTCAAATTCACATTCACAGTGGCTCCTGTTGTTGTAGCTTTTCATCTTCTAGAATCATATATCGAATTCCCTCGAGAGTACTCACATTTTATGATTATGATTATAGTTGGTTCACTCTCGAATGCTGTGAGAACCACCAATATTTTTATTAACACTAAATAACGAATTCAATATTATGTTATACTTTTTCTCTATTCGGCCTTTTCTATTGTTGTATTTCCCCTCGATTTCTATTCCTTTGTTCATAATCAATATACACCTCCAACCAAATGAGTAATTAGATCTTGTACTTGACCATAAGCCAAGTATGTAAAATAAATTAACAAGTAAACCAATGAAACCCTAATAAATTAACAAGTAAACCAATGAAACTAGGGTTTCAATAGGTGCATTCATAGTAAGGTGGCTATGAACCAATATTCCATTCGTTCAACAACTCTTGTCGAACCAATAGATAAACTGAGTAAATTACTAAGTTGCTCATTACTCCATGTATGATATAACAATCTATCCTAATTGTATGAACCCTAAATAACAAATAAAGAAAGAATGCATGGAAATGTGAAGCTTTACTTGCATTGAGATTTTACTGTAAATAGAGGGTAATTATGAAAAAATAGTAATTTTTTGTGTGTCAAATGAAAGTATGTGGTATAGTAATTTTTTGTGCGTTAAATGAAAGTTTTCTGGAGCATTTAGGATCATATATAATGTAAACACATTTTATAGTCATTCTTCCCACACAAGTATTAATAGAATTTTGTATTAATATCCAGATTCTAGAAAAAGTTAATTATATACTTATTATGTTTGGTCTAATTAATAGAATAAATGTTTTTATTTTTAATTAACCATATTTAAAAACAAAAAACAAAACTAAATCTAAAACTAAAACTATATAATATTGTCGCAAAGTCCCTACCAAATAGGACCAAAAAACTATATCTGTTGTTAAACTAGTAATTGGATAGTTATGTTTAGAGTGATATACCAAGATACATAAATATAACTACCCCACTTCAACGGTATGGTATAAACCACTTATCTGAATGCAATTTCTAAATTAACTTTTCCTTTCTATTATTTTTAGAAAGTATTAGTTTAATAAAAGTGTATACCACCTCGGTAATTAATGGGCTACAGGATTTTTAATAAAAGAAATAATAGAGAATTTTCTATTCTAGCTTTACTCTCTCATGACTACATTGAAATCTATGTTCTCCATTTTCTACTTTCAGCATACGTGAATCTCTATGTGTGTTTTTTAGGATCAGTTACAAATAAATCGGTATCAGAGTCAATGATCAAGTATTTTTTATTTTTTTATTTATTTTTATTTTATTTTTTGAGAATTTATGTTGTAGCATTTTTACACCATTCTCAAGGTTTAATTGACATTCTTATTTAGTATTCTTCTCTTTGCATGCATGTAGACCATGCCTCCACGTTGATATCCCTCCAATGAGGAATAATCAATTTATGATTTAGAAATGGCTCTTCATGAGCTTCTCACTCTACAATAGCAAAGGCAACCTCTAGGAGATATGAAACTCGATACCTGTTTTAATTGACGAAATTCTCACGCCAATTCAATGGAGAGGTTGTTGATTCTTGGCTTCACAACCTCTCTACCTACTTTAAAATAATTCCTAACTTGGTAGAGTACGTGAAGCTTCAAATTTCCAACCTACAGTTGGAAGGCATTATTGAGCTTGGTGGAATACTTAGCTCGAGCATTTTGATCTACTCAACGAGCTTGGTAGACCATAGAACCTAGATCTACTTGCACATGCATTAATTGTTTGGACAAATTTTTCTAGGTTTTGAAGGCATGTTCTTTTCCTCCATGGTATCTTCATAATCTTTTGGCAAAGTGGTTACAACTCTGACAACTTCAGAACCATTCAGTGAAATCCTACATCAATGTATTTTGCAAACTACATTTCTAGCTACATATTTCAGACCTTCAGGAGGTACTCATTATTAGATTCAATTCTCATTTATTGTGGAGTTTTTGTAGAGAAGTGGAATTGTTTGACAGTCACTCCTTGGATAAAGTCTTTCTGTGGGCATTAACAGTAGAATGTAAAGTGGTTCCTCGAATTCGATATCCTCAATCTCATTATTCCCTTTCTAGTGCTAGTCCTTCATCTATTTTCCCTTCCTTGTCTTCCTTCTCCACCTCTCGTAATCCCACATGGTGTACTTATCATAATAACAACTCCGGTATCACTACTGACTCTCGGGTACTTCAAAATATTTGGTTTGAGACTTTTGTGATCCATATTGAGTATGAGAATGTCTTTCATATTAATAACATTATTAGTTGTTTGTTGACATTTTGAACCATCTAGTGTGGTTCATTCTCACGACAAAGTTGAAAAAAGCGATCTATCATTATGTTTAAATAGCATAGACGTATCATGTTCTAGAAATAAAAGTTAGAAAAATAAAATATTTTAATTGAAATGTGAACGTTAAGTTAGAGTATTTTGGTCAATATATTATCTTATAATAAAATATTATAAAAAAATCAATTAGTTATGGAAAATATCTATTTTAAAAACAAAAACCATGAAATTGGGAAAGAAAAAGAATAGAAAAGAAAAAAAAGGGGGAAATTTGACTAAATTAATTTCATATTATTTTATTATAAAGTGATTGAAATCTAATTATAAATTTAAATAATTATTATACGAGTAAGTACTATTATTATATAAGAAACCATTAAATATATATATTAAATTATAATATCATGATATGTATGTAAATATATTAATTAGGTTAAAGATAAGGTCAAATATCCTTGATGAGGGTGATCTCAGAGCATTGGAATATCGGCTTTGGAAAGAGGTATAATGGCCCTTTCGATGGGAGGTTTCCAACAGGAGTAATTATTAGCATGCAAAGAGATTTTTTGGATATGGAGGTGGTGGCCCTTGGGGATAGAGCTTGGATATACACATGGGTCACATGTGGCATGTCCTAGGTTCACAAAATGGGAGCCACCAACCAAAGTATTTCTGTATTAATTTCCATGAGATGGGAGTTTGGGTTTTTGTTTGTGTTAATGGTTTTGTTAACTCATTTAATTTTGTCTCCTAAGTAATGGCTCATCCCTCCCATGGAAAATCAGATGTAGGAAGGAAATTCTTTGACAACAAGGGAATGTTCATTAATGACCTCACTCTTAGGTAGTGCCTTGGCATGGCTGAGATACGATGTATGTAATACACTTGGTTTCTGTCAAGGGAATTTTAGAAGGTATGGTTCATTCTCGGTATCAGATACATCACATTTGTAGCTATTTATGTAAGCTACACCATAATTTTAGGGTGGCAAAAAGGTGGTAATTATGTGGTTGACATTCTTCAGTTGCAGTGGTTCTAATCTCAGCTGGTGGTCACTAATTGACTGTGTCATAGTCACGAGAGGTTTGTGTACACTGTTAACTCCCAAGATCAAATCAGTAGGCTGACATCTTTTACTGTTGAAGACTTGTGTAGTTCTGCGTCCTATAGCCTTTTGCCATTGGGTCACAAGTTTTGTTTTACATATGGTGTCAATGTCATTTTTGTTATTTTTACATAACTCAGGGTCGGCTCTCCATTTTTAACTGGTCGTTATACTTCCCTCAACAACATCACAGACCTTCAACCCAACAAGAATTTCTTTTAATTGCCTAGTGTTGGTATGTGGAGTTTGGCACCTTGATATTTTTTACGTCTAGTTCCGAAAGAGACTACGCCTCCACTTGTTCATGGTTTTTTCAAATTTCTCAAACCTTAATACTTTTTGGTCCTCAAGAATTATGGGTTTTTAGATGGCGACAACAAATTGTGGTCGTGGTTGGTAGGGGGAATCAAGTAATTTGCCATTGCAACCAGTTTATCATCCAACAAGTCTTTCGTCAGTGGATGTTTCGTGTTTTATTAGGGTCGTCACTCAAACCAGTTGTCACTCTTAGCTTGTTAGTTTCTGTTATTTTGGGGTCTTACTATCCTGTCGTGAGTCGACACATTGTCATTTAGCTAGCTCGAGTGGTTATATTGTGTTTTTTCTTGCAAGTATTCTATGGAAATTCCTCCTTGAAAACAACTTCCCAACCACAGGGATGGTGCTCCGGAGGGCATCCTATTCTATACATCAATGTCTATTTTGTTGGTAATTAGTGGTAAAAAAAAATATTCGGCTCCTCTCGAGGTTAGAAAGGAGATTTTGCATTTGGAAGCAAGGGAGTTTGGGCATCAAAGATATTATTCTGATTCAAAAATTGGTGGTAGCAACCTCTTGTTTACTATGGGAAACGGATTGAGTAAACCCCTTTCATGTCTTTAGGGTTTACCAGGTTCATAGTGGACCTAAGGGAACTTCTAATGGTACTAAGGGATTTGAAGGTAGTAGAGACTCTATTCTTTTTAAGAATATGAGCAATCTTATATGTGATCCCAAAGATGAACGAAAGTTAAACATTGGAAACATGTTCATTGTGAGTTTTTTTAATCCTAAGATCTTTACCAACTCATTGAAAAGCTCTGAGACCTTGATGTTTGTTATGGAAATTATTTTCGAAAATTTTTAGAAGATGGAATTTTTCATCTTTTAGGTGATTATCATCAGAAATCCTTAGAGCTCAAGTAGCTAACATATTGAGAACTCTAAATTTATGTGCTCGAAAATGGTGAGAATCCACGTCAAGATATTGTTCTGTGTGAGTTTTCTTATGAAAATCTCGGTGTGATAAGGAACCACCTTCCATTCTATAGAGAATAACATCAAGGAAAGGAAGGCTACCATCCACCTCAATCTCTATCATGAATTTGATGGAGTCAGATTTGCAATTAATATGGTGAAGGAAAATATCTAACTTCTCCCTACCATGGGGCCAAACGACACATGTATCATCAAAAAACCTCCTCCAAATCTTAGAGCATAATTGAGTAGAGGCTAAACCTTTGGTCTCAAATTATTCCATGAACAAGTTTACAATGACAGGGGAGAACTGATAGCTACTACAGAAGTTTGTTCATAGAATCCACCCTAGAAGTTGAAAAAGGTAGAGGTTAGGCAAAGACCAACTAAGTTGGCAATGTCATCATTGGTAATTCGATTAATGACATCGATGACCTCATTAATAAGGATTTTTGTGTAAAGAGAAACGATATCAAAGCTTACTAACACATCCCTGAGGTTTACTCTTATACCTTTTAACTCATTAAGAAAGGAAGCAAAATGTTTTACGAAGGAATTTGTTAGACCAACCAAAGGTTTGAACTTATGGGCTAGTATTTTATCTAAAAGATAAGTGGGCCCTCCTATCGTATTGACAATAGGTCTTACAGGGGGGCCCATCCTTATGACTCTTCAGAAACCCATAAATTTTGGGGGTGATCGGGTTGCTCTCAATAAGCTTTTTGCTAAGGGGTTTTGAAAATGATTAGATTTTATCGTTCAAGCAACCTATTTTGCAACTTTTTTAAAATGGTTCTTATTGAATTTTTTGTAAGTCCCATTGTTATAAAGGTGGTCAAAAATTTTGCTTACATAGTTCACTTTATCTAAAATTGAAACAACCCCACCTTTATCATCCTAAGAACAAAAATTTTAGGGTTATTCTTTAAGGATTTAAGGGAAATAAACTCATCTTTTCTTATGTTTCTTTTAGGAGGCTTAGCTTTCCTAATAACAATAGCACAATATTGCCTAGTAACCTTCTTAATATTTTCAGGAAGGTCTCTTATCCCATATTCAATGTTTCAAATAATGTCCTCTATGGGAATATTTATTGGGGCATTCTTGGGGCAAGGGCAAAATTTAAACCTCTTTCCAAGACGTGAAAAATAAGAGGATGAAAATATATACTAGATAAATTAACAACATTTTTATAAGAAGGACGGGAAGAAGGTCTCTTATCCCATATTCAATGTTTCAAATAATGTCCTCTATGGGAATATTTATTGGGGCATTTTGGGGCAAGGGCAAAATTTAAACCTCTTTCCAAGAGGTGAAAAATAAGAGGATGAAAATATATACTAGATAAATTAACAACATTTTTATAAGAAGGACGGGAAGATTTATTATTATTATTATTCTTATTATTCTTATTATTGTTATTATTCTTCTTTTTATTGTTCTTATTGTTATTGTTCTTATTGTTATGGTTATTATTCTTATTATTGTTATTATTATTATTGTTATTACTATTATTGTTATTATTATTACTATTATTACTACTTCTATTATTACTACTATTATTATTACTACTACTATTATTACTACTATTATTACTATTATGGAGGTTGGGGGTTGGAAAAGGAATCAGAATCGGTGTAGGAACATGAAATACGACAACGGTAATGGTGAGGTTGATTCAGAACCACAACATTCAAAGGAGTATCACCAGGGATAATGGATTTTACATGAGGAGGGTTGACGTGAGAAACGGTTGATGGAGGGATAAGGGAGGGGTAGACTAAAATGAAGGAATGCAAGGGAGGTTGGGTTGCACGTGAGGGAAGAGGGGTTGATTTAGCAGATAGAGAGCAGAAGCATCAAGGAGAATGACAGGGTCCCAACAAGAGAGGATGAAAGGTAACCTTCATTTCCAAGATTATCATAGAACTTTCACCAAAAGCTTGCTAGCTATCTTAAGGATTGAGGACTGTAGAAACCTTTGATGTGTTCGAAATGTTCAACGCAGCTTCCGAGATAACTTCTTCGTCATTGACCGAATCTTGAGTGTGATTATCTAAATTCATGTCATAAGAACCAGAAGTCACGACCAATGTGTGTTCACTACGAACAAATTCACTAGATCCATTGCCATGAAAAAGCATATTCACGCTAGATTCCCCATTGTAGGACATGAGAGATGAAGACTTAGTATAATAATAGACTAAGTTTGAGAGGAATTAAGGCTTCTAACCAATGAGTTAAGGTTCAATATTTGGTCTCACCCAATTCATCTCCTTGATGAAATCGATGACGTCAAATCATTATGGAAAAGAGAATTCTAAACTTGCAGTCTAATAATTTGGAAGTCTATTTTTTCTTCGAAGTCTCTTCTAAACATAGATCTTTAGAGGTTGTTTAATCATAAATCACTCTCCAAAGAGTGTTGGAAATGACATTCCCTAGATCTAATTGAAGAGAGAATAACCTTTGCGATAAAAAAATCCAATTCTCTCCTCACCCCGCAAATTTCAGACCAAAGTAAAGCCAAACCTATTTTTAAAAGAATATGCTTGTTTTGAGACTTATTAAGATGATATTTAATATGATTAAAAACTATAACAAAACTATGCATCCCTGCAGTGTTTCAAAAATCTAGATCTGAATATTTCTTTGAAACCTATAAACAAGCTCGTTCAAACTTATGAACTTAGATTGAGCATCTAGACTCCTCCACTCCTCTGATAGTAGTTTCTCTCGATAATCCTACTAAGGAATACCCCTCTATTATGCTTATGCTATCTAATCACTCTAGCATATATAATACTCCCCTTTTTACACGTATTTGTCAAATAAAAAATGAGTTGGCTTCAATGATACTTGACAATGGGAGTCAAAAGAACCCTGTGTCTCAAGATTTTAGTTGACCGCCTTAGACTTCCCACCTGTTATCACTCAGGTTGTCCCTTTTGACTCCTAAAGGGATACGGCCGAGGTAACCACAAACCAACTTTGGACTGCAGGCCCTAGCCTACCTGCAGTCAAAGAGGGCTCTCTCTTTATGATTTAGCTTTGTTGAAAGGGATGATTTTAGGCTAGATATGATGCACAGGGGTTTTGATTGAGTTTTGGTGGGAAAACTGACACTTTCAGGTAGAGAGGCAGAGTACAGTCTGAATCTTTCAAGCCATTGGGCATGGAGTCGAGGAGGGGAACTACCGGTGTACTTCCTTAATAACAGTGAGGGAACATGGAGCAAGATAGCTGAGTTTGAAGCAATCTTCAGGTTTAAGGGATGAACTGAATGCTAAAGAAAGAGAGGCAGTTAAGAATCTCTCCAACAAGAGAAAATAACAGGGCGCTACCTAGGGGTAGTTAAGAATCCCTAGATAATTGGCCAACACAGGTGAATTGGGGTAAACATGAGCCAGGAGGAATTCAATGTTCATAACCAATTCTTTTAGAGGAAAACATCAAGAAACAGCAGAGATTGAGCATAGAGAGTATTTAAACTAATTCTAGGCTATTCTTTTTTTCTGCTATTTAGATAATGGCAAACACATAAACAGAGATAAGAGGCACTTATTGCTTCAGGCTACAGCGCAGGAATTCCATCTTCAACTCTTCAACATTCATTAACAACAGACAGTTCGCTCTCCAAGCTTTAAGCAATCTTTGATTACAGAAAAGTTCAGGTATACACAGCGAGTCTCTAGTGAAATTCTCAATTGACCAACCCTTAAAACTATATAGAGGGTGGTATATATAGGGCAAAACTTTCTATCTATTGCTTTTATTACATCTTGACCTAATCAGGTCATAAAACATAATTTTTTGACCTAACTCTATCTGGAATTAAATGCAAAAAATCTCTTGAGCGGCGCTGAGGGTCGCCGTATCAGAAATAAGTGAATGATGTGGTCCTTGGTGGCTTGCTGTAGTGTCTTCTGAAATAAATATGCATGGGTTCCTGCTCCTCGATGTCTGCCTGCATTTAAAGTTTAAGCTGTGATTTGAGTGCAGGAATGGGCTTTAGCTGCTTGATTTGACTTTCTGGGGGGCTCATTAATTCTTAGCTGCTTCGAGCCACTAAAATATCTTCGGCTGATACTCTTTGGCATTTTTTCCTTCTCTGATACTCTTTGACAAAATCTAGACTACTGATCTGATGTGCTACGGGTCTAATCACTAATAAATGGCCGTTGTTCGGCCTCTGTATCTTCTGAAATTGTCTTGTGCTCCTTTTGGTATGCTCTGTGAGGAAAACGGATCATCAAAAACTACCTCAGAATAGGATTCCGGGGCTCCGAAGTGCGACTTTTGCGCCTCTGCACCCAAAAAAGTGCTGATGACATCAGCATGACATCAGCATTGTACGGCGGGTGACGTCAGCAGGGCGACGTGGCGGCATGACGTCAGCATTGTACGACGGGTGACTTCAGCATGACATCAACAGGGCGACGTGGCAGGATGACATCAGCATGACGTCATCACGTACCGACGATGACGTGGCAGGTACGGTGGCAGGGACATGTTGCAGGGTAGGGGGTTGACTCAGCAGGTGACGTAGGGTGTGACGTGGGCATGTGACGTGGGCATGTGACGTGGGCATGTGACGTGGGCATGTGACATGGGCATGTGACGTCACTGGGCAGGGCGATAAGCGATATGTGGCACACCGCTTTTCGGGGATGGCGGTTTCGGAGGGAGGGGCTCCGCCACAGCCCGGCACTTGACGCGTGGCGGGAGTACGGCGGTAATACCGCCCATCTCCCAGACGCTAAAGGCGGGGCGTGTTCCATATAGGAAAGCCCGCCAGCCGTTGATCTGTGGGGCGGGCGATCCAACGGTTGGCGGCGATCGCGAGGTAACGGCGGGTTAGCGGGTGGGAATATTCGCAGGAATATTCCAAATTTAATATATGCGCGCGGTGGGTTAAAAACTATAGGAAAAGGGTTTATGTGGGTTTTACAGGCGCGGGCTTAATACTTATGCACAGAAACTTTGGGTTAGGGGCGGAATATGGTTTTTTTACAGCGTTAGGGTGAAATTTTACAAGGGGAAAGGTGAAAACATGGGTTTTTTGGGGGTTTTTAGGGTTAAGGGAGAGGTTACTAGCTGACCAGATGTCAACTAGTTCCTTAATGACTCGGATGGGCTAAAAACAGCCCCAGATGGACTGTGATTTCCCGGACTTATAGAGAATATGGCTATATTGCCAGGGAGGGGTATTTACATAGGGGAGTTTTATATACATGATTAAAATAGGGGAAAGGGGAAAATTGTTAGGGAGTTATATAATAAAGTTAATAGTTAATATGGAGATGAAAAGAGGGCGCTAAGGTATGAGACCTTAGGCCATTTTGGGGAAAAGAAGACTCACAAACACTGAGTGAGCAATCCTTGAGTGAAGCAGATGTTCACCAAGGCACATGTCATGGAAATGATGAAACTGAGAGGCTCAAGCAGATCTTGAACTCTTGGGGGATGTTAGTAGGTGACTTGGGGGATGAGAAGAAAGGGGAGGTTAGTGAATCTCCAGCTTGAGTACCTCCAACTGAAAAACTGCCTCAAACCGAAAAATGGATTGCTTATCAAAATTAGAACACAGCAGTGGCACTTAGACTAGCACACTCTTATGGACACTTCTTTGGCCATCTGTAGCAAATATGGAGCATTGCAGCATGCATAGTACGACATATTTGGCATGTAAAAATGTCGATCATGAAAGATGATTAACCTGTTGCAGCAAGAGGCTAACACCACCACTCCTCATATAGCTCCATATCACCTCATTTGGTTACAAAAGGATGACCCATATCTTATCGTTTCGTACTATTGTGTAGTTACATTTTCTATTGGCCCTTTTCGTGACACAATAATATCTGATGTTTCTCCTCTTGATTGTGTCGATTTGTTACCTAGCATTCCTTACTAGTAGACCTACAATGCAGTCCACCATGCTAAAAACATTTCCATAAGACACCATGCTAAAAATTAATTTTCCAACATGTTTGGCCACACTTCGGCTTGCCTAGGAGAATTATTTCTTATTGAGATGCTTGTTTTCTTAACATATTTTGGTGTATTCTATGGTTTCTATTAGGTTTCCATATTCGATTCTCTAAGGCCTTCCACCCACATACTAATGGCCAAATGGAGGCTTTTAATCGTACATTGGTGCAATCCCTCTATGACTATTTTTCTAAGAATAAAAAATGGGATTCATATTTTCATATCATCCAACACAGTTACAATAGAGCTACACATTCTTCCACTGGATTTTTACCATTCGAAGTTTGTTTTGGGTTTCAGCCAAGATCACCCTCTAACCTACCACTTACTATCATGCCCTTGCGATATTCAAATTAACAACATGAACAATGATCAACTCAACAATTTTTCTAGTCTCTCTCTCAATGCCATCAACAAGTAATTGTTCCATTGCACGCAACCCAAAAATATGCCAAACAGGAGCATGATAAGCATATTCAACCATTGTTAATTCAACCAAAAGAGCATGTATGGTTTTTGTTGGACAAGAAAGGTTTCAAAGGACAACACCATAAACTATATTTGATAAATTTCATACATTTGGATTTTTCTCCCCAACTAGGCATCCATGATTTTATGAATATTAAAAATCTAAAGTGTTTTGAACCTCATTTCCTTAAAGAAGAGGTCATAGTGCAACATATGGTGGAAAATATACTAGACTTTCAACCTCCTCTACTCAAGGATTCCATTCTTGGCTATCATACAAATGCCACTCCCAAGGAGCAGACCATATCATACCTTTTAAGTCAGAAGAGACACACTCTAACTCAAGATAAATGGATATCTGAAGAGTTATTAAATAATAGTTTTCCACATTTCTTGATGGAATCAAGGGCGCTTCTAGATTTAAACAGGGACAAATTACGTAATAGATTCCTACCTCTGAGAGAGAAGGAAGAAGAATGAAGAGGCAACATCCAGCAACTGAGTTGGGAAAAAAAAAAGATGAAAGAGGAATAAGAGAAGGAAAGAAACAACTCCATTTTTGGCTCACGGGATTGTTGGACATTTGAATGCACTTTCTAAATTGTGTTTTCCTTTTTGTTCAATTTAGAATGTATTAGTTTTATAAATTATATCAAGTTAATAAAGTTGTATGTGCCTTTTTTATAAAAGGGTGATGGGATTTTTAATAAAAAAAATAAGAGAGACTTTTCAATTATAACTTTGTTTTTTCATGACTACATTGAAATCTTTTCTCTGCATCATCTCCTTTTAGCCTCTATGAATCTCTCTGTGTGTTTTCAAGATCAATTACAGATAAACAATGTTAATAAGAGAGGCATAAATCCTTGAACATGATAATCAATTTTTCATTGTAACTAGTCATTCCTATCAAACCTTCATGACTCTACGACGCTCAAAGCTTTGAAGACACCTTCTGGTTCAAATTGACAAAACTCTTTGCAAGTTTGACTCTTGTGCAAACAAAGGAATTTTCCTCGGGCACGAAACTAGAAGGGCTACAACTGATATAAAAAAGGAAGAAGAGGATTGAAGAATGCATTGATGTCATAGTGGATGAAGATGTGCAACATACAACAAATCCTTGGGAGAAATTAGATGTGGATGATGATTCTATGTACAAATATGAATAACCTAAAGAGATGGACGAAGAAAAATATGAGGGATTTCAAGAAGAAGATGATGAAAATTTACAAATTTCATCTCATAAATACGAAACTACATCTAGATATGTGTAGAAGCAACATCCCTAGAGCCAGATTATTAGAAGTAAAGATATTGTTGTGCAAACAAGAAGGAGATTCATAGGCATTCCTAGGAAAGAAAATTTTGCACTACTGTCACAAATACAACCTAAGAATTTCAACCATGAAGGTGATGACAAATGTTGGAATAAGATAATGGGTGAAGAACTAGATTAGATAGTGAATAGTAGCACACGGGAGTTGGTCCCTAGGCCAAAGGATAAGAATTTCACTGGAAAAAAAATTGGTGTTCAAGAATAAGCTGAATGGATATGGTTAGGTTGTGAGGAATAAGGCCAGACTAGCCTATAAAGGCTATGCTCAAGTAGAAGGTATATATTTTGAGGAAACCTTTACCCCTATAGGCATGCTCAAAGCCATTATAAATTTTTTAGCATTTTCTGGTTACAAGAAATTCAAATTTTATCAAATGAATTTCAAAGCATCCTTTGTCAATGGTGAGTTAGAAGAAGTGTATATTGAGCAACCAGAAGGATTTATGCTCTTAGATAATGAAGACCTTATGTGTAGATTGGAAAAAACTCATTATGGGAAAAATAAATATCAGATCGGTACACTAAGATAGATAAGTATCTTCAACAACAAGGGTTCAAAATAGGAACAAAAAGAATCGATTTATATATTATGTTTTAAAATGGTAGCTTGTTGATTATTGTTGTGAATGTAGATGACATAAAATTTGGAAGTGACTTAGAGTAGATGGGAAATCAATTTTCTGAAGTAATGTAAAGAATTTGAGTTTTCCATGCTAGAAGAGTTGTCATTATTTATTGGGTTACAATTCATACTATTAACCAAAGGTATTTTCATCTCCCAATCCAATCCAAGTACCTAAAAGAAACTTTGAAAAAATTTGGAATGGATGACTACAAACCAGTGTGTACAACTATGATGATTGTTTGTAAACTAAGCAAAGAAAATGAGTTCCCCATTGTAGATAAAATGACATACAGATTCATTATTGGAATTTTGATGTACTTAACTACATCTAGGTTAGATATCATGCAAGAAGTAGGACTGGGGGCTTGGTTTTAAGAAAATCCAAAAGAAATCCATGTTAATGTAGTCAAGGGGATATTCAAGCATATTTATGGCACAATAGACTATGGTCTATGGTATCGAAGAGGTAATGACTTTGTTTTAAAGGCTTATACTGGAGTTGATTGGGTTGGAAGTATTGATGATAGGAAGATTACTAATGGAGTAGCCTTCTTTCTTAGGAACTGTCTAGTGTCTTCGGTAAGCAAGAAGCATAATTCCATTTCCTTATCTATAGTTGAAGTTGAGCACATCACTACAACTACTTTTTGTACTGAAATCAGGTGGATGAAGCAAACATTAAAGGATATTAAATTTGAGTTTGAAGATTTGATCTAGGTTGCTTGAGACACATGCAGAAGTCTAAGAGGGCTCATAAAGGGTTAAAATTCAAAGTGTTCAAATTTCATCAAACTTAGCATCAAACCAAATTGATCGTCGCGCTGATTCCAACGATGTGAATGGCACTCAAATCCAAGCTCATATGAAGAAGTTAGAGCAAGTGAAAGTTCATGTTTGACTTGGATAGGTGGCAGGAGAAGATGACGTGGTAGAACCCCCAGCAAATGGGGAAGTGACAAATAGCAAGCTGCCATTGGTCCCACATTTTTCTTATCACAGAAGGCAGAGGTAAGTGGTTTCAAATTGGCCCTAGGTAAGAAGGTTGCGATACGATTGCACATCACAAAAAGGAAAAAGTTATGAATTAGCCCCTGACAAAATTAGGGTTTTAGGGGAAAAATAAATTTCTAAGAGATTGGTACACTAAGCTAGATAAGCATCTTCATCAATAAGGGTTCAAAATAGGAACAACAAGAATCAATTTGTATATTAATTTTTAAAATGACAGCTTGTTCATTATTATTGTCAATGTAGATGACATCAAATTTGGAAGTGACTTGGAGTAGATGGGAAATCAATTTTCTGAAGTAATGTAAATGGATTTTGAGTTTTCCATGATAGAAGAGTTGTCATTCTTTACTGGGTTACAAATAAAACTATTAACCAAAGTTATTTTCATCTCCCAATCCAATCTAAGTACCTAAATGAAACTTTGAAAAAGTTTGAAATGGATGACTGCAAACTAGTGTGTACAACTATGGTGATTGTTTGTAAACTAAGATATTTGGTCCCTATAATACTAGTGATTACCCCATTACTATTGTAGTTATATCCCTTATTAATATTGTTTTTCCCCTATTATCCCCATATTATTATTACTGTGCCCCATAGAATCCCTCTATTGTTATTTTTGTGCCTTTATATTATTATTATTAGGTCGGCTGGGTTATATTGTGACTCCTTAGACTCCTATATAGAAAGGAGGTTTTGTCATTTAAATCATCAAAGAATCATTCATTTGTGTAGTGTAAAGGAGGTTACCAAAGAGGCTGAATTCTAAGGCGTTGATCTATCTTTTCTATCTTTTTGTGAGCTAGTTTCATAACATTTGGTATCAGAGCTTTGAATTCTAGGGTTTCGCTGCTCCAAATAGTTCATCGTGGCATTTGCGCTATAACTTTTGTTCTGTGACGTTTCAGACATTTAAAAAAAAAACCCATTTGGGCCAAAGTCGTTCTGAACCGCAGGTCTGAATTGCAAAGCTTTTCACACCATATTTACGGAGATATGATCTAAGGAAGTTGGCATTTTTGCAGACTCCCGAATTACATTCCAAACAAGTGACCTAGGGAAAATAGTCATAACTTTTGTTTTGAGCATCAGATTGAAATTTCGTCAAAATTTATAGAAATATGATGGACTGTAGTTTCCTGTGTATATTTTACAGATATTAAGGTCGAAACAGTGACACGTGGCACTTCCTACAAGTTTGCTCTTCTGAAAAGGTCTATAATTAAGTCATCTTGGGAGATTGTGCATAACTCTGCCTCGGGGAATCTAAATTCGATCAAACTGGTGGCATTGGAAAGAGGACACAGAGGGATACTGCAGGTTGCAATTTAAGAGCTATATGATCCGAAATCATAGAGATACATCAAAGGCAATATCAAGCTTATACAAAGTGAAAAAAGGTGTGTAGATTTTTTAACATTTTTGCTTAAGCTTGGTTTGAAAAATTATTTTGAAGGAATTCAAAGGGCATAGTAGAGCATTATTATCAGTAATTGATGCCCCAAGGAAAGAAAATTCAAATACCTAGTAAGAAACCTGAAAGCTCTAGCATGACTTATGAAGAAGAGGAATAAATGCAACATGATATATCGGAATTACGAGACCAAGTGCAACAAATGTCACTCGCACAAAAAGTAACAGAATCTATGATGGATGGTTTAAATAAATATGTAGAAGCTAATATGAATGACATGGAAGCGAAGATGGATGATTTGAAGATATATTTGAAGACAGATTTGAAGACAGGCATGGTAGATTTGAAGACAGATTTGACAAATTTTGTACAAGAAATACTTACTAATGGTGAAAGGGTAGTAAAGGAAACTTATGATGAGAACAAAAAAAATGTTAATCATGATTTCATAGACTCTAATGTTGGATCGAAGACCCACCATATTCCAAAAATCGATATGAGGAATTTTGATGGCAAGGATTCCGCAACATGGATATTACAGATGGAGCAATTTTTCGATCTCAATAATGTGCAAAACACACAAAAGGTATGTATTGCAACTTTATATTTGGAACCAAATAAATTTGTATGGTATCAATGGCTTTGCTCTCGTAAACAAATTATCGCTTGGGCAATTTTTACGGAAGAATTGACAACACATTATGAGGATACAAAAAGCAACACTTTTTTTAGCCAATTGTTAAGTCTCAAACAAAAGGGTTCAATAATGGAGCACATTTAGGAGTTCCAAAAATTGAACATAAGGGTAATAAATATTCCAGAGGAGCATAGGATTGATGTGTTCATAGGGACTTTAAAGGATAATATCCAACATGATGTTTTCCTTTGGGAACCTGATTCAATAGAGAAGGCATTCAGGTTAGCAAGAAAAATGGAAAGAAAAATTATGGCAACCAAGAAGCATACCACTCACAACTATAAGGATGGAAGTGTTGTTGCCCCTAGTCTTCCATAACCTATAAGGTTGACACCACAACAATTGGAAGAAAAAGGAGCAAAAGGGCTTTGTTATAGTTGTGATATCAAATACACTAAAGGTCATAAGTGTGCTGAGAAGAAATTATTCTACATAGATTGTGAAGAGGAAGAAGAAAAGGAGCAAGAAAGGTCAAAAGAAGAGGATATACTCCAGGAACAAAGCCTAGATAAAGAAGAAATGAATCTGACCATATCTTGTAATGCATTGGCTGGAATTACCACTCCTCAAACCATCAAGATAGAAGGACAAATAAAGAAGAAAAAGGTAATAGTGTTGATTGATTCAGGAAGCACCCACAATTTTATTCATTGTAAGATAGCAAAAGAATTGAATTGCTTCCTATATCCATCACCAGAGTGTCAAGTGATGGCTGCAAATGGAGGAATGATAAATTTCTCTGGAAAGTACCATAATATCAAGCTATCCATAGGAGAATATGTATTGACTAGCCCATCGATTTCCATTCCAATGGGAGGTGCTGATGTTGTACTAGGAGTCCGATGGCTACAATCCTTGGGTACAATAGCTTTTAATTTTCAAGAACTTTTCATGAAATTTTCTATGGAAGGAAAAGAAGTTTATTTAAGGGGTAATGCAGGAAAACCGAGAAAGATAATCAGCTCTAACAGTATGACAAAGCTTCTAAAAAAGGAACAAAGAGGTGTAATTGCACAATTATGCTCGCTAGATGTTTCCACATCGAAATCATTTATTTATCCAGATCTCACAAAAGTCTTGGACAATCATTCCAAGGTATTTAAGACTCCCAAATGTCTCCCACCTATTCGTGATCATGATCATGCTATTCATTTGATTCCAGGAAATGTTCCTCCAAACATTAGACCATACAGATATCCCTACGCCCAAAAGAGTGAAATTGAACGTATGGTTGCAGAAATGCTAGAGGTTGGTATAATTCAACCTAGTCAAAGTTCTTTCTTTGCTCCAGTAGTATTGGTGCACAAGAAGAATGGATCATGGTGCATGTGTCTAGATTATAGGGAGCTCAACAAGCTCACTATTAAAGATAAGTTTCCCATTCCTGTCATTCATGAATTACTGGATGAATTACATGGATCAATTTACTTCACCAAGTTGGATCTTCGTTCAGGATATCATCAAATCAGAATGAAGATTGAAGACATTATGAAAATATCATTTAGAACTCATGAGGGTCATTATGAATTTTGGGTCACACCTTTTAGCCTTACCAATGCACCTTCTACATTTCAAGGTTTGATGAATTCCATTTTCAAATCCTTCCTTAGAAAATTTGCGTTAGTATTTTTTGATGATATACTAATCTACAACAAGTCTTGAAAGGATCATGTTGAACATGTTGACAAGGTGCTAAACTATTGGAGGAGAAACAATTATATGCAAAAAAATCCAAATGTTTCTTTGGAGTCCAAGAAGTGGAATATCTGGGTCATATTGTATCTCATGAAGGAGTTAAGGTAGACCCTAGAAAAATTAAATTCATTAAGGAATGGAAAATCCCCACATCCATAAAGCATTTGTGAGGATTTCTCGGGTTGACAGGGTATTATCGCAAGTTTGTTAAGAATTATGGGAGAATAGCAACACCTCTAGCAACATTATTTAAGAAATATGCATTTTCATGGACTCCAAAACCAACAAATGCCTTCGAACATCTTAAAGAGGCAATATGCCAAGCACCGGTCTTAGCTACACCGGACTTCACAAAAACCTTTATTGTGGAATGTGATGCTTTAGGAAATGGAATTGGCTCTGTTTTATTGCAAGATGAAAGACCCATTGCTTTTGAAAGTCGTCCAATCAAGGGAAAGTTTTTACACAAATCTATTTATGAGAAGGAAATGTTGGCAATACTACACGCACTTAAGAAATGGCGACCCTACCTAATGGAAAGACAATTCAAGGTAAAAATGGATCATGATAGCCTTAAATACTTTTTAGAACAAAGATTATCCTCATAAGAGCAACAAAAGTGGGTCACAAAGATGTTGGGTTATGACTTTGAAATCATCTACAAAAAAGGGAAGCAAAATGTGGTGGCAGATGCACTCTCAAGAAAGGATGAGGATGTGGAAACATTGTTGTGCGCCATTTCTATTATCCAACCAGATTGGATAAATGAAGCAAGGGAGGAATGGAAGAATGATGAAGAAGTGTGGGCACTTATTCGAAAGTTACAACCAGATTCCAGCACATCTTATACATTTAGCTGGAAAAATGATTCTTTATGGTACAAAGATCGTTTATACATCTGCAAGAATTCCCATCTCAAACAAAATATTCTTATGGAATTGCACACTTCTCCCTTAGGAGGGCACTCAGGTTTTTAAAAAATTACCACAAGGTTAAGAAGGAATTTTTTTGGGATGGCCTTAAATTGGATATTCAAAAGTTTGTGGTGGAATGTTTGGTTTGCCAACTAAATAAAGTTGAAACAATTAATACCCCGGGTCTATTACAACCTTTATCCATTCCAAGCCAATGTTGGGAGGAGGTTTCAATGGATTTTATCACAGGTTTACTCTTTGAGGGAAAGAGTGTCATCATGGTGGTAGTTGACAAACTTACCAAGTATGCACACTTTTGTGCATTATCACATCCATTTAAAGCCAATACAATTTCCACTACATTTATGGAAACAATTCAAAAGCTACATGGAAACCCAAACATTATTATAAGTGACAGAGATCCCATTATCACTGAAAATTTTTGGACAGAATTATTTTCTTGTGTTGGTACTCAGTTAACTCATAGCTAATCTTATCATCCTCAATCTGATGGGCAAACTGAGATAGTAAACAATTTTTTGGAAGGATATCTTCGTTGCTTTGTATCTGATAAACAGACACAATGGGTCAAATGGTTGCCTTTGGATGAATGGTGGTATAACACTTCCTTCCATACAACAACAAAAGTGACCCCATTTATGGCATTTTATGGATATCATCCACCATCCATCACATCATATTTAAGAAAAAACTCTAAGGTTCAAGTAGTGGAACATCACATCGAGCATCAACAACAAGTCCTCCAACTCTTAAAGGATAACATCGTGTTGGTGCATAATAGAATGAAACAACAGGCATATCAACATCGCAGCGAAAGAAGTTTTGATGTAGGTGATTGGGTATTCCTACGGCTACAACCATATAACAAATGTCCCTCAAGCAGGCTAAGAAGGATAATAAATTATCACCAAAGTATTATGGTCCGTACAAGGTGTTGCAAAAGATTGGTACTATGGCATACAAATTATAGCTTCCTGCAACTTCTCGAGTGCACCCAGTTTTCCATATTTCATGTTTAAAGAAGTTTATAGGCGACAAGCTCCCAGTTCAAACAATATTGCCAGAACTTGACAAGGAAGGAAAAATTATATTGGAACCAGAAGCAGTCACAGAAACAAGAACTCGATAGCTACAAAATTGATCAATTTCATAGTATCTCATCAAGTGAAAGAACTTATCTGCTGAATATTCCACATGGGAGGATGAGAATTTTATACAAAAGCATCCAAAACTACTGAAGCGTTGAGGACAACACTTTTTTGAAGGAGAGGGGCATGTTAGGTCCCTATAATACTAGTGATTACCCCATTACTATTGTAGTTGTATCCCTTATTAATATTGTTGTGCCCCTATTGTCCCCATATTGTTATTGGTGTGCCTTATAGAATCCCTCTATTGTTATTTTTGTGCCTTTATATTATAATTGTTAGGTCGGTTGGGTTATATCATGACTCCTTAGACTCCTATATATAGAAAGGATGTTTGTCATTTGAATCATCAAAGAATCATTCATTTGTGTAATGTAAAGGAGGCTGCTCCCTCGAAGAGGCTGAATTCTAAGGCGTTGATATATCTTTTCTATCTTTTTGTGAGCTAGTTTCATAACATAAGCAAAGAAAATGCGGTCCCCATTGTAAATAAAATGACATACGGATCCATTATTGGAATTTTGATGTACCTAACTACATCTAGGTTAGATATCATGCAACAAGTATGACCGATAGCTTGGTTTTAAGAAAATACAAAAGAAATCCATGTTAATGCAGTCAAGAGGATATTCAAGCATATTTATGGGACAGTAGACTATGGTCTATGGTATGGAAGAGGTAAGGACTTTGTTTTAAAGGCTTATAATGGAGTTTATTGGGCTAGAAGTATTGATGATAGGAAGAGTACTGGTGGAGTCGCCTTCTTTCTGAGGAATTGTCTAGTGTCTTGGTTAAACAAGAAGCATAATTCCATTTCCTTATCTATAGTTGAAGTTGAGTACATCACTGAAACTACTTGTTGTACTAAAATTAGGTGGATGAAGAAAACATTAAAGGATATTAAGTTTGAGTTTGAAGATCTGATCTAGGTGGCTCTACACACATGCAGAAGTCCAAGAGGGCTTAGAAATTGTCAAAATTCAAAGTATTCAAATTTCAACAAGCTTAGCATTAGATCGAAGTGCTTGTCGCCTTGATTCCAATGATGTAAATGGAATTCAAATCCGAGCTCATATGAAGAAGTTAGAGGAAGTCAAAGCTCATGTTTGACTTGGACAGGTGGTAGGAGAAGATGACGTGACAGAACTCCCAGCGAATGGGGAAGTGCTAAATGGAAGGCCGCCATTGGTCCCGCATTTTGCTTATCGCAGAAGGCAGAGGTCAACAGTTTAAAATTGGCCCTAGGAAGGAAAGTTTGTGATATGATGGCACATCACAAAAAGGGAAGAGTTACGAATAAGCTCCCACAGAATAAGGATGTGATGCGATCGCATATCACAAATGTAAAGGGGAAGTGATTTACAAATCGGCCTGAGTAGGGAAAGGGTGTGATGCGATAAATCACAATCACACATCGCAAGGGTAGAATTATAGCATTGTCCCTTGACAGAGTCAGGATGCGATGCGATCACATATCACAATCACATAGGGGAAGCGCCTTATGAATCGCCCCCCAGCAAGATCCAGGTTGCGATGTGATTGCATATCACAATCGCAAAAAGAAAATTATGCAACCCACGGTTGGTTATACACCATATATATTTTAACCAAAGTCAACTCTAGGGCTAGCGGGGCTCGAACCTGCCTGGCACATGTGGGTCAGCCCCCACCGGGCGACCCCATATTAAACATTACCAACAAACCGTTTACCAAATTTAATTTAATCGCTTCATGCTTCCAATGAAAATGATTAATGCCGTTTTAGTACATGGTTAAAACAAAATGTGAATATTGGTGGGTTCGCAGGATTCGAACCCCGACCACCTCACCTCCATTCCTCCACCGTAACAACTATACCATAGGTGGCAGCTTTGTTAAGTCTTCCTGTGTGTCAATATAAAAACACCTACATTTCTCATATGCAGGGGGAGAGCTTGGAATAGAGAATGAGTGGAGCGCCGAGCAGTGGGAACTTTGAAGTGGGGAACCCTAACATAGTTTCAGGAGGCAGAACCATGATGGCACATTTTTCGAGAAAGATTCACAAAGAATATTCCCTAATACAGAGAGGAGCCTAAAATATTCCCTAGGAGGTAAAATTTTACTGTGTCAGAATGTTATCATGTTTGAAGTAATTTTTCTTAGGTTTTCATAGGGAGAGTGATGGTGAAGTCAGAATCACCATCTGAGCAGTATATTTGTAGATTCCTGGTAGAGCAGAATCTTAGAGAATCTTGAGGGAATCTTCTAGATTCCTTGGAGGCTGAAATTCGCCAGAGTCAGAATGCATCCAAATTTATACTCAAAAGTCTCATAATCTCACCATTATCATGATGGAGAGATCAGATTTGTGATTTGAGAAGCAGATCTCCTGTTAGCCTGGAGAATAGAATCTTTGGAGAATCACCGGGAATCTAAAAGATTACTACAGGCCCAGATTTTGATGTTTTTAAAATTCAATGAATGGATAGTCGATTTTACACCTATCAACGATAAAACTTCAATGGTGCAGTCAATTGTTGCAGTTGAGCCTTCCATTTTTCGGCCAACTTTAGAGGTGCAGGGACATGAAGTAGTCATGTCATGTTTTCCTTCATAATTGTTGGATGATGTATTATGTTTTGAGATCCCTGCTTGATGTTATGTTGTGGGATTGATTTTGCCACATTATGTTAGATCTATTTAGCCTTTCATGCTATGTATTTTTGTTGATATCCTTGTGTAACTATGTTGAAGGGATACTCATTGCCACATTGTGTGGGATCATGTTAAGTTGTCATGCTGAGAGGAAGCCTTTTCGAGTGATAATTATTGTAAGTGGAATGTCTCGTGGAGAAACAAGGCACTCTTGTTTGAGGGTAGATGTCTTTTCTATGACAAGGAGTCTTCCATGTACATAATCATCTCTTTCAGCATTATATGAAGCGACCTCCACCATCTTGACGCCAAGCCGAGAGACTTAACCCACATTGGGTGAACTCCGTTATCAAATGTCTCGTGTTTTGATTTGATGATAATTGAAATGTTTTCTCTTTTTTAAGCATGCACATGTGGTTATTTTATGATATTTTAAATGAAATTAAAAAAAAATCACATAAGTAAAACATCTTGGATGATTCTGGTAGCTGAAGGAACACGGATCAAGATCCAATCCCCATTTTGGGTGATAATATGAGTGCCATCAATATTTCCAAGAACACTTTTATTCATTCAATGACAAAACACATCTTAATTAAATATCATTTCTTGATAGATAAAGTTGTTGATCGTGTTATGAGATTGGAATATGTGACTACTCGTGAATAGGTGGCATATATTTTTAAAATTGTTATCCAAGGATCCCTTTGAGTACCTTAGACACAAACTGGGTTGCAAGGGAAAAATATGTGGTCCTTAGATAGTTGGATGTGGTCTTAAAACTCAATAATTTCTCTAACCATTAAGATACAAGGGGAGAAGGTTCTAAAAATGCCATGAAAAGTGGAGCAGAGACCATTGATACTCATAGCAAGAAAATCGGTAAGGCATAGTGTGTAATCAACCATGGTAAGTATCACATTCATGGGATTATTGAAGGTAGAAAAGAGTGATCCCAATTAGTGTTAAGCGGAGTGTTGCAACATGTTTAGAGCTCTTTAAATCAAATTCCTTGGTAATGTTTACAATAGTTTCCATAAATGCAAAAGGGGAAAATGATTTTCCTAAGTGTTTTCATTGATTGGCAAGCGTTGTAAGCATTGATGTCAAAGGAAGTATCAGGATTAAGGGAATCAGGCTAGTATGTATCATATTTAGTTTATAACCATCACAACAGAAGGATCAATGAGGAATCCTTGAGAAAATTATGCCTATGACTGGGGGATATAAGCATTAATGGTTTATTTCATTAAAGGCAAGTTGTCTGGAGTAGATCAAGTAAGGTGGTGCCTCCTATGAAACGAATGGTTGGATAGGCCTTGGAAAGACCTTTTCGATGGTATATGGAAGCCCATAAAACTTTTAAGGGTTCACAAGTTATGGCTAGTTGAAGCTAGGAAAGGTTCTAGGTCCTCAAGGATCCACAAGTTAACACTAGCTGCGAGAAAAAAAAAATTAAGACTATTGCTAAATCTTTTTATGTCTCGCTAACGAGTAAAGGGGATCATGGAAGGAGAAGTATGGAATGCAATGGAGTTGGGGGAAAACAATATTCTCTTCAAAGCACATGCATTTTCACGTAACTCCCTAGAATTTCTATGTGGATATCACAGGTGTGAGAAAACTATGAAGTAGACTTTGAGAGATAGAAGGGGTGCAATGGAGAATTTCCTAGGAACAAAAATTGATGGGAAATTTGAGCCCTAGAAGGATTGGCAGATGACATGGCACATAGGTGGTTGCTCCATCAATTGTGTGGTAGCTAGAATGACATGGTAAATAATACATGCCATGCTAATTTAAGGCTTTTAGGTGGCCAAGTGGGCCATATCTAGATGACATGCCACACCAATAATAAAGTGGCATGTGGAAATGATGATGTAAGCATGTGAGATGGAAGGTGATATGGCATGTTCTATAATTTTGAGCCATAGGTCGTGTATGTAGATGGCTTTCTATGTTGTGGAGATAGAACATAAAATGACTAAGCATTGTAATGTCAAAGCTCAAGAGGGATGGAATAGGAAATAACATGTAATGGAAACAACATGCCTTAGGGATTACTATTATTTTTAATGAAAAATAAAGAGAAGTCCCATAGGAATCAAGACCCAAGAACTTGGATTTCCCCTTCGGTACTATCATTTGATAGGAAATTTGTGGTCTAAATTGTTTCAAGGTGATATTCAGTTTAGTGACATGACATGGTAAGCGCACAAGTCTAGCCCTAGATCATATGATAACTAGAACCAAGACATAATTGCTCATCTAGGAAGAATTTTGTTAAATGGTGTGAATGCATTAGAGGATCCAATCCCATGATTAGGAGTGTTAAATATTGACCAAAAAAGAGTAATATGAATGTTGGAGATTATGAAAAGCAAGGTGGTGTAATTAAGTAACTCGGAAGAAGTAGGTGAGAAGGGAAAGACTATAGCTGGTGAAAATCAAAGATGAGATTTAACACCCTGTAGATTATGATAGAGTGGCGAAATCATAGAACCAAAAAAATTTGAGGCTGGATGTGAGCTAACTTAGAGATGAAGTACTTCCACGAGAAGGAGAAAATTAATTGAACTTATCTCTCAAGCCTAGTGTGGATTTAATGAAGTCTTTGTCATCGAGTAGTTTCGAATTTTCTATTTGAACAAAATTCCATAGCATAGAGAAAAATAAGTTGAGTGAGATAATCATCATGTGTATGAAAGAGTGAATCATGCACAAATCGAGGCCAACATATATCGATAGTGAGAAATTTGTAAAAGTTTAGCACTGGAGAAAGTGTATGTGAGTGAATGCAGAAGGAAGGAAATCCTGGTGAGGTCGAGGAAATGGAAAGGGAAGGTGTGTATATGTGAGGGTAGTGATATCAAATTTTTAATCAAATTATAGAAGACTATTAGAGATCTAAGTTTGAAAATCCTATGAAAATATAGATCAATGTCTTTTCTACAAGGTATAAAATGATCCATTTTAGAAAACATATCCACAACCACAAAAATAGAATAATTTCCTCTTTGTCTTCAAGATAATCCTAAAAAAAAATCCATTCTAATAGAATACCAAGATCTTCTTCGAACGTGAAGTGGATGGTAAAATCCTATATTTTTCCTTCTTCCTTTCACATACTGGCACAATCTACACTTTTCCTCCACTATGTTTCTCCCTTACCAATTTGTCTCTTGTGGAACATCTCAGTATGTAGAGTCGACTGTCTAGAAACAAAAATACATCCTAGATCATATGGATTGACAACTATCTTTTATTCATAATGCTTAGGTTTTCACATTTTGTGTAGCCTCTTTACAATTTGGATCATCCTTGTACATTTCTTTCATTTCATCAATTCCTAGAACTTTAACTTGCAATTCTCACAACACCAAGTTAATTTTTCTTAGAGAATTGACCACCTTGTTTGGTGCAACACTCATATTATGCTTAATAACAAAAGAAAATTTTTGTAGCAATTCAACTCATTTTATATTCCACAAATTTAATTTTGGCTAGCTATTAATAAATTGCAGAGCATGGTTATCAATGTACAAAAATAAAAACCTTTGGCACAAGGTAGTGTCTCCATTTCTTCAAAGTCTAAACTATGGCATAAAATTATTTATCATAATATCGATACCTATGTCTTGCTTCATTTAGCAATCTGTTGCCCTTTCTGACTCAAAATTTCTACAATAACAACTCCACTTGCATCTGTATCGACTTGGAAAAGATTACTAAGGTCTTGCATATCCAAAATAGGTTGCTCTATAACCTTCCTCTTTAGAAACTTAAAGTTTATATCTACTATTATAGTCCACTTGAGTGGTTGATTGTTTTCTTTGATAGTTTCTACACTAGGTGCACAAAGTCTACTAAAACGTTTAATGAAATTTGTAGGGAAATTTGCAAGATCATGAAAACTCCTGAATTCAAAAATATTTAATGGGATAGTCTAGTTAATGATTTCTCTAACCTTTTCAGGGTCTATATATATATATATATATATATATATATATATATATATATATATATATCTCATCTTTATAAATCACAAAGACCAATTACACTAATTTCGTTTTCAGAAAGGTACATTTCTTCCAAATTAATCAACAATTTCTCTTGTTGCAAGATCTACAAAATGAATCTAAGATGTGTCAGATGCTCCTTTTTTTTGTATACAAAAATATCATCCAAATAAATAGTGAAATATTACCTATAAACTCCTTCAATACTTCATTTCATTAATCTCATGAAGGTGTTGAGTGCATTAGTAAGACCAAAAGGAATTTCTAGCCACTCGTATAGTCCATGATTGGTCTTAATACCTATTTTTCACTCATCTTCTTCTCTCATTTGAAATTAATTTAAACCACTCTTCAATTCAATCTTAGAAAAATGTCTAGCACCACTCAAACAATTAATTAATTAATAAATGTGTGGAAGAGAAAATCTATACCTGATTGTGATTTTGTTGATGGCCCTCGAATAAATAGACATCCTCCACCCACCATATTACTTTCGATTAACAATTGTTGGAATAGTACTTGGGATTAAAATTTCTTTGATATGGCCTTTGTCCAACAACTCTTGCACTTACTTTATTTCTTCATTCTTTTGAGGATTAATTCTATAGGCTCCCTTGTTTGGAATAATTTCTCCTACAATCAAATATATATGATAGTTGATTCTTCAAATACTAGGTAGTTCACTTGGTATTTCATCCCCAACTAACTTAGCAAAATCATTCAAAATGTCCTTCAATTCCTCAGTAAAATCATATCAATTCCTGCTAGTGAGAATTAACTTAGTTTTACCAATCAAGGAAAATGGACTTCCTTCTTCTTGACCTCTTGTAGTAACTCTTTTCCACTCATAAAAAACACACTATGACTAGCTTCTTCTTAGCTCATTCATATTGTAAGGGAAACAATGTATGTTTGTGACCATCCTCCTCAAGTGTGTCTCAAGTGTGTAAGTGTTGCTTCTACATTCAGGGATAACTTTCCTATCATACTACCATGATCTTCACAACAAAATATGGAAAACATCCATAGGAATTTCATAACACAATATTTCATCCTTGAATCATCTAATATGAAAATATACCTCACATTATTCATTGACAAAGATTTGATGACCTTTTTGCAACCACAAAACTTTTAGGGGTAGGATGTGGAATTACTTTTAAAGCTAGTTTTTGTATAATCTCATTAAAAACTATATTATATTTGCTACCACTATTAATTACAACCTTACTACACTTACCTCTTCACTTGCACATGGTCCTAATAAAACCTCTCCTCTTAGTTGTTTCTTTAGTTCCTTTTCGCAATTGATTATATTTCTCTTTAGAAACAAGGATTATCCTTTAGTAGCTTCTTTAGTTTCCATTGTACTTGGATTCTCCTCTTCAGCCTCTACCACATGTTCACTCCTTTAACCTGTTGGAGCATTCTCTAGGCATTCCCATGACATATGGCACAATTTTCCACCTTTGAAGCATCTGGGTTGGTACTCTTTACCTCTACCTTTTTCTCTAGAGAACTATCTTCTTACTCTAAAGTTACCTCCTCTCTATGGCTAATTTCTTGAATTGCTACTTTCTTCATTCGAAGGCTAAAGTATTTCTCTACTACTTGATTTTCTTTTCCTCTAACATAACCTCCCCTGCTACTCTTTAGACATTGTTTTTTGGAAATCTTTTCCTCAACATTCAAAGATGCTTGGTAAACATCCCTAAGTATGTTTAAAATCATGATACCAATATCAACTTGAATATCATACTTGAAGCCATTAAGGTACATAGAAATAAATTCATCATCCTCTTCATGTGTGTAGTTATAATAATTAATTTATAAAAATATTCAGTATATTTTTTCACTGTCATAAAACTCTATCTAAGGTTTTGCATCTATCTGAATATATTCAACTAGTAATATTTTGTTAGGAACTTGTTCTTAATTTTTTCAACCTTTCTATTCCAACTTCTAATCTTATGCTTTCCTTTTATTTTCCTATTAGTCTTCACTTCATCCCACCGCAAGACTACGTGTCCCTTTCGTCTTGTAACAGAAAACTCCACTTTCTTTTCCTCCTCTTTGTCTTCATAATTAAAACACTTATCAGTGACATTTATCCAAGCCATTAACCCATCAACTTTAAAATCACATTCATATGCAGGTACTTCCATCCTTCGCCTAACACCCAATTTGGCTATCATTATCAACACTATTTCCTTTATTGGTTCTCCTTGTTCATATTCTTGACTAGAAGATTATTTTTCAATCTCACTAGCATCTCTAGCATCATCTCCTCACCTTAGGGTAGTCCCCATTACTACTAACCTTTCTTTAATACACTCTATCTACTCCTCTAAGGCTACATTCGTTACAAGAATTCTTCCACCCATAGGTCTCTTTATCCTACTCCTCGAACTACTCTTCTGTGCCTTTTTTCCATGTACAAGAGAAATTTTTCTCCACTATGATACTACTTTCATGGAGGTTTCACCTCAATCCTTTTCTATTTTTTCTTATTTCTCCTTAGTCTCACTATGTCTCACCTTCAATGTCGGTTCCTGACATTCGACAGTATGATCCAAGTGACTTAGAACTTATTGGGCTAGAACTTTCTTTGCACCACTAACAAAGTCCAATGCACTCCCCTTATCCCAATGCTAAAATGTATCTGACAATTATTGGATAAATATTCCATCATCATTAGATGATATACCCTAGGAAGGGATCTTAGTTCTCCACTACTACAAAATCTCAATCTTTTGCCACTATAAATATTCTTTCAATCTCATTATCGAGATAGAATTACTTGATAAGAATATTCCTATTCCTTGGCTCCATTAAGAGATGGAACACTCGCTTCTCACTTCCAAAACCTGACCACCAAGCCTCAACACTTTACTCGTTGTCAATGGTGGTGACTGCAACTATCGAGGATAGTTTTATCTATCAAGACCATCCATTCATGGGATGACTTACCACTCACCACCAATGCTAGCAAGTTTTCCTTCATTTATTGATCAAAATCCTTTGAACACCATGATCACTATGGGTAGTAAACAACGATCGAACGTTATCTCAAGGCTCCCTAGTTCTATCATGGCTTAACAAAGGTGGCGTCTGGTGATGAGCCCCATAAATGGGTAATTATATGGGCTAATTTTGCCTCCTAACATAGTTAAATCAACCATCCTCTTAGCTTATTCCATGTTTTTTCTTTCTATATTTATGCTTATGGAGTGAGTTGAGTTAGTTATGATGCCATGAGATCTTATATGTGTTTAATGTATATTTTTGTTCAATTTTGAAGACAAAGTCAAAGATTCAATGGACAATTGGTAGCAATAATTTGAAGTGGACAAAGGAGAGGATTTATAGGAGGGAATCCCCCTCATTTATTACTCCCCACTTCGAATTCCCCTTCATGCAACTCAGAGTACAAACAACGAAATCAATGCACTAGGAGGAAACCAAGAAAGTGGAGGATAACTTATGTTTATCTCGAGTTTTGGGAGCCAAGCATCCCTGATTTTAAGGAAGCTGTTAGCTACCTATATCAATAGGTTTCATATTTCATGATTGGCAATGAAAAGGTCCAAATATGCTCTGCTTTGATGATGCAAAGATCACATATTTCCAAGAGAATACAATCTGTGCTTATAGCTTGATGTGGACTCAATTTTGATGGATGGTCCAACAGCCTAATCTGGATCATGCCATGTTTTAAATTTCTAGTTGTAGAATAGAGAAGGAAGTCTGTCCAAACTGTTTAATCTTGGCAGACAAGTAGCTTAGGTAGAGAAAGTAAGGCTCCCAACTGCTTAATCTGGGACCTTGGAAGCAATAAGGGTAGAATTAGATAGAAAATCAAAAGGAAAAAGCCAAAGAAAAGAAAAGGCAAATAAGGGTCTGCAAGCCTAAGTGCACCCTCCAAGAAGAAATAAAAAATGCTAGGCAAGTAGATGGGTAGGCAGATGAGGTTGCAGAAGTGTCATTCCTTACAATTGAAGGTGTGCTAACCTATTTCACAAAGCAAAATCAATGGATTGAGAAGTCCTTCTTCTCTATCAGGTTGCAGCAAGCAAAGAAGCATGTCTAACTTCCCAAGTTTTCCCCTTTTTCATTCATTACTAATATCCCATCATCAGTTGAGATTCATGGAAGAATTGGTGGTTTTATGGTGGTTCTTAGTCCTTTAAAAGCCACATTTCTTGTCTAAAAACTCTTTTCATTTTGATCTACTCCCTAAGCTAAGTTATTTTCAAATAAACTTAGTATTATCTCCCCTCATCCACTCCTTTCATCCATATTAATTTCTAACTTTATTATATAAACCCCCTATGTTACCCTTTCCCTAGTATTATAACACCATGGTGTATAAACCCCAAGCATTGTATAAATATCCCTTCCCCTGGCATTATAGCCATATGTTCTCTGTCAGGGATCAAAATGACATCTGGTCACTTTGATAAACCTAAGCCTTACTCCTCTCCCCTCTTCTGAATTCATTTGACCCATTAAGCCTTCATTTGCTAAGAAAACCTTATAAAAGACCCTTTGTTACCCATACCCGCTTTAAATGGCAAAATGACATCAAAACCCACTTTTATTCGCCTATCCAAAGTATCCGCCCGCATTATTTTTATTCCAAAAATACATTGGAAAACATTGCAAACCACGATATCCCAAAGGTTTTCCGCTCGGCGCAGACCCCAAAATATATATTACTTTAATCCTTCTCCGCTATCTTATCAAGCGCACAATTCATCAACCCGTCAACCGTCCGATCGAGCGCTTTTGATCGGACGGCCATTATACATATCGGGTTGGGCCCGACGTCCGACATTTAGCACCCGAGAAACTGTCAGAGGGTGACATCAGGCCTCTGCCATGCGTCGCCCTAACAATTTCTCGGGTTTCCCTCTGACAAAACCATCGCCGTATCGTAGGCGGTCCGAGAAAACCATTACCGCCTTTTTGTTTACCACCAGTTTTGTCGGGCCTGCGTCATCCCCACGTCAAAGCCACACCACTGCCACCTCGCCGCCGCATCAGCTCCATCGTCTGCCCCCGCGCTGATATGTCTGCCACTTCGTCATATCCGTGGACCAGTTACAGCCTGCCACCTCACCCAGTGACGTCATGCTGACGTCATCCGACCTCGACCCCACCTGATGACGTCATGCTGACGTCATCCCAAAACGCGCCAATATGCCAAAAATCCATATATTGGCGAAAATTTCATGTTTTTTCCACTTTTGCCAAAAGAAACTGTTGTTATTTCTGCATGCTGTCTACGTTCAAACCAGGCCAACCTGCCAAATTTGACTCTGAAACCGTCGGCGCCTCCATTGTACCTGCAGTTGCAACCTGTTATCGGCCATTCGCAAGGTATTTCTCAAGATAATTCCCTGTACCTGGTTTTATCATATTTCTACAAGCAAACTGTTTAAGAAGGCCTAAAAACACTGATTTCACCATCAATTACCCAGTGACCTGTACCTATTTCAAAGTAGTGGAACAATAAACCTTCTACAGAGCCCGCATTTGACAAATTGACCTGAACTCACATCTAGTTAGCGCAGTCGTGAACTAGAAACCTCAACTGACTAAATTCACCATAGAAACGCTCCTGTCAGTCCTGCTACTGTTTTAATCAGTTCTTTAAACAGTATTTCAATTGCTGTTTGCTCAATTTACCCTCTGTTCCATAAAATTCGCACTTCCATTTCATAGAAACTCCTCTGTGTTATTCTGCTCACTCGAACCAGTTCACATACAATTCAGAAGCCTCATTAGCTATGGAGACACCAATAGCCCTGAATATTCAGCCTCTGAATGCCCCTCAAAGGGAAATAGAATGGAAAGCCCTGGGAGACATGGATTATCAGATGTTAGACTGGTCCCCAATGAACTCTAAGTTCAATATTCATATGCTCAATGAAATAAAAGCCCAACACCTTAATGGAGCTGATATTTTAGGGATTTGGGATTCAAATTTGCCCATTTACAACCTCCCTCAAATCAATCCCCTGCCAGATTTGATCCATAAATGCCAGGAATGCTATGACCCATGCCAAAGAGCTGTTCTCACTCCTACAGGCTCAGTTTTGTTCTTTATCACTCCAGAAACCATAAATGAGATGCTGCATTTCCATTCTGCAAGGCCATTGACCCCCTTTCCATGTTGGACTTAGTCAAGAAGGGGAGCAATTTGTCAAGTGCCCAGATCACAAAAATTAATCAGTTATTCATGCAGCCAAGCTCTGAAACCATGAGAACTCCTCCTATTGGATATCATTACCTGAATGACTTGGGCAGAATGCTGGTGGACTTGATCAGCTATTTCCTGGGGTATAAGGGAATTGAAGATGTTGATGACACTATAATGGCAATGTTGTCCATATTTTCTCCTGGAAAGCCCCCAGCTGTACACTATGACTATGCCACATATATTGCAGAGAAGATCCATGAACAGCTAATGAATCTACCAAGGGAAAGGGTGTTCAGATTCACCTCATACATCTACCATCTATTCTTATTTTATCAACCAGATAGCTTCCCCATTCCACTCAAAAGGCTAAATGCCCAGGGAATTCCAAGATCAGTTGTGTTTTGGTCTTCAGTTTTTCATTGTGCTTCTAATTCACCATACACATACTGTGAGTTCATAGACCTGTTCATTTACCCAGCCATGACATTGTTGTATGGTGTTCCTCCTCCAAGATTAACCGATGAGATGCAGAGAGTTCTCCATCTCTCCAAATCCTACAGCATTGGTGATTGGTATTTTTACCAACACCACACAGTAATCAGAATATATGGCTGTGAGCTGGACCCTTTTAAGCTGCCAAGATATGTCCCTATGAGACTTTTTGCCTTAGAATACTTCAGGCAGTTTGGAAATGCTGACTACATCCATTTCCAAAGTAAAAATAAGAAGGTGCAGCTGAAGGTAAGGAGCCAACTTGGTCCTTTCCTATACAACAAGAGAGAAGAGGGATGGAAGAAGGAAGACATGATTCTAGAGGGCCTCAGATTGCAAACCAGTTTCAAATGGACACCTTATGACCGTAATCATTTTATTTCCCTCAGGAGGATAAAATACAAATTGGGTAACTATTCCCATGTAAAGCTGCCTCATATTGAGCAGTATGCTAATGCCTTGAGCTGGAAGGAGGGCACTCTAGAAGAGCCTGTTACTAGAGAGCAAATGCTAGAAAGAGAGGCTAGAAATGTTCGAAAGGAGGCTGACTTGGAAACTTGTGGACAGGTTTCCTTCTCATATCAAAGGCAACTTGGAGCGGCTGCCTCATCTTCGACAACACATCAGCAAGCTGCCATGGAAACTCAACAAACATCCAGCAAAGGCAAAGAAAAACAGGTGGAGAAGGAGCAGGTACCTCCCATGACTGAAGAGCACACAGATAAAGAGATGGAACAGCAAGAAGAGGTGCAGCAACAGGTAGAGCAACAGCGACAACAGGAATCACAGCAAAGAGAAGGGCAGCATGACAGAGAGCAGCCCACACAGCAAGAAGGGACAGTTGAGGCCCCAATTCTCACTGAGCAGCAGGCTCAAAACATAGTACCTCCTAGGCAAGAAGCTGTTAATGAAGCCTCAGTCCTCCAAACTCCACAAAAGGAGGACATAAGCAGGAAAAGGGATAGAGAGACTCCCTTAACTACATCAATAAGTCATGGTGAGAAAAGGCATAGGATGAATCCCCTTTCAGAGGAAGAGATGCCTATAGGGCAATCTTTGGGTATGGGCCCGCCCAGTATGGAGGCATCTGCAGTGTTCCTTCCAACAAGAACAAGAGAGGACAGTGGGAGGAGAAGTCAGCTCCTCTAGCCAGCAGAGAGAGCGTGAAATGAGCATTAAACAGCAGTTCATTGAAATAAAGAAAAGGAATGAGCCCATAAAAATACAGCTGTATAACCATTTGTTGAAAATGGCTCCCACCAACCAGCAGCGACTAATGTCTGCATATGATGTCCAGGAGGGCAAGATGATCATGAGTCACTTCATGCCAACTACTTTGCAGCCACAGTCCCCTTCAGATTACTTGAGGACCAATCTTGAGGTCCTGGCCAAGGACATCCACCCAATGGACAAAATTGAATTACATAAACAAACAGGTGAGATGGTCTATGCTTCCTTGGCAGACAAGACATTTGATAACTACAGGCTAGAAAATAGCCTTAATAATACAGCTTCTCAACTGGAGTTGGAGAGAGCATCCTCTCAAGCAAAGGACAACAGAATAAGGTCCTTAGAAGATATAATTATTGAGATTGGGCTTGATCCCAAAGATATCAAGGGCATACAAGAAATATTGAAATTGAGGGATGCAGATATGGCAGCTTTAAGGAGAAAGATCAAACTCCCAGCCACAATTCACCCTCAAACAGATGAAGTAGCTCAACAAAGGCATGATCAAGATGCCACAGCTTTGCTGGTGTCTCTCTATAAGCAGCTTATCCAGACACAAGGAAAGTTGGGAGAATCAGAGGCTGCACAGGCAGCATTACAAGCAACTCTGAAACAAAGAGAAGAAGGTCGGACCTCTCAGCCTCCTCCTCAAATCATTAACCTTGAGGAAGCTGCTCCAACTACTATTCCTCCTCCTCAACAGACTGAACAAGCAGCACCGTCTACTTCAGCACCACCAACAACAGAGCAGGCCCCCAGCTTGGATATGCAAAAACTAAAAAATGAGATTCAGGCCCTGGAAGCTCAAATGACAGAACTGAATGAGACCAGGGAGAAATTGGCCAAAGTAAATGATAGATATGACAAATCCAAGCAGGCTGTGGCAGAAAAGGGCAGGGAGATAAAAGCCCTCAAAGACAGGATCAAAGAGCTAGAGAATGAGCTCAAATTAGATAAGGTTGTGGCTGAGCTTAAAATAGTGTTGTGGGCTAATATTGGCCAGTCTATTAATGACCAATGGCAGTACATTGAGACAATCCATGAGCAGTTAGAGCTCATTCCAAAAGCACAGACTGAAATTCAGAGATCAAGGACTGCTCTAAGCAATATGCCTGAAGTTGCCACCAGGATGATTAATATGCTTAACAATAGAACAAGTACTCAGTTGGCTACCATGGGAATTTCAAACAGAACTGAGACCATTCAGTTGATCAAGAGGGTTCTTACACTGAGAAACTTGGTGCAGACATTAGAGAGAAGAACCCAAGACATGCAGACTGAGGTAAATAGGTTTATGGACAAATTTCAGGTATTACAAAACAGAGGGCTCCCTAGCTTACTGAACAGCGCAGGGAGACTGTTCACACATGAGAAATATGCCAAGAGGGTCAATGGATTTGCCACAAGTCAGATCAATGAGAAGCCCAGCACCTCAGAGGAAACAGGGCCAGCCACAGGACAGACTCTCTACAACAGAGTAGAAAGTTTATTTTTTATAATGAATGAAATTAAACACCTGTTTGAAGTGCCTCCCAATTTTTATAAATATACAGAGGCAGAGGAGACTATGGATGCAATTCTCAGGCATCAACTACCTACACAAGAATGGTGGACTAAGGCAATACAGATGATTTTATAAACAGGAAACCATTTAATAAATTTTGTTCATAGAAAATACAAATTGTCATGCACAGGACAGTTTAAAAGGATCAGCATGCATTAAAGATAAAAGCTGAGCCAACTCAGCAGAACTTTCAGCCAACAAAGCAAGGTGAGAAGCTACAAGTGTCCAGGCCGAGAAGCTACAGCAGAGCAGCTCCAAAAGCGCATTTTCCAGCATTAATGCAGATCACTCCAACCGACTCTTTGGCTTCCAAGAGCCAAAATATCTTCTGACAGATAGAAAGATGCATTTATGTTGTATTAAAGGCAGCAATAACTTCTTATCTGTTGTTCTGTACAAAGTTGGTGAAATATTTATTTCTCAGATGACTCAACGCCTTAGATATTTTGTAATACTGTTTGTATATATTTGCCCCTCGCACAAGCTTGCAGGGGGTTGTTGTTGATTTCTCTTGAAGAAGTTCTTATGTTGTAATCTTTTCAGAGTTTAATAAACAAAGTGATGGAATTTCTCAAAGTTCTGAAGTGTTGAATGCGTTCTGGTGTTTGTTGAAAACTGCAGGATTCCTGTGTACCTCACAATACAATAAGTTTTCTATAACTCTCTTTGTTATGTGTTTCAATCTTTTACAATCCATATATGTTTCTAATTTCTAAGTATTTAGCAACAAAGAAAAAGAATAGCTTTCAGGATTTACCTTGAGCTCAATCTATGTTGTTAATGAATGTTCTCTTCAGCTATAATCTTGATAAGTGTAATTCTTAAGTGCTGCACTATCAGAATATATCTCTCACAGTGACCTTTGTCTCAGGAATTCAAGTTTGCTCCTGAGCAACATGTTTCACTTTCACATCACCAGCTTAAATGGAGAATTCTTAATTTCTTTCTGTTGGCTGACCATACATCACCACTTAAGTTTAAATTTTGTTTGTTGAGATACCCAATAGGCCCTGCAGTCTGAACATCCTCACTCTAGCATTTCAAAACAGTTCACAGCTCTAGACTCCATTGCCCAATGATATACTACTGTCTGAACACTACATCTTAAGCACTGAAAGAAGTCCTTCAACCAAAACATAAACCAAAAACCTGAGCATAATAGCTAGAAACAGAGACAAATCATAAAGAGAGAGCCCTCTCTGATTACAGTTTGGCGCGAAGCTGTAATCCAAAGATTGGTTAGTGGTTACCCCGGCCGTATTCCCTTGGGAGTCAAAGGGAACAACCTGGGTGTTAACATAATTGGCGACTCCACTGGGGAGTTCCTCAAGGTTTTCTAATTTCTGTTTATCTCTTGAAAGCTGCTCATTCCCTTTGCTGCTAGCTTTGGAAAATATACAGTAAGTTCAAAATCTTGTCTGGCCTCTGTAGACACAAAAATATCCTGCAAAATACCAAAAAGAAGTTTAGAAACTGGCTCCTAAAAGGAAAACCAGACATACTAGGTCAAACCCTGACCGAGAACCACCAGCTGTTTTTGAAAATCCTAATATAATCCCTAGGGTCATTAGGAAGCAGCAGGGACAACAAACTCTTGCTGATTCAACTCCTGTAACAGGTTATCCAAACCTTGTTCCAACTCCAATCAAGGTTCTGTTTCGATCTACCCTTGATTCCCCCAGTTCCCCTTCTACCTTTCAAAGCCCTCCTTTCACACCTTCATCCACTGCACATACTCCTTCAACCAACATCCTAGTTTCCACCCCTCCCATTAACCCTGTTATACCTGCCATCCCGGTCCCATTCATCCCTGTCAACCCCTTAAACCCTGTGAATATGGCTAACAGATATGCACCCTTGCAAATACCAGCTGATGCTGCAGCTCTACCCCAAGACTACCTAACCAAAATCTCATATTTTGACTCCACTGGCCCTTTGACAGCTGTTCAGCATGCTAAAAGGATGCAAGACCATTTTGAGACCTATGAAATAGATGATGACAGTGTGAGAATGAGGATGTTTGTTCAAAGCCTAACTGGGGATGTGAGAACTTGGTTTAGATCCCTGAATGCAAATTCAATTACGACTCCTGATGAGCTGTATCAAGCCTTTACTAACAGATGGGAGAAAAAGAAAGATCCTCTGCACATACTCGAGGAATATGACACTATCAGAAGAGGTCCCCAAGAGACTGTTTTGGAGTATTGTGCAAGATTCAACAATGTATATAACGCAATCCCACAAAATTTAAGACCCCCTCCTGATTTAGCTTTGTACAAATTCCCTGATGGCTTTGACCCTGACATGGCCTATCAGTTAAAGGAAAGAGACCCTCAAACTCTTGCAGAGGCCCAAAAGGTTGCTGTCACAGTGGAAGCTAACCTGATTGCCAAAAGAAACAGAGCAAGGTTGGAAAAGAGAACCACTTTCAAAGAGGAACCCTCAGCCTTTGATCAAAAACTGGATGCAATACTCACTGGTATGAAGAGATTGGGGGATAGAGTGGAATCAGTTGAGAGAAAATCATCATGGGAAGCACCACAAAACAACCCTCCTAGGAATCCAAATTTTAGGAGAACTCAAAACCCAAACGTTGGCAAGACCAGTGTAGACCAAGACATAAGACCCCCTTTCCAAGAAAACTATGCTGAAACTGCCACATCAAGTGAACCCAATGAAGATTCTCAGATTAATTTAATGGGTCTAGATGGTGAAAGTCAAGTCTTTTTGACACAAGAAGACCATGAGGATGAGGTAATCAAGCTGTTCCCAATCAAATCAGGTGAATCCTTTGACTTTAAACAAGGCTATGACACTGCTGTTTATGAAGTCCATAAACAATACAAGCTAAGGAGCAGAACTGTGAATGTAAACCAGCCTGAAAAGATAAAGGATAATCAGCAGCCTAAAAGAGCCATAGTCACAGAACCTAATGACAAAACAATTTCACCTGCAGAAGAAGTAATTATTGAAGAGATCACTGAACCATTGTCCCTAAAATAGTAGCCTATGGCTACTTCATCCTCTCATCCTAATTTAAATATTACTCCTCAAGAGATGAGTAAAAAAGACAAGTCCCAAAATCAAGATAAGAATCAAGAAGAAGAGTTAGTGAACAAGGAAAGGACTGTTATCCATAACCCTAAGACCCAAGCTGAAAAACCCTTTGACCTAGAAACTGAAATAGGCAAACTAAAGATAGCAATTCCTCTCTCGGAGCTAGCCAAGCATGACATTTATAAACAAAAGATCAAGAAGTCCCTTCAACTCACCAGCAGCAAAGATGATGTCAATGTGTTGGATGACACCCCAGAATTACTGTTTGGCCCAGAAGTGGATGGAAAAACAGTAGTCACAGGGATATTACCTTTTTATGTCAGCTTACATATTCATGATAAAATATTACATAATGCAATGTTTGACTCAGGTGCCTCTCACAATCTCATGCCAAAAGCAGTCATGGAGATATTGAATCTAGATATAACAAGACCATACAAGGACCTGTTTTCCTTTGACTCCAGCCAAGTCAAGTGTTTAGGTCTCATAAAAGATTTATGTGTGTCTCTGGTTCAATACCCAAACAAAACAATTCTAATGGATGTTGTAGTTGCTGATATCCCACCTAAGTATGGGATGCTGTTATCATGATCATGGGGAGCTAAACTCCAAGGTTCCCTACAATTAGACATGTCATATGCCACCATCTCTGTTTTTGGGCAACCAAAAAGACTATACAGAGAAACACTCATGAAATACATGGTCAGCAGTGAAGAAAAGCCTCAAAACTTTCCCATATATGCTGTCCATTCAGACATAGACTCATACATTCTCTTCAATGACAGCACAACTCTCTCAAAAAATGATGTTGAAACCAAGATACTCATACAAGAGGAAGACACTGATGAAAGAACTACCACCCATGAAACAATAGTCAATCAATCACTAGACACTGCTGCTGCTCTAGTTGTCAAGCATATTCAATCAAATGATGAGACTGTCCTAGAAGACAAGCCAGATGAAAAACCAGAACTTCAACTTACATTGCCAGCCCATGAACAGATCATTAAATCTCCTTCACAACAAGATATTCTATGGTTCCTTGAATTTGATGGCTCAGTCAACAAATTAGGGGCAGGAGCTGGAGTTTGGGTACACAATAAAGAAAACAGTCATGCAGAAGGCAGAACCTATAGATTAAACTTCAGATGTACTAATAACATGGCAGAATATGAAGCTCTTTTACTAGGCCTCAAGTTAGTAAAGTACCTGCAAGCTGCCAGGGTTTCAATCATGGGAGATTCAGATTTAGTCATACAACAAGTGAAGGGAAATTTTGTCACAAATGACAAGAGACTGAGGTCTTATAGGTCTGCTGTGGCTGAAATACTAGCCTTCTTCTCTGAATTCCAAATCACCAAAATTTCTGGGACCCATAATCTTCATGCTCATAGTTTAGCCACATTTGCTAGTACTTGCAAATTACCATTGGAACCTAACAATTGTTTCACAGCTGAGATAAAACACAGACCCTCCATTCCAAACAATGTTAAAGATTGGCAAGTATTTGAGGATGATATGCAAATAAACAATTTTTTAACGCTGCAACAAGAATTTGCAGGACTAAATATTGACACTGATAGAGCAAGTCAATCACAAATACAGTTTGAACAGACTAACCACCCAATGTCACCTAGAACAGCAAAACAAATACTACATCCAACCATTTTCAACAAGGAAAACATTCAGCAAATTCAACCAATCAGTTGTGAAGAAGTGGCCAATGCTGAAGCTGAAATCATAGAGCTGAAAGACAATTTTCTGCCAACAGGCCTAACTCCACTAGAGGACATCTTTGATTCAAATGATATTCCCAGAAAACCAAAAATGCAGCCCTTAAATGCAGCCATTGAATAATGCAACATTGGTACTATTGACAAGCCCAAAATAATAAAATTGTCTGCATCTTTACCTCCTGATCAAAAGCCTAAGTACATTGACCTCTTTAAAGAGTTCCAGGATGTCTTTGCATGGAGTTATGAGGATCTAAAGTCATATGATACCTCTGTCATCCAGCATACTATCCCTCTCAAGCCTGATCAAAAACCCTTTAAACAAAAATTGAGGAGAATCAATCCTATGCTTCTCCCAGCAATGGAACAAGAGGTACAAAAAATGTTCAAGGCAGGCATCATAGCACCAATCAGATTCTCTGAGTGGATTTCAAACTTAGTCCCTACAAGAAAGAAAACTGGTGAAATAAGGCTGTGTGTGGATCTAAGAAATCTGAATCAAGTATCCCTCAAGGACAATTATCCCTTACCCAAGATGGATCACATTCTCCAAAGAGTGGTAGGGGCCTCAAGGATCTCATTACTTGATGGATTCTCGGGTTTTAACCAAATCTTAGTACACCCTGATGATCAAGACAAAACTGCATTCACAACCCCATGGGGAACTTTCAAATATGTAAAAATGCCTTTTGGATTGAAAAATGCAGGGGCAACATTTCAAAGAGCAATGGATATTGCTTTTGCCAAGGAGATTCATGACTTTCTTGTCATTTACTTAGATGACCTCACACCTTTCTCAAAATCAGATCAAGAACATTTGAAACATTTGAGACAGATCTTCCTAACATGTAGGAAATATGGAATCTCCTTGAATCCCAAGAAATCCTTATTTGGTTTGGAGGAAGGTAAGCTATTGGGACATATCATTTCAAAAGATGGCAATAGAATTGACCCAGATAGGATACAAGCTATCTTGCAAATGCCCCACCCAAGAAATATCAAATAATTGCAAGGATTCTTGGGGAAAATCAATTTCTTGAGAAGGTTTATCCCAAACCTAGCAGAACTGATCAGATTGCTAAATAACATGCTAAAGAAGGATTCAAAAGTGAAATGGACTGTTGAAGCAAATCAAGCCTTTGAAGGAATAAAATTGGCCCTTACCCAAACCCCAGTCTTGACCAATCCTCAATTTGACAGAGAATTTATCATTTTCTCTTTTTCCTCCCAGCATACTATTGCTGTTGTTTTGTTACAGAAAGATGACCAAGGAAATGAGAAGCCAATTGCTTTCTTTAGCAGAGCTCTTAGAGATGCACCTTTAAAATATCAAATCATGGAAAAGCAAGCTTATGCTTTGGTCAAAGCCATTAAAGACTTTAGGATTTACATCCTTTATTCCCATGTTGTAGCATATGTGCCAAGTCCCATTGTTAAAGACATTCTCACCCAAGAAAATTTAGAGGGCAAAAGAGGAAAGTGGATTGCCAACATTTTGGAATTTGATATTGAGATAAAACCTACAAAACTAATTAAAGGTAAAGGTTTGGCCAAACTAATGACAGAAGCCAACTTCCAAGCCTTAGACATCAACCAGCTGGACAGTGAACCAGAGCTGGCGACTCCAAAGATCAATGTAGCCTTTGAAAAATCCCCCTGGTACTCTGATATATGTTATGTATTGCAAAACCTGTGTGCTCCCCCAGGATTGTCCAGAACAAAATGTAGGTTCCTAAAAATGAAAGCTTCTATATTCTGTGTTATGGATGGAAATTTACTTTGGAAAAACCATGAAGGGATACTACTGAACTACTTAATTGAGAATGAAACTAACAATATCATAAAAGAATTTCATGCAGGGGACTGTGGTGGACACTTGTATTGGAAGTCCACTGTGGATAAAATACTGAGGGCTGGTTACTATTGGCCCACCATGTTCTCTGATGTCAAGAAATTCACCACCTCATGTCATAAATGTCAAGTGTTTGAGGGAAAGAGACAGTTACTGCCACTTCCCTTGATGCCTATTGCAACAGAGAGACCTTTTCAACAATGGGGCCTGGACTTCATTGGGGAAATTCATCCCTCATCCTCAGGCCAGCACAGATGGATTCTAACAGCTACAGACTACTTCACTAAGTGGATTGAAGCTGCTCCATGCAGACAGGCAAATGATTCAATAATCATTCAGTTCTTGGAGAACAACATATTGGCTAGATTTGGCTACCCTGACAAAATAATAACAGACAGTGCTGCTGCTTTCAGATCTAAAAAGATGGTGAATTTCTGCCACAAATTTCACATTACCCTGGGCCATTCTACTGCTTATTATCCCCAAGGAAATGGCCTAGCTGAATCATCAAACAAAAGCCTTGTAAACATCATAAAGAAGGTGCTGGAAGAAAACAAGAAGAATTGGCATAAGAAGCTTGTGAATGCCCTATGGGCAGATAGACTAACAACCAAGAGATCAATTGGGACCAGCCCATATGAGTTGGTTTATGGATTAGAAGCCAAATTTCCTTCATCACTAGGAGTGCCTGTCATGAAACTTCTTCAAGAAAGCCAAGCTGAACCAAATGATATGCAAAGAAGGATCAATCAAATAATATGTTTACAACAAACTAGAGACCAAGTTTTCAGCAGAGTTCAAGTTTTACAAGAAAAATTAAAAAAGGCCTTTGATAGAAGAACTAAGGCAGAAGATTTCAATATTGGTGACAAAGTCCTCAAGTGGGATTCAAGAAGAGAGGATAAGGGAAAACATGGAAAATTTGATTCCCTTTGGAGAGGACCATTTGCTGTCCAAGCGGTGCAAGGAAACAATACTTATTTCCTTAAAAGTCTTAATGAAACTGACTTGGATGAAGGTCCTGTGAATGGCAGGATGCTGAAGCACTATTTTGACTACTACCCATAAGTTCAGCCTGAGTTTCCATTGTACATATTCAAGTGTATATATTACTCTCTGTAGGATGTAAAAATGCAATTTCCTAAGTCTATTAACTATCAGCAAAAGGCAAATAGGATCAGAGATCTACAAAGAGGGGAAGAGCACAATTTTGGCATTTTAAGGCAACATACTGCAAGTATTGGTGAAAGCAGTCAAAGGCCAAGGCATTCTGACCTGTTGTTCTTGGTCTTTCAAATGAAAAACCATCCCCATGTGGAGCCACTGTTAGCTACCTATATCAATAGGTTTCATATTTCATGATTGGCAATGGAAAGGTCCAAATATGCTCTGCTTTGATGATGCAAAGATCACATATTTCCAAGAGAATACAATCTGTGCTTATAGCTTGATGTGGACTCAATTTTGACGGATGGTCCAACAGCCTAATCTGGATCATGCCATGTTTTAAATTTCCAGTTGTAGAATAGAGAAGGAAGTCTGTCCAAACTATTTAATCTTGGCAGACAAGTAGCTTAGGTAGAGAAAGTAAGGCTCCCAACTGCTTAATCTGGGACCTTGGAAGCAATAAGGGTGGAATTAGATAGAAAATCAAAAGGAAAAAGCCAAAGAAAAGAAAAGGCAAATAAGGGTCTGCAAGCCTAAGTGCACCCTCCAAGAAGAAATAAAAAATGCTAGGCAAGTAGATGGGTAGGCAGATGAGGTTGCAGAAGTGTCATTCCTTACAATTGAAGGTGTGCTAACCTATTTCACAAAGCAAAATCAATGGATTGAGAAGTCCTTCTTCTCTATCAGGTTGCAGCAAGCAAAGAAGCATGTCTAACTTCCCGAGTTTTCCCCTTTTTCATTCATTACTAATATCCCATCATCAGTTGAGATTCATGGAAGAATTGGTGGTTTTATGGTGGTTCTTAGTCCTTTAAAAGCCACATTTCTTGTCTAAAAACTCTTTTCATTTTGATCTACTCCCTAAGCTAAGTTATTTTCAAATAAACTTAGTATTATCTCCCCGCATCCACTCCTTTCATCCATATTAATTTCTAACTTTATTATATAAACCCCCTATGTTACCCTTTCCCTAGTATTATAACACCATGGTGTATAAACCCCAAACATTGTATAAATATCCCTTCCCCTAGCATTATAACCATATGTTCTCTGTCAGGGATCAAAATGACATCTGGTTACTTTGATAAACCTAAGCCTTACTCCTCTCCCCTCTTCTGAATTCATTTGACCCATTAAGCCTTCATTTTCTAAGAAAACCTTATAAAAGACCCTTTGTTACCCATACCCGCTTTAAATGGCAAAATGACATCAAAACCCACTTTTATTCGCCTATCCAAAGTATCCGCCCGCATTATTTTTATTCCAAAAATACATTGGAAAACATTGCAAACCACGATATCCCAAAGGTTTTCCGCTCGGCGCAGACCCCAAAATATATATTACTTTAATCCTTCTCCGCTGTCTTATCAAGCGCACAATTCATCAACCCGTCAACCGTCCGATCGAGCGCTTTTGATCGGACGGCCATTATACATATCAGGTTGGGCCCGACGTCCGACATTTAGCACCCGAGAAACTGTCAGAGGGTGACGTCAGGCCTCTGCCACGCGTCGCCCTCACAATTTCTCGGGTTGCCCTCTGACAAAACCATCACCGTATCGTAGGCGGTCCGAGAAAACCATTACCGCCTTTTTGTTTACCACCAGTTTTGCCGGGCTTGCGTCATCCCCACGTCAGAGCCACGCCACTGCCACCTCGCCGCCGCATCAGCTCCATCGTCCGCCCCCGCGCTGATATGTCTGCCACTTCGTCATATCCGTGGACCAATTACAGCCTACCACCTCACCCAGTGACGTCATGCTGACGTCATCCGACCTCGACCCCACCTGATGACGTCATGCTGACGTCATCCCAAAACGCGCCAATATGCCAAAAATCCATATATTGGCCAAAATTTCATGTTTTTTCCACTTTTGCCAAAAGAAACCGTTGTTATTTCTACATGTTGTCTACGTTCAAACCAGCGCCAACCTGCCAAATTTGATTCCGAAACCGTCGGCGACTCCATTGTACCTGCAGTTGCAACCTGTTATCAGCCATTCGCAAGGTATTTCTCAAGATAATTCCCTGTACCTGGTTCTATCATATTTCTGCAAGAAAACTGTTTAAGAAGGCCTAAAAGCACTGATTTCACCATCAATTACCCAGTGACCTGCACCTATTTCAAAGTAGTGGAACAATAAACCTTCTACAGAGCACGCATTTGACAAATTGACCTGAACTCACAGCTAGTTAGCGCAGTCGTGAACTAGAAACCTCAACTGACTAAATTCACCATAGAAACACTCCTGTCAGTCCTGCTACTGTTTTAATCAGTTCTTTAAACAGTATTTCAATTGCTGTTTGCTCAATTTACCCTCTGTTCCATAAAATTCGCACTTCCATTGCATAGAAACTCCTCTGTGTTATTCTGCTCACTCGAACCAGTTCACATACAATTCAGAAGCCTCATTAGCTATGGAGACACCAATAGCCCTGAATATTCAGCCTCTGAATGCCCCTCAAAGGGAAATAGAATGGAAAGCCCTGGGAGACATGGATTATCAGATGTTAGACTGGTTCCCAATGAACTCTAAGTTCAATATTCATATGCTCAATGAAATAAAAGCCCAACACCTTAATGGAGCTGATATTTTAGGGATTTGGGATTCAAATTTGCCCATTTACAACCTCCCTCAAATCAATCCCCTGCCAGATTTGATCCATAAATGCCAGGAATGCTATGACCCATGCCAAAGAGCTGTTCTCACTCCTACAGGCTCAGTTTTGTTCTTTATCACTCCAGAAACCATAAATGAGATGCTGCATTTCCATTCTGCAAGGCCATTGACCCCCCTTTCCATGTTGGACTTAGTGAAGAAGGGGAGCAATTTGTCAAGTGCCCAGATCACAAAAATTAATCAGTTATTCATGCAGCCAAGCTCTGAAACCATGAGAACTCCTCCTATTGGATATCATTACCTGAATGACTTGGGCAGAATGCTGGTGGACTTGATCAGCTATGTCCTGGGGTATAAGGGAATTGAAGATGTTGATGACACTATAATGGCAATGCTGTCCATATTTTCTCCTGGAAAGCCCCCAGCTGTACACTATGACTATGCCACATATATTGCAGAGAAGATCCATGAACAGCTAATGAATCTACCAAGGGAAAGGGTGTTAAGATTCACCTCATATATCTACCATCTTTTCTTATTTTATCAACCAGATAGCTTCCCCGTTCCACTCAAAAGGCTAAATGCCCAGGGAATTCCAAGATCAGTTGTGTTTTGGTCTTCAGTTTTTCATTGTGCTTCTAACTCACCATACACATACTGTGAGTTCATAGACCTGTTCATTTACCCAGCCATGACATTGCTGTATGGTGTTCCTCCTCCAAGATTAATCGATGAGATGCAGAGAGTTCTCCATCTCTCCAAATCCTACAGCATTGGTGATTGGTATTTTTACCAACACCACACAGTAATCAGAATATATGGCTGTGAGCTGGACCCTTTTAGGCTGCCAAGATATGTCCCTATGAGACTTTTTGCCTTAGAATACTTCAGGCAGTTTGGAAATGCTGACTACATCCATTTCCAAAGTAAAAATAAGAAGGTGCAGCTGAAGGTAAGGAGCCAACTTGGTCCTTTCCTATACAACAAGAGAGAAGAGGGATGGAAGGAGGCAGACATGATTCTAGAGGGCCTCAGATTGCAAACCAGTTTCAAATGGACACCTTATGACCGTAATCATTTTATTTCCCTCAGGAGGATAAAATACAAATTGGGTAACTATTCCCATGTAAAGCTGCCTCATATTGAGCAGTATGCTAATGCCTTGAGCTGGAAGGAGGGCACTCTAGAAGAGCCTGTTACTAGAGAGAAAATGCTAGAAAGAGAGGCTAGAAATGTTCGAAAGGAGGCTGACTTGGAAACTTGTGGACAGGTTTCCTTCTCATATCAAAGGCAACTTGGAGCGGCTGCCTCATCTTCGACAACACATCAGCAAGCTGCCATGGAAACTCAGCAAACATCCAGCAAAGGCAAAGAAAAACAGGTGGAGAAGGAGCAGGTACATCCCATGACTGAAGAGCACACAGATAAAGAGATGGAACAGCAAGAAGAGGTGCAGCAGCTGGTAGAGCAACAGCAACAACAGGAATCACAGCAAAGAGAAGGGCAGCATGACAGAGAGCAGCCCACACAGCAAGAAGGGACAGTTGAGGCCCCAATTCTCACTGAGCAGCAGGCTCAAAACATAATACCTCCTAGGCAAGAAGTTGTTAATGAAGCCTCAGTCCTCCAAACTCCACAAAAGGAGGACATAAGCAGGAAAAGGGATAGAGAGACTCCCTTAACTACATCAATAAGTCATGGTGAGAAAAGGCACAGGATGAATCCCCTTTCAGAGGAAGAGATGCCTATAGGGCAATCTTTGGGTATGGGCCCACCCAGTATGGAGGCATCTGCAAGTTCCTTCCAACAGGAACAAGAGAGGACAGTGGGAGGAGAAGTCAGCTCCTCTAGCCAGCAGAGAGAGGGTGAAATGAGCATTAAACAACAGTTCATTGAAATAAAGAAAAGGAATGAGCCCATAAAAATACAGGTGTATAACCATTTGTTGAAAATGGCTCCCACCAACTAGCAGCGACTAATGTCTGCATATGATGTCCAGGAGGGCAAGATGATCATGAGTCACTTCATGCCAACTACTTTGCAGCCACAGTCCCCTTCAGATTACTTGAGGACCAATCTTGAGGTCCTGGCCAAGGACATCAACCCAATGGACAAAATTGAATTACATAAACAAACAGGTGAGATGGTCTATGCTTCCTTGGCAGACAAGACATTTGATAACTACAGGCTAGAAAATAGCCTTAATAATACAGCTTCTCAACTGGAGTTGGAGAGAGCATCCTCTCAAGCAAAGGACAACAGAATAAGGTCCTTAGAAGATATAATTATTGAGATTGGGCATGATCCCAAAGATATCAAGGGCATACAAGAAATATTGTAATTGAGGGATGCAGATATGGCAGCTTTAAGGAGAAAGATCAAACTCCCAGCCACAATTCACCCTCAAACAGATGAAGTAGCTCAACAAAGGCATGATCAAGATGCCACAGCTTTGCTGGTGTCTCTCTATCTGCAGCTTATCCAGACACAAGAAAAGTTGGGAGAATCAGAGGCTGCACAGGCAGCATTACAAGCAACTCTGAAACACAGAGAAGAAGGTCGGACCTCTCAGCCTCCTCCTCAAATCATTAACCTTGAGGAAGCTGCTCCAACTACTATTCCTCCCCCTCAACAGACTGAACAAGCAACACCGTCTACTTCAGCACCACCAACAACAGAGCAGGCCCCAGCTTGGATATGCAAAAACTAAAAAATGAGATTCAAGCCCTGGAAGCTTAAATGACAGAACTGAATGAGACCAGGGAGAAATTGGCCAAAGTAAATGATAGATATGACAAATCCAAGCAGGCTGTGGCAGAAAAGGGCAGGGAGATAAAAGCCCTCAAAGACAGGATCAAAGAGCTAGAGAATGAGCTCAAATTAGATAAGGTTGTGGCTGAGCTTAAAATAGTGCTGTGGGCTAATATTGGCCAGTCTATTAATGACCAATGGCAGTACATTGAGACAATCCATGAGCAGTTAGAGCTCATTCCAAAAGCACAGACTGAAATTCAGAGATCAAGGGCTGCTCTAAGCAATATGCTTGAAGTTGCCACTAGGATGATTAATGTGCTTAACAATAGAACAAGTACTCAGTTGGCTACCATGGGAATTTCAAACAGAACTGAGACCATTCAGTTGATCAAGAGGGTTCTTACACTGAGAAACTTGGTGGAGACATTAGAGAGAATAACCCAAGACATGCAGACTGAGGTAAACAGGTTTATGGACAAATTTCAGGTATTACAAAACAGAGGGCTCCCTAGCTTACTGAACAGCGCAGGGAGACTGTTCACACATGAGTAATATGCCAAGAGGGTCAATGCATTTGCCACAAGTCAGATCAATGAGAAGCCCAGCACCTCAGAGGAAACAGGGCCAGCCACAGGACAGACTCTCTACAACAGAGTAGAAAGTTTATTTTTTATAATGAATGAAATTAAACACCTGTTTGAAGTGCCTCCCAATTTTTATAAATATACAGAGGCAGAGGAGACTATGGATGCAATTCTTAGGCATCAACTACCTACACAAGAATGGTGGACTAAGGCAATACAGATGATTTTATAAACAGGAAACCATTTAATAAATTTTGTTCATAGAAAATACAAATTGTCATGCATAGGACAGCTTAAAAGGATCAGCATGCATTAAAGATAAAAGTTGAGCCAACTCAGCAGAAATTTCGGCCAACAAAGCAAGGTGAGAAGCTACAAGTGTCCAGGCCGAGAAGCTACAGCAGAGCAGCTCCAAAAGCACATTTTCCAGCATTAATGCAGATCAATCCAACCGACTCTTTGGCTTCCAAGAGATAAAATATCTTCTAACAGATAGAAAGATGCATTTATGTTGTATTAAAGGCAGCAATAACTTCTTATCTGTTGTTCTGTACAAAGTTGGTGAAATATTTATTTCTCAGATGACTCAACGCCTTAGATATTTTGTAATACTGTTTGTATATATTTGCCCCTCGCACAAGCTTGCAGGGGGTTGTTGTTGATTTCTCTTGAAGAAGTTCTTATGCTGTAATCTTTTCAGAGTTTAATAAACAAAGTGATGGAATTTCTCAAAGTTCTGAAGTGTTGAATGTGTTCTGGTGTTTGTTGAAAACTGCAGGATTCCTGTGTACCTCACAATACAATAAGTTTTCTGTAACTTTCTTTGTTATGTGTTTCAATCTTTTACAATCCATATATGTTTCTAATTTCTAAGTATTTAGCAACAAAGAAAAAGAATAGCTTTCAGGATTTACCCTGAGCTCAATCTATGTTGTTAATGAATGTTCTCTTCAGCTATAATCTTGATAAGTGTAATTCTTAAGTGCTGCACTATCAGAATATATCTCTCACAGTGACTTTTGTCTCAGGAATTCAAGTTTGCTCCTGAGCAACATGTTTCACTTTCACATCACCAGCTTAAATGGAGAATTCTTAATTGCTTTCTGTTGGCTGACCATACATCACCACTTAAGTTTAAATTTTGTTTGTTGAGATACCCAATAGGCCCTGCAGTCTGAACATCCTCACTCTAGCATTTCAAAACAGTTCACAGCTCTAGACTCCATTGCCCAATGATCTACTACTGTCTGAACACTACATCTTAAGCACTGAAAGAAGTCCTTCAACCAAAACATAAACCAAAAACCTGAGCATAATAGCTAGCCTAAAACATTATCAAAACAGAGACAAATCATAAAGAGAGAGCCCTCTCTGATTACAGTTTGGCTAGAAGCTGTAATCCAAAGATTGGTTAGTGGTTACCCTGGCCGTATTCCCTTGGGAGTCAAAGGGAACAACCTGGGTGTTAACAGAAGCTATTGGGAGCTTTAGTTGTATAAGTAGAGAGGCCTAGGGCCTCACTAGGGTCGAATTTTTGTCGGATTTTTGTTGTACATTTTCTATTGTAAAACTCTGCTCAACTTCTAGCTTAACTTTGCGGACAGTTTCATGTAATTCTATCACTTTTTTGATAATAAAGATGAGATCCTTTTCGAGCTAGCACTGAGTTACCTCAGACAGATGAAGCTCTTGGGATAGAGCCCAATCCAAGCAACCAAGCTCCTCTTGTTTGTATTTATATTCTTTGTTTCAGTTTATGGATTAGTTGTTGTTAGATGAATTTCTTTCTTGGTTAAGAATAGATTGCTTTTGGTGATTCAGAAGGTTGTTTCGATTTGTGTTTTCTATAGCAGGTTAAGCAGTGATAGAAAGAAGATTCAAAAGGCTAGCAAGAGTGCCTTGGCCTCTTTTCCTCCTTTTGGGACCATGAACTAAGGCAAAGACCCAATTGCTACCCCAAAAACACAGATTTTCCTTCTCCATAGGATTTCTAGTGTTTGCAGTTTGCTAGAAGGTTAATACTTTGCTTTAGATCTCTTACACCATGATTTCTCTCCTTGTAGCATTTTTCAACATTTACTTCCATAGCTCATAATTTAGACTAGCTTGATGCAAAATTCTGTTTTTTTATGTACTCGTTTCCTTGCTTGCTTGCTCTCATTGGTTGATTGTCGACTCTTTTGCAGTATATCTCTTCTCATAGCAGGTCAACCTATCAGCCATCACATTCTCTCCCTGATCCATGCCCTACAGGTCGCCCAAAGTTCACCTCAAATCTTCCTTAGTTTTCTGCGTTTTTCCATACGATTTCTTCCTCTCTCCCAATCATCTTTCCCACTCCTAGTGACCCTTGGTGGACCCTAGGTGTCCTAGCACATCAGCCCAACCTTCATCTACCTTTTCCACCCACTCTCACACCTTCAAAACCTTCAAAACTGCTCTCGATATCCTCCTATAGACCTCCTGTAGATCCCTTGTGTCCTCCTGTAGATTTTCCTGTAGGCTTTCTTTTGAAGGTCGAGTGTGGGAAAAGCCTCCAGAAGGCCACCCAAGACCTCCTAGGACCCATCTACACCATCCTACATCTCCTCAAACCCCAAAGTCACCCTTCAACACCACCTATTCGCTTCCACCTTCACACACAATAAAATACATGCATGTTAACTTCACATAAAAATACATAAAAATCCAAAAAGATGTTTTTTGCTCATTTACTTCTAGAAATAGCTTGAGTAGATATTGTTTGCTTCCTTGAGTAGGTAATGGCATTCGTTTCCTATTTTTCACAGTGCTTTCTACAAAAGTAGGATTAGTTGGCTAAGTAGGGTTCACTAGGTTTACTTTACAATTCAATCTTTTTCCTTTCTGCAGTTAGAGTAGCCTCTGTAGAGTAGGATTTACTTTCTTTCATCACATATAGAGCTTCTTCTAGAATCCATAGAATTTGGCTTAAGCTCCTAGTGATCTTGTGCCAGGTGACGGCCTGCGGTAAGAACTAGTACTTGTGCATACAACATCGTCGCTTCCAAGTTTGTTACGAACTACTAGGTTGATAAGAGTAAAGTAGGTAGCCCAGGAGTTCCAGCATTATTGTTGCAATACTGGTGCTCACCACTTTTTGGCACCGTTTCCGGGGAAGCGTTAGAGTATTTTTTGATTACTGCTTTCTTCTATTTTCTATCGCAACATTCTGCTAAATAGTTTATTTCAGCAAAGTAGAATAGTCATTTCTTTCGGCTTCTGCATTTCCTTGCTTTCCTTTTCAATTTTGTAAATTTCATTTCAGCAAGTTCATTTCAGTTAGTGCAATTTGTTTTGTTCAATCCATTTCAGTTTTGTAGGTACAATCAGTGTGAAAAAAAACAAAAACCAACCAAAAAGATTTCTTTTCATGCCTCGTAGGAATAGAGATAGTTCAAGGAAATTCTTGCCCAACAACCCCACTACCTCACATAGCCAACCTTCTCTCTTCTTCGGTGGCAGTGATCAAGAAGAACCTTTAGGTGAACAACCAGAGATATTTGAAGAACCTATAGGGGAAGAAGAAGAAGAAGAAAACATCCCTCCTGAGCTAATGGCTGAAAACAAAAATGCTACGGGGAATGGAGAGAGAATAGAGGGTACCTTTCCCATTAGAGAGACCAACGACGACACAAAAATGAAGAATATAAGCCCTTCATCCCTACCTCACTTCCATGGTTTGACTACAGAAGATCCTGACACCTTCTTGTTTGAGTTTGTTGTCATCTGTCGAACTTATGACTATGTAGAAGATGAGAAAAAGTTGAAACTATTCCCTTCTACTCTCAAGGATGCAGCGTTGCATTGGTTCATGGGGTTACCTGGTAATAGAATCAAATTCAAAAGGCTAGCAACAGTGCCTTGGCCTCTTTTCCTCCCTTTGGGACCATGAACTGAGGCAAAGACCCTCTTGCTACCCCAAAAACACAGATTTTCCTTCTCCATAGGATTTCTAGTGTTTGTAGTTTGTTAGAAGGTTAATAATTTGCTTTAGATCTCTTACACCATGCCCATTTGTGTCTTTAAAATAAATTTTCTTCCTTGCTTTCTTTCCTTGTAGCATTTTTCAGCATTTACTTCCATAGCTCATAATTTAGACTAGCTTGATGCAAATTTCTGTTTTTTTGATGTACTCGTTTCCTTGCTTGCTTGATCTCATTGGTTGATTGTCGGTTCTTCTGTAGTAGATCTCTTCTCATAGTAGGTCAGCCTATCAGACATCACATTCTCTCCCTAATCCATGCTCTACAAGTTGCCCAAAGTCCACCTCAAATCTGCCTTAGTTTTCTGCATTTTTCCATAGGATTTCTTCCCCTCTCCCAATCATCTTTCCCACTCCTAGTGACCCTTGGTGGACCTAGGTGCCCTACCAGATCAGTCCAACCTTCATCTACCTTTTCCACCCACTCTCACACCTTCAAAACGGCTCTTGGCATCCTCCTATAGACCTCTTGTAGATCCCATGTGTCCTCTTGTATATTTTTCTGTAGGCTTTCTTTTGAAGGCCGAGTGTGGGAAAATCCTCCAGAAGGCCACCTAAGACATCCTAGGACCCATCTACACAATCCTACATCTCCTCAAACCCCAAAGTCGCCCTTCAACTCCACCTATTCGCTTCCACCTTCACACATAATAAAATACATGCATGTCAATTTCACATAAAAATCCAAAAAGATGTTTTTTGCTCATTTACTTCTAGAAATAGCTTGAGTAGATATTGTTTACTTCCTTGAGTAGGTAATGGCATTCATTTCCTAGTTTTCATAGTGCTTTCTACAAAAGTAGGATTAGTTGGTTAAGTAGGGTTTACTAGGTTTACTTTACATTTCAATATTTTTCCTTTTTGCAATTAGACTAGCCTATGTAGAGTAAGCTTTCCTTTCTTTCATCACATATAGAGCTTCTTCTGGAATCCATAGAATTTGGCTTGAGATCCTAGTGATCTTGCGCCAGTTGACTAAGTGATAGCCTACAGTAAGAACTAGTACTTGTGCATACAACATCGTCGCTTCCAACTTTGTTACGAACTACCGGGTTGATAAGAGTAAAGTAGGTAGCCCATGAGTTGTAGCATTATTGTTGCAATACTGGTGCTGACCACTTTTTGGCACCATTTTCGGGGAAACATCAGAGTATTTTTTGATTACTGCTTTCTTCTATTTTTTATCACAACATTCTGCTAAATAGTTTATTTCAGCAAAAGTAGAATAATCATTTCTTTTGGCTTCTGCATTTCCTTGCTTTTCTTTTCAATTCTGCAAATTTCATTTCAGCAAATTCATTTCAGTTAGTTTCAATTTGTTTTTTTCAATCCATTTCAGTTTTGCAGGTACAATCAGTGTGAAAAACAACAAAAACCAACCAAAAAGATTTCCTTTCATGCCTCGTAGGAATAGAGATAATTCAGGAAAATTCTTTCCCAACACCCCCACTACCTCACACGGCCAACCTTCTCTCTTCTTCGGTGGCAGTGATAAAAAAGAACCTTTAGGTGAACAACTAGAGATATTTGAAGAACTTATAGGCAAAGAAGAAGAAGAAAACATCCCTCCTGAGTCAATGGCTGAAAACAGAAATGCTAGGGCGAATGAAGAGAGAATACAGGGTACCTTTCCCATTAGGGAGACTAATGGTGACACCAAAATGAAAAATATAAGCCCTTCAGCCCTACCTCACTTCCATGGTTTGACTACAGAAGATCCTGACACCTTCTTGTTTGAGTTTGTTGTCATCTGTCGAACTTATGACTATGCAGAAGACGAGCAAAAGTTGAAACTATTCCCTTCTACTCTCAAGGATGCAGCATTGCATTGGTTCATGGGTTTACCTAGCAATAGAAATAGATTCAAAAGACTAGCAATATTTCCTTGGCCTTTTTTCCTCCCTTTGGGACCATGAACTGAGGGAAAGCCCCTCTTGCTGCCCCAAAAACACAGATTTTCCTTCTCCATAAGATTTCTAGTGTTTGCAGTTTGTTAGAAGGTTAATACTTTTCTTTAGATCTCTTACACCATGCCTATTTGTGTCTTTGCAATAAATCTTCTTCCATGCTTTCTCTCCTTGTAGCATTTTTCAGCATTTACTTCCATAGCTCATAATTTAGACTAGCTTCATGCAAAATTCTGTTTTTTTGATGTACTTGTTTCCTTGTTTGCTTGATCTCATTGGTTGACTGTCGGTTCTTTTGCAGTAGATCTCTTCTCACAGCAGGTCAGCCTATCAGCCATCACATTCTCTCCCTGATCCATGCCCTACAGGTCGCCCAAAGTTCACCTCAAATCTGCCTTAGTTTTCTGCATTTTTCCATAGGATTTCTTCCTCTCTCCCAATCATAGTTCCCACTCCTAGTGACCCTTGGTGGACCTTAGGTGTCCTATCACATGAGACCAACCTTCATCTACCTTTTCCACCCACTCTCACACCTTCAAAACTTTCGAAACTGCTCTCAGCATCCTCCTATAGACCTCCTGTAGATCCCCTGTGTCCCCCTGTAGATTTTCATGTAGGCTTTCTTTTGAAGGCCGAGTGTGGGAAAAGCCTCCAGAAGGCCACCCAAGACCTCCCAGGACCCATCTACACCATCCTACATCTACTCAAACCCGAAAGTCACCCTTCAACACCACCTATTCACTTCCACCTTCACACATAATAAAATACATGCATGTCAATTTCACATAAAAATACATAAAAATCCAAAAAGATGTTTTTTGCTCATTTACTTCTAGAAATAGCTTGAGTAGAGATTATTTACTTCCTGAAGTAGGTAATGGCACTCATTTCCTGGTTTTCATAGTGCTTTCTACAAAAGTAGGATTAGTTGGTTAAGTAGAGTTTACTAGGTTTACTTTACATTTCAATCTTTTTCCTTTCTACAATTAGAGTAGCCTCTGTAAAGTAAGCTTTCCTTTCTTTCATCACATATAGATATTCTTCTGGAATCTATAGAATTTGGCTTGAGCTCCTAGTGATATTGCGCCAGCTGACCAAGTGACAGCCTGTAGTAAGAACTAGTACTTATGCATACAACATCGTCGCTTCCAAGTTTGTTACGAACTACCGGGTTGATAAGAGTAAAGTAGGCAGCCCGGGAGTTGTAGCATTATTGTTGCAATACTGATGCTCACCACTTTTTGGCACCATTGCTGGGGAAGCATTAGAGTATTTTTTGATTACCACTTTCTTCTATTGTCTATCGCAACCTTCTACTAAATATTTTATTTCAGCAAAATTAGAATAGTCATTTCTTTCAGCTTCTGCATTTCCTTGCTTTCCTTTTCAATTCTGCAAATTTCATTTCAGCAAATTTATTTCAGTTAGTTGCATTTTGTTTTGTTCAATCCATTTTATTTTTGCAGGTACAATCAGTGTGAAAAAAAACAAAAACCAACCAAAAATATTTCCTTTCATGCCTCGTAGGAATAGAGATAATTCAGGAAAATTCTTGCCCAACACCCCCACTACCTCACACAGCTAGCCTTCTCTCTTCTTCGGTGGTAGTGATTAAGAGGAACCTTTAGGTGAACAACCAGAGATATTTGAAGACCTATAGGGGAAGAAGAAGAAGAAAACATCCCTCCTGAGCCAATGGCTGAAGATAGAAATTCTAGGGGGAATGGAGAGAGAATAGATGGTACCTTTCCCATTAGGGAGACCAATGGGGACTCCAAAATGAAGAATATAAGCCCTTCAGCCCTACCACACTTCCATGGTTTGACTACAGAAGATCTTGACACCTTCTTGTTTGAGTTTGCTGTCATCTGCCAAACCTAGGACTATGCAGAAGATGAGTAAAAGTTGAAATTATTCCCTTCTACCTTCAAGGATGCAGCATTGCGTTGGTTCATGGGGTTACCTGGCAATAGAATCACAAATTGGGCTCAGATGTAGTAGGCCTTTAATGATAAATATCGAGACTACTGTAGGTCAAAAGATACCAAAGAAGAAATCTTCTGAATGACCATGGGAACTGATGAATCCTTGGAAGATTATGAAGAGAGGTTCCAGCTCAGTTACAAAAGGGCCAGGTGCGCACTTGACCCTGAATCTCTGAAGCTGGTCCTGCTTAGGGGAATTCCAGAAGACCTTCTAGACACCCTCCATCTACTGGCTGTGGGAGACATCTACCAACTATCTTATGAGGTCATAAATACTATTTTTAAAAACCATTCTAGAGTAGCCAGAAAAAAAGGTAGGGGGAGTCAGCCCATAGCCGGTACCTCCTCTTCCAATTCATCCATTAAAGGTAAAATTGGAAACATGCTGGAAGACTTCAAAAGTGAGATGCTGCAGACTCTTGCCATGCAAATGGATACCTTGCATATCAAAAGAAAACAAGAGGAAGCAGAGAGGGCTTTGGCCATCTTTTGTCCTAGATGCACCAGGAGGCATCTTAGGAACGAATGTCCATTGAACTGTATAGAGGCTTGTTTTGTCTATGAAGAAGATCATTCTATAGATAAGTTCCCTTCCTTGCCCAGACTTAAAGCTGTATACCAAGGGGCTGAAGGAGCCACTGAACCACTCTATTTCATGAACCAAAGGAGACCGCATGGACCTAGACCATACCAGCAGGGGATGCAAGGGACATCTCAAGCATACTATAACCACAACCAAGTCACTTCCATACCTTCTTGAGACCCTCCTGCTCATCCTTCCTGGTCCATGCCTCCTCCTTGGCCCTTCCCATCTCAATATCATGCCCAACCAATCGCTCATTCATTTCAATCCTATGTTCAGCCGTAACCTCCGTCGAATACATCTCATCAGGGGTGGAGGCCCCAGTATAACTCTCTTCCTGCTCTTTTGCCTCCACCACCTACTCAACCACAACCATTACCTTCTGCTCCACCAATGCAACCCCAAATTCCTGCCCAGCCAAATCCAAACCTGAACAACAGATAGACTCAACAAGTATATATTGGGGAATCATCATGCCCAACTTATGTTGTGGAGATTCAGGAGATTAACCTACGATCTGGGAAGGTTCTCCCAAATAGCCAACCTCCACCTAGGGAGGTTGAGGAAGATAAACAGGAAAGTGAACCTAAAGCAATTCCACCCTTTCCTGAGAGACTATCCGGGACAACACAGCCTATCCCAGAAGAAACTGGACTTCTGGGAGAATTGAAACAGTTATGTGTGAAGATACCACTTCTCCAAGCCATAAAAGATGTGCCTATCTACAATAGGTTGATCAAAGAGAAGTGCTTTAAGCATCCTGGAAGGCACAATAGAGATGCCCCAACCATCAATGTCACAAGACAACTATCTGACCTGATGTTGGAGCAGGTAATCTATCCGAAATATCTAGACCCTAGAAGCCCAGTAGTTGATCTCCACATCAATGGCACCATCATCCCACATACCTTGATTGATTTGGGAGCTGCCATTAATGTGATGACAAAGGATACAATGCTCAAACTTAACCTCCAGGGCTCCTTGAGGAAGACCATGACAGTACTGTAGCTAGAAAACTACTCCACTGTGACCCCTGAATGGATTGTGGAAGATGTGATGGTCTCCATTGATTCTTGGGAGTACCCTGCTGATTTCTTAGTTCTTTAGCCAAAGACAAAGCTCACTGGGTATCCTCTCATCTTGGGAAGACCCTGGTTTTCTATTGCTGATCCCTACATCAGTTGTCGAGCTGAGAACATGACCATAAAGAACGGGCATATGTCCAAGCAGTTAATCTTATACCCTCCTACCCAACCCTTGCTAGAACATGATCTACCTCTCTAGTTGGAGGAGGAGGATGAGGATAAGGTCTATTTTGCACCACTTTGTGTGGTAGAAACCACCATGGGGGGAAAACTGTAAGATGAGGATGATATGATTGAAAATTTGATTCAGAATCCACCCCCCAGTGTCTTACCATTAGAGGACATAGTGAGAGAAACCCAAAACAACCCCTCAACTAATCTCTGTGTGGCCGACCCGACCTCTCTCCATGTTAAGAATATAGAGTTTAGCCTAGAAAGAACCTTGAAAATCAATCCATCCCTATCCACTTCCCAGGAGAAGGAGTTGTGCAGCTTACTGAGAAAACAGAAGCAAAGTATGTTGCTGCTACAAAGGCTAGTAAAGAAATGATTTGGTTACAAAGGTTTCTGGATGAATTGGGTAAGAAGCAAGAGTTGGGTAGGTTATGCAGTGATAGCCACAGTGCCATATATGTTGCAAAGAAATTTTCATTTCATTCCAAGACTAAAAATATACATCTCAAGTACCATTTCATATGGTTAGCATTGGAAGATGGACAGTGGAAGCTGGAAAAGATACACACTAGCCAGAATCTTGTAGATATGCTAACAAAAGTTGTAATCAAGGAGAAAGTGAGAATCTTCTCAGTTTCAATTGGTCTTCAAGTATGATGAAGATGATGAGAAATAGCCAGATCCAAAGTGGAGTCACTTTCCAGCAAATGAAGCAGCAGTGGAGTTGCTATAATCAGTCTCCAAGTGGGAGATTGTTGGGTGTGGAGCCTGATTATCTTCTGTATTCAAAGGTATCGCCACATTGGACCCCATTTCGAAATGGGCTGGCAACATTGCCCATAAAATATTCGTTGTAGGGGGGGTCCAAGGGGGGCTGGGACCTTTGGGGAGCCCTGCCTTGGCAAGGGGTTTCGGGGGTGTTGCCCCCAAAGCTAAGAATAGACGTAAAATTGCCTTGTAAAATGTTGTAATTTCGTAGTCAATCTTGGCCATTCATTAGGCAGAGATCTAATAGTAGAATTTAAGTTTAATTTAGGGTTTTTTTCCCTAGAAGGAAACCCCTCGCTATATATGAGGGAATTGTATTACGTCTATGTATATATGTATTCTAAGTTAGGAAGAGAGAGGAGATTAACAACAAAGAGGGAGTTACAACGGATCTGCTATAGGTTGTATCTCTTTAGTTTGCTGGATAATATAAAAAGAAGGATTGCTTGTTTCTCCATGGACGTAGCCCAAACTGGGTGAACCATGTATATCTGTGTCTCTCTTGTTTTATGCATTTTCTATGTTTATATTTCTGCAATATTTTATTTGTTCCATTACTCTGTAATATATAATTTTCTAACAAAATCCATTCCTGAAAATGGATATTCTATGATGGCCATATCCTGTTGATAAAACCACTCAAAGAATGCAAGGGTAAATGAGATCAATGACTGACCAGCATGCCTAGCCATAAGATCTACCCATCTCTCCATCCGTGGATCCATAGGTACAGATACACCCAGTGAAACAAGTTGTGCCTGCATAAGTGGAATTCTCTCCAAGGTGAAAGAAATCAAGATCGACCCATAGCCAAAAAATTTTGTCTTTCTACTTTTCACCTTGATCAGTTGTTCTTTCGAAGATGAAAGAATTGCCTCACACCAATTGAACAATTTTGGCTCTAAACACTCTAAAGCATACTGCATGTATGATATTTTTGCCAAGTGTAGTGTTGCACTACCAGCCAATTTGGAAATGGTAAAGAGGATCATCCTCAATGGTAAATCACTGACATCCCTGATGTTAATCTTTCTGTCTGTGCTAGGTTGTGCACCTTCCCAGCAGAACTGTTGTATGTAGTCTCTCATTGATTCACCCCCTTTGGCAAATCCAGATAGTGAGATGGGGGCACCCCGCCTAGACAGTCCAGTCAAAAAGTAGATGTCATCAATGGTAAATGGGATCACTTTGTCCCTAATGTGAAAGGCTTGAACAGTAGGATCCCATGAACGAACAAGGAACTGTAAAATCTGAATCTGTTGCTGCATGCTAGATAGTTAGAAATATTTTAGTAACCCACAATTCCTTAGGGCCTCAACTATACCCTGATTATTTAGGGCAACCATATCTTGTTCTTCGTGCTCTTTTTCTCTCCTTATAATCACCATTTTGATCTAATGAATGTCTACAATACAACCATTAGAAAAAATAGGATCCATTTCTTACAAAAACAGAGCAAAATTTGGGAGAAAATAGCTATGTGAATTTTGGTTTTGCGCCCAGTGCACCCCTGACTTAGAGATAGTGCACTGCAATGCATGTAGCCTTCTATGTGTGTGCAATGCAGCACACCTTTCGATGTCGAGAGGGTGCGCTGATCCTAGAGTTCAAAATTGAAACCCTAGGGGCCTTAAAAAAAAACTCAAATTTTTGCTTGAAACCTAAAATGAATGGAATTAAATGAAAGCGAATAGAGATAGCTCCTACCTAGTCCGGATGGCACAAGGAATGGTCCATTGAATCCTCTACAATTAGCTAGTGAACTTTGAGGTAAAAACTGCTCCAAAGCACCAAAATCAAAGGGTAAATGTGAAATGGTAAAAATGAATGATAAAACTTGTTTTATGTTTATTTCTTGCACATTAATTGAGTAAACATTAGTTTTTATTCATTTTATCCATGAAACAGGTATTTTTAATCTATTTTGATGGTGCTTTGAGCAGGTTTAACAACTGACATGTAGAATTTGACGTGCTCAAATGTAAGTTGAACATATTTGACCACAAAGCAAACTTTTATCTCTTTTTCGAGCTTTGTTAAAAACGAAAAAAGAACCCCATTGGAGTCCTCTTTAAGCTCTTTCTAGAATTTCTAAACATGAAAAGATTATTGAGCACTTGTCTTTTCCAGCTCGTTAAAAGATTGGAAACGATAGCTCTCTTGTATTATTTTATGCTTTTTCGGACTTGAGAGATTATTTTACGAAAAAGAACTTGTGGAGTTTCCTTTTTGTCACTTTTCAAACTCTCTAAACATGAAAAGGACCGAGTTATATTTGTTGTTAAACTCGTTAAAAACATCAAATAGCGACAAAATTGTCCATCTAGACAAGACCGAGTTTCACCTTTGCTAGACTCGTTAAAACATCAAATAGTGATGGATTCACCTAAAGGGTGAAATTATACAACAAGCATATGTTATCCTCGTCAAGCTTGATAAAAATAAAGAGATACTGGTCAGCAATGACTAGGGAAAATTGGAAAAATGGGAAAACACTTTATGATGGCAAGTCACTCTTGAACATGACAATTTCACCTCGTCACCATGACTATGTGGGTTGGGTCATTTAGCTTGATGGTTATCACACCGTTGGTTTATCATACCATCCATTGCTTTGTTTTGGGTCAAAGCTAACAATTCATCTTAGTGTCTCTAACATGTTCAAGAGAATTCATTTAGTTCAACCTTCATCCTTTGCAATATCGTAAACCTTCATTTTCATGACTGCCATTCCTAAACCTTCTGTCGTCAGTCGATTTTTCATCTCCAAAATCATTTACTTCATTTCGTTTCATTAATATGGGATACATCAAGGTCCTCCTGCGATGAGTCACTTATTGTCGACAATAGAAAATCATCCAAGAAGTTGACTTAGAAACACCCCTTTAGTATCTTGAGGCTTGCATACATTAATGGCAGGTTTCTTGCTTCCAACAATACATTAACATCACTGGCCTTCAACTGAAAGACTTTTTAATGGTGTTCAACATCAAATCATTTATTCACACCATGCGAAATGTATTATAGTACCTTAAGGGTCATTATCATTTTCGGTGATTCCTCTTGCATCTGTTAACGGCTTACATCATTGGCTGGTAATCAGACGATGCCTTCCCATGTTCGACTTCAGATCATCTATTCACATGGTTAGACTTGTACTTGAGTGAAAGATTGAATGAGATTGAAGACCCTGGATCTAGTTTCATCCATCCGGGCTGCGATATTTTCAAGAGTACTAAATCAAATGTACAATGGCCTTACATTCATGGTCATCCATTCATGGGTCTATATCTGTAGACAACTATATTTGTACATGTAATGAAATTCTATAAGCTGAGCATGGGTATGCCTTCCTTCAGCAAGTTCATGAGAAAAAAACAAATTATCATGATATATGTATTGTAATTGATGTAGGTCACCTTCCACTTTGAAACCTCTTCCCCACATGATAAATAATTTCACTCGACATAAATATTTACGACTTCATGCTTTAGGGGGCAACTGTTACATATCCATTTGAGCACATCAACCCCAACTTACAGATCAGTACTATTAGGGCCCATCAAACCCTAATTCATTTGTTACATGCCCTAAAGAAGTCAACCATTAGAATTCCTAGCTTCCCAAGAATTTCCATGAATGAAATCATCCAGAAACTGCCTCTAAGAAGATCAGCGTAGGCAGGCCATCATTAGGGTGCGCTACAGTGCAGTCCATACACTAGTAGGCTGCTATGCAATGCACTTGAGCCCTCTTTGGCCCACGCTGGGTGAATTTGAGAAAAATTTAATTGGGGTTTGGGAATATTCTTATCCATTGGATGCATCTAGAAGTTTCCCAAGTTTATCTACTCCTTTGAGCTCGAATTTGGATGAGGTAGGGAGTTAAGCAATATAAATCCCTTTATCCCTTCCTCCATAGAACTAAATTCTAAGTTTGGGTGGGCATTCAATATCACCTTTTATGGCATAACTTCCTTCATTCACCTATAAAATGACCACTCATCTAAGTGATTAGGGGCTGGAAATCACTGAATTATAGGGAGATGTTGTTAGTATGAGACTTGAGTTGATTTCAAGTATTGTAATAATGTCAAAATGTCTTGCTTGTTATGAGGAGAGGATGGGATTGAACTAGAGGAGTGATGTTGAATCAAGAAAATTGGGTTGTAACTCTTCCTTTTACTAATAAAGTGTTCAAACACTTTCATATGTGTACTACGTACTTGATTCTATACTATGTTTAATCAATAGATCATTATCATATGCTTTGATCGATTTTTGTCTTCTGTCTGTGTGCAGGTACTCTTCAAGCAGATTAAGTATGGAAAGGAGTGACAGAATTGGTCAAGGAAGATAAGGAGTAAGAAAATGCTACAGGTAGGCTTCTTTACCTCTTATTTAATCTATTAGTCATAGAAAAAGTAGAGAATGCTTTGCACTGTTGTTCTAGAGTTAGCTACTAGTCTAGGGGTTTAAGCATTTATCTGTAGACACTAAAACATCCCAAAACAATGTGGGAGGAGGGTGTTATAGAGTGGTATTAGAGGATGGTTCACCCCTCGAGCTGGATGGGCAGTGTGTGTTGGTTACATTTTCTTAATGATTGATTATGGTTGAAGTAAGGTTTTCGTGGACAATTTGATGTTGATTTTGTGGAATGCATCGTTATGAGTATATGACTGGTTACATATTGCTACATGTCGCTTACATGTTGATTTTATGTCACCTACTTACATCCTTGTATGTTATGAAGCGTTATTATAGGTTTGACTACATGTATCAGTCTTATAGGTTGATTACAAGAATTGATCGCTTATGCTCAACTACATGCATTTATGTGTAGTTGATTTGGAATTGCTTAAATGCATGTTGATGGTTGCCTATGGCAATGTGTATAATGGAGTAATGGTTGTTTTCATGTATGAGGTCATAGCATGCATTGTTGATATGGCCTTGCATTGATGACTGGACCCTAGCTAGAATGATGTTTATGTGTTGATGCACTTAATTGTTATATGTATATATTCTATTATGTTTATGTTCTACATGTATCATGTTGATTTGATGTTCTTGCAGATGAGGTATCCTTCCCAAATTATGTTAAGGTACGTTGATTTACTGTGATTTGGTTTATCTGAGATATTATGCATTGCAGGAAAGAGCTCAAATGGCTAGTAAGGTGGCAGACTATATAGAATCTCCTTATGAATCAGATGGGCAGTGTGGTGTGCGACACTTTTCTGATTTGGTAGAGATTGATAATTTTGAAGCAAGAAATAAGGAGTTGTAAGGCTGAAACTGACAAGATCATACAGACACAAGAGAAACAAGAAAAGGTTAACATTATACTTCTTCAGAGCTTGAAAAACTTGCATCGACAAGGGCCACTTCAGATCAGCCATGGAAATGAGGATAGAACTAATGGGGAATATGGTAGTAGGTCTCATGGTAGACACAGGTCGGATAGATCTGATACAATGAGATATGGAAGGTTGTTGGACACTCCAGATAAAAGGGGTGATGAGCACAGGTACTATTCTAGTTCTGGTTCTGATAGACATCACTATCATCCTTACAGGAGGAATGATATGGGATACTTTCTAGATGATATTAAGAAATCGAAGGCACCTACTTTTGATGGAAATGTGAAGAATTCAGAAGATGCAGAGGCTTGGATACTTGGGATGAACAAATTCTTTGAGTTGAATGAGTACACAGATAACGTGAAGGTTAGAGTAGCGATATTTAGCTTGAAAGGTAAAGGTGACATTTGGTGGGAAGATGTTAAGCGAGTTAGAGACATTGGTACATATGATTTGAGTTGGCGGGAGTTCAAGTGGCCTTTCAGGAAGAAGTGCTTGTCATAGAGGTACTACGATAGTAAGGAAAAGGAATTCTATGAGATAAAGATGGGATCAATGACAGATGAAAATTACATGAATAAGTTTTGGAGCTATTGAGGCATGTACCCTGTCTTACTAATGAGAAGGATAAAGTTCAATGATTTGTCAGTGGTTTTCCATTAGCATTTAGAGATCAGATGGAGTATGATGAGCCTCTGTCACTTGAGGAAGTTATTGGGAAAATTAAGCATTGCTATGAAAAATCAAAGTGTAAGAATGAATCTCAGCAAGGATGGAAGGGAAAAGACAAAGGTAAAGGTAAATGGTATCCTAAGAGGACAAGGCCTCAGCATGCAGATGGGAAAGAAAGTGTGGCACCACAAAAGAGATTTAATCCATTTAGATAGGGACATGAGTCATAGTAGTGGTATAGAGGTGTTGGTACTGGTTCGTTGGAGGTTTGGACATATGACAAGGAACACCTTAAGAGAGATTGTCCATAGAATCAGGGTGGTAAGCCTCAGATATACAATGCATAAGAGGTGCAGCCTATTGGGGATGTTGGGCAAAGAATTCCTCATATCTATGTAGCAGTGGACAATAGACATGCATAACACCATGCATTTATCATTGAGTTAGATGGTAAGATTTATGATAAAGTTATTTCTATTTTGATTAACCATGGATCTACTATCCTTGGTGAAATTCCATGTAATAAAATTTAATAAAAGGGAAAAAATAATAACCATGGTTGATGGGACACTTATTCCAAGCTAAATTTTGGGAAAAACATCCTAGGGGGTGTTCATTTGGTTGTTTATGGATAAGGAAATTGGCAAAGGAAATGGAAAAGGATTTGGAAATGTAAAATGGAATTTTTGGCACATTTATTTATTAAAATAATAGAAATTAGGAGAAAAGGGAGGTGAAATGTCACAGCTTGCATGTGAGGAGAAAATTGAAGGAAAATAATGAAAAATGAAGAAAATAGAGGCCTCATTCATAAAAAAAGGCTTCCGAGGATCAGTTCATAACCTTTTGTCAGTTGAGTTTTGGAGCTCTCTCATTATTCTCTCTCTCTCTCTCTCTCACTCTTGGACACTTAGAGTTTTCTTGGAGAAATTTTGGCATTGGAGCAAGAAAGGCAAAGAAGACAAGAGGAAGCAATGATCAAGCAGCTACAGTAGGATTCTTTGCAAGTATCGATTTGCATGTGTATTTTCCTTGCTAGATTTGGAATGCATGGTATTGAATGTCGTTCTTTTCTATCATGCCATGGGTTTTTCCAAGTGTATCAGTGTTTTTAGCCTAGCATTTCCATTTCAAGATAGCCATGGTGCGATCAGGTTCTCATGTTTTGGTTGAGCTACATTTCCAGATGGATTCGAAGTTGAGTGGGGTGTATCTATGAATGATAAAGTACATGGCCTAGTGGTCTCTAAGCTGGACTGTGGATCACGGTAAAGCCACTAGCCTAGTGACTCCTGAGCCAGATGGTGAGTTATGGTAAAGCTAGGATTGTTTTTCCTCAGTGGGCCTAGGAATCCTTGCTGGTGAATGGAAGGATATATGGTAAAGCCAAGAGGTGGTTTTCTCTTCGTTGGGCCTAATAATCCTAGGTTTGGGATATGCAGTAAATCCTAGAGAGTGGGTCTTGGTTAAGGGCCCAGTGATCTAGGTTTGGATTGCGGTAAAGCCTAAGTGACTAGGAGACAAAAAAATTCCTCATGTTGTAGGTGGAGAAATTCAGTGGCATCCATGCTTGTTTGGCCTAGTGATCTGGTGCATCCATGCTTGTTTGGCCTAGTGATCTAGTGGACATCACGGTAAATCCTGCTATGACGTGTTCATTGTGTTGGCCTAGTGATTTGGGATGGATTACGATAAAGCCTGGCTTCTATTGATTAGGGTGAGGTGGATTAGTATCGGTATTCCCTGGTTGGTTATTTTGGTTTGAGTCCCACATTCATGCTTGGAATATGGCATGGGGTTGAATGACTTAAGAGAGATTTTTCTCATTCATTCTATGGTCGGGTGGAACATGGTAGTCACATCTCTGGTTGGTTTATTGCATTCATTAATGAGAAATTCATTTCCTTGATTTTCATGTGTAAATGTATTGATGTATGTGTGCATTTTATGGTTGATATGCTTATGATATTTTTGTTTGTATTATCCTCGTTATACATATGTTTTATGACAACATCTTTGTATTACTCTCAACATGGTTTTACTTGTAAATGAATGGATAACGTCTCTATGGCCTAATAGATGATAACACAAATTACATGAGGGAACAATGGTTCATAGTGATTTTCAAATAAGTATGAGATCCCTACACTTAATTATGTTGTTTACACCTATAGGTTACATGTTGATGTTAAGCTTAATGAAATGCTTGGCATGGCTACTAAGGGTCTCGTTAAAGTCTTGTTTAACTTATTGCTTTTGCATCATTGTTTCCCTGTTCTTTTACTGTTCCTGAGTTATCATTCCATTCTAGGTAGTGACCTGGGCTTTGGGCCTAAAAAAGTAGCTCAAATGTTGGGGTCATTGGCATAGCACTGAAAAATTTAGTCTCTGGTCGCTGGCAGGCAAGCCTTTGAGAGGGACTTTGGGTTTCTGGGCACTCTCTTTCCTATAGCATGAGAGTGAATGAGGCCTAATATGTCCAGAACATCAGTGCGACCCAGGGACAATATGCCTTAGTGGATGACATGTCTCTTGAGGGTTTTGTTACTGATGTGGATAGGTTGGTTGATGTGTTCCGTCGATTCCACTTCCTTAAGGTCACATAGGAGGTAGAATCCAATCATAGTAGCCTCTCATCGCATGTTTACCTAGTTGGAATGGTTACTTGGGTAGATGAGGGAGGAGGGTGTTACAAACTCATCAAGCATATTACCCTTTCCTAGATTAGAACAATTGTGATTTGACAAGATTTGATATCTGTTTAACCAAGTAAGGGAATGGAGGGAACTATATCTATAATCAGGTTAAGTAGGGAAGCCATGGTAATCCGCAATATGAATAAATACTTCCTGAAATACTAAGACCTTGCACTTACAGAATTAAACCTAAGCAAAGAAGTTGGAGTTCTACTAGAGTGTCAGCAAGTGTTGTCCCTGCGATAAACACCCTCTAAAAAATTTATAACATTCAATTTTGGAGCCTACTAAGGATCTTACAGTATGTCATCTTATGGTTAAGCCATGGCCATTTAATTCTTTGTAAAAAATTTAGTCATTTTCCTACTTTTAAAGTGTCAAGTCACTTGCACACACATGCTCAGTCTTCAATGAGTTCAGGAAAAACAATTCCTTTATGAAATCTTGGAAATGCATAGAACCATCCACCTAGATAGTTCCTATGTGATTTTCAACTCATGTCAAAAATCAGTGCATATTTTTATTGATAGTCCCCCTCACTTGGGTTTCATTTGTAATTTTATTACAAAGAGTTTTCTCAACTGTTTTTTTTGCGCACTCTCACTTTCACAGGTGTCGCTTTCACATTCGTGGTAGTTGTTTTTGCTTATTTTAACTTTAATAAGTTTTTTCTTATGTTATCTTTGATTTGACATTTTTCTCTTTCAATGTTGTTTTCATTTTTCAAGTGTCGTCTTATATTTTCCTCATGTCACAGGTGTTGTTTTTGTGTTTTCACTCTTGCGTGTTTCACACCTTTGTACATCACCAAAGTTAGTTCTAGTGCACTCTTATATATTAGATGGTCTTACATCTCATTAAAATATGTGCTAGTCACATTCATATAGCTTAGTGCACCTCTGGGTCATAGTCATCATTATCTCGTAACTCGTGTTCTAAGTTTTATAATGTGTCATTTCAACTATCGCACTTAGAAATAGGTATCGCTTTGTTGTTGTTTTAAGGTGTGACTATTGTTCATGAGTCATTTACATTACATTGGATTGTATTGATGGAATTTATTTTTGTGATCCATATTTGAGTCATGTTAGGATGCTTTTTTTACTCCTACTATGTTGGTGCCACACTTAGCTATTGTGAGAGCTCTTCTTGGTCCTTCATCCCAATGGAAGTTCTAAAGGCATTAACTGTAGTACTAGGAAATGATCAGAACTTATTCATGAACCTGATTGACATATATTTCCTCCCATATTTTTTCACTAAGCCTTTTCTATGTTATCCCTCTCACAATGTATTAGTACTTGCTAAGGATAAGTCACCTAGCCTTGTGTCGCCTCCCTCATTGAAAAGTGCATTCCATATGAACAAGTAGCCATTATTGGAGAAAAATGCACCCTCCCAAGCCAAAGTGCACTTCAAAACAATGAATCGCACTTCGAGACAATAAAGCCCACTTCAAACACTAAGTGAAAAGACACACTTTAGAAGAATAAGGACCTTCTCTCCTCTAAAAATAAAACTCTAGACAAACAAGGACCTTCTTGCCTTCAAAAGTGCACTCTAAGGGCATTAGCACACTTAAAACCAATCAGTGCACTTCAGGACTATGAGAGCACTCCTTCATCTCCAAGAACTATACCCTACTTGAGTGCATGGTGCACTCACAAAGCATGAAGCTTCATTCTTCTCCTAGAGCAGATGGGCACTCACAAAGCACAAATCCTAACAACACATGGTGCAATCATGAAGCACGAAGCTCCATCCTTCTGTTTGAGTACATGGCATAGTCACAAATCCTAAAGCTTGAGTGCACTCCTTTGGCGTGAAGAACTACACCTTGTTTAAGTGCATGAGTGCATCCTAAAGTCTTGAGTGTTTCTCCTTCGTCTCTTCGAAATGTGCGCTTTCATCCTTCTTGTCCTCATGATTTCATGAGCACACCTTAAAGGTCAAAAGGCCTAAAGTCTCACTCATTCGTCTCTTCAGAGTGTGCCTTTACACCCTATTATTCTCTTTGAGAATGTGAGTGCACCTTAAAGGCCTGAAGACTCGAAGCCTCACTCCTTCATCTCTTTGGAGTACACACTTGTGCCCTCTTATTCTCTTTGAGCACATGAGTGCACCTTGAGTTCTCACTCTCTTTACTGGGTGCTTAAACACACCTTGAAGTCCTCTTGTGAGCCTTGATGAGTTTGACTACACCCTCCTATTCAAGCCTTCTTATTTTAATCCTCTCACAGGCCTATCATTAGTTGATCATTCCATGAGCTAAGTAGTGATAGAATAGATTTTTTGAGATTTATTTTTCCATGCCATGAATTATATTCATTCACAGGAGTACTATTTCAATATGACATGGAGATGCTTAAGTAGATAGCAAGGAGAAAGCATAAAGAAACACCTGTGGAGAAGAAGAAAAAGAAACAACAATCATGAAGACATGAAGCATATCATGGACAAGGTTAGAAAGAAGACATTGCATGATGACCCAGAGGATTCTGATAGTGATCAAAGACCTTTTGGAGGGTGAAGATGAGAAATAAAGTGGATGTTTCATGAAGATGAAGCATAGACCAGATTTATCATCAAGAATGTAAGATGAAGTAGCAAGGAAAACAACTTGGCATTGCCACCTCATCATGAAGTCCATGTCATCGTTGTAAATATGTAACATTTAGAAGTGTCATCGTAATGGTCAATATGTGTCCATGTGTCATGAAACTTAATATGGAATGTAATGATGTATTCTCAAGAAAGGACAAAATGTAATGGTTGGAAGTCTAAGAGTCATATGTGGAATATGAAAAGTCATTAGTCATATATGGACAAAATGTCTTGGAAAAGTCCAAAATTCATTAGATGTTCAAGAATTGTTTAGAAGTCCAATGTAAACATTAGAAGTCCAAGAGTCATGAGGATATGAAAGGTCATTCCCCTTATTATAAAAGAATCCTCATAACTCAAGAAAAAGGCTTTTTGGAGACTTAAGATTTGGAGAGCTAGTCTTGGTTTCTCTACTTGGCATAGGAGAGAAAACTATTCTTTAGAGAAGCAATAAGTGACTTAATTCTCCATTATTGGAACTAGTGCCTCGTCATTTTAACTGTGTATTTGGATCTTTCACCTTAAGATTGAAGCTCAATGAGAAAATACACTTTCATGCATGTATTATGAATGTCTTAGGACCATTATTTATATGTTTTCTATATATGTTTGTTCACATGTACTAAGGAAATTGAAATATTTCAGTGTCCCTAGTACTTATCTTATTGAAGGTGTGTTGTATTTGGTTTAATTATCGTTGTGTCTAAGTGAACTATTTTGCTAGATAGCTAACAAAGCTTTCTCTTCTCATGTGCCTTTCTTAGGTTAATACTATTACTTCCTTCTAGACTCTCAGTTTTGTCTTTACCCCTAATGAAAGTCTCATTTTATACATTACAATCGATGTTTCACAATATCAACTTAATTTCCTATTCAAGGGTTATGTGTATAATCTCTTATGTTATCCATTGAAACCAAGACCAACTTTTGTGTTATGGTAGTTAGACTAATAATCTGGATGGGGCTCTTATTCCAAATGATGTGAGGTCTAATTGGGACTTCACATCAAGGAGACCTCCTATATATTGGTGGAATCCAGAACCATTAACAATGTGCTAGTCAAGCATGAAATAATATGTAGCTAGGTTCATCAGCAGAAACATAAATTTTATTACAAGTAATCCTATTAACAAGAAACATCGTCTATAACATTCCTTACCTATATGTTGGTGGAATCCAGAACCATTAACAATGTGCTAGTCAAGCATGAAATAATATGTAGCTAGGTTCATCAGCAGAAACATAACTTTTTTTACAAGTAATCCTATTAACAAGAAACATCGTATATAACATTCCTTACCTATACCCACTCATCCATTGGAGATAATTTCCATGGATTTTGTGGGAGGTTTACCAACAAACAGGAAGGGACATGAGGATTGGTCATGATAATTGGGACTTCACATCGAGGACACCCCCTATATGTTGGTGGTATCTAACACCATCAACAATGTGCTAGTCAAGGATGAAAGAATATGTAGCTAAGTTCATCAGCGGAAACATAATGGTTTTTCTAAAAAGGTTCAGAAGATGAAATTTTTACCACCAGAAGACGAAATCCTAATGAACATCATGTAAAAATTTCAGACCTTGGTCTACTATATTTTTGGAGATATGATCCAAAGAAATTAAGGTCTTTGCATGCTCCATAATTTCTTCTCAAATAGGTGACCTTGGTAAAATCATCATATCCTCCTCTACCAGTATTGGATTTGAAATTCATAAAAAGTGGTAGATAGTGCATAGACTGTAGTATCATTTACATCATTTTCATTGTCTGAGGTTGAAACCATGACATGTGGCACTACATACACTTTCATTCTACTAAATCAGTCCATAGTCAGGTCATTGTGGGAGAATGGACATAACCTTATATTGAATATTCCAAATTTGGTCTGACTTATGGAATTGGAAAGAAGTCTTAGAGGGATACCATAATACCTAATTTGAGACCTTGGATATCCGAATTTATAGAGATACAATAGATTTAATATCGAGCTACTATAAAGGAAGAAAAAGGTGTATTTTTTAAAATTTGAATAAGTTTTGAAAAATCAGTTTGAAGTGATTCAAGGGGCATAGTGAAGCATAAATATCATTATTTGATTCCAAAATTACTCAAAGAAAGAAAATGGAAACACCTAGTAAGTAACCAGAAAGTTCTACTATGAAACATGAAGAAGAGGAAGAAATTTAACATGATATATCAAAATTACGAGACCAAGTGCAATAAATTTCGCTCTCGCAAGGAGTAACAAAAAATGAAATGAAAACTAAGATTGATGGTTTGAAGAATGGTTTAAAATCAGACATAGAAGTTTAAAAGTGGAAATGGAAGGCTTGAATGATTGTTTAAAAGTAGAAATTGAAGCTTTGAAAGAAGGTTTGACAAAGTTGCTACAAGAAATTCTTCCTAATGGTGAAAACATATTAGATAAAACTCATGATGAGAACAAAAGGTATTTTAATCATGATTTAATAGACTCTAAAATTGGACTGAATACCCACCATATTCCAAAGATCGATATGAGTAAGTTTTGTGGAAAGGAGCCAATAACATGGATACTATAGATGGAGCAATATTTTGATCTCCATAATGTTCAACACACATAAAAGGTATGCATTGTAACTTTATATTTAGAACCCAATCTATTTGTATGGTATCGATGGATTTGTTCTCATAAACCACTTGTCACTTGGTCAATTTTTATGGAGGAAATGATATCACATTATGAGGATACAAAGAGAAACACCCACTTTAGCCAATTGATAAATATCAAACAAAAGGGTTCAATGGCGGAGCACATTGAGGACTTCCAAAAAATGAATATAAGGGTAAATGATATTCCAGAGGAACATAGGATTAATATCTTCATAGGGACTTTAAAGGATAACATCCAACGTGAGATTCGCCTTTGGGAACCTGATTAATTGGAGAAGGTATTCAGGTTCGCAAGAGAAATTGAAAGAAAAATTATGGCAACAAGGAAGTCTACCACTCACAACTATAAATATGGAAGTGTTGTTGCTCCTATCCTTCCAAAACCTACAAGGTTGACAACACAACAATTGGAAGAAAAAAGAGAAAAAGGGCTTTGTTACAGTTGTGATAGAAAATACACTAAATGTAATAAGTGTATTGAGAATAAATTATTTTACATAGATTGTGTAGAGGAGGAAGAAAAGGAACAAGAAATGTCAAAAGAGGAGGATATACACCAGGAACCAACCCTAGAGAAATAAGGAATGAATCTGACCATATCTTGTAATGCATTGGCAGGAATTACCACTCCTCAAACTCTCAAGATAGAAGGACATATGAAGAAGAAAAAGGTAATAGTGTTAATTGATTCGGGTAGTTCCCATAATTTTATTCATTGTAAGATAGCCAAGGAATTGAATTGCTTCCTATATCCAGCACTAGAGTGTCAATTGATGGTTGCAAATGGAGGAACTATAAATTACTCTGGAAAGTTCCATAATATCAAGCTAACCATGGGGGAATATGTATTGAATATTCCAATGCTTTCCATTCCAATGGGTGATGCTGATGTTGTACTAGAAGTACAATGGTTACAATCTTTGGGTACAATAAGTTTTCATTTTCAAGAACGTTTCTTGAAATTTTTTTGGGAAGGAAAGGAAGTTGAATTAAGGGGTATCACAAGTAAACCAAGAAAGATAATAAGCTCTAATGGCATGACAAGGATTCTAAAGAAAGAACAACAGGGTGTAATTGCATAATTATTCTCACTAGAGATTCAAACACTGAAATCGTCTATTTCTCCAGATCTCCAAAAGGTCTTGGAAAATAATTCCAAGGTATTTGAGACTCCCAAAATCCTCCCACCTATTCGTGATCATGATCATGCCATTCATTTAATTCCAGGAAGTGTTCCTCCAAACATGAGGCCTTACTAATATTTCAAGGCCCAAAAGAGTGAAATTGAACATATGGTTACAAAAATGCTAGAGGCCAGTATAATTCAACTTAGTCAAAGTTCTTTCTCTTGTCCAATAGTATTGGTGCATAAGAAGGATGGTTCATGGTGCATGTGTCTGGATTATAGGGAGCTCAACAATATCACTAATAAAGATAAATTTACCATTCCTATCATTTATGAATTGTTGGATGAATTGCATGGAGCAATTTACCTCACCAAGTTGGATCTTCTTTTGGGATATCATGAAATTATAATGAGGAATGAAGACATTCAGAAAACAACATTTAGAACTCATTAGGGTCATTATGAATTTTTGGTCATGCCTTTTGGCCTTACCAATGCACCTTCTACATTTCAAGATTTAATGAATTCCATTTTCAAAATCGTCCATATTAAATTTGTGCTAATATTTTTTGATGATATACTAATCTACAACAAGTCTTGGAAGGATCATGTTCAACATGTTTATAAGGTGCTCAAAATATTGTAGGAGAATCAATTATACAAAAAAACCTTCAAATGTTTCTTTGGAGTATAGGAAGTGGAACATATGGGTCATATTGTATCTCATGAGGGTGTTAAGGTAGACCCTAACAAAATCAAATCCATTAAGGAATGGAAAATACCTACAACCAAAAAGCATATTAGATAATTTCTTGGATTGACAAGGTATTTTTTTTTTTTTTTTTCACTTCTGGTTCACGGATACCATGGTCAGTGGTCCGCTACGTCCAGGATCGAAAGTCTCTAGAGTGGACCCCACCCGAAGGGGGTCACACCCCTCGGCCATCACAGACCTAACCCCAAGGGCTTTCGGGTTTCGACCCTGTGACCTCCCATTGGCGAGGCCCTGGCTTGACCGATTGAGCTAACCCTTGGGGCTGGATTGACAAGGTATTATTGCAAGTTTGTTAAGAATTATGGGAGAATAGCAGCACCTCTAACAACATTACTGAAGAAAGATGCATTTTTTTGGACTCCGGAAGCAACTAAGGCCTTTGAACATCTTAAAGAGGCAATGTGCCAAGCACCGGTCTTAGCTATGCTAGACTTCACAAAAACATTTATTATGGAATGTGATGCCTCGGGAAATGGAATTGTTGTTGTTTTAATGTAAGAGGGAAGACCCATTACTTTTGAAAGTTGTCCAATCACAGAAAAGTATTTACACAAAGCTATTTATGAGAAGGAAATGTTGGCAATACTACATGCATTTATGAAATGGAAACCTTACCTAATGGGAAGACACTTCAAGGTAAAAAAGGATCATGATAGTCTTAAGTACCTTTTAGAAAAAAAAATATCTCCAGAAGAGCAACAAAAATGCGTCACAAAGATGCTGGTTTATGACTTTGAAATCATCTTAAAAAAGCGAATCAAATTGTTGTTGTAGATGCACTCTCAAGAAAGGATGAGAATGTGGAAGGATTGCTTTGTGCCATTTCTATTATCCAACCAGATTAGATAACCTAAGCAAGGGATGAATGGAAGAATGATGTAGAAGTTTGGACGCTCATTCAAAAGTTGCAGCAAGGTCCCAGTATATCAAATACATTTAGCTAGAAAAATGATTCATTATGGTACAAATTTCGCTTATATCTTTCTAAGAAGCCCCAATTCAAACAAAATATTCTTTTGGAATTACACACCTCTCTCTTAGGAGGGAACTCAAGAATTTTTAAAACTTACCACAGGGTCAAGAAGGAATTTTCTTGGCAAGGTGTTAAATATGATATTCAAAAGTTTGTGGCAGAATGTTTGGTTTGACAACAAAATAAAGTTGAGATTACAACCTTTAGCCATTCCAAGTCAACATTGGGAGGAAGTTTCAATGGATTTTATCACATGTTTACCCAAGTCCAAAGGAAAGAGTTTCATCATGGTGGTAGTTGAAATACTTACCAAGCATGCACATTTTTGTGCATTATCTCATCCATTTATAGCCAGTACGGTTGCTACTTATTTTATGGAAACAATTCAAAAGCTGCATGGAAACCCAAAGATTATTGTAAGTGACAAAGATCCCATTCTCACTGGAAAATTTTGGATGAAGTTATTTTCTTGTCTGGGTACTCAATTAGCTCATAGCTCATCTTATCATCCTCAATCTAATGGAAAAAGTGAGATACTAAACAAATGTTTGGAAGGATATCTTCATTTCTTTGTATCTGATAAACAAACACAATGGGTCAAGAAGTTACCTCTAGCTTAATGGTGATATAACACTTCCTTCCATACTGCAGCAAAAGTGAGCCCATTTATGGAACTTTATAGATATCATCCACCATCCAACACATGATCTTTAAGAGAAAAATTATAAGGTTCAAGCAGTGGAAAATCAAATCAAGCATAAAAACAAGTTCTCCAACTCTTAAAGGATAATCTCACTTTGGCGCAGAATCAAATGAAACAACAAATAGATCAGCATTACAATGAAATAAGTTTTGATGTAGGTGACTAGGTATTTTTATGGCTATAACCTTACAAACAAATATCCCTTAAGCAAACTAAGAAGGATAATAAATTATCACCAAAGTACTATGGTCCTTACAAGGTGTTGTAAACGATTGGTACTATGGCATACAAATTGGAGCTTCCTACATCTTCTCGAGTGCACCCAGTTTTCCATGTTTCATGCTTAAAGAAGGTTATAAGTGATAAGCTCCCAATTCAAACAATATTGCCAGAACTTGATGAGGAAGGAAAAATCATATTGGAACCTGAAGTAGTCATGGAAACAAAAAACTTGATAGGTACGAAATCGATCAATTTCAGAGTATCTCATCAAGTGGAAGAATTTACCCGCTAAAGATTCCACATGGGAGGATGAGAATTTTATACAAAAGCATCGAAAACTACTCAACCATTAAGGACAACACATTTTTGAAGGAGAGGGGCATGTTATGTCCCGATATTACTAGTGTATCCCCTTATTGTTATTATTAATGTAGCCCCCTTATTGCTATTGTTGTGCCCATGTAGTCCCCATATTTTTATTGTTGGGCCCCGTAGAATCCCAATATTGTTATTATTGATCCCTTACATTATTAATTTTTATGTAGGTTATGATTATATTGTGACCCCTTAGACTCCTATATATATATATATATATATATATATATATATATATATATATATCTAAAGGAGGTCTTGTCAATTGTATCATCTAAGAATTGTTCATTTGTTTAACGTAAAGGAGGTTTCCCCCTCGAAGAGGATAATTTTAAAGTCGTTGATCTATCTTTTTGTGAGTTGGTTGCATAATAGACCCCCTATATGTTGGCAGCATCTAGCACCATCAATAGTGTGCTAGTCAAGGATGATAGAATATGCATCTAGATTCATCAGCAGAAACATACTTTTTTCTACAAGTAATCCTATTAACAAGAAACAATGTCTATACCATTTCTTACCTATACCCACTCATCCATGCGAAATCATTTCCATGGAATTTGTGGGAGGTTTACCAACACCCAGGAAGGGACATGAGGATTGGTCATGCTAATTAACGAGCTTAAAAAATGTACATTTTCATGCCCGGTGAAAACACCATCATAAGTTTTATCACCAAACAATTGCTCATGTAAACATACTAGTGATGGTTAGAAAACGTCAAAAAGAAAAATAAAAGGAGAGAGAAGGTTCCTAAAAGATATTGATCAACTTCCCAAATTTCACAATGTCACCATTCCAAGTTTATGTGGGTTTGTGCAATTATTTATTCAACAAGAATTTAGACTTTTAGAAATAAACATTTCAACGAGATATGGGGAAAGAAACCTTAATGATATCTATTAGGTGGAAGTACACAAGGTCAAGTTCCCTAACCTAAAGCTTCTACACCATTGGGGATGAGTTATGGAGCCCCTATTGGAATCCTCTTACATCCTACCAATATGAGGAGCTCACTCAAAGATCAAATCTTATTAATGGTCCAAGATTTGGAAAACCATGAGCTTTGGCTTATAAATACCATAACCATGGGGGTTATTTTATAGAAAACATTAGAGAAAAGTTTTGCTACTCAAATCACCCCTGAATTCTATCAATTCTTTGGAAAATTTGGATCTACACCATTAGCAAGAATTTAAAGCTTCTTGAAAGAGAAGCCACCTATAAAGGGAGAAGAAGGGGGCCCTCCTATAGAATACACCAAGGGTTTCACCACCCACATAACCACATATATTATATTGTGTCTCTAGGATAATTGTTATTGTCTTATTTCAATATCAATAAAGAATTATATGCTTCCAATTTCATTTTCTTTGTGTTGTTATTTGGTTTATCTTACTCATTCTTCATGTTTCGATTTAGCTTTGTAATTGTATGTTTTTCTACCTCATTTTTATTAGCTACTAATCACTTGTGTAGGTGTCAACAACTTGCACAAATAGTATATTTTTAGAATCCATGGCACCAAAAAACATGAGGTATATTAGTGACTCCACTACTCTATTTTTCTCTAATCTCTATTGTTTTCTTCTCTTTCTTTCTCCATTAATTTAATTTTTCTTTTCATTTATTATCTTTGTGGATCATTTAAGTTCCTCAATTCAGCAGTTGATTATCAAAATTCATCATTATTCGAATAGTGGATAGTAGTTGTCGACAAAATATACATGTGGTACTATAACCATTTTTGTAGGACTATTGGAATTGTGCACTATCAGGTAGACTCTCATGTGTATCTAAATTTTTCATCAAAACTCTGACTTTTTCTTTGTTTCATAAGTACAATGGAAGCCAATATTATTATACTACCACTCCTACATATTTTTGCAAGTTATTTAGGCTTTTTGGTCATCATCAACAACTAAAGTAAAAAATTAACATTTTCTTTTTCCAAGTGGTTGGTTTTAACATTATGCTAAATTAGTTGTAGTTTGGGACTTGAAGTGAGCTCTCAGTTTTGAGTATGCTCTTTCCTTTGCACATTTTTTTATTTAGGGTAATTGGAAAAACTCTAGGAACAATTTTTGCCTCTATTAGGAATAGAGGTTAAGTCACCTAGTTTAATTAAGGGGAAGGTAAGAATCACTTCATATACACATATTTCACTTTTGCAAGGTACCAAATTTAATATGTTAATAATTTGTATAGTAACGAATCACTCGATATCCACATATTTATAATATACAAAACATTGTGATTCACACTTGTCACTTTGCACCTACCTCAAATCACACACTTCAATCTCTCCTATCTCTTTATTGAACATGCATTCTCTTCCCCTTACAGTCATCATGATCAAGAGGAATCAAAATGTTGAGATGGAATATTATAATTTCTTAATTTCACACCCTAAGTGTACATGTTTGGGCTATCATCCCAATTCAAAACCACTTAAAATCAACCCAAAACTAACACATTAATCTCCCCCACCATGGATGATACAAGAGTATTGTAGTCTAAGTTAACACTCTAGGGGAAGGTATCCAAATAATCCCCCTTAGTCATTTTTCATCTAAAACATAGAAATTTTTCTTTTATTGAACCTTAAATCCTCCATCATTTACCATCCAAATGTTTATCAGTGACAAGAAACCTATGAAAAGGCCAAGGCTTAGACCAATGATTTTGTGGGACTCATTTAGTCTACTAACTCTCGGTAGGAGCTCTAGATTCATAGTTGATACCCAAATTGTGGGATTCTCTCACTCATACTATATTGAGGTAGCTTATTGGTAAAAATTGGGGGAATCCACCCAAGGTGGGAGTTTTTAGAAGTATCTTATCATGATCTTATTTTAAATATATATTAGAAACATCGCTAGACATTTCAAGAAATGCCCCATTACCCCTCATTATAACCCTCCTTTCATAACTTCTCTAATGTTCCTTCAGTGGAATCATCCCCCACTATTGAAGACTTTCAGAAGGTCCAATTATAATTTGACTCGAAGGATGTTTGGTCTTTTGTGATTTCACATGTTACCTCTTTTCAACATCATTGAAACTTAGTTTTTTTTAACACATTACAACATCATTAAATTAATGAACCTTTATTTTCTTCTTTATTTTATTTGTTGAACTCATTAGTTTTACATATTTGAAATCCCCCTCAAAACATACACACTTCATTGAGAACCATAGGGTACCAATTAGTACACTAGTGGTCTCATTGCCTTCAAGGCCTCCCACTTTTGGTAGGAATAATCATGAGTCTTGCAACATCACTTTCTCGGCCTTCACATCAATGATCACTAGATGATCCAACATTTATAGGATCATCCCTCTTAGGTTCTGCAATATTGGGTACAACATTTTTCAATTACCAATATTCCATGACAAAAGAATATTATTAACTAAGTTTATATAAATATCATCTATGACATTTTGGATCATATCCACAAGTGATGCATACACTTCAACATCTATAAAATCATGCTTCCCAAATAATTGCTCTTACACTTCCTCTATAAATCACTTTTGCTTGTTATCTTAAACGATGTTACAACCACTATGCCTCAAGAGGAGGAACAAGAAATTTGTAAGAATTAATATTTCGAGATAATTTATGCATAGTCAAGAGACATTTACATTTAAGTTTATAAAAAAAAATGTTTTCCTATAAAAAATTATGTTATTATTTTTAGTGGAAGTCATAAATCAAAGATTGAGATTTACATTAAAAATTATATTATATATTAAAACACCTTGACATAAATAGTTTGAAACACATTTAAGTTTGTAGGGTTGACATTGAAATTTTGAAAATTTTGATGGTTAACATTGAAAATTTTCAAATGTTTAAATTGCAAATTTAGAGTTAAATTACTTTGTCTGAAATGTTAATGTTTATGTCCACAAGATATACATTGAAATGTGACACGTGACCATTTATAATACGATGTATGGGAAAATAAAATGAAAAAATTCCCAAGGACCATAATTTTTGTAGATTTTAAAGAGTGCTCATGTTTATAGCATTCACGTTCAAGCTGAGTATCTATAATATGATATGTCGAGAGGGTAGAGTAAAAAAATTCTTCAGGATCAAAGTTTTATAGGGTATTAATGTGTACTATAGCATTCACGTCGAAGGTTTCCATTTTACAATTTCCAAATTCCATTCCCATGTCATGGAAATGAGTATTAGAAAGTACAAAATCCTTGAAGCTTAAGTTGCTATCATATTCTAATGTTTTAGATGATGTTCCTATATATGCTAGTCGAAATTGGCAGTTATTGTTGGATTCTTTGAGTTGAGAACAACATAGGCACCAAAGTAATTGTATGGGATCAGTTTGTAGAAACCTCCTATTATCACAAGGCTAGACAGGCTCGGTTGTGTCAACCTCCAACCAAGTGTAACTATTTCAAACCAAAGTTTGATTTGAACTTAGCCCTTCCAATCTGAGAGGGCTCTCTCAATATAATTTAAAGTTTGACTATGATAAGCTCAAAAATTCACATGGCTAACTCTGTTTTTTCATGTGATTTTGCAGTTGAAGGAAAATGTGATGACTGCCACCATTGGGCATGGAGTCAAATTATAGAATGGTAATCAACAAAGTTTAATGAAAGCTAAGCCTATGTAGCTTTTAAAATGACACAAATGAACATCTACATTCATACATGGTAAATGAAGGAAATTGGAGCAGTTTGACAAGATTTCCAAGTAATCAAGACACTATGTAAAACTTGAAACAACATGATAAAAATCCATAAAAGCGATGATATGAATATCAGGTACATAAACAAAATAGCTGCAAATTGTCTATTAAAGGATCAAAATATTACAAAATTCAATTCTTCACATTCTTCATCAACCCCTCTCAAAGTCAAAAACCTACTTATTTATAGACAAAAAATCTCTTTACATATCTTACCACCTGGGCCAAAATCGATCCACTATTCTAGAGACCTATTCCTACTTTCTCTAACTAACAAAGTCCTCATAGGGATTTTATGTTTTACAATAGTTGGAACTCAACTAGGACTCTACTAGCTTTAAAATCATAACCAATTTTTTCTTATGTAGATAATTGAAGCCAATTGCATGCTAGATTTGCTAGAGTGTCATTAAATATTCAAATTGTTGATAAACATCAATTTAATTTCCCTTTTTGTCAACTATCTTGATGAGATGGATAATTTGCAGATGTGGCTATTTGCTGACTTAGCAGGCTGAAAAATAGGAATTTATCATGATGACATGGACACCTTTATCAACTGAAATCCACCTAGATCTTTGATGTGTGATATCCAAAAATCTTCAAAAAGGTAGAAAAAAAGTTTTTCATGATTTTGTAGGAAAACAACATTTTCAGCAGTTTCGTAGCAAACTTTGGTAGCAACTTTGAAAAATACTGCTATGCTACCTTTTTCCTCCATCTACAGGTTCTGAGGTCTTTGTTGATGTTTCTGAGCTAAACATATTCCTTTAGAACCTCCTTTTCTAAGTTTTAGGCTAGCCTTAACCTCCATGGAAAGCTACAACAATTTCGTAGCAAATTCTCAGCTTCATTATGGGGTGTTTCTACAAAAGTTCAAAATTCTGAGTTTTTCGAATTTTTATGATTCTTAATGCCTCCTTATTAATCCTAATACCATGTTGACTATATATAAGGTTGAGTTTAATGTTTTAGGTATAGTGAAGACAAAAACTGAAGAGTTTTCCATATCATGGAGTAGCATTTACTTGAGCAACAATCTTGAGGTTTCTCTTCTTGAGTTCAACCTAGATCATTTAAATTTGAGTTTCTAGTGTTGTAACTTGTCCTTGTAGGATTTTCCTATCCACTTGTAACCATATATTTCTTTTATACATATGTTCTAGCATCATGTGTAAAGGCAGAGTCCTATTTATCATCTTCTTAGACTTGTTTGCAATTTCATCATAAAAATCTATTTGCTTCAATACTTCATTTTGGTATTCATTAAACTCTAGCTTGGTCTTGATCACTTCTTGTCTGGCCTACCTTCACTATTTTTGTTAGACTTCTATTTAAAATTTTTCTTGAACAACCTTCTTGCCTTTCTTTTTATTTGATGGCTTCTTTGATAACTCTGTTTTTCTCAATGGTGCTTCAGGTATCTTCTCAACTTGATGCATTGATCTTGTGACAAGTTTCCTTGGACTAAAAATGAAACCCTCTTCTTCTTGAGTAGAATTTAATGTCTTTTCTCTCTTACTTTTCTTCTTAGTTTCAGTTGGGGTCACTTCTACAGGCTGCTCAACTGGGCTTTCTTCAGTGTCTATAGCTTCTAGGATGTTAGTCAGTCTATCCTTATTTTCACTTTGTTCTTGTTCTTTCTATTGTTTTATGGTCATTCTCCTCTTAGTACTTGTAGAAGTTTCAATTATAGGTCGTCGTCCTGTCATAGAACATTGTCTTGCTCTAGGTTGCTTCCCTGTTCTAGGGTTTGCAGATTTGCATTTTGGAGTTTTTCTACAGGGGGTAGCAACATCTCATTCATATCCACTTAGAAACAAAAAGGTAATCCAATCCCTATTCAATCTATTTAACTCTTCAACTATTAACAATTTGATAAGACCATGATGACAAATAGAGGTACTACTTGCATTTGGTTTAGCTTGAACCTTGTCAGCCATCTTTCCTAAGCTTTTGAAGAGATAGAAATGGATATCTAAAGAATATTTACCTGTGAGCTGAAGCAACAACTTGAACTGGTATTGGTGGACGATATGAAACCTTCCCCGACGTGTAAAATACTTTTGAATAAACATCAACAACTTTGAATAATGTTCTTTAAGACAAGTTTTTGGGATGCCCACTATCATATCAATCCCTTGATGTTCTTCCTTCAAGAATTCATCACATTTCTACAGCTGAAATTTTGAACTTTAAACCATATTTCCCCTTACCTTGGAATTTTAGTAGCATGAGAAATGGTGTCTGGAGAGACATTTAAACTTAGGATGCCCAGCTTCATGTCAAACCCTGTGAAATTGAGAGCGAAGTCCTTGGTGATTTTCGCATGAAAACCCTGCAATTTTTTAAAAAATCAAAGACACCCCACACTAGAAAATGACTGTATAAAAGTTGGGTATTCTTCAAGTAGTTTCATGTTTATGGGCTCATAATGCACTACAACCCCTCTTTTGTAGTGTTTTATGGTGGCCATGCTTGCTAACACTTTGAGAGTTTCTTGTGAGTTGATTCCCTTTCACCTGCACACCAAATTTAGAATACCTAGACTACGACTAAACCTGTTTTGACAGCGCAAACCCTGATCTATGACAACACTTGTGAAATTTTTTGATATGAACAGATGGTATGAAGGAAAAGGGAGATGTAAAAGTGAATAAAAAGGAGTGTAGGACACAGGAATGAAGAGGAATAATGACTCAGTACATTCGGCATCACTAACAATCATTCACAAATAAATCATTATACAACAACAAACTTCCGTAGCGAGAAAAGTGTCGAAGAGGACCATTTTTCTACTGAAGTGTCAGGGACTTTCGTAGCGAATTTTAGGTTTGTTGAACTGGAGTTGTTGCGAAAGCTTGTAAAATTGTCAGACAAGTCTATTATGAAAAGATAACCTCAAAACAATGAAATTATGACATTTTCCTTTTATGATGACCCGATCAAACACTAAATGTACCCTATGAGAGATTTCACATAAACCTAAACATTAAAACCATCTCTGTGATGACTAATCAAACTAAAATCATTTCTAGGAGTTATCATGGATAAAAATGGCTCCAATGGGGATGTTGCACCCCTGTAGTGCAGCAAAGAACTATCAGACCAGTTGCCTTACCATTGATCTGATCCAATTTTGAAAACTGAAAAGCATGATTCAAACCAACTTGAAACCAATTACTTCTGCTGCAATGTGATATCAAACCATTATATAAACTAAAATTGATAACTACAAACTTTAGCCTAATTCTAAAGGAAATGCTTGCCCAGCAAGCTTATTTATGTACCAATAACCCCACTCTAACATTTGAAAACCCACCTTCTTAATCCAAGCAATATGAAACCTCTTGTATAACCAGTCAAAGATTTGGTCCAACACCAGGGCTCCTTGTCTGTTATTGAGTGGACTATCTATTGGCAACTTAGAATAAAAAATGAATCCATAACTTGAACTTATAAATGAAAGAAACTCCACCTTCATTGATGACTGGAATAGACTTACCAAACAATCTTGATAATCATGAAAAATCACCTCTTCTTGATGAGTAAAACCATGAGGGCTGAACTCATTCATAATTGATGGCTTCTTTTGTCCTATGCCTTCAATTCCAATAACATCATCAAATAAAAATGAAACAATATATTTGTCTTCCCTTTCATATAAATCAACAAAATCATCCATGCGTCCTTGAATATCTTCACACAGGACATCCATATTGTGTGTATCAAAACTAATCTTTTGTTTATCAAACAATTCTGATATAACCTTTGGTAGTTTTTCTTGAGGAATGTCATCTTGATTCTCAACACTAACAACTCCTATACAAACAACTTTATGAATATCATCCATGTCATTTTGATGATTGTTAAACAGAATAGGTAAAAAATGTATATTCAACTCTTCATGTAACTCGGGTTTACTTAAAAGTGAACTCTCATGCACTTTAACTATGACAACATCATTATGGTTTTCAACGGAAAAAAGTTCTTGTCTAGGTAGTCAACTTTCATCACATGTTACCTCATTGTTCATAATTTTCATGCATGTATTTTCAACAACCTGATCTTGAGGAGTTTCTTCTGAATCTAAATGATTTGGCTCATATCTTTGACTGCATATAGATTGACAAGGCTACAAATCCTCATGGATTTCATGTACTATGACTTGACTGTCAAATTGTTTATCCATTTCATCTTCAACTAAAGAAGAGACATCTGCTTGTTTGAAAACGTCTTGATCATCATGACAACTAGCTTGAGAAGATAATTCATAAAGTGCCTCTAACATCTCCTCATCATCCATACATTATACATCATCATCAATACTTTCAAGATATTGAATGAAACCTTTCCAAAAATTATAAAAGTCTTGAAATAGTGGTGATGAAGCATGAGACTTCCCATATTGTCTAAAACATATTCTATGGAAATCTTTAAGAGAACACAAGCTTCCTAATCGCAACCCTTCATACCATACTCTAGCTTTGTCTTCTAGGGTTGCCATAAACATCTTCGTGAGACAATCCTCAGGAAACTCAATCCTCAATTTAAATAAATGTAAATGGAATTTAACCAAATGCATACCAGCATCATCTTTCTTTTCACCTTTGAGAATGGGAAGATGGGTTGACCAATCAACACAAGGCATAGGATTTGGAAAACCATAGATGTGAGACTGATCCATAGGAGCATACCTCGTATTTCTTCTTGCAGTAGAACTCATCTTGGAACCTCTTCAAGCTACTAATCTTCAAGCAATGGAGTCACCATGAAGCTTTGATCTTCTAGATCTTTTCATAATGGATTCACCAGGGTAATATCACAACCTTTAGAAAAAAAATGTTTTCCTATTACCCTCAGGAATCAGAATGAATAGACTGAAAGAAAATCCAGGAAAAGTAGCATTTTGGCTCGCAGCAGACGCAACAAAATGTTATCACTAGCCTAGACATGCTCGGTTGTGTCAACCTCCAACCAAGTGTAACTATTTCAAACCAACTTTTTGCTGGAATTTAGCCCTTCCAATATGAGAGGGCTCTCTCAATATACTTAAATATTTGACCATGATAAGCTCAAAAATTCAAATGGTTAACTCTGTTTTTTCATGTAATTTTGCAGGTGAAGGAAAATTTGATGACTACCACCATTAGGCATGGAGTCAAATTATAGAATGGAAAAGTACAAAGTTTAATGGAATTTGAGGCATCTATAGTTTTTAAACTAACACAAATGAACATCTACAGTCATACATAGTAAATGAAGGAAATTGGAGCAGTTTGACAAGATTTCCAAGTAATCAAGATACTATGTAAAACTTGAACAACATGTTTAAAATCCATAAAAGCCATGATACGAATATCAGGTACATAAATAGAGTAGCTACAAATTTTCTATTAAAGGATCAAAAATATTACAAGAGATCAGTTCTTCACATTATTCATCAACCCCTCTCAAATTCGAAAACATACTTATATAGAGAGAAAATATCTCTTACATATCTTACCACCTAGGCCAAATTCGATCCACTATTCTAGAGACCTATTCCTACTTTTCTTCTAACTAACAAAGTCCTCATAGGGATTTTCTGTTTTACAATAGTTGGAACTCAACTAGGACTCTACTAGCTTTAAAACCATAACCACTTTTTGTTGATGTAGATAACCGAAGCCAACTGCATGCTAGATTTGCTGGAGTGTCATTAAATATTCAAATTGTTGATAAACATCAATTTAATTTCCCTTTTTGCTAATTGTCTTGATGAGCTGGCTAATTTGTAGATGTGGCTATTTGCTGACTTGGCAGGCTGAAAAATAGGAATTTATCGTGATGACATGTGACACATTTATCAACTAAAACCCACCTGGAGCTTTGATGTGTGATATCCAAAAATCTTCAGAAAGGCAAAAAAATAGATTTTTTCATGATTTCATAGCAAAACGACGTTTTCAGCAATTCCATAGCAAACTTTGGTAGCAACTTTGAAAAACACTCCTACGCTACATTTTTCCTCCATCTGCTGGTTCTGAGGTCTTTGTTGATGTTTATGAGCTAAACATAGGCCTTTAGAACCTCCTTTACTGAGTTTTAGAACAACCTTAACCTCCATGGAAACCTACAGCAGTTTCGTAACAAATTCTCAGCTTCATTATGGGGAGTTTCTACGAAAGTTCAAAATTCTGATTTTTTTGAATTTTCATGATTCTTAATGCCTCTTAATTACTCCTAATACCATGTTGACTATATATAATGTTGATTTTACTGTTTTAGTTATAGTGAAGACAAAAATTGAAGAGTTTGCCATATCATGGAGTAGTACTTACTTGAGCAACAATCTTGAGGTTTCTCTTCTTGAGTTCAACCTGGATCATTTCAATATGAATTTCTAGTGTTGTAACTTGTCGTTTGTAGGATTTTCCTATCTGCCTATAACCAGCTATTTCTTTTATACATATGTTCTAGCATCTTGTGTAAAGGAAAATTCATTTTCATCATCTTCTTAGACTTGTTTGCAATTTCATCATAAAAATATATTTGCTCCAATACTTCATTTTGGTATTCATCAATCTCTAGCTTAGTCTTGATCACTTCTTATCTGGCCTCACTTAACTATTCTTGTAGGAATTCTATTTCACTTTTTTATTGAACAATCTCCTTGCCTTGCTTTTGCTTTGATGGTTTCTTTGATAACTCTGTTTTGCTCAATGGTGCTTCAGGTATCTTCTCAACTTATTGCATTGATCTTGTGACAGGTTTCCTTGGCCTAAAAATAAAACCCTATTCTTCTCGAGTAAAATCTAATTTCTTTGCTCTCTTACTTTTCTTCTTGGTTTCAGTTGGGGTCACTTCCACAGGCTACTCAACTGGGATTTCTTCAATGTCTATAGATTCTAGAATGTCAATCAATCTATGCTTCTTTTCACTTTGTTCTTGTTCTTTCTATTGTTTTCTGGTCATTCTCCTCTTAGTACTTGTAGAGGCTTCAATTATAGGTTACTACTCTATCACGGACTGTTTTCTTGCTCTAGGTTGCTTCCCTGTTCTAGGGGTTGCAAATTTGGATTTTGGAGTTTTTCTAGAAGGGGTAGCAACATCTAGTTCATATCCACTTAGAAAAAAAAGGTAAGCCATTCCCTATTCAATATATTTAGCTCTTTGACTATTAACAATTTGATAAGACCATGATGAAAAACAAAGGTACTACTTGCATCTGGTTTAGCTTGAACCTTGTCAGCCATCTTTCCTAAGCTTGTGAAGAGAGAGAAAGTGATATCTAAGGACTATTTACTTGTGAAGTGAAGCAACAACCTCAAGTGGTATTGGTAGATGATATGGAACCTTCCTTCACATGTAAAATACTTATGAATAAACATCAGAAACTTGGAATAATGTTCTTTAAGACAAGTTCTCAGGATTGCAATTGTCATATCAATACCTTAATGTTCTTCCATCAAGAATTCATCACAGTTTTGCTGCTGGAACTTTTGAACTTTAAACCATGTTTCCCCTAACCTTCGAATTTTAGTAGCAGGAGCAATGGTGTCTGGAGAGATATTTAAACTTAGGATTCCTACCTTTGTGCCAACCCCTGTGAAACTGAGAGCCAAGTCCTTCGTGATTTGCGGATGAAAACCCTGCAATTTTTGAAAAAATCTAAGACACCCCACGCTAGCAAATGATTGTATAAAATATGGGTATTCTTCAATCAATTTCATGTTTGTGGGCTCATAACGCACTACAACCCCTCCTTTGTAGTGTTTTCTGGTGGCCATGCTTGCTAACACGTTGAGAATTGCTTGTGAGTTGCTTCCTTTTCACCTGCACACCAAATTTAGAACACCTAGACCTCACCTAGACCACGACTAAACCTATTTTGATAGCACAAAACCTGATCTATGACAACACTTATGAATGTTTTTTATATGAACAGATGGTATAAAGGGAAAGGGAGAGGTAAAAGTCAATACAAATGAGTGTAGGACACGGGAATGAAGAGGCATAACGACTCAATACATTCGGCATCACTAACAATCATTTACAAATAAATTATTATACAGCAACAAACTTTCGTGGCGAGACAAGTGTCAAAGAGGATCGTTTTTCTACGGAAGTGTTAGGGACTTTTGTAGCGAATATTGGGTTTGTTGAACTAGAGTTGTTGCGAAAGTTTGTAAAATTGTCGAACAAGTCTATTATGAAACGATAACCTCAAAACAATGGAATTATGACCTTTTCTTTTTATGATGACCCTATCAAACACTAAATGTACCTTATGATAGGTTTCACATGAACCTAAACATAAAAACCCTATCTATGATAACTAATCAAACTAAAAATCATTTTTGTTAGTTATCATGGATAACAATGACTCCAATGGGGATGTTGTGCCCTTGTGGTCCACCAAAGAACCAACAAAACAATTGCCTTACCATTGGGATGATCCCATTTTGAAAACTGAAAAGCAAACTGCAAACCAACTAGAAACCAATTACTACTGTTGCAATGTGATATCAAATTGTTGTACAAAATAAATCTGATAACTAAAAAATGTAACCTAAAGCTAAAGGAAATGTTTGCCCAATAGGATTATTTATGTACCAATAACCCTACTCTAACATTTGAAAATCCACCTGCTTAATTCAAGCAATATGAAACGTTCGGTATAACCATTCAAAGAGATGATCCAACACCAAGGCTCCTTGTTTGTTCTTAAGTGCACCATCTATTGGCAACTCGGAATAAAAACTAAATCCATAACTTGAACTTATAAATGAAAGAAACTCCACCTTCACTAATGACTGGAATAGACTTACCAAACAATCTTGATAATCATGAAAAATCACCTCTTCTTGACGGGTAAAACCATGAGGATTGAACTCATTCATAAGTGATGGCTTCTTTTTTCCTATACCTTCAATTCCAAGAACATCATCAAACAAAAAGGCAACAATAGATTTGTCTTCCCTTTCAAGTAAATCAACAAAACCATCCATGCATCCTTGAACATCTTCAAACATGACATCAATATTGTGTGTGTCAAAACTAATCTTTTGTTTGTCAAACAGTTATGATATAACCTTTGGTATTTTTGCTTGAAGAATGTCATCTTGATTCTCAACACTAACAACTCCTATACAAACTACTTTATGCATATCATCCATGTCATTTTGATGATCCTAAAATAGAATAGGTAAAACCTATATGTTCAACTCTTCATGTAACTCAGGCTTACCTAAAAGTGAACTTTCATGCACCTTAATCGAGACAACATCATTATGATTTTCAACGGGAAAAAGTTCTTGTCTAGGTAGACAACTTTCATCACATGTTACCTCATTGTTCAGAATTTTCATGCATTTATTTTCAAAAACATGATCTTAAGGAGTTTCTTCTTGACATAAAATCTTAGAAAAGGAATGGGCTGAAAAAAAATCTAAATGATTTGGCTGATACCTTTGACTGCATATAGATTGACAAGGTTGCAAATCCTCATGGATTTCAAAGTACTATGACTTGACTGTCAAATTGTTGATCCATTTCATCTTCAACCAAAGAAGAGACATCTACTTGTTGGAAAACTTCTTGATCATCTTGACAACTAGCTTGAGAACAAAGTTCATAAAGTGCCTCTAACATCTCCTCATCATCCATACATCCTACATCATTATCAATACTTTGAAGATATTGAAGGAAACCTTTCCAAAAATTACAACAGTCTTGAAACAGTGGTGATGAAGGATGAGACTTCCCATATTGTCCAAAAAATCTTCAATGAGAATATTTAAGAGAACACAAGCTTCCTAATTGCAACCCTTCATACCATACTCTAGCTTTGTCTTCTAGGGTAGCCATAAACATCTTAATGAGACAATCCTTGAAAAACTCAATCCTCAGTCTACATACATGTAAATGGAATTTAACCAAATGAAGATGAACATCATCTTTCTTTTCATCTTTGAACATGGGAATATGGGTTGACCAATCAACATAAGGCATAGGATTTTGAAAACCATAGATGTGAGACCGATCCATAAGAGAATACCTGGGATTTCTTCTTGCAGTAGAACTCATCTTTGAACTTCTTCAAGTGACTGATATTCAAGCAGTGGAGTCACCATAAAAATTTTGTCTTCTAGATCTTTTGAGATTGTAGTCACCAGGGTAATATCAAATGAAATCCACCTAGAGCTTGGATGTCTGATATCAAAAAACCTTCAAAAAGGAAGAAAAACAAAAAAATATCATGATTTCGTAGCAAAACATTGTTTTCAACAGTTTTGTAGCAAAATTTGGTAGCAACTTTGAAAAACATTCCTATGCTATGTTTTTCCTCCATCTGTTGATTCTAAGGTCTTTTTAATGTTTATGATCTAAACATAGGCCTTTAGAACCCCCTTCGTCGAGTTTTAGACCAATCTTAACCTCCATGGAAATCTACATTAGTTTGGTAGAAAATTCTCAGCTTAATTATGGGGAGTTTCTACGAAAGTTCAAAATTATGAGTTTTTCAAATTTTCATGATTCTTAATGATTCCTTATTACTCCTAATACCATGTTGACTATATATAAGGTTGAGTTTACTATTTTATGTATAGTGAATACAAAAATTCCAGACTTTTTTGTATCATGGAGTAGCTACTTACTTCAACAACAATCTTGAGGTTTCTCTTCTTGAGTTCAACCTAGATCATTTCTATTTGAGTTTCTAGTGTTGTAACTTGTTCTTGTAGGCTTTTCCTATCTGCATGTAACTAGTTGTTTCTTTTATACATATGTTCCAACACCCTGTGTAAAGGCAGAGTGCTTTTTATCATCTTCTTAGACTTGTCTACAATTTCATCATAAAAGTCTATTTTGTTCAATACTTCATTTTGGTATTCATCAAACTCTGGCTTGGTCTTGATCACTTCTTGTCTGACCTCCCTTAACTATTCTTGTAGGACTTCTATTTAACTTTTGTCTTGAACAACCTCCTTACCTTTCTTTTTCTTTGATGGTTTCTTTGATAAGTTTATTTTGCTCAATGGTGCTTCATGTATCTTCTCAACTTGTTGCATTGATCTTGTGATAGGTTTCCTTGGCCTGAAAATGAAACCCTGTTCTTCTTGAGTAAAATCTAATTTCTTTTCTCTCTTACTTTTCTTCTTAGTTTCAATTGGGGTCACTTCTATAGGCTTCTCAACTGAGCTTTCTTCAATATCTATAGCTTCTAGGTTGTCAGTCAATTTTCCCTTCTTTGTACGATGTTCTTGTTCTTTTTTCTTTTTTCTAGTCATTCTCCTCTTAGTTCTTGTAGAAGCTTCAATTATAGGTTACTTCTTTGTCACTGACTACTATCTTTCTCTAGGTTGCTGCCCTGTTCTAGGAGTTGCAGATTTGGATTTTGGAGTTTTTATAAAGGGGGTAGCAACATCTAGTTCATATCCACTTATAAACAAAAAGGTAAGACAATCCCTACTAAATCTATTTAACTCTTTGACTATTAACAATTTGATGAGACCATGATGAAAAATAGAGGTACTACTTGTATCTCGTTTAGCTTGAACCTTATCAGCCATCTTTCCTAAGCTTTTGAAGAGATAGAAAGGGATATCTAAGGATTGCTTACCTATGAAGTGAAGCAACAACCTGAAGTGGTATTGGTAGACCATATGAAACCTTCCCTCACATGTAAAATAATTCTAAATAACCATAAACAACTTGGAATAAATTTTTTTAAGACAATTTTTGGGGATGCCCACTTTCATATCAATCCCTTGATGTTCTTCCTTCAAGAGTTCATCACATTTTTACAGCTGGAACTTTTGAACTTTAAACAATGTTTCCCCTGACCTTGGAATTTCAATAGCATGAGAAATGGTTTTTGGAGAGAGATTTAAACTTAGGATTCCCACCTTCATGCCAACGCCTATAAAATTAAGAGCAAATTCCTTAGTGATTTTCACATGAAAACCCTACAATTTTTAACAAAATCGAAGACACCCCACGTTGGAAAATAACTGTATAAAAGCTGGGTCTTCTTCAAGTACTTTCATGTCTGTGGGCTCATAACACATTACAACCCCTCCTTTGTAGTGTTTTCTAGTGGCCATGATTCCTAACATGTTGAGAGATGCTTCCTTCTCACCTGCACACTGAATTTAGAACACCTAGACCTCACCTAGACCACGACTAAACTTGTTTTGATAGAGAAAACCTTGATCTATGACAACACTTGTGAACTTCCTTGATATGAACAGATGGTATAAAGGGAAAGGGAGACTTAAAAGTGAATAAAAAGGAGTGTAGGAAACGGGAATCAAGACGTATAACAACTCAGTACATTCAACATCACTAACAATCATTTACAAATAAACCGTTATACAACAACAAAATTTTGTAGTGAGAGAAGTGTCGAAGAGGATTGTTTTGCTATGAAAGTGTCAGGGATTTCGTAGCGAAATCTAGGTTTGTTGAACTAGAGTTGTTGCGAAAGTTTTTAAAACTGTCAGACAAGCCTATTATGAAACGATAACCTCAAAACAATGTAATTATGACATTTTCTTTTTATGATGACCCTATCAAACACTAAATGTACACTATGAGAGGTTTCACATGAACCTAAACATAAAAACCCTATATATGATGACTAATCAAACTAAAAATCATTTCTAGGAGTTATCATGGATAACACCTCCTATGCACCCTCTCTCCATCAGGGACATAGACACCTAACCTATATTTCTTCACTCCTTTATCACCTTGTGGCTCCTCTGGGGGATCTAGGTACTCTCATTTCACTGTATTTTTTTCATCTTTTGGTTGATTATCTTCATTGATTGCCAAAGAAGGAAAGTAAAATAAAATTTCTTTACCTTGTATTTGTTCATGTGCATTATTAACATTTGATGTCACCCTCCTTTGATGGTTGAAATCCTTGGGGCCCTTGTCCATATAAGGTATCAAATCCTGTAACAATTGTTGTGGATCGATGATTCCTTTCCAAGCTTTCATTTCTTGTCGAGTGATAGAATCAATAACAAGTGTCGACAACATCTCACTTAAATGATAATATGTGCACACCTTTCTCCCTTATTCATTGTCGCCATAAATTTTCTAGAAAATGAAAAGTGCACTAATAGTCTCCCTCACAGCTTTGTTGGCCCAAGTGTCTCTATTAAGCATATAAGAGTTCAACCCTTTTTGGGATCGTATATTTGTGATGAGACATTTTCCTTTTCCTACAGCTTCGATCTTTCCCTACTCAAAAATTCCTTTGAACATCAATTTGAAAGGTGAGTGATAAAGTGCTTCCAAATTATCATTGCCTTATCCCAAAAATACTAGGTAGAATTAGGTTGAGTATAGCACTATGTCGACTATTGATCTCTTCTTCATATAAAGTCATCATCACATAATTCTTCCCTCTTAACTAGTAGTGGTGGGTGTACATCATTAGGGTCACTATACTCATGGCTTTTCCTTTCCTGTACTGGGGCATGAGTTAAAGAACTACTAGAATCATATGGAAATTCATGAGTATCAAAATAAGCATAGAATAACTCTATCGCTTCGTCTAGATTCCAGTTGGTTGCCTCCAAAAATTGTCGTGCCTTTTCTGTCAATTCCCCAACTATTTCAATAAATGAAACAATTTGTTCCTGCTTCTCTGCCAAGGTTTCCATTGATTGTTAGAAAGGAAGAGGAGGAAAGACACAAATTTCACACACAAAATAACATGAGTTGTGACTCTTATACTAATCACAAAAAATTGAACCTCACATACAACTATCCATAGAGTTACGTGTCTTCACTTTCACATACACTTGATTCAACTCGACTTGATTAAAATGAACCCAGTTAGGGGTATTTAACATTTTCGAATAGCGACGCACTCAAAATAACTTTGACATGTACACACACTCTAAATTTGAATTTACCCAAAATAAGAATAAACTTGAACTCACTCAAACTTGATTGAGTTAACTCACACTCTAAATATGGACTACACTTAACTCAACGTATCTCTTCATGCATCACTCAACTTGGATCTTGCTAGATATTCATGTGGGAGTAATTACTATTTCCAACACTCCCCCTTAATTATGACCGTATGACTCAACATAACTCAAACATTATTTAACATAACTCAACTATTCCTATTAGGCTTGCAATAGAAATTAACTCAATCATCACTCAAACATATATGCTAGTATACGTCTCAGTTATGCTTAGAATGATTCAAAACTTTGACAATTTTGCATCTTCTTTTTCGTTTCTTCAAAATTATATATCCTCAAAAATGCTTCATTCTTGGTTGTGTGTTATTGTTATAGGCTCCATATTTCTTTACTTTTTGTTGTTGCAATGTTTCTTTAACTTGTCTTGAATTTGTGTTGAAAATCAATATGATCCTACCTTCTACAACTCTCTCTTCCAAGAATCATTCAACTATGGACTGTTGCCACAAGTCTCCATCTTCAAATTGTCTTCTTTGCTATGCTTCTTGTCCTCACTTTCTTTCTACCATATTTCGTGATAGTAGAATATTATCTCTTATTGACTCCATTGCTGAAAAATGGTTTTAATGCATTCTTACTTGTTTTTAGAAACTTCCATGTCCTGCTCTTCATTTTCATCATCAGGTATTGTTACCTTTTTCATGTAGTCTACAGATTCAAGATCATCATTAGGCTTACATGTAAAATTATAATCATATTCCTTTTTCTTATTCACCACTTTATTTAATTCTTTTATTCCAGTTATTTCCTTAAGACTCTCGTCAATCTGTTTAATTGGATTCTCAATCCATTCTTCAATGAGCTTCAAATTTGCATCAAACTTATTAATAACTTTGTTTTCAACTTCAGCCCCCGTGTTATTTTGAACACCTGCATATTCAAAAACATTGTTAAAAACATTTTTGTTATGCTCTTTAGTGAGAGATTCCTTCTCAAGCTCTTCCTTCTCTACCTTCTTTTCCACTGTATGGAGGTTTTCTTCCACTATTATGATCTCAATGGACATTCTCATTAAAGCACTTCAATCGCTTTATCCTCTTCTTGATCATCAGCTACTACCAAATCATTTACTACTTCATGAGTAGTTCCAATTGCTTCATATCTTGTTGTTAAAGGAGTAGCTTCAACCTTCAATGCTTCATCAAACATGGTGCTTACTATATTTCCATAATCAATCCCTATTTTAATAAAGAAACCACACACATCATCAACATAATGTTCATCCAACCTATAGTGGGATACCTGAGCATACATGTGCTTATTAACAAATCAAACTTCACCAAATTCTTTGGCTGCAGTTGGATTCACCAATGCACATCTCACTTTGTAGTCATCATGCACATGTGTTTTGTCATAGTGGGATTCACCATCATCTGCACCATCCACATTACAGTGGAGTCCTTGAGCATTTATATGCTTTTGCTTTATTCTGAAGATCGATATGAGGAAGTTTTATGGAAAGGATCCCATAACATGGATACTATAGTTGGAGCAATATTTCGATCTCCATAATGTGCAAAACACACAAAAGGTACACATTGCAACTTTATATTTGGAACCAAATTAGTTTGTATGGTATCGATTTCTTTTCTCTCATAAACAAATTGTCATTTGGGCAATTTTTATGGAAGAAATGGTAGCACATTGTGAGGATACAAAAATAAACAACTTTTTTAGCCAATTGATGAATCTCAAACAAAAGGGTTCAATGGTGGAGCACATTGAGGACTTCCAAAAATTGAATATAAGGGTAAAAGATATTCCAGAGGAGCATAGTATTGATGTGTTCATAGGGAATTTAAAGGATAGCATACAACATGAGGTTCGCCTTTGGGAACCTGATTCATTGGAGAAGGCATTCAGGTTGGCAAGAAAAATGGAAAGAAAAATTATGGCAACAAGGTAGTCTACCACTCACAACTATAAAGATGGAAGTGTTGTTGCCCCTCACCTTCCAAAACCTACAAGGTTGACACCACAACAATTGGAAGAAAAAAGAGAAAAATGGCTTTGTTACAGTTCTGATAGGAAATACACTAAAGGTTGTAAGTGTGTTGAGAAGAAATTATTTTACATAGATTGTGAAGAGGAGGAAGAAAAGGAACAAGAAACATCAAAAGAAGAGGATATACACCAAGAAAAAATCCTAGAGAATGAATAAATGAATCTGACCATATCTTGTAATACATTGGCCGGAATTACCACTCCTCAAACTATCAAGATAGAAGGACATATCAAAAGTAAAAGGTAATAGTGTTGATTGATTCAGGAAGTACCCATAGCTTTATTCATTGTAAGATAGCCAAGGAATCAAATTGCTTCCTGTATCCAACACCAAAGTGTCAAGTGATGGTTGCAAGTGGAGGAACCATAAATTACTCTGGAAAGTTCCATAATATCAAGATATCCATGAGAGAATATGTATTTAATAGACCAATTCTTTCCATTCCAATGGGTGGTGTTGATGTTGTACTAGGAGTCCAATGGCTACAATCTTTGGGTACGATAACTTTCAATTTTCAAGAACTTTTCATGAATTTTTTTGGGGAAGAAAAGGAATTTAAATTAAGGGGTATTGTAGGGAAAACAGGAAAGATAATCAGCTCTAATGGAATGACAAAGATTGAAAGAAAATAACAACGAGGCGTAATTGCAAACTTATGTTTGCTAGAGGTTCCCACATCGAAATCATCTATTTCTCCAAATCTCGAAAAAATCTTGGACAATCATTCCAAAGGTATTTGAGACTCCCAAAGGCCTCCCACCTATTCGTGATCATGATCATCCTATTCATTTGATTCTAGGAAGTGTTCCTCCAAACATCATGCTCTACAGATATCCCTATGCCCAAAAGAGTGAAATTGAATGTATGGTTGCATAAATGCTAGAGGCTAGTATAATTCAACGTAGTCAAAGTTCTTTCTCTACTCCAGTAGTATTGGTGCACAAGAAGGATGGATCATCACACATGTATCCAGATTATAGGGAGCTCAACAAGCTCACTATTAAAGATAAATTTCCCATTCCTGTCACTGAAGAATTATTGGATGAACTGCATGGACCAATTTACTTCACCAAGTTGAATATTCGTTTAGGATATCATCAAATTAGAATGAAGACTGCAGACATTTTGAAAACAACATTTATAACTCATGATGGTCATTATGAATTTTTGGTCATGCCTTTTGGCCTTACCAATGCACCTTCTACATTTCAAGGTTTGATGAATTCCATTTTCAAACCCTTCCTTAGAAAATTTGTGTTAGTATTTTTTGATGACATACAAATCTACAACAAGTCTTGGAAGGATCATGTTCAACATGTTGACAGGGTGCTCAAACTATTGGAGGAGAAACAACTATATGCAAAAAGCTCCAAATGTTTCTTTGGGGTACAAGAGGTGGATTATCTGGGTCATATTGTATCTCATGAAGGTGTTAAGATAGACCCTAGCAAAATTAAAGCCATTAAGGAATGGAAAATCGCCACATCCATAAAGCCTCTACGAGGATTTCTCAGGTTGACAGGGTATTATCACAAGTTTGTTAAGAATTATGGGAGAATAACAGCACCTTTAACAACATTATTGAAGAAAGATGCATTTTCATGTGCTCCAAAAGCAACGAAGGCCTTTGAGCATCTTAAAGACTCAATGTGCCAAGCACCAGCCTTAGCTACGCTGGACTTCACAAAAACCTTTAATGTGGAATGTGATGCCTTAGGAAATGGAATTGGTGTTGTTTTAATGGAAGAGGAAAGACCCATTTCTTTTGAAAGTCATCCAATCGAAGGAAAGTATTTACACAAAGCTATTTATGAGAAGGAAATGTTGGAAATGCTACATGCACTTAAGAAATGGCGACCCTACCTAATGGGAAGACACTTCAAGGTAAAACAGATCATGATAGTCTTAAATGCTTTTTAGAACAAAGATTATGTTCAAAAGAGTAGCAAAAATGGGTCACAAATATGTTGGGTTATGACTTTGAAATAATCTACAAAAAAGTGAAGAAAAATGTTGTTGTATATGCACTCTCAAGAAAGGATGAGGAGGTGGAAGCATTGCTTTGTGCCATTTCTATTCTCCAACTAGATTGGATAAACGAAGCAAGGGATGAATGGAAGAATGATGAAGAAGTGTGGGCACTCATTCAAAAGTTACAACAAAATCCTAGTACATGTGATACATTTAGCTGGAAAGATGATTCGTTATGGTACAAAGATCGCTTATACCTATGTAAGAATTCCCAACTCAAACAAAAGATTCTTATGGAATTGCACACCTCTCCCTTAAGAGGGCACTCAGGATTTTTAAAAACTTACCACAGCGTTAAGAAGGAACTTTTTTGGGATGGCCTTAAATCTGATATTCAAAATTTTGTGGCGGAATGTTTGGTTTGCAACCAAAATAAAGTTGAAACAATTAAGACCCCGGGTCTATTAAAACCTTTATCCATTCCAATTCAACATTGGGAGGAGGTTTCAATAGATTTTATCACATGTTTACCCAAGTCTAAAGGAAAGAGTGTCATCATGGTGGAAGTTGATAGACTTACCAAGTATGCACACTTTTGTGGATTATCTCATCCATTTAAAGCCAGTACATTTTTTACTGAATTTATGGAAACAATTCAAAAGCTACATGGAAACCCAAAGATTATTGTAATCGACAGAGATCCCATTTTCACTCGAAATTTTTGGACATAATTATTTTATTGTCTTGGTACTCAGTTAGGTTATAGCTCATCTTATCATCCTCAATTTGATCAGAAAACTAAGATAGTAAAAAAATGTTTGGAAGGATGTCTTCGTTGATTTGTATCTAATAAATAGTCACAATGGGTCAAATGGTTGCCTCTGGCTGAATGGTGGTATAACACTTCCTTCCATATTGCAGCAAAAATGACCCCATTTATGGCACTTTATGGATATCAACCACCATCCATCACATCATATTTAGGAGAAAATTCTAAGGTTCAAGCAGTGGAAGATCACATCAAGCATCAACAACAATTTCTCCAACTCTTAAAGGATAACCTCACTTTGGCATAGAATAGAATGAAACAACATGCAAATCAACATCGTAATGAAACAAGTTTTGATGTAGGTGACTAGGTATTTCTACGGCTACAACCATATAAACAAATGTCCCTCAAGCAAGCTAAGAGGGATAATAAATTATCACCAAAGTATTATGGTCCGTATAAGGTGTTGCAAAAGATTGGTACTATGGCATACAAATTGGAGCTCCCTGCAGCTTCCCGAGTGCACCTAGTTTTCCATGTTTCATGCTTAAAGAAGGTTATAGGTGACAAGCTCCCAGTTCAAAAAATATTGCCAGAACTTGACAAGGAAGGAAAAATCATATTGGAACCTAAAGTAGTCACAAAAACAAGAACTTGACAGCTACGAAATCGATCAATTTCAGAGTATCTCATCAAGTGGAAGAACTTACCTGCTGAAGATTCCACATGGGAGGATGATAATTTTATACAAAAGCATCCAGAACTACTCAAGTGTTGAGGACAACACTTTTTTGAAGGAGAGGGGCACGTTAGGTCCCTAAAATACTAGTGATTCACCCATTACTATTGTCATTGTAGCCCTTATTGTTATTGTTGTGCCCCTATTGTCCCCATATTGTTATTATTGTGCACCATAGAAGCCCACTATTGTTATTTTTGTGCCCTTCTATTATTATTGTTATGTTGACTTTGATTATATTGTGAACCCTTAGACTCTTATATATAAAAAGGAGGTTTTGTCATTTCTATCATCCAAGAATTGTTCACTTGTGTAATGTAAAAGAGGTTTCCCCCTCAAAGAGGTTGATTTTGAAATTGTTGATCTATCTTTTCTTCTATTTTGTGAGTTGGTTGCATAAAACACAAAGCTTCAACTTCTCTCTCTCCAATCTTTGTTGCATCTTCTTCTTCAATTTGCATGTTTGCATAATGGGTTTCAATTTTATGGTCTTGATGATCATCAACCACTTTTGAGTGGGATTCTCCAATATTTCTTGTCCTCTTAGAGTCTTATTCATATACTCTCAGATATGCAAGTAACTCAACAAATTGTGACATATCTTGTTGTTGCATGTCATTCCCCCTTACACCAAATTTTTCTTTAAAGATCTTCCTGCTTCCTTGGAAGTTGTAGTTTTTGCTACCTTGCATAAAAACTTCTCATCCAAACTATGTTTTATAAAATCCAATGCTAAAGCATCGCATACTTCATCATATGGAGTATTAGGCTGGTACTCAATTAACTCTTTAGCTTGAAGAAAAGTTAGCATTTTGATAATCCAAAAATCAAAATATTTACCAATAAACATAGGAGGTTGTAGCAGATCAAACTACACCAATCAACCTTGATTTCTTCTTTGTCTTTTGCTAGACTTCTTAGTTCCTCGGTTGTGGACTGAACCTCTCTAAACATGGTAACAATCTTTGCCTCTTCTTTATGATTCCTTTTCTTAATCTTCTCCAGTCACACTTTACGACCCATGCATGTTGTCTTTCCTTTGTCTTATAGTTGTGTTCCTGATTGCATGAGGCTATCTTCCATATCGCCAATATGCACCCCCATAAAGCACAATCTTCACTTAAAAACATTGTCATACTTGACAAAATACAAAATTATTTTTGTAAATTAACAAACTTTACAAACCCCTTGTTAATAATTTTTTTCCTTTAGAAATTTAGAAAAATCTCAAAAAAAAATTCTTCATAGCACAACCCTCCTTTTTTTTCATAAAAATACTTAAAAAAAACTTTCTATTAACCTCAAACCTTTTAATAAAACCCTTAAAAAACTTTTAAATATTCTTCATAAAACATTCGAATAACCTTTTTAAAAAACCCTCCTTTTGGTAATAAATCCTTTTTAAAGTCCTTTCAAAAACCTACCTTATAAAACTTTATGAGTGTTAAAAACTTTATTATAACTCAAAAAGAAATAATCCACTCACTCATGAAGGGGCTTTTAAATTTTTACGCAACCTTTTTTCCTACTGAAGGGCCCTTGTCGCACCTCCCGACAGAACCTGCGAGAGGGACGTAAAAATCATGGAGCCATAAGTTTTACTCAATCTGTCGTACCTTTTGTAGGACCAATATGCGGTTGTCGCACCAAACTGCGGCACTCTTAAAACTGTAAGCAGCATCCGATATTTTTGGGACGTAATTAAAAAAAAATATATCGGTTTTTTTTTCACGGATTTTTTTTTCGATACCAATTTGTTGGAGAGGTAGAAAAGGAAATACACAAATTTCTCACACACAATAATATGAGCTATGATTTTTCTATTAATTACGCAAACTTGAATGTCACATACAACTATCCATAGAGCTGTGGGTCTTGGCTTTCATATACAATTGATTCAACTTGACTTGATTACAATAAACCTAGTAAGGGGTATTTAACCTTTTTGACTAGGGACTCACTTAAAATAACTTTGACATGCACACTCTAAATTCAACTTTACCCAAAATAAGACTAAACTTGAACTCACTCACACTTGATTCCGTTAACTCACATCTACACTTCACTTAAATTAACTTATCTCTTCATGCATCACTCAACTTAAATCTGGTTAGATCTTCACACAGGAATCATTACTATTTCCAACCTTAATTAATAAATTTTCTTAAAAAAAAAATAAAAAAGACAATAAATTATAAATCTATTTCTTTATCTCTATTTCTTAAAACTGTAAGTTAAAAATCTATTTCTTTATTTAAATAAAAAATACACCCACTCTTAAATTATAAATCTATTTCTTTATCTCTATTTCTTAAAACTGTAAGTTAAAAATCTATTTCTTTATTTAAATAAAAAATACACCCACTCTTATAATATAAATATAATAGTTGAGTCACTCCTATGTGAATTTGTGAATTATTAAGTTGTTTATAATTCATATGTAATTGCAAATCCAATATCAAAGTTATCATTAAATTAAAATAAAAGTTATCATCTAGAACTTAAGTGTTATAATATGTTGTAAAATAAAAGAAGATTCGGCTTACCTTTTCCCAAAAATTCGTGAAGATATATTATTTATTATTTTTAGTATTTAATAATAATTAATTAATTTAAATATATATTTTTAATATTAAAAAGATTATTATTAATATAATTAATTTTATTGTATTTAAAGGTATTTTCAATTTAATATAGTATAGTAGAGATGTTGTATTAATATTTAAATTTGGTCAAAATAAAATAAAAATAACCCTATAAAAATCAAATAAAAATGATTGATGATATTAAGAACCCATGATATTTATGTGGAATATTAGCTTATTTAAAGGGGGAAATCTTAACTCTAAATCTATACAGTAAGAGGGATTGAACGTGCAAACCTTTTTCAAAGTGAAAAGATATTTGATCCCTCTTGCCTCATGGTAAATATGTAGTTAAAATAGATCTAGGTTGCTTTTTATAAAATCTTAAACTAATTATTTACTTTACTGTTTAATTAAAAAAAAATCATACATATATATTTGGATATTAAACTCATCAATAAAGATTCATCTTTTGAATTACATATCTTTAACAAAATCAAAACACAAAATTGATTATAGAAAGAAAAATCATCTTTATTATTAGTAGGTTGTGTAGGGACTATAGCAATTAATTGATTATTCATTCTATATTATTTTTATCTTTGACCATAATTTTTTTAATGTTCACCAAGCTTTAAAATAGGACAACAATATATTTCATTCGTATAAAAAAATAAAGCATATTATCTCAAATGCCATTGGATAATAGCGTCAAGGACCTCATTGCATGCTTCACATTTTTCAATGCAAATTTTCAATTGCAAAAATTGAGTTAACTAAAGTTTTCAATTATAATTCCCATGTACATATATGTATATCTGAAATATTATATAAGTATCGTAAGTTGATGGCACCAAATCCAACTTGGAATCAATACCATTTTCATACAGAGCCAATCTCGGTGCATTCACACACCATGTTCATGTTTATATATATCATGATTAAATAAATTTATCAATTTTATGAGCATCCTTCCCCAGATGTAAAACATATTTACCGCACAATCAACTTCAAAACTATAATAAAATATAGGGAGCACTTGTTCTCTATAAGAACTCATTATCTCTGATAAAACATTCACATGTGTTTCCTTATAATATGTATACCTTATAATATATGAGATCTCATGAATTTGTTTCTCTTATATAATAAAGGCACTTATTTCAAGTTAAATCACCCAGGTACAAGTTCTCATATTAAAACTCAATGTGTATATCCTCATATCCATGGCGACTCACACAAATGTAAATTATGGTGATGTTCAATCACAAACCCAAGACCCTTCAATGCACCTTGTGAGACAACTTTACAATTTTCCTTCAACACTCAATCTTTTCTTGATTGTGGCAGTATATAAGACTTACAATTTCAAACATAATTCAAAAAGAAAGTCACCGTTGAACAATTTCAAAGCAAATCCTTATACAGAGAGTTTCCCTTCTTAAATAATGTAATTTCTAAAATAGTGCCTATATTATCTTACCTCAATGCAATTTCCAAGCATGACCATAATCCCAACCAGAAATCAATTGCCATATTAATTAGACCTAAACAAAGAAGTTGGAGTTCTTCTAGTGAATTGCCAAGTGTTGTCGCTACGACAAACACCCTCCAAAATGTTTCCTATAACTAAATTTTGGAGCTTCCTTATGGTCATGCCATCTTTCATTTCAAATCATTAAAACCATGATTAGTCATGTTGTTCAAGTGTTTAAGTCTTCCTTTAAGAATTTTGAGTGTCAAAGCAACTTTCTTACACATCCTTACCTCGTGATGCCCTCATAGCGCACTTCTTTTAAGCAAGCCTAGTAGTCAATGTGTACCCTTGGATATCAAGCATTGTGAAATCCTTGATGACAATCATTGCATAGTCCTTGATGAAAGTAATTGCGCAGTGCCTAATAACAGTGACTATGCACTTTCTAGAGATAGTGATTGTGTAGTCATTGTGAATAGTGCTTGTGTAGTCCCTAGAGGTAGATATTGCGTAATACTTATGGATAGTGACAGTGTAAGGGCATCCTTTGTAGATAGTGATTGTGAAAACTTGGTTAACAATGAGATTGTACTTCTTCAAGTCAGTCAATTCACTCCTGGCTTTTAGTTTCCCAACATGCACTAAGTGCACTCACCAATATTAACCCTTATTACATGTTTGTTCTCCTTGTATAAAGGGTCAAGTGTAGGGATGATATTTATATTTATCTTTTTATTTTGTGTGTATTGTTGGAATATAAGGATCATTCTCTCACTCATGGTTGCAAATTCCCCATCTTTTGAATGAGTTTCTCAACTATCGTTTTTATTTTGCAAGTATTGTTTTTGATTCATTTTGTTATTACATGTGTCATTTTTTCTTGCTATACATTTTGCAACTGTCACTTTTTCCTTCTTTCATTCATGCATGTGCCACTTGTGTTTTCTTTCTGTTTTCATGTGTCGCTTTTACTCTTACATGTGTCGCTTTTTCTTATTTTGAAAAATCTTAGGAGTGCCATGGAACACCTAATGATAGCTCTAGTGCTCTCTCTTGCACTAGTTGATGTTATTTATCATTAGAACATGTGTAGGACACATTCTTATGGCATAGCACACCTTTTGGTTGCAGTCGACACTTGTGTCATAAAGATACATCTTAAGTGTCACACTTGGAGATAAGTGTCGGCTTATTGTTGTCTTTATATATGCATGTTGGTTTTGGGCATTATGTATCTTCTTGTTATATGCATTGGTGTATATATGTGTGATCATGTTCAAGACTTGTTGAATGCTTTTATTATATTGTCTCATTGATCTCACACTTATCCAATTTGGATTTCTTCCCTATCCTCACATCCTACACAACATATGAGTACATTCAACTTCTAGATAGGTGATGAGCTCACGGCACATTCCTAAGCCACAATGATGAAATCCTTATCTCCTAGAACTATGCACTATGCAATCCTAGAGGAAAAATTCCTTCAATTGCACATTGAGAAAATTTAGAACTCATACCCTCAACCTTATTGCTTACACTTTCCCATTGCACAATCCTTAATCAATATTTCCTTAATTGCACAATGTGAAGTCCTAATGGAAAGTAAGGTCATTCTTAAGACCTTGCAACCCTCACGTATACAATGCCTAGACCCTCCTCCTCAATCACTATTAATTTCACAATCACATTGTTCAAGCCTGTAATTCTTATCTCCTGAACTTACCCACTACATAGTCCTTGATCAACACTGCCTTGTATTGCACATTGCACAGTCTCAGTGGATAGTCGATAGTGGGGTCATCTCTAGACCCCTGCAAAAGTGAACTGTGCAATTCCTAGAGCCTCCTCCTCAACTACTACACACTACGTAGTTACAACACATAATCTTGTTATCCTTGCCTCCTAGAATTTCCCAATGCACAATCCATGTCTTGCCTCTCCCTTGCTATTGTGCACTGCACAATCACAGTTTCCAAACTCTCACTCCCTACCTCCTAATCATGCACACTATCCCACCAAAACCAACATAGGATAGGTTATTTCGGGACAAATGTTTTATTGTCATTCGTGAACTTCATTTGCAGGTGTGATCAACGAGTGATGGGAGGATGATGCTCAAGGATGTCATCAAGAAGAGATTATGAGAAGGACACATATAGAGATGAGACATAAAGGTGCTATCATGCAGGAGTAAAAGAATATTGAACCATGATATAGAGATGGAAACTCATGTTGACTTAGAAGGTTCTAATACTTATCTTGAACCTTTGGAGGGAGAAGATGAAGTACAACCTAGATCAATCATGAAGGATTGAAGACATAGAAACAAAGAGAAGAACTTAGAACCAATACCTAACAATGAAGTCTCATATCACAGTTACCAAATAATGTCTTCTCAAAGTGTCATCGAAAAATTCTTCTATTGTCTGTCTATTTTGCCACATTTTTTGGAGTGTACTTTTGTATTTTCAAAAATGAGAAAAATGTAAATTGTGTGAAAGCCCAAGGATTGCACATGGAATGTGGAAGTTCACTAGGAATTCCTAGAGTCATAGGAGCTCAAAGGTCACATGAAAGCTCAAAGGTCATATGGGAGCTCAAGAGTCATGAGGGATGTCAAGAGTGACATGGGAGGTGAATGGTCACCTCATTTGTTATAAATAAACCCTCATAGCTGAAGCAAAGGACGTTTCACCTCGGATTCCCTAGCTTGGCATAAGAGAGAAGATCATTCTTTAGAGGAGAAAGTGGTGACTTAATGTTCCATTGTTGTAATTATTGGGGCTAGTGTTTCATTGTTGTAGTTATATATTTTGTAACTTTCACTTAACATTTGAAGCTCTCATAGCCGACGCAATTTCATGCATATATCGTGGGCGTTGTAATACTATTCTTTTAATATTTTCAATATATTTTTGTGTTCATACATACTAAAGAAAATGAACTATTTCGTTGGATTTGGTATGCATCTTGTTGAATATGCAATATTACTTTCTCTTATGATCCTTTTTACCTTGTGAACTATTTGTAGTTTAATTAATGATTCTTTCTATGCTCATGTTGGGGCCTTCATTTTGAATATTGAAAGTTTTGAAGGTATTAAAGTGGAAAACAGGTGGTGAGAGAAATGGTCAAGCTGCGAAGAGGATAACGGGGAAGTAAAGAAATACCATGTCGTTGAGGGGCAGTTGTGGTGAGGTACCCATAACAGGCAGAAACAACCGAGCGGAAAGGGGGAAAGAAGAGAAGCGGCCAAGGGAAAAGACAACCAAACAAAACTGGCAGTAGTAGCGGTGGGGAAGAAGATAAAAGGAGCAGATGATAGGAAGGAAGAGTTAGCATGTAGGAGGGACTAGAAGCGTAGAGGAACCAGATCTGAAGACTGGAATAGTTGAGGGATGGCCATAACTGGGCGTGGTCTAAGATCAGGGACACTCTGTAGCCATGGTATTTCATGTATTTGATCTAGGTTTCATGCCTAATGATATATTGTAATGAATCTTCCTTTGGTTTAGTATGAAAGAGAGAACAAGTTGGGTTATATAGAAATGGGTTTAAATGTGTTGCTTTGAAACTTATTCAAAATTTTTATGTTAATGCCTTTCCTCTGAATGGATGTGATAACTATAACTAGATGGTATTTTACGAATATGTTCATTAAGATATGTATGAAATGATGGTCATATTGTCTTTGATATCCCTCTAACCCTCCTTCGTTTCGGTCGCGTTACGCCTCGGGTGAGACTCCTTATCCTTGCTGTAGGGTGAAAATGTCGGTGTGTCCTAAACTACAACGAACCTAATGTTGGCCCCCTTGTGCCTGAACCTAGGGTCTTTTCCCTTATGAAATTTTTATGCCAACAAATATTTCCATTGTTGGGACCTAAAATGTCAAGGAGTGGTTTGGAATATGGTATCAAAGATATTTAAGAAGGAGATTAGGGACTGGTGGGAAAACCGAGTAGATCGGTTCAAGTCATAACATGATACTCACCGAAGCCAACCTATTTCTGAAGTGAACGAAGAAATTTTGTATTTATAGGTCGCGAGCAATCATTACGAGATCTTCTGGTGCAAGTTCCTCGAAGATTTGTATAACTAGTTAAAGAGGTTAAAAGTGAAGAGACGGATAGAGGGGACAATGCCAGCTCATTATAACTGGGTTTACGCAGACTTCACAACTCTACAACATCTAGATAATGAGCTGACGAGAACAGTAGATTTCTAGGTATAGACTACTATAAACAGTTACGTAGTTGAGTTCGAAGTAGAGGCATATCAATCCTTCTCGCAAGCGGATGTGGTGCTCAGATCAATGTTGAGGGGGAAAGTAGTGAAGGAAATGCCCATGTGGATTAAGATGTTGATGGTGGAGGAAGGGTTATTTCCTTTACCAAGAGAAAATATGGTAGCGTAAAACCCTAGTACTGGGGGAAATGCCTAAGGGGAGAATGCTACCATCTAGAGACATGTAGATGTTGCTGAAGGATTGTATATAGAATGATTACAGAGAGCTAGGGATATCAAGGCGCAAAGGAGAGAATTACTTATAGAAAAGTGGCAAGAAAGAGTAGTAAAAACATTGGAAAAGAGACGTATGGGACCCCACCAAGCAGAAGAGGTGTCAGGAAGCTCGAAAGAGAGAGAAAAGATGGAAAAAGACATATAACATAAAAGATATTTTGGTTGGACAAAAGGAGGCCAAAAGAGTAATAGGGACTCTCCCTCAAAGGTTGTAGGTAAGATGTCGGAAGGAATAAATCGTGACAATTACAGAGAGGGGATTGAAGAGGAGATGTGCGATATGATGAGAAAATTGTTCGCCGAGGATCATATGTCTAATGAAGTTCAGGAGTGGAATCCCCACAGTTCAGGTAGCATTCACCCGACCTTCCCCTCACAATTTACAAAAACCTTGATAAAATTGTTGCTAAGTTACTTAAGATGACACAAGTAAACAATGTGCACGATAGATACAATATAAGTTCTAGTACATCTAGGAATTTACAGCGCAAGTTCCTCAGATAGAATACCAAAGGACACCGCTCACAAAAATATCACAGATCAATACACCAATATTCTTGATGTGGTTAAAACCTTCAAAGAGGGAAACAATCCACGGCCTAAGCCAATGCGGCCACTTCAGGAAATTTATTAATAAAAGAAAGAAAATTTACATAAGATTCTCTCATGAATGGTCACCCTACAAATGACGCGCCATTCTATTTAAATAGATATCATGGGCCAATCGGGTGTTGAGCCATGGATCAAGTGTCGGTAATACCAAGGAGAGACTGAACCATCAAATCATTTCATGTCTAGAACATATCGTGGCCGTCAGATTGTAAGTTAGAAATGTACATAGTAAAGAAACACACTTTACCTAACTCTATACTAGACCAAGTTATACTTAACTATTTCCTATGTGTCGGAATATTCTAACATCACCCCATAAGAACAACTTGGGATAGGATTGAAGGATGTACAAATATGACACAATAGGAGAAGGAAGGAGCCGTTAGAGCCTATCCCTCTTAGTGAAAACTTCCTGAACTCCAACCATAAATTGAAGTTTAGTAAACTTTGCCTCTGTGAGAGCCTTTGTAAAGATGTCTGCAACTTGATCATCTGTTGAACAATATTGCACTTCAATAACATGGTCATGGATGAGCTTTCTGATGAAGTGCATGTGTAGCTCAATGTGTTTTCTGTGCTTATTTTGGACTGGATCTTTGCATAGTTGAATGGAACTTTGATTATCACACCAAAGTGTAGTCGAATGCTACTGCTGAAAACCAAACTCTGACAGGATCTGACAAAGCCAAATGGCTTCCTTACTAGCTTCTACAGTGCCACGATACTCTTCTTTTGCGGAGGAAAGAGAAATGAACACTTTTTTTCTTGCAATCCCATATAATAGGTCCAGAACAAAGAGTGAAGACATAACCTGCAGTAGACTTCCGATCATTGAGGTCACCAACCCAATCGGAATCAGTGAAACCAACCAATAGAGGAGACGCTTCTACACTGTAATGAATCCCAAACTGAATTGTACATTGAACATAATGAAGTATTCTTTTAGCTACTTTCCAATGACTTTCATGTGGGTTTTTCATAAACCGAGCAATAAGGCCAACAACAAAGGAAGGTCAGGATGGGTATGGGTCAAATGCAAAATTTTTCCTACAAGCTGACGTTATAAGGTAGCATCAACTTCAAGGGAAGTACAAGTGACTGAAAGTTTTTCTCCAGACTAAAAGGGAAAAGGGGTTGGCTTATAGTCTTCCATGTGAAAGTGGCATAGAAGATCACATGCATACTTGGGCTGGGAAAGGGAAATACCTTACTTGGATTGCAAGACTTGAAGACCAAGAAAATAATGCAAGTGTCCTAAGTCTGTCATTTCAAAATTCTTTTTAAGGCTGGACTTCACATGGTTTATAAGGTTGGGATCACTAACAGTAATGATAATATCATCAACATAAAGAAAAAGAATGATAAGGGACTTACCTACTTTCTTGGTGTAGACAGTATTATCAGAATGACACCTAGAAAAGCCAGTAACTAAAAGAAATTTATCCATTTTGGCATTCCAAGTGCAAGGGACTTGCTTGAGACCATAAAGGGATTTCTTAAGACGACATACAAGGTTGGAGTCTATTTTTATAAAGCTAGGAGGTTGTTCCATATAGATTTCTTCATTAAAGTCCCCATGCAAGAAGGCATATTTAACATCCATATGATGGACTTCCCATTTGAAAGAGGCAGCAAGGGAAAGAACAAGGCGGATAGAGTTCATTTTGGCAACATGGGAGCAGGTTTTAGTATATTCAATGCCTTCAACTCGTGAAAAACCCTTAGAAACAAGATGAGATTTATGTTTATCAATTTTTCCATATGGTCCAAACTTGATTTTATAAACCCATTTGCATCTAACAAGTTTTTGTCCCTTTGGAAGAGGAACACGATCCAATGTATCATTTGCCAATAATGACCAATATTCTTCATTCGTATCAATGTCCCAATATAGATGGGCTGAAACTTCTGCAAAGGTGTCAGGATCATGATTCACTAAAGCTTGAGCCAGTAAAGAATAGGCTCTATCAAACTGAGAACGTGTATGTCATTGATCTGTAGGATCACTTGTAAGAGAACTTGCTGCATCCTGAGTGGCACAAACCCATTTTGGAAGCTAAGGAGTTGAACGAGGATCCTAAGAAGGTGGGTGAGGATTGTCATCCTCGCTTTCATCATTTTAAGAAGAAATATTTTCAGAAGTAGAAGGGGATAGAGAGAGGTGGCACATCCACTGAACTAGGCTCGTAGGCCGATATATTTTCATCAAACTTTACATCTCTTCTAATGATAACATTTTTGGACTTAAGTGGAATAAGTCTATATCCTTTGACATATTCAGAATATCGAATAAAAATACATTTTTCACTCTTAGGTTCTAAAGCTTTATGTTTCTCATCTGGAATATGGGCCCATGCTTCACTTCCAAAAACACGAAAGTGACTTACATCTGGTTTAATTGAGCTCCATGCTTCTTCTGGAGTGATATTCTCTAAAACCTTAGTAGAAGTGCGATTTACTATGTAAATTTCACAATTAATTGCTTCGGCCCAAAAATTAAGACTAAGTCCTTTAGATTGAAGCATACAATTAGCCATTTCCTTTAAGGTGTGATTCTTCCTCTCAACTACACAATTTTGTTGTGGATTATATAGAACAATATGTTGCATCTGAATTCCATGGTAAGTGCAAAAGTTGATAAATTTGTTGTTAACATATTATCCACCATTATCAGATCTTAGCTTAAGAATTTGATGTCCACATTGTTTCTCAACAAAGGCCTTAAAGGCCAAGAACATGTTAAATACTTCACTCTTGAGTTTTAAGAAGTATACCCAAGTACATTTGGAGAAATCATCAATGAAAGTTAAGAAATGCTTGTAGCGAGAGAATGAAACAACTAGAAGTGGACCACATAAATCACTATGCACAAGCTATAAAGGGGCTGAGGTGTGCCAAGAGGCACATTTTCCAAAACTATCCTGATGAGTTTCTGAGTACACATCTAGAACAAACACCATCTCTGCAAGATACCATAGGAAGACCTGTCACCATATTTTATTTACATAGATTTTGAAGGAAGCGATAGTTTAAGTGACCAAATCGCTCATGCCAATGTTTGATCACTTTGTCATTATGAGCAACAAATACCAAGGGAATATTTGATGACCCAAAGTTGTTAAACTTATACGACCTTGTAGAATCATCAACAATGCCAGTAGCTAAAATTTGTCTAGGATCTCCTAGGTCCTTAATTACAACATCATGAGGTGAGAATTCAACAATGTTACCTTCACCTGAATGAGTTATCTGATATATAGATAGAAGGTTGCAGGATAAGGTTGGAACACATAATACATCATTAAATTGACCATTGCCTAGATGAATAGTTTTAGTCCCTACAACACTAAGAGATCTATCATCACCAAAATATATATTTTTGGTGTTACAATCATTTAAAGAAGAAAACATGGATTTTTTTTCAACCATGTGATAAGAAGCTCCAGAATCAATGAGCCACTCATGAGAATGAGAAGAAGAAAATACATTTAGTGCATAACCAGACCGAGATGCTTGACAAACACATGCAAAAATCACTATTCCTAAAGATGAAGTTGAAGTTGAAGAGTGCTCCAAATGGATGTTATGCTTCTTCATTGCTGCTTCCAAGACTTTCGTCTTCTTAAAGCATTTAGATTCTAAGTGGCCATCTCAATTACAAAAGTTGCAATGTCTATCAGTCTTCTTCCTTTTTTTTATTTGCCTTATCATTTTTTTGAATTGATTTTTCATTTTGGGAATGAAATTGCTTAGGACCCTTGTTTGGTTTAGGACCATTCCTTTTAGGACACTGCTTCTTAGGATTCTTTGAATTTGGTTGTTACTGGACGGATAAAGATTTTTTAGAAGTGTTTCTAAGATTAAGAAGATCAATATGTAAGATTTTTTCTTGTTCTCTTATTAAAGAATCACAAAAGGCTTCAAAAGAGGGGGACTTGTAGTCCTGTCCTTGAGAAATAAAGGCTTCTGTAGTAGAATGGAAGGTGGAAACAAACACAGAGCAGGCTGATCCCAACTTAGTAAGAATGAAATAGATAAGGCTACCATATTCTTTCTTAACCTTAACACCTTCCAAGAGAAGTCTAAGGGTCTAGAACTTGGACAAAAAATCTTCAATGGAAGAAAAATTATTGGGATCCAACGTAAGCAACTTATTTTCAAGTTGATGGGCTCTAATTTCATTTTTAATTCAAAAAACTTTAGTGAGTTGTTTCATTGCTTCATTAAGGGTATCAAGTTCTACGATATGGAATCTAAGGTCTGGAGAAATAGACATCCCTATCAACCCACGTGCTTGATCTTGCCTATTTTCCCATTTGGCTACCTTATCTTCATCTTTAGGTTTAGTTTCTTGGCTTGAGGCTATTCTGTAAAGAAATTTACTTCTAAGTAAATTCACTATGTAGGACCACCATTGGAAGTAATTGGTGCTATCAAAAATAACTTGGCATGGAATTTCCATTTTAACAAAAACTAAAGCTATATATGCTGAAAATAAGATTTCTAATGGAAATATCTCAAAAAATTAGGCTGATTAAAAAAAAAAACAACTCCAAAAACAGTTTCCGGATGAATAAGTTATGGCTTTTTGAATAAAAGTTGTTGAAGATGCTAATGAAGTGTGTGAATGTACGAAATTGAATGACAATGTTATATTTAAAAAAAATCTCCCCCTTCCAAACTTAATCTAATTAGCTCAGTTTAAAGAAGATTTTATGTGACTCACTTCTATAAATAAGTGAAAGTCACTTTTACAATGGTACGTTATGAGCTACTCAATAAATTGTAACTTAAATAAAAGATAAAGAGACTTTAGAATTATAAGTGACTCACTTTTTATAATAGGTGAGAACACTTTTACATAAAGTAACTTTAAAACATAAGTTACATGTGGTTTTTGAAAAAGTAACTCAACAAAAAGAAAGACTTGAACCCAAGACATTTATTCTCATAAAGTAACTTTGGACTGAGTGAGCTAGTTTAAAAGGTTAGTAATTTTTGGAAAAGAGGAAGGGTTTTTTTTTTAACTGAAGCTTTGCAGTGCATGCTTACATGAAAAATTTATTTTTTTCCTACAAACAAAAAACACAAAACCCGACACAGACATACAAAAAAAAAAAAAAAAAACTTATGGATTAAAGTTAGCTTTACCCAGAAACTATATATTTTCCTCAATGTTTCTGATTTTCCGAGACCATACTAATGCACGTCAAAAAATAACATACACATGAGAAAAGTCCTTCCTTTCTGTTTCTGATTTGCCTAGATCACACAAAGTCGCGGGGCAAAGAGTATACGCAGAAATGAAAGGTATAGATTTGGTAATAAAAAACATAGAGATAAATAAACCAAAATAAACAGAGAGAAAATAACTAAAAACTGCAAATAAACATTGTATACCTCCAGATCTTAAAAATGACATAGCTAGGGCACCATAAACCTTTTCACATGAAATGAAAGGGGTTCCTCACTGGAACAAATGCTCCTAACATAATAGATTAGTCCTATCAGCCCAAAAGTAGTCTGAAACAGAAGATCTAGGAAATGACAGTTGGATGCATTTGTACTGGCTTCAGATTTGGATCACCAACGGATGCAGCTCTCATACCATGTAGGAATTTACAGGGTAAGTTCCTTAGATAGAAGACCAAAGGACACTGCTCACAAATAGATCACAGATAAATACGCCAGTATTCTTGACGTGATTAAAACCCTCAAAGTGGGAAATAGTCCACGACTTGAGCCAACACAGCCACTTTAGGCAATTTATTAATAAAATAAATAAAAATTACATAAGTTTCTCTCATGAACAGTTACCCTACAAATGACCCTCCGTTCTCTTTAAATAAAGATCATGGACCAATCAGGTGTTAAGCCACAGATCAAGTGTTAGTAATACCGAGGAGAGACTGAACCGTTAGATCACTTCATGTCTAAAACATATCATGACCGACAGATTATAAGTTACAAAAGTACATAGTAAACAAACACACTTTACCTAGCTCTAGACTAGATCAAGCTATAGTTAACTATTTCCTATGTGTCAGAATATCCTAACAAGAATTGAACCCAAGACCTTTCTTCTCATAAAGCAACTTTGGACCGAGTGAGCTAGTTTAAAAGGTTAGTAATTTTTGGAAAAGAGGAAGTGGGTTTTTTTTCACTAAAGCTTTGGGGTCCGTGCTTACTTGAAAAAGCTATTTTTTCCTACAAAACAAAAAACCACACAACCCAACACGGACATGCAAAAAAAACCAAACCTTATGGCTTGAATTTAGCTTTCACTGGAAACTAAATATTTTCCTCTATGTTTCTAATTTTCTGAGATCACATTAAGGTGCAACGAAAAAGAGAATACGCATGAGAAAAATCCTTTCTTTCTGTTTCTAATTTTCCCAGATCACAGAGCCGCAGGGCAAAGAGCATATGCAAAAATGAAAGCTATAGATCCGATAAGAAAAAACAGAGAGCTAAATAAACCGAAATAAACAGAGAAATGAATAACTAGAACTACAAAAAAAAATTGTATACCACCAGATCTTAAAAATGACGTAGCTAAGGCTATTGGAAATATTTTCGCTTGAAACGAAAGGGGTTCCTCACTGGAACATATGCTCATAACACATTAGAGTAGTCCTCTTGGCCCGAAACTTGTTAGTAGATCGAGGAAACGAAAATCAAATGCAGTTGTACCGGCTTCAGATTTGGATCACCAACGGATGCAGCTTCAAATAGATCTGATACCATGTAGGGATTTACAGGCTAAGTTCCATACCAAAGGAAACCACTCACAAATAGATCACAGATCAATACAACAGTATTCTTGATGTGGTTAAAACCCTGAATTAGGGAAACAATCCACGACCTGAGCCAACGCGACCACTTTAGGAAATTTATTTATAAAAAATATAAAATTTACATAAGATTCTCTCATGAACGGTCACCCTAACAAATGATGCTCGATGCTCTTTAAATAAAGGTCATGGACCAATCAAGCATTAAGCCACATATCGAGTGTCGATAATACCGAGGAGAGAATGAACTGTCACATCGATTCATGTCTAAAACATGTCATGACCATCGGATTGTAAGTTACAAATGTACATTGTAAAGAAACACACTTTACCTAACTCTATAATAGACCAAGTTATACTTAACTATTTCCTATGTGTCAGAATATCCTAACAGTACATCCAATAACAGTGGGCCTAGCAGTATTAATAACCTAGGATTGCAAATATCTCAGCAACCTGGAAACCAAGGATTCATGCACTTTGCACATTCTCGAACCAATATGGCATGACCCTTTACTAGATATTTGGAGTTTGGTGGTAGAGGAAATGAGGATGTGGAACACCATTGGTACCTATGTGAAGCTATATGGAGAGCCCTCCAAACACCTGACAATGTGAAATAAATTGAGTTCCAGACCATGCTAAGAGAGAGAGCTCTAAGGCCATTTATCAAGTGGGCAGAACTAAATCAGAATCCTTATGTAGATGACATAAAGAAAGGATTCATTCAAGAGTTCAAGGTACCACAAACATATCAATAAGGATTGTCTGAACTATGGGAGATCAAGCAGAAGGAAGGAAAAACTACTTTGGAAATGAGCCAAAGGTTTAAAGATGATATTGGTAATCTAAGCTATACTATCGATCCAAAGCACCAAAGAGATTGGTTCATTAAAGCACTCTTACCCCTAACAAGGACACCGTTGACAGAACAGAAAATTGGAACTCTTCAAGATTACCTGAAGCAATCATTGTGCATAGAATCCATGGAAGGGTACCCACATGAGTATCGGTGAGGGATGGGATCACAAGATCCATCAATCATGGACCTCCAAAATCCAATTGCCAGCCTAATAGAGAAACTCAAAGATCTACATCCAATTTGATTGATCAGAGCCAATGTATGGTGCACTCATTGCCTGGTAGAAGGCCATTTGGGGACTGAATGCCCAAGGCTGAGAGGCAAAAACAGTTCAATGGGAATTACAGGATCATCGGGGGAACCACCAACAATAGGAGTTGTGGTAGTAGGATCGTAAGGTGCTTTCCCTGGCTGAAATACGTGGGAATATTGTGAATTTTGTAGAAACTATGGGCATTTACCTCGAGTATGTCCAATATTATAGAAATACTCTAGTGTACCTAAAAATAGTTACTGTGAGTTCTATGCATCCACGACTCACCACATTGATTAGTGTCAAGCTTTAGACGCCTTAGCAGAGAGGCTAGACAAGTCCACATTCAGAATCAACGAAACTAATTGTGGAGGATGGAGAGGAGGTGCAAGAGGAGGAAGAGCTAGAGATAGAGGACCAGTACGGTGTTATAATTGCGATCAAGAAGGACACGCTGGGAGGGAATTCCCTCTCCCAAGAAGACCTTGGTGCTCACAGTTTCGGGTCAATGTACATGCCACATAAGATTTTCTTGAGCTTATTGCAAAATGGGAAGAGAGAACCAAACAAATGGGTGAGAATTTGATTAACACAGAACCAAGGATAATTGATGCACTTCCCATAACCAACATAAATATAATTACAAGGGGGTAAGAAGATAGGGGTTGATCAGGGTATGAAAGACTAGCCTTCAATTTTTCAGGTAGTGTCCAGAAATCAGTCATACAACTCCACCCAGTAGAAATAATACTATCAGGAAGCGACCAAGTTATTTGATAGTTTATCAAGGACAAAAGAAGATAAGAAATAGGGCTCAGGCATAGCTGCTAACCCTCAACCTATTGAAGAATAGTTTAGCCTATTTTTGCAAATCATTAACAATGAGAAAATGCTAAAGGATTTACGTAGGAGTCTGAAAGCGGTATTGTTGGAAGAAGAAGAAAAAGGAGAGATAATATCAACAAATATACCTGAAAAGAATTCGAGGAGAATACAATGGAATAAGAAAAGATCTAGTAGAGAATTTCAAATTGATGATCAAGTCGCAGGATTTTAGATCAAAGACACAATGTTAGATCTGGGATCATATGTAAATATTTTACCCAGGAAAACATGGGAAGCACTAGGAAAATCACATATTAAGTATTCACCAATCCCTCTGCAGATGGAAAACCAATACTACATCTTTCCCGTTGCAAGGCTAGAAGATGTGCAGGTATATGTGGTAGGGGTAAAAAATTATACTGAATTTGAAGTAATGGATATAATGGGTGATAAATACCCTTACCCAACACTCCATGGTATTGACTGGGTGTATGAAAGTTATGCCATCATTGATCTAAAAAATAAGATCATGATTTTTGAAGTAGAAGGAATGTGGGTAATTCAACCACTAGATCCATATCAAGGACTAAGGTACACCAAACCCGTGGATGGTCGAGGTGAGCCTAGAATGTTGGATCAATTGTACAAGCTAAGTGCAGGATAAAGAGAAGACTACATAAATCCCATAGTAGGACGATTGCTCAGTTGGAGGAGTATACAAAGCTCAGAAGTTGGCTCGGTAGGCTTGGGAGGCATGGCAACAGGGAGGATACAAGGTTGATACTAGACATTGTGCCAAAATTTGCAGAGTAAATTGGATTGGGGAAGAAGTAAGTAATTACCCAACTTTTAATGGAATTGACTCGGTAGATACTTTTCTAAGTAAGGTGGACATGAATGTAAGGGAAAGAAAAAAAATATCGCTACTAGATGTAGCGCTACAAGCAATTCCAACAAGGTGGTGGGGATCGCATCGCAACACTTTGAGTGAATGGGAGACTATCAAGTGAGCCATGAGGGAAATATTCAGACAAGAAGGAGGATAGCTGCATGAGAAGGTGAAGTATAGAGGAAATTCAAACCCCCAGAAACATTTTGAAAATTGTAAAGAGAAGTGGGAAAAAGAGAAAATACCAAAGGAACCCTAGGTGAATATGTTCGTCCATACCTTGGGTATAATTCCCCAAGCTTGGTACATAGAGGAGGAAATTTGAAGACAAACCACAGACTAGGATGCAACGGCCAACCAATTCGGCATCGTTTTTCATTCAAGAATAGTGACCGACAGTTAACTAAGATGTTGCATGCTATTAAAAGAATATTGTTTACTGCAGGACAATTGTGGGAGTGATGTGTTGATGAAAGCTTCCTGTAGTATTTCTACAAGGTAGGATATTCAAGATTCATGTCTTGCAGTAAAGTTAACGCAAGCCTGGACGAGGATGATTTGGAAGGGCTCAAACACCTGGAATTCCAAGAAACTGAAGGAGAGAGAGATATTCAAGAATGCCCTTCAATGAACATTCCCCATTTACTTCAAGTAAAGTTGTGGAAGCAAAACATTGGCTCAGAGGAAGAACCTAAGATAACATCAATTGGAGATTATTGGGATGAGCAAACAACCAAGGAATTATTTGATTTGTTCCATGAATATGAGGATCTTTTTCCAGCTTCTGTCACTGACTTAAAAGGAATAAAAGGAGACATTAGGGACATGAATATTATGCTCAAACTAGATGCAAAACTTGTAAATCATAGACCTTACACATTAAAACCAAGGATAAAAGAAAAAGTCAAGAAAAAAATCTATAAGATGTTAGAAGAAGGACTCATATTTGCAGTAGATGAGGTAGAATGGATCAACCCAATTGTGATACAAAATAAGAAAGACGCAACGGAAATCAGGGTTAGTATAGAATATAGAAGCCTAAACAATGCATGCATACACGACCCATTTCCAACACCATTCAATGACGAAACCCTAGATAATGTTGCGGGGAACGAGGCCTACTCTTTTACTGATGGGTTCTCAGGATATCATCAATTTCGCATAGTGGAGAAGGTAAGAAGAAAACAACATTCATTAGAAAATGGGGATCCTATGCCTATGTTTTTTTTTTTTAAATTACATTTTTTTAATGTATTTTTTCCAAAAAAAATTATGGTTTACGAGATAATAATAAAAAAAATGTAATTTTTTTGAAAATATGTTTTTTTTATTATTTATTTCTTTATATTTTTTTAATTTTTTTATTATGTGTTTCTTGCATAATTTTTGCACAAAAAATTTGGTTTCATTGCCATTTTGAAAACATGTTGAAAATTTAACCTAGAAAAAAAAAAGTGTTATTCCAGCATCAACACTTTTCGTTTTGAGGGTGTTTTTTGCACAATTTTTGCACAAAAAATTGGTTTTCACTGCCATTTTCTAAACATGTTGAAAATTTACCCTAGAAAAAAAATATATTATTACAACATCAACACTTTTCGTTTTTAGCATTGTTTTTAATGTTTTTTTGGGGTTTTTTGGCTAGAGTTCCCGTTTTGAGTTTATAGTTCTCGTTTCAATGCTTACATTGTTAGCCGCATTCAAAGATTACATTTATCAGTTCCTAGAATTATACATGGACGACTAGACAATATACAACTTACTAAAGAAACACAACAGTCTACTCTGCGTGATGTTTGAGTGGTGCAGATAGCTGAAGATATCGTTAAATCTAAAAAAATGGATCTTTGCAGTTCCATTTTGAACATTATTGGGCCACATTGTTTGCAAATATGGCGTCAGTGTAGACCCCATAAAGGTTGCGGCAATTGTGAATATGGGCGTACTAAGTAATGTGAAGAAACTATGGTTAACACTGGGCCATACAGGGTATTACCACTGATTCATCTGTAATTATGCCACAATCACAACTCCCACGGAGAAAATACTAAGGAATATAGAAGCATTCAGATGGATGGAGGACTACCAAGTAGCACTGAATAAACTAAAAGGAAAATTGGTAAGTGCCTCTATTCTCGAATACCCAAACTGGAATAAGCAGTTCCATGTACATATAGGTGCATCAATAATAAAATTAGGAGTGGTACTGGCACAACCAGGGGAAAGAAACATGGACTACCCAATTTACATCGCCAGCAGGAAACTATCAATGACAGAAAATAACTACACAACTATAGAAAGAGAAGCATTGGCCATGTTCTACTCCCTACAAAAATTTTGACACTATCTTCTAAGAGCGGCATTCAAATTCATCACAGATCATTCAACTTTAAATACCTGGTGAAAAAACCAATATGGGAAGGGAGAATATGTTGATGGTTGCTACTATTCCAAGAATTCAAGTTTGAAGTAGTTATAAAACCGGGAAGGTTGAATGTGGGGCCAAATCATCAGTCCAGGCTAGAATTAGGGGAGAATGAAGGACCATTAAATGATCAACTACTAGACGCTGACTTTTTTAGAATAGAAGTTATACCAGACTATTTTGAGGAGGTTGCAAGACTACTAACAACAAGATACTACCTAGAGGGATAAAGACTATCAACTAATTGTAGGACATCTACACAATCAGGGACTTGATCAAATACTGTGACACTATCTCCTAGATCATGAGAGGTCATATGTATTATGGGAATGCCATGCTAGGGTTGCGGGAGGCCATGTCAGGGGCAAAGAAATCACAAGGAAGATACTACAAGCTAGGTTTTTGTGACCGACCCTCCACAAGGATGCCAAAGAATACACAAAGAGTCACGACGTTTGTCAAAGGGTTGGGAAGCCATCACATTGGGATCAACTGCCTTTGCATCTAGTACACACTATACAATTTTTTTAGAAATGGTTAGTCAATTTTATTGGGCCCATTACGCTGGCAGCGCGTCATTCCCATGCCAGATACATCATAACCACCACAGAGTACCTTACTCGGCGAGCATAAGAATCTCCAGTCAAGGATTGTATAGTCAGGACCACAACAAGATTCATATCCGAGTGCATAATATCCAGATTCGAATGTCCAAAGATCTTAACCAGTGATCAAGGGGCCCATTTCATTAACAAAATTGTCGCTTCTCTCCTAAAGAACTTTATGATTCAACATCACAAGATAAGCCCGTACCACCCACAAGATAATGGGACGGTCGAAGCATTCAATAAAGTACTCGAGAAAGGTCTCACAAAGATCATATCAACAAATCGAGATGATTGGGATGAAAGGGTGCTAGCAACATTGTGGGCTTACAGAACGACAGTAAAGCAGACACATAAGAAAATACCCTTTCAATTAGTACATGGTAGGGAAGCAATAGTGTCAGTGGAATTCATTGTCCAAAGTATCCTCATCTCTTAGGCCACAAAGATGACATATGACCCATCTTTAAAAGAAAGAATGAAACAACTAATGGAGTTGGATGAATCGAGGTTTTTGGTGGAATTCCACTAGACAGTTGAACAAAGGAGATAGAAGGCTTGGCAAAACAGACACATCAAGAAGAAAACCTTCGAGTTAGGAGATCATGTTCTACTATATGCCAGTGAATCCATAAATTCTTGGGAAAATTACAAATGCATTGGTTGGGGCCATTCATGGTTGTAGAGATCAAAGACTCAAGGACGGTGAAGTTAGTGCAACTAGATGGAATAATGTTACAAAGACGGGTTAATGATGCACAACTGAAGCCTTTTAACAAACCCAAAGTCACACTATCAATTTGAAGGGGTCTCGGAAACGAGCCCGCAAGTAAGTTTTTATTTAATAAATTGCATAGTCGGTTACATAATCAGTCTTATATTTACTTACAATCAAATTTATTTTAATTTTCTGTCACAATAAAGAGTACATGTCAGTTGAGTTGCGGCAAGAATTCCATGACGCCGCAACCCACTTATTATCGGGGGGGAGGATAGTCACATGTTCTATGAGTATTTTTTGTCATACTACTGGTATTTTCTAAAATAAATAAGAAATAAAACACCTGTCAAACAGATTTCAGTAAAATATTTTCCGATTAGGAAAGAAATTAGCTAATAATTACCCACCATAATGGAAACTTTATTAACCATGTGGTCCACTATGTCCTTTCCTATGCTACGTCATACCATTCATGTCCAAGTCAGCCGACGGTGACATAACATGATTAAGTGTACATGGGGAAAGTTGCCGTAGTAATTAGTTACCAAGTCTAGTCAGAAAAGTCATGTCAAAGTTTATCTACTTAATCTGCATGGCTACGCAGGGAGCTAAAAAGTTTCAAATGCAGGTGGTAGAAAATTTTAAAATCCATTATAAGAACCAACAGTAGCAAAGAAGCAAAAACAGCGAGCCTCCAATAACAATTTTCTACCAGAGACATAGCAGGATGATGAACGCAATTATCTCTATCCCGGATGACCAACTAGAAGAAAGAATTATAGCCTTGGGGAGTCTGTATCGAAATTATGACAAAGCAACATTAATAGACAATAATTTCTCAAACTTCTTCCAATTTCCGGTATTGAAGCGGGAAGTGTACACGGAGGAGGTCCCAATAGGAGATGGTACCATGACTACAAGGATCAAAGAAGATTTCAGATGCCTACAAAGGTCAACATTGATAAATCTTAGGAGTCTACCAATCTTCGGAACACAATTAGTCGTAATTGATCTAGATTTAAACAGGAATGCAAAAAATTACAGATATAACCATACATACAGAGATGCAACAAAAATAATACTTCATTTCATTACTGTAAAATACTGAAATATGCTTACAAACAGAAATGGAAATAAACCAGCTAGGGCAATGGTAGCTTATCTCTGAGAAGAGATTTGGCGGATACATGCCTCTAACTTCCTTACAATGAGGCTCAAGGTCCTTTTTATTATTGAACAATAAGAGCAAACCCTAAACAACCAAAACCCTAACCCGAAGAGATGTAACACTAAGAGTTGATGGGACCCGTTGGGGTGAGTTGGACAACGAATTTCCTGGGGTCACGACTTGGTCATATTATTTTCATTTGACATGCATGATAACCCATTGGAAAGATCTCTCTGAGTACTACAACAAAAAAGTCTATTGTAGACACAAAATCATTGGTGGTAGATTTCCAAGAAAACATCATTTAGGGCCTCAAAACAGCTCCAGAAGTTTAGGACCCTAAAAACTGCTAAAAATAGTAAACTGTGCTACAATTAAGGAAACTAAAAAACTAAAAGAAATAATTGTGGGGGTCCAAGTGGAATTGGCGGGTGGCCACCAATATCCACCTCGGTCATTCCTCCCCCCTTAGGAAGCAGTGGTCCCCATTGCGTTGAGTTCCTCCACGAGATGAGGAAAATTTTGTTGAACTTGGTCCCTGGTGAGCCACTTGCCTTGGTGAAGGAGTTGGCTTGCTTTGAAAACTCGATATAGTTGGATCTGCTACTAGCAAGTGTGATTGATCTGTGTGTCCATGATCCAATTAGATGAATCTTGTTCCATGCAATCTGGATTTAACTCTGTTGGTGTGAGTTGTTTTGCAATGTCGGATGTGTCTAATAATGATGGAAAGTATGGCTGAAGGCGGTCCACATTGAACATTGGGTGTAGGCCAAGGAATGGGGGAATGCTGAGCTCAAATGCATTATCTCCCACAACCTTGGTAATGGTGTAAGAACCATATTGGAGCAGTCTGAGTTTTCGATAGGCTCCGATAAGGCATTCCTTTTGCAAATGCAACCAGACTTTTTCGCCCACCTGAAACTTGTGTGGCACCTGATGTTGATCATGTAGCTGCTTGTACTTGGCATTTGATTCCTCCAGAATGTCGTGGACCTACTGACGGATATGTTGGATGTGCTCAATGAAGTTTTTTTCCTTATCTGTTTTGGACTGGACATGAGCCGAATCTGCCTGAGTAGTTGCAAATGGCATGGCCACATCTATGGGACATAGTGGCTAGAATCTCAAGTGCACCTGAAAATGGTTGTGGCCAGTCAAGCTGCGGAGAGCCTGGTTATAGCCGTGTTTAACATAAGGGAGGCTCCCATCCCATGTGCGTGGATGCTTTGATTTGTACATGAGCAGAATGTGTAGAATCATCCTATTAACAACCTCTATCTAGCCATCAGTTTGGGGATGGAAGGTTGTGGACTTAGTGAGTTTGGTGTCCAGCATCGACTAGAGACTGGACCAAAATGTACTGAGGAACCTATTGTCCTGATATGAGATGATAGACTGTGGGATCCCAAAGTGTACCGACACTTGTTCAAAGAAGAGTTTAATAGTGGCTTATGTTGTGATATTCTTCTTGCAGGCCACCATAATGGCCATCTTCGAGAACTTGACGATGATCACAAAAACACAGTCATTTCCATGCTTAGTAGAAGGAAGGCCTAACACGTAATCCATGGAGATGGATTCCCAAGGTCGACTAGGGGTTGGAAATGCGGTATAGAGGACTTGCTTCTTTATGGTCGGTTTGGCAATCGCATAGGCAGTGCAAGATCTGATGTACTTCCCAACATCTTGTCGAAGATTCGGCCAATAGAAATACTTCTACAAAACTACCACCATTTTCTCGACCCCGAAATTCCCAGCAGCCCGACTGTAGTGTGCTTCCCAAATCATCTTGGCACACTGGCTTGAAGGAACACAAAGGTGACCCGGGTGGCATAATAGGGCATCCTGGAGGTGAAAATCTGGAACATGTCGACCGTCCAAAAGTGTCTAGTGTGTGTGGCTGAATTCTGGGTCACTTTTGTAGAGAAGTGGCCAATCCGAAGTCTCATTGCCACAAGAGTTGAGCACGGTGGTTAACGCTATGATCGGTGGTCGACTGAGGCAATCTAAAACAATATTGGAGCTTCCTTTCTTATACTTGATATTCAAATGGAACTGTTACAGGTATGTGGACCACTTCTGATGGCGATCATTCTACAATTTCCCTTGGGTCTGTATGAACTACAGGGACTAGTGGTCTGTGTGGATGCCCGTTTACTTCCCCAGAATGTAATGCTTCCATTGTCGGCAGGCTTGCACAATGTAATACATCTCTTTGTCATAAGTGGGGTACTTCCAGACTATGTCTGAATGCGTCTCACTATGATAAGCCATTGGATGCCTGTGTTGAGCAAGGACTACCCCAATAGCATAGTGAGAGGCATCTGTCTCGATCCCAAATGGTTGTTGCAAGTCTGGTAATACGAGCACTAGTGTCAAGCAGAGGTGATGTTTCAACTCTGTGAATGCTTTCTATTGAGATTCATACAAAAAGAATTTTTCTTTCGTTCCTCCATTGGTGACTTGACTCAAGGGCCAAGTGATATGAGAAAATCCCAACACGAACCTGTGGTAGAAGTTGGCAAGACCCAGAAACCTGCGAAGGTCTATCAGAGTGGTTGGAGATGGGCAATCCCGAATGAGTTGGATCTTAGCTGGAACCACATGCACCCCCCATTCATCAATAATGTATCCCAAATACTAAACCTCAGTCATGCCAAAAGTTCATTTCTCCAAATTGGCACATAACTTGTGTTTCCACAGTGTTTGTAGAACCTATCGGATGTGGTGGAGGTGCTCTTCCAAACCCTAGCTGAAGATCAAGATGCCATCGAAGTATACTACTACAAATGAGTTAGTGAATGGCCATAAGATGTCATCCATTAGCCTCATGAAGATTGCAGGAGAATTCGTCAACCCAAAAGGCATAACCAACCATTCGAAAAGGCCCTCCTTGGATTTGAAGGCCGTCTTCCCCACATCGAATGGTTCGATTGGTACCTAGTGATATCCTGACCTCAAATCGATCTTGCTAAAATATTTCCCCCCCTTCAGTTGGTCCATAGGGTCATCAATCCATGGGATTGGGTACCTATTCTAGACAGTGATCTTGTTTAGCACCCAATAGTCAATATAGATTCTCGAAGTCCCATCCTTCTTCTGTACCCACACGATCAGGCTCCCACAGCGCGATGAATGCAAATAGATGTGGCCTTTCTGCAGCAGCTCCTAAATCTACCTCTTAATTTCATCATTCTCCAAAACAGAGCACTGATAGATTGGTCCATTGGGCAGCGACGCACCTGGGGTCAGATCGATGGAGTGCTTGACCTGACAATGCAGAGGAACCCCTTGCGTGGGAGGTCAAGATGTCCTCGTAATCCTTCATGACCTTATCCATCTATAGTTGTCATGAGAAGGGGCCCTGTCTGGAGGTCATGGCCATCGTCTTCTTCTTTTCTTGAGGGCGTATCATCAAGTAAACAAATTTCCCAATTTTGGAAATGAGCTTACTGCATTGTTTTGCAGTAACCAAAGAGATGGCGGTAGGCGATGCTACCTCCGATATCCTATACAACTTATTTCCAAAAGTAATAATAACAGCATGAGACCTTGATTCATACACATCATGTCACTTCCACACGTATGGCTGGCCTAACAATATATCACAAAAATCAAGGAGAGCAATGTCACACAATACCTCATCTGCGAAAGGGCTTGATGCTGTATGGAAGGCAACATTGCTCGCTCATGCGAAGGTCACATCCTTGGTGAAGCCACCTGATGGTGTATGGTTGTAGATGTGTTGTGGTCGATAAGCCTAGCCACTTCACGACCTCTGCCAAAATGAGGTTCCTTTGGCTCCCGTTGTCTACAATAAAATGTAGCGGGGAGCCCTTTACCCACATCTGGGAGTGGAAGAGGCGCTCCTCCTCCTCTAGATCTTTGGGTTCCTCCTTCTGGATCTTCGTAGTAGAAACGGTGGCATTGGGATCCGCATCGATAATCTACTTCCCTTTTTCATTCCCCTTGTTGAGTTCTGACTCGGAGTCAAAACATGCATCTGATTCTAAAACCTTTATCTCGGTCACCAATGACTACTTGGCCAGACACTCACTTGTGTTGTGAGTGGAGCTTTTATGGAACTCACACCACTTTCCCAAGTCCTTTTTTGGCCTCACGGTGTTGTTCTTTGCTTGCGGTTTTGGTGGGTTGTCTTGGGCCGCCCCTCCTTGGCTTTGTCCTTTGTTCTATGGTTTGGGGGCACCTTTCCCTTAATTCAGATTTGCAGATCCAAAGTCTCGCTTCTTCTATTTAAAATTTTGCTTGATCTTGATGTCATATCAGTATGCTGTGCCGAGCGAGGAGATGTTCAGGAATTATATTTTGTCTTGGATGTACCTGCAAGGCAACCATGGTATTTGAGTACCAAATGATGCTTTGAATCCTTGATACCCAACATTTTGCGAAGGGTATGGAAAAGATTGGTGAACACCGGCACGTCTTGTTCCCTTCTGTACCACAGTGTGTTCCACTTTATGTATTGATCCTCATAGATTCTGACGGGGCAGTACTACTCCTTGATGGCAAATCGGAATGAATTCCAAGTCAGTGTGGCTAAAAATAGTGAGGTCATACTTTCATCCTTGTGCTCGTAGGTTTCCCACTGGTCCTTGACATGGGGGCGGCTTTGGGAAGAGTGAAAGTAATCTTTTCTTGGCTGGAAAAATCATGAACAGAAAAATACCCTTCTAGCATATTTAACCATTTATCTACATCGCCTGCATCTATATGACCCTCAAATATGGGAATGTCAAAGTTAACTTGTACCTTAAAGGGTGTGGCGCTTCGAGAGTAGCTGCTGGAAGTAGATGTGTCTCCCCTGGGTAGCCGCTGAAGGATCTGGCCAAAGTTATCCATCGTTGTGTTCCTTTGTCACTTGATGGCCTCTTCAAGCAAAATTTTGATAGGATCTCCTGCACCCTCATAATTTTTTCATCCACCATGGGAGGCCATCGGGATTTGTGAGGCTCGTCTTTCAAAGGTTCGACCAGTGCAAGCCCTAACTCCTTATACCCCGACCTCATTGGGGACATGCAAATAAAGACAGAGAAAGCGCAGACTGCTTTGATACCATTGATCTGGATTTAAACATGAACACAAAAAATTACACATATAACCATACATACAAAGATGCAACAAAAATAATACTTCATTTCATTACTGTAAAATACTGAAATATGCTTACAAAAAGAAATGGAAGTAAACTAGCGAGCGTGATGGTAGCTTATCTCATAGAAGAGATGTGGCAGCTACATGCCTCTAATTGCCTTACAATGAGGCTCAAGGGCCTTTTTATCATGTAATAATAAGAGCAAACCCTAAACAACCAAAACCATAACCCGAGGAGATGTAACACCAAAAGTTTATGGGCTGTGTTACGGTGAGTTGGACAGGGAACTTCTCGGGGTCGTGACTTGGCCATATTATCTCTATTTGACACGCATGATAACCCATTGGAAAGATCTCTCCGAGGACTACGACGAAAAAGGTGCTTTTAAACAAAAAATTGTTGGTGGTAGATTTCCAAAAAACATCGTTTAGGGCCTCAAAATGGCTCCAGAAGTTTAGGACCCGAAAAATTGCTAAAAATATTAAATTGTGCTACAATTAAGGAAATTGAAAAACTAAAAGAAACAATGGTGGGTATTGGGTGTGGAGCATGATTATTTAGAGGTCTTTGCTTCAGCCAGATGTATACCCTAGGAAGTTTGTACACCCCTCCATGTGTGGGGGGGGGGTGGGGGGCCTTCTCCCCCCGCGAGGGTCAGGAGGGGCTAATCCCCCGGCTGGGGGGTCTACGGGCCACCAATCCCCCAGTAGGGGTTTCGGGGGTAGCGCCCCTGAAGCTAAAAATAGATGTAAAATTGCCTTGTAAAAGTATAGTAATTTCTAGTCAATCTGGGTTGTTCATTAGGCGGATGATCTGATGGTAGAACTTATGTTTAGTTTAGGGTTTTTTGCCCTAGAAGGAAATGCCTCTCTTTGTATGAGGGCATTTGTACTGAGGCTATGTAATATGATGTGTATTCTCAGAGCAAGAAATAGAGAGGTGAGACTGTGAGAGAAAACAGAGGATATTACAGCGGATCTGCTATAGGTTTTGTCTCTTCATTTTGCTGGATAATAGAAAGGAAGGACTAGCTGTTCGGGGTGGACATAACACAAATTGGGTGAACCATGTATATCTGTGTCTCTCTGGTTTATACATTTTCAGTGTTTTTATTATGCAATATTCTATGTATTCCATTGCTCTGTAATATATAATTTTCTAATAGTGGGTGTCCAAGTGGAATTGGCGAGTGGCCACCAATATCCACCTGGATCAGTAATGCAATGCACTAATCTCCTCGCTAGTAGAATGCATGGTGGATCTTTGTGGTTGGACAAAGAGTACCCAATACACGTAGATGATATTCAACAATTGATAGGGCTCTCGGTAGTGGGAAATGCAGTATCCACAACATTCTAGGGAGGAACCAAGCGAGCGAAGAAGGAGGGCGACAAGGATTATTATGATAAGTATAAGACCATGTGTGGGGGTAAATGAGCTAAGATTGACCTTATCTCAAAAGAAGAAATCAAATTTTCCTGCTATATCATCGAAAGGAAAACAATGAGTTATTTTTCCCAAAATGAATGTACTTTAGATGCAATATCAGTTGCGGAACATTGCTGTAAAGGAACTGGTTGACCGTCATATTGAATGAACTCTTTGAGGCCTGCGAGGATATATACAAGATAAGCACTAATTTCATATTTGGAAACATACTCCTGGCACTAGCAATGTGGAAATGGCATCTGCCAGCAGGAAGAGAAATGATTCAAATTAGACAAGAACAACCAATAGCACTGAGGTATAACCCATGGAGAACCTCAGGAGACCCAAGTAGTAAGGAAGTAAATGAAGCGGCCTTCAGCAAATGGTATGGATTAATGTTGATCACCATCAGAAAGATGGAGAGAATACCCACATCACTACTGCATGAGTTTTCCCAGGATATATGGTTTGGGGAAACCCATGGGCACACTTTCATCAAACCCAGATGCGTCATCCAGACACCTTTCAAATGAGGTCACAGAAGTTTACATTGACAGAAGAATATTTCCACAAGGAAGTTGGTTCATGGCTAGGGATTGTGTACGCGATAATGAAGGGGAGATATAGATACCTCTTTGAAGGAATGAGACTGCAACCGTCAATGGGGGAAGCAACAAGAAACAACAAGAAGAGGTCAGAAGAAGAGGATCTAGAGCCGATGTTTATTCAAATGGAGCAACGGATGTCTTCCCTCAAATAGACATTAAAAATTTTTACTGAACCCTCAGGCGAGGCAGCAAAATCCCTTTCTTTACAAGGAACTACATTGTTTAATCCCACCATCATTAAACCATTATAAGTGGAAATCCCTTAGGTTGGGCCTCAAGCAAAATCAAAGACAACCATCCCTAAACCCAAATAGAGGAAAGGAACAAAATTTCCAGTCAAAAAGAAACCCAAGACAACTCCAATAGTCCAGTTTGTCAACCTCACTGGTGAGACCGGTACCTAAGAACCTGCATCCCCCATCGTTGAATAAAACCCTCCATCCACCTCCACCATTTCTCGAGGGTAATGGGATCCCTCTACATAGATGACCTCCACCTCCCCAACCCTATTTGAGTCTATTCCCCCTGGTATGAGGGTGGCGACTGAAGAAATGGAAGTAGACTCCACAAAGCAACACAAAGAGTCTCCCCAAGGCAATGGTGCTCAAGCCTCCTCAATGATATACCTACTGCTAGGGTTGGGCCCATTACCAGAGGAAGAGCCAATGCTATCCACACCACAATCTACAAGGACAAAAATCTATCAGACTGTGTTCCCTATAAATTTCCCCTTCATCCCTAACCCAATTATCATTTCACAAACTCCTCAGCTCACCACATAGTCACAACCACAAATATCTCCACCTTCCCATTCAGAGAAGTCCATTTCCAGTGACCTACCCATTCAAAATAGTTACTGAGATCCAAACACAATGCAAACAGATACTCTGCAACATTGGTCATTGGCATAGTTGTTCGGATTCATCCAACAAGCTGCATAGATAGTAGAAATGATACATGAAGAGCTTGTCAAAGAACACAAGAAAAACAACTACAAAAGGTCACGGAAGAATGTGATCAACTCAGGCAAGAAAACCAGGATTTGCAATCATGGGTATATCAAGTTACAGATAAGTTTTGGGCCCTTTGGCTGATGATTTCTGACCTCGTCATTGATGCTTTGGAAGATTTTACATCGTGTCGATTGGTCAGCTGCTATGACCACATTCAAGCAGTATGTTCAAGCTTGACGACCACCAATACAGATATGAAGAAGAATTTGGAGATAGTCAAGACATCCCTGCCCAATCCATCAGAGATATAAGACCAATCAATTGAAGAAAATATCAACTTCGTTGCAACTGCAAAACAGTGTCTTGATGAAACATTGGTGGATGGCTATGCCCTAATGGATAAATTACATGACTAATCGGGCAGCCTAGCTCAGAATAACCAACCACTCTATGCTCTATGTTAGCAACTTCAACACTTGATTATGGACAACAAGCCATGTACAGACTCAATCAAGTTGTAAAAAAATGATGAAGAGATCGGCTCCATTGAGGCACAAGCGCAAAAGAAAGAGGAAGAATAAAAAATAAGCAAGAATAAAATCAGAGACCTCAGACCCCAGTCCTCTTGCACATTATAGCCTTAAAATAGGTCTGCAATAATAGTGAAGTATAGTGGGGTGCATTGCAAAGCAGTAGTCTGAGTTAACCAACACCCAACACAGTAAAACATTTCATCAAGCAGGCAGACTTAGTAGAGAATTCATGGAAGAAAGCACGAAATGAATACAACAACTTCAGGAACGAAACGACAATGGTTGTTCCTGGGTTGGGGCCTTCACTTGGTAAAGGAGGACAATAGATAAGAGAAATAACTGAGGTAGTAGCACCTCAAAAGGAAGGATCAAAGCAGCAAAAATCATATATGATTGCAGAACCAACGATGAGACCCGCAACACTTAAAATGGATTGACTTGGGGATGAGTCAAAGAACTGTGGTCGGACTTGTTGGGGCCTTCATTTTGAATTTTAAAACTTTTTAAGGTATTCAAGCAGAAAACAAGTGGTGGGAGGAATGGTCAAGTTGTGAAGAAGACAACGAGGAAGGAAAGCAAGACCATGCAGTTGAGGGGCATTTGTGGTGAGGTGGCGAGAACAAGGAGAAACAACCGAGCAGAAAGGGGGAAAAACAAGAAGTAGCCAAGGAAAAAGACAATTGAACAGAGCTGGCAGTAGGAGAAATGGAGGAGAAGATAAAAGGATAAGATGATCGGAAGCAAGAGTTAGCATCTAGGAGGGACAAGAAGCGTAAAGGAACTAGATCTGAAGACTGGAATAGTTGAGGGATGGCTTGAGTTGGGTGTGGCCTAAGATCAGGGACACCCTGTGGCCATGGTATTTCATGTATTTGATCTAGGCGTCATGCCTAATTACATATTGTAATGAATCTTCCTTTAGTTTAATATGAAAGAGAGAAGAGGCCAGGTTATATAACACTGGGTTTAAATGCGTTGCTCTCAGACTTATTCAAAAATTTTATGTTAATGCCTTTCCTTTGAATGAATTTGATAAATGTAACTAGATGGTATTGTGATGAATATGTTTGTTAAGATATGTATTAAATGATGTTCAGATTTTCTTTGATGTCCTTCTAACCCTCCATCATTTTAGTTGTGGTACACCTCGGGTGAGACGCCTTATCCTTGCGGTAGGGTGAAAATGTCAATGTGTACTAGACTACAACAGACCTAACATTGACCCCCTTGTGCCTGAGCCCAGGGTCTTTTCCCTTATGACATTTTTATGAAAACAACTCATTTGTGTCTTTATTATGATAATTAATTTTCTTCTAAAGGATTACTTTCTCTCTTCCCATCTGTGAAAGTACCTTATATACATTGCAATTGTATGCTTCACAGTGTCAACTTTCTTTTTTCAAAGATTATATGCATACTCTGTTATGTTGGTTATTATAGCCAAGGAAAAACTTTTAAGTTATGGCGGCCCAACTAGTCCTATTATTTGGATGGGGATCCTAATCCAAATGTTGTGAGGTCAATTTAGGAATTCATACCAGAGAGACCCCATATGTTGGCTGAATTCTAGCACCATCAATAGTTGGCACTAGAAGGAGGGCCAAATGACAAGCTAAGCCTATTGCATATGTCTTGAATCTTCATCTTAAAATGGTTAATTCTCAAATCTTAATCTTGGGATGTTTTTATAAAGAACTTGATCTTACACTCACTGCAGAAATTATCCATGAATTTTCTCAATTTAAATTCAATGGCAAGGACGAACTAACTATGCTTGGACATATGATTATTTTTTTTTATTTTTGTCTTTCTAATGGAATACATTGTAAGGATGTCATGGCTAGATTGTTCACCCTCACACTTGAAGGTTGTGTCAAGCATTAGCGTCACACATTACCAACTACTTTTATTCTTTAAGATAACACTAACATGTATATTCTTAATCTTGAATCTGATTCAATTGAAAGTAGTATTTCTTCAAGGGATACCTATAGTCCTCTATCATTTACACCTCATATCCCTCTATACATTGATTCGCTTAATCAATCTGCTCCACTAGTAATTGCTCCAGATACTTTTGATTCTCAATTTTATCAGGTACAATGTGGCTATATGTCATAGGTAGAGGATAAAATGAGTGAATACACTTTCCATATTTCTTCCCTCTTTCAAATTCCTCCATGTCAAAATGATGATCAATCATCTTGTGATCTTGATAACTAGTCAAATGATCTAAAAATCCTTACTCAAGTTGAAACCTTGGAAAAACATCATCTTAACATTCATCTTTCTACTAATATAAGTAGTGATGAGTTCCCAAATACATTGGACCGTATTTTCCTTCCTCAAGAAGACCTGTATTTGCAAGGCTTCAATCTAACTGTTGAGGAGCCTTCTCACAGTTTGCAAACTCCAATTTTGTATTAGGATAATATTTCAAATCAGGATGATCCTTAAATTCCTATGATCCATACATCTTCGTATACCAAACCAGAAGAATCATACAACCAATATTTTGAAGTTTTAATATACCTTGTTGAAGAAGAAAATTGCATTGGTATGCCATTCTTTGACCATTATTCTTACAAAATTTATGTTGATTCAATCAATCTTCAACCTTCTCACAATATGGCCTTACACACACCTCCCTTCTATCACCAAGGCATTATATTGGGTGATATTGGATGTTCAAATGATCCTATGAAGCATAACATGCATGATGATCCATTGTTATTGCAAGCTTATATGAGTGTGCATAATTCGATTTCTGAATCACATTCAGTTGCAACTAATGTATCTCCTCCTAATTATTTTCATCTTTCCTCACCATTATCACACTATTCATTGTACCCAAATGTGTTCAATGAGTGTGTTATACTAGTAGTTTCTTTCAATCCCTTAAATCTTTACCCTGTTGGATTTGACTACAACCAAGTATAGGATGGTGTGGCTTCACAATTAGAAGATGAAAACATTGAATCCATTGTTCATGATTTGTTTAATTTTCAATCTTTTATACGCCAAGAGGAAGATGTTACAGATATTCAAGGAATCCCTCCAATTGATTCATCTGGATTCTTTTCCCATGAAAAGTTCCATATGATTAATCTTAAATCTAATCAAGTCAATGGTATTAACAATGTTTTCAGTGCAATGTCTCATAATAGTGGTACGTATCTACTTGTAGATATTTCTAATTCGCCCAAATTTGATGATTAATCATATGAAAGTTTAGGGACTTGTTAGGAATTCGAGGCACTGTAGCTCATATTGATGGTTATGTCGGGTTCTTGCAATTCTAATGAGATCCTTAAACTAGATTAGATCTAGATTTTCTTACACAATTATTTTCATATTGTTGTTTCATTGGATGTAATCTCACTCTTGAAGAATTTTCAACGTTTTCAAGTTAACCCTTTTTATCCTCAAGTTAGAGTTTCTGATTAGATAAAATATTTTTGATTGGTTAATTCTGCTTCATGTGAACTCCTTGTATCAAACCCAAGGTTGTAAAGCATATCTTTGACAAATTTTTATAGCTTTACACCATGTTATTCTGATTATCAAAATTAATACCATTACCAGTAGAAAGATTAATCCTTTTCCAGTCCTTCCGTCGATGATCAACTTCTTATCTTTCTAGTGTATGCTATGACGTTGATCGTTTTCCTAGCACAATTTATCTTCTTGAGTATTAGCGAGTGCCTGAATCATTTGGTGGATGTAATTCCCAAAGATTATATCAATGTTGGATCTAATTTACACACTCTTGTAATATTTTGTCAGCGTGATTTCACTATTATTTGTATCTTAACAAGTTGAAGGACTTTGTTGTACCAAAAATAAGTGCTAATCCTATAGATTTTTATGTTACTGCTCTAGTTTATAATCAGATACAAATGAATGATCTCCTGCATAGGAAAAGAGGAATTGATAATTTATTAGCATTATCATGTGAGAAGAAAGATTCACTAATCTGAAGCATTGGAAAAATATCTCAAATCTAAACATTGTTATCTTTGAACCATGGAACATCTCATGTGTTAACCGTCAAGTTTATATTCAATCCATCTCTTTATTTCTTAAATTCCTCTTAAGGAGTTGGGACACTTCAACATTTGACGATGGTTATGTTAGGTCCCCATAGTCTTGGTCAAGTATCTGAGCAAGATAAGTTTATGTTTTCTTCGGATGATGTTTCTCATAATATGGATCCAATAATTCAAGGCTTATTTTTTCTTGGATTTCAATATTTTCGATCTAGTTGTTTTTATGATCCAATTCCTAACTAGTTAGAGGAATCATATCTGACAAGTTCATTTTTTAATAATAGGTTATAATGCTATCTTGAGCTTAATACATGTGGATTTATGTTTGAGAAATGTCTTCAAGGTATTCATTTTTATCATCCTATCTATTTTGGTAAGTTTGGAGGTTGGATAGAGTGAGATTTCAAAGCACACCTTTATGCTTGTAGACTTGTGTTGAAAATGCAACAAGAAAATCCTAATTTAATTTTGTACTTGAATTAAATTAGGAATAAACTTGTAATTCCACATCTCATGACAACTTTTAATAGTTAACTAAGTTAATTTGACTTAGTTGGCTCAATTAATTCAAGTTGAGGGTCTAACTAGAGTCATGTATAGTGTCTCTTGATTTTTAGGAGCCCTAGTTGAGTTTATTTGAGTTGTAATTATTTAATTCAATTTAAATGAGTTACATATAGTTAAACTAGTTCCAACTACTGGAGGAATTAGTGGTGGATCTAGTAGTGGGGTGTAACCATCATTGATCAACCTGTAAACTAAAAATTTGCTCATAATTATCTCATGCATGTCATATTAGAGAAAGACCCATTTGAGATTGGAGTTTAGGGAAACTATACTATCGGTTGTATAATCATCCAAATTGTATAGGTGGTTCATGAAATTAGAGGAAGGTCTATGAGGATTGTGCAATTCATATTTATGGAATTTCCCAATTAAATATGGGATAATTCCCTAGGAAAATACGCAAGGAAATAGGAGCTTGGAAAGTAGCAAAATTGGCTAAGTATTGGCTTGAGCTTGTATTGGAAGCAGTGATACATATAGAGATAGTGCAAAGGTTGCTTGGGCTTGAGCAAAGCACTATAATATTCTCATGTTTTCTTATTAATGCAATATCTAGATAATATGGGTTTTTAGTTGTGGCTTTCCCTAGAAAATTATTGTGTTATGTGTGATTGAATTCTTTCTCTTTTATGCTTCATGATTTCATCGATCGTTTATTGTTTCCACTAATGAGTAGAGTATATTCAAGTCAATTTTTTAGCATAATACAATATGCAGTTTGAATCTACAAGGAATTTCTACATGGTATAAGAGCTGAAATCACTATAGAAGAGGAGAATATGAGTTTGTCTTTTGTAGGAGAAATCAAATTTATAGAATCTTACTTCAGAGCCAACAAGATATAGTTCTATGGATTGAGACTCGAATATGCCCTTGAGGGTAGTTCTAAATATATTGCTTGGAAATATAGAGTGGAGGCAGTGTTGGAAGTCAACGAGATTAAGGAATTCATAAACAAAGATATTGCTAAGCCATTTGATGCTCAGGATCTAGCAAAGTGGAGAAAGTGTGTGGCAAAGGCAAGAAGGATTATCCTAGAAGGAGTTTGAGATCATATTGTATCGAACCTCCATTATAAGGAAACTCCATTTGCAATGTGGAAAGCCTTGACAGATCTGTTTCAAAACAATAGTGACCACAGGAAGCTGGCATTGAAGGACAAGCTCAGAAAGATCATGATGGAGAAGGGTGACTTAATACTAAAGTACTTGATCAAGTTCACCCAATGTTGGGATGAGCTTGGAAGTGTCATTATTATAGTTGCTAAAGACAATCTGGTGATCCTAACACTTCTAGGACTTCCTAAAAGATGGCACAGCTACCAGGACTTAGTTAATGGGATAGAGAATCTACCAGAGTGTTGGGCGTGGAGCTTGGTTATCTTCTTTATTCAAAGGTATCATTGCATTGGACCCCAGTTTGTAATGGGGTGAAAACACTGCCCATTTATGCATGCTACCAAGGGGGTCCAAGGGGGGAGATGATGATTCATTAGAGCCCTCCCTAGTGGGGGATCGAGGGTAGTTCCCTCAAAGCTAAAAATAGATATAAAATTGCCTTATAAAATGTTGTAATTTCATAGTCAATCTGGGCCATTCATTATGCTGAAATATGAGGGTAGAAGTTATGTTTAATTTAGGGTTTTTTCCCTAGAAGGAAACCCCTCACTATATATGAGGGAATTGTATTGCAACTATGTAGATGTATATTCTGAACGAGAAAAACAGAGGAGATTATGTGAGAGTGAAGAGGGAATTACAGCGGATCTGTTGTAGGTTGTATCTCTTCATTTTTTTGAATAATATAAAATAAAGGGCTAGTTGTTTCTCCGTGGATGTAGCCCAAATTGTATGAACCACGTATATCTATGTCTCTCTTGCTTTATGTGTTTTATGTGTTTATATTTATGAAATATTTTTATGTCTTCCATTGCTCTGTAATATATAATTTTCTAACACAGAGTAGGAGCGATTGTGGTCCGACTTGGTGCAAGAAGAGATTTGGTGGAACACCAAAGATGGATCTTTATCCATGCATGATGATGAGGAGAATTGTGCCTTCTATGGAAAGGCAAAGAAATGGAATGGGAATTCATCCCATTCCAAATTAGATTGCAGTTAGGGCAGTAAGAAGAAGGACATGTTGAAGATTGAATGTGAAGGTGAAGCTATTTCTTCACAATTCGAAATGGATTTCACCCTCATCACTTGCATGGTGACATCAATGACGGGTAGTGTGTGGTACCTAGATAGTGGAGCCGCATTCCATATGGCCGACAACAAAGAGTTCTTCAGTGACTTGGAAGAGAAGAACCTCCAGATGCACATCGATATGGGAGATGATTGGAGGTATAGAGCGACCAACATCAGTACTATTATCTTTTAGAGGGACTCTGATCATCCTCTCACATTAAAAGATGTCATGTATGTTCTAGTTTTGAAGAAGAATTTGGTTTCAGTTTCCATGTTGGAGGACCGAGGCTACGATGTGATATTTAGCAAGGGAAAGGCTTTCCTTGGTCACATAGCCTCGAGATAGGTGAAGCAGATGGGGATTTGGGTGAAGAACCTCTACAAATTAGATGTAAAAGACTGCATTGCTTTGAGCACAAAAGTAAAGAAGGTTCAGATCTGAGAGATTGGTGAGTTGTGGCATAGAATGTTGGGTCACTTTTACCATGGAGCTTTGAAGACCATGCAACAGATTTCAACAGGACTTCCTAAGGGTACACTAAAGCAGAGAGACACATGGAAAGAGTGTACATTGGGGATGTACACCAAAGTTTCCTTTCATGATAAATATAGTTGAGTACAAGCGATCCTTGATAGAGTTCACTCAGATGTGTGTGAACCATTCTCAATAGCATCCATGGAAAAGCACACGTATTATGTAATATTTGTTGATGATTTTTCTTGTAAGTGTTGGATTTTCTTCGTGCAAAAGAAAGATCATACGTTCACTAAATTTTGTGAATTTAAAGCACTTGTCGAGAAATATACTGGCAGGAAATTTAAAGCTCTCTAAAGTGATAATGGTGGATAATGTGTGTCAAATGAATTCAAGAAATTTTTTGCATCATAAGGCATTCAATGGGTGTTAATAGTACCTCAGAACTCACAGTAGAATGGGGTGGATGAAAGGAAGAACAAGAGTGTTATGGGAGTTGTACGAGCGATGTTATATGATCAAGGCCTACTGTTACACTTGTGGGATGAAGCATGTAACACAACTATTTATTTGTAGAATAGAAGCCCTCATCGGATTCTTGGGATGGGTACATCAGAAGAAGTTTTTTCAGGTAAGAAACTAGGTGTGGCACACTTCAGGATCTTTGGTTCATCTGTCTACTGTCATGTTACCTAGGATGCATGGAAAAATATAGAAACAAGAATTGAGTTGGGTATATTTGTGGGGTACACTGATACACCTCACAACTATTGGGTGTACCTACCATCCAACAGGATGATAGTCGTTCATAAAGATGTGAATTTTGATGAAGAGAAGGTCATCATATGTTCCCTTGAGAGGGAGCTTCAGTTACATGCATATGAGGAGCTTTTATCTCCAAAGGAGGAACCTCGGGATGATGTGGATCAACCACATGTAGAGGAGTAGAGAGTGGAAGCACCCACTCATGCAGAGACTTCCAAAGATGGAAGGAAGTACACCAAAGAGACTAACATATTGATGAAGGATCCTAGAGAGAATGTGGGAGCACCCACATCAAAGCGTAGGAAGTACACTAGCTATGTGGATCTGATGAGTGAGAGTGTAGAGGTTCAACCATCCTCATTCAAGGAAGAAGTACAACAACCAGTATGGGTTGATGTCATGGTTGAGGAGTATGATTCCATTAGCAAAAATAATTTTTGGGAATTTGTCCCAAGACCAATAAACAAGTGATGTTAGGATATTACGACACGTAGGAAACAATTAAGTATAACTTTGCCCAGTGTAGAGTTAGGTAAGGTGTGTTTCTTTACTATGTACTTTTGTAACTTACAATCCGACGGTCACGATATGTTCTAGACATGAATTGATTCGACGAATCATTCTCTCCTCGGTATTACCGACACTTGATCTATGGTTTAACACCCGATTAGTCCATGATCTCTATTTAAAAATCATGGAGGGTCATTTGTAGGGTAACCGTTCATGAGGGAAGCTTATGTAATTTTCATTCTTTTAGTAATAAATTGTCTGAAGTGGCTGCGTTGGCTCAGGTCGTGAACTGTTTCCCTCTTGATTCGACGAATCATTCTCTCCTCGGTATTACCGACACTTGATCTGTGGTTTAACACCCGATTAGTCCATGATCTCTATTTAAAAATCATGGAGGGTCATTTGTAGGGTAACCGTTCATGAGGGAAGCTTATGTAATTTTCATTCTTTTATTAATAAATTGTCTGAAGTCGCTGCGTTGGCTCAGGCCGTGAACTATTTCCCTCTTTGATGGTTTTAACCACGTCAAGAATACTTATGTATTGATCTGTGATCTGTTTGTGAGTGTTGTCCTTTGGTATCCTGTCTGAGGATCTTACCCTGTAAATTCCTACATGGAATCAGATCTATTTGAGGGCCACATCCATTGGTGATTGAAATCTGAAGTTGGTATAGCTGCATCTGACTATCGTTCCCTATATATACTATTTATGACTGCATTCGGGCCGAGAGGACTGCTTTATTGAGTTAGAAGCATCTGTTCCAGTGAGGAACCCCTTTCGGTTCACACAAAAAGGTTTCCAGTAGCCCTATCTATGTCATTTTTAAGATTTAGGGAACTACATTAGTTTCCGCTAAAGCTAACTTCAAGCCACAAGGTTTGTTTTTTTTGTATTTTTGTGTTGGGTTTTGTGGTTTTTATTTTGTAGGCAAATAAAGAGTTTTTTCAAGCATGCACCCCAAAGCTTCAACAATTAAAAACCAAAAAAAAAAAAAACCCTTCCTCTTTTCCAAAAATTACTAACCTTTTAAACTAGCTCACTTGGTCCAAAGTTACTTTATGAGAATAGAGGTCTTGAGTTCAAGTCTTTCTTTTTGTTGAGTTACTTTTTCAAAAATCACATGTAACTTAAGTTTTGACGTTACTTTATGTGAAAGTGTTCTCACCCATTATAAAAAGTGAATCACTTATAATTCTAAAGTCTCTTTATCTTTTATTTAAGTTACAATTTAGTGGGTAGCTCATAAAGTATCATTGTAAAAGTGACTTTCACTTATTTATAGGTGTGAGTCACATATTTTTTTTTTTTTAAAGTGAGCTAATTAGATTAAGTTTGGAAAGGGGGGGATTTTTTTTGAAATATAACACTATCATTCATTTCCGCACATTCACGCACTTCATCGACATCTTCAACAACTTATCTTCAAAAAGCCATAAGTTCTTCATCAGGAAGTCATTTTAAGAGCCATTTTATTTAATCAGCCTAACTTTTTGAGATATTTCCATTGGAACAATTAGTTTCAATATCTACAACTTTAGTTTTTGTTAAAATGGAAAGTCCATGCTAAGTTATTCTTGACAGCACCAACTACTTCCAATGGTGGTCCTACATTGTGAATTTACTTAGAAGTAAAGGTCTTTACAAAATAGCCTGAGGCCAAGAAACCAAACCTCAAGATGAAGATAAGGTAGCCAAATGGGAAAACAGGTAAGATAAAGCACGTGGGTTGACAGGGATGTCTATTTCTCCAAATCTTAGATTCCATATCGCAAAACTTGATACTCCTAATGAAGAAATGAAACAGCTCACTAAATTTTTTGGAATTAAAAGTTAAATTAGAGCCCATCAACTCGAAAATGAGTTGCTTACATTGGACCCAAATAATTGTTCTTCTATTGAAGATTTTTTGTCCAAGTTCAAGACCCTTAGACTTCTCTTGGAAGGTGTTAAGGTTAAGAAAGAACATGGTAGCCTTATCCATTCCATTCTTACTTAGTTGGGACCAGCCTACTCTATGTTTGTTTCCACCTTCCATTCTACTAGAGAAGCCTTTATTTCTCAAGGACAAGACTACAAGTCCCCCTCTTTTGATGCATTTTATGATTCTTTAATAAGAGAACAAGAAAAGCTCTTATATCTCGGTCTTCTTAATCTTGGAAACTCTTGTAAGAAAGCCTTAGCTGCCCAGTAACAACCAAATTCAAAGAATCCTATGAAGCAATATCCTAAAAAGAATGGTCCTAAACCAAACAAGGGTCCTAAGAAATTTCAGTCTCAAAATGAAAAATCATTTCAACAAAATGATAAGGCAAATAAAAAAAAAGGGAAGAAGACTGATAGACATTGCCACTTTTGTAATTGAGTTGGCCACTTAGAATCCAAATGTTTTAAGAAGATGGAAGCCTTGGAAGTAGCAATGAAGAAGCATAACATCCATTTGGATCACTCTTCAACTTCAACTTCATCTTTAGGAATAACACTTTCTGCATGGGGTTGTTAAGCATCTCGTTCTGGTTATGCACTAAATGTATCTTCTTCTTCTCATTCTCATGAGTGGCTCATTGATTCTGGAGCTTATTATCTCATGGACAAAAACAAAGCCATGTTTTCTTCTTTAAATTATTGTAACACCAAAAATATATATGTTGGTGATGATAGATCTCTTGGTGTTGTAGGGACTGGAACTGTTCATCTAGACAATGGTCAATTTAATGATGTATTATGTGTTCCAACCTTATCCTACATCCTTCTATCAGTATATCAGATAACTCATTTAAGTGAAGGTAAAATCGTTCAATTTTCACCTCAAGATGTTGTAATTAAGGACCTAAGAGATCCTAGACAAATTTTAGCTACTAGCATTACTGATGATTCTATAAGGTTGGTTTAAGTTTAACAACTTTGGGTCATTAAATCTTTCCTCGATATTTGTTACTCATAATGATGAAGTGAGTAAACTTTGGAATGAGTGATTTGGTCACTTAAACTATCGCTCCCTTCAGAATATATGTAAAGAAAATATGGTGATAGGTCTTTCAATGGTATCTTGCAGACATGGTGTTTTTTCCAGATGTGTACTCAGAAAAAATCATTGGGATAGTTTAGAAAAACGTGCCTCTTGGAACGCCTCAACCCCTTTATAGCTTGTGCATAGTGATTTATGTGGTCCACTTCCAGTTGTTTCACTCTCTTGCTACAAATATTTCTTAACTTTCATTGATGATTTCTCTAGACGCAATCGGGTATACTTCTTAAAACTCAAGAGTGAAGTATTTAACATGTTCTTGGCCTTTAAGGTCTTTGTTGAAAAATAATATGGACATCAAATTCTGAATCTAAGATCTGATAATGGTGGAGAATATGTTAACAACAAATTCATCAAATTTTGCACTGAGAATGGAATTCAAATGCAACATAATGTTCTGTATACTCCACAACAAAAGGGTGTAGCTGAAAGAAAGAATTGCACCTTAAAGGAAATGGCTAATTGTATGCTTCAATCTAAAGGACCTAGTCTTAATTTTTGGGCAGAAGCAATTAACTGTGCAAATTACATATTAAATTGCACTCCTACTAAAGTTTCAAATAATATCACTCCAAAAGAAGCGTGGAGCTCAATTAAACTAGATGTAAACCACTTTTGTGTTTTTGGAAGTGAAGCATGGGCCCATATTCCAAATGAGAAACATAAAGCTTTAGAACCTAAGAGTAAAAAATGTATTTTTGATGGATATTCTGAAGATGTCAAAGGATATAGACTTATTCCACTTAAGAACAAAAATGTTATCATTAGAATAGATGTAAAATTTGCTGAAAATATATCGTCCTACGAGCCTAGTTTGGTGGATGTGCCACCTCTCTCTATCACTTTTACTTCTAAAAATATTTCTTCTTCGGATGATGACATCGAGGATGACAATCCTCCTCCACCTTCTCAGGATCCTCCTTCAACTCCTCAGCTTCCAAAATGGGTCTGTGCTACTCGGGATGCAACAGGTGCTCTTGCTGGTGATCCTATAGATCAGCGACGTACACATTCTCAACTTGATAGAGCCTCTTCTTTACTAGCTCAAGCTTTAGCGAATTATGATCCTGACACCTTTGTAGAAGCTTCAGGCCATCCAGATTGGGATGCAACTATGAATGAGTAATATCGTTCATTATTGGAAAATGATACATGGGATCTTGTTCCTCTTCCAGAGGGATGAAAAATTATTAGATGTAAATGGGTTCACAAAACCAAGTATGGACCAGAAGGAAAACTTAATAAACATAAAGCTCATTTTGTTGCTAAGCGTTTTTCACAAGTTGTAGGCATTGACTATACTAAAACCTTCTCCCCTATTGCCAAAATGAAGTCTATCCACCTTATTCTTTCCCTTGTTGCCTCTTTCAAATAGGAGGTCCATCAGATGGATGTTAAATATTCCTTCTTGCATGGGGACTTGCATGAAGAAATCTATATGGAACAACCTACTAGATTTATACAAACAGACTCCAGCCTTGTATGTCTGGTTAAGAAATCCCTTTATGGTCCCAAGCAAGCCCCTCGGGCTTGGTATGCCAAAATGGATAGCTTTCTTTTAGAAACTGGCTTTTCTAGGTGTCATTCTGACAATACTATCTACACCAAGAAAGTGGGCAAGTCTCTTATCATTCTTGTTCTTTTTTTTGATGATCTTATCCTTACTAGTAGTGATACCAACCTTATAAACCATGTGAAGTCTAGCCTTAAAAAGAATTTTGAAATGACAGACTTAGGACACTTGCATTATTTTCTTGGTCTTCAAGTATTGCAATCCAAGGAAGGTATTTCCCTTTCCCAATCCAAGTATGTCTGTGATCTTCGACGCCATTTTCACATGGAAGACTGTAAGCCAGCCCCTTCTCCCTTTTAGTCTGGAGCCAAAATTTTTGTCACTTGTACTTCCCCTAAAGTTGATGCTACCTTATACCATCAACTTGTAGGAAACAATTTCTATCTGACGCATAATCGTCATGACCTTTCCTTTTCTATTGCCCTTATTTCTTGGTTTATACAAAACTGACACAAAATTCATTGAAAAGCAGCTAAAAGAATACTTCATTATGTTTGAGGTACAGTTCAGTTTTGGATTTATTACAGTGAAGAAGCATCTCCTCTATTAGTTGGTTTCACTAATTTCGATTGGGCTAGTGACCCTAATGATCAGAAGTCTATTGCAGCTTATGTGTTCACTCTTGGTTTAGGACCTATTACGTGGGATTGCAAGAAACAAAGTGCCATTCATCTTTCTTTAGCAGAAGCAGAGTGTCGTGGTGTCACAGAAGCTATTAAGGAAGCCTTGTGGCTTCGTCAGATCCCGTCAGAGTTTGGCTTTTAGAAACAACATCCGACTACACTTTGGTGTGATAATCATAGTGCCATTCAAATATGCAAAGATCCAATCCAACATCAGTTCAACAAACACATTGAACTACACATGTACTTCATCAGAAAGCTCATTCATGGCCATGTTCTTGAAGTGCAATATTGTTCAACTGATGATCAAGTTGCAAACATCTATACAAAGGCTCTCACATAGGCGAAGTTTACTAAATTTCGATTTATGGTGGAGTTCAGGAAGTTGTCACTAAGTGGGGATAGGATCTAATGCCTCCTTCTTTCTCCTAGTGTGTCATATTTTTATATCCTTCAATCCTATCCCAAGTTGTTCTTAAGAGGGGATGTTAGGATATTCTGACGCATAGGAAATAGTTAAGTATAAATTGGTCTAGTGTAGAGTTAGGTAAAGTGTGTTTCTTTACTATGTACTTTTGTAACTTACAATCCGACGGTCACGATATGTTCTAGACATGAAGTGATCTGACGGTTCATTCTCTCCTCCGTATTACCAACACTTGGTTCATGGCTTAACACCCAATTGGTCCATGATCTCTATTTAAAGAGCATGGAGGGTCATTTGTAGGGTAATTGTTCATGAGAGAATCTTATGTAAATTTTCATTCTTTTATTAATAAATTGCCTGAAGTGGCCACGTTGGCTCAGGCCATGGACTATTTCTCTATTTGAGGGTTTTAACCACGTCAAGAATGCTAGTGTATTAATCTATGATCTATTTGTGAGCAGTGTCGTTTGGTGTTCTGTCTGAGGAACTTACTCGGTAAATTCCTACAAGTGAGTGGGGAGTTCCATATGGCATTACAAGGTAAAGAAAGCAACAGATGGGAGTGTGCAGAAACACAAGGATAGATTTGTGGCAAGAGGGTTCTCTCGAGTGGAGGGAATTGATTACAATGAGACCTTTGCTCCAGTAGAAAGATAATCTTCAATGAGATCTATTCTAGCACTATCAGCACAGATGGGATGGAATATACATTAGATCGATGTGAAGACAACATTCCTCAGTGATATGATTGGGGAAGAGGTGTATATTGAAAAACTGGAAGGATTTGAGATCTTCAAAAAAGAGTCACATGTGTGTAGACTCAAGCAAGTGTTGTATGGACTAAAACAAGCACCCCATGGTTGGTACGCTAGGATTGATAACTATTTCACCGTCTTAGGCTTCACCAAAAGTGATGAAGATGAAAACCTTTACCATATTGTGGTTGAAGGTAAATTGTTGATTATAATATTATATGTCTATGATTTGATTCTAGCAGGTGATGAGAGGCTGATAAAATCTTGGAAAGAGGATATTTCAAGAGAATTCGAGATGAAGGACCTGGGGCTCTTGCATCACTTTCTTCGTATGGAAGTATCGCAAGGAGATGGGGAATTGTTTGTCTCTTGGGGCAACTTTGCCAATGAGATACTGAAGAAGTTCCACATGGAGAGAAACAAACCCATGGAAACTCCTCTAGCAGGTAATTGGAGGAAGGAAGATGTTACTTCAAGTATAGTAGTGGAGGTTACTATTTATAAACAGCTTCTGGGTTCACTTATGTATTTGGTGAACACACGATTGGACATGTGTTTTGCAGTGAACCAACTTACTCAAGCCATGGTTAAGCCCACCAAAATTTATTGGAAGGAAACTAAACATGTGTTGAGATACCTCAAAGGCACCACTCAGTTTGGTCTTTGGTACAGATGAACAAAGGGAGTGAAGCTTCAAGGATTCACAAATGTAGATTGGGCAAGGAGTCCATCTGAAAAAAAGTGCACGTCAGGAGGAATCTTCAGTATTGGGTCAACAATAATTTCTTGGTACAATATGAGGAAATGATCAGTTGCACTTAATTCAATAGAATTAGAGTACATGATTGTTATTCAAGTAGGTTGTGAGGATATCGCGATGAGGAATATCCTTGTTGGGTTATTTTTTCAGTAGATGGATCCTACAACGATTTATTATGACAATCAGAGTTGGATCATACTATTTGAGAATCTAGTTTTTCATGATCGATCCAAGCATATCGGCATCTGATATCACCATCTACAAGATTGTGTGTAGAGGAGAATCATGTTACTAGTTTACATTCCTACAGAGGAGCAGGATGGAGATATTTTGACAAAGGAATTTTCAAGATGAAAATTTGTGTTTCACAAAGGCAGGATTGGGGTAGTAGATAATCATTTTCTTATTGAGAGGGATTGTTGAAAATGCAACAAGAAAAGCCTAATTTACTTTTGTCCTTGAATTAAATTGTAATTTCACATCTCATGACAAATTGCAATAGTTGAATAAGTTATTTTGACTTAGTTGGCTAATTTAATTCAAGTTGAGGGTATAATAGATTCATCTAGAGTGTCTCCTACTTTTTAGGAGCGATGGTTAAGTTTATTTGAGTTGTAATTATTTAATTTAGTTTAAATGAGTTAAATTAAGTTAAACTAGTTCCAACTGATGGAGGAATTAGTGGGGGATCCAATAGTTGGTGTAATCAACACCGATCAACGATTAAACTAAAAATTCACTCATTATTAACTCATGCATGTGAGATCAAAGAAAGATCCAGTTGATATTGGATTTCAGAGACAATGTACTATCAGTTGTATAATCATCTGAATTGTATAGGTGGTGCATGCAATCAGAGGAAGGCCTATGAGGATTGCGCAATCCATATTTGTGGAAATTCCCAATTAAATATGGGCTAATTCCCTAGGAAAATGCACAAGGAAATAGGAGCTTGGTAGGCAGCAAAATTGGCTAAGTATTGACTTGAGCTTGTCTATGAAGCAGTGAGATAGATAAAGATAGTGCACAGGTTTCTCAAGCTTGAGCAAAGCATTGTAATCTTCTCATATTTTCTCATTAATGTAATATATATATTTTAGGGGTTTTTAGTTGTGGCTTTCCCCATAAAATTATTGTGTTATGTGTGATTGAATTCTTTCTCTTTTATGCTTCACAATTTCATCGATCATTTATTGTTTTCGCTGATGAGTAGAGTAGATTCAATTAAATTGTTTTAGCATATTACAATATGCAGTTTGAAACTACAAGGAATTTCTACACCTTGAGCTTCACCCTTATGTGAAGGCAATTCAGGGAAATATATTTATTTTTGCACATTGTTTTATATTGTTATTAATCATACATATCTTTCAATTTATTGGTAGGGAGAAGCTTTTATGGTTGCATTGGAAATTTCATTTCACTTAGCCTTGAACTTCTAGCCGGTTAGGTTAGATTTAGGCTTAGGTACATTTTATCTTTCCTTTTGAATCAAAACATACTTGTATTTTTCTTTTCATTGTATTATTTAGATTTCCTTTATTTTCTTGCTATTTGTCTTGCTTGTTAAGTCATTTCTTTTTTCTTTTTCTTTGTTTAATAAGATTGGGCATGAAAACTACCTCATTTGGCTTGAGGATTACAATGTGGAAAAGCTTGGAAAGGGAAATTATGACGACTAGAAATTCCTAGTGAGCTTGTGATCCCCTTCTTTGCTCGGGTTTACATATATTTAAAGTCAATGATGTCTGGATGGAAAATATGATTCATTCCAAACAGAAAGCCTTTGGTGATCTATGAAGATAATATTTACTTCACAATCTTCATCCCTAATGCGCCTTGCTGCTTTAATGGTGTTTACGTCTGTCAATCTAATTGAGTAGAGAAGGGAAAGGAGAAAACTAAAAGTGAGCATCTGAATTTCAGAGGTATATAAGAATCTTTGTAAAAGGAACAACCTCTCCTACTTGTGAATAAGTCAAGATCTCTCTTCCACGTTGGTGATATAAGTGTTAATATAAACTACCAATGAGAATATTGAAAATAAATAAGGGGTGAAAGAAGAAAAAGACTTCCTGCACTTAGAGGTGAAGCAAGCATCTTTGGCGAGGTACCGAATAGGCTCGCTAGAAGCAAAGCAATGCTTATATTTCCTGAAAGTGACTTTGTCAGGGTATTGAATAGACATATTGGTGGCAGAGCAACACTAGAGATGAAACTAAAACTCTAATCATCATAAAATCGAAAACATATAATATCATACTCCGCAATCAAAATAATTGAGATATGGCAAGCCTTGTAACTGTGTTTAAGCCAAGAAAGGGATAGTATATGTTATATCTTTAATCGAGATAAGTGGCGAAGCTGGGGTGATCTAGGTGGTGAATCAATACTTCCTAAAAGACTAAGACCTCATACTTAAAGGTAGACCTATACAAATAAGTTGGAGTTCTTCAATTGAATCACCATGTGTTGACGCTGCAAAAAATGCCCTCCAGAAATTTTCCTACATCCAAATTTTGGAGTCTTCTTATGATCATGCCATCTTTGATTTAAAACCATGAAGGTCTTTCCCAATCATGTTGTTCAAGTGTTTAATTCTTCCTATAAGAGTTATGAGTGTCGAAGAAACTTTCTTACACATTCTTAGCTCGTGATGCCTTCATGGCACACTTCATGCTTAGCTTGTGATGCCTTAATAGCATACATCATGCTTAACTCATGATGCCTTTAATGAAACCCCATATGAAATCAAGATCCAACAAGTTGTTTTCATTCACCTCTAACACCTCCATCAACAAAGGCATGTCATCAATAATACCTATTCAAATGTGCATACATTAATTGAGCCATCATACTTTGCTACTCTTTTCCTTCACCCTTTACATCACAATTTTTTCAACATTTGCAACATAACCTCTGTAACATCTAACCAAGCAAACCTCAACATACATAAACTGGCATCACAACATCACAAGCATAACAAGGATTCCATCACAATACCACAAAATAGTCATAGCATCACACCATATGGTGACAACACCTACTCGACATCAATAGTCTCTACAACATATCTTGCAACATATCAAACATACCAAGTTTCTCTACAAACATGATATATCAAACATACCTTGCTGCTCATACCTCCTCACACACTTCTGTCAACTATCATAAGCATAACAAGCATCAAACATCAAGCAACATACCTTGCCATCATGCATACCGGTGATCAATAATATAGTAACATAACACCATAAGCATATGTAAGCAATTCAATAATAAGCATCACAACACCTCATCAACTATGCATCCATCAATAACAAGAACAGTCATACCAAACAATGCCTATAATTCCATATCTCTTGTTGCTCCTTCATTGACCCTTTTCCTTTTTTTCTCTTTTTCCATCAATGGAAACACTACCAACAAGCCAAACATAGTTAAACATAGTCGAACATAGTCAACCACATTAGTAAACTAATGTGTTTTAAACCATATTAATATTAACGTTATTAAACATTTTAAAACATTGACTATGGATGACCATGGTTTGACTATGTCATAATGTTGACTATAGATATGTCAAGCATAATGTCTGTGGTTAATTATATGCATGGTTGACCATTGTTGAATGTAAACGACCAATGTTGACTAAGGATGACTATGTGTGAAAAAGGTTGACTATCATTGAATTTGACTATTTATACATTTACTGTAAATGTTGACTACAAAGGTTAACTATGTTTGACTATGTTATCATGTTGACTCTACATATGTCTATGGTTAATTATAAGCATCTTAAACACAATGTCTATCATTAATCACGGCTGAACATGATGTTAATGTTGACTATGTTAGACCAAGTCAATCGTGATTATGATATGTTAATATTTAGTTTAGTATAATATCACTTTATTATCGTACAATTACTATTATATTACTAGAAATTTATTAAAGTTTAAATAATATTATCAAGTTACTAATATTATTAATAAAATTATTAAACTTTAATATTAAAATTAATTTTTTATGAGTAAATATTAGTAAACTTTAATATTGGACTTATTAAAATTGATTTTAACCATTAAAATTATTAAACATTGTATAGATGATGGTGTAGGTGTTTTGTTAAGACACTCCATGTGAAATCAAAATGTGAAGTCAAAATGATATAATAGACATGATAAAAAGATAATCCTACCAAACTATATATATATATATATATATATATATATATATATATATATATATATATATATATATATATATAACATTAATATTAAGCTTTAAAAATATTAATATTAACCCATGGCACCAAATACATACATAACCCTAAGCAATCAAACCCTATCAAAGATGTAGTGGGGGAATGCGAATAGGAGAAGGTACAAAGAATGGAGGAACGTGAAGAGGAGAATAGCTACCATTAGATAATTACTTGGTCAAGGTAAAAATGTATGATTTACTATAATCAACCCTCCTATCCTAACCTAAAATTATCCCTCTTGACTTAATGGCATGTGTACCTGGATTGTTTCTTTAACCAATAAAGTATAATGTTTGCCACAATTTTTGTAACCCAGAGAAAGATTGCTACTCTTTTACTTTTATTAGACTCATAATTATTAATTTTATGAGATGCTCATATAATTGGATGAAGGTTCTTCATTTCAATCTAGTTGCAGCTTGGTTTATGCCAAAAATTAGTAATGGATTTCCGAAAAAGTGATGACAGAAAGAAGACAAAATATATGTACAGTAGAGGATCCATATGGGCAACACAGTTCTAATATGGTTAACAAATTTAATTTGTAATATGATGCAGTCTATGATAACTGAATAACGATTCTATAATGTGGAATAAACACTTAAAAGAATCAAAAACTTGAATGCCCAAGAAATCATACCTCTGACCATTGATGCTATTCACACTCTGTTGTATTTTGTACACAACTGCCTAGATCTTTTACACCACCTTAACAATTGTTCTTTGCTCTATTTGATGAGCGGGAGCCCTTTCTAGAACGTCTAGAATGCCAGAGAGATGAGCCACCTATTTCTTGACAAATCTTATGAATATATAATAGGGATTGAAATTTGAATCACATATACACACACACAACACGTCATAGAACTTCTACCATAAGCTGAAACTGAGTGAAAAATAATAATACAAATATCCAAACATAGTAGAACAGTCAGCACGCTCATAATACTAATCGGAAGAAAAGAAAAAACAAAAGCATATTGAACAAGTTGCCAGACTCTACAGGCACGATATTTATTGGCTTTAATCCCCGTTCTGCGTATTCCAATTATTTATCAAGCTTCCCATGTGTCAATCCCGCAATAGTTGCAGGTCACTGTCTACACCAACGTATCTTTACATGTGTGCATGGAACAGAGCAGGCTACACTGGGACATTCTCATCTGAATATCTCCAAAATCTCTCATCCGTGTGGCACTTCCAAGCTATGCTCACTCTAACTTGATGGTGTAAGGCTGAACGGGATTGAGTTAGTGAGCTTGGGGACCAAACAGAAGTATTTATAGCCAAGATTTTGTTGGATATGTGTCAAGTGTTCCATAGATCATGGTAGAGAACTGCAGAGGGAGTAATGGACCACTCTAGGAGCTCCCAACAAGAAATTAATTTAACTGCAGTTGGTTTCCGTAATTTAAGGAAATAACTGCAGTTGGTTTCCATAATTTAAGGAAACGGTGGCAAACTATTGCCCGTAATAAATCGGTGGCAGATGAATTATCGGTGGTCGTTGGGAGCTAACATTCTCCCACTTGGTCCATACTTCCAATCTTAATGTCTCATCTTAAAATGCATTGATAATCTGTATTAATTAATAGATACATGAATCATGGCGATAAGTCCTCGAATGATGAGTATTATCTTCCATGTATTACTATGTATTTATTTCTATTATAATTTATGTGGCAACAATTTCTTAATGAATAAACCTTATGTTTATTCTTGGTCCTACATAGATGAATTCTCTCAAATCAAATTAAGGTGCACATAAATATGAGGAAAACATCACAATAATTAAGAATTTCATTAAAATAACATTGTCCATACAATGAGAAACTACTTAATAAAACCAAGTCCCATATTCATTACATGATCCTTGAATTTCAATGGTGGCATGCCCTTAGTCAAAGGATCAGCAATCATCAACTCAGTGCTAACGTGCTCAATGACCACTTTCTTTTCTTTAACACGTTCCCTTATAGCTAAATACTTAATGTCGATGTGTTTATTTCAACTCCCACTTTTGTTGTTTTTAGCCATAAAAACAGTAGCTGAATTGTCGCAATAAATTCTCAATGGCTTAGAGATAGAATCCATAATTATAAGCCCAAAAATGAAACTCTTAAGCCATACACCATGTAAAGTAGCCTCAAAACAGGAGACAAACTCAACTTCCATAGTGGAAGTGGCAATCAAGGTCTACTTGGCACTCCTCCATGATACAGATCCACTGGCCATCATAAAAATGTATCCTGATGTTGATTTGCGTGAATCAACACATCCAGCAGAGTCAGAAGCTAAGTAGCCAATTACCTCTAAATTTTCCGTCGTCTATACATAAGCATGTAGTTTTTGGTTCCCTGAAGGTACCTCATTACTTTCTTTGCAGCTCTCTATTGGTCTAAACCTGGATCACTCTGATATCGTCCCAACATTCCCACAACAAATGCAATGTCAGGTCTTGTGCAGACCTGAGCATACATTAGGCTTCTAATAGCAAAAGCATATGGAATGTTCTTCATTTGTTCCCTTTCAAAGTTGTTCTTCCGGCATTGGTTCAAATTGAACCTATCACCCTTCACAATGGGAGCTACACTTGGTGAACAATCCTTCATCCGAAATCTCTCTAAAATTTTATTAATATAGGTTTCCTGAGACAAACCCAAGATGCCTCGAAATCTGTCTCTATGGATCTTAATTCCAATGACATAAGATGCCTCACCCATATCCTTCATATCAAAATTTTTAGAGAGGAGTTGTTTCACCTCATGCAGCAAACCCTTATCATTGGTTGCTAGCAAAATGTCATCCACATATAAAACAAGAAAACATATTTTACTCCCACTGACTTTCAAGTATATACATTGATCCATAATGTTTTCTACAAAACCGGAAGACGAAATTACATTATGGAATTTCAAATACCATTGGCGGGATGCTTGTTTTAAACCATATAAGGATTTCTTGAGCTTGCAAACCAATTGCTCACCATCACTAGAGGGGAATCCTTCAAGTTATTTCATGTAAACCTCCTCCTCTAGATCTCCATTGAGAAATGTCATTTTCACATCCATTTGTTGCAACTCCAAGTCAAAATGGGCTATTAATGCCATAATAACGCGTAAGAATATTTCTTAGATACAGGAGAGAAAGTTTCCATGTAGTCGATTCCTTCTTTCTGAGTGAATCCTTAGCAACAGGTCTTGCCTTGTATCTCTGAATGTTGTCGAATGAGTCTTTCTTTGTCTTAAAGACCCATTTACATCCAATGGCTTTTGCACCATTAGTCAACTCAACAAGATCCCAGACTTCGTTACTCTTTATAGAATTCATTTCTTCCTTCATGGCATCGTACCATAATTCTGATTCTTTGGAACTCATGGCTTGTGAAAAGGACTCGGGATCATTTTCCGCTCCAATGTTGTAGTCATATTCTTGCAGATGCACAACATAATCATCAAGAATTGCTGATATCTTTGGTCTAGTAGATCTTCTTAATGTTGTACCATCATCTTCCCTAGAAGTATGTGGTTCAACTCGTTGTTCAAAAGTTCTTGGCAACTCTTGAACTACCTGATCTACTGGAATGTCATCAGCAGCTTGTGGAACTTCAATAATTGGTTTTTCAACACGAGTTTGTACTTGAGGGGTGCTGTGAACAATAACCAATCTATCACTTGAGGTGGAAGGTTGATATTCTGAATGATCCTTCTCAGAAAATATGTTCCTAGTTTGATCGCTCCCAATGATCAAGTCATTTTCAAGAAACTTTGCATTTCTTGATTCCACAATCCTAGTGTTGTGAGATGGACAGTAAATTGTGTAACCTTTAGACCTTTCAACATATCCAATGAAATACCCTTTAATGGTCCTTGGGTCCAGCTTCTTCTCTTGTGGATTATATATTCTCACTTCAGATGGGCATCCCCAAATGCACATATGTCGCAAACTCGGTTTCCAACCTTTCCATAATTCAAATGGCATTTTAGGAACAACCTTGGTTGGAACCTTGTTTAATATATACACTGTCGTCTTAAGTGCTTCAGTCCACAAGGATTTAGGAAGATTGGAGCTGTTAAACATACTTCACACCATGTCCAATAATGTTTAGTTTCTTCTTTCTGCTACACCATTCTCGTTGGGTGAACCAGGCATGGTGTATTGGGCAACAATCCCATGCTCTTGAAGAAATTTTGTGAATGGCCTAGGTGCTTGTCCATATTCTATGTATCTACCATAATATTCTCCACCTCTATCTGATTTCACGATCTTAATTTGCTTGCCACATTGTTTCTCTACTTCGGCCTTAAAGATATTAAAGGCATCTAATGCTTCATTCTTTTTATGAAGCATGTAGAGATACATATATCGTGAGTAATCATCTATAAAAGAGATGAAGTATCTCTGACCATGTCAGTCCATGTCTGGACTACATATATTAGTATGTATGATCTCTAATATTTCCGAACTCCTATTGGCACCCTTCTTTTACTTGTTGGTCTGCTTTCCCTTTATGCAGTCCACACAAGTCTCAAAATCTGTAAAATTCAGAGTATTAAGTACCCCTTCATTTACCAATCTTTTAATTCTTTCTATGGAGATATGACCTAATATCCGGTGCCATAATTTAGAGGAATCTTCATTAATAACACATCTTTTAGTGCCAGTGTGAACATGCATTGAATCATAAGTGGCATTATTTTGTAAATTAATGCAGTAAAGACCATTAGACAAAATACCATTCCCAACACAATCATATTTATAAAATAAACTGAAGGATGTTTCTGAAAAGTTAAAGGAATATCGAAAAGGTACAAGCCTTGAAACTAAAATTAAGTTTCTAGGAAAACTTGGAACATAAAAGTTATTTTCTAATTCTAAAACAAAGCCACTACTTAAAGTTAAATAGCATGTTCCTATAGCTTCCACATGCGAGCCCATCTTGTTTCCTGAGAAGATGCTTTGCTCACTTCCCACTGGCTTCCTTAGGTTTTGCAAACCCTGCAAGGAATTAAAATTGTGAATTGTTGATCCAGAATCAATCCACTAGGTGTTAATATTGACATTAACCATATTAGATTCATAACAAACAAATGAGATTGGATTACCTTTGTCCGCAAGCCATTTTTGAAATTTGGTGCATTCCTTCTTCATGTGTCCCTTCTTTTTACAGAAGAAACACTTGGAATCCTTCTTGATATCAGCTTGGGGAGGTACTTTACCTTTCCCTTTCTTACTGGTTTGAGATTTGTCCTTTCAACGCGTTGCCAGCATTGCACTTTCTCCTAGTTCCATCACCAGTCTCCCTTCCTCTTGAACACACATGGTCATGAGTTCATTAATTGACCATTTATCTTTATGTGTGTTGTATGAGATTTTCAAGGGTCCATATTGGTGCAGAAGGGTGTTTAGGATGTAGTGCACCAGGAAAGACTCTGATATTTCAACCTCGAGTTTCTTCAATTGAGCCACAGTGTCCCTCATTTGCATGATGTGCTCGCATACACCTTTCACACTAGTGAGCTTTAGGGATGAGAAATTCATGATTAGGGTGCTTGCTAGTGCCTTGTATGAAGTGATGAATTGATCATCAATGGCTTTCGGCAAGTCTCAGACCTTTTCATGCTAATCAATGGAACCACGAATACCAGCTAAAATTTTAGACTTAATGAACATCATGCTTAGGCGATTAGATTGTTCCCATCGTTCATAAAGTGTGATGTCTGTTGTAGTGCTGGTATTAGTGAGTGCTGGTGGTTTATCTTTCCTAATAGCATAGTCTATGTCCATCCACCCCAATTGAAGGAGAACTCTCTCCTTCCAGACCTTATAGTTATCTCACTTACGTTCAGGGATATCACAAAGTATTTCAGAGAAATTTGCAGGTTGTACAACTACATAAAATTAAAGATCACATGCTTATGTTAAGAAAATGAGGCCTAAATAAAACTTCATGCTTTAGCAATGTAAATCATGCTTAAAATTGAATCTAAAATTTTTAATTCAATTAGATTCAATTATTCTTTATGATAGAATTTATCAAATTATTCACTTAATTCATCATTCTAAAGGGTATATTATGATTATAATAAATTCTATCTTAGATTTGAACTTTATGATAAAACTATTAATTCATAATTCATGTGGGTAAGTTATGAATAATTTGATATTTTATCCTAATTAATTATATAAATATAATAAAAATTCCCGTGGGATAAAATTTATTATATTTAGTATAATTAATTTACAATTAATGCCTAAATATTCTTTATATGATCCTAATCAATCATAATATATAATATTATTTAATTAGAGATGATGTGGCTATTCTCTAATCAATTAAAATTTATATGGATCACTAGACATTATTTTTTTTTTATAAAAATTATCTTCATATGAAAATAGTGATAATTTGCATAAATAAAACTATAATATTCATGCATAACATTCAACGATGGGTCTCGTACACTCATCCCAAATGGCATGTTTTAACTAGAGTAGAAAAAATCAATTCATGTAAATTAAATACGAGCATAGTTAATAAATTTTGGACAACAATTATCCAAATTGCATATAATTAAAATAAATAAACCCCAGATGCGGGTGACACAGGTGTTTTAAATGATATATTGGTCAATTGTTAAATGCGAGTACCGCCAGCTGCAGAGCAGCGAGGCTCCCCAAAACCTTACCTCACGTAAAACTGAACGATGGCATTACGATGGATATGGCAGTATCTGGGCATTTATGGTGTGCCCTGTTCGAAGCATGGCAAGGAATGTTATATTCATGGCATCCCGGTTCATCCCTCTCATGGTTATTATTCAGTCCTCTAGCTCTGGGTTTTGGCTTACGAAGGTTTTGGGTGGTGAGAAGATCTTTGTTTACAGAGGCGAGCTCTGCTCCTGTTCATGGTCTTCCTGGAGGTGGAGTTTCAAAATTAAGAGTCCATGCTGCAGGACTCAAGCTCGTTTCAGGGGTAAGCGGTTCTCACCTCCTTCTCAGACCCTCTTAGTTTGTATTTATTGTTCTCTGGCTCAATCCTTTCGACTTTCAATTTCCTTCTTTGCTTGTTTTGTTGATTCTGTGGCCCTCCCTACGCTCCTCAATATGGTCCGCCAAAGTGGCAGGAATCGACCCAGAGGGCATCATGGTAATGGCTCTCGCCCTACAGCTAGCAGTTCTGAGAACCCTGAACAATCTCCCGTTAATCTCCCTCCCTCTCAGGCGAATGTGCATTCTCCCAGCCCTGCTCGTAGGCCAATCCCAAATAGTGCTTTCCAAACCACCCATTTTAAATTCCAAAGCAATCTCAAGAGGCCTCTGATTTCTGCCCATATCACCATCATCCTCTCGGAAGAAGAAAACCAGATCCATCCTCTGGCTTGCATACCTCCGGAGCCCTCTCAGAGCAGCAAGCAACATTTGACGGTGGGAAGCCAGGAGAAAGATTTGGTTGATCAACCAGGTTAAATTGACAGTCCAAGAATCATTCTGCCTCATGTAGATATTCTCCCTGCTGCCAGGGAAGGAATTCTGGATGCCACTAATCACCCCATGTTAATCCCAAAGGATGATAAGGCCGTCAATGACGATTTGTGTTTGGGTAGCGCGTGTCCAGTAGAAGAGAAGACTCGTGGCTGGGATATGGAAGCTTAAGGCCACCTGGGTCTGTTTTGTCTCATTTTTTGTTTTTTGTTGTCAAGCAGATGAACGCATCCAAGTTTCTTTGAATATATTCATGATTCATTTCCATCATCTTGACGCTTTTGGTAATTTCCACGGCAGTGGCAACGTTTCTACAGTCAGACTCGCTATGGATATTAGCTCTCTTGTACTCATGCATAGTCTGCTGATCTACTGGTCTTTCTCTGGGATGTATTTTTGTCATGTAGTTTTTTGTAGCATATATGCCCAGAATCCTTCCATTCTGGGGCAAACCTGTTGTGTAGAGAGCCCTCATGAATTCTTCTCTAAGGCCTCGATTACTTGTAAAAATATTTTTCCTTTAAGTTAATAGATTTTAGTCTTTGCAAAGAAAAATAAATAAATAAATAAATATTATAAGCATAAAAATTGAGCAAAAATTAGACATATTTCCAAATAAATGACTTAATTTAGAAAATTCTCAAAATATGACATTTAGTCAAACAAAGCATGTCTATAAACACCAAGGCAGAGATAAAAATAGCTCCGATACCAAATTATAGTTGAATAACGATTCTATAATGCGCAATAAACAGTTAAAATAATTGAAAACTTGAATGCCCAAGAAATCATACCTCTGGCCATTGATGTTATTCACACCCCGTTGTATTTTGTACACAACTACCTAGATCTTTTACACCGCCTTAACAACTACTCTCTGCTCTATTTGATGAGCGAGAGCCCTTTCTAGAACGTCTAGAATGCTAGAGAGCTGAGCCACCTGCTGCTTGACAAATCTTATGAGTATATAACCAGGATTGAAATTTGAATCATATATACACACACAACAAGGCATAGAACTTCTCCCATAAATCGAAACTGAGCAAAAAATAATAATACAAATATCCAGACAAAGTAGAACAGTAAGCGTTCTCGTAATACTAATCGAAAGAAAAGAAAAAAGCAAAAGCATATTGAATGAAGTCGCCAGACTCTACAGGAACGGTATTTATTGGTTTTAATCCCCGTTATGCATATTCCAATTATTTATCAAGCTACCCATGTGTCAATCCCACAATAGTTGCAGGTGGCTGTCTACACCAACGTATTTTTACATGTGTTCATGGAACAGAACAGGTTGCACTGGGACATTCTCATGTGAAGATCTCCAAAATCTCTCATCCATGTGGCACTTCCAAGCTTTTTTCACTCTAACTTGATGATGTAACGCTGAAGGGGATTGAGTTAGTGAGTTTCGGGACCAAACAGAAGTATTTATAGTCAAGCTTTCATAAAGCTTCTATTGGCTATGTGTCAAGTGTTCCACAGATCATGGTAGAAAACTGGAGAGGGAGTAATGGACCACTCTAAGAACTCCCAACAAAAAATTGGTAGGGATTTTTGTAAATACAAATAAAAACTATCTAATTTTAGGTGCTTTAGACTTTTTTCATAGTGCTGAATTTATTTCCACCCCAAAAACATGATTCAAACATTGCATCTACAAAAAAATTTGAAATTCTTTTACCAAAATTCCAGCCACTTTTAATTGTCCAAATAATTCCTCACCTCTATAAACTACTTCCTTTTTATATGGAAAGTTCTCTAACTCAAAAATAAATACCCAGCCAATCAATCAATTAGATAATACATGGCATATCAATTAATACGAATTGTACAAAACATAAGGCAAATAAATCAGCATCAAAGTGCCGCCATTCCAGAAATAAACAAATAATAGTAAAAAATTATGAAAACAGAAATGTGAAATTTATTTGACGAACGAATAGAGCACTTAAAATGGTGTTATTATTATCAAAAAGAGTTTGTCGTCATTTTTTTTTTAAACATGCTTTTGAGTAATTTTTTCATTGATGAGGTACATTTTTTAGATCCATTTCATATAAACCCATTTCTCATAAGGCTTTCCATTATTAAAACACAACAAACTCAGGAAACAACACATACTTCTCTCAAGAACACAAAAACTCACTCCATAACATTCTACCAACAAAGGGAAAATCATGATGACAATGTTCTCTTTCTTTGATATACAAGGATTATGATAACATATAAGTTGGCTTCCTAATAATGTCTGGTCCTCCTTTCTTTTACTACATGGATAGTTATTCATCTAATTTCGATAACTCGGGTATTATTGAATGAAAATTACTCTCAAACCATCTGATCATAATATACCTCGTGTGTTTTTGAATGATAATTATTCATGTTCATTGATATTCTTAAATGAAAGAATACAATTATTGTAAGAGAAATAATAATAATAATAAATAATTTATTATTCTCCAATAAAGATGACTATTCAATAAATTTATTATTCTCCAGTAAACATGACTATTGACCTAATTCTTTGATTGCATTTGGGAATATTCATGAAATTTGGTAGACATGAGTATCTTCACTCATATCAAATTCTGCAATCTGGCTAAAGATGGCATGAAGCTTGTTTCTAAAATAATACACTCTCTGTGATATGGGAGTGGTCTGCGGATTTTCTCCGATGGCATTCGTTCTCCAAAGGCTGCTCAACCAAAGTCCCCTGAATTTCAACAATGAAAGTTGGCACTGCATTCTATTTCTTCACACGATTTCTTTGAAGTATAAATCTCAGATGTATGTACGATGGCGAATCAACTAAATCGGCTTTTGGCATGAATTCTTTTAATTATTTTCAAATCCAACTTTGTGTTACATTGCTAAAATAAGTGTGTTTTTCAATGGTGGATCAACCAATGTTGGGTTTTCACATGTAAGTCTTTTAATTATTTTCAAATCCAGCTTTGTGCTTCATTACTGAAACAGTGCAGAAAGTAGTATTCGTCAAATACTATCGCCATCTTCTTATTTGTTGTGCTTCTTGTTAGTAGGGATTGATATTTGAACATCACATCTTATCCATGCAAAACTCACACTCTACTCCTAATATTGAACTAGACTTGAACTTTTGAGTATAATCCTCATTGCGACCATCAAAAATTAATATTACAAATATATAAGGAGACAAAGACTGATAAAAAGAGTTTGAACTTTTATTCCAAACACATATTTGTGAAATAGTTATTGCAGTCGACCCTCGGGTGATATCGATGAGACCGTGAGGATTAATGAAATGGTTGAGCAATGAAACGGACCGACTAACGAAGAGTTAAATTGGAACGATTGAATGTGTATGTTATTTATATATCAGTGGAGATATGAAACTTAAAAATGTTTGGAAAATCTTTAATTTCATTTAGGATGAAGAATATTCTTTCATAAGTAAATCAAGATGATCCACGATATTTTAAGAAATAGAAATTCAAAAAAAAAAAAAAAAAAACCTATCCTGAAATAAACCCTACCTATAAGCGTAATTAAGTTTATAAGAGTGCTTCCAATATGTTTTTCCCATTGTTTAGCGGAGTTCATTCTTTGTGTAAGAAGACCTAGCTTGCTACTTTGTTAGTTTTCATGTTAATTTTCTTTAATACATGATAAGAAATTCAATATGAAATGTTTATATTCAAGTGTCATGTTTCAGCACATGTTAAATTACGTCTTACGAGAGTGCTTCCCATTGATTACGAGAGTCATTCTTTGTGTAAAATGACTTAACTGGCTAGTATGTTAGTTTTGATGTGTTAGTTTAATATTTCAATGTGAAATGTCTACGTTCAAGAGTTTATAAAAATATAATTGAAACAAAAAAAATTTAATGATAATATTCAAAATACAATACAACAGAGTTTATTCAAAATACAATACAACAGAGTTTATAAAAATATTAATTGAAACAAAAAAATCTAATGATAATATTCAAAATACAATACAACAAATTTGCGTGGATAAACCTTTTTCATTTATCACTAAAACATCCATGGGTAAGCTAAGGTATTTTTATTGAGTACCTTTTTTTTAGTTCAATAACCAAGAGTCATAAAATTTATTTAGGTAAATTTAGATTTTTTCATTTTATTTAATTATTAGTTTCCACATTTTAACATTAAAATGAAATTCACTAATTTTAGTACATTTTTTTTTATAAAATGTGAAGTAGACATTGCTCAATAACCAATAGTCATAAATAAATTCACTAATTTTAGTACATTTTTTTTTATAAAATGTGAAGTAGACATTGCTCAATAACCAATAGTCATAAAATTTATTTAGGTAAATTTAGATTTTTTCATTTTATTTTAATTATTAGTTTCCACATTTTAACATTAAAATGAAATTCACTAATTTTAGTGCATTTTTTTTTGATAAAATGTGAAGTAGACATTGCTTAATAACCAATCTTCATAAAATTTATTTAGGTAAATTTAGATTTTTTCATTTTATTTTAATTATTAGTTTCCACATTTTAACATTAAAATGAAATTCACTAATTTTCAAATGCATCGAGTAACAAGTGTTGCATGGTATCTTATTCTTAATCCGTTAAAATTAGAAAATATATAATGGATAGTTAAATTAATATGACTAAGTGATATCAAAGTGGAATTGGAAAATATATAATGGATAGTTAACTTAATATGACTAAGTGATAACAAAGTGGAATTGGACAGCTTTGCTAGGGTTTCTAAAGACTAGTATAGAAGAATTTCATGACGTTGACCTCGCGGATCAACATTATCTCCTCTAGTCTCGACCTTCTTATTGATCCTATGAATGTCCCCGAGGGGACGGGTGAAACCCCCTCCTATAATAATGCAATCAATGGCACGATTAAGAAGCCACATGGGGCCACGAGCTCTTCTCGAGGGAAAGGAGGAAATGGGGATAACCCAGTTTTGGGAGCACAATGGTAAGCCCACGTCAAAGGGAGATTATTGAAAGCCACATCAAACCATAACTTTGCTATTCCGAATAATAGGTTAGAACGATCCAGGCAGTTTATGAAATATCACACATTGATCTGCAAGTTCATGGGTATTTGGCCCAAAGAATAGGGTATTGTAAAATGGATCCAACCAAAGTGGAAACCAAAGGGATAAGTTGAGTTGATATTGAGGGCCAAGGGCTTCTTCACCATCATTTTTGTAGATTTGGGAGACAAAAAAAAAGGGTCTTTAAGAATGTTAGGGTCCAACCCTATCCCATTTCTTTATGTAATAAGCCCAAGGGACCTCGTCAGAGTCATAGCTATTTAGTTGAGTCAATAAAGCCCGTAAGCGGTTATCTACATTAATAATAATTGTAAGTGCTTGGCCCTCATTATAGAAAAATGACCGCAATTAGTTGTAAATTGGCCATTTAATAAATAAAGTGGTTAATCCATATGATGCAAGGGACCACTAGTAGTTCAGGTTGTGGATGTCATAAAGCTATAAACAGTATTAGATAGAAAGGGAAGAAGCATGGAGTTTTATTATAATTGAGCTCTGATCTGTTGGAAGTTTCCCTCTTGAAGAGGCAAGTGAATATTCTATTTTTATTTTGAATAATAAAATATCTTTGCAACTTATCTCAATTCATGTAATACTTTGGTGTTTCTCGCAATAAAGTTTCGTACTTTTGGAATTCTAATATTCTCACAGGTCAAGTGCATAACAAGTGGTATCAAAGCCCCATTCACTGATACTACATCTACGCTAGATGAGACATTTATCTCACTCTCTGCCCTAGCCGACATTTCTTCTCCACATACTCTCAAAATTTGAGGTTTTATTAAGAATCGACCATTGGTGGTGCTAATTGATCGTGGTAACATGCATAATTTTGTCTATAAGAGAGTAGAAGAAGTCATTCATTGCTTTTTCAGGGTGGTATCTAATTTCCAAGTCCTTATAGCTGTTGGGGGGACCATGAAATGTGAAGGATGCTGTGAAAATATTAACCTTCAAATGGGAGATTATCACGTCAAAACCCACATGTTTGTCATTGAAATGGAGGCTTGTGATATTGTCCTTGGTGTTGAATGGACCCACACACTCGGACCTATCATAATGGAATTCCAGGAGTTATATATGAGCTTTAAGAAGAATGACAACACTCATACATTGCAGGGACTCCATGCATGTGCTCCTACTATCAACATCTCGCATTGAATGGAGAAGCTTTTAAAAAAGGACAATCATGGGATAGTAGCACAATTTATTTCTATCCATATTATTGAATTCACTCCTCCTAACATTCATCCTGATATGAAACAATTATTGGATTGCCATCAACGGGTCTTTGACAAACCTAAGGAGCTCTTACCCTCTAGGGGTGAACATGATCATATCATCCCTTTGCTCCCAGGTACCCAGCTGCCAAATGTCCTCCCCTATCAATATCATTTTTCCCAAAAGAATGAATTGAAAAAATCATCAAGGAACTCCTCAAAGCTGGTTTTACTTGCCCCATCACCATCCCTTATTCATCTCCCGTGGCCATGGTTTTAAAGAAAGACGGTGAATGGCACATGTGTCCCGACTTTAGGCCCCTTAACAAGCTCACTATTAAGGACATTTCCTATTCCAGTAGTGGATGATCTGTTGGATGAACTACATGGTGCCAAATGTTTTACCAAGATGGACCTTCAATCAGTTTATCACTAAATATGGATGAAGGAAGTTGACATTCCCAAGATAATCTTCCAAACTCATGAAGGCCATAATGAATTCTTGGTCATTCCATTTGGTCTCTATAATGGCCCAACCACTTTTCAGAGCCTCGTGAACCACCTTCTAAAACCATATATTAGAAAATCATCCTCGTATTTTTTTATGACATTATCATCTACAACATAACATGGGACACACACCTTCAGCATGTTGACCTAGTATTCCAACTACTTCAAGATAAAAAATTATCCAAGTTTTCCTTTGGCATGGAAGATGCAGAGTATCTGGGACAAATTGTGGGTTGTGAAGGAGTGAGGGTTGATCTGAAAAATATTCAAGCAATGCAAGATTGGCCCCAACCAAAAACCTTGAAGAATTTGAGGATATTCTTCAGTCTCATGGGCTAATATTGAAAATTTATTAGCAATTATGGATGCATTGCCCGACCCCTCACTAATCTTCTCAAGAAAAATTCATTTCTATAATCTGACGTAGCTCAGTAGGCCTTCTTCGATCTCAAATAGGCCATGTTCTCCACTGTAATATTAGCCTTACAAGAATTCACAATGCCCTTTTTGATTAAATGTGATGCTTTAGGTATAGGCATTAGCGTAGTATTAGTGCAAGAAGGTAGGCCATTGGCTTTCATCAGTCAAAAAATCAGTGGAAAACAACTGGGTCAATCAACATATGAGAAAGAAATGATGGCCATATTACATGCAGTAGACACTTGGTGACCATACTTATTGGGGTGTCGTTTCGAAATACGCACTAACCATCATAGCCTAAAATATTTCCTAGAGTAGCGTCTATCATTGCCACAACAAAAAAAATGGCTCAAAAAAATGCTGGGATATGATTATGAGATAATTTACAAGAATGGGAGTGAAAATGTAGTGGTCAATGCATTATCACACCAATTTAGGGAAGATGGCACGTTGTTATCCCTCTCTCTACCCATACCAGATTAGATTGAAGCAGCCTGTCATGAATGGTTCTCCCACCCCTCTTTGTCCCAACTCATTAAAAAATTATGTGAGGATCCTAATTCCTCAGAGGATTACTCTTGGAAGGATGAGTTTCTAAATTATAAGGATCAAGTAGTGCTATCCTCGACCTCCACCCTCAAACCTCGCATATTGGAAGAGCTACACTCTTCTCCATTTTCTATACATTCAAGCTTTCACAAGACTTATGCACAAGCACACTACTCTTTCTTTTGGACCAGCATGAAGCAAAACATTCTTACTTTTGTAGCTAAATGTGAAGTATTCTAGCACAACAAAAGGGAAACGATCAAGCTACTGGGAACCTGAAAACCCTTTCCACTCCCTACTTCCATCTAGACAAGTGTTTCCATGGATTTCATTACATCACTCCCAAAGTCAAGCAACAAATACATTATCATGGTGGTTGTTGACAAAATTTTAAAATATGCTCATTTTTTCACTCTACTGCACCCATTTACCCCAACATTGGTGGCTCAAGTTTTCATGGACCAAATATTCAAAATTCATGGAATTCTGACTTCCATTGTGTCTAATAAAGACCCCATTTTCACTAGTAATTTTTGGCAAGAACTTTTCAAGCTATAGGGCATGAAAATCTAAGTGAGTACAACTTATCCTCCCAAAACCGATGATCAAACAAAAGTAATCAATAAATGTTTTGAGACCTATCTATGGTGCTTCACTTCAATCAAGTAGCATCAATGGGTACAGTGGTTGTCCTTAGTTGAATGGTGGTATAATACTAACTATTATGAAGCCACAAAGATGATGTTATATGAGGCAGTGTATAGCCAACTCCCCCCTTCACCTTCTTCTTATATCCCTGGATCTTCCAAAGTTCAGGAAGTTGATAAGCTCCTGTAGAACTGTTCCTTCATGATCGATCATCTCAATGATAATCGAAATCCACTACAAGGAAAATACCTTCTAGTGGAGGTTATAACGAAGGTTTTTAGTGCTATAAAATTGGCAAAAAATTTCAAAAAAAGATCCACTAAAACATTCGTTTCGGATAGAATATGTTTTAACGGATGTTTTAATGAAACTTCATCTCAATTGAAAAAATATAAGTGGTCGAAGGTTCTAGAGGATGTTTTTTTTGCAGTGTCTTAATAGAACTAGTAGCACTAGTGCACTGCATAAATAAAATCACATGGCGACATACATAACTCAAAGCACCAAGGCATTGAATGCAAAGAATACTGGAGTGACAAATATACCACACCAGTGCTAAGAGATAAAAAAGACCCAAGGCTTTCTTCAAAGGAACGACACTGGAGCACACAAAAAATAATTGTTGTATCGATTATTTTTTTAAACTTGCAACATTGATACATATCATCTATACAAATGCACCCGTGTGTTAGTTATACAAAAGGACGGATATTGTTAGTCTCATAATGTATCGAGATGGAAATAATATTTCTTGGGATCGAGGAGTTATTTATATGAAAACACTGGTGTGTTAAGAATTACAATGCATTGGGGCATTAATCTCAACATGTTCGGTGCTTGACAAGAAAAATGCATAGGTGCTCTCGTTTTCATAAAAGGCATTGGGCATGAAAAAAGATACTGTCACGGTGATTTTATATAACATGATGCATCGGCTTGTTTTTATGTTATAGAAACACTATTTTTTTGAATGAGACTTTCTCTTTTTTGGAAACATCAACGTATGACAGTGAAATTATTGTAATTTCTTACAATTTGTTATTCGTCAAAAAATCGACATATATCTTATGACAATATTCATATAAATTAAAATTTGATTAGTGAATTTGTATATGATGTTTGGATTAATTTTTTGTATTATCATATTTTTGCATCTCTCAATTATAATATTTAATCAGTGGTGTAACATTTCACAACAACATTGGATAACAAAATAGAATAAATTAAAATGTATTTGATTATATATCTATAAGAGACTCTTTGTCATACAAAATGGGATTGTTATTGGTAACCCCTTGTCTTTAAATTGGGACACTATGTCCATTACATTAAACAAAATGTTTGGTTTTCACAGACAATTATTTCAAAAAATACAAGAAGTTGCATTGATATCCAGATCAATTATCCTTCTTCGTTGGAACTATTGTCAGTGCTCAAGATACTTCCATGATTTGGATTATTTGGAGGAATTTTTTGTTGATTGCATCGATTTTTTTTGTCTTCTTGATCTTACAATTCCATCTGCAACCATAAAAATAAAGTGTAATGAGTTTATCTATATTGGTGAAAATAATGAAAATTTAAATAAATAATATACATCAATGTAAATTGAATAGCAATGTACCATAGCAAGAAGTGACTCATAAACTATGCACATGGTTTCAAAACTAAGTCTCATGCCTTGTTGCAACAATTCTTCTATTGGCGTAGTTCCATACTTTGTTTCCTGCATGTTTTAAACCGCATTATAAATCATAGAATTAATATAAAGGATTTTTTTGTTCTATTAATTATAAACTCAGATAATTAAAACAACATAGATATTTACAAATTCCACAATTAATTTTTGATATGCCAACATATACTCACAATCCTTATTTAACCCAATGTTAGTCAATTCTTTTGATGGATCTTCTTTATATGTTAGCACCTATTTGAAGACATTGAAGGATAGTTGTTCTAAAACAAATTAAAATATACAAAAATGAAACCTTGAGTTGTTATAAGGAAATATTAACAATTTATAATCACAATCAACCCTTTTCTTCCTTGTCGTCCTATTTTATGTGATGAATTAGTCCCATCTTGTTTTCTTTTCTGCAAGAAAATACTTTAAAAGTAATATTTAATGCTAAATTATTTTTCATATGTACAAATTCAATCATGATTACACACACTTGAAGTGCATTGTTGTTGAGATGGCTCCTCCTATGATGCAAATATGCCCATTTTTTTACCATCGTTATACACTTTTTTGGACATTCCTATTGGCATGTTTCGCAAGCATGTTGATCATTTTGGTTTTTCATAATATTCCTAAAAAGAGTAATAAACTATTTTTATAATGATATATGAAAACTAAATATAGCAAAATTGATATTAATAAATGAATGGTTTATAGTAACATATACATATAATCCTAGAAAATCATTTTATACAATTAAGAATATTACCTTTTGAATGATTTTTTTTTTGTTTTTTGTTTTCTCTATTGCAAGTTTGACATGTCTCATTGACCATTGGTCTAGAAACACTTCCTTTAGTTTAGATATAATTTGGCTCTTAGAATCATTGGATCAAGTTTTGTATTGTAAGTGGAAAGTACGTATATACATTCATTCCAACAGATCCCTCATAGTTCTGTAAAAGAAAATCCCCCTTTCATGAACCTCCAACACCACTCCAAATGAGCTAAGGACCAATTCATCTGTATTTAAGTGTTCTATAATTTTTCTTTTCTTGGAACAACATTGATCTTTTCCTTCGTTGTTGCTCCCTGTAGAACATTAAACATATATGAATTAATAGATTGTTTGAAGTATGTTGTCTAATATTCTTAAGTATATTATTAATGAAAACAAAAACTCATATTGAATAGTATTTTTTCATTCGCCTGATTCATCATTTTGCAATTTTTCTATTCGGCTTTTATGCTCTTCTACACTTATATTAGAAATAATTTTATTGACTTTGTTCATTTTGTAGCTTTGCATGACATACAACAACCAATACATATGAGTTAAACTTACATATAGTTCAAACATATTAATTTTGTAAAGAATCTATTAAGAACTTGCCTTTTTTTTGTGTTATCAGTGTGTCAATCAGTGTTTTTTTGTATTTTTGTCACTTGAAACCTTCTGAGACATTTTTTAATCAATATGAAACATGTAACATTAAATATAGAAGCCATTAAATATATTTTATAAATAAATCAAATTATTTTTAGCGAAAAAAGATCTAGTAACTAGTGCATTTATATAAATAATTGCATCGGTGCGTTTAGAACATTAAACATACCAGGCATTTAAATTTTCAACACCTTCATGGAAAATTATTTTTTAAGAATAATTTTCAATTTTACGGTGCAATTTGTAAGGATAAATGCACTAACATGATTTAACAATGCTATTTGGAAGATGTGCTCTCGTGCGTTATATTACACCGAGGGAAAAGATTAACATACTAGACTAAATAAAAAGTGTTATAATATATCGTTCCATTATATTAGATAGGGAGCACCAAAGTGTTATATTACATAGGGCGCACCATATAACATATAACCATTTCTTAAAAAATTGGGGAGGGTTGACAGGGTCTAGATCTAATTCAATAATGGATTATACTACTTTACATATCAAACACCTTATATATAGTAAGTACACAAACCCATTAAATCTAAAAGACCTAAATTGAAAAACCCTAATTGTGAAGTGGTAGAGGAAGTTAAACCCTAAGGTGAAATGTTGTAGGAAGAAGGGTTTATGGTAAGTATTGTTTTTTTTGTTTTTTGTCTGAATTTTGATTAAATTTAAATAGGAAAGTAGATCGTAAGAATTTTTACTAGTAAAATATATAATAATTTTTTAATTATACAAGCTTTCTAAATTTTTCTTTTTTTCTACTTTGTGAATAAATCTAACAGAAATTGTAAAATATTTTTAACAGTAAAATTTAAGATTTTTGCTATTCATGGTTTTGAGTGAATTGCCATACCTTTCAACTTCTAATCTTTAGGTGGATCCAAAATATTTTATAGGTCCACAATGCTCTCAATATGCCTCTCTTGCAAATGATCTCTCTTTTAATTAAACCCTAATAGAAATTGTAAAAAAAATTATTAGTAAAACAAACAACAAAATTTAAAATTTTTACTATGCAAGTTTTTGGGTGAATCACCATACATTTTACCTTTTGATCTTCTAAATAGTTATGTTGCTCCAAGTATTTTGGAGCTACACAATGCTCCTGGTATGTCTCTCTTGCAAATCATTCACTTGAAATTCTGGGTAAAATAATAAAATGGTAAATCACTTTTTACTATTTAGAAGACTTTATGAAATTAGATTTCAAAAAACCAATTGCCGCTCATTTTTTAATTTTAAAAAAGAAAAGTACCAAGTTTTTTTTTTCAATTTCTCCACACATCAATGTGTTTGATATTCAACCACACCAGCGCATTTATATAAAATGTGCAGCGACATTGTCAGGGTGCCAAATTTTTTCAACACACCAATATGATCCAATTTTTTAATTTATTTTCAAAATCCTGAAATGGTGCGATTACTTTTTTTAATGCAAATGTGTGGTTTCTATTTAAAAGAATTGGTAATCTAATTGTTATAAGAGCACCGAGTTGGTTGAATTAATTTTTATTTTTTAATATCAGGAAATAGGTGCATAACGGTGCTATTTTTTTAAATGTGTCGGTGCATTTTTGTAGAAGAGTACTGATATGATAAGATATTTTTTTCAGAATGCTAGAAACCGGTGTGAGTATTATTTGAATTCCCCAATGTTTATAATATTTTAAACGCATTGGTGCGCTTTGTTATGATGAGTGCACTGGTTGAGTTTAAAAGTTATTTGAAATTTTAATTTCAAATAAAATGGCATATTAATCTCAAATTATCCTTTAGGATGCATCCACATGAATTATAGTAGTTCATAGTATACATTTTCCACTTAAAGTCACCTTATTCTTGAAAATTGGTTTGAAAACTATATTGAAATTCATATTTTGGTTATCTGGTTGTCGAAATTGATTTTGGATGTGCACAGATATTTTTATTCCTGATTTTTCTCAAATCCAGGGACAAAATATTGATAATATTAAATGGCCAACTCTTCAAATTCCAGATCATTCCATATTATGATCAAATTCATTCACGTAGTTCTCCCTTTCCATCTCTAGTAAGTTCAAATTTTATTTTTATTTTTATTATCTAATTGAATTTATTTTTTAATCCATGTCAATTTGAATAAAAATGTATCCAAATTTTTAGGAACCTAATTCAGAATCGAGTTTAGAAGTAGAAAATATTACTCCATATTTTTAAAAATGTTGGAAGCTCTTATCAGGAGTAGCATGTCACAAGAAATTGGTAGATGAAAATGGAGAATCTCTTCAACCTGCCAATTGGAACATGGCATCTTCTAGCCACAATCCTGGATCAACGATGGTAATAATTGTTTAGTATAATTTAATTTCAACAAACCAATTGCATTAACAGGCTTACTAATATCATTGATATTGTACTAATGATGTTCAATATTTTTTGAAATATGGATTCTAGTAATGATGAGTGACCCACCTACCTTATTCTAGAGCACCCCACTACAATTTCAACTCGAGAGAAGGTTGCATTAAGAGCAAGAATCAAAGAGGACACATACAAAGAATGGTTGAATGAGCCACCTATTCAATTCCCACTGCGTCCCAATTCACCAATTAGGAATGACTACAGCGATAGTAGTCCTTCATCACAACTTTGCAATGGAGGCAATCAAATGGAGGTTGGTATGGATGATTACTTATAGGATACAACTACAATGGAGGAAATGTTTTAGATTTGTTCCAAAATAATGGGCTAGGGAATGATGCTCATATCACTGATACTGTATTTGAAATCCTAAAATATGCCTCCAACATTCCTGTCTTTGGACTTAGAAACAAGTCATTGTCTACTTAGCTGGGGACAATGATGTTGTTGTACAACATGAAAGAAAAGTTTTGGATGTTGAATGCATGTTTCTCAGTAATATTGAGGTAATTGACCTGCATGAAGGACCAAGTTCCTTATATTTTTTCACACAATCATATTTAAAAATAGTCGATTTAATGAATGTTAAATATTTTCATTGTACAATTATATTCCCTACCAACTATAGTATATTCAGAGACAAATTTCTTCTTAGTGATAATGTCTTGTCGGGTAGTTGCGAAGAGGTAAAGAAGTTGTTGAAAATGTTGGTTTTTGAGTACATAATGTTCCATGCAAGTCTGAATGATTTTATTCTATATAGAGGAGAATATGTAGAAAAAGAGATATGTCTAAAATGTGGGCATGCCATATACCGTAATTAAAAAGGAATGGGTAAATCACATGGTCTTCCTCATAATATATTGAGGCACATTCCTATAATCCCAAGGATTCAAAGACTCTTCTGTTGCAAAGAATTAGCTATGTTGCAGGGATGGCATGCCTCATACAGAAGTGAGTGAGGAATTATGTGAATCCCAACAGATTCAATTTCCATGAAACATGTAGAGAATACATAGCCTAAAAAATTAAAGAATGAAGTGCGAAGTCTACAACTTAGCTAACTCATGGATGGTGTCAACCCATATTCCCTCAGAAACACCAACTATTTTGCTTGGCCTGTAGTAGTTATCAATAACAATATCTCGAAGAATGAACATCTTATGTTGGCTCTCATAGTCCCTGGTAGAAGACAAGTGAAGAATATGGATGTCTACTTATAACCATTGGTATATTAATTGAAGGAAATATCGGAAGGGATACATGTGTACGATGTATCAATACCCATCACAAAAACGAGTAGTTTCATGTTGTATTTCATTTGTGCTTACACCATACATGATTATCCAAGCTTAGTATTTTTCTCTTGTAAATTACATTCTTATTGATTTGTTTACTAACAATATTGTTTCACATATTAATTTAATTGATTGCAATTGTTCATATCTTCATGCTTTCTAACGTTTCGACCTGTATACAATAATTTCGCAGGTCTTGTAACAAAAGGGTATCATGGATGTAAATGTTGTGGACCTTCTCTAAAAGCTAGTTGGTCTAACCACCTACGAAAGCCAGTGTATGACTGCTCTAGGGTATTCCTCCTAGGAGAACACCCTTACAAAAGAGAAACATCCGCTTTCAATGGTAAACCAAAGAGAACCTAAAGGCCTGCAACAATGACACCAGATGAATGGCTTAGAGCATATGAGAGAGAGGAGAAAAAGGAGTTTTCATAAATGTTCGATTCAAATGGGGAGCCTATATTCAATGATCCATAATTCTTTGACCCTTATGTTGAGAAATTGCACATTGGGATGAAAAGGAAATTTGTCTTTTATGAGCTCCCATATTGAGAGCATATTAAGATTTCCCATTTACTAGATCCCATGCATATATTTTAAAATATTTCATCTTCTTTATTGAGGAACATATCATTGAAATAAAGTGACATATTGGTTGTTATGAGAGATCTTATTTCTTCAAAAACTAAAAATAAACATTGGCCATGACAAGAAACTCGAGGAGAGGTTGGTGCCTCTTGGTCTTTCAAAGAAGGTGATGTCCCATGGATTTTAAAGAAAGGTGATCTTTCTTTGGAAAAGGACGTTATAATTAATGTGAGGGTGCCTTCCTTATATGGGTCTTCACTACAATGTTGCTTCATTATGGAAGATCATTTGTGAGGGTGCCTTCCTTATATGGGTCTTCACTACAATGTTGCTTCATTATGGAAGATAATTTGTGAGGGTTGAAATCATATGACCATTTAAACCTTCTAAGAGTATGCATGTCAACATGATTTTTTTTTTTTTTTTTTTTTTTTTTTTTTTTTATTTAATGTAATGGGATATTTTATAATTAATTTTTGTATAATGTACTATTTACTGTATAGTGTCATTATCCTTTTCTCGTGCATGGGTGTGAGAACCATGACTTCCCCAAAGAACTACGACATTCCATATCTAAATTATATGCATTTGTACATTAAATCACATCAAAGGAGATTAATGTGGCTAGCATTCCACGGTGGCATCAAGAGATGGCTAATATTATATGTATGTTTGAGAAGGACTTGTCGACGAGTTTCATGGACTTGCAGATTCATCTTCCAATTCACTTAGTAGATGAGGTTAATTAGTTGGGGTTGTTTCTTGTTGTTGGATGTTCTTCTTAGAGAGGTACATGAAGAAATTGAAAGGTTTTGTTCAAAAAAGAGAAAAACCCAAGGGGTCTATGGCAGAGGGGTATATATCATGTGAGTCTTTCTATTATGCTAATGATTACATCAAGCAAATCCAAAACACACCATGTGAGACGATTTGGGATGAATAAAGGGATGAAGATAAAAGAGAAGGAGAGCTTCTGGAAACAAATGGAAAGAGGCACATGATAAAGAGTAAGTGTAGGCTTATCATTTGTCAAATTACTACACAATAAGTATTCACATTGCATTTCATATTAATGCATATTTTGATCTCATGCGTACTATATATATATATATATATATATATATATATATATATATATATATATATATTGATTGATTGATTTGATCATCAGCAAATTTAGAAATTGAAGCCATCAAAAAATTCATTTTTTACAATATGGAAGTGACACAAATTCATTCTTTACTTTGGGTCACATTGTAAGAAGAGAAAAGGAGGAAATGGGAGTGGCAGGAAAGAATTAAAATGATTGAATGGTAGAAGTGTGTCTTATCCTGATCATTTAAAAGAAAATATGCCAATGACATGCCCTAATAGTTGGGTTATTGATCAAGTCAGAGAAAAATACGGTGCATCTGGTTTTTACCCATGTGCTGAAGAGGATGTGCTAGACATAGGGATTGGATGTAGAAACTCAGTAATTATATTCTCTTTCTGTACAATTTTAGCTTCATATTGCACCTTTGAATTGTAACATCTATATATATTTTTTTATTTTAAATTTTGTTCAGGTTATTACACACATGACATTATGATTTTTTGAGTTTTTTATTGGTGCATTTGTTCCCATATATGTGGGCATGTGGACATCATTTTCACACAGAGGATTCCAATGATGGACGCATGACACAAGAATGTGTAGTGGAAGTCAAGTTCGACCAATCTAGTCATGCTAGCCATCACGATCAAAACCTAATGCAAGGGACATTAGGTTATGTTGGAAAGATATAAGAGATCATTAAAGTGGACTTCTCTTTGTTCCAATGTGTTATTTTTAGGTGCAAGTGGTGGGACACCTTTGATTGGAATAATGTAAAGGAACAACACGATAGTGTGCTAATATATATTAACTCTAGAAAGATGTGGCATGAAGCTAAGGAGCCTTATGTTTTTCCAAAACACTAAAACTAGGTATTTTTTTACCCAGATATTTTGGATAGGGATTGGTGGTTTGTATTAAGACAAGACCCTAGATCAAAACATATTTTTGAGAACAACAGTGTTATCATGCCAAGCGAGGAAGATAATTAGGGTGATGACAATGAGAGCGATATGTACTTGTGCTATTTCATCATTTATACTATTGATGTATGTTTTGTTGTCATTCTTTCGCTAATTATATTGTTTTTTATTCGTCTTCTTGGCATTTTATAATATAATTAGTAAGATCCACAAATTTTTTTTTATCAAATGAAAAATGTATTTACTAATATGGAAACATAAATTTCAATGTATATATATATATATATATATATATATATATATATATATATATATATATATATGATATAGATATAGATATATATATATATATATATATATATATATATATATATATATATATATATATCGGTGCGCCCAAAACATAGCCATGCACCAGAGCCGATGCACTTTCAAACACAACCACATTTAAATCAATGCACAAATACCTTTGACGCGCCGTTGTTAGTTCACAAATTTAAATGTTTGTTACGGTGCATCACACTTATGCACCAGTGCAAAAGTATAACATTTAGCACTTGTATGGAAAGTTCAACATAGCCATGCACCAGAGCCGATGCACTTTCAAACACAACCACATTTAAATCGATGCACAAATACCTTCGACGCGCCGTTGTTAGTTCACAAATTTAAATTTTTGTTACGGTGCATCACACTTATGCACCAGTGCAAAAGTATAACATTTTAGCACTTGTATGGAAAGTTCACGTTATCGAATGCATCGAGCTATAATTATATGTTTAAATATTATTTGTGTGATGCACTTGATAAATATTATCACACAGTGCGAGAGGAACATATCAAGTGCACGAAATTTGTGATGGTGATTAAGACTCATTTGTTTGACTTTCAAATAGACTTGGTGATGCATTTCTGTTTCCTACTTAGATATGTGAAACAAATATCTATTTTTTATGTATTTATAACTAATTTATTTAATGTAGACATGTCTTTATCATTTTTAACATGATGTAATATTAGCTAGGAGAAATGCGAAAAACATGAAGTTTAGTGACTATCTTGTGATAACTATGTGGAAAAAAAAATAATTTTTTAGATGTTCATTAAGAAATAATCATATATATTATTTGTCAAAATTTTAACTCTAATATATTATGATTTTTGTATTATTTAACTCATACTTATTATTAAAAAGAGTTAAATTTAAACCATTACAATAGCAAATAAAGAACCAAAATAACATCAAAATGTTATATCTTTATTACTAGAAAACAAATCACTTGCCTCTTTAAGGGAGAACTTCCAATAGAGAAAATGCCCAACTACAAGTAACTTCACATGAAGCCTTATGTTACATTTCTTTATCCTCATCTTTAGAAAGAGAGATTTCTAATTTAAATTGGTAAGAGTAACTATAAATATTAAATTTAAATTGCTTGAAAATCTCATAAATTTAGTAATAAATTAATTTTTTTTAATATAATTTTTTAAGTTATATTAAATCTGAATTAATTTGGCCACGAGGGGCTCTACAACTTAGTATGGGAGACATGTTGTCACGTAACATTGCATTTAAAAATAGTAAAATAATAATTTAAATTAACAAATTAAAAATAGTAATAACAAAAAAATGAATGTCTGTCATAATTACAATACTTCAATTTACACATTATAAAGTAACTGAAAGTAAAAAAAATAGCTTTTATTACAAGGAAGAAATGTAATGAGTAAAAAAATATAATTTACTTTTTAGTACAAGGAAGAAATGTAATTTTTTCACATGACAAGAAATAGTATTATTGATATTACATTATGTGTAATTTATTATATGTTCCATTTACATGTGATATTTAAAACAAAAATATATTTATAACAAAAAAAAATTTTACTGATAAGTAGGATATTTCAATGTCCATACTAAATAACGTAATTTTATAGATACTTTATGTAGGGAAAAGTAAAGTAATTTATACTTTATATAGAGAAAGTAAAGTAATTTAAATCCAAAAAAATCTTATATTTTCATTGAGAAAGATTGAGAGAATTCTTATTCCATTAATAGTTGATTTTCAATTCAATGTATGAAGGATATTTGTAAAATTTTCATTGTTTGGATTTGATAAGTAATATTTTAGAAAATATTAATAATAAAAATAATTAAATGTATACATATAGGGAAAAATTATGAGGGAGCATATTTTAACATTTTAATTTGGAGAACTTGAATTATAAATAAAATATTTCAATGTCATCTACATATATCTTAAACCAACCTAGATCCATCTTAACTCCAAAACTACTAAGTGTCTAGAGGGATCAAATCTCTTTTAAGTTGTCTAAATTTAACAATAGATTGAATTTTATAAAAAAATTATTGAATTAGTTAAATTATATTTTTGAACAATTTATTATTAATAATATTTTATATTAAAAATTGAATGAGTTACACATTTTTGTTTGATTAAGAAGTAACTAAATTATTTTATCTTTAATTATTTTTTCCTTGTCAGTATTGAAATATTTTACTAATTAAGTTAGATTGAATATCAATGAACTATCTAAGAAATAGAAAAATATTTAGGGTAATTTTAAATCATAGTTTCAACCATACTAAACTTTGTAATTTATAAAAATATCTTTGCATTAATTTTAAAGTCGTTTTGCATGCAATTTCATAAATAAAAGTTTGATATAAGTTCACCAATACATAATCTATAATAAATATTATTTCATAAAAAAACGTCATGATGATAACCATCTAACAATCATAAACATCATCTAAGGTACACATTCAAATTCACTACCATCATCTAATTATATATCTCTAGAACATATAAACGTCATTAGCTAGGACATAAATCTAATAATATAATAGGGCATCATCATTGTGATCACATCTAAAAAAACACAAACATTGCAATCTAACATCATCACCACACACATCCTCAAATTAATATAAATCTCATGTCAAATAACTGCTATCATATACACATCTATCTGCAAGCACATTAAATGAACATGTCTAACATGACCTAACAACATACACATCAACAACAACATATAAATTAACTATATAAACATGAACAAAAAATGCACCATCAACATATATATATATATATATATAAGTCAAATAACTACATCAAATCAAATACGTGCAACCAAATATCCGATAAAACAGACCTAGTACCAAGCTAGTCTGCAGTAGAAGATGATGGATGGTCAACTAATACATGATCAATGTTTGTCAAACTCAGTTGAGGTGCAGGAGGAGGTGGTTGATTTGCATGAGTAGAAAATGATGGATGGTCAACTATGTCTGCACCCTCAACGTGATCTGGCGAACTATGACATGGAGGAGGTGGTGGTTGGTCTTCTCTGTCAGGAGAAACGTGAGGCACATCCTCTAGCTCTGGCATCTCGTAATCATGCAACTAAGGAGGTGTACTTCTAGATGGATTACCGACACCCTGATTCCCATGATCCGATGGGGTGTTACTACCAGAAGCATCATGATCGCGACCCTCATCATCATGATCATGATCATCACCCTAATCATCATCATCACAACCCTCATCTGATGTATCTGTCATTGCATGATGCTAGCTTGCATACCTCATAATTGTAAGTACCCTACTAGCTCCGATGATATGCCACATAAGAGAAATCATCTCCTACGGATAGTCCCTGTAAAAAACCACGAAACTAGGATCTGCAATGATATCTTGAACCCTAGCAGGTAAGACTCCCGCATCAGACAAAACTCTGGCCAATATGTTACAGTAGTCCACCCGTACTCGCAAACTATCCCTATGGCCCCAAACGCCCATGCCCCCTTAAGGATGTGCCTCACCCTCTTGGACCTCACCCATCTTCTCATTTCCTCTGACATCTAGTGGAGGAGGAGGCATGTCCCCATCGAATATGTCAATATCTACAAAATATATAGTACAAAAAATATTTTGACAATTTCATTAAACAATTTAATAAAACAAGTTAAAGAATGTGCTAGAATACATTTTATTCTAATTCATTAAAATAAGAAAATGAAACTGTTAGGCCCCTATTCTACTAGTGTAACCCCTTATTGTTATTAGTACAACCCACTTGTTATATTGATGTACCCATGTAGTGCCCATATTGTTACTATTGTGCCCCATAGAAGCCCACTATTGTTATTATTGTGCCCTTACATTATTATTGTTATGTCAGCTCTGATTATGTTATGACCCCTTAGACTCCTATATATAGAAAGGAGGTCTTTTCATTTGTATCATCCAAGAATTGTTCATTTATGTAATGTAAAGAGGTTTCCCCCTCGAAGAGGCTGAATTCTAAGGCGTTGATCTATCTTTTCTATCTTTTCTTGAGCTGGTTTCATAACAGAAATTAAATTAATTTAAATAAAATACTAATATTACCTCTATCATCTAGAGGCTCAGCTGATGTGAAGAATATGTTGGGACACCCTTTCCAATCAATCCTCATGTACGGAAACACCAATGTGACAAACGCATGGTCATCCTCACAACCTAATAACACCAATAACTGAGGAGAAATCTTGGCCAAAAACTCCAGCAAGCCCCTCTTGGGCATCATCTTCCCCCACATGCGCATCTGGACCTCAATGACCAGCCTAGGAGGGCGACGGTAATTAAATGTAGGCCTTATCTCTAGAATATTGTCAAAATATAAACAAAAAATATTGGAAGTGAAAGGGAAGGTCTCCCTCCCATGTCTCAATGCACGACATCTATCTAAAGCCATGAAAAATTTCCTAAAAAAATGGCAGACCATCTGATGCAGCGTGGCATCTAAATCAAATAATTAGCATAATACAAAAGATGGAAACTAATGCAATGCCCATCACTACTAGAGTGTGCAATGGTCATGACTAATAATGAGAGGCACCTAACCTCCTCTGCAACAAAAGAATAAATATTTAGCTATCCACCACAGACCTTAAAATATGAAGGATGAACCACATGAGGCCTGACATATCTTTGAGTGTATACAAGCTGAATCTCAGCTGCAACACCATGGGAGACATTAAGGAATTGGGGAAGATCCTACCCTCCTAGATAGGCCAGTGATAAAGTATATGTCCTCCTCAATGGGTCTATACCACACCATAGGACTGACATAGAAAGCCTGCTCCTAGGAATTCCCTCAATTGATCAGGTGCACTAATAAGACAAAGTTCACTTTCAGGGATGTAGCCTCCTCATAGTACTTGAGGAGGCCTACATTCCTCAAGAGCGCTCGGGTCACTACAGTAGTAGGGAGAGGGTATAAATCCTTATCCCTCTCTCTAGCTTTCCATGTTCGTACCATATTGTATGGGTCTTCCTATTGCTCCTTCTCCTATTGTTGCTCCCTCTGTTATAGTCTCTACTACATGGTTGGCATATACAATACATTAGCCTAATACACAAAATACAAATTTTTTTATTAAAAGAAACATGTATTTATAAATATGGAAACATAACTTTCAATAATAAAATAATATGAAATCATCAGTGCACACAAAACACAGTCATGCACTAGCATCGATGCCCTTTCAACTATAACCAAACCACTATCGGTGCACACATAAGTATGACGCACTGTTATTGGTTCAAAAATTTAACTTTTGATAGTGGTATGACACACTTGTGCACCAGTGCATACATATAACCATTTCATACTTGTACAAAATGTTTATTTTATCAAATGCACCAAGCTATAACTATATTTTTAAATATTATTTTTGAGGGGTGTTTGGTAAATATAAACGCACTGGGTGTGATGCACTGACGTAAAATATGTCGTATCTTTCTCAGTGTGTTTTCATTTACAAAACACATTGCAACAACTTCGGTGCATTATGTTCACGCACCGACATGTAGTGCACCCTATAAATTTATAGGGCACACCACACCCGGTGCAAGAAGAAACATATCGAGCACACCACATGGTGTTTTTTTGTCAAAAACAGTGGAAAAATTAACCTAATTTGAAATTTTAATCTGTTGAAAAATTAAATTGAAAAGAAACATAGACATTACTTAGACATTTGGTCATCAAGGAGGCATTGTGGACATGTAATGGAGAAAAACAAATTTTAACACCGTTTGAAAAAATTGGAAACTCAAATAGTGAGCATGGTATGGAAAGATGGTGAGCAAGAGAAATACTGATGTCATTGTACTTGCATGTGGAAAGAGTAGCACCAGTGCTTTAGAGATCTAGCGCATTATAGATGGTAAAAATAAAAATTATGGTCAAGAGGGTTTTTTTATTTAACCCTCCTTCGGTGCATTTAGCTAACCACACCGGGGCATAATATATCAAAAAGAACCACGTTTCTTGTTAACTAAAAAATATTACAGTGCATTTCATGAGATGCCCTAGGATGTTTCTATACATGTACTGCACCAATGTTGTGGTTTTACTGTAAAACTGCTCTATTTTTAGAAATTAAAAAATGCCTAGCAATGCTCTTTAGAATAAATCCTGGGGCGTATTAATGCATTTACTACAATAGAGTGTCATTGGAAAATATCACCACATTATTCTGAAATTTAAAACTACAACAGTTCTCCTTAGTGGTATGCACTAGGTTGTTTCCTACATGAAGGGCACTAGTGCTATCTAATGTTAAAGCGCCGATGAATTGTGTTATTTAGCACACTGTGTTTTTATTTTTATTTTATAAAAATGTTTTTTCCACGATGCACCATGTTATATGAAGCACCAGTGCTTATATGTTTAGTAAAGAAGAGGTGCATTTGTAGATTTCATACGTATCATCCAAAAAACATCTACTAAAACAAATTCCCTTCCACCTCTGCTAGTGACCTCTGCTACAAACAGATTTTTAGGCTATTTTTATAGGGACTTTCACAAAAAACTCCACTAGAAGGTCTTTTCCTTGTAGTGATCAAGATCAGAATTGAATGAAGTAATAGGCGAACCAACACATTCAGAGAGGTCGTTTCAAGTAGGTGACCAGGTGTTCCTGCAACTTCAACCTTATAAGAAGACCCCTCTTAAATAAAAGGGATGTTATAAACTAGCCCCAAAATTCTATGGGCGTTATCAAGTACTTCAATATATAGGAGTAGTTGCTTACAAATTGGCCCCGCCGACTACTTCAAAAGTCCAACCATTCTTCCATGTATCCTACCTCAAGTAAGTTGTGGGGAATAGTTGTAAGGTTCAAACAAGTATGCCTAAATTGGATGAATAAGGTTCACTTTGGCTCTAACCTGAATAGGTCCTTGATACTCGCAAAATAAATCTCCATGTCTCCACAATCAAGGAAGTCCTCATCAAGTGGAAAGACACCTCTCCAAAAGATGCGACATGGGAACCAACCACTATTCCTCAGCAGTTTCCGCAACTTCATCCTTGAGGAAAAGACGTCTTTTGATGGGCGAGAGCATGTTAGGTTCCAACCCTAACCCCATTATTTATGTAATAATCCCAAGGGGCCTCGTTAGAGTCATAATAAGTTACTTGAGTCAATAATTTTAATAAGTGCTTATCCACATTAATAATAATTGTAATTGGTTGACCCGCATTATAGAAAAGGGACCGTAATTAGTTGTAAATGGGTCATAGTTAACAAATAAAGTGGTTAACATGTATTATGCAAGGGACCACTAGTAGTTAGGGTTTTGGATGTTATAAAGCTACAAATAGTGGTTGATAGCAAGGGAAGAAGCATGGAATTTTATTATAATTTAGTTCTACTCTGTTGGAGGTTTCCCCCTCAAAGAGGTAGGTGAACATTGTATTCTACTTCTGAATAATAAAATCCTTGTACCTTGTCTCAATTCATGTGATATTTATGTGTTTTCGGAAATATTGTTTCGTACTTCTCGCATTCTATTATTCTCGCAGGTCAAGTGCATAACATAGAATGGCCCTTATTTCATGAATAATTTGGGCTTATTTAGGATATTTTTGGAGGAATGCTATAACCCATAGAAATATCAATACCTCGTGGCCCCAATCTTGCTCCATCTTTTTCCCTACTAGATGATTTTTATGAACTAGATATCTTGGAAAGAATTAGGAAAACCGTTAGAGATTTTGTGAAAATCCCAGAGATTACAAGAATGAGGAGGGATGCCTCTTATGCCCAAATATGTGTTTACTTGAATATCTCAAAACCCCTTTTGAAATCGATCAATCTAGAATATCATAAAGAGATCTAGACTTAACCCTTAGAATATGAGCATGTTCCCTTCAAATTTCGTCATTACCATGAGTATGGGAAATGGATAAGAGATTTCCCATTAACGATCATCGAGAATTAGGTGAAAAAATCTCAAGAGGATTCAGATGGCTTCTCAGAGGCCTCCCATAAAAGAAGAAGTGCATGTTGTCAACAACAAGGAAAACCACTGCAATAAAGAAAGAAGGACCACCCAAGGGGATTACAGATGTGAACCCATTTTAAATTCTAAATGAAGAAAAGCCCCTTGAGGAAATGAGCACAGACGTGGAGGATAATTTAGAGGAGCACCCAATGGAGGTCAAAGAACATGTTGGTACGACAGGCGATAAGTTGTCAAAACAAAAACCCACAAAAGAGCCAAGTGATAACTATGATATAAAATAATTACTTTCTAATACGACCTCCATTATGTGGGTAAATATCACCAAGATAATATGAATGTTTATGATAATGCCATGCTCACATTTTTGCATACTTGGGCATGAGCAGAGGAAAACGAGATCTTGGTGGAACAACTGCACCACTTTCTTCATTTGTAAAGTAATTGGGGGAAGTCTAATCCTCATTCAAAGGGAGGATATTTCATATCTAATTCATGGAAGAAAGGGTCTGCTTAGTTGCACAAATCAAAGGAAAAAACCATAAATTATTGCAAAAAAAAAGGGCATAAGACAACACATGAGGTTCTTTGAGATGCAGGGGTATTTATTTAAAATTTGGGCAGGTTAATAAGATTACAGAGTATTTACTCCAACTATCTATAGCCGAACCATGAATATTGTCTCATGTAATATTAGAGGCCTTAATAGTAAAAGCAAGTAGAGATATTTGAGATCTAGATTATAGAAGGAAAAATTGAAGATTGTACTACTTCAGGAAACAAAGGTTTCTAGTTCAAAATTAGAAGAGATTATGAGTCGATGCTGGAAGGGGACTTAATATATGGTTATAAATTCATGAGCCAATGCTAGAGGAATAACAATGATATGGGACCCTATTTGGATTTCTTCTAAAGACTGGATGGCTTGTCCCACTATTTTTTGAGGGCGATTTAGGTGCCTCAGATTAGGAAAATCAATTTAGTTATCAGCGGTTTATGGTCCATCAACCCCAGGGAGAAAATAATGGTTTCCCAATTATTTGAAGGACATGCAAAGGAAATTATGGGGGGGGGGAGGCGGGATAGATCCTTGGCGGGGAGGAGAAAGAGGATGGGATTCAGCAAATGGAACCAGTTGCGCTCTTATTCCATGATTTGATCCAGGAGCTTAATATAGTATATGTGGACATGTCAATGGTCTTCACACATGGAATAACCATCGAGGCTGGAAAATTCAAGTTGCATGTAAGCTAGATCATTTTTTTCTATCATAGGACCTGCTAGTAAGAGATTCATTTATGGAAGTTGTGATCCTACCTTGTTTTGATCTAACCATTGGCCTATCATATTAGAGATTGACTTAAAAATGACACCCCACAATAGGTCATTCCAATTCAAGAACTTCTAGCTCTAGAATCAGGATTTTTTTTCTAAACTGGAAGAGTGGTGGGTTGTGGCAAGAGATTTCAGTTCAAGGGAATAGTCAAACATAGACCATGCAACTTAAATTGAAACAATTAAAATTGAGAATTAAATAATGTAACAAAATGGAATTTAGAAATGTCTTCTAAGAAAAATGAAAGTTGGAAGACTAGATGGAAACACTCCAAGATTCCATTACTTAGGAGGGATAGAAAGAAATGTTGGTGGAGTAAGAGGGCAAGCTATTCCATGCCCTTCAATCCCAACGACAATAAGAGGAGATATTTTGGTATCAAAATTCAAGAGTAAAATAGCTAAGGGAAGTCAGAAAGAATACCTCATTCTTCCACAAAGCCCTAGTTAAGCATTGGAGTCATAATCAAATCTACTCTTTTACCTCGATGGATGGCACTCGACTCATTGAGCATGAGGACATAGAGGAATATTTTGTATCATTTTATAAGGATCTTCTCTCGGAGGGTATATCCGATGGGGAAGATGAAATATCAAGAACCACTTAGCACATTTCCAAATTGATCATCCCAACACTACAACAAGAAAGGTGATTGGTGAGGGTCGAAAAATGTCACCATAAGCTCATTGGTGACACTCAAAATGACTTTCATCACCAAAAACTGAATGTCACCAAAGGTGGCATCGCCAAAAATATAGGTGTTGTGGTGACATTCGAGGTCCTTCATGAATAATAATTATAATGATGGATAGTGACTATCACCATTTCATATGAACAACAGTGATTTATGGTGACGTACCTTTCATGGCCCTCATTATTAATGCATATATATGGTGACTTTCGTTGACCGTCAACTTTTCATATTTTGGTGAGGGTCAAAAAATGTCACCTTAAGCTCATTAGTGACGCTCAAAATAGATTCCATCACTAAAAATTAAACGTCACCAAAGGTTGCATCACCAAAAGTATAGGTGTTTGGTGACATCTAAGGTCTGTCACAAATAATGATTATAGTGACGGATGGTGACTGTCACCACTTCATATGAACAAGAGTGATTTATGGTGATGGAACTTTCATGACCCTCACTATTGATGCATATATATGGTGATGTTCATTAATTATCACCATTTCATATATAAAAATGGCTTTTGATGATGACCTTTTAGTGACCATCACTATTAACACATATAGGGACATATAGTGATTATTACCATTCCTATGAATATTAGGGCACGATGGAATCAGACCACCAACCACCTACTTGTAAAGTAGGTGATATTCCATTGAGCTACCACCCTTTAAAGAATTAGACCTTAAAACTTTATAAATTTCAAATTTTAAAACTTTTATTAAATTATAAAACTTTGTAAAGTCTCGTAGGTTTCATTGGCTCAACTAGCACAAACAACCATCCAATAGATTCAGAACATCACTATTTTAGAACAAGGAAGCAAATTTCACATGGTTAATATGCTCAAAAACCTAAATAATACCATTGAAGTTGATTGTTTAAACTTGAGACCAACCAAAGGACAAATCCAAAGTCCCCATATTCTATGGCTCTTCTAATACAAGTTTGCAGATGAAAGAAATCACTGAAGAACTTAAAAATTGTATATAGCTATAGCAAAAATTGATGAAACTAGGCATTATAACTGTTATGGTGATTCAAGGTCAAAATCGTGTAGAGTAGGCAATTCAACAAAGAGACTGAACATGATAGATCCAACACAAAATCTGATGCTATGTTCTCACATGGGCTCTGTGAATATACACACCTTTGGAATGTGCCTCTTCTAAATCCCCCAAAAATTAATATAGAACTCCAATGATATATAAAGGAAGAAAATGGGCATTATAACTTAACTATAAAGATTCAAAATCTTGTAGGGAAGGTAAATTTCGTATAAAAATTGAACATATGGAGTAGACATGAGATCTTGTGCATGGGACTAGCATGGGCTTCCCAAATATACATAACTCCAAAAAGTGACTATTCTGAAGCACCAAAAATTAAAATAGAACTTCAATAATTTCTCTCGTAAAATGGAAGCATCAAGTATTGTAACTACTTTTCTCTGTATATGTTGTATAGCTTCATTATAAAGCTGAAAAGTATCCACTATATCCAATAGGCATCAAGAAGAAAACTAGTTATAAATGCTAGACAAATGCCTAAACATGAAATTGTCAAGACAAAAAGAAACTTATTTTTCTCTTTCAAAAAAGAATATGATAAAACAATAAGAAATTAAAAACATTAACCGCCATATTTCAATCTACAGTAAATTAACATATGAACCAACCCTTTTATTGAAACAATGGACCACAAAAATGTGAAAAAAGAAATTCAACAGTTAATCATCCTTGATCAAAATATCTTCACTTAAGAAAGCCAAATCATAAAATTCCCACAACTTACCTCAAAAATGAGAATCAAACCTTAATTTTATTATTCCAAGAGAATAAAAATACTGACAAAAATTCCCAAAAAATAAAATAATTATGATGTTTTCCCTTTGAATATATAAATATTTCAATGAAAGAATCAACAATTTTCCACATAAAATAATAGTACTTTTTGGAAAGCTAATACTTCCAAACACCACAACATTCCAAACAATATTAGACATTATAACTTCTTTAAAATGGCTCATGACAACTAATCCCTACAACATCAATTCCTTGATCAATTTCTCTTCTTCTTTATGAGCCTCTCAGGGAGATCACTTCAACCTTAAGGCTTAAACTAACTGCCAAAGAATTAGGCATATGTAATTTTACTTTATAAACATATTAGTAATGAATCCTAACATAGACAAGCAACAATCTAATTCATATTGATAAAATTGCAGAGCAGACGTTGAAATCTTTGTTATGACATTATTTCAGTCTTTTACAAGCACACTACAGTTACTTCAACATCAAATAGAATGTTTCTAATGACCAATTGTCAATATTGAAGGCTTTGAAGCCCATCACATAAGATTTCATACATCAAATAAGTGTAGAAGAAAGAAAATTCTCTTCAAAATAGTTTTACAACATGATTTGGCCCATTATGAAGAAATGACCTCATTTAAAATTCTATTAAGGAAGTATTCAGTTTGCCCATTATAGAGTATTAAGTGGATGTGTCATAACCTATGAGAACATTTTGTTGCATTAAAGCCTGGAACAAATCAAAGTTGAACTATGAATAATGCAAAGAAGTGATGATGCAAGTGCATGTAATAGTTAAAACTATGTTATATACTTGTAAATTAAAGAAATGGCCAATTTTGTTCCCCATAGTTGTAAATTAACGTAAGACCCAATATTACTCCTCTACTCATATCTCCATTTTACCAATATTACTGATTAAGAGCTACTTAAAACATATTTATAAACATTGTTTTGGCACACATACCGAAAATTCAAGAATTGGTGTTCTTCCATTGTTTAGAAATTTGTTTAAAGCTTAAGAAACTCTTTATTTGTTTTATCGTCCTGTGATTTTTCCTCTGCAAAACCTAGAAAACCTAACCCATTCCATTTGTGAAAACCTATTGCATAAACTCCAAAAAGTTGCTAGAACTTATGAAAAGTGCCTCGCATGGGATGCTTATCCAACATCTGTACATTTCTTCTTTCTAGAAATAAAACTGGCATAAACCCAAATAAGATGAAACAATACCCTGCGAGGTCTTTATATCCGATGGTAAAGTGATTTCTCAGATTCAACCAAGCATGAACTTTAGATAATAACAAGCTCAGATTCACAAGTGTGGACAAAAGGGTGGATGGAAGCATGCTACTAGAATTAGAACCTACAAAAATTATCTATTTACTATTGATGGTGTGAAGCAGGGTAGAGCCTTTTTTTCAGTTCCAAAGCATCCGTGGAATAGTGTGATGAAGGTTTTAAGAAAGCTTTTATGATAGTTTGCAAGAGGGGCAAGGCTCCTAGTTTCAAACTTGTCAAAGGAAAGGAAATGTTAACATCGAATTATACTCCACCATATATGAAGACAAATTTTATTTTGGACATTTAACAGGTTACATCTAATGAATATCAAGAATCCAGTCTATGTCAGTTGAAATTCGAAGTAAATACACTATGGCCAAATTCTAATTGTTTCATGAAATTCCTTATCATAGCAACTCTCATTTGGAACTGGCCAATAATATATGGAAGAAGATAAAAGCAATTTTCTAATTTGTATGGAGTTTATATGCAAATGTGTAACAACTCACTCACTTAGTTTCACCATTTGAGCTCTGAAATCATACCCTAAAGTAAACTACATGTTGTTATTATAGGTTTGAGGTAGTGAGGTATTATAGACTTAATGTGACACACCCTATCTGCAATAATATATCACTCTGCTTCAGAACTAGGCTCTAGATCTAAACTTGATATAGCTTGTTATGTACTCTTAATGGACAATTATCAAGTGTTGGCAGCTTCAATTTCATAATTTTGTTGAGATTTAAGTGGAGTGCTACTTATCCTCATCTTATCTGCTTCCATGGTCACAAAGTATCATTTGTATGTGACTGCTACAATGATAAGTTTATGGACATAATTTTTGTATAGGAAATCAGTATTTGACATGGAAAACTGCAACCTGGTACTTGATACTATCTTTTCGTGTGCATAGTTATTCAATGAAACAGTCGTGTGGGAAGGACACAGTAGGATCATTGAATTTCAGGGGCCATAAATTGCGTTCCAATGATGTAAGGTGTTGATTTTGGGAGTTATGACAGTGCCACAAACTAATGACAAGATGAATTTCAAGATTTTTGTCTCTCCTTTGCATCCATAGCTGCCAGGATAGAGACATCACCTTCATTACCTGAATCATTAAACCCTTGGTCCGATATACATCAATCTTGATTGAATTCTAAGGAGAACAATTCCTAGCCTTGAAATAGAGCAGACTTGGCATTGTCTTATTTGGCTAATCTAAGCATAAAATAGGACCTGGATCTGAGGGTAAATATGTCTCCAACAACTTGTAGTTATTTGATCATCCATCCTCATTCATAAGACTTTTTCATATCAAAATCCAGTGCTAGTCGCTTTAGAGATTAATGAAGTATGACATTGTTGTAGCATGTTGACAGTGTTTATCAAACAACGGGCCGTAGATATCCCAACAATTTTGGCCATTTCATCCAAGACAAAATAATGAGGTATAGGACCATTATGTCCTCCCATCCCCCCTACGTTTCCCTAAAATTTGGCAATGCTCCCACATGTTCCCCTTGTATGTCTCCTTTCTCCCATGCTGCCCTCCCTAGAAACTTGGTGGAACATAGATATTTAGTATTCTACATAAGTTATATTATTTATAGTGGATATAAAATAGAAATTATATATGATATAACTTTATATATTTATCATTTTTATAATATATAATTTTGTTTCTTCAATTTAACATATCAATATGTATATGCCCACAGGGCATACAATAGACAGTGATGGGATGTATTGTTAAGTCACTCCGTGATGTGAAGGTCACCGGTTTGAAACTCTGTGGGAAAAAATCTAGTCATGTTAAGGGCTAGTGTGGCCCAAGCCGGGTGCAATCCCCGGGTCCTTTTGACGGCTTACATGCCCTTGGGCCACAATTTCTCAAGCCAAAGGTTAAACATGTAATCATCTCTAGATGATACAGACAACTTGACAAAAAAAAAACATATCAATATATATATTATTGGCGTTCCCTACTCACTGTTTCCTAAAAATTTGGGTGAAACTTCTAACCATATGAGATATTTGAATCCCCATTCCCAACACCCAAACAGTCCAGAAACTCACACAACATAGAATATCTTTTTGTAATTGTGTATTGCCAAGGTATTAACAATGAGATTGAATGAGGCCTTTTCAGAGGTAATCTCTCCTAAACAATTTGGATTCCTAGCTGGAAAGCAAATTAATGAAGCCATAGGATTTACTCAAAAATGCCCACACAAAATCAATATAGAAAGACAACATCTTTGGTTACCAATTTGGACCTTTTCAAAGCGTATGATAGGACAAACTAGTTATATCTCAGTATGATGTTAACACATATGAGGCTCAATTATATGGCAGTCAAGTGAATTATGATATGTGTTACAATTGCAGAATTGAATTATGAGATGTGTCATAACTACATTTTCTTCTAAGCTTATCAATTGAGCAGCATCTGCATTCTTCACAACTCCAAGGGGAGTAAAACAAGGTTGTCCACTATCACCGGTTCTATTTTTGTTGATCAAAGAAGGGCTCTATCGAGAAATTTTTCAAGTAAAACCATTGGTATGATTAAAAGCGGTCAAAGTAAAAAAAATTGTGCCTCTAATTCATTTATTGTTTGTCAATGACATATTATTATTCTCTGATGGTTTAAAGAGGGAAGCTAGAAAATTCTCAATATCTATTGTGTGGTTATGGCTATGGAGATGGATGCACAAAGGTCGTACATTAGTTTCAATGGTTTGAATAATTTCTGCAAATATCAAAATGTTCCAATTTTTTCACTAAAATGATAATATTGCCCACAAATATTATGATATTTTCATCCCCAAAAATATGACGTTATAAACGCATCACAAACAAAAATATCACTCACACGCAAAGGTGCATAAATGTGCCTTTTTTAAATGTTTTTCGTCATTTTGTTATTTATTTTTCTACAATATTTTTCCAACGCTCCAAATATTTTCCTTTCCAAACTCTCAATGATATTTTCACCTATAGGATGTTTTGAAAACTGGTTTGAATTTGAACTCAGAAGACTCCCAAAGGCATTGTTTCCTTTTAGGCTTTGACTTACAAAATATATTAAGATACCTAGGTTTCATTCTCAAGACAAATGGATATAGAAAAGGTGATTAGGGATGGTTGTTGAGAAAAATAGAAAAAATGATTCATTTCTTGAGTAACACATGGTTCTTAAGATGCGTAGGTTAACCCTTGACAAAGTTGTTGGAAATAATACTAAGAAGGGGGGGGGGGGGGTTTGAGGGGTGAATCACTATTTACAATTAAATAATATTAATTTCCCAATTAAATTTATATACGCTACTTCAGTGAAGTGAACTTGTGTGTGCATGCTACTCTGATTAAGGAAACCAACATATACCTAGAGAACTTACGATTTAGTAAATTTATTATATGTTGATCATTAATCAGTGCATCAGTATCTTATTATATAGTAACTATGTGCAGTAATAACATAATAAACCATTACACATAAGCAACACACATGAACACCAATATTTAAGGTGGAAACCCAATGCGGAGAAAAACCACCTGTTGTTATCGTCTCTGTCTTCTTTTAATATAAAGAAAATATGTTTACAATCTTTGACTGGTGCAAACTCATACTAGTACATAGGCACCAACCTACAGAAGGCTACAACCTTCTCACATTCTTCAGCTTCTACTGGAAGCGAGCTACAACCCCCTAGCTCTTGTACTAGCCGATATTTTTACTAGTATGTAGGTGTCAGCCTACAGAAGGCTACGACCTTCTCTCTTCCTCCAGGGACCACGTTTCATTAATTTTTAGACTAGATGCTCCTGGTACACAACAACAAAATATGAAGGCCTCGTTTCATCAAACTTTCAAACTAGACCCATCAAAAACTTAGAAACTCAAACTGCATCAACCAACAATCAGTTAATCTGAATAGTCAGATCACTGTCACCAGAACATTGTGCTAAACCTAGAAACCTACATCATCATCCAAAACCAGCTACAACCTCAAGAATCATACATCAAAATGTATATGCTACTTTAATGAACCCAACCTGTGTGTATACGCTACATCCTGCAACAAAACCTGCATATACCTCCAAAAATACTGAATCATAAAAACTTCTGAATGAAATCTGTACCAACTAGTAATATTCTGAACATCTACTGTCAATTGTAGAGATCTAAACAGTCAGCAGTAAAGACACCCCTTCTCACTTAATCAATCAATCAATCAGACAGAAACTCCTTATCCATTTAGTTTTCCTTTTAGATCTAAGAAGACTTCATTGATATACAACAGTAAAATAGTAGCACTGAACAGATAGATCAGTCATTTCTGAACAACGAGCTTTTCTTTTGCATACGCTACTTGGAAGAGTCAAACCTTAGTGTATACATGCCTTTACCAAGGTGAACCAGTGTATAGATCTACAAATATTAACTTACAACTTTGATGTTATTCCAGACTTCAGGCATACCGAAATCATGATATTTAAAGAATAAAAAATGTGTAAGTAATAAGATTTGGCCCAACCATTGTCAGATCATACAATGATAATTCATTTTACGTCTCATGATCTTGATCCAACATTGTATCCAAGGCGCAAAAAATATTTCAGCTTATATCATAATCATAACCCTTGTAACATAAAGTATACTTCAGATAGAAGTATTCCTAAGAAAGCCTTTCACTTGCACACTTGGTCCTTTGATCTTCTCCTCCTTATATAGGTTTTCACCTTCCTTAATACCTCGGACCAAAAAAACACTTAGAGCCTGTGGTATTCTTGGACGGGATCAAATATTTGTTACTCCTCTCAAACTTGTGGGTTAATACCATGGTATTGACCCTTGGTATTCTTTAGTCTTGTATTTCCTTGATTTTCCAACCCATATGCTCTTTTCCTCTTGTGAAATTGCGTGCATACGTATAAAATCCTTTTGTTTTGTGAACCTGCATGTATACGCTACTTTGACAAGGTGAACCTGTGTATACAACTTAAAATATCTTAAAACATCCTATTCCTTCAACTTCTTGATTCTAATCAATAGACCTCTATTCCAACTTCTTGTTCTTCTGTACTAATGCCCTGTTACCTTTGAATTGACCTATTACAATGTGAGTTTCCCTTTATCAAATTGGAACTCACTTGTGAGTGAGTTACCATCAAGGACAACACCTATATCATAATTCCAATAATCTCCCCCTTTGGACTTGATGGCAACCATATTGGTGTTGATTACTACAAGTTGTAGAAATTGTTAGAGGTATCAAGCAACACCAAAATACTCTTCCCATTTGACATCAAGGGCAAAAGGGGAGATCAAGGGATTCTCCCCATTTGAGATACACTATGTTGTCCATGCTCCCCCTGAGTACATGCAGAGTCTGTAGAGATATGTTTCAAAATAATAACATAACTCTATAACTCAACTAAGTGAGTATGACCTACCTAAGACCAATGACTCATACATACATCAATCACCCAACCAAGTGGGGATACACCAAATTTAACTCATCCACCCAACCAGGTGGGTATATACCAATTGTTTATACATGACTGAAATATAGCAATTATTACATCATCCTACCCTTGCAAAGTAGGGATACAAATTACATCATATGTCCAATAGGACTAAATCAAAAATAGACTATGACAGAAGGAGACATATTACACCCTACATCTCTACATGACCTATGAACCAATTGATATGAATATTTGAAACCATAGTTGTAAATGCCAACAATGTAGAATGTTTGATAAGGTTAATGCTTGTAGGTTTTAACCTCATACATAAATTACCTACATATGAATTCTAAAACATAGAAAATAAACAATGCAAGAGCATAACACATAAAAACACATATACATAGAGATTTTTCCTTGGATCCAAAAACCGGGACCACCAGCTTGATTTTTCATTATGTTCCTTTCAATGTTACAATACATATTTATACATGTTGAAGCATCCAATACCATGGACCAAAAACCATCGCGTCCAAAACCATGGACTGAAAACCATCGCGTCCAAAACCATGTGCGAAAATCATGCACAAAACCATAGGTAGGTTCGCCCAACCTAATATAGGGTCCAAAAACAAAATTTTCCAGGGTTCTGCCCCAGACCCCATAGAGTGGGGTTACCTGCACCCCTCAAACCCCTTGTGACCCCCCCCGCTACGCAATCGGCGCAATGAAGGGGGCCCCCCTTCTAACCCCCGGTTAACTACGTGGGCTAGTTGTGGAAAGAATATAACACAACCCAACATTCTCCCACCTGTTGTTTTCTTTCCACAAGGGGCCGCAAGAGAGCTTAGTCATTTATCCAGCCCTGCAATGCCCATTGTTTCTCTACACCAAGAGAACTTCTCAAAGCTCACAGATTTTGTCAATGCATCTGCAGTATTCTTCAAAGTGTCCACCTTTACCAGCAACACCTTTTTGTCTTCTATCATATCCCTCACAAAGTGATACTGAACATCAATGTGCTTTGTCATTGAATGATATGCAGAGTTCTTTGCCAAGAAAATTTCACTTTGGCTGTCACAGTCTATCCTTATAGCTCCCTATACTAACCCCATATTTGAACACAATCTCTGCAACCAAACTAATTCCTTGCTTGCATGAGTGGCTGCCATGTATTCTGCCTCTGTATTTGATAGTGCCACTACAGATTGTTTCTTACTCATCCAACTAACTACACCTCCAAATAGGTTAAACACATACCCACTTGTAGATATTCTCTGATCTAAATATCCAGCCCAGTCTATATCAACAAAGCCACGAATATCCAACACTTTGTCCAATCCTGGTCTTCCTTGGTAGCACAAACCATAATCACTAGTGCCATGCAAATACCTGAAAACCACTTCACTGTTGTCGAATGCTCCTTCCCTGGTTTTGACATAAACCTGTTCAATACTCCCATTGCATGTGCAATGTCTCGTCTAGTATAGACCATCGCAAACATCATGCTACCGACTACACTTGCATATGGAACATGGGACATGTCCTCTTCCTCTTCTCATGTCTTTGGACACTGTTTAGTAGATAACTTTACACCTATAGGAATAGGAATTTTCACCATTTTACTATCCTGCATATTAAACCTCTGCAATATTGTCTCGACATACTTCCTCTGGTTTAACCATAGCTTCCTCTTTGTCCAATCTCTTTTAATTTCCATGCCCAAAATATAGTTTGCAGCACCAAGATCTTTCATGTCGAATTTGGAGGACAAGTGACTCTTCAAATCCTGGATAATTTCTTTGTCCTTTCCAACCAGCAACATATCATCCACATACAAGAATAGATAAATAACACGGTCACCAATTAATTTAAAATGCACACAATGATCTACTTTGCTTCTAGTGAAGCCAAGTCCCTGTATAAATGTATCAAATTTCTGATACCACATCCTTGGTGACTGTTTTAACCCATACAGAGACTTCTTTAACTTGCATACCAGTTCTTTCTTACCCTTCAATGCAAAGCCTTCAGGTTGCTTCATGTAGATCTCCTCTTCCAAATCCCCGAGAAGAAATGTTCTCTTCACATCCATCTGTTCTACCTCAAAATCAAAAGCAACAGCAACAGATAAAAGTAATCTAATAGAAGTTACGTTGGCAATAGGAGAAAAAATATCACCAAAATAAATTCCTGGCACTTGGGAATAACCTTTTGCTACCAACCGAGCTTTGTATTTCTCCACCTTTCCTTCTGCATTTGTCTTCTTCTTGAACACCCATTTGCTGCCAATGGGTTTCCTTCTAGCCGGCAACTCCACTACATCCCAAGCCTCATTTTTGTGCAAAGATGTCATTTCATCAACCATGGCCTTTTTCCAGAGTTTTCCATCCTCTGAATCTACTGCTTCCTTCACAGTTCTAGGATCATCATCACTAATAGATAAAGCAAAATTTGAACAGAAAGCAGATGGACAATACCTTTCTAGTTGCTTTCTTTCTCAAACTGATCTTCTCACACCCAGAGTTTTTGTGGCTCTTCATCTTCTGATTCCTCCTTTGTTGTAGAGTTTGATTCTTCCTCCTTTAGCTCAAACTCTATCTTCACAGGTTACTTTGGTTGGACTTCATGTTTAATAACATCTTTCACCTCTTTGAACACCACATCTCGGTTGTACACAACCTTCCTTGTTACTGGGTTCCAAAGCTTATAACCCTTTAAACCATCCTTATACCCAACAAAGATGCACTTTTTAGATTTACTATCCAACTTGGTTCATTTCTCCTTTGGAACATGTACATATGCATCACATCCAAATGCCCCCAGATGTGAAAGAGAGGGTTTTTTACCAATCCATACATATTTTGGATTCTTATCCTCCAACGCTGATGAAGGTGATTTGTTGATGAGGTAACATGTTGTCTCCACCGCCTCTACCCAGAATTGTTGTCCTAACCCAGCACCACTGAGCATGCTTCTTTCCTTTTCCATCAATGTCTTGTTCATTCTTTCTGCAACTCCATTTTGCTGAGGTGTATATGGAGTAGTATTTTTCCGTGCTATACCACACTTCTTATAGAATTCTTCAAATTCCTTACTACAAAAATCTCCACCGTTATCTGTCCTCAACACCTTTATCTTCTTCCTTGTCTAGTTTTCCACGAGAGCCTTAAATTCTTTAAACCTTTCAAAGACTTCAGATTTCTTCTTAAGGAAATATATCCATGTATTCCTTGAGAAGTCTTCTATAAATGATACATAATACACAGACTTACCCAATGATGGAACCTTCACAGGTCCAAGCACATCACTGTGCACAAGCTCTAATATCTGTTTTGCCCTCTTACCACCAGAGGGGAAACTCACCCAATTCTACTTCCCATATACACAATTTTCACAGAAATCAAAATCCAGAGAGCTATTAATCATACCTTCCACCATACCTTTACCATGAAGTATTCAAAGGCCCTTCTCTCTAATATGTCCAAGCCTTTAATGCCACAACATTGTCTTCTCTCCAGAGACCACTAGATTTTCTGCTCCACTTTCAAGAACCATGGAGCTGTTGCATCCATCAACAACATTGCTACCTTGCAGCTTGTACAGAGTTCCAATTCAAACTCCCCGCATCAATACCAATGCCCCCCGAACCATCTTGCAGGTATCCTTCTCGAACACTATTTTTATACCTGCATCATCCAACTTGCTTATAGAAATCAGATTTCTGGCTAATGTAGGAATATGAAGAACACCCGGAAGTGTTTTAACCCTTCCACCTTGCAACTTCAACTTTACTTTTCCGCGACCAACGATTCTATCCTTCCTGTCATCCCCCAAGAAGACATCACCACCATCATATTTCTCATATTCATAGAACCACTCTCTATGGGGAGTGAAGTGAAAGGATGCACCTAAGTCAATCAACCATGCCTCATGATCTACATGTGTACTTGAAGAAGACAAGTACACATCCCCACCTTCATCTGAGGTGGTTTTCGCCTCTGCAGAAGGAGCATCATCAGATCCCTTTCCTTTATCGGGAGCTTTAGATTTATAGTCCATTTTGTAGTGCCCTTCCTTTCCACATTTCTAGCACACCACCTTTACAGGTTTTCTTGGAGATCTAGATCTCCCTCTAGATTTAGATCTCCCACTCGATGACTTATTTTTGTTTCTATTCTGGGACCGTCCTCGTACAGACAAGGCATCACCATTCTAGCTCTCCATATTTTTCCGTCTCATCTCCTCCGTCAACAAGGATGAGACTATTTCATCAAACTGCAAGGTAGTTGTATTGCTAGCTATTGCAATAGCCATACTATCCCACGAATCTGGTAGAGAACACAACAAACTGATGCACTTATCGTCATCTGAAATTTTAATATCAACAGATAATAACTAACTTACCACAATATTAAATGTGTTCAGATGCTCTGTCACCGAGTCTCCATCTTTCATCCTCAGGTTATACAGCCTTTTTCGTAGGAACAGTTTATTCACCAGAGACTTAGATTGGCACAAAGTCCCTAACTTGTCCCACAAAGCCTTCGTCGTAGCTTCCCCTGATACATTAGCAATATTGAATCTAAGACAACAATCGTATTATGCTCTTTGCCTTCTGATCCAACTTATTCCATTCTTCATCGAACACTCCCATTGGTTTACTACCCGGATCTAACGTGATCCATTGATCTTTATCCACCAACAGATCCTCCATATTGAGTTTCCACAACTCAAAACTTTGACCATTAAATTTCTTGATCTCTATCTTTCCATTGCTCACCATCTTCTTTCACCACTAGAATCGATCTCGCAGATCTCCCACTGAATAGGGTTTACCACAGGCCTGAGTGAAACCCCTCAGCAACAAAGGAATCCCCTTGAAGCCAAAACAGCTCTGATACCAAATGTAGGTTTTAACCCCATACAGAAATTACCTGCATATGAATTCTAAAACATAGAAAATAAACAATGCGAGAGAATAACACATAAAAACACATATACATAGAGATTTTCCCTTGGATGCCAAAACCAGACTACCAGCTTGATTTTTCATTATGTTCCTTTCAATGTTACAATACATATTCATACATACCAAAGTATCCAATACCATGGACCAAAAACCATTGTGTCCAAAACCATGGACCAAAAACCATTTCTTCCAAAACCATGTGCAAAAAATCGTGCAAAAAACCATAGGTAGGTCCGCCCAACCTAATATAGGGTCCAAAAACAAAATTTTCTGGGGCGCTGCCCTCGGACCCCATAGAGTGGGGTTACCTGCACCCCTCAAACCCCCTATGACTCCCCTCGCTACGCAATCAACACAACGAAGGGGGGGCTTCGCTCCCCTTCTAACTCCCCAGTTAACTACGTGGGCTAGTCGTGGAAAGAATATAGCACAACCAAAACAATGCTCCCCCTGAACCTGTGCTACCTGTGCATTGTCAACAAATCATTCATCAATGCATCTTCATCAATCAGATAAAAATCAATGAACAAAGCATATCAGCATACTATAATCATCAATATCAGACTGAGCACCCATATCAGAGTCTGACCCACTATTTTTCTATCAAAAAAACTTATACGCTTTTGCAGCCACAGAAACTCGCATATGTACATGACTATCCTTCATGAAACCTGTGTATAGGAACCTTCCTTTGAAAACTGGATTTAACAACAGGATGATGCAGAAACTACTCCCAACTTTTGTCTGAGATATTCAAATGTTTCTCTGGGAAGCGGCTTGGTGAATATATCAATAACATGTTCTTTTGAGGTAACATACTCCAATTTAACCTTTTGTTCAAGAACTTGTTCTCATAGAAAATGGTACCTAATGGGTATGTTCTTGGTCTTGCAGTGCATGACTGGATTTTTTGAAATATTGATGGCGCGTGTATTATCACATAGAATGGAGATGGGTGGAGAACATGTGATTTGAATGTCTTGCAATGTTTGCATCATCTAGGCTAGTTGTGTGCAGCAAGATGCAGCAGCCACATATTCCGTTTCAGTTGTAGATAAGGCAATTGAACTTTGTTTCTTGCTAAACCAAGACACTAAACGTGATCCCATATAGAATGCACCTCCACTAGTGCTTTTTCTATCATCAACATTTCCTGCCCAATCTGCATCTGTATATGCATGAAGAGTGAAATCTGTATCTTTAGGATACCATAGACCAAAGTCTTGAGTTCCTTGAAGATATTTGAATATTCGTTTTATAGCCTGAAGATGTGATTCCTTTGGATTTGCTTGGAACCTCCCAACAATTCCTAATGCATGCATTATATCAGGTCTGGTACCTATTAGATAAAGTAGACTTCCAGTCATAGATCTGTATATTGGTTGATTCACTGTAGGTGAGTCATCGTTAGAGCTGAGACTACATCTTGTTACCATTCGAGTACATACAGGTTTAGAATCTCCCATTCCATATTTCTTCATAATCTACTTGAGATATTTGGTTTGTGAAAGAAAAACACCATCTTTCATTTTCTGTACTTGTAGACCAGGAAAATAAGTAAGTTCACCAAGTAAGGAGATTTCATATTCTTGCTACATAACTAAAGCAAAGTTCTGACTCATAGATTCTTCATTGCTACCAAAGATGATGTCATCAACATAAACAACAATGATTAGTAGTTTATCATTTTCAACCTTTGTGTATAAGTTGTTGTTTGCAAAACCTTTTGTGAAACCTTTTTGTTGTAGATATTTGTCAAGGTGATAATACCAGGCCCTTGGAGCTTGTTTCAGACCATATACAGCCTTTTTGAGCTTGCATACAAGTTTTGCATCATTTCCTAGAATTAATCCTTCTGGTTTCTCGATATAAACTTCTTCTAAATCCCCATTAAGAAAAGTTGATTTTACATCCATTTCATATACTTTGAATTTTCGAAAACTTGAAAGAGAAAGAAACATTCTTATGGGTTCAAGTCCGGAAACAGGTGCAAAAGTTTCTTCAAAGTATATACCTTCTTGTTGAGCATACCCTTTACAAACAATTCTTGATTTGTTTCTAATAACCTCTCCATTTTCATTCATCTTATTATTAAATATCCATTTTGTTCCTATAACATTTTTATCTTGAGTTCTAGGAACTAATTCCCAAGTACCATTCTTTTCAATTTGGTCAAGTTCTTCATCCATTGCCTTAACCCAACATTCATCTTTGCTAGCTTCATTTACATTATGTGGTTCTATGGAGGATAGTAATGCTAGATAACTTGAGGTTCCTATAAGAGTTCTTCTTGTCTGTACTCCAGACCCCTTTTCTCCAAGAAATTGAGATTCTGGATGATTCCTTTGAACATACCTGGATGGATTCGTTTCCCTGTCTGTTGTATCTTCTTCTAATGTTTCATTGGTTTCTTCCTCTATATCATTTTGATTTTATACGGGAAAGAATTCATTGTCTTCCTCATTGTCATATTCCTTTGCTGATTTCATCTGTTCCGGATTTCTGCATTCATCATCAATTACTACATCAATGCATTCAACAATTTCCAAAGTATTTTATTATAACATTTGTATCCTTTACTTCTGGATGAATAACCAAGAAGAATTCCTTCGTCTACTCTGGGTTCAAACTTACCAAGTTTGTCATCAATATTTTTAATGAAACATTTTCTTCCAAAAACTCTAAAGTGTTTTACAGTAGGAGGCTTACCATACCAAAGTTCATATGGAGTTTGATCACTATTTACCTGAACATTAGCTTTGTTGAGAATAGTCACGACAATAAATGCAGCTTCACCCTAGAAGGTGGCAGGAGTTCCAAATTCATCAAGCATAGCTCAAGCCATTTGTTGAATTGTTCTATTCATTCTTTCTACTACGACATTTTGTTGAAGATTTCTAGCAACAGAGAACTTCCTTTTTATTCCATGTTGTTCACAAAAATCAAATAATTCGTCCAATATGAATTCTCCCCCTTGAGCAGATCTGAGACATTTGATTTTTCAATCTGATTCATTTTCAGCTAAAGCTTTGAAGGCTTTAAACTTTTCAAATGCTTCATCTTTATGCCTTAGTAGACCTATCCAACACAATCTAGAAAACTCATCAATGAATAAAATAAACTATTCTTCTCCACGAGGTGACTTTTTCCTTGTTGGTCCACACAAATCAGTATGGATGAGTTGAAGAGGCTTGCTTTTTTATCCTTCTTTTTCACTGAAATGAACTCTGGTTTTCTTACCAACTTGACATGGTTTCCATATCATATTTTCTGGGATGCTAATATCTAGAAGATCATGGACTGCCTTGAGCCTACATGCTTTTCTTATTTTATAAAAGCTTAGATATCCCAATATTTTGTGCCATAACTAGTTTTCATCTATTTTTCTTAGATAGCATTGATTTTGTCCTCCTTTGAGTATATATAAATTGTTTAGAGTTCTTGTAGCTTTGATTACGATCTTTCCTATATCAAGCTCACAAACCATGCATCCATTTGATAGAAACACAACTTCATTTCCTTGATCACACATTTGACTGAAACTCAACAAGTTATGTTTTAAACCATCAACATACATGACATTTCTAGTTTTAACCTTTTCTTTCAAATAAACATAATCTTTACCTTTAATGATGACTGGTGTGTCATTTCCAAAGGAGACATTCTTTTCTTTCTCTAAAGCATTATATGAATGAAGTTTCTCTTTATCACCTGTCATGTGTTTGGAGCATATGTTGTCAACATAACATTGATTCTCTTGTCCTTCTGCAAACAGAGCTATGCCACATCTTTCTGATTGAAGTTCCTTCTTTCTCCATACCTTGGAATTTGATGATGTTTTCTCCTTTTGAAGTGTTGGCCGAAATTTTCTCCTGCATTCAGATTCTTCATGACCAAAGTTATTACAAAACAAACATTCAATTTCATCTTCAAGAGGAGAAAAGTTATTATAGGAACTTTTCTTGATTCCTATTATGCTCCTTTGATTTCGTGTTTCTCTAGTCATGATAGTTTTGTAAGAAACACATTGAGTAGCCTTATGCCCAAAGTTATGGCATGAAAAACATTGTCCATTAAAGAAGTTTCTATGATCATAGAATCTTTTGGCATTGTTTACCTGTTGGTTGATGCTTCTATTGATGTTCATCCTTGGAGTAAATTGAGCATGATTTACTTGATGAGTACTTTTAGGATTTTGCTGACGATTGACATATTGTTCACTAGTCTTTGTTGCATCAAGATAGCTTCTGGTGGAGGCTAATGACTTTTGTGATTGGGATGATTCTTTAGTATATCCAAGACCTATCTTTACAAGAGGGGAACGCTGAACTTTGATGATTTCATTTAAAGTTTCTGATCCTTTAGAAAATCTAAGATTAAGATATTTTGTCTTCTCAAGTTATTTTCTTAGACCCACAACTTCACATTCTAGTGTTTCATTGTGTTTTTCTCTTTCAGTGAGTTGATGTGTCAATGTGTCTAAAATCATATTCTTTTCTTCCAAACAAATTTTGAGTTTTGTGGTTTCTTCAAGAAAGTATTCCTCTTCTAAAGCATCCAAAAAATCATCATTGGCATAAGGCATGAGTAGTTTATAATCTTGTTCAGTTTCATCTTCATCACTATTAGATAATCCATCACTATCTTCATGGGTATAGAAACCTCTTCTATTGACAACTTGTTTGCTATTTACTTTTGCATATTCCTTTCCTTTTTCATATTTATCTTTATGAGGACATTTGGTAGCATAATGGCTGACTCTACCACAAGCAAAGCATTTGAATGGTAGCTTACCTCTAAATCTTCCAGAACTTTGTTAAAGCTTCTTGACAAAGTTTACCTCATATTCTTCTTCTGAAACATATCCTCATTCATTGTGTTCTTCCTTTTCTTTTCCCTCTGCTAAAGCTTTGAAAGCGGCTTCTCTCATATCTGATGGACATCGTTTCCTCATTTCAAAGGCAGTTATAATTCCATGAAGTCGAACCATAGTAATAGATTGAAGATCCTGCTTTTCTTCTATGGCAGATACTTTTGACTAAAATTTAGAACACAAAGATCTCAAATTTTCTCTACTAAAGTAGCCTCCTTTATCTCTTCACCCAGATTCTTCATAAAATTAACAATCTCATAACTAGCAATACTTTCATCACTATGCATCTTAATAGTTTCATACTGAATTCTGAGAGTTTGAAGCTTAGCATGTTTTACCTCGGAGTCTCCTTTGTAGCTCTGAATGATTTTGACCCATATCTCTTTAGTTGTCTTGAATTGCATGACTTTAGCAAATTCTGATTCTAACAGACTTCCCAATAAAGTATTGACTACATTGGCATTGGTTTCATATAACTTCTTACATGTTGTATCTATAGGTATTGTTTTTGATCTGAAATGTGATCATAGAATTAAACTGATGTAGAATTGATTAACCATTAATGAATTGAATGTTAGCTCAAAGCACGAAAATTGAGGAAAACTGCTTGAAAGAAGACTTTACAAAAATTGATTAAACACAAGATAGATGCATAACAGAAGTGGAAACAGTAAAAACACACCAATACCAGACAACGAGATTGATGACGGAGTTCGTCCCTGATGGACTACGTCTCCGGGTCTGCTTTCAAGATGGGCAACCTTTTTTATTAGGAATGAAAATGAGTTGATTACACAGATATTTGATCAGTCTAAAAGTGCACCCAGTCACTTTTGATCACTGTCATTAGATAGCCCTTTGAACCAGCTTTCACAGTTCCCAATTCCGAATCTAAATGCTCCCGTAACACTGAAAACAAAACTGCCTATGACCTCCAGAATCTGCAAGGAAAAGTCAAAAACCACTCCCTTCCTGATCAATGAAGAAAGACTACCTTTTAAAGGCTTGCAGATACATTGAAACCTCTTTTGGCTAAGTTTTAGGTGAACTGGTTGCCTTCTGGATCGATTTGAGTCTCGGTCTGGTTACAAAGTGACACCTAGGTTAGGTTCCTAAGGTGGTTGAATTAGTTTGTTTTGGCAAAAACCATATAAAACCCAAAAATTCATAGTAATAAATACATAACCACATGTGGTTAGCTGACCGAGCAAAGGTTCTAACAGCTCCCATGTCAACAGCTAGCTCTCCGACAGTCAACTGCATACCTGCCACCTAACATCTTATCCCGCTAGTTATAGTTACCGTTACTCCAACATTTGCCATGTGTCCACCTTCGACATGATTTCCATTTAGCAGTTAGCCTGAATTCTGCCAATAGCTAACACTCTGCCCATTCACACGACCACAGTTAGTGCTGGCTATTCCTGCTATGGTCAAATTCGTGGCTTCCACAATGCGGTTAACATTTTCCCTATCACATGCCACCGTTTTCTATTACGTTTAAAGGCGACAAACTATGCTAACCCTGATGGTTTACACTGCTCTGATCACATGTGGCCTGTCCCCTTCACGGTTCCGCTACAGTTAGGGTGATAGTTAGGAACCTATGGGTTACATTTGTAATGTTTAAAATTATGCTGAGGGTTAATACCAAGGTTAGGACATAGAACTTGGGTAATAGGACTTAGGTTTTTTAATACACATTTCAATGTATTATGTTTGTTGCATTTAACATAGGTTTTGGTGTTAAGATTTAGGGAATGGTTCTTTTTTAATGCATTTGGAATTGTAATATATTATGTTAGGGTTTTTTAGGACTTTTACATCAAAATATATTAAAAAAAAACCATTTGTCCCCAAATGTCACAAACTGACATCAGAAACCAAATACATGTCATCAACACAAGTGGCATTTGCGACGACAACCTGACGACGAACCATATTGAACCTCTGCAACGGGCGACACACACATGTTGATGATCAACCTGCGAGTGGACGACAAAACCCATGTCAACACCAAATCCTGCAAGGCAACGACAAGACACATGTCATTGACCAAATCCTAGTGAGTTGTCGATAAACATAAGTCGACAACCAGGTACAAACCCATATCAACTGAATGCCATAAACATTACCTTAAAAACCTGATCCATAACCAACACTCTCAAAGTTGAACTGAATTGATGACGACACTTGAACACCTGTGCAATGATCTGACAAGATCCTCCTGGATTAGCTGCTGGAAATTGATATCCTCCTTCCACAATTTCCCAAACATTGCCTCCAAGCGATTGAATATAGGCTCTGGTTTTTATTTTCCAATATCCCAAGTTGTTCCCATTAAATATTGGTGGTCTGGTAAATCCCATGCCTTTGTGATTGTTCATCTTGAAATACCTCCCTTCAAGTGATCAAGATTCTTCTGAAGGATGTGCTCTAATTTCATTTGTTTGAAATAATACTTTTGGGGGGGAGGGGTGGGGGGGGGGGGGGGGGGGCGGGGTGAATCAGTATTTACAATTAAATAATATTCATTTCTCAATCAGATTTATATACGCTACTTTAGTGAAGTGAACTTGCATGTGCACGCTACTATGATTAAGGAAACTAGTGTATACCTAGAGAACTTATGATTTAGTCAATTTATCATGTGTTGATCATTAATCAATGCATCAATATCTTATTATATAGTAACTATGTGTAGTAATAACATAATAAACCATTACATATAAGAAATACACATGAACACCAAGATTTAAGGTGGAAACCCAATGCGGGAGAAAAACCACCTATTGTTGTCTCTGTCTTCTTTTAATATAAATAAAATATGTTTACAATCTTGTACTGGTGCAGACTCATACTAGTATGCAGGCACCAACCTACAGAAGGCTACAACCTTCTCTCATTCTCCAGCTTCTACTGGAAGGGAGCTACAACCCCCTAGCTCTTGTACTAACCTATATGTTTATTAGTATGTAGGCATCAGCCTATAGAAGGCTACGACCTTCTCTCTTCCTCCAGGGACCACGTTTCATTAAATTTTAGATTGGATGCCCCTGGTACACAACAACACAATATGGAGGCCTCAATTCATCAAATTTTCACACTATACCCATGAGAAACTTAGAAACTCAAACTACATCAACCAACAATCAGTTAATCTAAAAAATTAGATCACTGTCACCATAACACTGTGCTGAACCCAGAAACCTGCATCATCATTTAGAACCAGCTGCAACCTCAAGAATCATACATCATAATGTATATGATACTTTAATGAAAACAACCTACGTGTATACGCTACTTCCTGCAACAAAACCTGCGTATACCTCCAAAACTGTTGAATCATAAAAACTTCTTAATCAAATCTATACCAACAAGTAATATTCTGAACATCTACTGTCAATTGCAGAGATATAAACAGTAAGAAGCAAAGATAACCCTTCTCACTTAATCAATCAATCAATCAGACACAAACTCTTTATGTATTCAGTTTTAATTTCAGATCTAAGAAGACTTCATTAACAGACAACAGTGAAACAATAGCACTAAACATATAGATCAGTCATTTCTGAACAACAGACTTTTTTTTGGAGATGCTACTTGGAAAATTCGAACCTTCATGTATACGCACCTTTACTAAGGTGAACCAATGCATATATCTGCAAATATTAACTTACAACTTCGATTCTATTCCAGACTTCAGACATACCCAGATCATGACATTTAAATAATAAAACATGCATAAGCAATCAGATCTAGCCCAACCAATATCAGATCATACAATAATAATTCATTTTAGGTCTCATTGTCACCAGAACATTGTGCTGAATCCAGAAACCTGCATCATCATTCAAAACCAGTTGCAACCTCAAGAATCATACATCATAATGTCTACGATACATTAATGAACCCAACCTGCATGTATACACTACTTCCTGCAACAAAACCTGTGTATACCTAAAAAATTACTGAATCATAAAAACTTCTGAATCAAATCTGTACCAACCAGTAATATTCTGAACATCTACTCTCAATTGTAGAGATCTAAACAGTAAGAAGCAAAGCTAACCCTTCTCATTTAATCAATTAATCAATCAGACACAAACTCCTTATGCATTTAGTTTTACTTTCAGATCTAAGAAGACTTCATTGACAGACAATAGTAAAACAATATCATTGAACATATATATCAGTCATTTCTGAACAACAGAATTTTCTTTTGCATACGCTACTTGGAAGAGTCGAACCTTTGTGTATATGCACATTTACCAAGGTGAACCCGCGTATAGATCTGCAAATATTAACTTACAACTTCGATGCTATTCCAAACTTCAGACATACCCAAATCATGACATTTAAAGAATAAAACATTCGTAAGCAATCATATCTAGCCCAACCAATATTAGATCATACAATGATAAGTCATTTCAAGTCTCATGATCCTAATCCAACATTGTATCCAAGGTGCACAAAATATTTTAGATTATATCATAATCATAACCCCTAAAACATAAAGTATACTTCAAATAGAAGTATTCCTAAGTAACCCTTTCACTTGCACGCTTGGCCCTTTGATCTTCTCCTCCTTATATAGGTTTTGGCCTTCCTCAATACCTCAGACTAAAACAACCCTTAGAGCTTGAGGTATTCTTGGATGGGATCAAATAGTCGTTTCTCTGCTCAAATTTGTGGGCTAATACCATGGTATTGACCCTTAGTATTCTTTATTCTTGTATTTCCGTGATTTTCCAACCCATACACACTTTTCCTCATGTGAAAGTGTGTGCATATGTATACACTCCTTTTGTTCTGTGAACCAGCGTGTATACGCTGCTTTGACAAGGTGAACCTGCATATATAACTTAAACTATCTTAAAACATCCTCTTCTTTCAACTTATTGATTATGATCAGTAGACCTTTGTTCCAACTTCCTGTTCTTCTGTACTAATGCCCGATTACCTCTAAATTGACCTGTTGCAATGTGAGTTTCCATTTATCAAATTTGAACTGACCTGTGAGTGATTTTCCATCAAGGACAACACCTGTATCATAATTCCAACAAAGGTTTTCCTAGAATCCATTGGCATTCTCTAGCTTGAATCCGAAAGGGAGTGCTTGAAAGAATTAGAAAACTCTGTTGCAATTTGTTATGAAGTGGTAAAGGTGAAGATGGTGGGATTCCTTGGGCATGTTAGTAGTCCATAGCTCTTCACCAAAACAAGGAAGATGAGGTTTGAAGCAAATACAAGTATTTGGAAAGGCTTTGGTTGCAAAACATCCTTGGAATCTCGTTACAAAGGAAAGCCTTCAGAAATCTATTAATTATTAAGATTCAAGAAGTATGTAGCCCCTGCTTCTTTATTGGACCAGATAAGGACTCCTTAGAAAAGTATTAAGAATGTTTCAAATCACTAGAAAGCCATGGCACTAACCTTTCCTATCGTTGGAAACTCCTTTACATGGAAAAATGGCAATGAGAAGAATGTAAGGATTGACTTAAATCCAATTACGGGATGTGGTGAACAAATTATTCTAGGTCCTAACCTGATAAACCATTTTTCATAAGAAAAAAAGGAAGTATTTTTTACTTTACATCAAATTGTGTATACTAATGCTACAAATGTTTGGCAGTGGGGTTGGTAATCAACATAATCTGTTAAGTTGGGTGGAGAATGGAAGGATTCATAGGATTCCTTGATGTGGACTGAAAATAATGTTACACGTATGTACACTATAAAGTCAAGTTATATATCTTTAATGGATATTTTCGGTCAAGAAGATATGTGATGGTGGAATAAAATACAAAAAATAAAGACACCTAAGAAATAAGAATCTTACTATGGCTCACAATCATAGATAAGGTTCCAACATGGGAAGGCTTACAAAAAAGAGGAATACAAGGACCAAGCATGAGGAATGTGGAAAAAATTACTCATGTAGTTATCCATTGTCCATATGCTTAATATCTGTAGAAAGATCTATAAAAATTAACTCGAATGGACAATCCTTGAAGAGGTACTTCGATGGAAGAATGCCTTAGATTTTGGTTTCAAAAATAGGAATTAAAATTTTTTAGGGCAATTATGTCCTGCTAAATGGGGTATTTGGCTAGTACGTGATGCCCAAATCTTTGAAGGGAAACAAATTCAAACTCCCAACATTTACAATTAGGCCTATGGCATTTTTCATGAATGCAAAACATCTTCGAAGATAAGGCAACAATGGCAGGCGGGAGACATATATATTGACAAATCCTCTCCATGAAGTTTCTTTGATGGTGCTAGACAAGGACAAGATAATTTTAGAAATGCAAGAGGTATTTTATTCCCATCTGAAGAGCCCCTCATCACATTCAAGGTTGGTCTAGGAATTGGGTCAAACAATTACACTGAAATAATGGTCCTTCATCTTCTTTTGAAAAAATCCATGGACAAAGGGCTAGGAAACTGCATGTATATGGGAACTAACTAGTTATTCAATGGATGAAAGGGGAGATTAAAATTCAATGTATTAAGTTGGAAGATTTTGGAAAATTAGTTAAAAGCGACATCATCCTTGTTTGTTTCCATATCACACACTCATGTATAATGTGAACACAATATGGTGGCTGGTGCACTTTCAAAAGAAGGTCAACAAGTTGAAGTTGGATTATCTATTTTAGAAGAATCTATCTTTGGTGCCTTGACACAGTCAAGGTCTTCTATCTTTTGATTTGAAGGCTAGTGCTGAGGAGTCATTCTCACTGTTATTTGTTGTAGATTCTGCATTGTAAATTTCTCAGGACAATCATGAGACTTACTTTTGGCACCAATCTTTAGAAGATAATCTCAAGTTCTTAACAGTAGAATGTAAGGGGGATTTCTTTGCTTTAAACTGTGATCTTTTTAATCCATATGTATCCAGAGGAAAAAATGAAAAACTTTTTTATGTTCATCTTGTTTTGTACACATGCCTAGAGAAAAAAATAATATGATTTCCATTCTTTATTTTGAATAGAAATTATGATTTTTTCTAAGGAAAAAAAATTGAGCTTGTACTATGATTTAGACAATCTAGGAAGCAAAGCATTCAACTTAATATGTAGCTATCTGGAAAATTGTCATTAATTTACATGAAGTTTCAAGTGGAAAATATAAATCCTCTTGCAAAAAATCCATTTAGTTCAAAATATGAATAAAATAAAATCCAAGATATGTAACTTTTTGGCTAGATTAATGCATGAGAAGACAAATATACAAAACCAAAATTTGAAAAATAGTAGCATTCACATTTACAAACCATGACTAACTTCAACTGTCATATTTCAAGTAAGGAAAAACTTAACCCTTTCCTTCATTAATTCAAGAATGGATAGGAAAGTTTGCTAAAGATAGACGGAAAAGAATCTCAGTGCAAAAGATCCTTGAGTAGATTGAAGAACTAAGCAGCTAATACTTCTACAATTTTAGGAGATACTTCCATTTAAGAAAAATATATAAGAAATCTAAGGAGATCTTATAATTTACATACTTGACTTGTTGAAGATATTCAATTCCATCCTGAGGTGGTCCAGAATCAAAGTCAGGCTCTCCAACAAGGAACACACTATCGTTTTATAAGTAGAAATGTACCTACAATTTTTTTTTTTGACAAAAATATAAGATACTCATTGGCACATTGGCAATGATGTTCTGATGGAGATGGGTAAATAAAGGCAAGGGATTCTAATGTGTTGCTTATTTTATACATATTAATCATTCAAGAAGGATACATAGAACACTAATGTTGAGAGAATTGTATCCTTGAACAAAATAAAAGTGATAATTAAGAAAAATTTCATAACAGTTTCTGAAATTTAAAAAGGTAGATCTTTATAGCACTGTTTATTTGATGTTATCAATAGCAATCGACCTACAAAATAAATTTTCACAAAAATATAAGATACTCATTAGCACATTGGCAACGATGCTCTAATGGATATGGGTAAATAAAGGCAAGGGATTCTAATGTGTTTCTTATTTTATACATATTAATCATTCAGGAAGGATACAAAGAACACCAATGTTGATAGAATTGCATCCTTGAACAAAATAAAAGTGATAATTAAGAACAGTTTTATAACACACAAGCAAACTGTAGATATTTAAACCACAAAACATAACATTTCTTGTAGATGTTTGTAATGAACCTCATGATGGTATTGAATTAGAGATCAAAACATTGTCATCGTTTGAGAGAGCTAAGAAACAATTGATTTTGATTTTGATCAGGTGATACTATGATCTAAAACATAACTCTGTATAGGGAAACAAAGATTTATGAAGTTTGAGGTAGATGTATTATAGCCCCATGGTAAAGATTGTCATTGATGAAAAAAATATAAATATCATGAAGAAAAGTTATCTTTGTAAAATCCAAGAACCATCTTACTTTTGTTGTTTGAGAAATGCCACTCTGCAGCTCTGAACCCTAGAATTATGATTGGGACCAAGAAAAAATAATTGTTAACACAATTTTTTCATCCAATATGCTAAGAAGCTTTGAAAGGAAGGTTAGAGTATCCATCCAGAACTAGAGAGAGTACAAAAGATTCAACGTGAATTTTGGTTGAATATATGGAGATAAAGACAAGCAACAAAGGTGAAAGGCATCTAGCATTTGACTAGAAGGTTAAAATTCCTAAAATGTCAAGCCAAACGGGCATAGAGTTAGATCCCTCTCATATGATCACTAGTTCATTTTGTCTTCGTAAATACTAAATACTTCTTCATTGAACTTTTCATAATTTCCCCCCTAGAGACTACAACATTTCTAATAACTATCAAAGAACAAATTGCTATCTTATTTACCTACAAGGTGCAGTACATCAAAAACACACCTTGTAGGTAAATTTAGCATGATGTTCTCTTCATAGTTTTGCACGATGTTCTGTTATGTACTTTGGTTGTTGTGTTTTGAATGATGGCTCATATTATTTTCTTAGAGAAACTGATCTGAATACTCTTGACCCTAAGAGCTTGTGTCTAACAAGAAAATATTATGATTAATAAGAAAAACACTTGAGATAAATTGTGGTTGGATAGTCGTGAGCGACAAGGCTAATAATGTAACATGGCTTGTTAAATAAGATATCAAAACATATAAAATAATATATGGGTAGAATCAACAACCTCTTATTGAAAATGATAGTTTCAAGGTTTAAATAAAGAAAATGAGTCGTTGCTAATTCTCTAAACACTAGAATTATGCTTGGAACCAACAAAAAGACTTGTTATCACAATACAAACATCCTTTTGAAGCACTTACGAGGCCTCGTTTGGATTTGATAACCAAAGTAAAAAGTATCAAGCTTTGAATTGCATACCTTTTGATTTACAACCGATTGAATGGATTCAATCGTCTCTCGGATCTTTCTACTATTGCAAGCAACCATAATGGTATGCTCAACTATTTGATGTATCATGGATAATAATGTGGGTGGTAGTGATCCTTCTTTCCATCCATCCATCCACGTCAGGAAAGCCAATCAAACAAAATGGCTCATACATGCTGGAGCGATCACAATAATGGGGAGGTGTAGACTGTCACTTCCAGAATAATGAGAATGTGGAGAAATGCATTCTAGCTCGCTGACTTTGCTGCGGACTTGATGTTTTGTAGTGCTACTCTCTAAGTCTTTTCATAGTGAAATGGGGTCAAGATCGAATTCCATGGAAGGGACTATGCATATGGCTGGCTTGATTCTGGGGCTCTCTATGAGCTCTCAGGCTGATCAATGGGCTAAAGAAGGAGCCTCAATCACAATCGCATTGTCTGCCATTTTTGGGGATAGAGTTTTGTCTTCTCTAAAGACAAATTCTTGGAGATAAATTTTTTGGGGACCATAGGAAGGGATCGAAAAAAAAATAAAGAATGGAGAAGTGTTCTCCTTGTTGACTGATGTTTCCAAAGAAATCATGGGATGCTGCAATGGGCCTGGTCATAAAAATTTGACTCAAAATTCTAATGAGAGAGCCACCACTCAGGTTGGATATGGTGCAATATATGCTAGACATACCATGGTCCTGACGGTGTTGTTGTGGTCAAGGGCCCTATTTTAAAAGGCTTGGTGGAGGCTTGCCCTCTCTCCATTCATCGTGAGCGGCAGACAATTTTGGGGAGTTGTATGAGGTCGAATCCACCCTTCCCAAGTTGTAATCAGGGATTCAATTCTTTCGATTTTCTCAGGGGGATATTATGTTTTCAAGTGCGATATACAGATCTGGTCTCCTACCTTGCATCCAAGATTCAAGAACAGACCAGGATCCCTCTCTACCTTATGCATCTCTTTATGAGGTCTGACGGCTTCAAGACACAAATAGATTAAGTGAGCTACACATATAAGTGTGGTTGCAAAAAAAAATAGATTTTGAATCAGAAACCTGACATTCATGTACTCTCTGTGTGGAAGACAAAATGTGGCGGATGAAAATGCATTGATGTTTACAAATGAAACTTAACTTGGATCCATCAATAGACTAAATATTTGATGGTGGGGTTCGATACCAGGTCTATTATTGGTAAACCTGCATTCACAACTCTTTGCAATCTCATTTGGATCTTTTCTTGAAATCCCTCTTCAAATCATTGTCACGTGCATTAAATATATGAGTTAATGGTTTAAAAACCCTATTTAAACGTAACTTTTTCCTCATATTTCCAATACGTTTTCCTTAATTGGGAAAACCCACATCCCTCAAAGGCCTCAACAATTATCAATATTCTCCTAAACTGGTCAACTTGGTACTCCATAGCGCATTACTACCATGTAGAACTCATACAAATCTATGATAGCTACAAAACAATCTCGTTTGGCTCTTTCCTTTTGAAAAATTAACAAATCCTCCTTAGTCTTGGAACGTAAATGAATTGGTGCTTAACTTTTTCAAAAAATTTGAAATTTTCTCTCGCCCAAAAATAATAGATACAATTTTAGTTGTATTTGTGCGACCAGCTACTCTTACTCTTACATATTTTTTTGGTTTATGTTCAAAAAAAATTATCATATAGTGGTATGTATCACAATAGCTACAATTAAATTTTGAAATTTTCCCTCGCCAAAAAATAATAGATACAATTTTAGTTGTATTTGAACGACTAACTACTCTTACTCTTACATATTTTTTTGGTTTATGTTCATAAACATTTAACATATAGTGGTATTTATCATAATAACAATAATTATCTAATTTTGAGATTGGAGTTTATATGCAATGATTTTGTTGTTAAAGTTTACTAGGCAGAATTTGAAATCTCTCAAAGGAAACAAGTGTTTTTAACTTGGTTGTACTAAAAACATTTACGTATTCTTGCATATTAGGTGGGTGCAAACAAAAGAGAGTATATAGTAAGTGGATTTAATAGTTAAAAACAAGTGTTAGTTTCTTAAAATTCATAGGAAAAATTTGGAAGGGGTAGGATATGTATCATTCTCTATGTTAAACAATTTCAAATTGTTGGGTGAATGGGGTTGTAAGACCCTTTGTTTTCATCTTGAGAAAATGAAGTCCTCTCCTAGTCACTCGCATATTTTAGGTTGCCATAAGAAAAATAGGTTATTTTCCTTAATATGTGAACATTTCACTTTAAGGACTGTGATAATGCTGTTTCAGTGATGCATTAACAGACTAAACGAACATGCACATTTGGGATTCTAGTGTTATGTTATACTTTAGGAAAGAGTGCACGTCTAGGAAGACTCTAACAAGGGTTGAAGAGGTGCAATAGTTGTGAATCAAACTTAAGAAATTTGACAAGTTGCATGAAGGAAACTTGGCAGTGGTACTAAGTGAACATTCCTTTATCAATGTTGATACCCTCTCCTTGGTACAACCATTTTGCAAGATGAAGAAAAATGTGAAATACATGTGTAAGCCACTAAATAATTTGGCAAGGTTGTTGCAACATATATAGATGGTTATGTCGTGTTTCAAAAGGAGGTGTTGGAACTTGGAAGGCGACCATTGGAGTAGATTTTTCATGGATAAAATTATACAAATCCATCAAATAGGCCATATTGGGTTAGGATATTAATATTTTGGGATATCCAAAGTTAAAGGTACATTTTATGGTAGCGTAGTCTAAGAACTTGGGTGCATGCCATATCTTAATGGTATCTTAGACTTTTTGTGTGTGTAAGTGGAGTTAGTGCGTTGTGTTTAAGGAGCACTAGCTAGAATGTGTTTAGTGAAGGCTAAAAGTCCACAATTTAGAGATTACTTAACGATTTGGCATCGTAAGGTGTGTTATGCCCTAGTTTGGAGGAGACAACTAGAACAATATTAGAGTGTGATGTTTTGTGCCATCAACTTAGGTCCACTTACATGGGTTGAGGTGTAAGGTACCTCGTGAATTGAGGAAAATGATTACAATGCTTACCTATATAAAGTGTTCATGATATAAGATTAATGATTTTTTGTTTGAGTATGGAAGAGGAAAATAATAAAGGAGAGGTGTTGAGGTTTGTTGTAAAATAATCAAAAGTGAAAATGTCTCTTTTTAGGAGGATCGTTCAAGTTGTCTCTTCAAATAGGACTAAAATTTAGTTGTGGCTAGGGATTTGGCCTCAAAAGCATTGATTGGGTTCTCTACAAATCCAAGACCTAACATATCTAAGTTATGGCTTGTAGATTTCTGTGGTGTGCTTTTTGTGATTCTCTATTTGGATATTCCATAGTGTCCATTTTCATGTTGTCTACGTTTCGAGTCTAGAACAAGACTCATCCTCGGGACTAATTTGCAAAGAAGAGAAACAATGCCTATAAATATGGTATGGAGTGATGTCAAGATTGTAGAGTCGACCACCTCAAGATAATAAATTTTTATTAATTCATTACTTTTCATTTAATAAACTATTTATTTTATTTTTAATTCTTTCTATGTATTCTATTATAGTTTAACAATGCTTTGTAGATTTTTAATTGTTGTTAAATAAATTATTAATGTGAGTTATATTAATTTTAATACTAAAATTATGATGTACTTAATTTTATTACTACCTTTACGTTTATAACTTATTGTAATAAATTACATTTATAATTTTTATTTCTTATTTTAATTCAATTTAATTTCTTTGTCTAATGTTTAAAATAGTTAATATATTACTTCATTAATGCTAGATTATAGACTTTTTATTTTGCTTATGTTATTAGCTTATTCCTCATATTGTGTTACTAAAAGAGCTAATAAAATGTTATTTATTTATTTTAAATCTCCCTATGATAACTTTTTCCTATTTTACCACTAATATGTCCTTTAATTATTGTTAACAATATGAGTTTTATTATATTTAATAATATAATTCATGATATTATTAATTACAATGTTACCTTTATGTTTCCAAAATATTGTAATTGATTCTTTTATCATTTTTATTTTTATTTTTATTTTTAGTGTGGTTAAATTATAATTTCTTTTGTTTTATGTATTATTATACTAATGCTTAGATTTCTGATTAACTTAAGCCTATGTTATTAGTTTATTGCTAATAAAATCACCTATGAAACTTAATTATACCTAATGTTAGCTCATGCTATTAGCTTATATAAGAGGTATTTCTTAATAATGCTTAATATTATTTTTAGGGTTAGGAGAGGTGTGGAGTTGGTAACCAAGGATAGGGTTCAAAGAAGGGAGGGTTCAAAAGGTCATACGGGGGGATCATGAGAGGTTGATGAGGTGATATTAAGAGGAGAGGGAGAATGTGATATAGGAGTAATTGTGAGGGGTAGGGCTGGAGGGCGGGTATGATGAAGAATGGTAAGGGTGATGAGAGGGGGGGAGTATTTTATTCAATGCGGGGGAGAAGGGGGATCCAATTTCTGCTAACTTCCATGCCTCCATCTCTATTGAGGTTGTATGGGTGCTTGATAATTTCAAGTGCCTCCCGTACTTTACGCTTGAAATGATGTTTTTCAATGGCAATGACCTTTGTGTCTTCAAGGCAGATGTGGTGATTTTTCTTGCCTACATGCTCAGCGAAAGCTGAAGAACGAGTTCTTTCATTACGGATATCTGCACCATGCTCTTTGAGCCTGATCTTGACAGACATACCTATTTCCCCAGTATAGTGTTCCCCACAAGAGCAATTGATCATATAAACACCTTTCTACTGGAGGTGCTCTAGATTGTCCTTGACAGATTTTATTCTTTGTTTAATAGTCGTTAAGGGTTTGAATAAGGTTTTGATATCTTTTCTCATGAGAACTTTAGCTAGCTTGTCAGTGACCCCACAAATATATGGAAGGTAAGCATTAGTAGATGGTTGGTTTTCGGATTTGTCTTTCTTGCTTCTGGATCTGGCTTTCTGAATGGCTTTAATGATGTTTTTATTATTTTATCCTAAGCTGGTAAATACATTCTCTAAGTAATTTATCTCTTCGATGTGGATCTCATTTGATATTCTACAGGCTCTAGTAAATAAGGTTTGAAGAACACCCAATTTTTGAGTTGGGTGGTGGTGTGAATCTACATGAAGGTAATTATCAGTATGTGCCTTCTTTCTAAATACTTTGTGTCCTAGGAAACCATCCTTGTTTCTAATGAGGAGGATGTAAAGGAATGGTATGCAATCATTCTCCTCAACCTCCATTGTAAACTTAATGTCCTTAGACATGCTATTTAGATGGTTTAAAAAAATTTTAAGTTCATCATCCCCATGTGGCCAATCAACACTAATGTCATCCACAAGCCTAATCCAAAATTTAGGTTTTAAAGGATAGGTGTAAATGGATTTATTTTCAAAAAATTTCATCAGGAGATTGGCTACAATAGGTGAAAGAGGTGATCCCATAGCCACTCCCAATGTTTTCTCAAATATTTCCCCTTGGAATGTGAAGAAAGTGGAACAGAGATAGATTTCAGCCAACTTCGTAGTTTGGGGGTCCGCCACTTATTTTAGTACTTGTATTTCTTCATCTAAGGGAATCTTCGTGAAGAGCTGGAACACATCAAAACTAACAATTTTATCACCTGGACCTAGCTTATCTTGTTTAAAGAACTCAACATACTGGTTAGAGCCTTTGATGAAGGAGCTGGTTTTACCAGCTAGCAGGGCTAGGGTGCTTGCGACATAATTTTCTAGTTCATATGTGGGTGCTCCAATAGTATTGACTATATGTTATGCTCTTAACCTGCAAAATGATACCCAAATACAGAATATGCGAAGAAAAGATACCCAGAACACAGAATAGCAATGATTTTATTATTCAGAGAGTAATGTTCACTTGCCTCTTCGAGGGGGCAACCTCCAATAGAGCAGAGCTCAACTACAAAATAAGACACGATGCTCCTCGCAGGGAGTCTCTATCCTTTATATATGACTCATACATGCAATACCACGGGCCAATACCATGGATTTTATTAATACCATCTATCTAATACTACAGCCCATTTGCAACTAACTATGGTTTCGTCATTAATTGCGGATTAACCACTTACAATTATTAATATGTGCTTTATTGACTCTTGACTATGACGTGATCCCATTACATAAATAAGGGGGTTAGGGTGGGACCCTAACATGCCCTCCCCCTTAAAACTAGCCTTGTCCTCAAGGCTGAAGCTATGGAAACTGCTGAAGAATAGTGGCTGGTTCCCAAGTTGCATCTTTCAGAGAGGTGTCTTTCCATTTGACAAGGACTTCCTTAATCATGCAGTCGCGCAGTTGCTTGTCTCATGTGTCTAGGACCTGTTCGGGTTGAAGCCAAATGGACCCTTCTTCGTCCAATTCAGGTAGACTGGTCTGAATTCTGCAATTGTTCCCAATCACTTTCTCGAGGCATGAGACATCGAAAAATGGATGAATTTTTGCAGTAGGTGGCAAGGCCAACTTGTAGGCCACTTCTCCAATGCGCTGAAGTACTTTATATGGTCCGTAGAATTTGGGAGAGAGTTTCTGACACCCCTTGTCTTTGAGTGATGTTTTCTTATATGGTTGGAGTCGTAAAAAGATCAGATCCCCTTCTTGAAATTGGCGCTCTGAGTGATGCTGGTCTACCTATTGCTTCATGCGGTTCTGAGCTTGATGAAGATTCTCTCGAAGATGGGCGAGCATGGTTGCGCAGTGTTGTAGGAGTTGATCCACTGCTTGTACTTTTGAGCATCCCTTGAGATACGAAGTAGGTGAAGGCAGGAGTTGACCATATACTGCTTCATAGGGAGTCATTTTGGTGGTGGCATGATAGTTGGTGTTATACCACTATTCAGCCAAAGGTAGCCACTGTACCCAAAGGTGTTGCTTTTCTGAAGTGAAACACCTAAGGTAGGTTTCTAGACATTTGTTGACGGCTTCGGTTTGACCATCTATTTGCAGATGATAGGAAGTACTGAGTTTTAGTTGAGTGCCTTGTATTCTGAAGAGTTCCTGCCAAAAATTATTGGTGAAGATCGGGTCGCGGTCGGACACAATAGAAGTGGGCATGCCATGCAATTTGAAGATCTGATCCATGAAAGGTTGAGCAACCAAAGTTGGTGTAAATGGGTGGGGTAGGGCGCAGAAATGAGCATACTTCGACAGTCGGTCCACAACCACCATGATGACTGACTTGTTCCCTGACTTTGGAAGACCTGTAATGAAATCCATAGAAACCTCCGTCCAAATTGATGCCGGAATGGGCAATGGTTGTAATGTGCCTGGTGTGTTGACGGTTTCCCCTTTGTGGCGTTGACAGACATCGCATTCTGCTACGAAAGTAAGGATGTCCTTTTTCATGCCTGTCCAAAAAAATGATCTTCTGGTGCGCGCATACGTCTTATGAAAGCCTGAATGTCCTGCAATGGGATATGAGTGCAATTCTGCCAAAATGCGACTTTTGAGGGTGGATGTTGGTGATATTACAACTCTATCCTTGTAGTGAAGAATATCATCCTACCACGAGTAGCCCTTGGTGGAATTTGGATCTACCTACAATTGAGAAATGAGTTGGGAGAGCCTGGGGTGTGAAAACCATTCCCTGTGAGCCTCTTCAATCCATTCTGGAATAGGGAGGGAAATTGCTATCAGAGTACTTTCCTCCTCAAATTGGTGAGATAATGCATCTGCTACACTATTGTCTTTCCCTTTCTTGTAAATGATCTCATAATCATATCCCAGCATTTTGGCTAGCCATTTATTTTGTTGTGGGGAGGATAGGCGTTGCTCCAAAAAATATTTAAGACTGTGATGATCTATGTGGATTTGGAAACGTCGCCCCAATAAGTAAGGTCGCCAGGTCTCGAATGCATGTAAGATGGCCATCATTTCCTTCTCGTAGGTAGATTGGCCCAGATTCCTCCCACTAAGTTTTTGGCTTGTGAAGGCCAACGGTCGCCCTTCCTACATTAAGACCGCCCCAATACCTGTACCCGAAGCATCACATTCAATGACAAAAGATTTGGTGAAGTCAGGTAGTGCTAAGACTAGAGTGGAACACATGGCATTTTTTAGAGCTTTAAAGGCCTGTTGTGCTTCCTCATTCCAGAAGAATGAATTTTTCTTTAGGAGTTGGGTGAGGGGCTTCGCTATGCGACCATAGTTGCGGACAAATTTACGATAATAGCTTGTGAGACCCAAAAATTCTCTCAAGCTCTTCAAGGTCTTAGGTTGAGGCCATTCTTGCATTGCCTGGATCTTTTTGGGGTCCGTCTTGACACCTTCACGCCCCACAATGTGGCCCAAATACTCTACTTCTGTCATGCCAAACGAACACTTCGACGTCTTAACAAATAATTTATGCTTGCGGAGCAGTTGCAAGAGTAGATCTACATGCTGAAGATGTGTGGCCCAAGTGCAACTATAGATGAGGATGTCATCGAAGAAGACAAGGACAAATTTCATGAGATATGGTTTGAGAATGTGGTTCATAAGGCTCTGAAAAGTAGAGGGGGCATTACAAATACCAAATGGCATGACCAGGAATTCATGATGGCCTTCATGAGTTGGGAAAGCAGTCTTGGGGATGGCGACTTCCTTCATGCGAATTTGGTGGTAGCCTGAGCGAAGATCCAGCTTAGTGAAGAATTGAGCCCCATTGAGTTCATCCAGCAAATCATCAACCACCAGGATGGGAAATTTATCTTTGACTGTCAACTTATTGAGGGCCCTGAAGTCAGGACACATCCGCCACTCCCCATCTTTCTTGAGTACCATGACCACTGGGGATGAATAAGGACTAATGCTGGGACGAATAACACCTACTTCCAAAAGTTCCTTGATGATTTTTTCTATTTCATTCTTTTGGGTGAACGGATATCTGTATGGGCGCACATTTGGGGGTTGGGCCCCTGGAACCAAGGTGATGCTATGATCATGTTCCCCTCGCGAGGGTGGAAGCTCATGAGGCTTGTCAAAGACCGGCAGATGGTTATTTAAAATATGTTGCATCTCAGGATGAATTGGCAGAGGCTTGGTTTCGACTGCCTGGATGGCATTAAATTGAGCTACAACTCCATGATTGCACTTTTTTAACAATTTTTCCATCCTATGCGAGTTGATGATAGAGGGGGCTCTCGCCTGGAGTCCACGGAGGGTATGTGTGTAGTTGTTCTGCTTAAAACTCATATATAACTCCTGGAAATCCATTGTGATTGGCCCAAGAGTGCAGAGCCATTCAACGCCGAGGACAATGTTGCAACCCCCCATGTGTATGGCAAACATGTGAGTTTTCAACTGATAATCCCCCATTTGAAGTTTGACATTTTCACAGCGGCCTTCACATTTCATTGTGCCTCCATCCGCAATTTGAACTTGGAAGTTAGAAACTGCTTGTACAAAACAATGAATTGCTTCTGCGACTTTTTGATGGATGAAATTATGTGTACTTCCACTATCAATCAAGACTACTACTGGGCAATGTTTAATAAAACCTCTGATTTTGAGAGTTTGAGGGGAAGAAATCCCTGCCAAAGCATGCAACGAAATAACTGGTTCATCAGAGACATTGTCCTTTTGGTTGTCTTCTTCTAGCGGCTCATGTTCCTCCAGTGGTGGGTCTTCCTCTGTTGAGCTGTAGTCAGTGGCATCAATTTGAAAAAATTTGGGCTCCTTGCATTTATGACCTGGGGATTATTTTTCATCACAGTAGTAACATAGGCCTTGCTTTCTTCTTTCGGCCATTTCCGCAGGTGACACCTTTTGGACCTTAAGTTTTTGAGTCGTGTTGTGAGCCTGTGGGGGGTGACCTTTAGCGGAGAAATTTGGGCGACTGTATTGGGCTGCTAATGCACGTTCCACGTTACGAGCAACCTTGCAAGCCTCCGTCCATGTGGGAGGGTAGTGCAGTAGGACTTGGGCTTTGATAGCTTCTTTAAGACCGTTGATAAAACATTCCGTGTAGAACACATCTGAGAGACCCCAAGTGCAGAAGGCTAAGGCTTCAAAAGCTGTAATATATTCATCCACTGTACCAGTCTGTCAGAGCTTAGTAAGACGACCCAAAAAAGATGATTCCTGGTCAAAGCAGTCTTGAAGAGCTTTGGTGAATTTGGTCCAAGTCTTAAAAGGTCCAATGCAACGTTGATGCCATTCCCACCATTGCCACGTTTCATTGTCCAAGTACATGCTCCCCAGCATAAGCTGAGTCTCATCATCGAAGATGCGATTCAGTTTGAAATACTGCTCCATTTGTGCTATCCATTTCGACAGGTGAGAGCCATCAAATTTATGCATATCCAACTTGGGAGGTCACTGACTGGGTGGTGGGTGGGTGTGCCAGACGTGAGGAGAGTGGCTAGACTCACCCTCATTGTGTTCAGTGCCATTATACTCCTCCTCGTGGGCTGGCTCCTTGCCCTTCAGGACTGTTTTCTCGACCATGTTACATAGTCCGGTAAGCTGAAGGTGGAGGTTGTGCATTAATTCTTCAAATTTGTCCATCCTTTCATTGGCCATCGCTTGAGCTCTAGTTTCTACCATACACCAACCGGGTTTTTTGAAAATTAGGACCGCCTAAAAAAATTTTTCACTAAGAAGTGAATGGTACCACTGTGTTCAGCTCGTCATCCTGATTCTAATGGGCTAGATCACCAATAAGCACCCCGAAAGATCCCAAACTCGAGTTTTACTCCTTCCTTATCAATACTGCAGTGACCAAATCCTCAAAATGTCAATGCGGCCAAAAGTCCTGCGAAAATTATACCCCGGTATAGGAACCATTCACAACGACTCCGATCTGGGGGATCTAAGAGATCTGAATGGCGGATCTGATGGCAGAAAAGACTGCTTCTGTGGATCTGATGGATCTAATAGATCGGAATGGTTGATCTGCGAACTCAAGACTGCGGGACTGATGTCTGCTGCTGTTGCACCCGTTTGCACAGGTGGATCTGGAAGAGATGTTGTGTGATCCCCCAATAGAAAAGGGAATTAAGGTCTTGAGGAGTGTCAGGTGCTACAGATCGCAATATACATAAGGGTCTGGCAGTAGTACTCGGCCCAATATTTCAGGGCTCTAACTAAGGAGGATCGACCGTACCCTTAGCCGTACAACCCGACTACCCTATCATACGGGCGAGTAATCTCCCCAAGTGCTGTTCTCGGTGTACTGTAGCTGCCAGACGGCTGACGGTTTATCTATGGCGAGGTTTCAAGGGAGCCTAGGGGGCTTCCGATATACCCAGAGGGTACGTGGAAGACAATCTGTGCGTGGTTCCGTCTAATGCACTACTACTCGAAGGGGTACCCACAGGGGCTACAAGGGAGTCCAACAGACGTGACCACCTCTTGTATTTACTGCGTGCATGCCTCCCCAAATCCGCAGGTTTATGCGCTCAACGACAGATCCCATGGTTTAAAGACATCGGAACACGTCTCTAGCCAAAAAAAAAAAATTCTAAGAAATGGAGATCCCACCGGCCCTGGAAAGTGCTCTGATACCACTTGTTATGCTCTTAACCTGCAAAATGATACCCAAATACAGAATATGCGAAGAAAAGATACCCAGAACACAGAATAGCAATGATTTTATTATTCAGAGAGTAATGTTCACTTGCCTCTTCGAGGGGGCAACCTCCAATAGAGCAGTGCTCGACTACAAAATAAGACACGATGCTCCTCGCAGGGAGTCTCTATCCTTTATATATGACTCATACATGCAATACCATGGGCCAATACCGTGGGTTTTATTAATACCATCTATCTAATACTACGACCCATTTGCAGCTAACTGTGGTTCCATCATTAATTGCGGATTAACCACTTACAATTATTAATATGGGCTTTATTGACTCTTGACTATGACGTGATCCCATTACATAAATAAGGGGGTTAAGGTGGGACCCTAACACTATAGGTCTGAGGGGGACATCAATTTTATGAATTTTAGGGGCTCCATAAATACGAGGTGTAATTTCATTATCGGGGGTAAGGCACCTTTTTAGTTTCTCATCCAGATTAGTCTCTTTAATGGCTTTCTTGACTAGCCTAGTAATTTTCGAGATGGGGTTTTTTTCAAGTCTTTTGTAGCTACCACTGTTATAGAGGTGGTCTTTCATTTTGTTTGTGTATTCATCACGATTCATCACCACAGTGGCGCCCCCTTTGTCAGCATTTAGAATGAAAATTTCGTTGTTCTCTCTCAGGCTTGCTAGGGCTTTCAGCTACTCATGGTTTAGATTGTTTTTCAGAGGTCTGGCTCTCCTTAGGATGACGACGCATTCTTGTATAACAAGCTCTTTATCATCATCATTGAGAGCTTTAATTCCATGTGCAAGGCTGCAAATGATTTCTTCATTAGGGATCTGTTTGGGGGCCACGGAAAAATTGAGTCTTTTGTCAAGGACTTCAGCTTCTTCCTTATTTAATTCGTAAGAGCAGATATTGATAACTTTTTAAATAGAATCATTGTGAGAATTGCTTTTTATTTTGTTATCTAATCTATTAGTTGTATGGTCTTTATTATCTCCTAAGTTGTTTTCCATGGTCTTAAATCTCATTGTATTATTATCTAGTTTATTGTTTATTTTATTATATCCCATGTTATTTAGTGCATTAATATTCCTTTCTATAATATTGTTCTGTGCCTTGTTATCTAATATAGAGTTTATATTGCCTAGACTATTACTCGGGTCCATGTGTTCTACGCTAATATCATTCCCATATTTATTGTTAATGGTTATATCGGTATTATGATATATATTGTTGTTAAAAATTCCAATGTCTGATTGATTAAGCATGTCATAAGAATGCAGAGAGTTTCTTATGGTGTGGCAGGACTCGGCTTCCGAGCTACGTATCTGAGTGCTTACGTTGTGGTAGGGGGACTCGGCTTCCGAGATACGTAGCTGAGTGTTGTTGTTCGTTGCTCCGCTACGGATCCCCTCCTTCATGTGCGTTATTTCACGGCGGAATGACAGTTCACGTTCCTAATTATCTCTTTTCGTGAGTTTTACCGTGGTGACTTTGTTGTGTTTCTCTCCTAGCTTTTGCAACTTCTTATACTTCCGCAGCTAAGTCGTGTGTCCCTCTTTGCCAGCCTTGAGTGTTGTTGAGGCGTCAATGACTATCCAGTGGTCACTCCATATGGTCGTTGCAAGTTTCAGGTGAGCTTTAAAGGTCATTGACAATAATCGTGCTAAAGAACATCTGATCCTGCGAATTTCCACTCGAATTAAAGATTTAATGAATGCTTTATGGTTTTGTTGGTTATGTAATATGTGCTTAATGTAGGTAAAGGATGGTGTTATATTAGAATCACGGTAATGTTTGAGGAATGACAAATCAGTTTCCCTTCTTTGTATCTTAACCCTCATTTTCTCAAGATCACAAACCTCTTTCTAGGTTTCCCCTCCGTACAGGGTAACAATAATGGTTTGTAGATTTTTGTGGTGTGGCTTTTGTGATTCTGGATTCAGATATTCCACAGTGTCCATTTTCATGTTGTCTATGTTTTGAGTCTAAAACAAGACTCATCCTCACGACTTATTTACAAAGAAGATAAATATTCCCTATAAATATGGTTTGGAGTGATGTCAAGATTGGAGAGCCGACCAGCTCAAGATAATAAAATACCACCTCTATAACAGTGGTAGCTACAAAAAACTTGAAAAAAACCCCATCTCAAAAATTACTAGGCTAGTCAAGAAAGCCCTTAAAGAGAATAATCTGGATGAGAAACTAAAAAGGCGCCTTACCCCTGACAGTGAAATTACACCTCGTATTTATGGGGCCCCTAAAATTGATAAAATTGATGTTCCCCTCAGACCTATAATCAATACTATTGGAGCACCCACATACGAACTAGCAAAGTATGTCGCAAGCACCCTAGCCCCGCTAGTTGGGAAAACCAGCTCCTTCATCAAAGACTCTAACCCGTATGTTGATTTCATTAAACAAGCTAAGCTAGATCCAGGTGATAAAATTGTTAGTTTTGATGTGGTCTAGCTCTTCACCAAGATTCCCTCAGACAAAGCAATACAATTAGGAAAAGAAGTGGCAAACCCCCAAATTGTGAAGTTCGCTGAAATTTGTCTTTGTTCCACTTTCTTCACATTCCAAGGAGAAATCTTTGAGCAAACATCGAGAGTGGCTATGGCATAACCTCTTTCACCTATTGTAGCCAATATCTTCATGGAAAAATTTGAAAAGAAAGCTCTTGACACCTATCCTTTAAAACCTAAATTTTGGATTAGGTTTGTGGACGACGCCAGTGTTGACTGGCCACATGGAGATGATGAACTTAAAAACTTTTTAAACCATCTCAATAGCATGTCTAAGGACATTAAGTTTACAATGGAGGTTGAGGAGAATAATTGCATACCATTCCTTGACATCCTCCTCATTAGAAATAGGGATGGTTCCCTAGGACACAAAGTATTTAAAAAGAAGGCACATACTGATAATTACCTTCATGCAAATTCACACCACCATCCACCTCAAAAAATGAGTGTTCTTCACACCCTATTTACCAAAGTCTGTAGAATATCAGATGAAATCCACATCGAAGAAGAGATAAGTTACTTAAAGAAAGTATTTACCAGCTTAGGATAAAATAATAAAAACATCATTAAAGCCATTCAGAAAGCCAGATCCGGAAGCAAGAAAGGTAAATCCGAAAACCAACCATCTATTAATGCTTACTTTCCATACATTTGTGGGGTCACTGACAAGCTAGCTAAATTTCTCATAAGAAAATATATCAAAACCTCATTCAAACCCTTAACAACTATTAAACAAAGAATGAAATCTGTCAAGGAAAATCTAGAGCACCTCCAATAGAAAGGTGTTTATATGATCAATTGCTCTTGTGGGGAACACTATATTGGGGAAACAAGTAGTTTTGTCAAGATCAGGCTCAAAGAGCATGGTGGAGATATCCGTATGAAAGAACTTGTTCTCTAGCTTTTGTTGAGCATGCAAGCAAGACAAACCACCACATCTGCCTTGAAGATACAAAGGTCATTGCCATTGCAAAACATCATTTCAAGCATAAAGTATGGGAGGCACTTGAATAATCAAGCACCCGCACAACCTCAATAGAGATGGAGGCCTGGAAGTTAGCATAAATTTGATCCCCCTTCTCCCCCACATTGAATAAAATTCACCCCCCCTCTAATCACCCTTACCATTCTTTATCATACCCACCCTCCAGCCCTACCCCTCACAATTACTCCTATATCACATTCTCCCTCTCCTCTTAATATCGCCTCATCAACCTCTCATGATCCCCCGTATGCCCTTTCGAACCCTCTCCGCTTTGAACCCTATCCGTGGTTACCAACTCCACACCTCTCCTAACCCTAAAAATAATATTAAGCATTATTAAGAAATAGCTCTTATATAAGCTAATATCATGAGCTAACATTAGGTATAATTAAGTTTCATAGGTGATTTTATTAGAAATAAACTAATAACATAGGCTTAAGTTAATAAGAAATCTAAGCATTAGTATAATAATACATAAAACAAAAGAAATTATAATTTAAACACAATAAAAACATAAATATAAATATAAATGATGAAAGAATCAACTACAATATTTTGGAAACATAAAGGTAACATTGTAGTTAATAATATCATAAATTATATTATTAAATATAATAAAACTCATATTGTTAACAATAATTAAAAGACATATTATCATATATCTTCAGTAAAATAGGAAAGAGTATCATAGGGAGATTTAAAATAAATAATTTATAAATAAATAACATTTTATTAGCTCTTTTAATAACACAATATGAGGAATAAACTAATAACATAAGCAAAATAAAAAATCTATAATATAGCATTAATGAAGTAATACATTAACTCTTTTAAACATTAGAGAAAGAAATTAAATTGAATTAAAATAAGAAATAAAAATTATAAATGTAATTTATTACCATAAGTTATAAACGTAAAGGTAGTAATAAAATTAATTACATCATAATTTTAGTATTAAAATTAATATAACTCACATTAATAATTTATTAACAACAATTAAAAATCCACAAAGCATTATTAAACTATAATAGAATACATAGAAAGAATTAAAAATAAAATAAATAGTTTATTAAATAAAAAATAATGAATTAATAAAAATTTATTATCTTGAGCTGGTCGGATCTCCAATCTTGACATCACTCCAAACCATATTTATAGGCATGGTTTCTCTTCTTTGTAAATCAGTCCTGAGGATGAGTCTTGTTCTAGACTCGAAATGTAGACAACATGAAAATGGACACTATAGAATATCCGAATCAAGAATCACAAATATCCAAGTTATTCCATTAGATAGATTCACCTTAGGAAAAGGTTGAAAAGTCTAAGGTGAAAATATCTCCTCTTTGGGTTTTAAACCTTCCATTTTAGAATGCTAAAAACAAGGTCACAATCTTGAAAGGAGGTCCTTGAATATACCAAGACCCAATGCCAATGCTTAGTCCATGGTGTGATTCTTTCTATTTGGGTTTTGCCTTGAACGATGAGATCTATCTCATCCTCAGAAGAGAGCTCATGGTTGAATATTATGACAATAAAATGGGGCACACCATATTCTTACAAGGTTTCAAGGGAGGGGTACGCAAAGGAAGTGGAAAAAATCAAAACTTCATGTTGAGTCAAAGGACGAATATGTATTATAGGTGTCTCTAGAGGTCTTAACAAACATGAAGGGGAATTGAGTTTACCTCCTATTGCAACGCCTTCTATTCCACTATTCCAGGTGCTACAGGGCATTGAATTTAAGGGTCATAGGTGAAAATTCACAAAGATCTTAAAAATTAGAAGGTAGGTGTGACTTAGCATAGGCTTAACTCTTAAGTAGTTGACTTTTTAGGTGATATTTCCTAGCCTTTGTTTCCATGGAACCCCAGTGGACATTTCATAGAATTTTGGTCATGCTTGTGTCATATATGACATTTGAATGGGATGCCCTTGTAGTCTAAAGTCTTAAGAGAAGTGATGCATTGATGTTGGAGTTTCATTTCACTACAAAACTTGTCTCTGATATGCAAATTTACCAATACACTTGCCACCTTCATCTCCACGTAGTATTTGAAAGTGAAGTCGACCTCCAAGCATTCTCCTAGCTTGTTTACAATTTCCATGAGAGTTTCTTCAACCATAATTGTAATTTTAGTCCCATAAGTTGAACCTAAATAGGGGCCTTGTCTAGTCTCTCCCAAGTGGAATCATAAAGAAGGGTTCAATTCTTAAGCATGAAATGGGTGGAGTCGATACTCCAAACCTTATTTAGACCCAATGAACCTCTTCAGACTTTTTCAAAAATAAAATGAGCCAACCTCTTACCAGTATCATGTCAGGGAGTGTTAGGGAGTGCCATGAAAACACAAGGGAGAACTAGTTCAAAATGCATGGAAATGAATGAATAAGAGTGTGTGATAGGGAGTGACAATGAGTCCCAGGTGTGCTAAGGAGGGAGTGACAAGGTTATATGTTAGGTAGTGCCAAGGCATGTTAGAGTGCTAGGGCATGTCAGGGAGTGCTAAGGTGTGCTAGGGAGAGCCAAAGCATGCCAAGGAATGTAGGGGATGCTAACATGTGCCACATAGTGCCAATGGATTGTTAGACGTGTTAGGTGTTATGGCATGTCAAGATGTAAACTATGCTTCTTAGTTGTTTTATAGCCATGGTTTGATGTGAAACTTGACTTGGTAAATTGTTAAGTGGGATGAGTTGAGTTTGGAGGTGAGTATCCTAATATGATTTATAGGTAGTTCTTAACTGAAAAGGCAGAGTCTAGTTGTAGTAATCATAACTTGGTACAGTTGTTGTAGTCGAGGTAGGACTTCTTAGGTTCCCAAGTACCAAAAAAAGTAAGGGTATTTGTGAGGGCATGATAGATAATGAGTGTCAGGGAATACCAAGGAATGAAAATGTGTGCTAACACATGTCAGGCAGTGTCAATGCATGTTGAGGAGTGATAGGAAGTGTCAGGGCATCACAAGGTATAACTAGGTCAAAAGACATGGTAATTACCAAATAAGAGTGTGTGCCAATGAGTGTCAGCGAATTCTAGGTGTCCTAAGGACGAAGTATGTTAGGAGAAGTTTAGAATAGAACTTGCAGGAGGCAAGACTATGGTTGAAATAAGGGGATGGAAAAAGGAGTTTCAAACAAAGGGAGACTTTGGGTTGGGAACAACATTATTTTTCCAATTATTTGGTTGGATTCCGAAGCCACAAAAAAAGTAAGACTATATATGAGGGCATGATAGATATGGAGTACGAAGGTGTGCCAGGGAATGCTAGGAAGTACTGACATGTTCTAGGAAGTTCCAAGGAATGATAGGCATGCCAAGACAATCCAAGTGCTAAGACATGCTAAGATGTGTCAGGGAATTCTAAGAAGTACTAACACATTCTAGTAAGTTCCAAGGCATGCTAAGAATGCCAAGACAAGCCAAGTGTTAAGGCATGATAAGATGTGCCAGGTTCCAGGGTGTGGTGCCAATGCATGCTAGGGAGTGCTAGCGCCAAGTTCCATGCAAACAAAAGGGAGAACTAGTTTCAAATGCATGGAAATGAATGAATATGAGTGCATAATAGGGAATGTCAGTGATGTCCATGTGTGCTAAGGAGGGAGTGACAATGTATGCTAGGCAGTGCCAAGGCATGCTAGAGTGTTAGGGAAGCATGCCAAGATGTAAAAAGTGCCAAGGTGTGCCAATTATTGATAACGAGTGTTAGTGAGTGCTAGGGAAACATAAGGGAGCACTAGGTTAAAATGCATAGAAATGAATGAATAAGAGTGTGTGAGAGGGAGTTTTAGTGAGTTCTAGGTGTGCTGAGAAGGGAGTGACACGGTATGCTAGTCAATAATAATGCATGCTAGAGTGTTAAGGAAGCATGCATCAAATATTTGCCATGTTCCAAGGTGTGCCAATGTGTGTTAGGAAGTGTTAGGGAATGCCAATGAAACACAAGGGAGCACGACGTCAAATTAATGTATGGAAATAAATGAATGATATTTTTTGACAGGAAGTGTCAATGAGTTCCAAATGTGCTAAGGTGGGAGTGACAAGTTATGTTAGGCAGTGTTAAGGCATGCTAGAGGCCATGGAAACAAGCCAATATGTGCTAGGTCCCAGGGTGTGCCAATGCATGACAGAGAGTGTTAGGGAGTGCCAGGAAAACACAGGGGATAACTAGTTTCAAATGCATTGAAATGAAAGAATAAGAGTGTGTGACAGCGAGTGTCAGTTGGTTCTAGGTGTGCTAAGGAGGGCGATACAAGGTATGTTAGGTAGTTCCAAGGAATGTTAGAGTGTGACGGTGGCTTGCCCAAATGTTTCAGGTGCCAGGGTGTGTCAATGTGTGCCAGGGAGTGTTAGGGAGTGTCATGGAAACACAAGGGAGAACTAGTTCAAAATGCATGGAAATGAATAGATAAGAATGTGTGATAGGGAGTGTGAGTGAGTTTCATGTCCATTAAGGAGGGAGTGACAAGGTTATATGTTAGGTAGTGCCAAGGCATGTCAGAGAGTGGTAGGGTGTTCTATGGAGTGCCAAAGAAAGCCAAGGAATGCAAGGGGTGTTAACACATGCCACATAGTACCAAGGGATTGTTATACATTCAAGGCGCTATGGCATGTCAAGATGTAACCTATGTTTCTTAGTTGTTTTATGGCCACGCTTGGACATGAGCCTTGACTTTCTAACTTGTAACGTTTTAAGTAGGATAAGTCGAAATTGGAAATGAGTAGCCCAAGATGAGTTACAATTAATTTTTAGGTGAACAAGGCATAGTCTAGTTGTAGTAACCATAACTTGGTCAAGCTATTGTAGTCGAGGAAGGACTTGGTTGGGTTCCCAAGTCCCAAAAAAAGTATGGGTAGTTTTGAGGGCATGATAGCTAAGCAGTGTCAGGGCATGCCAAGGAAAAGGCATGCTAACACATGCCATATAGTGTCAATGCATACTAAGGAGTGTGAGGGAGTTCCAAGGTTGTTGAGAAATCTAAGGCATGGTAATTAGGTGATTTCTCTTCTTATGATAACTACTTGTGAATGATTTTTACTTCTTAATATTAGGAGACAAGAGACACAGAGAATAGGTGATAAACTAGGGCCAAAACTGTTGGCATTATGGCTAAAGTGTTGTCCTTGATGGCAACCCATTCAGGTGATAGATCACAGTACTTCAAGTCAGCAGCAGAGATTGATGATCAGCTATCAAATATTGAAGAAAATAAGGGGTACGCAGGTACACCTTACATAAGGTGTGTACACGCAGGTCGGTGTTACATAAAGTGCATACATACCCGCAGTTATCCCGTTCAGGAGGTGCGTACCCCCAGTGCACACATTTCAAGGCAAAGAAATTCACATGTGGGGTTTCTTATGTTTTACCCTTGATATTTAGCCGACGGTATTTGTGTTATTATGGTGTCAGCCCGTGGTATTGATCCATGATTTGAGGAAGAGCTTTCCTATATAAAGCAAAGGAGATCATTTGGCTTGTGTAGGTTTTGGGTTGAACATCTTATGAGAGATAGATCTGAAATATTATGATCTCTTGGGAGCAATGTCTAGATCTAAATAAGGTGAATCTACTAATGGATTGAGATCTCTTCGGCGCATGAACAAATCTGTAGATCTGACTGTCTGGGTTATTCTTGAAGTCTTGAAATCATCTATGCCCGGAGGTACGCAGGTATAATGAAAGAAAAGTGCATACATACGCAGGAACGAAGCGTTTCAGGTGCGCCGGTACGCAGGCACAGAAGTGTTGGAAATAATACTGAGAGGGGGGGTGAATCAGTATTATCAGATCAATAAAACCTTTTCAATTTCATACTCAGAAACATATACGCGACTTCAGTTAAGTGAATCCGCGTGTACACGCGACTGTGTCTAAAGAAACTAGCGTATATGCAGATATCTTATGATTCAGTTAATCTTATCTTCAGTAAATGCATCAGAACATTATTAAGCAATTTAACAGTAAACAGGTGCAGTATAACAGAACAGAACATCACACAAGAGCCACACACATGAACACCATGATATAAGGTGGAAACCCAATGTGGGTGAAAACCACCTGCTGCAATTCGTCTCTTTCTTCTTTAATGAGAAACTTCTTTTACAATATACTGGTGCATTCCTTTACCAGTATGCAGGCTACAACCTGCAGAGGGCTACAACCCTCTCTTTCGTTTTCCAACTACTTCTGGAAGGGAGCTACAACCCCCTCAGCTCTTGTACTAGCTGATCCATTTACTAGTACGTAGGTGCTGACCCTACAACCTTCAGGGACCACGTTTCATCAATTTTCAGACTGGATCCAAGAGTACAAAGCAAACATTACCGCAATACAATCATCAACTTATACTTGCATCATAATTCATTAAACAACCCAATACCGAATCACTGAAACCCTGTCATCAAGAACACAGAACCCAAACCAGAATCTAGAACTCTGCAACAACCACCAGAATCAGCAACAACCTGAAATATCAACCCTTATCATGCATACGCTACTTCACTGTACCAAAACCGCGTGTATACGCGCTTTCTCCAAAGGCAACCCGCGTGCAGATCTAGAAATGATTACTTCTGCCTTTGCTGTCAGATCCGACCCTTGTCAAGCATCCCGAACAGATAACCAGATCCTCTCACTGCGTCAGACACCCACACACATACTCTTTGCCTAGTGATCTTCTCCTTATATAGCCTTAGGCCTTGTTCAATACCAAGAGCCAAAACCATAGAAACACATTACCATCAACTTCAAAACTAGGGATCGACACGCCCGTCGAGACACAATGGTCCGAAACCATAGGCACAACTTCCAAGGACTAACCGCCATGGACCAAAGGTACTTTTCCACATACACGCGCTTTTTCTAAAGCCAACCTGTGTGTACACGCGACTTGGGCTTAACAAACCTGCGTGTATGAACTTCCTTGGCAAGCTGTACTAGGATCTGTCTTCTGAGTAAGTTGCCATCACCTGTACCAACTTCTGAGCATCTGTACCAACCTCTGAGTGAGTTGCCATCAAGGACAACACTTGAATCATAATGCCAACAATCTCCCCCTTTGGACTTGATGGCAACCACCACACCAGGTCACTCTCCCCCTTTGACATCAAGGGCAAAGGGCGGACCAAGATATTCTCTTCTTTAGTATACCTTCTGCTGTCCATACTCCCCCTGAGTACTTGCTGAAATCTCCAACTGTGCTCCCCCTTTGTGTATGCCAAAGTGTACCAATCTATCCATCCTGCTCTTGCTGAATTGTGCTGTTCATGCTCCCCTTGACTGTAGGCAAGATCTGCAAAAGATGTTCTTCAAGAAGAACAAGGACTTATACATCATAGAAGACCTTCCTATCACCAAAAGACTCAACATACATTCATCATTCATCCCAGGCATAGTGGGGAAACCAACATAGGCCGTTACATGACCTTGACACCATAAAAAGAGATATCACAAGAGATACATGACATAGAGACGAAATATCTAGACCAAGACTTATGAAAGCCACCAACAGCATCATGATCTGTACCATAAGCATCAGCCTGCAATACCATAGTAAGATGTATCATTTAGCTTCATAGACTTTATCAACAACTTCTAACCATAATGCCAACAATGCATTATTTGAAGAATATTCTCCCCCTGAGTGTGAGCCAACCATGTCTGAACCATTTCCTGAGTCTGTTCTGCTCCCCCTGAGCCTGAGCCAACCATGACTGAACCTGGGTCTGTTCTGCTGCCCCTTCTCCATATACGCGACTTTGCAGCCTGTAACTCGCGTATATACGCGACTTGTCTTCATTATATCAGCGTATGCAGGATGGAATACTGAATTTCATCACTTTCAGATTCCCCTGTGTCTGTTATGTCAGTTGACTGAGTTATCCCACACCTTTCTGTCTCTGTCTTCTTCAATTCCTGCAACTGTGATGATGTATGGTCCCCTTGTCTTGAATTTTGAAATCTGCTCCTGCATTCCCTTGCTTTATGCCCATAGTTGTTGCATGTATAACACCTTATATTTTTCATGTTCCTTCTATCACAATCAATTGCTTTGTGTCCATATGCATTGCAGGCAAAGCAATACCCTCTGAAATGCCTGGAATGCGATGATCTTTCTTGAACCATTCTACTTCTGCATCTGGCTGCAACATGTCCAAGATTATGACATACATAACATTCAACATTATTCAGCGGAGGAAATAATCGTCTATCACGTCCATAGTTAGGAGTAAAGGATCTTCCTTGAGGAATTTCTTTCCTTGGTTGTTCCTTGAGCATTTCAGATTTCTCATTAGAGTTTCTTGCCTCACCTTGTGAACTAGATTCACCTTCACCATATTCATGAAAACCAAGACCAGTCTTGATAGCAGGAGATCTTTGACTATTAAGAATATCATCCAAGACTTTAGAACTATCTTGAAATCGTAAGAGCTTATCCTTTTCTTCTAGTTTACCTTTCAAGATATTTACCTCAGCCTGATGTTGTTCTTCCTTTTTCAGATACTGCTTCCTTAGGTCTTCTTCAACTTTTCTCCCTTCTTCCACTTGTCGCTTTAGTTTGATCACTTCATGTTCTTGATCTTCAAGATCTTCTTTTAGAGAGAGGATCTTTGATTCAAGTCTCTGAATAGTTGTGCTCTGATCTTTTGCTATATCCTGCAATCTCTCCCTTACCCTGGTTTCTGTTTCCAATAGTTCTTTTAACTTGGCAGCTTCTTCAGTTTCTGCATTCATCTCTTCATGTGCCATGAGACTTTTAATATCCTCGCTATTATTGGATGAAGCATTCTTCTTCTTGTGCGCCATGAGACTTCTAATATCTTCACTATCATTTAATGAACTTTTAATATGGGAATAATAGCTTCTACCATCTTCTTCATATATCCTTTCTTTGTTATGAGGACATCTAGCAGCATAGTGACCAACTCTACCACATAGAAAACATTTGAAAGGTAGCTTATCTTTGAACCGTCCAGTTCCCCGTTCAAGATTCTTGACAAAATTTACCTCATCTTCTTCCTCTGACACTTCGAATGCGGCCTCTGGTGGTACCTCTTGTCGCATTTCAAAAGCAGTTAAGATCCCGTGAAGCTGTGACATGGTAATTTTCCGCACATTCTCCTTTTCTTCTATGGCAGATACTTTAGAATCAAATTTAGTAGACAGAGATCTCAAAACCTTTTGAACTAAGACAACTTCCTCAAATTCTTCACCCAGATCCCTCATACAATTCACAATCTCATCCATACGCAGGAAATAATTAGCTACGCTTTCATTACTTCGCATCTTAAGAGTTTCATACCGGATTCTGAGAGTTTGAAGCTTCGCTATTTTTACCTGATCATCTCCTTCGTAGCTTGTAACGATTTTGTCCCATATTTCCTTAGCTGATTTGAGATGCATGATCTTCATAAATTCTGATTGAGTCAAAGTACTCAATAGGACATTAACTACTTTGGCATTGAGCTCATATTGCTTTTTCTCTGCTGGATCTGTAGGAGTTGCTGATGGGAATTTGTATCCTCCTTCTACGAGTCCCCAAGCTTCTGCTCCAAGAGACTGTAGATATGCAGTGGTTCTTATCTTCCAGTGAGTAAAATTGTTCCCGTCAAAGACCGGTGGCCTGATGTGTGCCTCTCTTTCTGGATTAGCCATTTTGATGGATCTTTTCCTTCAAGCGATCAAGCTTCCTCTGAAGGACCTGCTCTGATACCAATTGTTGGAAATAATACTGAGAGGGGGGGTGAATCAGTATTATCAGATCAATAAAACCTTTTCAATTTCATACTCAAAAACATATACGCGACTTCAGTTAAGTGAATCCGCGTGTACACGCGACTGTGTCTAAAGAAACTAGCGTATATGCAGATATCTTATGATTCAGTTAATCTTATCTTCAGTAAATGCATCAGAACATTATTAAGCAATTTAACAGTAAACAGGTGCAGTATAACAGAACAGAACATCACACAAGAGCCACACACATGAACACCATGATATAAGGTGGAAACCCAATGTGGGTGAAAACCACCTGCTGCAATTCGTCTCTTTCTTCTTTAATGAGAAACTTCTTTTACAATATACTGGTGCAGTCCTTTACCAGTATGCAGGCTACAACCTGCAGAGGGCTACAACCCTCTCTTTCGTTTTCCAACTACTTCTGGAAGGGAGCTACAACCCCCTCAGCTCTTGTACTAGCTGATCCATTTACTAGTATGTAGGTGCTGACCCTACAACCTTCAGGGACCACGTTTCATCAATTTTCAGACTGGATCCAAGAGTACAAAGCAAACATTACCGCAATACAATCATCAACTTATACTTGCATCATAATTCATTAAACAACCCAATACCGAATCACTGAAACCCTGTCATCAAGAACACAGAACCCAAACCAGAATCTAGAACTCTGCAACAACCACCAGAATTAGCAACAACCTGAAATATCAACCCTTATCATGCATACGCTACTTCACTGTACCAAAACCGCGTGTATACGCGCTTTCTCCAAAGGCAACCCGCGTGCAGATCTAGAAATGATTACTTCTGCCTTTGCTGTCAGATCCGACCCTTGTCAAGCATCCCGAACAGATAACCAGATCCTCTCACTGCGTCAGACACCCACACACATACTCTTTGCCTAGTGATCTTCTCCTTATATAGCCTTAGGCCTTGTTCAATACCAAGAGCCAAAACCATAGAAACACAATACCATCAACTTCAAAACTAGGGATCGACACGCCCGTCGAGACACAATGGTCCGAAACCATAGGCACAACTTCCAAGGACTAACCGCCATGGACCAAAGGTACTTTTCCACATACACGCGCTTTTTCTGAAGCCAACCTGCGTGTACACGCGACTTGGGCTTAACAAACCTGCGTGTATGAACTTCCTTGGCAAGCTGTACTAGGATCTGTCTTCTGAGTAAGTTGCCATCACCTGTACCAACTTCTGAGCATCTGTACCAACCTCTGAGTGAGTTGCCATCAAGGACAACACTTGAATCATAATGCCAACAAGAAGGGTTGCAGGTGCGGAGGTCCACAGGCAGTTCAATGGATACAGTGCGTATGTAAGCAGGCGAGCAGTTGAGCAGGGTGCGTACGTAAGCAGGCGAGCAGCTGAGCAGGGTGTGTACGTAAGCAGGCGAGCAGTTGAGCAGGGTGCTTACTGTAAGCAGGCAGTACATGGGTGAAGCTGCTTACTTCTCTTAAAATCTCTGCTTATCATTCTTATGATCTGGGTTGTTGAAGTGATGTTTGGTTCTGATATTATGTTCAGATAACAGCAGTAATTGAGTGAATGATTATGATTAACTTCAGTTTTGTTGGATGAATGGATCAGTTTAAAATGACTTATCTTCATGAGATCTGATGTACTAGATCTGGTTGATAACTCTCATAATATCATTGTATATGTATGGATCTGATGATTGGGTGATTCAGAAGGTTGTTTGATTATGAGCTTCAAAGTTGTTGTTGGGTTCAGTATGAAAATTGGATGAAATGTGGCCTTTCAGATTATGTGTTGTGCTTCAGTGTATCCAGTCTGAAAATTGATGAAACGTGGTACCTGGAGGAGAGAAGATTGTAGGCCAGCGCCTACGTACTAGTATCTAAGCTAGTACAAAAGCTAAGGGAGATCTTTGGAGCATTGTAGCAGGTAGCAGCCTGCGTACTAGTAAATGGATCGGCTAGTACAAGAGCAAAGGGGGTTGTAGCTCCTGTGTTGGTATAAGACTGCACCAGTACAAAATATTGTAAACGGATTTTCTTATTAAGAAGAAGATTGAGATGACTTGCAGCAGGTGGTTTTCTCCCGCATTGGGTTTCCACCTTATATCATGGTGTTCATGTGTGTGCCTTATGTGTGATGATCTATTCTATGTTACTGCATTTTTTAACTGATAATATGGTTGATAAAGTTCTAATGCACTCATTGAAGATTAATTAACTTAATCATAAGGAGTTGTGGAAGTAGCATATATGAATCTGATTATGAAAATGAAAAAGTTTTATTAATGTGATAATACTGATTCACCCCCCCCCCCCCTCTCAGTATTATTTCCAACAAAAATCTCTCCAACATGAGAGGAAAACCAAAATGAATTCTTCTTCTTATAGAGACTTAAATTGATGAATACCAAGACGATGACCAAGACCCTTGACTCAATGACCTCTCCAAGACCAAATCACAAGCCTCCTTGATTCAACTTCCTTCTCTTTCTCGGAGTCAATGATGATCAAGACTCTTCCTTCAATAACTTGTCTATCCTTCAAATTTTAGTTCCTTGGACCATATTTGTAGTTCTTGACCCTCCTGCAAAAACCCTAGCACATGTGGTTGACCAACCTTTTGAATCTTGATCTTCTTTGCTTGGATGATATGACCTATTATTATAATTCGGCTTGTAACCTTGCTTATCTTCTTCCTTGATTCGACTTCAAGGAAAATAGCAAGACCTTCAACCTTTTCTGCAATAGATAGTTCTTCCTTCCTTCTCATGTGTGGAGGCATTAGCCCTAAAACAGACACATAAACAACACCAAAATCTTCACTCTGTGTTTCCTTCTCTTCGTTGGTTATCTTCACACTTCTTATTGCATACTCACTTAAGCAAATTTTCTTCTCCACAAATGGAGGTCGATTTTCCTTATAGATAGTGTTTTGTCGATCAAAAGCATGTGCTAGGAAGTGTTAATGAGTGTTAGGGAAACACAAGGGATAAATAGGTGAAAATAATGCATGCAAACAAATTATTAAGAGTTCGTGGTAGGAAGTTTCAGTGAGTTACATGTGTTCTAAGGAGGGAGTGATACGATATGCTAGGTAGCGTTAAGGCATGTTAGAGGCTAGGGAAACATGACAAGATGTGCCAGGTGCTAGGGTGTGCCAATGCATGTCAGGGAGTGTTATGGAGTACCGGGAAAACATAAGGGAGCACTAGTTTCAAAAGCATGGAAATGAATGAATAAATGTGTGTGACAAGGAGTGCCTGTGAATTCTAGGTGTGCCAAGGAGGGAGTGACAAGGTATGTTAGGTAGTGGCAAGGAATCCTAGAGTGTTAGGGTGACATGCCAAGATGTGCCAAGTGACAAGGTGTGCCAATGTGTGCCAATAAGTGTTAGGGAGTGTGACAAAAACAGAAAGGATAACTAGTTCAAAATGCATGGAAATGAATGAATAAGAGTGTGTTATAGGGAGCGTTAGTGAGTTCCAAGTGTGCTAAGGAGGGAGTGACAAAGTTATATGCTAGTCAGTGCCAAGGCATGAAAGAGTTCCAAGACATGTCAAGGAATGCAGGGGATGCAAACACATGCCACATAGTGCCAAGGGATTGTTAGACGCGCCAGGTGTTATGGCATGTCAAGAGGTAAACCATGTTTGTTAGTTGTTTTATGGCCATGGTTGGACATAAGCCTTGCCTTGGTAGCTTGTTAAGCGAGAAGAGTTAAGATTAGACATGAGTGGCATAAGAGGAGTTATAGGCCATTCTTAGGTGAACAAAGCATAGTATAGTTTTAGTAACTATAACTTGGTCAAGATGTTTTTAGTCAAGGTAGGACTTGGTTGGTTCCCAAGTCTTAAAAAAAATAAGTGTTGCAACGAGGGCATGATAGCTAAGGAGTTCCAGGGAATGTCGTGGAATGAAATGGCATGCTAACACATGCTAGAAAATTTCAATGAATGTCGAGGAGTGTTGGGGAGTGTTAGGGCAACACAAGGGAGAACTAGGTGAAAGTGCATGGACACGAACAAATAAGAGTGTCTTCCAAGGAGTGTCAATGAATTATAGGTGTCCCAAGGATCAAGTGTATTAGGATAATTTCATAATAGAACTTGCAACAGGTAAGCCTAATATTGTGACAAGGGAATGGACAAAGCATTTTTAGACAAAGGGAGACTCTGGTATAGGGACAACACTATTTTGTCAATGACTTGGTTGGGTTCCCCAGTCGCAAAGAAAGTAAGGTTACCTATGAGGGCATGACAACTAGGGAGTGCCAAGGTGTGCAAGGAATGTCAAGAAGTGATAACACATGCTAGAAAGTTCCAAGGTATGTTAGGCATGCCAAGATATGCCCAGTGCTAAGGCATGCCAATATGTGCTAGGTGCTGGGTTGTGGCATGAATGCATGCTAGGGAGTGTCAAGGAAACACAAGGGAGGACTAGTTTTAATTACATGGAAATTAATGGATAAGATTGTGTAATAGGGAGTGTTAGAAAGTTATGGATGTGCTAAGGGAGTGAAAATGTATGTTAAGTAGTGCTAAGGCATGATAGAGTGTTAGGAAAGCATGTCAAGATGTGCCAAGTTTCAAGGTGTGCCAAGCAATGTTAAGGAGTGTTCGGGAAACACAATGGATCGCTAGGTCATAATGCATAGAAATCAATGAATAAGAGTGTGTGACAGGGAGTTTCAATGAGTTCCAACTGTGCTAAGGAGGAGTGACAAGCCATGCTTGGAAGTGCTAAGGAATGTTAGAGTGCTAGGGTGGTATGCGACCAAGATGTGCCAACACGTGCATGGAAGTGTTAGCTGGGAGTGTCAGGGAAACACAAGGGAGAACTACATCAAAATGCATGGAAATGAACAAATAAGAGTTTTTTATTAGAATTGTCAGTGATTTCCAAGTGTGTTAAGGAGGGAGTGACAAGGTATGCTAGGATGTGTTAAGGCATGCTAGAGGCCAGGGTGACATGCCAAGATGTCCTAGGTGCTAGGGTGTACAAACACATGCCCAGGAGGGTTAACGAGTTATAGGGAAACACACATGAACTCCAGGTCAAAATGCATGGAAATGAATGAATAAAATTTTGTGACTAGGAGTGTCAACAAGCTCTAAGTGTGCTAAGGAGAGAGTGACAAGGTATGCTAGGTAGTTCCAAGGAATGCTAGAGTGTTAGGGTGACATGCAAATATGTGACAAGTGTTAGGGTGTACTAATGCATGCTAGGGAGTATCAGGGAAACACAAGGAAGCACTAGGTCAAAATTCATGGAAATGAATGAATATGAGTGTGTGACAGAGAGTGTCAATAAGTTCTAGGTGTGTTAAGGAGGGAGTGACAAGGTTATATTCTAGGTAGTGCTAAGGTATGCTAAACTACCAATGCGTGTCAGGAAGTGTTAGGGTGTGCTAGGGAGTGTCAAAGCATGTGAAGTAATGTAGGGGATGATAACACATGCCACATAGTGCTAAGGCATTCCAAGCCATGTCAGGTGCTATGGCATGTCAAGATGAAAATTGTGTTACTTAGTTGTTTTATGGCCACAGTTTGATGTGATGAACCTTGTTTTGGTAACTTGTTAAGTGGGATGAGTTGAGATTGGACATGAGTAGCCTAAGATGAGTTACAGGTAGTTCTTAGGTGAATAAGGCATATGTTGAATTTCCACAACACGTGAGAATCTAGGTTTTGTATTAGAATATTTGATGAAAACACACTCAAGTTCCAAAACACATCTACTTTGCACAATGAAATATACACACATTAGGGAATTAACTAATGCACATGAAAAAATTTAACTTTTTCAAAATTTTCTTTGTTGTATCATAAACTATAATAGAACAAACTAGAGCTCCCATACCATGGATCATGGCCCTTTAAAATCACACTGATACACAAAATACAACTAAGGCTTGGTGTTAGTCCTTTGAAAACCAATCTAACTTGAACAAGACAACACTTGACCTACTTGTTGATGGTGGTCACGTACAACCCTTTCAGTCCACGTGACCTGAACACATCTAGTAGGTCCTCTTGCTTCCCATTCCGCAACTCCTCAATCTACCTATACCAATGAACTCAACTCCTTTGGGTTACTAAATTTGACTCAAAAAAAACTTCCCTCTAGCTACCTTCTTTTTCCTTCAAGGTCTGCAACACTTAGGGTCTTTGATCAGCTATTGAAAACTTCGTTTATGAACAACTCTTTGGTCTGCTCATTTTTTCCATACTTCTACTCGAAGATGAAATGTCTAGCACTATGGAGGTCAACCTTCTTCTCATTGACTCAATCCTCTACAATACAACAAACTAGGGCTAGTTGGCTAGCCACTTGACTACTACTTCAGTCCTTAAAAGTATGCACGTCCTTAGGCCCAATACACCCACCCTTCTACCAGTATCGTTGTCCTTCACAAGTACAGGACTTAGGGATATTCTTTGACAGACACCTAAAAACCCTCCATTTGTAATAGGAATGCCATAAATTTTCCCAACCACAGTCAATTATTTTACCGATCTAGGGCCCACAACAATGCCCTCATCTAGGGCTCTTCAAATCTGCCACCTAATAGTGATTTGAGTCCTCTCAAAATCATTATTCTTGTGTACCAATTTATTTATTGATGAATCTATGAACAAATATGAACTACTCCTCTTATGATCCTTCTAAAAATTTGTAGATGATGGAACTAAGGTCACAAATCATCCACTAACAGTCCATTGACTAATTTTGTATAGGTTTCTTCAAATCTTTGTTCAAAACTCGATGGACAGTCCATAAAAATCAACTCCTCTTCATGTAAATCCATTCCTCATATGGCACATTATTTTCCAATCTTCTACTCGGGTTCCACCATCCTTTGGATCTGTTATCTCCACACATACTTTTGCTAACCATCTTCCAGATATGTGGTCTATACTGCAGAGATAAACCTCACTTTAAGGGTGACCACCCCTCTTCTTCTACGTAGATTTTTCACAGTCTTAAGGGCATACCTTATGGACTGAACATGCTAGGAAACCACCCTAACTAGGGAATTATACTTATATTATAATTGCTTTAGAACAAAGCCTATCCACCCATAGAAAAAACAACAAATCTGGCCTCCACAAGAGACTCGAGATAGCTCATATGGATCCATAGATTCTAGGCATTTTTTTTACTATATCCTGACCTAAACTTCAGATCTTTATGACCCTCAAACTATGGTTACCTCAGCCAATATTACACTTACGACTACTTCTATTCTGCCCCTAAATTCTAGCGAAAACCTTCCTCCATTTGTGTTGGTCTTTATCACAGACGTTGCAACCTGCTAACCACCACAAGGCAGGGTCTTAACCCTCTCTTCTATTTCAGAATTTGATGCGGCTTTCACACAAAAATACCACTAAAATCACATGCCCAAATTCTCATGAGTCGCCTCTCTTCAGCTCAATCTACCCGAAGAGAACCAACAATATGCCATCCTACTTCCTAGCTCAAACCCATTAAAATATGCGGCGTTATTGTGAACCCTCATATGATGATATTGCTCTTGGTGGATGATCATGGCCTCCCTTTAGCAACCCTTACTCAACCCTCTAACTCAACCTACTTTAGGACTACATCTCTCCTAGCCTCCTTGATCAAATGAGCTCCTTCTCACTTGATGTTCTTTCCTTCATAATAATTCCTCCCTAAATAGATATTCCTATCTAGGCCTCTTAGGAACCCTCTAGAACTTATTTGTTTTGTCCACTTAGACCTTAGGAAATATTAATTTTCCTTTTTATTTTTCTTTTAGATTTTAAACCCCATCTTGGATCCAAAACCCCTTCACTTGGGTTCTTTTCCCACAAAGCCCTTTGTGACCAAAATCACACAAACCCATCTCACTAGGCTTGTGGAGTACCTCCCAAGCTACACAATTCAAGAACATAGTCTAGTTGTAGTAATCATATCTTGTTCAAGCTCTTATAGTCAAGCGACGACTTGGTTGGGTTCCCAAGTTGAAAATCAAGGGTATTTTTGAGGGCATGATAACTAGGGAGGGTAAGGGAATGGAAATGAAGGAAAAGGTGTGCTAACACATGCCAGACAATATCAATGCATGCTAGGGAGTGTTAATTAGTGCCAAGGCATCACAAGGCAGAATTAGGTCAAAATGCATGGAAATGAACAAATAAGAGTGTGTTCCAGGAGTGTTAGTGAATTTAAGTTTTCCAAGGAAGAAGTGTGTTAGGAGAAGGTCATAATAGTATTTACAAGAGGTAAGCCTATGATTGTGATAAGGGGCTTGACAGAGTAGTTTTACATAAAGGGAGACTTCGTGCTAGGCACAACACTTTTTTTCCTTTAGCTATTATTTTTATATGACATGTGGCACATTTTGGCCAAATGCTCATGTTTAAAACTATTTTAGACAATTGCATATTGTACATTGTTGTGTATACTTTTTGGGGTTCTCGACTTGTGCCGACTTATATCATGTGTGTCTTGTGCATCTCATGGTTCTTGTAAAATCTCAGTTAATACTCTATTGTTCATATGAACTGGACATACATGTCAAATATTGTCTGTGTAAGCTATGTTGCTTAGTTTTTTTATGGCCATGGATATATGTTATCCTTCTCTTCGTAAGTTCTTAAGTGGGACAAGTTGACATTGGACATGAGTGGCCTAATATGAGTTATAGCCAGTTCTTAGATGAACAATGCACAATCTACTTGTAATAGGTGCAATTAGTTAAGTTATTAAGGCTGAAGCAAGCCAATGTCACATGAACTGCAGTAGCTAAGAACTTGATTGAGTTCCAAAGTTGTGAAAAAATTTAAGGCTAGTTGTGAGGGTGTGAGTGCCAAGGCATGCTAGGGAATTCTAACATGTGCTATATAGTGTGAAGGCATGTCAAATATGTTAAGATGTGCTAAGTGCTAAGGCATGCCAAGATGTGCAAGGGTGTCATAATACGTGTCAAGGGTTGTCAAGGCAACAAAAAGGAGAAAAAAGATAAACTAAAAGGAAATGAACACATAAGAGGGTTAATAAGTCATCAATTTACCTTTTCCAATAGGGTATCAATGCTAGTCACACCAACACTAGGTTCCAAGTGCCAAGTCTTAGTGCATTCTAAGTGCCAAATATTCCTCTGTTACTTGTCATCTACTTTCCAATAATTGATCTCAAATAAATTTTAATATTAAACCATGCCAAAGCATACCAAGGCATCTCAACAAATGCTAGACATGCTAAGACTTGCCAAGCACCAACACATGCTAAGTGCCAATGTGTGTTATGGAGTGATACACATGTTATGAAGTGGAAGAGAATGTCTAAGAGTGATAAGGTGTGCCATAGAGTACTAATGCATGATGAGGAGTGTCAGTGACTACTACGGAAACACAAGGGAGCACTATATCAAAATGCATGGAAGTGAATGAATATGAGGGTTTGTCAATGAGTGTCAACAAGTGCCTAACATGCCAAGGAGGGAGTGACAAAGTATGATCAGCGTTGTAAGGCATGTTATGGAATATCAGGGCATGTCAAGAAGTGCCAAAGTGTGCTAGGGAGTTCCACTATGTGTTAACATGTGCCAAATAGTGTTAAGGCATGCCAAGACATGACAAATGTTAAGGCATGCTAGAATGTGCAAGGTGCCAGGGTATGTCAATATGTGTCAAGGAGTGTCAAGGAAACATAAGGAAGAACAAAGTTAAAATGCAAGGAAATGAACACATAAGAGGGTTAATAAGTCAGGACTTCATCATTTTCAAAAGGGGCATGCTAGGCACACTGATAATAGGTTCCAATACATGCCAAGTGCCAATGTGTTCCAAGCATTAATTTATGTTAATGCATGTCGAAGTGTTCCAAGGCATGCTAACACATGCTAGGAGAGTGTTATTCTATGCTAGGGCTTGCCAACATGTGCTTGGGTTTCCTATTCATGGTAATATGTTCTAGGTACAAATATGTTCCAATACATGCAAGGTGCCAAGGAATGTTAGTTTGTGCCAAAACATGTTAAGATGTGCAAAGAGTGTTTAGGAATTCTAGGTCTCTCTCATTAATAGAATTGACAGAGCCTGATTATGTATTAAAGAATATAGTTCCTACACACACTTGTGGAACTTTATCTAAAGGGAATTTGTTAGATAAATAAGCCTAATAGAGATGAATCATACGTTGACTCATAGAAAATTTGTATTCTCATTACTTGAGGGAAATGATACACACTAATTATTTCTTAACAAATTGACTGACTCTAACCAATATGGCCTTAAAAACGTATTAAAAAAGAATCCACAACAATGGTATTAAATCATTATCTTTTGAGAAAAAGATAGTAGCACACACATCGTGTCATAAAAAATTCATTGGAATGGTCAATTATGTTGATAATTTTTTGACTGTCACCAAAAGTAACCAAAAAGAGCATTGGTGAGGGTCAATAAAATATTGTCATTAGGAGTGTCACCAAAGAGAGAATCAGTGACGGGCCTTTAACAACCCTCACCAAAAGTGTCACTAAAAATGGCTTTCATGACAAACCTTAAATGACCATCACTATATGCACTTACAACAATGTTTTTTTAAGGACTGTCACCATATGTGACATTGGTGATGGACCTTAAAGGTCCGTCACAGGCATGACCCTCGCCAATGACCTTTTTTTAGTTGTAGTGCAAAGCAGAATGAAACATTAATGAGGGAAATATCTTTCTCCAAAGTTGAAAAAGTGATCAAATAGATGCCCAGTAACAAATCCCCAAGTCCGAATGGATATACCACATATTTTTTCAACGTATGTTGGTCATTCATTGCTAAAGAGGTGCATGTTGTGGTATAGGAATAAAATAGCACTCAACATGTATGGTCTAGTTTAAATGCTACCTTTCTTACTCTTATTCCGAAGAACAACTACTCCAATGATGGTAGTTGTTTTAGACCAATTTCTATGGGCAATTTGATATACAAGATTATCTCCTTGGTCATTGTATAGAGGCTTAAACCATTGTTAAAGCAACTTGTTGATCTAAAGAAATATATTTATCGAGGGGCACCAAATTTTATATGGATTTATTAATTCTCATGAGGTTATACACTCATTATAAAAGAGCAGGAAGCATAGCATGATCATCAAGCTGGATCTTTCCAAGCCATACAATGGATTGAATTGGAAATACTTGCTCAACATTCTAGAAGTTTATGGATTCTCTTTTGGTTGGATCTGTTGGATTTTATCCCTAATCTCCTCCCCCTTTTTTTCCATTTTGATAAATGGCTTTTCCTCTCGTAGCTTCAAGGTTTCAAGAAGCCTTCTCCAAAGTGACCCGCTTTCCCCCCTTCCTCTTTATTCTATTTGTTAAAGGGCTGGAGAGTTACATCAAAGTGGAAATAAATCAAGGTTTCATCAAGGGTTAGAGACTATGGGGTCAAAGCCTTCCCATCACTCATCAATAGTTTGTGGATGACATTATATTATTTGGAGATCCATTGATTCAAGAGATATGGGTGTTGGACCAAATCCTCTCAAATTTCCAACAAGCCTCTCTCACTTTGATTAATGGGGAAAAGTCAAGCATGTATTTCTTCCATACTAACATGTTGGTACAAAGGAACCTAGAAAGGATTATGGGGTTTCAAATTGGATCCTTACCAGCTAAATACCTTGGTATTCCTCTTATGGTCAATTCCTTAAGGATCTCCCTAGAGTGTGAGATTAAGGAGAAAATTCCATGGGAACTAGATAACTAGACTTTCAGAGCATTGAATCTTCCAAGTCGGCTTATTCTGTTAAAATTTGTGTTGCAAGCTCCTCCGGTCTATCAATTGTTGATTATTCTTGCTCCAAAATCCGTATATAAATACATTCTTTCCATATTTCATAAGTTTTGTGGCAAGGGGCTCAAAAAGCTAAAAAAATGTCTTTAGTGTCTTGGGAGAAGGTCTGCCTTCCAAAATGGGAAGGGGGTCTTGGTATGAGTGACCCTTAAATTCTTAATAAAGTTATGGGGGCCAAATTATGGTGGAATGTATTTAGGGGTTTCAGAGCTATGGAAACAAATATGGCAAAGAAAATACAGTTTGGTCATTTCTCGGGATGAAAAAGTGAGGTAATTTGATTTCTTAGTGCAATGATGAATATGGAATTTAGTGGTGGAACAAATATCTTTTATTCAAAATAACTTGTTTTGGGAGATCAAGGATTGAGGTACTGCTACATTTTAGGAGGAATCCTAGCAACAACTTCGAAGATTAGCAAATAGATAAGAGTTAAGGGGCATTAAGTAAAGCACTACAAGGTCGAGGACAATGGTTGTTGTTGATCTTTGGAAGGAAGTTACTGCTCAGGACTAGTGGAGAGTATGGAAAACTAAGCATGATTGGAATGATGATCGTCTCCATTAGGAATGGAGACCTTTGGAGGCACTTTTAAAACTTAGGAAAGTACAGGTGGTGTAGGATGGGGATAGGATGAGATGGGGTTATCAAACTCAGGGCATGTTCCCCGTTAAAGAATCGTATGGCATGATGGAAAAGCATAATGAATTTCTAAAGGCGTGGTACTAATGAATAATTTGAGGTAGAAAACTATGGCCAAATGTAGAAATTTTTCTCTATTTGATTGATCGTCATAGACTCTTAACTTGGGATCTCTTATGGCGAAAAGTTTTTGAAGGTTAATTGTGGTGCACAATCTTCCAAGATCAAGAGGAGAGCATTTAACATCTTCTTAACACCTGTTTAAAGATCATAACCCTATTTCGTTATCTGGACTGGTCCCCCAATAATCTTTGGGAATCAAATAAATTGTGGCGTACCTCTCTGTTCAAAAATCTAATTATGAGCAGGGCCTCAGTTTTAACCTGATGTTTCCTATTATGGAATTTTTGGAAGGAACGTAACAGGATCATTTTCAATAACCTCAAAAGGTGCAGGGGATTTTTTTGGTAGAAAACAAGATATAATATCAAGGAAACAATTGTTGCAGAAAAGTGGGTCAATGAGGACTACAAGATAGAAGGGTAGAAATCTCAAATTTTAAAAGATATAGAACTCTCGCAAAATTTAGTGGCCCCAATTTCTGCACCACATCCTTGTGGTATGGGTTTTTCCCCATCGTTTTTTTCCCTCCCACCACAAAGTTTCATAAAGTTAAATTTTCATTGGGCATCTAAAGGAAATGTATGGCCTACTAGGTATGGAGGAATATTCAAGGACGACAATGGCAAGCCTCTTCGGTTTTATGATGGATATTATCGAAATACTAGTAATAACATGGAAAAATTCAAGGCTCTAGAAATAAGCCTGCTTCTAGATCATGAGGCAGGTTATACTAGGATTTAGATTGATGGCGACTCACAATTGGTGATAACTTTGGTTTAGAAATTTCTCAATGGATCTTTATTGTAGAAAGCAATCATGATATGGTGACTTGATCTCCCAGTGCATCATATTTAGTGCTCGATCATCTCTCCCCCTTATGTTATCACAACACATTCAAAGAGGTCAAGGTATGAGGTAGTCGATTTTCTTTCTAATTGAGGATGCCAAGATCATAGTCTAATGATATCCTAGAGTTGGTTAGCCTCAGATTCCTCCAGTTGGATGGAATAACTAGAAAATATCGTGGAAAGTAATAAAGAGGATTCGATGGGGGTGGACGAGCATGGATATAATGAAGTTGAAGGGAGAGGAGTAGACCGTCCCATATGAAATATTGGTGACACATGTGGAGTTCCAAGGACAAGTGGCATATGGGCCTAGGAATGTTCTATATAAATCACAATAGGATTATAAGAGGGTTGATGGAATTGCTCCTATAGTTTGTAAGTCTGGTTATGGGAGCTTACGAGGGTGGAAGAGGCCAAGATGAGTCTACACAGGATTCCAACTTGTGCATTCTCATTTGCGCTATGATTTATGTCTAAGAATTATGTAGGAAGGTGGGGTTTATGCTACGGCTCCATTGGTGATCAAATTCACAGAATATGGGATCTTGGAATGACAACTTGTTGGGAATCGCCTTGCAGCTGGTTGGGCCTAAAGAGGAAGGGTCATTCTCATAATTGGATCATTGTTTGACCCTTGGGATAGGGTTCTTCTGTACCCACTCTAGTTATTTTTTTGGTCTTGTACTTTGGTTTTTAGAGCGTTGGACTTTATAGTAGTCCAGGAGTAGTTTATATCAATTCCACTTGCATTCTTTTATTTATGTGCCTTGTTGAGTTAAGTCTGGGCTCTTTAGTTTTAAGCCCCAGTTACAATTCTTTTTCGACCCCTAATAGCTCTAGGGATTTTGGTGGGCATTCGAAGTCATGGGTTTTCTACATTTGTTGTTTGGTGTTATGCACTTTTGTCGTCAAGATGGATGTAGACGTGGAGAGTCGACATGGTTTTGGAAGGAGTAACAATTTGGCCTCTACAATGGGTTTTCTAGAGTCTGGGGGCATACACGTTGTTGAATTCGGGATCCATACAGTGTTATCAGTCCCTTGTGTATTGTTGAAGAATAGAAATTGGTTTATGTGTTTTGGTGCAAATGCGATAATGCTACGACAGCGTGGGTGAGCTAGGCGGGGGTTAGGGCTTCGAGGCCAGCCAACGGGTCGCAGAGGACAACCAGGGTAAATGGATGGTGACTTGGGTTTGATAGCGGCATTTAAGGGTGAGGTGGTTCACGACCATATTCCTTCACCTGGCCGTGTGGATATTCCATCTTCTTTGGACTCTTTGGACTTTCAGCTACGTAATGTTACCACATTCCTTGAGGAACTAGGCTAGCACCATCACAATGACCATAATGAAGTGAATTCTTTTATGAATGATCGTTAGCATAACCAGTGAGAAATTCAAGCTTGTTTGGATTCTCTTCGGTGGGGTCAAAGGAGAAAAAATGAGAGGCTCGAGCAAATTCAGGGTCACCTTGCTCACCTGGAATTCCATGTCCATGGTGACCCCAAGCCCCTAGAGATACCAGGTGTTAGTCCAGCGCCAACAAATCCTCCCAATCCTTCATGTCGAGGGTTGTATTCTCATCCTAGAAGTGTTTTGGGCTCTTTGATATTTCTATTTCTCGATCATATGTAAATTTTGTCTTTTGTACTTAGTTTTTGCGTCTATCTCCTAGCTAAGAAATCTGGTAGTAGTGAGGCCAAGAGACTAGTGAATTTCTTGCAAATCTATTGTAATTTTTTGACAAATTAATGGAAGCCTGTTGACCAACAAGAAAACCGAATATGACTAATTACACAAACGAATGTTCACAAATTCATATGAGTAGCTATCAATTGTAAATTAACTATTAACACCCTCATAATATAATATATTCATACCCCCTCTCTCTCTATATATATATATATATATATATATATATATATATATATATATATATATATATATATATCACTTTCTACCAATTGCATAAAATTGTTAAAAGATGTTCACAAGGTTAGAAGTTTCAAGTAGAAAAAATAATCTGAAGAGCTTTTAGCTTCTCCATGAGTCATAAGTTTATGTTCTTGCTTTGTCTATTTCAACTTGTTTTTAAATTTTTTTTTTCTATTTTTTTTTTGTATATCAACATAGATACACTTTCATATATGTTTGTGTGTGTTTTTTTTTATTTTTTATCAATATATTTTTTTATAATTCAATTTATTAAAATATGTTTTTAATATAATAATAAGTCTATAATTTATGAAAATAAAAATAATAGGAAAAGAAAAATAAATCAAAATAAAAAAGTTGAATAAAAAAGAAATAAAACTAAAAACTAAAAATTAGTAATTAATAGAAATAGAAGTTACTAAACCACCCATAATAAAACCTCAACCCATCATCTTACAAATAAATAAATTTAGATAATAATAAAAAATAATAAAAATTGAATTCTCAAAATTAAGCTATGGATTATCATCTTACAAATAAATAAATTCAGATATTAATAAAAAATAACAAAAATTGAATTCTCAATATTAAACTATGGATATGCTGTAGAAATTTTTGGTCAAAGACAAACTAGTACATAATCAAAGACAAACTGAATAACTATGGATATGCTGTAAAAAAATTTGGTCAAAGACAAATTAGTACATAATCAAAGACAAACTGAACGCTTACTATCATGCTTACGACAGACATAATAAAGCCAAACATTTAGGAAATATACCAACTTTGAATATTCATTTTCAATATTTTATAATTTTATTAAGTAAAAATAAACATAAATTTAAAAATGCAAAATAATTTATATTTAAAATTCCATTCATTGATGTAGAAAAAACTACCAATCAACATCTTTCATTTATAACCATAAAAAATAAAGTAAAATAAAATAATCTATCAATATTTAATAAATAGAATATTTACTTCTCAACCTTCAATAAATCACATAATTACTTCTGAATGTTAAAAAACAGCCAATGGCAAAGAAAATTCAGAAGCAAAGGTATGTCCAAAAAGTGGTGCAATGCTGTCATAATGGCTTAAAACAGTACAGGGAATCTTGGTATATCTCCCTACCATTTTGGAGTTGCATATCCATATTCTACATGGAAGGCATTAGTGCCATTGGTCAAGATAGCAAGATCCATGCCGGTTTAACTCAATATCGACGTCCAATAAATGTTCCCACCATGTGATTCCCATTTTGGATTTTAATAATAAATCTAATTTACATGCCCATAATACAGTAACTATCAAGACATTATTGGTCTTCTTGCAATGTGAAATTTAGCATGACAAAGTAATTATTTGGGAGATCTTTAATCCACATGTAATGTTAGTCTATGCATATCCACTTAAACATACATATTATCGACCATCATTACATTTGCATATAATACAAACTATAATGGTGATAGTAGTGGTAGTATGAACAGAAACATTTTTTATCATGGAATTTTTTAATTTTTTAATAGATTTTGTTACAATATTATGGTTTATCAATATCACTTGTTCAAAAAAATCATAACTTATTTCATGTGACATTTGTTATATGATATTTTTTTAATTAATGCACTTAATTAAAAGGATAAAAAATGCTTAATTGCCTTGAAAATAAATTTTATCTTTAGTTTTGTATATACTACATATTTTGAATTATTCTATGGAGGTTAAATCCTTACTATTCATTTAATGGTTATTGATAATTAAATTAACATTTTGGAAGTCTTATTTAAAAATAGACATTCATGTTGGCATAATTCAAACTCGAGTCTAATTAGTACATATTTTGGTTTTTTTTAAGTATTTTGTCCTTCAATTTTGTCTCAAATTTAGTAACTATTTTCTAGAATATAAAATTTGAGTTGCTTCATATATAGAATTTGAATAACTTTAAACTTTTTAAGACTTTGAATCTATTTTTGCATTCAAAAACTCATTTTAAAAAATAATAAATTACAATCTTTCCCAAATTTGTAACATCATATTTTCAAAAATAATTAAACATCTAATAATTAAATTAATTAAACAAAACATTTTTAATATATCTAATATATTTTTATAAATCTAATTATTATATATATATATATATATATATATATATATATATATATATATATATATATATATATATATATTTAACTAAAACGGTTATGGTTTTTATTTATTTGAAAATATCTTGGGTCTTTGCCGGAGCGACCCCTATTACATTGCAGGTTTCTAACTGTTGCTGATTATGATCTACTAGATTTTCAGGGCATTTGTACAACGCTTTCATTGTTTACAATTAGCAGCCCTTTCATCAGAGTGTTGCCTTTGTTTGCCATCTGATCAACTTCACTATTTGACTTTCTAAGAATATTATAAAACTTACATGTGTCAAAGTCTAGGAGAACTCTCTTCAATTTGTCATGTATTTTGTTGAGGCTAGCATTGCTAAACAGATTTCCCAGCTTTAGGTTTTTTATTATTAACTCTGAATCTCCGAAAACTTGTAGGTCTTTGGCACCTTTGTCTCTTGCGATATGGCAAGCTTTGAGAAGCCCAAGAATCTCTGCTTGATTGTTAGATTTCTGGCCTAATCCCCAGCTGAAACAGTCTTTTGAAGCCCCATCCAGAGAGTAGATGACCCCCCCAGCACCAGCGGCTCCGGGATTACCTTTAGACACTCCATCGAAGAAAATTGTGGTTAAGTTTTGTGACCGCCACCAAGATTGGAAATTATCGTCTTCGTCTCTTATGCGTCATTCCTGATTTGCCTTTTGAGGAGAGAGGAGTTGCTTGCGCGGGCATGGCTCTAGCGGGCCTAGCCATCTTTTTTCTTCAGGTAGTAACAAAGGGTCTTCTTTGTAGTACTGATGTTGGGCTGCTTCCAGGAGAAAGGATTTAGCTTTTGTTGCAACTTTCAACGGAGTGTGCCTCATCTCTCTGAAAATCAGCTGATTTCAAGCCAACCAAAGCTGCCAACAAACATATTTTGGGAGAGCTGTCCAAATTTTTCTCCAGAATGATTTGGAAGGGATGCGCTGAGAATAGAGTCGGCTCCATGTGGCATAGAGATCTGCAACAGAGATTTGTGAAGGCAATATAATCTGAAATTCATGTAAAATAATTCCCCATACCTCTTTTGCAAAATTGCACTCCAAGAAAAGGTGCTGGGTTGTTTCGAAATTGTTTTTGCATAACACACATCTGTGCGGCCCTACTATATTCCTTTTTTCCAGGTTATCACTGATCAGAAGTTTATTATGGGCCAGGGTCCAGAAGAAGAAATTCACTTTTGGTAAAGCTAGGGGTCCCAGACTTTCTTCCAAAAGGTCGGAGTTTGTCTGCTATTTCTTGACGCTTGCAATGCTCTGTAACCTGCAGCTGTGGTGTAGACTCCGGACTGACCCCAACCCCATTTATCATTCATGGATCTGTTGACAAGGGTTGCTTCCTCCAGCAGATCTTCTAGCAGGGTTTGTTGATGGGATAACTGGGCTGGGACTCCATGAAAATCCCATCCTGCCCAATCTCCACGATGATCCCAAATTGAAAGGTTGTATATGGTGTTGACTCCTGCTTGCTTCAGCCAGTCCCTGAGATCAGCTATGTCCTCATTATTCTTCAGTGGTTCTTTCCCCATAACACTGTCAAGCCACAAGTGGGTGCGTTTGTCGTTGCTAGGGATCTTGTAGACCTGTTTGTTGAAGAACTTGCTGCTCCTGCAGCATAATTTCCACACCTGCGTGCTGTTTACTGTATTTGCATTCTAGAGATTGCTGAGGGATTTGTTGGGTTTGTACTTAGTACGCAGCAAGACATTAACCGGATGGGAGGGCTCGTGGATCATCTTCCACAAAATCTTTCCTCCCAGCGCTAGATTGACGAGAGCTGGGTCTCTGATTTGCAGCCCTCCTTCTGCCATTGTTTTTTTCACCACGTCCCAGTTCACCAGATGTATTTTGTTTTCGTTACCCTTTCCTCCCTGCCACAAGAAGTCTCTGAGCAGTTTGGATATTTGCTCAGACACATTTCTTGGTGCTAGGAGAAACGTTGTCTGGCAGATTGGTAGCGCCGACAGCATGGTTTTATTAGAATTACTTTGCCTCCCTTCATCAGCCAATAGCCTTCCCACGCTGCAATTTTTGTTTTAATTTTTGAGATTATTTCACTCCAAAGTGATCTTTGATTGGCTCCTGATATGATGGGAAGGCCCAAGTACTTGAATCTGTCCCATGTTGCTTGACCTTTGAATCCGAGGAGAGTGGTTATGCCCGTGAGCTCCCTCTGATCTATATTCCAGCTGAAAACTTCGCTTTTGCTCTCATTTATTAATGCCCCTGAGGCTCTGCAATATCTTCTGAGTACTGTGTCAATGCCTTTGGCAATTCTGATCGAGGCTCCACCAAGGAGAAGGGAATCGTCAGCAAATAGAGCGTGGTTCTGGGCTTCAGTTCCATGGGAAGGTTTGAGACCCGGGATGTTGTCGTTTAGCCTTTCCGCAGTGAGTTTACGACTGAGGGAATCTGCCATTATGATGTACAGGAATGGGGAGAGAGGGCATCCCTGCCTGATGCCTCTCTGACTTTGGAAGAAATTTGTGGGGCGACCGTTGACTAAAGGGGCAATCCATGGTTTGTCAATGCAAGCTTTGATGAGATTTACGAATTGGTTTAAAAAGCCAAATGAGAGAAGGACATTGCTGAGGAAAGTGCGATTCACTTTGTCGAAGGCGTTTGCAATGTCTAATTTAATCAACATACCTTTTTCATTCCGCTGCTTGCTTGAGTGGATGATCTCCTGTACTTGGATTACATTATCTAGAATATGCCTACCTTCCATGAAACCACCTTGAGGAGAGGAGAGCAGTCTTTTTAACAGCGGCTTGATCCGGTTTGCTAACAGTTTAGCCAGAATTTTATATGAAGCGTTACACAACGAAATGGGCCTGAATCTTGCGAATGTCTCCAGATTGGTGTCTTTGGGGATTAAAGCGAGGTAAGTGGAGTTGGTTCCTCCACCTATCTTGGCTTTTTTCATGAACCAACCTATAATTTTGCAGAGATTAGCTTTGATAATATGCCAACAAGCCTTGTAGAAATGGATTGTAAATCCATCAAGCCCAGGAGCCTTATCTGCGTCCATGGACCAGGTAACGATTGTGATTTCCTCCTCTGTGATTGGCCTGCAGAGAGTTGCGTTTACTTCAGGGCTGATGAGAGAAGGGATGTTGGCAATGAAATCAGCAGCTTCCTCATTATTGATGTGAGATTCTTCTCTGGAAAGATTCCTAAAGTGGGTTTCAGCGGCAGCTTTGACTTGGTTAAAGCCTTTGCAAACATTGCCCTCTACTGTTTTGATTTCTGCTATGTGGTTCGTTGACAATCTCGCTCTATATTGTCTATGAAAGAAGGAGGTGTTTCGGTCTCCAGCCTTCAACCACAAACTTCTAGATTTGAGTCTCCAGTATTCTTCTTCCTTTCTGAAAGTTTGGTCTGTAGAACGTTGGGCTTTTGTTTCTTTTTCCAGCAACTCTGTTGTGATATCTTTGCTTTCCATCTCTATTTGCAGAGTCTACAATGAATGGATTGACTCCTTTCTTTGCTCGGTAGGAGAGGGGGCTGGTCTCTTTATCCAGTTCTTCAGAGCCTGTTTTGTGGCTTTCAATTTTTGTTCCCAGACATAGCTTGGGGATCCCATGAAATTTTTAGCCCAAGCTGCCTTCACTGTCTCTATAAAACCTTCCCTCTCGATCCATAGAGGGCTGAACCAGAATGGAATAGGCCCCAAATCTTCTTCATCTTCCAAGAGGAGCTGAATAGGCTTATGATCAGAAGCAAGTTTAGGCAGAATTTTAGTGATGATTCTTTTTATTCATCATTATGGAGCTTTGTACCATGAATCGGTCTAAACATGCTAAGATGTGATCTGTTCCCACTCTGTTATTGGACCAAGTGTAAATGCCACAGACAGGGTTGAAGTCCAAAAGATCCCAGCGTTGAAAGAGCTCCTCCACCTCGTCTAGCATGGGGTCTCTATTGCTTGACCCCCCCCCCCCCCCCCCCCCTTCGTTTTTGCTTTCATAATGATGTTGAGATCCCCTGCTATGATGATATTGTTGGGGGATGACTGCCCTAAAAAGGCTGAGAGGGAGTTCTAGCATTCTCGCTTTTCATAGTAAGAAACTGGGATGTAAAGGTTGAAAAGGGAAATAGACAACTTACCTGCTTTGTGCATCAATTCCGTAAAGATCCAGTGCTGTGTTTCCTGATGATTTTTCAGATGAAAATGGTCTTCGTTCCAAAGAGTTTCCAGCCCTCCAGAAGTTCCCCTTGAGATGACAACTTTGCTTGCTCTTTTATTCCACTTTGAACTGCTAATCTCTAGAAGGGCTTGGCCTTCTATTTTGGTCTCTTGGAGCATGAGGATATCTGAGGGCTTTGCTTTCATAAGATCCTTAACTGCTTCTATTTTGGAGGGGTCCCCCATTTATCTACAGTTCCAAGAGACGAGATTCATTATTTACTTGAGGGAGTATTGAGGCCTCCCTTGGAAGGCCTTGGTCTGGTATTTCGCCCAATAGACATTTCTATGGTAGCTTGGCTTCCTTGTATTTTGAGTCTTTCTGCCTCCTCCTCCCTCTTTTCTTTGCGGGATTTCCTTCCTGCTTTTTTCGTTTGTCGCTCGTAGGTTTCATCCTCTGAGGAACCAGAACTTTCAACTGGTTTTTTCCTTGCTATTTCTGCATATGAGGGATTGGAGGGTTTGCCTTGGATGGCCTCGGTCTGAATTGCTTCCCCTTCCTCCTTGTTTGAAGGTGGAGTGTCCGCTTGTTCTACATTCTCCTGGGGTAGGGTTACTTGATTGTTCTGAGCACTTTCTGTCCCTTTTGGATTTACTTCCGTTTCCTGGTTGGCTTTGGTGCTGCTAGGGCCTCCGTCCATGTTGCCTTTGCCTGTGCCTTTTTTTGAGGTTGCATTCTTCTGGACTAGGGTCCATTGTTCCCCATTCTGTTTGTCTACTTGCTCCTCTGCTTTCTTTTTACAGTTCTTTGCAAAGTGGCCATGGTCGTGGCAATGTCTGCATTTAAAGGGTAGTTGTTCGTAGTCCAACTCCTGGACATGCGTCCACCCAGCTACAGTGAGTTTGATAGCTTCCGGTAACCCCTCTTCTGGGTCCACTTCTACGCAGATACGGGCGCATGAATACTGGTCTTTTCTTGCAGCTTGATCTATGTATTTTCCCAATGCATTACCTATGATCTGAAGGGATTTTTGGTTCCAGCAGTGAAGTGGCAAATGGGGGAGCCTAACCCAGACCGGGACAGCAGAGGGGATGTCCTAGGTGGGATCGAAATCAGGGGACCATTTGTTAAGGTAAAGACCCTGGGGTCCCATGAAATACGGTCCATTTCTAAAGATTAAGCCTCTGTCATCTGGGTTTTCAAAGAAAAACACAAAGAAACCCTTACCTACAAAATAACTTTTGACTCCTTCTTTGATCAGGGGCTTCCAGTTCCTTTGGGTCCATTCATCAACCGACTTGGGAGATGGCCAGAGACCGGCGAACTGACCTATGAGGCCTCTCTCCGCAAGGTTCAACGCTGCTTTACAAGTTTCTTCTTCTGGTAGGCCTACCGATGGAATCATGTCCAGTTTCTTTACGAACTTCTGTTGAGAAGCTGAGGGTGGGCACTTTGGACCAGCAAATATCCGGAGGCGGCGAAGGAGGGGAATCAGGGTCCCCTCTGGCCTCCATTAACTGAGGCTGGGCGGGCAGAAGGGCGCTGAGGCCAAGGGCACGCTGGTGCAGTCGACAGTTGCAGAGCAGGAGCTCGCGCGTATGAGGTCGAAAGATGAGGGTTAATTAACAATTGCCCAAATTTGGAGACAGAGGGATTCAAAACCTCAACCTCCGCCTTCCTAGCTTCCTTCGCTACCGTTGAGCCACGCGGGTCAGCTTTTTTCTCACCATTTTATATTTTTATTTAAATACAACAATGTAATTTTTTAAATATTTTTTATTATTATTTAAATTGTGTTTTTTAATAATTTTATTATTATTTAAATTATATTTTTAAATATATAAATAAACTAAAAATTCCAAAAAATAAAAATTCTCATTATTTTTAATTTTTAAATATAAAATATTAAATTTAACCAATTTCAATAATTAATTATTTCATAATAAGTTGAGGATGTCCCGTGCCTTCCATTGATCGACGACATTTGATACAATGAATGAATCCCTTTTCCGAAAGAATAATAATCCTCGATCCACATTTGACACAATAAATGAATCCAATCTTTATCGACATTTGATACAATGAATGAATCCGTTTCCCCAAAGAATAATAATCCTTGATTCACATTAGACACACTAAATGAATCGCTTTTTCCAAAGAATAGTCAATTTAGTGGCGTAATAAATTTTCTTCTTTGGTAATTTAGTGACATCTAATATTAAGTGACATTTAGTGATAAAAATAAATTATGATCTTAAACTGGAATAAAAAATTAGCGATCATTTTGGTAATAAATTTATATAGTTTAGGAAATTAGGTCATAAATTAATAGAGACTTTTTTTACATATCGCTCCTTAAAACATTTATTTTATAATATATATGATACTATTAAAGAAAAAAAAAAAAAAAAAAAACATTTTTTTTAAATTTATATATGCATAGATACGTAACAATATCTTACGATATCCCTGATGGGGTAATGGATTGATAGATAGACGAGCAGATAGGTCGGCGTACGATGCACTCATGGCCAAATGTCTAAGTTTTATTATGGTGGTAGCCACAAGTGTTAATGTTTGTCATGCACACTCTCAGTTCGCAGGCGTCGATATTATAAACCCTATTTCCCTTGAGGTTCCGCACAGTGAGTTGCAATGAGCGATGAAGGTTTGGTGTATTGTGTATTGGAGGGTCAAGATTTGGAGCACCCAGCAGCATGCATGGCTCTGGGCTAGCGAGGAGGAGGAGGAATGGTTTGAGTTGGCCTGTGGTGTGCCTCCTCTCTGGGGTGGCCCATGGAGTAAGGACCTGCGGTCCTGGGCATCACCGAAACGCGTGCGAAGGTTGGAGTGCGACTTGGTGTGTGCACGAACTACACGAAATAGCAAAGCGACACTTGAAATAACATGGATAAAGTGTTGAGCGAGCAATTTATATGATGAACAGCATGGGCATTTATGGAGTAAGCCGACGGTGATGAAAGTTGGTTGAGGGCGTTGGCGGATGAAGCCAACCGTATGAAGAACCAAGGAGAAGGAAGTTAGTGGAAATATAACGCAGGTCGGCCATGGAGTTGGTTAACCATGCATGTAGCATATATATTGGTGCGATGGAGATTCATTTGGACATCAACGAACATCACTCAAGGCACTCAAGCGAGAAGGAGAAGTGTGCAGTTCAAAGGTGTAGTTGCAGCAAAGAAAGGTGAGGCGCAGTTCTATGCGCCCAGCCTTCGGCAAGGCCGCACGGAGGTGAAAACGCACAGTCTTAAGTCTTGGGTGAGAGCGTGGTTAGGAGCACCTGATGTTTGAACGAAGGAGCGTGGGTGAAGGCGTCGGAACATGGGTGAAGGCACCGGGCACTGGTTGACATGGGTTCTTAGGTGGCTCGGGTGAGCGCTTGCCCGTCGTGTAAAACATAACACGGAGGTGGAGAAGGGGACTTGGGTGAGGTCGCCCGCCCACCATGCGGAGATAAATGAAGGGTGACTCGGGTGAGGTCGCCCGCCCATTGTGCGAAGGTTCGGCTGTGAAGTTTGGTTGGAAGCTCGTGTGAGGGCGTGCCCGCCTAACTTGGGCAAAGAATCTTGGTTATCACGCGGAGGTGTGAGAAGTTGTAATTTTGGCTAAGTATGAAACTTGATGTTTCCAAGTATACTTGTAAAGCTTTGTAACATTGAAAGATTGTATAATATATTATTCGGGAAAACTCATTGTTCAGGGAGTTTCCCCTCCCTTTATACTGTGCAATTGTGTTCTTCATTTATAATTGCTAATGATAATGAATGTGTATGGGTGTTCATTGGTATAAAGGAAACATAATAATTACTTGGTTGAGAAACACAAACTAAGTAGGACATATGGTTAGGCATAGTCCATGAACATAAGTATTGGTGAAAAGAAAGTGTTCGGTGGTGCCGCACCTTGCCAAGAGCGGTTGAAAGACTACCGCTGGCCTAGGGGCATGACAGTTGGTGTCAAAGCTCATGGTTGGAGCTGGTGAACGAAAAGCAGGTGGCTTGTGACGAAGTGCAGGTGTGCATACACTTGGAAGTTGGTGACAGTGAAGCAGGTACTTGTAGGTGAAGGAAGTTGGTTTCACACAAGTGGAACAAGGACTGGTTCAGGTTTGCAGGAACTTGGTGAATGTGGAGAAGGCCAAAATGGTGAAGGTGGTAGATGAACCTATGGCAAGTAAATCTAGCCATGGTACAGGTGAAGCTCTCCGGTACAAAGTGTTGGAACAGATGAGTGGATGGAGTTCTGACTGTGTTTCGATGAAGGCTGAGAATATGAAGATTCAGGAAAGTTGTTCAGAACTATGGAAGGAACTTGAAGAACTCAAGTTTCAATATGGAAGTATGATGGATGGTGAACTTAGGGAACTTGACAAGGAGATCCGACATAATGGACTTGATCTTCAAGAACTCTTGGATGAAAGAGCCCGATTGAGGAAGGAAAGTGCCATGGTGGAGACCGAAATCAAGCAACTTGAGGAAGAGATGAAGAAGAAACTTCTTGGTAAATAGGTTGTTGTAATTGTGCAGGATGAGCTTGACTACATTGACAGGCTGGGGACTCACTACCGTAATAATCCAGAGGATGTTCAGAAGCTTAGTTCTATGGAAGTAGTCAATGGGCACTTGGTTGGTGCACTTAAGCAGAATGCGATGGAGGAAAAATTGAAGGAAGTCAAGCTGAGCCAGGATCGAATTGCGTAGAGGAGCCAAGCAAGGAAGTGAAGTACCTTAGGAGGAATTTCAGATTGGAGCACAAGCCAATGGACACTTCTAAGGCCGATTTTTTGAAGAAGGTTACTGATGTGAAACACAAGATAAAGCCGACAGAAGGAGGTGATGCCTTGAAGCTGAATTTTATGCAGGTGACCGTGAAGGGCAAGAGATTTGTAGCTTTGGTGGATACGGGAGCTACTCATAGCTTCTTGAGTAAGAAGGAAGCAAAGTCTTTTGGGAAGAAAGTTGAAATGGAGAGGGAGTGGAATGCTTTCAAAGCAGTCAACTCTACCATGAAAGCTGTTATTGGTGTGATGGAGAACACTCAGGTGAGAGTGGGCTCATGGTTTGGAAGGTTGGACTTGAGGATTGTCGACATGGATGATCATTATATGGTGTTGGGGCAAGATTTCATGAAGCTTGCACAAGCCATACCGATGGTGGACCAGGACATTCTCTTGATCACAGCTGGAGGAAGAACTATGTTGGTTCCGATGAATAAAAGGAGTTGCTTGGGGTATCGACTGAGGATGAATTCTATGACTTTGTATCCCAAAGATCCAAATGTGAAGCATGAGGATGTGGAGCAAAGAGGACTTGGGAGTATGACTCAAACAACGAAGGAAGGGAAGTTAATTAACTTTGTTGCAAGAGCAAGGAAGAAGGAAGGAAGTGAGAGGACAATCTCACGGATCAGGGAGCACTTGACAGAGACATCTTCTACTGATGATCTTCACAATGGAGTTGCAAATGAAGGGAGTCTGAGTACTACTTCAGAGGTAGTGGTTGGAGAAGATTATGCAGGTAGATATCTGGCTGGCATAGTGGATTTTTGTAGGTATGCTATGGGCATATATGACTTTCAGTTGATGAAGGACAAGCTTGGTGAGCTAGGGTGCACATGTGAGGAGGTTGAGGCTGTGCATATATACTTGAGGACATAGTATCAATCTGATACATGGGTGGATGAGAGTCAGGGAGGAAACTTCTTGGCCCTCCTTTCTCTATAGACAACCTTGGAGATGGGTTAGTGTAGGGACCTTGTTTGGGAGGGGCTACACCAACTTAACAAGGGGCCTTAGAGGAGGCTTCTTTATGACAGATTGCAGACTTGGATGCATATGATCAGATGTTGGGATGAGGCCACTTGGTTGGGCATCATGGACAACTAGAGTCATGCACATCAGGTTGGAGACATGGAGCATGACAGTTATGCAGGGACATTATGCAGGAGCATGTATAGAGGTGTCATGGACATTCTATGGGGAATGCTAAAGCAAAGGATGTTGTGCAGATGCTATTGTGACATGGAGATGTATGAGCCAGTGGAGAGGTTGTACACTCTTATGCAACAAGACCATGGACCGAGCATGTTACAAATGGGATGGAGTTTCCATGGACCTGAGCATGGGATTGAGAGTAGACTTGATGAGTCCGAGATGTAGCAGAAGTCAGGGAAAGATTGATGATGGCATAAGGATGTGCATTCTTGTGGTTTGGACGTATGGTTGGATTAGCTACCCAACTAGTTCGAGTCATGAGGGGTAGCAGTGTGCAGACAGATGTCCATATCAGGTGGAGTATCTTGACAGAGAGACTACAGGATGAGGACGAGACATGATGGAGATGGTAGTTCTACATATGTTGCAGGGATGTTTGCAGTATGTGGAGGAGTTGATATCATGGATAAGACTATTCAGATATGAAAATCTTGATCTTGGTGGATGGCTATTGGGATGGGATGTTGTCGAGGACGACAACGACTTCAGGTGGAGGAGGATGTAAGGACCTGTGGTCTTGGGCATCACCGAAATGCGTGCGAAGGTTGGAGTGCAACTTGGTGTGCGCACGAACTACACGAAACAGCAGAGTGACACTTGAAATAACATGGATAAAGTGTTGAGCAAGCAGTTTATATGATGAACAGCGTGGGCGTTCATGGAGTAATCCGACGGCGATGAAAGTTGGTTGAGGGCATTGGCAGATGAAGCCGACCGTATGAAGAACCAAGGAGAAGGACGTCAGTGGAAATATAACGCAAGTTGGCCATGGAGTTGGTTAACCATGTGTTCAATGTATATATTGGTGCGATGGAGATTCATTTGGACATCAACGAACATTGCTCAAGGCACTCAAGAGAGAAGGAGAAGTAAGTAGTTCAAAGGTGTAGTCGCAGCAAAGAAAGGTGAGGCGCAGTTCTATGTGCCCAGCCTTAGGTGAGGCCGCATGGAGGTGAAAACGCACAGTCTTAAGTCTTGGGTGAGAGCGTGGGTAGGACCACCTGACGTTTGAACAAAGGAACATGGGTGAAGGTGTTGGAACACGGGTGAAGGCGCCGAGCGCTGGTTGACACACATTCTTAGGTGGCTCGGGTGAGCACCTACCCGTCGTGTAAAACATAATGCAGAGGTGGAGAAGGGGACTTGGGTGAGGTCGCCTGCCCACCGTGCGGAGATAAACGAAGGGTGACTCGGGTGAGGTCGTCCACCCATCTTACAAAGGTTCATTGTGAAGTTTGGTTGGTAGCTCGTGTGAGGGCGCGCCCGCCTGACTTGGGCAAAGAATCTTGGTTATCACACGGAGGTGTGAGAAGTTGTAATTTTGGCTAAGTATGAAACTTGGTGTTTCCAAGTATACTTGTAAAGCTTTGTAACATTGAAAGATTGTATACTATATTATTCGAGCAGACTCATTGTTGAAGGATTTTCCCCTCCCTTTATACTGTGCAATTGTGTTCTTCATTTATAATTGCTGATGATAATGAATGTGTATGGGTGTTCATTCTATCCATCTCTCCTTGTATATCCCAAATCTGCCATAAAGAAATCAATCGTTCTCCGGAAAATCCCACCCCAAAGATGGGTCCGCCTCTACTTGTCTCTCCCCACCATGTGACATAACCCCATCGGTGCGGGTTATAAAGCAGCGCACCTAGGGCCGTACTCCCTTTGGACCCCAGAGATCTTGATCGTTGATCAAGTTTATGATCAATGATGCTGGTATAAAGGAAACATAATAATTACTTGGTTGACAAACACAAACTAAGTAGGACATATGGTTAGGCGTAGTCCATGAACATAAGTATTGGTGAAAAGAAAGTGTTCGGTGGTGCCGCATCTCGCCAAGAGTATTTGAAAGACTACCGCCGACCTAGGGGCGTGACACATGGGATCCTAGTATGTTGTTGAGAGCCGTGGATAAGCTCTGCGACCGGAGTGCTTGCGTCCTCATCTATGGTTTCTTGTCTTACCAGGAGGAATTGGCTCGGTCATGGTTGTCTTTTTGCGATGAATTAGGAGAGGGGCAACCCTAGAATAATCCTAGGGGTGTTGACATTCTGGTGCTCGATCTCTTGGTCTCTGGCTGCTACCCGGGGTCGAAGTCTCGAGCAGCTCTCACTGCTCCCCTCTGGAGCAAGGTCTGTGTTTAGAGGTTGGGAGGTAGCATAAAGGATAGCAAGTGCTTAATAGCTCGCATCCTTTGGTTCGCAGTGGTAAGTTTTTGTATGGGTTTCCCTCTCCCCTGCCTATTCCTATTTGGTTTTTCTTGCCTTTGAGCACCCTGTGCAGGTTCAACAAGCACCCTTGGGGGCTTGGGCCCATGCACACGGTCCAGGTTAGCCATTTTTAGTTCGATAGTATGCCCCGTCAGACGGGTCGTCTGTGGTGTTGAAGAAAATGTAACTAGATTCGGTCTTCATAATGACATGATCTTTGTATTGGATGTAATAAAAGAGAATAAATTATTTTTGTAAATCTTGTTGCATGGGTTTCATGAGCAAGAAGTGTCACTAGGTAAAAGACTTCTTCTTGATGTCTTTAGGATTTATTTAAATGTCAAAGATTCATGTCATGTGTATAAAAACTCTTTATGAGTTCATGTAAATATGTACAGGTCCTCCAAGTTGTCTAACAACCCTCCAAGACCAAGATCAATGCCTCAAAAGCAAGCCTACCGAAGTCTATAAGCAAAACATCTAAGGATCTTCATGTCGACTCAAAAGTAAATTAAATATATAGATATATTTAATGTCAGCTTGAAACAAGAGACACGTTGGTTCATGAGATCACGTCAGCTCAGATATGGAGTGCTCACCACTGTAAATACCCACAATGGGTCAGCTCAAAAGAACAGGTGTTGTTGGGAAAAGTATCCAATTCGGAATGCCCCTATCCCACTCTAAGGTGTGATAGTGCCTTAGCAACAAACAAGGTAAACTAATTGAGTATTCTTCTTTATGAAATGTAAATGAGGAAGAAGGATCTAACTAACCTGTGTCTTCCGCTAGTTTTTCGATCCAAATCACTCCTCTCTTCAGTAGCTCCCAGCTTCTTGCTCCTTCACCGGCCCAGCTTCACCGAATTCCTGCGAGATCACAAGAGAGAGAAACTACACAAAGATACAGATATACATTCATAAAAAGCTCAAGATCAGATTAAGCTAAACATGTAAGCATAACAAAACATCATTGGTACACAGCATGTAGGAGAAACTCAAGTAGTTTATTGATAAGATAACAAGGTCCAAGAGGAGATACAACCAAGTGAGTTCTGATCCAGCATCTACCTCCCAGCAAAGGAATCCCTTCCTCTCCTCCAACAAAGAATAAATCACCCAATGTACTAATCTCAATCTCAAACCAACAGCAATTCTCTACAAAGTACAAAATTCCAGCCCCCTGAACCTCTGGGTGAGAGATCCATATATAGATTAAGCAGAGAGGATGAGTCAACTTATGTTTTGACTTGTGGCTTCTCTCTGTCAGTTCTTGCTTCCACTTGGAGGTTGAGAACCTCTTACTCATCACTATTCGAATTCATTGAGGCAAGTGTCATTGAGGAAGATTCTGGAAGCTTCCAGGGTCTTTCCACCTCGTTGAATGAGCTTGCCATTTGTCACTTCCCGCTCAGCGCACCCTGGTAGTGCTTCCACCTGCGTTGTAGTGCACCTAGCCAGTGTAACCTCTGCATTTCAGCGCAGACAGCTAGTGGAGCCTCTGAATTGATCCTGAATTGACTATTTTTGAGTTGTTTTTGGTGGAGAACTTCTGGGAGAAGCTGTCATTGGTTGACCTTGTTCTTTTAGGGGTAGGAACAACTCATTTAGGGACTTTGGATCCCTTGGATTATGGACATTTCATGCTCAATGATGTAAGGCACAAAAATGTCTATAACAGTTGCCCCCTAAAGTATGAGGCCGTTTATCGGGTGAAATGCTTTATTAGGAGGATCTGAAGTTCTTCCAATGCTGGGAGGAGACCTGTAATAAGATACAATACAATACATTATTTTTCATACTGCTTTCATGATCTAACTGAGGTGGGCATTCCCATGCTCATCTTTATAAATTCATTTTTCTGTACATAGAACAGACAATCGTCTGATGGTAGACTGATGGTTTTGATGAAATCATCATCCTTTTGGTAGGATGATTATCTGCTGCAATGTTGTACATGTCAATGTCTTTATTTTTCCTGAATATATATCGCAGCCCGGATCGATGAAACTAGATCCGGGGTCTTCAATCTCGTCCGATCTTCACTCTAAGTACAAGTCGATCCACGTGAGAAATGTTCTGAAGTCGAACATGGAAAGACATCGCTTGATTACCAGTTAATGATGTAAATTGTTAACAAGCGCGAGAGGAATCACCGATAATGATAATGACCCTCAAGGTACTGCAGTACAATTCACGTGGTGTGAATAAAGGACTTGGCGTCGAACACCACGCAAAATCTTTCGGTCGAAGGTCATTGATGTATACCTGTCGCCGAAAGTGAGAAACTTTCCATTGAGGCATGCAAGCTTCAAAGTACTGAAGGGGGTGTTCCTAGATCAAATTCTTGGGTAATGAGCTGATGTCGACAAGAAGCGATCTGTCAAAGGAGGGCCTTAATGTATCCCACATCAGTGACACGGAACGGAGCAAATGATTTTGATGGAGGTGAAAACGATCTGATGGTATATGGTTCAGGGTAGCGGTCATGAAAGAATGAAGGATAATGTATGGTAGTGGATGGGACACGGTTGACTTCTCTGGATGACTTCTCTTGAACATATCAGCGACACTTATGTGATGGATTGGTAGCATTTACCCCAAAGGTGGATGGTATGGCGAGACCATGGTGATGTGACCGGTGAATGAAACAACCCAACCCGACTCTGGCACGGAGTGGAAGTGTCATGTTCAAGAGCGACTTGCTACCAATAAAGTTCTTTGAGTTTCTTCCCAATTTTTCCCCAGTCATTGCTGACCAGTACCTCTTTATTTTTGTCAAGCTTGAGGAGGATAACATATGCTTGTTCTATAATTTGCCCTTCGGGCAAACCCATCGCTATGTTTTAACGAGCCTAGCGATAGTGAAACTCGTTCTCGTCTAAAGACAAGTTTGTCGCTATTAATGTTTTTTAACGAGTTTAACGACAAAGATAACTCGGTCCCTTTTCATTTTTAGAGAGTCTAAAAAGGTACGTAAAGATAACTCCAAAGGTCCTTTTTCGTCATCTAATCCCTTAAGTCCGAAAAAGTATAAAACAATACAGAAGGGATGAATTTTCGATAGTTTTAACGAGCCGAACAAAGCAAGCGCTCGATCTTTTTGTGCAATAATCCCTCAGGTCCAAAAAGATTAAAATCTAGAGGAGGGATAGCACTTCCGGTCGCTTTAACGAGCTGGAAGGCCAAAACTCGGCAATCTTTCCATATTTTACGAGTCAGATGAAAAGAGCTTAAAGAAGACTCGTCTTTTGAGGAACGAGTGATAAAACGGGTTAGCAGTTGATTCCAGGTAAGGGTTGGAATTTTCCAATCACGGCAGTGTCACAAGGATGGCTAGTGAAATCACTCTTCGCAGCTGTTCCTCAAAATGGGTAAACAATCATTATGGAGGTGAATGATCGGCCAAATGAAAAGTGGAGGTGACGGTGCAAACACGACCAAGGCTTTAATGGCTGATAATGTTACATTCACTGTGGTTATTTACCGGAGGGTAGTTCATTTTTTAACGAGCTTAAACGCGGAAAAACACTTCTCGGTCTTATGTTTATTTTTTAACGAGCATGAACTATGTGCTAAAACTGCTTTGATTAATCCAGTCATATGATAAGAATGTCCCATGTAAGATTCCATTTTTTATGGAGCTTGCGCCTTACAAAGCTTTGCTCCAGAATCCTTTCTTTATGCAAGTTAGGAAACGGCTAACCCCAAAAAACAGATAAATAACCGCTCTTTGCTTGCACTCCAAAAGGTTTGCATGCCCCCAGGTATAAAGTACTATTTCAAGGTTACCCCTCAATTTGCAGATAAAACATTTGTTCTACCAGGAAAGGCCTACCTCTTTCAGGTTACCAAAGATTGTCTCATATGCGCAGCAAACAAAACACTTCCTCGGCGATGTCTACCGAGATAGACAAAGGTGAGTGACAACGAGCGCCAAACACATAACTTTGATAAGAGAATCTTATTCCAGAATAACCCCTCTTCCAAGACGGACGGGGTATAGACTAGTCATATTCTCCCGCGAAAACCTACCCTATACCCAAAGTTTTCCTGCCGAAGCAAACCAGGACGCATGCCCCCTGGGTTCCAGTCATATCCTTCCGAATTACTCGCGCTCATCGGGAGGACGGACCGTGGGTTGAGACATTTCTTGCGTGAAGAGACCATTTAGGGATGGTATATGACTATTTGCTATGTGTGATCCGGGAAATGAAAGCTGGTCCACGAGCTTGACCACTCTTCCTTCGTGCGGAAAACACATTACTCTAAAGAGTGAGGAGACGATGGCTCCCATGCAATATATATAGTCTCGTCCAAGGAGTAGGTTATAATCCAAGGGTCCTTGAACGACCATCACGTTCATTTGAACGGTCTTCCCTTTCAATGTGATAGGCACATTGGGGAGGATCCCTAAAGGTCGACTGGTTCCTTTATCAAAGCCCGTCAGATTTCTCATTTCAGGCAAAAGCGCTGGCGAACCAAGCGCTTTCCAAGCAATAGAGGAAAGGATACTCACAGATGCCCCTTCATCAATGATGGTGCCAGCCATGACCATTCTGTATATTTGGACGATAATTCTGAACGGTATGCTTGCTGGCAAACGGGGTTTGCCTAGTTGGTTCCAGTCGAAGGAGACAACTAGGTTGCTTGGTGGTGGGATCGAGTAGACGGCTGGGTATCGCTCTGACGAACTTCCTTCCTGCGATAAAGGAATGGGTGGATTGCCCCCGTGTTCGTCGCAGTCTGTGTTGATGAAAAGAATCTGGATGGTGTCATCCTTATCCTCTTCAGTGACTGTATCATTCGAAGATAATTCCTCTGAAGGCAAAACCAGGTCGACTGCCGCCTCGACCTTTTGACTTTCGTCGGGTATGGATTCAGCTGGTTCATCTTCAATGACCGGCGCTTCAGCTGACCACTTGAGCGGGCCAGCTGGATTTTCAACTAACGAAGGACTCGGCAAGATTTTTTTATATCCAGGAGGAGTTCGTAACGGTGAAACCGGACGATCATCCAAAACTCTTTTTGCTTCGTCTAAGAAGGGACAACAGTGGATGGCGTGATTGCCTTCGCACAGTCTACAGGGGGATCTAGCTCTCCCTTTTTGTCCAAGGACTTCACTTTCGCTAGTTGACGGTATGCATTCAACATGGCTATCAGAAGTTGATGCCACCGGATTGTGCAAACGGGGAGACCAGTCCCTTAGTATCCGAGGGATGCAGGGACAATCTCTGTGGAAGTGGTCTCCCTTGCATATGACACATGGCGATTTAGGCCTAGTCAGTGCTGTGTGTGGATTTTTGTCAGACGACACTTGTTTGCCCCCAGTCGCTTTTGGCCTTTTCTTCTTCTTCTCCTTCTTCTTCTTTTCCTTCTTCTCCTTAGGAACTTGGTTTTTTGTTTTACCAGTTCCGTCAAGCGAAGAGGAAGGAGGAGAGGAAGAATTAGAGGAAGTAGAAGGCTGGTGGGCAACCCTGGACTGGTCTAACTGTTGATTCGACTGTTCAGGAATAGTGGTGTTCTGAACGACATTGGTTGAGAAGAGCCAGACCGACAAGCCAATTGTCAGTCCTGGAAGCGACAATGTGGCCATATGGGGCGCACCAACATCTCCCCAAGAGGAGAAGGGACTAGGATTTCCACCAAGGGGAATTCCTTGGTTGGTGGGCTCCATTTTCTCAACCTGAAGATCAACGCAGGAAAAAGGGGTGATTGTTCCGTTTAAAATAAATTTTAACGACGCTTAGACACAACTTGCTTTTTCAATTTTAAAGAGTCGAGAAAAAGCTAAAGATGACTCTAGTCGCCTTCGATGTTTTAACGAGCCCGAAGTGACAAATGCTCGGATGGAATTTTTCCGTTATAGAGTCTGAAAAAGGCCAAAAGGAACTAATCTGGAGTTCTAGGTAGAGGGTGTGCCAAACTTTTCGCAAAACCGTAGAATACTTTTTAAGGTACGGGCGGTCAATCTTCTCGAATGTTGTGTTCAGTGCATTGCGATCAGTAGGGCAGTCGACACGGCTTCCTAAGGATAAAGGTTTTATGCCTATAGGGGTCTCCCAATATATACTCGACGGTACGTGGGAGCACAATCCATACTGGCGCTATCGTCCCTTAGGAGGAATCACCCAACCATCAGCGAGATCGACAGTCACCAGGTTTTACGACGGCGGAACACGTCTCTAGCCTAGACCTCTATGTTGTGCATTAAGTTACAAAGCGTTGTTAAGTTCATTCAATTTATTTTAGGTTGATCTTTCTTAGAAGTTTGCCTTTTTGGATCGCCACGAGATGTATGATACAATTCCTAAATGCAGTCTAAAGATGATAAGCAAGCTTTTATATCTTTTCAACAATGAAAATCCTAGCTACAAGGGGAAAAGAAAGACACAAACTTTTCTCAAAGAGCATAGAGCACACTGTAATGCACTTTTCCCTAAATCAAAGCATGCAAACTATCAAAATGCAAATGCACATATGCATGTATTCGTTTTCACTTTCTTAATATTGATGCCTAAAAAGAAAGCTGTTGTACAAATTTGAATTTGATTTCAAGTGAAAACATAAACAAGTTCCTTTTTCAAAATCAAAAAGACGATTACGACACTTTATGATTTACTTGTTTCGACACTAGAAATGCATAAATTCAAACCAAACGACAAAAGTAAAAGCTCAATCAACTGTGAACAACAAACAAACTCACTCCTAAGATCAAAACAACACTTATGACAGGTCTAGATCTAAGGGCGACAATATGACTAGTTTACTTTCGTAATGGGAAACTGCAAATGATGTAACAAACACACAAAGAACAAATACAGTTTCTTTATACAACCGAGGCGGAATTGAGGCAAAGAAAAGGGGTTTCAGATAGGTACACTGATTGATAACAGGCTGCAAAAAACAAAGATAAAACTGAGCAAAAGGAAGCAGGGAACCACAATTGCACAAGGCAAAGGCTGATCAGCGCACCCTCAGCACAGAGAATCTGAACTTCAGCGCAGGTATCCTTCACGGGACCTGCGTTGAAATGCAGAACCTCTTCACAGAGTTTGCGCTGAAGCAGAAACGAGAGTTGTTTCTGGGTTCTAGGTCACGGTTTGCAATTAAATCTACAGTTTTTGGCCGTATCAAAGCTATCAATTAGGTACAATTAGGAGGATGATTTAAAGGAGGACTAAGATCTATCACAAAGGGCTGTTAGAGCACTTGTGGATCAGTTTGTTCAGATCATAAAAACAGGCCCAGTGAGTGGGCTAGAGTGGCAGATCTCTACTTTGCATTTGAAAATGGCAAATGCATTTCGATTCGGCACTCCTGAGTTTATGAGAAGAACAACAATAGAAACACAAATAAACTAACAAGATACTCTCCCCAGCAGAGTCGCCAATTTGTTGTTGGGAAAAGTATCCAATTCGGAATGCCCCTATCCCACTCTAAGGTGTGATAGTACCTTAGCAACAAACAAGGTAAACTAATTGAGTATTCTTCTTTATGAAATGTAAATGAGGAAGAAGGATCTAACTAACCTGTGTCTTCCGCTAGTTTGTCGATCCAAATCACTCCTCTCTTCAGTAGCTCCCAGCTTCTTGCTCCTTCACCGGCCCAGCTTCACCGAATTCCTACAAGATCACAAGAGAGAGAAACTACACAAAGATACAGATATACATTCATAAAAATCTCAAGATCAGATTAAGCTAAACATGTAAGCATAACAAAACATCATTGGTACACAGCATGTAGGAGAAACTCAAGTAGTTTATTGATAAGATAACAAGGTCCAAGAGGAGATACAACCAAGTGAGTTCCGATCCAGCATCTACCTCCCAGCAAAGGAATCCCTTCCTCTCCTCCAACAAAGCATAAATCACCCAATGTACTAATCTCAATCTCAAACCAACAGCAATTCTCTGCAAAGTACAAAATTCCAGCCCCCTGAACCTCTGGGTGAGAGATCCATATATAGATGTAAGCAGAGAGGATGAGTCAGCTTATGTTTTGACTTGTGGCTTCTCTCTGTCAGTTCTTGCTTCCACTTGGAGGTTGAGAACCTCTTACTCATCACTAGTCGAATTCATTGAGGCAAGTGTCATTGAGGAAGATTCTGGAAGCTTCCAGGGTCTTTCCACCTCGTTGAATGAGCTTGCCATTTGTCACTTCCCGCTCAACGCACCCTGGTAGTGCTTCCACCTGCGTTGCAGTGCACCTAGCCAGTGTAACCTCTGCATTTCAGCGCAGACAGCTAGTGGAGCCTCTGAATTGATCCTGAATTGACTGTTTCTGAGTTGTTTTTGGTGGAGAACTTCTGGGAGAAGTTGTCATTGGTTGACCTTGTTCCTTTAGGGGTAGGAACAACTCATTTAGGGACTTTGGATCCCTTGGATTATGGACATTTCATGCTCAATGCTGTAAGGCACAAAAATGTCTATAACAACATGACTTCACACTTATACCTCTCTGAAATTTTGGGTAATGAAGCCGCAGTAAGGAACCACAGTCACGAAGAGATGAAGCTGCAGTCAAGGCATGGAGCTTCAATCATGAGGAAGAGGAGTCGCAGTCTTGAGGAGGTGTAGCCACAATCAACACATGAAGCCGCAGTCATGAAGAAAGAAGTCACAGTCATGAAGAAGGAAGCCACAATCGGATCCGCATTGAGGTAAGGTATGTCTAAGGGTTCAAGCTTCCTCAGAGGATGGGTTAAGGAGCAGTAGGACCAAGGCTTGTAACCCTCTCGACATACCTATAGAATGAAGGTATCCTCATATGGAGAGGGGAGTAAAGAAAGTATGAAGTCTCAGCATCTCAACATATCTAGCTTGGATAGATGATAGACTTCGGATGAGGAAGCAGAGATCACGTTGATACTCATGTAGCAGATAGCCCATAGTCTCAGTGATGATCACTGTGGTATAGAGGGAACAAGAATACTTCACAGTAAGCAGTATGACTTGGATCTATATGTCTCAACATACGGAGCAATATTACAGTCTATGAGGAGAAGCAGTTCTAATACTTCATCAAACTGATAATGAAGAAATAATATAGTCTGAGCATCATGAAGCATTAATGAGAATCATTGTCTCAACAAATATACAGTGATGACAAAGATATATTGCAACAGTGATCATGATGATGACTTCAATGAAGAGCTCATTGATATAATGTAATGATTGTCTCAGTGCATCAATGAAAGCATAGAGGTCACAGTGAATGGATCACGTTGATATGAAGCAACAGTGAAGATCTCAATAGTGATGGCTTCAATGGTGCAACAATGATGAGGATCTCAACAACGACGGAAAGGAGGATTGATATCTTGGTCTTGGAGAGGAAAAGTGTGTCAAGGGTCCTAGTCTTGGTATTCATCAATGGAATCTCTATAAGAAGAATTTATGCATGGGTTTTCCTCTCCAAGAGGGAGAGGTTTTGGCCCTGGCAGATAGCCGACCAATTGTGTTCTTGTCTCTTTTATTTGATAGAATTTTGATGAAGTTAACTCACACATGCTAATTATAATGAAGTAAACCATCAAGCTAAGATAATATTGCATTAACACTTCACAAATTGTTATCATGTATTGAAGAATCACCCTAAATATGCATGCCCTAAGATTCTTCAACATGGTATCAAAGCAATTGGTTCAACAGTCAAGGAAAATGGCAGAAAAGAGACATGCAGGGATCAAGTTTTGAAGACGAGCATCAAAGCAAGAAAGATCTAAACCCTAGATCAAAGGATCAGCCTACAACAGCAGTAACAAGGGTTACTATCTATATCAACAAGAGACTTTGTCTCAAGTAATCATCATCTAATTGCATCAAGATCAAGGCAGCCCAGAGGATCTTAAAATTGAATCCTACATCCTCTTGAAGCCCTAGGAAGAAGTTTACAATAGCATGGGTTTTTAGATATCGATGGGAATACACTTGCAATCACAAGTCGATGTTGCATTCTACCCAATTATATCAGCATTGTTTTGATATAAAAATGAATATGGCTCAAAGGGAAGGAAGGTGGTCTGCCTATCATAGATCTCAACCAAAGGAAGCATCAACACACCTACTCCAACATGATCAAGGTGAAGATTTTATCTTCACATCTCAAGTAAGTATTTTTCATTAATTATTTTTTAAATGACTTCATTGCAAGAAGATCTATATGTTGTATGGAGGTTCTTGCACAAAATAAGGAGGATTATCATTATCCTTAGAAGTCAAGACATCAAGGTCTCCTTTGAAGTCATAAGAACTAGTAGGGTTCTATGAAACAAGAAAGGAGGCATAGGTAGAATTAAAGAAGTACTAGAGGATATACTCTCTAAAATGAAGTACAGAAGAAATGAAGGAACATCTTCAGGAGGTCTCAATTAAGAGATCTAGAAAAATGATGAATATATGATCATCATTAATAAGCAAGGTGACAAATGTCCATAAACAAGAAAGTTACCCCGATCAGTAGTGTATGGTCTTTATGTCAGATAGAGACAAGCAAAGTGATGTGTCACATATAAGTGCAGATAAGTAAAGGGAAGGTTGATAAGACAAAATAATATTCTAGAAGAGGAACTCATATCGCTGGAAGGATGGAGGAAGCTGAAGAAAGGATCAATGAAAGAGGGAGTAATAAATCTCCATTATGAATGAGATGGTGCCCCTCAAAAGGATCCTATTAGAAGTCCTTGCAGATATGATCATAGTAAAATGCATTATGGCATCATGAAAGCAAGAGCTCATATGAAATCATGAAGAACATAGCTCTTGGGAGTCTCAAAGGAGAGGAAGAGTTCATCTAGGTTAAAGGAAACATTTGCCAGATGGGGATATACTAGATCTTGAAAAATCTCTGATAGAGATTTCAGTAGAGGATCTCCGAGTCTGGGAAGGCAGCAAATGTTTCAGGAAAAAAATAAATAAATAAATAAATAAAATAAAATAAATCCGACTCTTGGATCTCATGAGATGGTGGTTCAATGAAATAAATAATGAAGCAGATCAAGGGATTGAAGAACCATTCAATCAAGGAAGCTGCTAAAAGATACCTGAAAAAAATTGAGGTATGTATGATTAAAATTGTATTTGTAATTGATATTGTAATGTCATGATATGTGGTTGCAGATAAAATAGGTCAAGGATGATCAAAAGGGAAGAGATATCCTCCTCTAAAAGGATGCGGAAAGACATAAGTTTGACTAGATGAACATAATATGTCCTCATATGAAGTATGAGGTAGTTGACTACAATTAAAGAACTTTGAGAGCTCCTGGGAATGAAAGACATGAGGATGAAAGAGATCGTGAAACATGCAACCATGACGAAGGAATTCAACATCTAGAGGGTCAGGAAGACATGACCAGGAAACCTCCCGGAATGATGATTAGACTTTGATGGAAGTCTGAAAAGTTGAGGACCCTTGAAAACAGATATCAATGGGAGATATATCAACATAGATGCAAGATGATTGATATCTACAAGAAGATGTCAATGAAAGAAGGCCATCAAAAAAAGGTAATATGTGATTTCATTTTGGTGTCTGACCTCTTGGAAAGGTCTGGGTATGTGGGTAGGATCATGGAAAGGAGAGTTGTGAAGGATATCACAACCATGTGATCCAAGGAAATCACTATTAAAGAAAAGTGGAGACATATGAGCTTATGAAGGAAGCCCCAGATGTAAAGCCAAGGAGCACACTTTCTGGGAAAGAAGGAATGACATGATGGAGGAAAGTGATGGATGGCTGAACCCTACATGTGAATAAATTGATTACATCAAGATCGTGGATCATCAGTCAACTAGAATACCCTATAAAGCACTGATGATAGAGTCCCTGTGTAAGAGAGAGCTCTAGGAGGTTCCTATGAGTAAAGGAACTCGAGCAAGTTTCTGAGTAAAGAGAAACCTGCAACTTGTCCTTGGTTAAGAGGGAGAGTTACACATGACATTATTGTCTTCAGTTTGGAAGAAAGAATGGAGGATTGTGTAATCATCTGGCATCCGACACTCTTTGAGGATGTGGTAGGGAATCCAAGACAAGAGTGGGCAAGAGGACCAATATTCTTGAGGGTTGGGAACCCAAGATGAGAATAGTCCTAGTAGCGCATACTCGGAGAACACCCAGGTGGGTATGACCCTAAGAGAGACAATGATGATGTGTGTCTATCAGTCATTCGTCTCGCCAACATTGTGTTCTCTGATATGAGTGAGAGATAGAGTTGTTAGTCAAGGCCTTGCTAAATGGAAACAATGTTGGTTGAAATAATGCTATAACAAATGGATTGCAAATCCGATTCTTCTTATGAGAAATTCTTCAAATTGAGAATGACCAAGCACCATTATGAATACTTCCTTAGTTAAGAGGGAGTGTTGAAGAAAGTGTAACTAGGTTTGGTCTTCATAATGACAAGATCTTTGTATTTGATGTAATAAAAGAGAATAAATTATTTTTGTAAATATTGTTGCAAGGGTTTCATGAGAAAGAAGTGTCACTAGGTAAAAGACTTCTTCTTGATGTCTGTAGGATTTATTTAAATTTCAAAGAGTCATGTCATGTGTATAAAAAATCATTATGAGTTCATGTAAATATGTACAGGTCTTCCAAGCTGTCTAATAGCCCCCCAAGACCAAGATCAATGCCTCAAAAGCAAGCTTACAGAAGTCTACAAGCAAAACATCTAAGGATCTTCATTTCATATCAAAAGTAAATTAAGTATATAAATATATTTAATGTCAGCTTGAAACAAGAGTCACGTCAGTTCATGAGATCATGTCAGCTCAGATATGGACCACTCACCACTATAAATACCCATGAAGGGTCAGCTAAAAAGAACATAACTTCACACTTCTACCACTCTGAAATTTCGAGTAATGAAGCCATAGTCACGAGGAGGTGAAGCCACAATCAAGGCATGGAGCTGCAGTCACGAAGAACAGGAGCCACAATCTTGAGGAGGTGCAGCCGCAGTCAACGCATGAAGCCGAAGTCATGAAGAAAGAAGCCGCAATCATGAAGAAGGAAGCCACAATCGCATCCGCATTGAGGTAAGGTATGTCTAAGGGTTCAAGCTGCCTCCTCAGATGGGTTAAGGAGTAGTAGGACCAAGGCTTGTCACCCTCTCGGCATATCTGTAGAGTGAAGGTATCCTCGTATGGAGAGAGCAGCAAAGAAAGCATGAAGTCTAAGCATCTCGGCATATTTACCTCGGATAGATGACAAACTTCGAATGAGGAAGCAGAGATCACGTTAACACTCCTGTAGCAAATAGCCCATATTCTTGGTCATGATCATTGTGGTATAGAGGGAACAAGAATACTTCACAGTGAGCAATATGACTTGGATCTATATGTCTCGACATACGGAGAAATATTATAGTCTATGAGGAGAAGCAATTCTAATACTTTAGCACACTGATAATGAAGAAATAATATAGTCTGAGCATCATGAAGTAGTAATGAGAATCACTATCTCAGCAAATATATAGTGATGACAAAGATATATTGCAACAGTCATCATGATGATGACTTCAATGAAGAGCTCATTGATATAATGTAATTTCTATCTTAGTGCATCATTGAAAGCATTGAGATCACAGTGAATGGATCATGTTGATATGAAGCAATAGTGAAGATATCAGTAGTGATGGCTTCAATGGTGCAACAATGAGGAGGATCTCAACAGCGAAGAAAAAGAGGATTGATATTTTAGTCTTGAAGAGGCAAAGTGTGTCAAGTTTCCTAGTCTTGGTAATCATCAATGGAATCTCTATAAGAAGAATTTACGCATGGGTTATCCTCTCCAAGAGGGAGAGGTTTTGGCCCTGGTAGATAGCCAACCAGTTGTGCTCTTGTCTATTTTATTTGATAGCAGTTTGATGAAGTTAACTCACACAAATTGTTATCATGTATCAAAAAATCACCCTAAATATGCATGCCCTAAGATTCTTCAATATGTGGCATGGGGAGGGGATCCTTGCCCTAAAGGCTGTCAAGCCAATGATTCTCACACCAATCCTCTTCAGATACAAGTCGAAACTCTATATTAGCAATGGAAAATTCTACGGCCCACTCCTGAAGACGAATTATTTCTCCGGCCACCCTAGGCTCAATCGCTAATCAACTGCACCATATACAATTGAATATCGACATTATGAGGGACCAGTGCTACAAGGACCGAAATGAGCTAGTGGCCTACATCAACGATGTGCAACATGTTCAAACTGAAATCTTGGACAATCTGGAAAGTATGTGTGGCCACCAACGCGACACCAACGAGTATCTTCACTCCCTGGAGGCGCGAGTCGAGCACATCGAATTCCATATGCCTGAACGGGTTGCCATCTTTGTTCCATCCCTTGCTTTTCCACCAAACCAGCCTCCTTGAGAAGTGTCTCTTCTTGGTTATGTATTTCATTTTTTATGTTAGTATGGTATGGCCTTCAGGCATAACGGGAATAAATGTAAATGGTTATTGTAATAAGCTTCTCCCTCGCTCTCAGGTTCCAAAGCCTGGCTGCCATATTCGGACAAAGCCATGGGAGAAGAACTTTGTACTTAATATAATTCACACTTTTTGACCAACAAAAAAACACAATACCCCACGATAGGTCCTTGAGTTTAATGTATGTCACTACCATGAGAATTCTAAATGGTTAAAAAGGTCACTTGACTCATCATTTAAACTCCTGGCACACTTCACTAAATTCCCTTGTGATGGCAACATTAACTCAGCCTTGGTCATCATACACAGTACCTATCTTGGCTTGCGGGCTCATCATTTCATTGCATCATTACATGGTGATGTTTATCTTGGCTATGGGAGACAGTGGCATCATGGATAGCCAACGTCCTTCCTCAGACTCGCTTCCATTTTTAGAATGCAGACATGAAAATCAATCGTCAATGTTAGCTATGCCTTAATAATGCCCATGTCTCGTCTATGCAGGGGTTATATGCCTACCATTCTAGTAATCTCTTCCCATTCTCTGGTTGGATTGATTCTTGGTCTACTCATGTCTTCTCACCGATGGAGGGTCAACATCACAATTTGTCTATTAGTTGGAAATCTCTAGTCTCCCATGTCTCCCATGATCACATGGTGGTTTTGGAGTTTTAGTTGGCCTCCTAGGTTTACTTTCATGTTTCGACTTTCTCAAATGGTTCTATGTTTCCTCACGGTTTGCAACCTATGTATAAATCATTGATTGGTCTTCAGTAGCTCCATTTCTCAAATTCAAACCTTGGCTTCATCAATATTGTTGAGGCCTCATGGGTTGTTAATGCTCATAACTTGCCAGTCATGCTCACGTTGTTTTTTCAATGAACACTACAAAAACACCTACCTCATAATTGGGGTCTTTTCGGGCCTTTGCTGGTTGTGGGATTCTCAGTATTTGCAAGCTCAGGGTGGTGGTCAAAGACACTAGCTAAGGGTCATGGGCTTATGTGCTCTGGTTGAAGGGAAATTGCAGCACATGGGCTCTCGCTACTCGTGCTCCATTGGTGTAGCTCCTTCGTGGGTATATACACTCAGGTGGAGGAACAAATGCAGCTCGTGGTTTGTCGGCTTTCATCGCCCAGGCTCCATCGATGCGGTTCTTTGCCATGATCAATCCTCCACAACCTTATGCACACAATTTTCAGGTTCCACAACATTTCTATTTCCTATCTTAATTTACCATGGGTGCTTTCTTTTTGTTCTGACACTCTTTGGATAACTTTGTAGAACAAAGCCTGTATGCTTGTAACCTCTTGAATTTTAGTGTGGGCTCAGGAATTTTTTCTTTTTGTCTGTTGAATTTATCAAGTGAGATATATGTAACCTTAAGCTTCACAATTTGTGCTACTAGGTTAGTTTTGCTATGGGCAGGCCAGTAGTACAAATAACCATCTTTTGTAATATTCTCCGAACTTTACACGAAAAAAATACATGTAACAAGATTCTTAACTATGAATATTCACCAGTATTTTACCATGGAGATTTTTAATTTGGACAGAAACGTTCCTACAATAAGATGTGCTAATACTACCACTTATCAAATTCACATGCCTAGAAAACCATAACTCATTTCATATGACACTTGTTTATACCACATTCTTTTTAATTAATCAATTTAATTAAAAGAGCATTAAAAAACAAAAAAAAATGTAATTACTTTGTATCAACCTTTAATTTATAAATACTATTAAAATTATTAGTGAAAATTAAATTTTTATCATCTATCTAATAATTAATAATAATTAAATTCAAAATCTTGAAATCTCATTCTAAAATAAATATACTTACCAACTTAATTTTCCAATTTACTTTTGTTAAAACAAATTTTATATCATAATTTTAATTTTTAAAATTATAATATCTATTATCACAAATAAAAAAAAATGTAAAGAAAATATATTAAAATTAAAAAAACTGATTGCATTCCCCTGGCCTGGTAAGCTTTTCCTTTCACAACGATTTACCATGGGTGGAAGCCTCCTTCATTTCTTCAAAGGCCTCCGTGAAACACTTGCACAACATACTCACGTCGATAAGATCCTTTGGAGCTATCACTTGGATCTTGAGAGTGTCCATATAGGTCAAAATAGACCCATACAGAGACTGCACGAAGAAATGCCATTTCATCTATCAATAAACAACTTTCTAAACAGCTGGATTCCAACGATTTTATGCAACCTATTGCTTTGATTTGACTCAAAATAAGTAGAAAATAGTGAGAGGAGTTTGAGCAGTGTGTTTACTTATTATAGGTGCTCCAGTCACGAAGAAAGAACAGCTTTTTAATGGATTCCCATCAATTGCAACCTTCTCCATTGTGCCAATCATATTTGATATAATCATCGACGTATGGACAACAGTGCTGTATAAAGATTTCATAATTGCCTGCATCAAACGTATCATTAGTGGGAATTGAGAGAATGCCGGAAAACATTTTATCATAAACTAAACTAGTTTTTGGTAAATGGAAGAACATACATGGGGTCCTTCTAATCTTGCTAGCCATCTCAGAATGGCTGCATTGCAGAAGACTGCTAAAGACATTTTATATCTATCTATGATACGTTTTGCCCTTTTCACAAACTCCAGAGGATTCCCTACTTTTCCCATGATAGGGACAGGCACATGCAACAAAGCAAAGTGATTTCCCCAAGGCGCTTGAGTTTCTGGTTTCAACATCTCTTCTGTGCTCTGCACAAATTTACGTTGTTATCAGATCTCATCAAGAATCTCGTCCAAACAAAAACTCGTACAGAATGAACAAATTAATTTGAAAAGCTGCGGTCGACTGTTTAGTACACAACCTGTATACCGGCCAAAACTCTCGTATTCAACAAACATAGTGCGGTGACTCTTGAATTATTCAATTGTTTAATAACAGAGGCTCTCAGAGGCTCAAATCTCTTTTCATAAGCATCTCCTAAGCTTTTTTCCTCAACTGCATCCAATGAGAAAAATGAACAAATGAATACTGAAAAAAGAAAACAAATGAACATTACTGAGTTCGAGACATTAGCTCAAAGCTCAATTATTTTTACTAACATATTGACTAGTTGAAAATATTAGTTGAAGTTCAGCTATTTTTACCATATCGACAAAATGATAATGTTTTTTTCTTAAATGGGAAAAATAATTTTTGGAAGAATTTGTAACTCAGAAAGATGGATTGTGAATATTATATTATATTTATTTTATAAATATTATTAATAAATTATTTATTATTATTAGTATTATTATCTAATTTCAATAAGATCTTATATTTGTGGGACAAAGGATCCACCTCCGCAACGATTTGACTATTAAATTTATTAAAACATACATATTCCACTTCTCTGGCTATGATCATATGAACTCTTAAAAACTTTAAAAAACCCAATTTGTTTTGAAAGGTACTAATGCTTATAAAAGCATACATAACATGTCTAAAAAAACCTTAAACCCTCCGAACTAAAAAAATTATTTCTTCACGTGACCAAAATCCTTTGACCTAATTCAACTAAGTGTTACCAATATAATTAAACATTTCCTATTTGAGAATTACCTAGCACTAGTATAATCATATTTATTTACTTTATTTTCCACCTTTTGTAAATAGAGGGGCAACATTAATTTGGAAATGAGGTCGATTAGCATATATCAATTGTATTAATAATGTGATTATGATTGTGTTAGTTGATGGTAATTGTTTTTAGGGTTGATGAGTATATCAATGTTGACTATGTTTAATATTATTTAATTATGGTTAAAAATGGTTGATCATGGTTGATCATGGGACAATGGTTAACTATGATTGTCAAGGATTGTTGATGTTGATGATGGTTGAAGAGGTTGATTATGGTCAACCATTAATGTAACAATATTTTAATGTAACATAGATGTTGACCATTGTTACATTAATGTTTCTCCACCATGTTTGACCATGGTTAATGTTACATTAATGTAACATTAATGTTAGATTGATGGTTGAGGAGGGTTGATGAGGTTAACCATGATTATGGTTAGTCATTAATGTAACAATATATTTATGTCACATTAATGTTACATTATTGAAGAAGGTTACCATGGCTAAACTTGGTGATATGTTTGACCATCTTTAAGTTTGCTTGACCTTTATTGAACATGGTTGACTATGGTTAAATATGGTCAAGTTATGGTTGACCATGAACATGGTAGTCCATGGTTATCCATATTGACCATGGTTGAGCTTGTTTGAAAATGGTTGAACAAAGTTGGCTATGGTTGAACTTGGTGACCACGTTTGACCATGGATGAACGTACTTGATCATGTTTGACATTGGTTGAGCTTATTCAATAATCGTTGACTATGGCTAGACATGGTAGACCAAGATTGTTAGCATTTACCTGTAACTGATTATGGTAGACTATGATGACCATGGTTAACCATCTTGACCATGTTAACCATATAGTTCATTATGGATCATGTCTTGGTCATGTTTGACCTTGGTTGAACATGGTTAGCCACCTTGACAATGTTGACCATGGTTGACTTTGTTCTCTACAACTCACTATGGTCAACCACATATAACCATGGTTGACATTTTTTACCTTAGTCAACCAAGGGAAGATCATCATTGACTTAATTAAACATAGGTGTCAATAGTTTTGGTAGTTGCGTTGTACATTAGTGTTTTATCCAATTGCAATGATGTATGATGTTCATCACATTATCGTGTTATTTATTGTACATCACATTGCAATAAAATTCATCATGTTGCGAAAAAATTTGTTGTTTGTCACATTGTCACATTGTTTATTGTTTAATAACATTGTAAACCATATTAAAATTATATTGTGAACAATATAACTTTAAAGTAATATTAAACTTATATTACTAAGTTATTAATATAGTTATATTAAAAATTAAATATTGAAAAACTAACGCTGCGCTTAAAGATCGATAGAAGAGTTAGCACGGGGCCTTTGTTCAACGCACATAGCGTTAAGGTAACAAAATTCAGCAATTCATTCGTTAAAAGTCCGCAGCCACCATTCTATATGAAAAGTCAACAAAACTTATTTCAAAGTCTTGATCCTCTTATATAATCGTATTTTTTTGAAGGCTCACGTTAATGAGTTTCAAAGTTTTTAAAAGGTTTTTTTATTTTAAACAAGAGAAGCTGCATGGCAGCAAGTCCCTGCCATGAGTAGGCTTCAAGAAAAGAAACACCACCAGAAATACATATGGGCCAGCATGTCCAAAAACTCCTCCAAGTAGGAATGCAATGGGACCACTTTCAGGATCAACCGGGAAACATAAACATGTGGATAGGTCCATGTGTAGCTTAATGTTGTCCTATACAGAGCTTATAACCTCTTCTATATAGAGCTAAAGAAAAAGCCTTCAAACAAATCCTTGTCTTAGGGCTCTTAAGCAACATACAAATAGCATGATAGTAATTTTAAAGTTATGAACCCAGATCTGAAAAAAGATGAATGAAAATCCTCAAAAATCTGATCTTCCTTGCATTCTTGGATATGGCATGTACCCAGGTCCAGCTTCAAACCCGTGTTAGAGAGACCATCCACTTATTCGTTTCTTTCCCTGTAAATGTGATGAAAAAGAAACTTTGTGATTTTTTCGTGTTTTGCACACTGGTCATTGTTGCTCTGGTACTTTGTTGGAGTTTATGGAGAATTTGCTCTTATGGAATTGCTTATAGAGCTGTCACAATTGAAGCACAACAATATTTAGCACAATGCAATTTCAGGATCCAGAGGTTTGATGATACCAATGTGACTGCTGGTACTCAAGAAAATCAAAATGTGAGTTCAACAGAATCAGAGCAATGAACATGAAATGAATGGCAAACAAGAGGAGTCCTTGTATCGGTCAATGGATGAGTGGGAGAAAAGTTGTGATAATTTCTATGTTGATTCTGACTTTAGTTACACTGTGGGGAGCACTGTGAAAAACTGGGACCTCAAGAGACAAAAATGGTTGAAGGCCCATCCTCATATAAAGAACTATACAGAAGGAGGGAGGCCTCGTATCTTGGTCTTGACAGGTTCACAGCCTCATGCCTACAAGAACCCAATTGGGGATCATCTGCTTTTGAGGTGCTGCAAGAACAAGCAGGATTACTATAGGATCCATGGCTTGGACATGTTTTACAACACAATCCTCCTTAATCAGAAAATGTACACTTTCTGGGCCAAAATTCCTTTGATATGGATATGGATATGGTGGATGGACTCAAATGCTGTGATCACAGACATTGAAGTTGAGCACCCATTGGAGAAGTACAAGGACTTCAATTTCATAGTCCATGGATGGAAGGAAAATGTTTATAAGAAAAGGAGCTGGTTGGGAATCAATACGGGGTTTTTCTTATGAGAAACTGTGAATGGTCCATGGATTTCATGGAGAGGTGGGCTGTGATGGGCCTCAAATTCCTCTATATGAGTTCTCTTGGTCCTACCTATAGAGAAGCCTCCTATTTTCTAATAGTAGAGAGAATTGGTCATCGTTAACTTAGTGGTTCTTTTCATCGTCTTAAATAAAGTCTAAGTGCTTTCTCAATCAAGAGGAAAGATCTCTGTATCAAGAGGAGAGATATCGATCCATTGTGATTGCATGAAGTGGACACAGTGATCTCATAATGCACCATTAGAGATGCAATTGCACACCGTTGACATTAGGAACTATTAAGAAGAATTCTGGCATGGCATTAGGTCATTGGTAGCATTTCCAAAAGCTAAAGCTAAAATAGCATATCTTATATCTAGACTTTAACACTCGCGTTGCAACCAACATCCCCAATACTACCAAAACAGTAATATCAAAGTGCATCTTACACAAAGAGCAACCAACAAGCTGCATCTAACGAAAGGTGATTGCATTTAGTACATCTTTAACTTATTGGAGAGGTGGCATGTACATCTTATTGAAATAGTTATTTGTCTACTAATGTTATAATACAAAAAGGTCATGGAAATGCTATAGTATGGCCTCCATTTGGTCTGCTTTTGGATGTTACATGGTGTGACTGACTCACTCGTGACCAACAACTACAGTTAGAATTCAGTCATCGATACATGCAACCGCATTTAATTAGCATTGAGTGGTCAATTAATGTTTTGGAAAGAAATATGAATATTGCAGAAATACGGCTATGAAAATACGATGTTAATGAAGCAACAAACAATTCTTAATTGTCCTTATTTTAATAATGGCCTTCATGGTTGTATTTATGGACTATTTCTAAATTCGATAATTCCTACTTATCCTCTTTGGAATGCCCAAGATTCTCAATTGTAGAAAAAAAAAAGATAATGCCAAATTTGTAGGGTTCATACAGAGCTCAGCATAGCAATCCCATGATCCTTTGTCTATTATGAGTACTTTTCCATGCATAAGTACAGTTAATGTAGGCACCTCATTCCAATGCATTTGGCAGTGGGAATCTGGAGTGATTTCAGTTGTTTTCTACTCAATCATTCTTAAATTTCTCATATACCTGGTATAGAGGATGTTGTATGTATTTTGTAGATGCTAGGGGCAGCATACAGGCCAGCCCCATAGCAATCTGATTGTTCTCACTTGTTTTCTGCATTTGCCTCACCATGCTTGTACTAAAGAAAATTGTGCATAGTATTGGCAACATATCAGTTTATTGTATGACAATGGGAATGTTTCCTTTGATTAGAATTATTCCCTACTCTGTGCTACCCTGTCATGCATCTTTACATGGGTTTTACCTCAAATCTGAGTATGATATGTTACTTGAAATAGCTGGTTGTAATGGCAGAGTTGCAATTTCTGCTTTGTAATGTAAGGTACCCCTAAAATCTGACAATGATATATGGTTACACATATACATAGAACTTGGCCTCATGCTAAGTACTTGAGGGAAATTTTTACTAATTATAGAATCTAACCCTACGCTAATTCAAGTGTAATCATGATGAATGATTGCATGGCTCGGAAATGGTACCTTCTGTAGAGTTGTTTTCAGTTTACATTTCCAAGATTTCAAGGGATGTTTTGATGAATGATAATAGCATATTAAATGGTTAGGATATGGCACTTATCCAAGATATTTTGGTATTGCGGGCATGATATTGTTCTATTTTCAAGAGCAAATGCATGCTCAATAGAAGAGACCTATCAGTTTATTGTCACTGCTCAGTATTTCAGCTTGCTTATCCAAGATATTTTGGTATTTCGGGCATGATTTTGTTCTATTTTCAAGAGCAAATGCATGCTCAGTAGAAGAGACCTATCATTTTATTGTCACTACTCAGTATTTATTAAGGAAACAATTGAAGGATAAGGCATGGTAAACATGAGCCCTCAAAATGGTAAAATCTTTGTCACATGGTAAAATCTTCATTACAGGGGGCTCAGTATTCTGGCTCTACATGTCTCCACTATTTAGACCCTGATATCTATATCTGCATATATGTGTAAGTAGCATCTCAATGCGTTGCACCCATGACTGTTGTCAAAGAGACCATTCAACAATCTGACTCTCACCAACTTGCTATCTGTGTATGAGTTGAGGGAGTATGTTCAGCCAGTGGGACTGTCTTCTTCTAATAGAAGCCAGTGGTGGTTGCTTCTTAGTAAGAAATGTGGATGACACTCCTTTTGATTGATTCTATGGTCAGAGGGTTGCAAAAAGTTCTCATATACCTAGTATAAAGGATGTTGTATGTATTTTGTAGATGCTATGGGCAGCATACAGGTCAGCCCCATAGCAATCTGATTGTTCTCACTTGTTTTCTGCATTTGCCTTACCATGCTTGTACTAAAGAAAATTGTGCATAGTATTGGCAACATATCAGTTCATTTTATGACAACGGGAATGTTTCCTTTGATTATAATTATTCCCTACTCTGTGCCACACTATCATGCATCTTTACACGGGTTTTACCTCAAATCTGTGCATGATATGTTACTTGAAATAGTTGGTTGTAATGGTAGAGTTTCTATTTCTTCTCTGTAATGTAAGGTACAACTGAAATCTGACAATGATATATGGTTACACATATACATAGAACTTGGCCTCCTGCTAAGTACTTGAGGGATATTTTTACCAATTATAGAATCTAACCCTAAGCTCATTCAAGTGTAATCATGATGAATGATTGCATGGCTGGGAAATGGTACCTTCTATAGAGTTGTTTTCAGTTTACTTTTCCAAGATTTCAAGGGATGTTTTGATGAATGATTATAGCATATTAAATGGTTAGGATATCGCACTTATCCAAGATATTTTGGTATTTCAGGCATCATTTTGTTCTATTTTCAAGAGCAAATGCATGCTCGGTAGAAGAGACCTATCAGTTTATTGTAACTACTCAGTATTTATTAAGGAAACTATTGAAGGATAAGGCATGGTAAACATGAGCCCTCAAAATGGTAAAATCTTCATCACACAGTAAACTCTTCATCAAAGGGGGCTTAGTATTCTAGCTCTACATGTCTCCACTATTTAGAACCTGATATCTATATCTGCATATATGTGTAAGTAGCATCTCAATGCGTTGCACCCATGACTGTTGTCAAAGAGACCATTCAACAATCTGACTCTCACCAACTTGCTATCAGATTTTGGAAAACTTCTTAAAAGACAAATACCTTGTTATTGAAGTTCCATCTTCCAAAACTTTAGCTGTTGGAAAACCAAGCAAGAATTAATGGCTGGAAAAGGTCTCCAATTATAAGAGAGATATGATATGCATAATAATATATAAAAGGGCTGAAACACAAGTTGCTCACACAATAACAAGCACCAAACAAAAACATAAATTGTAAATCCTCTTTTTCCTTCACATTAAAAATGGTATTAAGTTTGATTCCATAAAATGTTATGAGTTCAGGGCCCAAGGGCTAAAATCTCGCATCAAGGGACATAAAAAAAAGCACCCCTCTATTGGATATAGGAAAGGAAATATACATCTATACGCAGTACTTCTGTCCTTGTTTCCTTGCCAGGACTTTGCTTTGTGATACCAGAATGCAACGAAAGCATTTCAATTATAATCCAATATTCAAATGATTCCACTATCAAAAATGCAATGGAGTTGGAGTTGAAGCTGAGCAAAAGGACTCGGAAAATTAAAACGCTCAAGCAAGAGATGCTGGTGGCAATCCAATATAAAGATCTTCTTATACACATAATTTTGAAAGCATGTTGTTGTTCACTGTTACTTATCAACAGATATCATTTACCGACTAATGGTACTCCTTTGCTTTTTTAGTGGCAATTAATTTTTTGATCAATTCTGTGCCTGATGCTGAGAGTAACATCCGTTTTTGGACATTTCATCGATTAGGCGTCCCTCAGAGCATAGCTTCACCACAAGATACAGAGTATTTGCATCTACATGAATAACATTCAGTGTGACAACATTAGGATGACCAATTTGTCCCATCCCAATTCTCTGTCCATTTTTTTTAAAAGAAAATCAGTCTTTACTCTGCAGGTTCGAAAATAACTGGGATGGATGTTCATGTCCTCACCATGTTGAACTGAAAGAGAAAGAACAAAAGTAACAAAATTGAGAAGCTGTTCTTGAGTAAAAAGTTGAACTGGAACAACATTCCAAAGAGGACCATGAGAATCGTAGATAAAAAAGTGAGGATGCCGACTACCCTAACCATTTAGGAACTGCCTGTTTTACACCTAAATGTAATTTTAGATACGAAGGGGTATGGCATGTACTAAGCGGATTTAGACCAGTTTAGGTAGGGGCTACATCAGCATGCACCCAGGATGCATATTCAATAGATGGAAGGAAGGATATGTTGTACCTCCATTCATCCATCGAAGTGTGGAGACGGCCAAGGACAGACTCGTCAAGACACATGAAAATCTACTTCAAGGATGAGGTTTTCACACATGGGTTCCATAAAAAATAGAATTTAAAAGACACAGAAGAGTGAAAAAATGGAAAACTTACTTTCCATCTTGTAGGATGTACACCCACGAATAGTCGACCTGTAAAAATTATTTATTAGTACTCGACCGAGTTAAAAATTGGCACTTCATTGAAATATCCATGCAGAACCCCTGATACCCAGTGTTCCCAAAAATTTGTTTACAAATGGGAATTATCCCATCATTTTTCGGTATATTAGGCCATCGACATTGGCATACCAGAATATCATGTTGGCCAGAGCATGTGGTGAAGAGACCCTGTAATACATCTAGCAGAGTGCATGTATAAACTTAACACATGTGGCTGGGAGACCCTGCAATGCATCCGAAATCTAATATCTGGCAAAGTGCATGGTGATAATTGTTACAGTTAACTAGTTATTAAAGGAAATATATTAATTTAATTAAATATGAATTAAAATATAAAAGCTAGCCCATATTACCCGTATATTAAAGGAAATATATTAATTTAATTAAATATAAATTAAAATATAAAGCTAGCCCATGTTACCCGTATATTAAAGGAAATATATTAATTTAATTAAATATGAATTACAATGTAAAAGTTTGCCCATGTTACAACCACGTATCGATCGGTGATGAGCACCAGCATGCATACATATCACTATTTGACACAGTGATACCTATTTATGGCAAATGGATCAAGCTCACGTTGTAGAACCCGGGGGTGTAGGCTAGCTAAAATGAAAGCATGCTCGAGCTAGATAAGAAATAAGGGAGGGGCCGATTGAAGAAGGTAGGCGCTAGGCATCAGCGGTTTGCTACTGCATTGGGCATCCGTTGTCTGCTAAAAAAAATTGAGATCCCTCAAGTAATTTGCTCTCAGGTACAAAAAGGATGGAAACCAGATGTAGGGTAGAAGATCCCTCAAGTAATTTGTATGCGTTTGGGCAATCGTACTTATAGAAGGATGGAAACCAGACGCAGGGCAGAAGAGACAGCCAAGCCAGGTCGAAGAGTAGCAGAGAAATAAGGTGGAATATAAGGCAGGTTGCATGGCAGGTATAATGCTTACAGGTTAGCAAGTGCTCTACGAAGTCTGAGCCCGACTAATAACCTGGCTATTTTGACAGGAGAGATACCACTTATTAAAATCCGTTGCATGTATTACAGGTGCCCTCACCATTGAAGTTTGGAGTCTCACCTTCTTCATTGTATCTCACTGCAGAGGGGGAGCTTGAGTTAACAACACTTACACTTTGCATGCACTAGGGACAGGAGCCCAGTTCTGAGAGATCGCCTGCCGAGTCTAGGGAAGTATTTTTCACTTTGCTAATATGTTCTGGCCGAAACAGTTTGCCACCAAGTCGAGCTGCTGTTGATATGTTCTGAGACAAGAAACAATAGAGTCATTACTGGGAAATTTGAACACGGATTTCTCTTTCAAATACTAAGCTAGCCCTACGCCAAGCAGGCTCCGAAATCTGCCGGGTAAGACCATAAGCACAACCAACCTGAACCAGATGCATTACACCGGATCAAACCGATAGAGGAAACTCCAAAATGATTCCAAAGATGCAACCACCAACTTCAACACATGTGAGTCTCTGTTTCACAGCAATTTTGATTTCAACACATATGTGAGTCTTTGTTCCACAACAATTTCAAGAATCATAGCGTCTAATATTCTTTTCTCCGCATGGATATGATACACTGTTTTTCTTGTTTGTGCATATGCCACCACTCTTGCAGATATTACAGCAAATTATACTCTGATCAGTTGGAATCAGACAACTTAAATGTATGTGACTTGTGCCTAGACTTAGAAGAAAAGGAAAAAATAAGAGACAGAAAAGAAATGTTGAATTGGAAGAAATGGATAGTAGGAATACCAAGGACATAGCTGCTAGTGAAGCAAGCGCCATGAAGGAAGTTGCATCGATAGCCTCTAAGAAACTTAGGAACGCTAATGCTAAGCCCATGCATAATCCATTCAATGTCTACATCCATTCAATGGACACCTGATGGACACCTACTTACATGAAAACATAAGAGATGGCACCTGGAAGTTGTGGCACGCAGGAGTGGCGGGTGTAGAAGCTAATAGGTGTACCCTGGCATACAACCAGGGTTGATAGTTCCTCCATGCAGCCTCTATTACTCTATTATACCATGCAGCCCATGGAAATCCAAAATAGTGGAGCTAACATTTAGTGCTGTCAAACTAATGCCAACATTAGATTAGTTAGTATTTTTACCAGTTTGAAAATATCATGCAAACACAAATATAACTTATGCTTTAGCTTCGAGATTAGCTTCGGTCCTTGGGAAGAGGCCAAATAACATGATTTATCAATATGTCTCTACAAAATTCGTTTATAGTTGATAAGCAAGGAGTAAAAGCAGCACTAATAATGCTAAAGTGTTCATTTCAGATTACTATAGTCCATGCCTGGATGGCAGGGACTTAAAAAGGAGGTGCATGTAATGTTTTTTTTTAAAGGGGCTTATATAATATTTGAAATATGGTGGTATTGCTAAAGGGCTGTGGATTTTTTTAAGAAAATATATTGAAGTTTATTTTAAAAAAGGGATAGAATTTTTTTTAGGTTTATTTAAAAGAGATTTTTTTTAAGTCTTGAAAAGGAGATTAAAGAGAAAAAAGGGTGTATTGTTCCAATCGGCTCTGGACAATTGTAATTTTTTTTATGAAAGCTTTTTGAAGTTGTGTAGGAGAGAAGTGTGTCTCTATGTTTGAAGTTTGATTTCTTTGTTGAGTCACATTCTGTCAGCGATCAAATGGGAAAAGCCAAGAGGTTGAGAAAGTCAAAGCAACTACATGAGATGTTTGAGATGTTTCAAATCTGGAAGTGAAGAGGTAAAAGGATGCCTTTGCATTGAAATGCATAAAAGAATATGTTGATGACAACATTCTTCCCTTGATTTCAGAAGCCAAGACAGCCAAGGAGGCTTGGGATACCCTTGAAAGGTGTTTTGGTCCAAGGGGGAGTATTGAAGTTGAAGATGAAGGTGGATCTATAGCAGCAGATCTACATCCAGATGAATGGATTGTTGAAACCCACTGTGCTCAGTCACACGTGGATGATGTCTATGAAGAAGTCGTAGAAGCAAGAGAGAAGGAGCACGTAGATGCTCACGGACCCCACTGTACACGGACATAGGTGGACGAAAATTTGATGAATCCATCAATGGAGCTTGTTGATGAAGATTTGGTAAATCCAGCAACACATCTTGTTGAGGACAATGAAACTGCCATTGTAGCAGTCAATGTTATGGTGAATACATCAAATAATATTTATGATGTAAAATTTTATGAAGAATCGTTGGCTAATGATGAATGGTTGCAGGTGATGTAACAAAAACATCATATTGATATGATGATATTTGGTGAGACAATGAAAGGAAACTTGTTTGCAGCAACATAGGTTAGTAAAGGAGTCGAAGAGAGAGAGACAAAAATAGAGGAAGAGGCAAAGAAGGAAGCTCAGAAAGAGAAAACAAAGACAGATGCAGAAGCAACAGCTAAGAAAGAAGCGCAACAGGAAAAAGCTCTCATTGCAGAGCAGAAGGAACAGAACCAATGTGGTTCTCCAAATATTTTTAATTCTAATGTTGATTTCCAGTGTGCAGGTACACAAAATGACTATGAAGAAGAGTTAAATTTTCTTGAAGCATGGCTTGCAACACCATGTCTAGATGAGGTCTGCATAGAAGATGCAAAAATGAATGTTGAAGACAACATCAATGACGAGCAAATCAATGAAATTTTCAGGTTTTGGAGTCCTGAAGAAATATTATTTTATTATAATCTTATGTTGCAGCACATTGATGGTGAAAAGAACACTACAAAAGATAATATGTGGCAGCAGCCCACATACAAGTTAGTTTTTGAAGAAGTCCAGGGTATGCTTAGAAAGCCTAGAAGAACTGCACCAGAAAATGAAGAAACTGAGATTTGAAGGATACAACAAAGAGAAAAAGCTGAAACAATTTAGAGGCTATAGAATCTGGAAAAAGAGAAGAAGAAAAGTTGAAGTCAATTTTTAAATTGTAAACCTAGCTGAGACATAGACCAACATGTATCTTAATTGAATTTTATGTGGTTGTAATTAAGGGCGAGTGTTGGAGAATCTAATCCCAACTACATGTTAGGTGTCAAAACCGTCCCTTCAAGTGTCCCAGTTCAGTTTCAGTTAAGTCCAGTTTAGTTGAGTTTAACTCCAATCATTTATTACTGATGTTTCCAATGTAATCTTAATTAAGTGATTTGTAATATTGAGAAGAACAAGTCCATTGCTCCACATTTTTTTCTCTTCAATTTTTGTCACATTTCTCAAATTCAAACCTTGGCTTCATCAATATTGTTGAGGCCTCATGGGTTATTAATGCTAATAGCTTACTAGTGATGCTCTTGTTGTTTTTTCAATGGACACTCCAAAAACTCCTACCTCCAAATTGGGGTCTTTTCGGGACTTTGTTGATTGTGGGATTCTCATCGTTTGCAAGCTCACGGTGGTGGTCAAAGACACCAGCTAGGGGTCATGGCCTTATGTGCTATAGTCGAAGGGAAATTGCAACTCATGGGCTCTCGCTACTCGTGCTCCATTGGTGTAGCTCCTTCGTGGGTATATATGCTCAGGTGGAGGAATAAATGCAACTCGTGGTTTGTGGGCTTTCAACGCTCAGGCTCCGTCGGTGTGGTTCTTTAGCATGATCGATCCTTCACAACCTTATGCGCACAGTTTTAAGGTTCCACAACAGTTCTATTTCCTATCTTAATTGACAATGGGTGGTTTCTTTTTGTTCTGACACTGTTTGGATAACTTTGTAGAACAAAGCATGTATGCTTGTAACCTCTTGAAGTTTATTGCGGGCTCAGGAATTTGTTTTTTTTGTCTGTTGAGCTTATCAAGCGAGACATATGTAATCTTAAGCTTTGCAATTTGTGCTACTAGGTTAGTATGGGCAGGCCACTAGTACAAAGAACCATCTTTAGTAGTAAAAAGAACCATCTTTTGTAATGTTCTTTGTACTTTACACAAAAAAAATACATGTAACAAGATTCTTAACTATGAATATTCATTAGTTTTTTACCATGGAGATTTTTAACTTGGACACATGTTGCTACAATAAGATGTGCTAATACTACCACTTATCAATATCACATGCCTGGAAAACCATAACTCATTTCATATGACACTTGTTTATACTACATTTTTTTTAACTAATAAATTTAATTAAAAGAGCATTAAAAGCATAGTTACCAAGTTCGCCTGTATTGGGCAAACAAATTCAAAAATTCGTTCGTACGATTGATTCGTGAAATAATACGATGATATTGATACAATACGGATTTCTTCGGTTGACGATGAGTTTTATATTAAAATGAATGAAAAACACTGAATGCTATGAATGGAGGGGACAAATGAATAATATGAATGGAGAGGACAAATGAATCGAGCATTACCAGGTAGACACGTGACTTATTCTTATTTGCAATAAACAAGCCACTAAAGCCTAAGAGGAACCTCCGTGACTTATTCTTATTTGCAATAAACAAGCCACTAAAGCCTAAGAGGAACCTCCCTTAAACCACGCGCAGAGTATATATATTTAGATTTTTTAATTTTTTTAACTAAATAATAATGGCTTGTACTATTATTACTCGTTTTTTTTTTTTTTTTTAAATAACAATGTCTTGTATTAAACCAAGTCTTTGGGTAGAAATCACATGAGAGAATTTTTTGGCCGACGCATTTCCAACCAACAAGTGTGAATGTCTTGTATTGTTATTTTTTTTTTATTTTTTTTTTAAGTTCAAAGATTTAATAAATATAGTTTTTTATTCATAATTATTTAAATTTTTTTAATTAAAAGATTGGAGAAGTTTTTTATTCATAGTTGTTTAATTTTTTTAAATTAAAAGTTTAGAGAAGCTTTTTATTAAAAAGAGAATTTTTTTTATTAAAAGTATAATGAAAAGAAATAATTTTTTAGAAATTTTATATTAAAAGTTTAGAGAAATTTCTTATTAAAAATTAAGAATGAAAAACAATAGTTTTTTATTAAAAATATAAGAATGAAAAACAATAGTTTCTATATTAAAAAAATTATAGAAATTCGACATTAAAAAATTGTAGCTAATTAATAGCCAATGACTAATAAAAAAATATGAGTTTTCTTTTGATCAAAATATTATAAGATTTTTTATTAAAATGTTGTAGAGAAAGATAAATTTTATATTTTAAAAAATAAAAAAGTTTGGAGAAGTTTCTTATTAAAAAAAGGAAAGAAAAAAATAGTTTTTAGAAATTTTGTATTAAAAATTTTGAGAAGTTTCTTATTAAAAAATAAGACTGAAAAATAGTAGCATTTCTTATTAAAAAGATAGGAATGAAAAACAATAGTTTCTATATTGAAAAGATTATAGAAATTCAACACTAAAAAATTGTAGATAATTAATATTACATTACTTATTAAAAAATATAAGCTTTTTTTAATTAAAATATTATAAGTTTTTTTTATTAAAATATTGTAGAGAAAAATAAGTTTTATATTTTAAAAAATAAAAATTTTAAAGCTAATTTTTTCATTTTTCTTTTTTGGATGATTGCAATTACCCTAGCGCTTGAGTTTTGGGTTTCAACATCTCTTCTATGCTCTGCACAAATTTACGTTGTTATCAGATCTCATCAAGAATCTCGTCCAAACAAAATGAATAAATTAATTTGAAAAGCTGCGGTCGACTTTTTAGTACACAACCTGTATACCGGCCAAAACTCTCGTATTCAACAAACATAGTGCTGTGACTCTTGAATTATTCAACTGTTTGATAACAGACGGTTTCAGAGGCTTAAATTTCTTTTCATAAGCATCCCGTAAGTTTTTTTTATGAGAAAAATGAACAAATAAATGAACATTATTGAGTTCAAGAGATTGGCTCAAAGCTCAATTACTTTTACTAACATATTGAAAATATTAGTTCAAGTTAAGCTACTTTTACCAATAGACAAAATGAGAATGTTCTTTTCTTAAATGGGAAAAATAAATTTTGGTAGAATTTGTAACTTGGAAAGATGGATTGTGACTATTATACTGAGTATAATTATTTTATAAATGTTACCGATGAACCAATTACAAGAGCCTTCAAAACTAGAAAATCTATTTCTTCACCGCACCTAAATCCTTTGACCTAAGTGCTTCAAGTGAAGCTTTAGGTGCTTCTAAGCCGACATTAACATATGATGTTGTTGTAGCAAGACAACAAGCACAACTAAGAAAATACCCTCTATGGAAGAATGTAACCAAGAAACAACGGCCAAAGGTTGGTGCGGGAGGGAATGTGCTTGGGTCTTGAAATTTCTGCAAGGGTGAATTTAAGAGCACTTACTTTCGAGTTAAGGGCTATTTGTTGGGCCTTCCTTGTGGAATTGAAGCATGAAAAAAGATTAGTGCTAAAGAAAGAATAGATTTGGAAAGGGAGGATGCAACTAGCTTTGGGAATGTGGTGGCAGCAAGCAGGAAAATTAGTAAAAATGAAGATCATCTTCCATTCTTAAGGAATGCTAATAGTAGTAGATTTGGGAGAGGGCTGAAATTCAACCAACAAAAAAGAGGGCAGCCCAAACTTGTGGTGGTCCAATGGAAAATATTTTTCAGCATGAGAAGCGAGATGAGGTTGATCTTACAATGAAATTCTTTTTCTATCTCAACTTCATTTCTTTTAATGTTACACGGTCTCCTTTGTTTATTCAGATGTGTCGAGCTCCAGTTGATATGGCTCCAATTGGGTATGTGCCTCCAAGTTCAGAGAAGCTTAGAACCACCTTGTTGGTTGAGGCAAGGAAGGAGGTGGATAAAATTCTACAACCTATTAAATCATCATGGATCTCATCTGGTGTCAATGTTGTTTATGATGGATGGACAGATACAACATGTCATCCTCTCATCAATTTCATAGTATATTCTCAAAATGGACCGGTTTTCTTGAAAGCAGTTGATGCTCTTTGACAATACAAGGATGCACAATATATGGTTGAGTTGTTTATTAAAGTTATTGAAGATGTAGGCATTGAAAGTTGTGTTCAAATCATCACAGATAATGCACCTATTTGCAAAGTTGCTAGCTTGAATGTGGAAACTAAATGTCCACAAATATTTTGGACACCATGCATTGTTCACTCTTTGAATTTAGCGCTCAAATCTATTGCTTCAAATGTGACATGGATTGGAAATATTATTGAGGATGCACGCCATATCCGAAATTTTGTACAAAACCATACCAATGCCCTCACAATATATAAAGAGTACACACATCTATCATTGTTGAAGATTGTAGTTACTTAGTTTGCTTCCTCATTCATCATGCTTAAGAGGTTGAAGGAGGTGAAGGTCACTCTTGGGGCCATGGTTATTTAAAATCTTTGGTCTTTTTGGAGAAAGACGGATCAAACTGCTTCAAAAAAGGTAAAGGACACACTGTTAGATGATGGTTGGTGGGAGATGGTGGATCTTACCATAAATATCATGAACCCTATCATTTCTTTCTTGTGGTTTGCAGACATGGACCAACCCATCTTAGGAGAGGTTTATGAGGGTTGGGATTCCATGATTGAGTCTATGAAGACTATTTTTATGGAGAATGAGTTCCCTGGATACGTGACATCAGCATAGAGCTTATGGTCCACCATACAGGATATTCTTATCTCTAGGTGGGATAAGAATTGCACACCTTTGCATTGCTTAGCTCACTCTTTGAATCCCAAGAACTACAGTCAAGAATGGCTCTGTGGTGGGACCTCACACAGATAACCTCCTCACATGGATGGAGAGATTTCACAGGGGAGGAAGATAGCATTCATAATGATATTTCAGGATAGAGCATCTTTTCTTGAGGTGGAGGAAGGCTTTGTAGAGTTCTCCACTGGTACCAGGAGATTTGGGGGGTATGATTTACTTGGAGATAGGGGGGTCAAAGATTCCTATGCTTGGTGGGAAACTCATGGGGCAGCATGCCCTATTTTAAATCAATTAGCCTTGAGGGTCCTCTCTCAAATTACTTCATGTTCTGGTTGTGAGAGAAATTGGAGCACTTATGGGAATCTATATAGTTTGAAAAAGAGCAAGCTTGAGCAATCCAGGGCGGAGACAATGGTGTATGAGCACACCAACCTTCGTTTGATTTACAGGCAGATACAAGAGTGGTTGAAGGGAAGGACAAAGATGTGGGATGTGTTTCCTGATGATATGGACTTGGATGACAATGTTGAGTTGGCATTAGCCAACATGGATCTTAATGACCCAGTGCTAAAGCCAATGACTTTTGATGATGAGCAAGAGTATCTTGAGGGGTCATCCACCACAACAACAAATGCAGCAACAGATCTTGGATTGGGCATGGAGGAAGAGGATGGAGTACAGTCATATGGCAGTGGCAGTGATGGTGACTATGACATAGAGGACATGGACTATTGATAGAGTGATTAGTCATGGACTCGTGGCTCACTGGCTAGTAGCTAGTGACTCTTGATTCATGACAAGTACCATTTACAAGTCATGACAGTGACGAGCTATGATATTCCTACTTATTTTGTATCTACTCTTTTGTATTTTCCAGTGGAATTCTCTCATGAGTTAGTATCTATGTAAACAGTAATACATTTTGATTTTGATGACTTAATGGAAAATCTGCATTTTACGGTTTTAATATCTAAGTTCTAAATTTATAGTTACTAGTTTCTTATGTGCTTGTAAGTTGTACATGAACAATGAACATTTAACATTCAAGAATCAAGGCCAAGCATATCACATTCTAATTTCTAAATTCTGATTCTATTTATTCTTTTAAAATGAACTATGAACTTTGAAGTAATTATATTTTAATTTGATTAGATAAGCTACAACTTGCAATTTAATATGGATCAAAAACTATATTTCGGTATATATATATATATATATATATATATATATATATATATATATATATATATATATATATATATATATATATATATAAGGTGTCCCTCGTGTCTTGTATTTGGGTCGCTACATTTTGTATTGAATACTCGTATTTACATGTCCTCCATGTCTCGTGTCCTCGTGTCATGTGACTTAGCTGACAGGTGAATCTGGAAGTAGCGTTGCATGCCGTAGAAAATTATTCCTGTTGGAACATAATTCACTATCTGTTGAGCATATAACAAAGTTGTGAGTATACTTTCAGTCAGGAAATATGAATTAGTGTTTAAGTATATGGCGATCAAATACCCCTCCAACATAATTCTTTATCTACTTGATGTCTTCCAAATTCAAAGCAATAGAAGAAAGAGTAAGGAGCATGCATTGGACTTCTGGAGGTCCTCAGATAGGGAGCTGGCTATCGGCCATCCATCCAGTCATTCTCAGCAAAGAGCTTGTCACATCAATAACCCTGTACCATACTGCAATCATGAGATACAATAGTCTCTGAAAATGTTTGGTTGCAATGGACTGCTTTGAGGTAGCCATGGGTTTATTATAACTACGCTTGGCAGTAGGAAATGTCGGGGAAAGATCGGGATTGTCGACTCTAGTGGCCAAAGAAAACAACGTGGACATGAAAGAAATTCCATCTCCGAGTGAATGATGGAGCTTGATTAGCATGGTAGCTTCGGCCTTGCTAGTTTTATAATACATGAAGTGTAGTTCCCAGAGAGGACGTGACTTATGGAGAGGTTGGAGGGCCATTTTGGAGATATAGTCATCCATGCAGGCATCATATGATTCCTGGTCAGGAGGGAATTCTGTGATAAAAATGTGGTCATCGATGTTCACTGTAGTTTTTTGCCATTGCAAGACTCCCCAGTCGTCCTCCTTTTGACAAAAGTTTACACAACACAAAACTCCAAGATGTCAGAAACAACAATATAGCATGACCATAAATGAATTTCGGTAAAAAATAAAAATGGCGCTAATTTTCCTATCCATGATTCAAAACACACACTTAAATTGAGTAAATAATTGGAGTGAAACTCGACTAAATTTAACTAAATCTGAATTGTCTATAATATTTAGTAAACAATGGAATTAACAGTGACATTAACATCTCAATAGAGAAAAGTATAGAAAATACAATATACAAGGACTAGTAGAACAAAACATACAAATTTATCTTTTCTTTCTCCTAGAAAATCAAGAAAATGTTACATAATCAACATAGATAATAGCAAGTATCAAGAAAGAGATACATTATCAAGATACACATTACCTAAGTAGCTTCCAATGAAATAGTACAAACACAAGTAGTCATATATCATGTCAATAAAATAAGTTCAACTGAAAAAGCATTCCAACCTTATTTTTACTTAACAAAAGCAACAAAACTTTATACATAATACCTATAAAAAATTTAATGTAAGATACATAGATATTTGACCATTATACAAATAAAGTGAATTTCAATTCTCAAAGTAAGGGGAAGAGAGTAATGACCATAATACAAGAGAACTGTGGGTTCCTTGGCAACAATGCATTGACGATGGGTTCTTCAAATTTGGGGTTTCGGTCGTTAAAGGCAGAGCGAATGATATTAAGTTCGAAGTCTCCTGGGACAGTTAAAGAAATATAGGTTGTTTGATGAATGGTATTTTTTCCATATAGACTCTATTTCCTATTTGAGAATTACCTAGCACTAGTATAACCATATTTAATAATGTTGTTCTTGATATATGTTTGTTTACTTTATTTTTTATTTTTTTTTGTAAGTAGATGGGTAACATTAGTTTTGAAATGATGTCCATTAACATATATCAATGATACTAATAATGTGATTGTGATTGTGCTAGTTGATTGCATTGTGTCTAGGGTTGATTAATAATGTGATTGAGATTGTGATTGTTGATGGTCGTTGTGTCTAGGGTTGATTAGTAGATCACGGTTGACTATGTTCAATATTGTTTAATTATGGTTAAAAATGGTCGATCATGGGACAATGGTTAACCATGATTGCCAAAGATTTTTGATGGTTGATGATGGTTGAAGAGATTGATTACAATCAACTGTTAATGTAACAATGCTCTAATGTTACATTAACGTTTGTCCACCATGTTTGACCATGGTTAATGTTACATTAATGTTAAAATTAATGTAACATTAATGTTAGATTAATGGTTGAGGAGGTTGATGAGGTTGACCATGATTATGGTCAATCATTAATATAACAATATATTTCTGTCACATTAATGTTATATTATTGAATAAGGTTACCGTGGCTAAACTTGGTGACATGTTTGACCATCGTTAAACTTGTTAACCATGTTGGAACATGGTTGACTATGGTTAAATATGCTCAAGTTATGGTTGACCATGATCATGGTAGTCCATGGTTATCCATGTTGACCATAGTTGACTATGGTTAACTATGGTTGAGCATGGATGAACATGGTTGACCATGGTTGAGCTTGTTTGAAAATGGTTGAGAAAAGTTGGCTATGGTTGAGCTTGTGACCATGTTTAACGATGGATGAGCGTACTTGACCATGTTTGACCATGGTTGAGCTTATTCGATAATGGTTGACTATGGCTAGACTTGGTAGACCATGGTTGTTAACATTTACCTATAGTAGATCATGATGACCATGGTTAGCCATCTTGACAATGTTAACCCTCATGTTTTGGCAATGTTTGACCTTGGTTGAACATGGTTAGCCACCTTGACCATGTTGACCATGGTCGGCTTTCTTCTCTACAACTCACTATGGTCAACCACATATAACCATGGTTGACCTTTTGTGACCTTATTCAACCAAGGGAAGATCATCATTGACTTAGTTAAACATGGGTGTCAATGGTTTTCGTAGTTGCATTGTACATTAGTGTTTTATCTAATTGCAATGATGTATGATGTTCATCACATTATGGTGTCATTTGTTGTGCATCACATTGCAATAGCATTCATCATGTTGCGACAACATTTGTTGTTTGTCACATTGCGACATTATTTATTGTTTAATAACATTGCAAACAATATTAAAATTATATTGTGAACAATATAAATTTAAAGTAATATTAAACTTATATTACTAAGTTATTAATATAGTTATATTAAAAAATAAATATTGAAACACTTCAAATAATATTAAAATCATATTAAATATTAAATATTAAATTTATTATATCAAGTTATTTATGTTAAGCAAAGTCTTTCGGTAGTAATCACATAAGAGAAATTTTTTTTTTGGGTGACATGTTTCAAACCAACAAGTGTGGTTCATCATCCTAGTCCTGATGATGAACCACACTTGTTGGTTTGAAATGCGTCGGCCAAAAAAAAAATTCTCTTATGTGATTTCTACCGAAAGACTTTGCTTAATTCATTATGGATCACAGAAGCTTGAATATAGAAGTTATTCAAGTTGTTAACTTTTAAATGACTATATTAATATCTATGCCCATATTGTTTATGGGCATGATTCCTATAGTTGACTATGGTTGAACATGATGCTCATGTTGGGCATCTTAACTATGTTGGCCATGGTTGACCACAATTAACCATAATTCACCATGTTGACCATGTTGACCATTATTTACCACAATTTGATCATGTTTGAACTTGGTTGAATATGGTTGGCCATCTTGACCATGTTGACCATAGTTGACCTTATTATCTACTATTGATGATGCTTGACCACATATGACCATCATTAATCATGTTTGATGTTGATTTAAGGGAAGACCATGGTTGAGTTAGTTGACTATGGTTCACTATAAGAAACATTTACTATCGTTGACATTTGTTTCTCAATGTTATGATGTTTGTGGTTGACCACGGTGACCATGATGCCTATAGTGAATGGTAACATGCCATCCATGTTGACTATGGTTGACTATGATGGCCATGTTGATTAAATTGAACATGATACCCATGTTGAGTATGGTTGACTATGATGGCCATGTTGATTAAATTGAACATGATACCCATGTTGACCATGTCAACTATAGCCAACTATGATTCCCATGTTAACTATGTTGACCATGTAAACTTTAGTCAACTATGATGCCCATGTTGATTATGTTGACCATGTCATCCATAGTCAACTATGATGCCCATGTTGATTATGACTATGGTGCATATGGCTAACTATGGGCATGTTGGGTATGACGACTATGGTTCACTATGGTTGATTATGTTTGACTATAGTTCATTGTGCTTTATTATGTCTAACTATGGTTAATTATGGTTGAACATGGTTGGTTATGGTTAATTGTACTTAACTATATGTGAACATGGTCTATTATAGTCAACTATGCTTAACTATAGGTGAACATACCCTGTCATAGTTGTCAACATTTAACTATAGATGAATATGGTTAACTGACTATGCTCGACCATATTATCCATTGATGATCATTGTTGACCTAGTTAGACCATGGTTGTATATGGTTGAATTATTAACCATGTTTGACCATGATTAACTATGATTAACCATGGGTGAACATGATTGACCATGCTTGTCAATGTTTAACTATAGATGAATATGGTTGACTGTGGTTGATTTAGTTGACATGATTGACTATAGACAACCATGTTTGACTTGGGTGTCTTAGTTGATTATGGTTTCTTTTGTTTACTAGCGTTTATGATGATTTTGGCTGATCATAATTGACCATGATGCCCATGGTGACTGGTAAGATGACACCTATGTCGAATATGGTTGACTATGATGCCCATGTTAACTATGGGCATAATGTGTGTTGAGCATTGTGAAAATGGTTGACTACGACTAACTTGGTTGACTATAGTCAACTTTAGTCAACAATATTTGACTATGGTTGACTTTGGTTGATCTCATTTGAACATGGTTAATTATAGTTAATTATTGGTCAATATGGTTGGCCATGGTTGTAAACATTTAACTAGAAATTAATATGGTTAATTTGTTGACTGTGGTCGACCATGTTAACCATGGATGAACATGGTTGACCATTGTTGACCATGTTTGATCATGGCTAATTATGGTCAACCATTTCGTGAACATTATTGTCAATGTTTAATTATGAATGAAAATGGTTGACCATTGCTAACCACTACTGAGTTGGTTGACCATTACCAAAGTTGACCATTGTTGAACTAGGTTGACCATGGTTTGGCTTGATTAACCATGGTTGTCAATGTGTAACTATATATATATGTGGTTGACCATGTTGACAATGATTGACTGTTTTGACCATGGTTGATCTTTGTTGCATCTGTTTGACCATGGTTGAACTTCTTAGCCAATATTTTCCATTGTTAAGCTTGTTGAACATGATTTTCTATGGGCAACCATGGTTGACCATGGGTGAACACGATTGACCATGGTTGTTAATATTTAATTATAATTGAGTATGGTTTATCATATTCACCATATATGACAACGTTGCCATGGTAAACCATGTTCAGCAGAGTGATTGCGCGTCGTGGGGTGCTATACAACCCAATATGGGAGAGATGTTGTAATGTCCATAAATAAGTGCAAACATTTAATATAGGGGAGATGTCGTAGTGGTTGTAAATGAGTATAAGCATTTAGAGGTCTACTCAATATGAGAGAGATGTTGTAATGTCTATAAAATTAAGCATAATAAAAAGTAAAAGTAATAAAAATAATAAATTGATTCAATTTCAATATTTTGCCCAAAAAAATTCATACTATAGATATCGTAATTAAAATAAATTTAAATAACAATTATTCATATTTCAAAACACATAATTAGTATTAATAAAACTATCATATAATTATCAAGTATTAAAACATGTAACAACATGTATATTTTAATAAAATAAAAAATAAAAATATTTCTATATATAAAGATGTGAAGTTTATATAAATATAAATAATACTATTAAGTACCAGCATGGATCTTTCAAGGTGTAAACATTTACATTTTTCAACTTGTACACTTAAAAAGAGGTTTGCATCTTAAGAGATTTGATCACTATCGATGTTTCGTAAAGATGGAAATTATTGTTTCTTAAATGACAAAATTAACAATTTTAATAGAAACTAATAATGAGAAATAATATGATATTATAATGTTTATGTTTATAATTGATTCTTTATCTCTTTTTTTCTTTTATTTTTCCTTTATTTTTCTCTTGAGGAATTGGTAACTGGGTCAGGCTCATACTCACATGACACAAGGCCAATTTTGGCTCCTACCTTCAATTATGATCACTATCTCTATAACCTATATCCAATCTCAATTGACTACTACTATCGATTCTGACCACTGCACCGTAACCTATAGGCAAACTCAATTGACTCGTACCGTCAATTTTGACCACTAGCACTATAACCTCTAAGTGGAGCGACGCCACTATAACCTCTATGTGAAACCATGCATGAAATTAACCACTACTAGTATAACCTCTAGATGAACCCAAGTAAACCCATATGTGCCGCTATGCATGACCCACACAGTAAATCAAAAGATTTGAACATTAAACCTCAATTTACACATCACCAATTGAATTACACCCTTTAAAGCATAATTGATTCTTTATTTTAAAATATTATATATTTTTAATAGTTTTCATTTCTTTATTATAAATTTAAAAAATATATATTTAAATATAAAGTTCAAATTTTTTTTATAAGATAACTTTATATAAATTATTATTTATTTAAACTCTAATATAAATTTATATTGATTTGAATATAATTTTTTTAAATTTTACTTTTCTTTTAATTTTTTAAATTAATATAAATTTAAACTAATTCCAATATAAAATTTAAAACTATATATTTCAACTTTCATGGAGGTCATCTGCAAACTGACAGATCCAGACACATCAAAGCTCATAGAGGTTTGCCTAAGATCAACTTTCTTCAGCTTCAGAGAAGAGATCTATGAACAGACATGTGGAGTCGCTATGGGGTCACCTTTGTCCCCTATCATTGCCAACTTATTTATGGAAGACTTTGAAAACAAAGCCCTTATGACCGCACCCCTAAAACCTAAATTATGGAAAAGATATGTGGATGACACATTCATCATATGGCCACATGGAAGAGAAACCCTAGAAACCTTCAAACAACACCTAAATAGCTTATCCCCTTCCATAAAATTCACTATGGAAGTTGAGGTCAACAAAAGCCTCCCCTTCCTTGACATCCTCATCACTAGGAATGATGATGGCTCTATATCCCACCAGGTCTATAGGAAAAAGACTCACACAGAACAATATTTACATGCCTCCTCACACCATCACCCTACCCAAAAATTAGGAGTCCTAAACACATTAACAACTCGAGCCCTCAGAATCTCTGATAAGGAACACTTAGAAAAAGAAATAGAACACCTTATTAAAGTTTTCCTAAAAAATGGTTATAGCAAACATCAAGCCATCAGAGCTATAAATAAGGCAAACACTCAACCAAACAAAATTAAAAACTTTGACAACATATTAGGTAAAGTCAACCTCCCTTACATACTAGGGACTATAGACAAGATCTCCAGCATCCTGAAAAATAATGGTATTCTAACTACTTTCAAACCCTTAAACACTATCTGTAACTGCCTTAATCCAGTAAAAGACAAAATTGATCCAAAATTCCATAAAGGGGTCTACTTAATTCCCTGCTCATGCGGAAAATCCTATGTAGGTGAGACTGGGAGATCCTTTAACACGAGAATCCAGGAACACTCAGCTGACATTAAACACAATCGATCCAAATCCTCAGCTCTAGCTGAACATTCTGATAAGACTAAACATCAAATTTGTATTGAAGATACCTGTATCTTAGCCAAAAGCGATCACTACTTCATAAGGAAATTTAGGGAAGCCATAGAAATTAACAAACACCCTAATAACCTCAATAGAGACGACGGATGGACCATAAGCGAAAATTGGATTCCAGTCCTATCTTCTAAACCTAACTACAATCCTCCAATTAACCTAGAACATACATGAAAGTTCTAATCCATTATAATTAAATAATACACTACTTTAATAAAATAGAAACTAACATAAATCACAGGAAATAATCATCAATTAATATCTTAACTATAAAAACTCCTCAACCTAGGAAAGTAGGCAATAAACCCTAAACAAATAAACTTAACTCATAATTAAAAATTAATGTGATTAAAATTAATACAAATTCAAAATAAAATATAAATAACCCCAATAAAATATCAATAACTATACATTAAAACAAAAATTAAAAATTGAAATTAAATAAATAATAAATAAATTGTAATAAATATAATTATAACAATTAATTAAAATGAATATAATATTTTAACAATTAAGAGTAATAACCATTAAAAATTTATAATTAAAATAATTCCAATGTAAAAAACTTCCATTAAAAATCAATGATAATTTAAAATTAATAAATATGACAATTGAAATTAATTATAAAACAAATGAACATAATCATAAATAAATATGGATTTAAATATAATTATAACAATTAAAATCAATAATTAGGTAAAACTAATATAACAATTATGACAATTAATATTAATGACAATTAAAATTAATAATTATAACACTTAACATTAATAATTAATTAATTAAAATAAATACTATATAAATAATTAAAAACAAAATTAAATAATTAAAAGTAATTAAAATAAAAATAATTAAATTATAACAGTTAAAACTAATATAACAATTAAAATAAATACAACAATTTAAACACAAATAAAAAAATAATAAAAATAACCCTAAAAGAAATTTATATAACCATAATAGTCAGATTAAAAATTTATAATTAAAATAATTCCAACGTAAAAAACCTTCCATTAAAAATCAATAACAATTTAAAATTAATAACCATTAAAAATTTATATAATTTTTAATAACCATTAAAAATTTATAATCAAAATAATTCCAATGTAAAAAAAAAAAAAAAAAAAAAAAACTTCCATTAAAAATCAATAACAATTTAAAATTAATAATTATGACAATTGAAAATAATTAGAAAACAAATGAACATAATCATAAATGAATATAGAATTAAATATAATTATAAACAATTAAAATCAATAATTAGGTAAAACTAATATAACAATTATAACAATTAATATTAATGACAATTAAAATTAATAATTATAACACTTAAAATTAATAATTAATTAATTAAAATAAATACTAATAAAAAAAAATTAAACAATTAAAAGTAATTAAAATAAAAATAATTAAATTATAACATTTAATACTAATATAACATTTAAAATAAATACAACAATTTAAAAATAAATAAATAAATAAAAATATATAATAATAATAATAAAAAATAACCCTAAAAGAAATTTATATAACCAAAACTATTATAAATCAATAACAATTTAAAATTAATAAATATGACAATTGAACGCAAAAAAAAAAAAAAACATATGGTTATAATCATAAATGAATATTGAATTAAATATAATTATAACAATTAAAATCAATATTTAGGTAAAACTAATAGAATAATTATAACAATTAATATTAATGACGATTAAAATTAATAATTATAACACTTAAAATTAATAATTAATTAATTGAAATAAATACAATAAAAATAATTAAAAAATAATTAAATAATTAAAAAGTAATTAAAATAAAAATAGTTAAATAATAACAATTAAAACTAATATGACAACTATAAGAATTTAAAATAAATACAACAAATTAAACTCAAATAAATAAAATAAATTAATAAAAATAACCCTAAAAGAAATTTATATAACCATAATAGTCACATTAATAGAAATAAAAATAAATAAATAAAAAAAATTATAAAAAAAAAAGTAAATAAATAATAAAATTAATAAATTAATAAATTAAAAATAAATAAAATAAATAAATAAATAAAAATATAATAATAATAAAATAAATAAATAAAATAAATTCTAATATCTGTCGGCCAAGCATCTCATATATATATGTGAAAAAAAATTGAGAACAGTCTTTCAAATAATATCTATCTCAGATCCTGAAGATGAACCATCATTGCTGGTTTGAAAAGTCGATCAGAAGGAAATCTAATGCGATGTATCCGGAAGATAATACAGACAAATTCAATCTAATTTTATAATATATTTTAATTTAATTTTTATGTTGATAATATATTTTATATTAATTCAATTTACAAATTTAAGTGAAAGGAAAATGTACCTGGCAAGAAATGATAATTGAATTGATTCTCAAACATGTTAATTTGATTCTCATGAAAGGTCGCCCATTCTTAAGTGTTATGCGGTATTGAGAAGAGTACACGATAATTGATCTTTATAATTAAACTTAATGTACCCATATGTTTTAGGTATTCTTTATTGAGGTGATAATTTTGTTGGGACTAGTTCGGATTTGGTTTTTTTTTCTTTTAAATCTAATCATGGGAGTGTTATAATTTTTTTTTTTTTTTTTTTTTTTATGGAAATAGATTTAGCATTATTAAAAATTTTTGGGGCATTTAAAATCTTAAAGTTTGACAGATGTAATCAGGATTTCCAAAAATTTCCTTGATTTCCAAACAAAAATGTTACCTCCTTAAACTGCACACATTTTTTCATCAATATCACATAATTTTTTTTTTTTAATTTCCATATATATATAGATATATAGATATATATATTGCTGGGAGATGTAGCATCGCTAATATCTAGGATCTTGAATGTATTTCATAGCTAATCTCTAAAATCTATGAGTGTATTATATATATATATATATATATATATATATATATATATATATATATACATACACACATTAAAAAAATGGTAATTATGGAATTTAATAAAGAAAAAAGAAAAAAGTATATATATATATATATATATATATATATATATATATATATATATATATATATATATATATATATATATATATAGATATATATATATATATATAATAAATTTGTTTTTTTGGGGGATAATATCAACATCGATGCCAAGACATGAAAAAAGTACATTAAAAAAATGGTAATTATGGAATTTAATAAAGAAAAAAGAAAAAAGAAAAAAGTATATATATATATATATATATATATATATAAAATAAATTTGTTTTTTTGGGGGGATAATATCAACATCGATGCCAAGACATAACGTGGATGGTAATCACCAATCTATCATATGCCTACTTACTCTCTTAGCCAATAACCAGGTATATTTAGAATTGACTGTGATGCATTCATTTATAGTAGGAGACTAGACTACAACTCAATTGGGTTTCTAATGCAGTTTAACATATCCTTACGAAGTTATTTGTAGATCTAATTTGCATCAGGTTAGTTGTATACCTAAACGAATTGAGTTTTTTTGAAGAGTTTCTTCTTGTTAGGGTGGTTTGGATAAACTTGACTCGGTCAAGTTACCGAGGGTTTTCAAGCTCTAAGTTTATGAAAACCAATGGTTTTACCCGTGGTGTTATTCTCTAATGTAGATTATTTAAAGACAGAAATACTCCATGTTAATTTTTCCAGGTGGCCAGTGGGATCACAACAACAGTGTCTTTAGACACCACCACTTTTCTTGGTGTTTTGGGATCCTAACAATTGGTATAAGGGACTGGTGAATATCGAAACCAAAGTTGAGCATTGACAACCTGGTAGAATATGTGTGCATAAGGTTGATCTTAAGTCCAAGTTGAAAGCTAAAGAAAGATGTTAAAAGGGAAAAATTGAAATCCACAGAGAAAAAAATAGAAGGTTGGAAGGTTGGGAGAAGGAGAGCATCGAGATGGAAATGGGTTTGATAGTTGAAACTCGAGTAAATATAATGAGTTGAATAATGAGGAGAATTTGTTTTTCGATGAGCTCATGATGAAAATGATTGATAAATATGCAAGGAGGCAAGTGGCAAGAAAGACCAGGTCAATATATGGATATGCAATGCTAGAGATGCAGTAAAAGAGTGGTTGTACACATAAGAAAATGGAGATGGAATCAATGGTTTGAAGTTTAGTGAAGGAGCTATCATGTGATGAGAGCCACATGTGTGTGAATACCCTAAGGCTTTTGGTCGAAGGGAAGTTTGTTTACCCAAGAAGTTATAAGACCTATTGTTCGGGAATACATGTTGCATAGGAGCATGAATTGCTGTAAGGCCTTAAGACTTTGATCATGCATACATGTAGTGTAGTGGTGCATGGAGTCATCAAGTTGTGGAATGTACAACTTCGAAAAGTACTAGGGTAGCTTGCATATTGGTATCCTATCTTGAGGTGGGGAATGTGATCTGACGTGAGACAGTTGATGAATGATTGAGAATAGGTTAATCTCCCCAAGTTAGGGTGGTTCGGGTAAACTTAACTCAGTCAAGTTACTAACATATTTTGAGCTCCACATTTATGACAAGCCATGATTTTACCCATGGAACTATTCTCTAATTTACCTTATTTAAAGGTGCAAAGAATCCATGTTAATTTGTCCTAATTACTAGTGGAATCCTAACAACGTGCCTTTAGACACCACCACTTCTCTTGGTGTTTCGTGACCCTAACACTTTTGCATGTGAACAATTATGGATTTTCTTAAAGCCATGGAAAAAATGAATTTTTGTTCCAAACGTTACAGAGATATGATATTGAAATAGGTCAGCCCCATGGCCTTCACCCTTGTCTTCATTGGTAGAATGTAGTGAAATGACATTATTACTAATCTGGATTATATTTCTGCAGTCTTCTCATAGTTAATCAATCATGTACAATAAAAAGGCTTTCGTTTATAATAGAGAAACAAACCAGGTAGAGGGAAAAGACATAGTTATGTTTTCCATTGTTATTGTTGCATCTATATCTGAAAACCAATCGTAAAATATGCAATTGTGAATGCATAATTTTGACAAAACTAAGAAATTTTAAAAGTTGGGGCATACAATATAAGCATTGAAATTATCATAATGATCGGTGAACATAACCCAAATTTCCACATCCCACCATGGCTACTATAAATTTCTTACATCTAACTTTCAAGAGCCTATAATATCTCAATTAAAACATATGAAAACAACATGAACACACTTATCATGGCCAATGCAACGCTGACTTGGGATTTGAATTTACAATTAACTTCTTGAGCGTTAATAGTTTTAATTGGGTAAACCACACCAGACCATTCAACTACCTAATATCTCTCCCATTCAACTTTGAAGCCCTGATTATGTTGGAAATATTTGATAAATCTGGTTTAACATGATTATGGAGTGTTCTTTATCAATCATCATCTTAAAAAATAAAAATAAAAAATAAAAACCTTGCAAATAAGAGAAATGACATATTTGCACACATTCAGATACAAAATAGCGTACACAATAATGCAAGATAACCGGCAATGACCATGTTCAAAGATATTCATAGAAAACCCTAAACAAACAAACCCTAATTTCACCACTATGAAAATATGAAAAATCCAATGTCTTTAAAAAATGGTTATTAAGGCTTTCAAAGAATATACAATAACTAGGACAGCAAAATGGTCCCTTTAGTTTCTAAATGGATAAATAATTATTAAAAAAAAATACAAAATGCTTGGCCTCTTATATAAAAAGGAATAACCTTTGCAAAAGCCTAAACAAAAATAAACGCCAACTCAGTTCCATATTTCATCATATGGGAACAAATAAAGGATTCCAGAATGGTTTATCATAGCATGCGATACAAAGCCCAAAAGATTGTTATGTTATACATTTAGCATACGTTTTCTATGGATCAAAACGCTAGATTTCACTACAATCTTCGCCTGCTAGAATGCCCGATTTTTTCTGCACATACAACCAAAGACCTCAACCAGATTCAGCCTCCAACCTTCATCCATGGCTACCATCTATTTGTCATAGACCCTGCTCTTTGAAATTTAACCTTGTCACTTGAACTTGCATTGACCTTTGCGCAAACTGAGAGAATGACTTTGACATTCCAAAGTCCTTGCTCTGTGAAATTTAACCTCACCACATGTAACCTACCAGAGACCCTGTTCTATGAAATTTAACCTCATCACATGTAACCTACCAGAGCCCCGGTTCTATGAAATTTAACCTTGCCACATTTGTTCGTTGATCCTCTGGAGATCAACATGGCCAAACATGGCCATGACCGACGTCTTTACGCCACCTAAGAAATTGCGACCAGACAACTTTTGCTGGTGGGCAATGCCATCATAGTTGCATAGTTGTTTATGAGGATGGGTGGAGTGCTTTGGAATAATTTCATGGCAATCTTTAAATGATAGATCAAAACTAAATGCAAACATAATCTAATACCTATGGATACGATAGTTTTTTTGGAGTAAATTGAAAAGTAAAAATAGTATAATCGTTAAGATTAGGGTTTGAGATGAATGCCAATTATCATCTTGACTATTATAGTTTCATTTTCCAAAGTTGCTTCCATTCTTAACGTTTCCCTATCACATTTGAATAGTGGGGAGTAAACCCCATTTCCACACTTCATGGGCACCATAGACTTATTAATGGTTGAAAAACACCACCTACCCACCCATAACTATTTTAATTGTTTATATATTATTTTTCATAAAAATAAAGTTAAAAGTCCCCTCTTTTGTAATATTTCCTAACTTCATACTCTTTTGCCCAAAAATAAGTTTACACTAAACATGTATGTAGAAATTACTCTCACATACACAATTTTGTTTGTGAAAATTAGTGCCTTTTACCTAAGGGACTGAAGTTGGTACGGATAATTAGTCAAATATCTAATAAAGTTATCCACTAAGTTAATGTCTTGACTTAGAGACTCTTATGTTATGAGTTGAATGTGTGTATGTGTGTGAGACATATCGTCAATATTTACCTCTCTCTTCATAGGAAAAATAAAAAATTTGACATCAACAACACATTATAGTACCCTTTTCACATGCACTCATAAAAAATGTTCATTATTAAATTGATTACACATGTAAAGTTTTTGCACCTTGGAATTGATTTTATGACATAATATCTTTATGCACAAACAATTGTGCATCTTGGAATTGTTTTTATGATATAAATATATTTATTTACAAAATTTATTATCCATCTCTGCCCATTATCATTTAATATATTGTTCAAACAAGCATATATTAAGACATTGATTCTTTGACCACTTCCTCCTTCTAAGGTTTCATGTCACCATTGGAACAATGTTAATACTAAGAGGGGGTGAATCAGTGTTAAGGCTAATTTTTAACCCTTTATGCCAATTAAATTTTCTTATTCAAACTTGGAAACCATCCACATAATAAGCAACAACATATAATATGGCAGCAAGATGAAATCAACATAAAAGAACACACCATGAGCATCATACACATGAGACACAAGGTTTTATTCAAAAACCCTTTCAGGAAAAAACCACCAAAGTTTGTTGTTGATATTGATGTAAAATAATATCACCTACTCTATTACATCAATCTATTTTGTTAGCCACCACTCATAGGAAGCACCCACTCCCTTTGATTGTTTGCTAACACCCACTAGCAAGAAGCACCAGCTCCCTTATTTTCTAGACATCTGTCCATCTTACTAGAAGCACCATGTGAAGCACCAACTTCAATTATTTGTTGCAAGCACCAACTTGAAGATCCTTGTATTTATGCAAGCACTAACTTGCAGGAGGCACCAACGCCCAAGCCTTATCAAGCACCCACTGGAGATGGAAGCTCCAACTTCCTGTATGTAGGCTCCAACCCACACTCAAATATGAACTGAATGTTCTCTGACTATGACATCCACTCCGCCTGATCTCAACTCTATTCTCTGCTCACTCTATTTACTTTGCTCACTCAACACACGAATTTGCTCAACAATAGTAACTCCTCATAGTCCATGCATATCTATGCTTTGGCATCAGGATTTTTTGCCTAAACTGGAAGAGTGGTGGCAAGATATCTCATTTCAAGGGAATAGTAAAACACGGACCATGTAAGTTAAATTGGAAGAATTAAAATCGAGAATTAAACAATGTAACCGATTGGAATTTAGAAATATCTTCCAGAAAAATTGAAATTTGGAAGAGTAGATGGAAACACTCCAAGCTTCCATTACTTAGGAGGGATAGACAAAAAAATTGGTGGATGAATAGGGCAATTTATTCCATGCCCTTGAGTCCCAACGAAAATAGGAGGATATCTTTTGGTATCAAAAGTCAAGAGTACAATGGCCAAAGGAAGTCGAAAAGAATACTTGATTCTTCCACAAATCCCTGGTTAAGAATTGGCATCATAATCGAATCTACTCTTTAACTTCGATGGATGACACTCGACTCATTGAAGATGAGGACATAGAGGAAGAGTTGGTATCATTTTACAAGGATCTTTTCTTGGAGGATAGATTCAATAGGGAAGATGAAATATCAAGAATCACTTAGCACATTCCCAAATTGATCATCCCAAAGTAGAATTCAACATTAATAAAAAGGCTTATGAGGATTAGTGGGCAGGACTTGGTTAGTTTAGCTTTGGAGCTCTCTCATTATTCTCTCTCTCTCTCTCATACTCTTGGTCACTTAGAGTTTTCTTGGAGTACTTTGGCATTGGAGCAAGAAAGGCAAAGAAGGAAAGAGGAAGAAAAGATCAAGCAGGGAAAGGCACGATCAAGCAGCTACAACAGGCTTCATTGCAGGTATCAACTTGCATGTGTATTTTCCTTGCTAGATTTGGCATGCATGGGATTGCATGTGTGTTTTCCTTGCTAGATTTGGCATGCATGGGATTGCATGTGTTTCTTTTTCTACTATGACATGGGTTTTGCCAGGTGTGACAATATTTTCAGCCTAGCCTTGCCATTTCCTGATAGCTTTGATGAGATGGGTTCTCTCATGTGTTTTGTGGGGGATGGCTGGATTGGATTCGAAGTTGAGTGGGGTGGATCTCCAAATTAACAAGCACATGGTGGTAGTGGTCCCTGAACCGGACTGAAGATGCATGAAGCCACTCACCTAGTAACCCCTAGTAACCCTTGAATCGGACTGTGGGTTGTGGTAAAGCCAGATTGTGTGCCTCGATGGGCCTAGGAATCCTTGCCGGTGAATGACGAGATATACGGTAAAGCCAAGAGGTGGATTTTCTCTCCGTTGGGCCTAGTGATTCTAGGATGGAATGCACGGTAAAGCTTGGAGAGTATGTATCGGTGTAGGGCCTAGTGATCCCTGGATCAGAATGCGGATGCACGGTAAAGCCTGAGAGACTGGGAGGCACTCAAATTCCTCACAGTGTAGGCGGAGAACTCCAGTGGCATCCACATTGATTGGTGTTTTTTGATGTGTTCTATGAGTCCCACATTCATGCTTGGAATATGGCATGGGGATGATTGGCTGAAGAGAGACTTGGCTCAACCAATCTATGGTCGGGTGGAATGTGGTAGTCCCATCACCGGTTGGTTCATTGCATTATTAATGAAAAGAATTCATTCCCTTGATTTTCATGGGAAAATGTACTGATATATATATGCATTTTGATGGCTGATATGTTTATTGTATTTATGTTCCTATTATCTTGTTTATATCCACATTTACCTCGGAGGGTGTTACAAGCATGTATCTTAATCTAGTTAAGTCCATTTTAGTCGAGTTTAACTCCAGTAATTTATTACTAATGTTTCCAATGTAATCTTATTTAAGTGATTTGTAATATTGAGAAGAACAAGTCCATTGCTCCACATTTTGTTCTCTTAAATTTTTGTCACATTTCTCAAATTCAAACCTTGGCTTCATCAATATTGTTGAGGCCTCGTGGGTTGTTAATGCTCATAGCTTGCCAGTGATGCTCTTGTTGTTTTTTCAATGGACACTCCAAAATCTCTTGCCTCCAAATTGGGTTCTTTTCTGGCCTTTGTTGGTTGTGGGATTCTCATCATTTGCAAGCTCACTGTGGTGGTCAAAGACACTAGCTAGGGGTAATGGCCTTATGTTCTCTATTCGAAGGGCAATTGCAACTCATGGGCTCTCGCTACTCGTGCTCCATTGGTGTAGCTCCTTCGTGGGTATATACGCTCAGGTGGAGGAACAAATGCAACTCGTGGTTCGTGGGCTTTCATCGCTCAGGCTCCGTCGGTGCAGTTCTTTACCACGATCGATCCTTCACAACCTTATACATACAATTTTCAGGTTCCACAACAGTTCTATTTCCTATCTTAATTGACAATGGGTGGTTTCTTTTTGTTCTGGCACTATTTAGATAACTTTGTAGAACAAAGCATGTTTGCTTGTAACCTCTTGAAGTTTAGTGTGGGCTCAGGAATTTGTTTCTTTTGTCTGTTGAACTTATCAAGTGAGACATATGTAATCTTAAGCTTTGAAATTTGTGCTACTAGGTTAGTATGGGCAGGCCACTAGTACAAAGAACCATCTTTTGTAATTTTCTTTGTACTTTACATGAAAAAAATACATATAACAAGATTCTTAACTATGAATATTCACTAGTTTTTTACCATGGAGATTTTTAACTTGGACACCTGTTGCTACAATCAGATGTGCTAATACTACCACTTATCAATATCACATGCCTAGAAAACCATAACTCATTTCATATGACATTTGTTTATACCACATTTTTTTTAACTAATCAATTTAATTAAAAGAGCATTAAAAGCATAGTTACCAAGTTCGCCTGTATTGGGTAAACAAATTTGAAATTCATCCGTACGATTGATTCGCCAAAAAAGATGATGATTTCTTCAGTTGATAATGAGTTTTATATTAAAATGAATGAAAAATACTGAATTTTATGAATGGAGGGGACAAATGAACCAAGCGTTACTTGGTAGACACGTGACTTATTCTTATTTGCAATGGACAAGCCACTAAAGCCTAAGAGGAACCTTCCTTAAACCACCCGCATAGTATATATATTTAGATTTTTTTATTTTTTTGATTAAATAACAGTGGCCTGTATTGTTATTACTGGTTTATTTTATTATTTTTAAAGTTCAGAAATTTAATAAATATAGTTTTTTATTCATAATTATTTAATTTTTTTTAAATTAAAAGATTGGAGAAGTTTTTTTGTTCATAGTTGTTTAATTTTTTAAAATTAAAAGTTTAGAGAAGCTAATGAAAGGAAATAGGTTTTTTTAGAAATTTTATATTAAAAGTTTAGAGAAATTTCTTATTAAAAATTAAGAATGAAAAACAATAGCTTTTTATTAAAAAGATAAGAATGAAAAAAAATAGTTTCTATATTAAAAAAATTATAGAAATTTAATATTAAAAAATTGTAGCTAATTAATAATAAGTTACTTATTAAAAAATATAAGTTTTTTTATTAAAATATTATAAGATTTTTTATTAAAATATTGTAGAGAAAGATAAATTTTATATTTTAAAAAATAAAAAAGTTTGGAGAAGTTTCTTATTAAAAAATAGAATGAAAAAAATATTTTTTTAGAAATTTTATATTAAAAATTTGGAGAAGTTTCTTATTAAAAATAAGACTGAAAAACAGTAGCATTGCTTATTAAAAAGATAGGAATGAAAAACAATAGTTTCTATATTAAAAAGATTATAGAAATTCAATACTAAAAAATTGTAGCTAATTAATAGTAAGTTACTTATTACAAAATATAAGTTTTTTTTATTAAAATATTGTAGAGAAAGATAAGTTTTATATTTTAAAAAATAAAAATTTTAAAACTCATTTTTTCATTTTTCTATTTTTTTTTGGATGATTGCAATTACCATAGCTATTAAGGTCGTGCAAAAGAGATGATTAGTGGTGTGGAATTCAACGAAAGGTTCATTTTATGTTATCGGCATAAGGGATAATCTGCACACACTTATTGTTAAATAAATTTGGATCCCATAGGAATAGTGATTGAGGCATAATTTTTTTGGTATGTGGAGATCACTTTAAACCTACTTTTATTATCCAATGTCTTATTTTTTATGTTAAACTTCATATTTCAGGGTTGTTATTCATGTTATTAGATTTTATTTACATTTTTTCTCACTTTGCAATACTAATAAATTTGATGCATTTTCTCTTTCATTATTTTTGGATCATCTTATATAGACATGCAAGGTGAATGTTGAGAATAAGTATAAGAGAAAGATTTAATGATTTTTTATTTTTTTTTTAATATAACCATTATTCCAATTCAAAATTTTAATATTTTGGAAAAGAAAATTGTTAATCGAATTAGAATTTGATAACTATGATTAAAAGAGAAAAAAATATATAATTAGTTTGTATCAACCTTTAATTTGTGAATACTATTAAAAATATTTGTGAAAATTAACCTTTTACCACCCATCCAATAACTAATAATAATTAAATTCAAAATTATGAAATTTTACCATAAACTAAACACACTTATCAACTTAATTTTACAATTTATTTTTATTAAAACCAATTTAATATTCTAATTTCAAAATAGACACATACAGAGACTGCACGAAGAAATGTCATTTCATGCATCAATAAACAACTTTCTAAACAGTTGGATTTCAAGGACTTTATGCAACCTATTGCCTTGATTTCACTCAAAATAAGTAGAAAATAGTGAGAGGAGTTTGAGCAGTGTGTTTACTCACTGTAAGTGCGCCAATCACGAAGAAAGAACAGCTTTTTAATGGATTCCCATCAATTGCAACCTTCTCCATTGGGCCAATCATATTTGATATAATCATCGATGTATGGACAACAGTGCTGTATACAGATTTCATAATTGCCTGCATCAAACGAATCATTAGTGGGAATTGAGAGAATGCCGGAAAACATTTTATCATAAATTAAACGAGTTTTTGGTAAATGGAAGAACATACATGGGGTCCTTCTAATCTTGCTAGCCATCTCAGAATGGCTGCATTGCAGAAGACTGCTAAAGACATTTTATATCTATCTATGATACATTTTGCCCTTTTCACAAACTCCAGAGGATTCCCCACTTTTCCCATGATAGGGACAGGCACATGCAACAAAGCAAAGTGATTTACCCAAGGCGCTTGCGTTTCTGGTTTCAACATCTCTTCTATGGTCTGCACAAATTTACGTTGTTATCAGATCTCATCATCAATCTCGTCCAAACAAAATGAATAAATTAATTTGAAAAGCTGCGGTCGACTTTTTAGTACACAACCGGCCAAAACTCTCGTATTCAACAAACATAGTGCTGTGACTCTTGAATTATTCAACTGTTTAATAACAGATGGTTTCAGAGGCTTAAATCTCTTTTCATAAGCATCTTGTTCTGTTCTTTTAAAAAATCAGTTATTTGATTTTTAGACAAGAAGTAAATATAATTTTAGACAACAAGAAAGCATTTTTAAAGTGGGTCAAATACTGTTTTTCAGATTTCACTAAAGATCATGTCTGGAATCTAATATAATTCACCCTCAACATATTTCCGTATATGCCTAGAGCTACATTCTGGTATTGTGAATGTTAAATTTATTGGTAACTCTGTTAGTGACTGTGGTGGTAAAAAAGGATTGAAATAAGTCTCAAGTTTTAAGTCAGCATCTTTCTGTTGCCGATTGTAACCATTAGTGAATATACCAGATTGACTACCAGATTGACTCCTCGAATTGCTACTACATGAATCATCCTTGTAATATCCAAATCACCAACAGTGGAGGACCCATTTTCTCCACCAAGCACTTTTTCCAGAGGATTATCTGACGCAACACAAATATGTTCAAGTATCCAATCAAGCACATGTATGACAAGAACTGTCTTCTGTGCCTCACTCCCTAACATGAGGGAGTATCCATGATGCTCAAAAATTTCTGAGCTCAAAACCCCTGCAAATTTGTTTGTTGTTTTGATGAACCGTCTTCTCAACTGATGTAAGGAGAAAAGATATAAAAAACTAGAGAAAAGAAGTCTGATATATTTATAAAATTATACATAAAACCCATATTCCAGAATGATATTTATAGCTAATTATTTAACTTTAATCGTTTTTTTTTCTTTTTAGGTGAAGGAGTGTGGACTTTATAACAGCAAGAAGATTAATGGCTCAAGCATCCAAGGCAGCAGGTAGAGGTCAAAGGAAAGACAAGGGTGGTGCTTTTCGTGGTCCCCCTCCAAGTTTTTCTATTTCACCTTCTATTGGTCATAGTGCCCCAAGTGCTTCAAGTGAAGCTTTAGGTGCTTCTCAGCGGACATTAACATATGATGTTGTTGTAGCAAGACAACAAGCACAACTAAGAAAATACCCTCTATGGAAGTATGTAACGAAGAAACAACGGCCAAAGGTTGGTGCGGGAGGGAATGTGCTTGGGTCTTGAAATTTCTACAAGGGTGAATTTAAGAGCACTCACTTTCGAGTTAAGGGCTATTTGTTGGGCCTTCCTTGTGGAATTGAAGCATGAAAAAAGATCAGTGCTAAAGAAAGAATGGATTTGGAAAGGGAGGATGCAGCTAGCTTTGGGAATGTGGTGGCAGCAAGCAGGAAAATTAGTAAAAATGAAGATCATCTTCCATTCTTGAGGAATAGTAGTAGATTTGGGAGAGGGCTGAAATTCAACCAACAAAAAAGAGGGCAACCCAAACTTGTGGTGGTCCAATGGAAAATATTTTTCAGCATGAGAAGCGCGATGAGGTTGATCTTACAATGAAATTCTTTTTCTATCTCAACTTCATTTCTTTTAATGTTGCACGGTTTCCTTTGTTTATTGAGATGTGTCGAGCTCCAGTTGATATGGCTCCAATTGGGTATGTGCCTCCAAGTTCAGAAAAGCTTAGAACCACATTGTTGGTTAAGGCAAGGAAGGAGGTGGATAAAATTCTACAACCTATTAAATCATCATGGATCTCATCTGGTGTCAATGTCATTTCTGATGGATGGACAAATACAACATGTCATCCTCTCATCAATTTCATAGAATATTCTCAAAATGGACCGGTTTTCTTGAAAGCAGTTGATGCTCTTTGACAATACAAGGATGCACAATATATGGTTGAGTTGTTTATCAAAGTTATTGAAGATGTAGGCATTGGAAGTTGTGTGCAAATCAGTTGCTAGCTTGAATGTGGAAACTAAATGTCCACAAATATTTTGGACACCATGCATTGTTCACTCTTTGAATTTAGAGCACAAATCTATTGCTTCAAATGTGACATGGATTGGAAATATTATTGAGGATGCATGCCATATCTGAAATTTTGTACAAAACCATACCAATGCCCTCACAATATATAAAGAGTACACACATGTATCATTGTTGAAGATTGTAGTTACTTATTTTGCTTCCTCATTCATCATGCTTAAGAGGTTGAAGGAGGTGAAGGCCGCTCTTGGGGCCATGATTATTTCAGATCTTTGGTCTTTTTGGAGAAAGACGGCTCAAACTGCTTCAAAAAAGGTAAAGGACACACTGTTAGATGATGGTTGGTGTGTTAGGGTCTCACCCTAACCCCCTTATTTATGTAATGGGATCACGTCATAGTCAAGAGTCAATAAAGCCCATATTAATAATTGTAATTGGTTAATCCGCAATTAATGACGGAACCATAGTTAGTTGCAAATGGGCCGTAGTATTAGATAGATGGTATTAATAAAACCCATGGTATTGGCCCGTGGTATTGCATGTATGAGTCATATATAAAGGATAGAGACTCCCTGCGAGGAGCATCGTGTCTTATTTTGTAGTCGAGCTCTGCTCTATTGGAGGTTGCCCCCTCGAAGAGGCAAGTGAACATTACTCTCTGAATAATAAAATCATTGCTATTCTGTGTTTTGGGTATCTTTTCTTCGCATATTCTGTACTTGGGTATCTTTTTGCAGGTTAAGATCATAACAAGTGGTATCAGAGCACTTTCCAGGGCCGGTGGGATCTCCATTTCTTAGCAATTTTGTTTTTTTGGCTAGAGACGTGTTCCGGCGTCTTTAAACCATAGGATCTATCATTGAGCGCATAAACCTGCGGATTTGGGGAGGCATGCACGCAGGAAATACAAGAGGTGGTCACGTCTATTGGACTCCCTTGTAACCCCTGTGGGTACCCCTTCGAGTAGTAGCGCATTAGACAGAACCGCGCACGGATTGTCTTCCACGTACCCTCTGGGTATATTGGAAGCCCCTTAGGCTCCCTTGAAACCTTGCCATAGATAAACCGTCGGCCGTCTTGCGGCTACAGTACACCGAGAACAGCACTCGAGGAGATTACTCGCCCGTATGATAGGGTAGTCGGGTTGTACGGCTAAGGGTACGGTCGATCCTCCTTAGTTAGAGCCCTGAAACATTGGGCCGACTACTACTGCCAGACCCTTATGTATATTGCGATCTGTAGCACCTGACACTCCTTAAGACCATAGTTCCCTTTTTCTATCAGGGGATCACACAACATCTCTTCCATACCCGCTTGTGCAAAGGGGTGCAGCAGCAGCAGACATCAGTCCCGCATTCTCGAGTTCACAGATCAGCCATTCCAATCTATTAGATCCATCAGATCCACAGAAGCAGTCTGTTTCGCCATCAGATCCACCATTCAGATCTCTCAGATCCACCAGATCAGAGTCGTTTTGAAGGGTTCCTATACTGGGGTATAATTTTCGCAGGACTTTTGGCCGCATTGACATTTTGAGGATTTGGCTACTACAATATTGATAAGGAAGGAGTAAAACTCATGATCTAGCCCATCAGAATCAGGACGACGAGCTGAGCACGGTGGTACCATTCAATTATTAGTGAAAATTTTTAGGCGGTCCCAAATTTTCATCAGGTTGGTGTATGGTAGAAACTAGAGCTCAAGCGATGGCCAATGAAAGGCTGGACAAACTTGAAGAATCCATGCACACCCTCACCCTTCAGCTTAACGGACTAAGTAGCCAGGTCTCGCAACTGATCCCGAAGGACAAGGAGCAAGCCCACGAGGAGGCGTATAATGGCAATGGATATAATGAGGGTGAGTCTAGCCACTCTCCTCACGTCTGGCACACCCACTAACCACCCATTCAGCGACCTCCCAAGTTGGATATGCATAAATTTGACGGTTCTCACCCGTCGGCATGGATAGCACAAATGGACCAGTATTTCAAACTGAATCGTATCTTAGATGATGCGACTTAGCTTATGTTGGGGAGCATGTACTTGGACAATGAAAGGTGGCAATGGTGGGAATGGCATCAACGTTGCAATGGACCTTTTAGGACTTGGACCCAAATTACAAAAGCTCTTCAAGGCCACTTTGAACATGAGGAATCTTTTTTGGGTCGTCTTACTAAGCTCCGACAAACTGGTACAGTGGATGAATATATTACAGCTTTTGAAGCCTTAGCCTTCCGCACTTGGGGTCTCTCAGATGCGTTCTACACGGAATGTTTTATCAGTGGTCTTAAAGAAGCCATCAAAGCTCAAGTCCTACTGCACCACCCTCCCACATGGACGGAGGCTTGCAAGGTAGCTCATAACGTGGAACATGCATTAGCAGCCCAATATAGTCGCCCAAATTTCTCCGCTAAAGGTCACCCCCCACAGGCTCACAACACGACTCAAACACTTAAGGTCCAAAAGGTGTCACCTGCGGAAATGGCCGAAAGAAGAAAGCAAGGACTATGTTACTACTGTGATGAAAAATACTCCCTAGGTCATAAATGCAAGGAGCCCAAATTTTTTCAAATAGATGCCACTGACTACAGCTCAACAGAGGAAGATCCACCACTTGAGGACCATGAGGCGCTAGAAGAAGACAACCAACAGGACAATGTCCCTGACGAACCACTTATTTCGCTGCATGCGTTGGCAGGGATTTCTTCCCCTCAAACTCTCAAAATCAGAGGTTTTATTAAACATCGCCCAGTGGTAGTTTTGATTGATAGTGGAAGTACACATAATTTCATCCATCAAAAAGTCACAGAAGCAGTGCATTGTTTTGTACGCGCAGTTTCTAACTTCCAAGTTCAAATTGTGGATGGAGGCACAATGAAATGTGAAGGCCGTTGTGAAAATGTCAAACTTCAAATGGGGGATTATCAGTTGAAAACCCACATGTTTGCCATACACATGGGGGGTTGCGACATTGTCCTCGGCGCTGAATGGCTCCGCACTCTTGGGCCAATCACAATGGATTTCCAGGAATTATATATGAGTTTTAAGCAGAAAAACTACACACATACCCTCCGTGGACTCCAGGCAGAGCACCCTCTATCATCAGCTCGCATAGGATGGAAAAATTGTTAAAAAAGGGCAATCATGGAGTTGTAGCTCAATTTAATGCCATCCAGGCAGTCGAAACAAAGCCTCTGCCAATTCATCCTGAGATGCAACAGATTTTAAATAACCATCTGCCGGTCTTTGACAAGCCTCATGAGCTTCCACCCTCGCAAGGGGAACATGATCATAGCATCACCTTGGTTCCAGGGGCCCAACCCCCAAATGTGCTTCCATACAGATACCCGTTCACCCAAAAGAATGAAATAGAAAAAATCATCAAGGAACTTTTGGAAGCAGGTGTCATTCGTCCCAGCATTAGCCCTTATTCATCCCTAGTGGTCATGGTGCTCAAGAAAGATGGGGAGTGGCGGATGTGTCCCGACTTCAGGGCCCTCAATAAGTTGACAGTCAAAGATAAATTTCCCATCCCGGTGGTTGATGATTTGCTGGATGAACTCAATGGGGCTCAATTCTTCACTAAGCTGGATCTTCGCTCAGGCTACCACCAAATTCGCATGAAGGAAGTTGACATCCCCAAGACTGCTTTCAGAACTCATGAAGTCCATTACGAATTCCTGGTCATGCCATTTGGTCTTTGTAATGCCCCCTCTACTTTTCAAAGCCTTATGAACCACACTCTCAAACCATATCTCAGGAAATTTGTCCTTGTCTTCTTCAATGACATCCTCATCTATAGTTGCACTTGGGCCGCACATCTTCAGCATGTAGATCTACTCTTGCAACTGCTCCGCAAGCATAAATTATTTGTCAAGATGTCCAAGTGTTCGTTTGGCATGGCAGAAGTAGAGTATTTGGGCCACATTGTGGGGCGTTAAGGTGTCAAGGTGGACCCCAAAAAGATCCAGGCAATGCAGGAATGGCCTCAACCTAAGACCTTGAAGAGCTTGAGAGGATTTTTGGGTCTCACAGGCTATTATCGTAAATTTGTCCGCAACTATGGTCGCATAGCGAAGCCCCTCACCCAACTCCTAAAGAAAAATTCATTCTTTTGGAATGAGGAAGCACAACAGGCCTTTACAGCTCTAAAAAATGCCATGTGTTCCACTCCAGTCTTAGCACTCCCTGACTTCACCAAATCTTTTGTCATTGAATGTGATGCTTCGGGTACAGGTATTGGGGCGGTCTTAATGCAGGAAGGGCGACTGTTGGCCTTCACAAGCCAACAACTCAGTGGGAGGAATCTGGGCCAATCTACCTACGAGAAGGAAATGATGGCCATCTTACATGCAGTCGAGACCTGGCGACCTTACTTATTGGGGCGACGTTTCCAAATCCGTACAGATCATCACAGTCTTAAATATTTTTTGGAGCAACGCCTATCCTCCCCACAACAAAATAAATGGCTAGCCAAAATGCTGGGATATGATTATGAGATCATTTACAAGAAAGGGAAAGACAATAGTGTAGCACATGCATTATCTCGCCAATTTGAGGAGGAAAGTACTCTGCTAGCAATTTCCCTCCCCATTCTAGAATGGATTGAAGAGGCTCGCAGGGAATGGTTTTCACACCCCGGGCTCTCCCAACTCATTTCTCAATTGCAGGTAGATCCAAATTCCACCAAGGGCTACTCGTGGTAAGATGATATTCTTCGCTACAAGGACAGAGTCGTAATATCACCAACATCCACCCTCAAAAGTCGCATTTTGGCAGAATTGCACTCATCTCCCATTGCAGGACATTCGGGCTTTCAGAAGACGTATGCTCGCACCAGAAGACCATTTTTTTGGACAGGCATGAAAAAGGACATCCTTACTTTCGTAGCAGAATGTGATGTTTGTCAACGCCACAAAGGGGAAACCGTCAACACACCAGGCACATTACAACCATTTCCCATTCCAGCATCAATTTGGACAGAGGTTTCTATTGATTTCATTACAAGTCTTCCAAATTCAGGGAACAAGTCAGTCATCATGGTGGTTGTGGACTGACTGTCGAAGTATGCTCATTTTTGCCCTCTACACCACCCGTTTACACCAACTTTGGTTGCTCAATCTTTCATGGATCAGATCTTCAAATTGCATGGCATGCCCACTTCTATTGTGTCCGACCGCGACCCGATCTTCACCAGTAATTTTTGGCAAGAACTCTTCAGAATACAAGGCACTCAACTCAAACTCAGTACTTCCTATCATCCGCAAACAGATGGTCAAACCGAAGCAGTCAACAAATGTCTAGAAACCTACCTTAGGTGTTTCACTTCAGAAAAGCAACACCTTTGGGTACAATGGTTACCTCTGGCTGAATGGTGGTATAACACCAACAATCATGCCACCACCAAAATGACTCCCTATGAAGCAGTATATGGTTAACTCCCACCTTCACCTACTTCGTATCTAAAGGGATGTTCAAAAGTACAAGCAGTGGATCAACTCCTACAACACCGCGCAACCATGCTCGCCCATCTTCGAGAGAATCTTCATCAAGCTCAGAACGCCTGAAGCAACAGGTAGACCAACATCACTCAGAGCGCCAATTTCAAGAAGGGGATCAGGTCTTTTTATGGCTACAACCATATAAGCAAACATCACTCAAGGACAAGGGGTGTCAGAAACTCTCTCCCAAATTCTACGGACCATATCAAGTACTTCAACGCATTGGAGAAGTGGCCTACAAGTTGGCCTTGCCACCTACTGCAAAAATCTATCCAGTTTTCCATGTCTCATGCCTCAAGAAAGTGATTGGGAACAATTGTAGAATTCAGACCAGTCTACCTGAATTGGACGAAGAAGGGTCCATCTGGCTTCAACTCGAACAGGTCCTAGACACACGAGACAAGCAACTACGCGGCCACATGATTAAGGAAGTCCTTGTCAAATGGAAAGACACCTCTCCGGAAGATGCAACTTGGGAACCAGCCACTATTCTTCAGCAGTTTCCGCAGCTTCAGCCTTGAGGACAAGGCTCGTCTTAAGGGGCAGGGCATGTTAGGGTCCCACCCTAACCCCCTTATTTATGTAATGGGATCACGTCATAGTCAAGAGTCAATAAAGCCCATATTAATAATTGTAAGTGGTTAATCCGCAATTAATGACGGAACCACAATTAGTTGCAAATGGGTCGTAGTATTAGATAGATGGTATTAATAAAACCCACGGTATTGGCCCGTGGTATTGCACGTCTGAGTCATATATAAAGGATAGAGACTCCTTGTGAGGAGCATCGTGTCTTATTTTGTAGTCGAGCTCTGCTCTATTGGAGGTTGCCCCCTCGAAGAGGCAAGTGAACATTACTCTCTGAATAATAAAATCATTGCTATTCTGTGTTCTGGGTATCTTTTCTTCGCATATTATGTACTTGGGTATCTTTTTGCAGGTTAAGAGCATAACATGGTGGGAGAGGGTGGATCTTACCATAAATATCACAAACCCTATCATTTCTTTCTTGTGGTTTGCAGACATGGACCAACCCATCTTTGGAGAGGTTTATGAGGGTTGGGATTCCATGATTAAGTCTGTGAAAAGTATTGTTATGGAGAATGAATTCCCTGGATATGTGACATCAGCATAGAGCTTATGGTCCACCATACAGGATATTCTTATCTCTAGGTGGGATAAGAATTGCACACCTTTGCATTGCTTAGCTCACTCTTTTAATCCCAAGAACTACAATCAAGAGTGGCTTTGTGGTGGGACCTCACACAGATAACCTCCTCACATGGATGGAGATATTTCACAGGGGAGGAAGATAGCATTCAGAATGATATTTTAGGATAGAGCATCTTTTCTTGAGGTGGAGGAAGGCTTTGTAGAGTTCTCCACTGGCACCAGGAGATTTGGGGGGTATGATGTATTTGGAGATAGGGGGGTCAAAGGTGCCTATGCTTGGTGGGAAACTCATGGGGTAGCATGCCCTATTTTAAAACAATTAGCCTTGAGGGTCCTCTCTCAAATTACTTCATGTTCTGGTTGTGAGAGAAATTGGAGCACTTATGGGAATCTATATAAGTTGAAAAAGAGCAAGCTTGAGCAATCCAGGGTGGAGACAATGGTGTATGTGCACACCAACCTTCGTCTGATTTACAGGCAGAGACAAGAGTGGTTGAAGGGAAGGACAAAGATGTGGGATGTGTTTCCTGATGATATGGACTTGGATGACAATGTTGAGTTGGCATTAGCCAACATGGATCTTAATGACCCAGTGCTAAAGCCAATGACTTTTGATGATGAGCGAGAGTATCTTGATGGGTCATCCACCACACCAACAAATGCAACAAAATATCTTGGATTGGGCATGGAGGAAGAGGATGGAGTACAGTCATATGGCAGTGGCAGTGATGGTGACTATGACATAGAGGACATGGACTATTGATAGAGTGATGAGTCATGGACTCATGGCTCACTGGCTAGTAGCTAGTGACTCTTGATTCATGACCAGTACCATTGACGAGTCATGACAGTGATGAGCTATGATATTCCTACTTATTTTGTATCTACTCTTTTGTATTTTCCAGTGGAATTCTCTCAGGAGTCAGTATCTATGTAAACAGTAATACATTTTGATTTTGATGACTTAATAGAAAATCTGCATTTTACGGTTTTAATATCTAAGTTCTAAACTTATAGTTACTAGTTTCTTATGTGCTTGTAAGTTGTACATGAACAATGAACATTTAACATTCAAGAATCAAGGCCAAGCATATCACATTCTAATTTCTAAATTCTGATTCTATTTATTCTTTTAAAATGAACTATGAACATTGAAGTAATTATATTTTAATTTGATTAGATAAGCTACAGCTTGCAATTTAATATGGATCAAAAACTATATTTCGGTATATATATATATATATATATATATATATATATATATATATATATATATATAAGGTGTCCCTCGTGTCTTGTTTTTGGGTCGCTGCATTTTGTATTGAATACCCGTATTTACGTGTCCTCCATGTCTCGTGTCCTCGTGTCATGTGACTTAGCTGACAGGTGAATCTGGAAGTTGCGTTGCATGTCGTAGAAAATTATTCCTGTTGCAACATAATTCACTGTCTATTGAGCATATAACAAAGTTGTGAGTATATTGTCAGTCAGGAAATATGAATTAGTGTTTAAGTATATGGTGATCACATACCCCTCCCACATAATTCTTTATCTGCTTGATGTCTTCCAAGTTCAAAGCAATAGAAGAAAGAGTAAGGAGCATGTATTGGACTTCTGGAGGTCCTCAAAAAGGGAGCTATCTATCGGCCATCCATCCAGTCGTTCTCAGCAAAGAGCTTGTCACATCAATAAGCCTGTACCATACTGCAATCATGAGATACAATAGTATCTGAAAATGTTTGGTTGCAACGGACTGCTTTGAGGTAGCCATGGGTTTATTATAACTACGCTTGGCAGTAGGAAATGTCGGGGAAAGATCGAGATTGTCGACTCTGGTGACCAAAGAAAACAACGTGGACATGAAAGAAATTCCATCTCCGAGTGAATGAAGGAGTTTAATTAGCACGGTAGCTTCAACCTTGCTAGTTTTATAATACATGAAGTGTAGTTCCCAGAGAGGACGTGACTTATGAAGAGTTTTGAGGGCTATTTTTGAGATATAGTCATCCACGCAGGCATCATATGATTCCTGGTCAGGAGGGAATTCTCTGATAAAAATGTGGTCATCGATGTTCACTGTAGTTTTTTGCCATCGCAAGACTCCCCAGCAGTGTTCAAAATTGAACCCTTCCTAGCCCTTCTTTGGGCTCCTGGCCCTTCCTAGAAGGGTTAAAAAAAAATTACACTTCCAAAAAAATTTAAAAGATCAAAACCACTAGTCAATTACAAAGGTTAGATTAAATTTTTATATTTCAAAAGAAGGGTAATATTTTTAATAACATGTCAATACTTTTTTAAGTTTACTATAATTTTGAGTTTGTACTAGTGCATAAATTGCTCTGACTAGTGATAGTTTCGTAAAAGAGACCAGTGAAAGTCCAAATGACCTCATACAATTTAATAGTTATGTCATGATTTGGGAACGTTTCCTGAGGCCCCTAACTTAGGCCAACATGATGCAACTTGCAACAGTCATGGTACTATTACACCTAGCACAGGGTGGCAGAGCACATTGAATAACCATTCAACAACTATGCACGTGCTCTTGCTCCTCTGTGATTATCCTTGACTGCTCTTTCCCTGCATCCACTTTTTCCATTTTCATTTGAATTGCAACCCATCATCCATAGAAGGAAAGTTATGGTTCCACGCTAGACTATAATGTATTTTTCATTATCCTCCTCATATCTTCATTAAAATTTGGTTTTTCATTCTATGGATTCTTTAATGCAACACTCCTTGAAGTATTGGCAGCCTTCATGGTCACACAATGTCTCATGGGCACCACAGAATCCACCCCAAGAAATCAACATTGTGGCTAGATACCCTGAATACCACTGCTTGCCATCCTTCCATTCTAGGAATGGGTGGTGGAGTTGTTTTCTACATTGTTAATGGTGCCATTTTTATTGTCATAATTATATGAATCTACCAACTATGAAAATAATATCTATCTTATATCGAGGGTATTGGACTCCACAACTATAACACTTTCATTCAAACTCTTGCTTATTTTTCTTCGTTTCTTAAATCCATACAAATTTCTTGTCACAGTATGATTTTTCATGAAGTGTTTGTTCTCTATCATAAAGCTACAGGTTTCCTTGAATGTTACAAAACATAATTCAACAAATCAATGAATAACCTATCAAGAAATCTATAGTCAAATCCTATGGAATCTTTCTAAAGTTGAATTTTGTCTATCTCAATCTTGCTAAGGGATTTTTAATTTATGTATTTACTTATTCTATTGTTTTTATTTATTTAATAGGTGTAAATCTTGAAAAATTCTCCTATTGGTTGTCCTAAGAAGGATAAAATGCAATTATCAATTGTTGAATCATTTGGCCTTACACAACATTCTAATCAACCATGTAATATTCAAAATGAAGTTGATGCTCATCTACATGAATATGATGAATCAAATAGTGTAGAGCTTGTTGAAATAGAAAACCCATCAGAGAAACACAAAATAATATTAAAATCCAAATGGAATACAAGGTTTCCATGGGCTTATGTTTTAAAACATTTAATGGTAATGAAAGAATAAAATGTTCTTGACGTGTTAAATTTAAAAGTGAGACTCCATTTTCAAAAGAGTGAACTACCACTCTTCATGTTAGTGGTATAAGTGGCCATGCAAAATCAAAAGCTTAATTTTTTTTCAACTTTTGGAGGGAACAAGCGATTGAAGCAATATTCCAATCACTAAACATGTAGAACTAATGGTAAATGTTGGAAAGGAGAAAATTATATCAATGATTGAAAACATGTATTTTGTTGCTATACATGATTTATCTTTAAAATGTATAATTCAATATGTGACTTTGAATAGGTATAAATGAACTGCACCACCAAGAAAAGATTTTCTTCAAGTTTCTAAAGAGGTGTATTGGAAAAAACTAAAAGAGAAGATTTTACATAGGTCATTTTACTCAATTTTAGTTGATGAAAGCACTGATCAAATTATGAAACTCCAATTGATTGATTATATTACATTTTTGACGAATGGAGGAAGAGTTCAATCTTTAACAAAGTTTATATGTTTACTTCAAATAAAGGATGGAATAGCTCAATGTAAGTATGATCTAGTGAGAACTCTTTTAGCATAAATGGATTTATATTTGATGAAGTTTGTTGATTTTGGTTCAGATGGTGCTTCTTCCACGAGGGGTATTCATGAGGGTTTATCTCCTAAGCTTCGTATGCTACTCATTTATTAGTTATCCATTGCATAGATCATGGGGAAGCATTACAATCAATGAGGCTTCATCTCATTTTCGAGAGTTGCAATATATTAACAAATTTGAAACAAAGTTTATTCATGACTTGGAAAATCAACTAAAGGACAAGGAAAATTGAGAGAGCTAATGTATACATTTCAAATCACTAAGTTAGTGGTCTTACAAATTCATCAAATTAGGTTGCTCTCTAGAGGAAAGGTCATGGAAAGACTTGTTAAACTCATGCATTATTTATCACGATTAGGAATCACGGGAGAAACAAATGTATGAGTTGGCAACAATATTTCAAATGCATACTTGCATCCATATACTTGTAGACATGCTCGTTGAATTAAATAATTTGAATCAAAAGTTCGAAGAGGATCATGTTGCTATTACATATATTGACACTACTTTACATGTTTCTATTAGCATTCTTCATAAATGATCTTTGGAAAGCATTTTTGGTGTAGATGCAATGCATATGTCTTCTTTTTTAGTTAAAGCATAAAGAGGAACCCTTGAATTTGCAGATAGTACAAGTATGGTACATTTACATCCATTGAGGTTTGAAATTTTTCCAAAGATGAAAATATCGGGGCTACTATATGATTGTCTTTTTTTGGGAAAATGTTTTATTGTAAAGGTGATTAAATCTTTAGATAGGAGATTCATAGATTTACATGTATTTAATGTGGATAAGTTTTGCACTTTTCAACATTATTATGAAGAAGTGAATGATATAGACTGTCCAACAAAAATATAGTTGAAATGTTTATATGAAAAATCTATTGTGGATAATTGTGGATACTGTTAGATGTTGGGGTGAAATGAATTAATTTATTTGTGCTATTTGTAAATCATACTTGAAAAGCATATGTATGGCATGACACCTATGTGGAGATGAACATGGATGGTTTTAAGACTTTCCATATTGATGCAATTATGGCAAGCTATTCTTGTTATCCCAACAACCACATCCGTGTGTGAAAGACACGTCAGTGTGTGAAAGAGGCTTCTGAAAATTAAACAGGATAAAAAATGATGATAGATGAAGACTTTCATTGCAGACACTAAATATGTTAATGTTTCTATCTCTAAGTGCACATCATGCTCTAAATGAGGTAGATTGGAATGCTACTTATGATGTAAGGAAATAAATGAAAACTAGAAATCCATTTCCATTGGGAAAATATATTTATATTTTCAATTATGTAAGTCCAAATACTTTTCAAAATCATCTAATGAAACATATGTTTACCTTTTTTTAATAGAATTTGAGATTTTTTTGTTTGTTTATTTACTAGTAATATTGAGATTTTATAGTGTTTTCATTGAAGCTACTCTTTAAATTTTTAATATTTTAAAGATTTAGAATGACACTATTTTATTATGGATTTTTTTGAAGGGTTTATTTAATATATACTTTTCAGTAGAAGTGAATTTTTTTTATAACCTTTCATCTTTGAAGGGTTAGATGAATATATACCCTTCCAAATTAAATTAAGGGTAGACCTTCAAATTTGATCACTGCTCCCCAGTCGTCCTCCTTTTGACAAAAGTTTACACAACACAAAACTCCAAGATGTCAGAAACAACAATATAGCATGACCATAAATGAATTTCGGTAAAAAATAAAAATGGCGCTAATTTTCCTATCCATGATTCAAAACACACACTTAAATTGAGTAAATAATTGGAGTGAAACTCGACTAAATTGAACTAAATCTGAATTGTCTATAATATTTAGTAAACAATGGAATTAGCAGTGACATTAACATCTCAATAGAGCAAAGTATAGAAAATACAATATACAAGGACTAGTATAACAAAACATACAAATTTATCTTTTCTTTCCCTTAGCAAATCAAGAAAATGTTACATAATCAACATAGATAATAGCAAGTATCAAGAAAGAGATACATTATCAAGATACACATTACCTAAGTAGCTTTCAATGAAATACTACAAACACAAGTAGTCATATATCATGTCAATAAAATAAGTTCAATTGAAAAAGCATTCCAACCTTATTTTTACTTAACAAAAGCAACAAAACTTTATACATAATACCTATAAAGAATTTAATGTAAGATACATAGATATTTGACCATTATACAAATAAAGTGAATTTCAATTCTAAAAGTAAGGGGAAGAGAGTAATAACCATAATACAAGAGAACTGTGGGTTCCTTGGCAACAATGCATTGACGATGGGTTCTTCAAATTTGGGGTTTCGGTCGTTAAAGGCAGAGCGAATGATATTAAGTTCGAAGTCTCATGGGATAGATAAAGCAATATAGGTTGTTTGATGAATGGTACTTTTTCCATATAGACTCTATTTCCTATTTGAGAATTACCTAGCACTAGTATAACCATATTTAATAATGTTGTTCTTGATATATGTTTATTTACTTTATTTTTTATTTTTTTTGTAAGTAGATGGGTAACATTAGTTTTGAAATGATTTCCATTAACATATATCAACGATACCAATAATGTGATTGTGATTGTGCTAGTTGATTGCATTGTGTATAGGGTTAATTAATAATGATTGTGAATGTGATTGTTGATGGTCATTGTGTCTAGGGTTGATTAGTAGATCACGGTTGACTATGTTCAATATTGTTTAATTATGGTTAAAAATGGTCGATCATGGGACAATGGTTAACCATGATTGCCAAAGATTGTTGATGGTTGATGATGGTTGAAGAGATTGATTACAGTCAACTGTTAATGTAACAATGCTTTAATGTTACATTAACGTTTGTCCACCATGTTTGACCATGGTTAATGTTACATTAATGTTAAAATTAATGTAACATTAATGTTAGATTAATGGTTGAGGAGGGTTGATGAGGTTGACCATGATTATGGTCAATCATTAATATAACAATACATTTCTGTCACATTAATGTTATATTATTGAATAAGGTTACCGTGGCTAAACTTGGTGACATGTTTGACCATCGTTAAACTTGTTTGACCATGTTGGAACATGGTTGACTATGGTTAAATATGCTCAAGTTATGGTTGACCATGAACATGGTAGTCCATGGTTATCCATGTTGACCATAGTTGACTATGGTTAACTATGGTTGAGCATGGATGAACATGGTTGACCATGGTTGAGCTTGTTTGAAAATGGTTGAGCAAAGTTGGCTATGGTTGAACTTGTGACCATGTTTAACCATGGATGAGCGTACTTGACCATGATTGACCATGGTTGAGCTTATTCGGTAATGGTTGACTATGGCTAGACTTGGTAGACCATGGTTGTTAGCATTTACCTATAGTAGATCATGATGACCATGGTTAGCCATCTTGACAATGTTAACCCTCATGTTTTGGCAATGTTTGACCTTGGTTGAACATGGTTAGCCACCTTGACCATGTTGACCATGGTCGGCTTTCTTCTCTACAACTCACTATGGTCAACCACATATAACCATGGTTGACCTTTTGTGACCTTATTCAACCAAGGGAAGATCATCATTGACTTAGTTAAACATGGGTGTCAATGGTTTTGGTAGTTGCATTGTACATTAGTGTTTTATCTAATTGCAATGATGTATGATGTTCATCACATTATGGTGTCATTTGTTGTGCATCACATTGTAATAGCATTCATCATGTTGCGACAACATTTGTTGTTTGTCACATTGCGACATTATTTATTGTTTAATAACATTGCAAACAATATTAAAATTATATTGTGAACAATATAAATTTAAAGTAATATTAAACTTATATTACTAAGTTATTAATATAGTTATATTAAAAAATAAATATTGAAACACTTCAAATAATATTAAAATCATATTAAATATTAAATATTAAATTTATTATATCAAGTTATTTATGTTAAGCAAAGTCTTTCGGTAGTAATCGCATAAGAGAAATTTTTTTTTTGGCCGACATGTTTCAAACCAACAAGTGTGGTTCATCGTCCTAGTCCTGATGATGAACCACACTTGTTGGTTTGAAATGCGTCGGCCAAAAAAAAATTCTCTTATGTGATTTCTACCGAAAGACTTTGCTTAATTCATTATGGATCACAGAAGCTTGAATACAGAAGTTATTCAAGTTGTTAACTTTTAAATGACTATATTAATATCTATGCCCATATTGTTTATGGGCATGATTCCTATAGTTGACTATGGCTGAGCATGATGCTCATGTTGGGCATCTTAACTATGTTGGCCATGGTTGACCACAATTAACCATAATTCACCATGTTGACCATGTTGACCATTGTTTAGTTGGCCATGTTGACCATAGTTGACCTTATTATCTACTATTGATGATGCTTGACCACATATGACCATCATTAATCATGTTTGATGATGATTTAAGGGAAGACCATGGTTGAGTTAGTTGACTATGGTTCACTATAGGAAACATTTACTATCGTTGACTTTTGTTTCTCAATGTTATGATGTTTTTGGTTGACCATGGTGGCCATGATGCCTATAATGAATGGTAACATGCCACCCATGTTGATTATGGTTGACTATGATGGCCATGCTAATTAAATTGAACATGATACCCATGTTGAGTATGGTTGACTATGATGGCCATGTTGATTAAATTGAACATGATACTCATGTTGACCATGTCAACTATAGCCAACTATGATTCCCATGTTAACTATGTTGACCATGTAAACTTTAGTCAACTATGATGCCCATGTTGATTATGTTGACCATGTCATCCAAAGTCAACTATGATGCCCATGTTGATTATGACTATGGTGCATATGGCTAACTATGGGCATGTTGGGTATGATGACTATGGTTCACTATGGTTGATTATGTTTGACTATATTTCACTGTGCTTTATTATGTCTAACTATGGTTAATTATGGTTGAACTTGTTTGAACATGGTTGGTTATGGTTAATTGTGCTTAACTATATGTGAACATGATTTATTATAGTCAACTATGCTTAACTATAGGTGAACATACCATGTCATAGTTGTCAACATTTAACTATAGATGAATATGGTTAACTGACTATGCTCGACCATATTATCCATTGATGATCATTGTTGACCTAGTTTGACCATGGTTGTATATGGTTGAACTATTAACCATGTTTGACGATGATTAACTATGATTAACCATGGGTGAACATGATTGACCATGCTTGTCAATGTTTAACTATAGATGAATATGGTTGATTGCGGTTGATTATGGTTGATTTAGTTGACATGATTGACTATAGACAACCATGTTTGACTTGGTTGTCTTAGTTGATTATGGTTTCTTTTGTTTATTAGCTTTTATGATGATTTTGGTTGATCATAATTGACCATGATGCCCATGGTGACTGGTAAGATGACACCTATGTCGAATATGGTTGACTATGATGCCCATGAAATGGTTGACTACGACTAACTTGGTTGACTATAGTCAACTTTAGTCAACAATATTTGACTATGGTTGACTTTGGTTGATCTCATTTGAACATGGTTAATTATGGTTAATTATAGTTAATTATTGGTCAATATGGTTGGCCATGGTTGTAAACATTTAACTATAAATTAATATGGTTAATTGTGTTGACTATGGTCGACCATGTTAACCATGGATGAACATGGTTGACCATTGTTGACCATGTTTGATCATGGCTAATTATGGTCAACCATTTGGTGAACATTATTGTCAATGTTTAATTATGAATTAAAATGGTTGACCATTGCTAACCACTACTAAGTTGGTTGACCATTACCAAAGTTGACCATTGTTGAACTAGTTTGACCATGGTTTGGCTTGATTAACCATGGTTGTCAATGTGTAACTATATATATATATGTGTGTGTGTGTGTGTGTGTGTGTGTGTGTGTGTGTGTGTGTGTGTGTGTGTGTGTGTTTGACCATGTTGACAATGATTAACTGTTTTGACCATGGTTGATCTTTGTTGTATCTGTTTGACCATGGTTGAACTTCTTAGCCAATATTTTCCATCGTTAAGCTTGTTGAACATGATTTTCTATGGGCAACCATGGTTGACCATGGGTGAACATGATTGACCATGGTTGTTAATATTTAATTATAAACGAGTATGGTTTATCATATTCACCATATATGGCAACGTTGCCATGGTAAACCATGTTCAATAGAGTGATTGCGCATCGTGGGGTGCTATACAACCCAATATGGGAGAGATGTTGTAATGTCCATAAATAAGTGCAAACATTTAATATAGGGGAGATGTCGTAGTGGTTGTAAATGAGTATAAACATTTAGAGGTCTACTCAATATGAGAGAGATGTTGTAATGTCCATAAAATTAAGCATAATAAAAAGTAAAAGTAATAAAAATAATAAATTGATTCAATTTCAATATTTTTCCCAAAAAAATCATAGTATAGATATCATAATTAAAATAAATTTGAATAACAATTATTCATATTTCAAAACATATAATTAGTATTAATAAAATTATCATATAATTATCAAGTATTAAAACATGTTACAACATAGATATTTTAATAAAATAAAAAATAAAAATATTTCTATATATAAAGATGTGAAGTTTATATAAATATAAATAATACTATTAAGTACCAACATGGATTTTTCAAGGTGTAAACATTTACATTTTTCAACTTGTACACTTAAAAAGAGGTTTGCATCTTGAGAGACTTGATCACTATCGATGTTTGGTAAAGATGGAAATTATTGTTTCTTAAATGACAAAATTAACAATTTTAATAGAAACTAATAATGAGAAATAATATGATATTATAATGTTTATGTTTATAATTGATTCTTTAACTCTTTTTTTCTTTTATTTTTCCTTTATTTTTCTCTTGAGGAATTGGTAATTGGGTCAGGCTCATAGTCGCATGACACAAGGCCAATTTTGGCTCCTACCTTCAATTATGATCACTATCTCTATAACCTATATCCAATCTCAATTGACTGCTACTATCGATTCTTACCACTGCACCGTAACCTATAGGCAAACTCAATTGACTCGTACCGTCAATTTTGACCGCTACCACTATAACCTCTAAGTGGAGCGACGCCACTATAACCTCTATGTGAAATCATGCATGAAATTAACCACTACTAGTATAATCTCTAGATGAACCCAAGTAAACCCATATGTGCCGCTATGCATGACCCACATAGTAAATCAAAAGATTTGAACATTAAACCTCAATTTACACATCCCCAATTGAATTACACCCTTTAAAGCATAATTGATTCTTTATTTTAAAATATTATATATTTTTAATAGCTTTCATTTCTTTATTATAAATCTTAAAAAAATATATTTAAATATAAAGTTCAATTTTTTTTATAAGATAACTTTATATAAATTATTATTTATTTAAACTCTAATATAAATTTATATTGATTTGAATATAATTTTTTAAAATTTTACTTTTCTTTTAATTTTTTAAATTAATATAAATTTAAACTAATTCCAATATAAAATTTAAAACTATATATTTCAACTTAACTTCAATCTAATTTTATAATATATTTTAATTTAATTTTTATGTTGATAATATATTTTATATTAATTCAATTTACAAATTTAAGTGAAAGGAAAATGTACCTTGCAAGAAATGATAATTGAATTGATTCTCAAACATGTTAATTTGATTCTCATGAAAGGTCGCCCATTTTTAAGTGTTATGCGGTATTGAGAAGAGTACACGATAATTGATCTTTATAATTAAACTTAATGTACCCATATGTTTTAGGTATTCTTTATTGAGGTGATAAATTTGTTGGGACTAGTACGGATTTGGTTTTTTTTTTTTCTTTTTCTTTTAAATCTAATCATGGGAGTGTTATAAATCTCTCTCTTTTTTTTATGGAAATAGATTTAGCATTATTAAAAAATTTTGAGCATTCAAAATCTTAAAGCTTGACAGATGTAACTAGGATTTCCAAAAATTTCCATAAGATTTTATCAAAATCATGTCGAAATTCTCATTGTTTTCCAAACAAAAATGTTACCTCCTTAAACTACACACATTTTTCCATCAATATCACATAATTTTTTTTTTTTATAATTTATATATATATATATATATATATATATATATTGCTGGGAGATGTAGCATCGCTAATATCTAGGATCTTGAATGTATTTCATAGCTAAGCTCTAGAATCTCTGAGTGTATATATATATATATATATATATATATATATATATATAGACAGGCAGATAGATAGATAATAAATTTGTTTTTTTTTGGGGGCATAATATCAACATCGATGCCAAGACATAACGTGGATGGTAATCACCAATCTATCATATGCCTACTTACTCTCTTAGCCAATAACCAGGTATATTTAGAATTGACTGTGATGCATTCATTTATAGTAGGAGACTAGACTACAACTCAATTGGGTTTCTAATGCGGTTTAACATATCCTTACAAAGTTATTTGTAGATTTAATTTTCATCAGGTTAGTTGTATACCTAAACGAATTGAGTTTTTTGAAGAGTTTCTTCTTGTTAGGGTGGTTTGGATAAACTTGACTCGGTCAAGTTACCGAGGGTTTTCAAGCTCTAGGTTTATGAAAACCAATGGTTTTACCCGTGGTGTTATTCTCTAATGTAGATTATTTAAAGACATAAATACTCCATGTTAATTTTTCCAGGTGACCAGTGGGATCACAACAACAGTGTCTTTAGACACCACCACTTTTCTTGGTGTTTTGGAATCCTAACAATTGGTATAAGAGACTGGTGAATATCAGAGCCAAAGTTGAGCATTGACAACCTGGTAGAATATGTGTGCATAAGGTTGATCTTAAGTCCAAGTTGAAAGCTAAAGAAAGATGTTAAAAGGGAAAAATTGAAATCCACAGAGAAAAAAATAGAAGGTTGGAAGGTTGGGAGAAGGAGAGCATCGAGATGGAAATGGGTTTGATAGTTGAAACTCGAGTAAATATAATGAGTTGAATAATGAGGAGAATTTGTTTTTCAATGAGCTCATGATGAAAATGATTGATAAATATGCAAGGAGGCAAGTGGCAAGAAAGACCAGGTCAATATATGGATATGCAATGCTAGAGATGCAGTAAAAGAGTGGTTGTACACATAAGAAAATGGAGATGGAATCAATGGTTTGAAGTTTAGTGAAGGAGCTATCAAGTGATGAGAGCCACATGTGTGTGAATACCCTAATGCTTTTGTTTGAAGGGAAGTGTGTTTACCCAGGAAGTTATAAGACCTATTGTTCGGGAATACATGTTGCGTAGGAGCATGAATTGTTGTAAGGCCTTAAGACTTTGATCATGCATACATGTAGTGTAGTGGTGCACGGAGTCGTCAAGTTGTGGAATGTACCACTTCAAAAAGTACTAGGGTGGCTGTGTACTGGTATACTAGCTTGAGGTGGGGAATGTGATCTGAGGTGAGACGGTTGATGAATGATTGAGAATAGGTTAATCTCCCCAAGTTAGGGTGGTTCGGGTAAACTTAACTCGATCAAGTTACTAACATATTTTGATCTCCACGTTTATGACAAGCCATGATTTTACCCATGGCATTATTCTCTAATTTACCTTATTTAAAGGTGCAAAGAATCCATGTTAATTTGTCCTAATTACTAGTGGAATCCTAACAACGTGACTTTAGACACCACCACTTCTCTTGGTGTTTCATGACCCTAACACTTTTGCATGTGAACAATTATGGATTTTCTTAAAGCCATGGTAAAAATGAATTTTTGTTCCAAACGTTACAGAGATATGATATTGAAATAGGTCAGCGCCATGGCCTTCACCCTTGTCTTCATTGGTAGAATGTAGTGAAATGACATTATTACTAATCTGGATTATATTTCTGCAGTCTTCTCGTAGTTAATCAATCATGTACAATAAATAGGCTTTCGTTTATAATAGAGAAACAAACCAAGTAGAAGGAAAAGACATAGTTATGTTTTCCTTTGTTATTGTTGCATCTATATCTGAAAACCAATCGTAAAATATGCAATTGTGAATGCATAATTTTGACAAAACTAAGAACTTTTAAAGGTTGGAGCATACAATATAAGCATTGAAATTATTATAATGATCGGCAAACATAACCCAAATTTCCACATCCCACGATGGCTACTATAAATTTCTTACATCTAACTTTCAAGAGCTTATAATATCTCAACTAAAACATATGAAAACAACATGAACACACACTTATCATGGCCAATGCAACGCTGACTTGGGATTTGAATTTACAATTAACTTCTTGAGCGTTAAAAATTTTAATGGGGGTAAACCACACGAGACCATTCAACTACCTAATATCTCTCCCATTCAACTTTGAAGCCCTAATTATGTTGGAAATATCTGATAAATCTGGTTTAACATGATTATGGAGTGTTCTTTATCAATCATCATTTTAAAAAATAAAAATAAAGAATAAAAACCTTGCAAATAAGAGAAATGACATATTTGCACACATTCAGATACAAAATAGTGTACACAATAATGCAAGATAACCGGCAATGACCATGTTCAAAGATATTCATAAAAAACCCTAAACAAACAAACCCTAATTTCACCATTATCAAAATATGAAAAATCCAATAATGTCTTTAAAAAATGGTTATCAACCCTTTCAAAGAATATACAATAACTAGGACAGCAAAATGGTCCTTTTAGTTTCTAAATGGATAAATAATTATTAAAAAAAAAAATACAAAATGCTTGACCTCTCATATAACAAGGAATAACCTTTGCAAAAGCCTAAACAAAAATAAACGCCAACTCAGTTCCATATTTCATCATTTGGGAACAAATAAAGGATTCCAGAATGGTTTATCATAGCATGCCATACAAAGCCCAAAAGATTGTTATGTTATACATTTAGCATACGTTTTCTATGGATCAAAATGCTAGATTTCACTACAATCTTCGCCTGCTAGAATGCCAGATTTTTTCTGCACATACAACCGAAGACCTCAACCAGATTTAGCCTCCAACCTTCAACCATGGCTACCATCTATTTGTCATAGACCCTGCTCTGTGAAATTTAACCTTGTCACTTGAATTTGCATTGACCTTTGCGTCAAACTGATAGAATGACTTTGACATTCCAAAGTCCTTGCTCTGTGAAATTTAACCTCACCACAAGTAACCTACCAGAGACACTGTTCTATGACATGTAACCTACCAGAGCCCCCATTCTATGAAATTTAACCTTGCCACATTTGTTCGTTCATCCTTTGGAGATCAACATGGCCACGACCGACGTCTTTACGCCACCTAAGAAATTACGACCAGACAACTTTTGCTGGTGGACAATGCCATCATAGTTGCATAGTTGTTTATGAGGATGGGTGGAGTGCTTTGGAATAATTTCCTGGCAATATTTAAATGATAGATCAAAACTAAATGCAAACATAATCTAATACCTATGGATACGATAGTTTTTTGGAGTAAATTGAAAAGTAAAAAGAGTATAATCGTTAAGATTAGGGTTTGAGATGAATGCCAATTATCATCTTGACTATTATAGTTTCATTTTCCAAAGTTACTTCCATTCTTAACGTTTCCCTATCAGATTTGAATAGTGGGGAGTAAACCCCATTTCTACACTTCAAGGGCACCATAATCTGATAGTGGAGAGTAAACCCCATTTCTACACTTCAAGGGCACCATAGACTTATTAATAGTTGAAAAACACCACCTACCCACCCATAACTATTTTAATTGTTTATATATTATTTTTCATAAAAATAAAGTTAGAAGTCCCCTCCTTTGTAATATTTCCTAACTTCATACTATTTTGTCCAAAAATAAGTTTACACTAAACATGTATGTAAAAATTACTCTCACATACACAATTTTGTCTGTGAAAATTAGTGCCTTTTACCTAAGGGACTGAAGTTGGTATGGATAATTAGTCAAATATGTAATAAATTTATCCAGTGAGTTAATGTCTTGACTTACAGACTCTTATGTTATGAGTTGAATGTGTGTATGCGTGTGATACATATCATCAATATTTACCTCTCTCTTCATAGAAAAAATAAAAAATTTAACATCACGTTATAGTACCCTTTTCACATGCACTCATAAAAAATGTTTATTATTAATTTGATTACACATGTAACGTTTTTGCATCTTGGAATTGATTTTATGACATAATATCTTTATGCACAACAAATTGTGCATCTTGGAATTGTTTTTAATAATGATATAAATATATTTATTTACAAAATTTATTATCTATCTTTGCCCATTATTATTTAATATATTGTTCAAACAAGCATGTATTAAGACATTGATTCTTTGACCACTTCCTTCTTCTAAGGTTTCATGTCATCGTTGGAAACAATGTTAATACTGAGAGGGGGTGAATCAGTGCTAAGGCTAATTTTTAACCCTTTATGCCAATTAATTTTTCTTATTCAAACTTGGAAACCATCCACATAATAAACAACAACATATAATATGGCAGCAAGATGAAATCAACATAAAAGCACACACCATGAACATCATACACATGAGACACGAGGTTTTATTCAAAAACCCTTTCAGGAAAAAACCACCAAAGTTTGTTGTTATTATTGATGTAAAATAATATCACCTACTCTATTACATCAATCTATTTTGTAAGCCACCACTCATAGGAAGCACCCACTCCCTTTGATTGTTTGTTAATACCCACTAGCAAGAAGCACCAACTCCCTTATTTTCTAGACATCTGTCCAGCGTACCAGAAGCACCATGTGAAGCACCAAATTCATGTATTTGTTGCAAGCACCAACTTGAAGATCCGTGTATTTATGCAAGCACTAACTTGCAGGAGGCACCAATGCCCAAGCCTTATCAAGCACCCACTGGAGATGGAAGCTCCAACTTCCTTTATGTAGGCTCCAACCCACACTCAAATATGAATTGAATGTTCTCTGACTATGACATCCACTCCGCCTGATCTCAACTCTGTTCTCTGCTCACTCTATTTACTCTACTCACTCAGCACATGAATCTGCTAAACAATAGTAACTCCTCACAGTCCACCCATATCTATGCTTTGGCATCAGGATTTTTTGCCTAAACTGGAAGAGTGGTGGCAAGATATCTCATTTCAAGGGAATAGTAAAACACAAACCATGTAAGTTAAATTGAAAGAATTAAAATCGAGAATTAAACAATGCAACCGATTGGAATTTAGAAATATCTTCCAGAAAAATTGAAATTTGGAAGAGTAGATGGAAACACTCCAAGCTTCCATTACTTAGGAGGGATAGCCAAAAAATTTGGTGGATGAATAGGGCAAGTTATTCCATGCCCTTGAATCCCAATGAAAATAGGAAGATATCTTTTGGTATCAAAAGTCAAGAGTACAATGGCCAAAGGAAGTCGAAAAGAATACTTGATTCTTCCACAAAACCCTGATTAAGAATTGGCATCATAATCGAATCTACTCTTTAACTTCAATGGATGGCACTCGACTCATTGAAGATGAGGACATAGAGGAAGAGTTGGTATCATTTTATAAGGATCTTTTCTTGGAGGATAGATTCAATAGGGAAGATGAAATATCAAGAATCACTTAGCACATTCCGAAATTGATCATCCCAAAGTAGAATTCAACATTAATGAGGTAAAAATCATTCTCCAAAGTTGAAAATGTGATCAAATAGATCCCTAGTAACAAATCCCCAGTTCCAAATGGACCTACTACATATTTTTTCAACTTATGTTGGTGATTCATTACTAAAGAGGTACATTTTGTGGTAAAGGAATCAAGAAACACTCAACATGTATGGTCTAGTTTAAATGCTACCTTTCTTACTCTTATTCCCAAGACCAACCACTCCAATGATGGTAATAGTTTTAGACCAATTTCTCTTAGCAATGTGATATACAAGATTATCTCCTTGGTCATTGTATAGAGGCTTAAACCATTATTAAAGCACCACATTGATCCAAATAAATATAACTTTATCGAGGGGCACCAGATCTTAGATGGAGTTATTACTTCTCATGAGGTTATACACTCGTTATAAAAGAGTAGGAAGCCTAGCATGATCATCAAGCTGGATCTTTCCAAGGCATACGACTAATTGAATTGGAAATACTTGTTCAACATTATGGAAGCTTATGGATTCTCTTTTGGTTGGATCTGTTAGATTCAATCCTTAATCTCATCCCCATTTTTTTCCATTTTGATAAATGGTTCTTCCTCTTGTACCTTCAAGGCTTCAAGAGGCCTTATCCAAGGTGACCCGCTTTCCCCTTCCTCTTTATTCTGGTTGTTGAAGGGCTAGGGAGTTACATCAAAGTGGAAATCAATCAAGGTTTCATCAAGGGTCGGAGACTATGGGGTCAAGACCTTCCCATCACTCATTAATATTTTGTGGATGACATTATATTATTTGGAGATCCATTGATTCAAGAGATACGGGTGTTGGACCAGATCCTCTTAGATTTCCAAGAAGCCTCTCGCACTTTGATTAATGGGGAAAAATCAAGCATGTATTTTTTCCATACCAACATGCTGGTACAAAGGAACCTAGCGAGGATTATGGGGTTTCAAATTGGATCCTTACCAGCTAAATACCTTGGTATTCCTCTTCTAGTCAATTCTTTAAGGGTCTCCCTATAGTGTGATATTAAGGAGAAAATTCCATGGCGGCTAGATAACTGTACTTTTGGAGCACTGAATCTTCCCAATCAGCTTATTCTGTTAAAAGTTGTGTTGCAAGCTCTTCCATTCTATCAGTTGTCAGTTCTTCCTACTCCAAAAGCCATATATAAATACATTCTTTCCATATTTTGGAAGTTTAATGGAAAGGGGCTCAACAAGCTAAAAAATGGTCTTTAGTGTTTTGGGAGAAGGTCTTCCTTCCTAAATGGGAAGGGGGTATTGGTATGAGAGATGCTAAAATGCTTAATAAAGTTATGGGAGCCAAATCATGGTGATAATGGCTTTAGGGGGTCCCAGAGCTACAAAAACAAATATGGCCAATAAAATATAGTTCAGTCATTTCTCAAGCTGAAAAAGTGAGGTAATTTGATTTCCTAATCGCATCATAAATATGGAATTTAGTGGTGGAACAAATATCTTTTATTCAAAATCACCTGTTTTGGAGGACTACCTAAATCTAGGAAAGGTCATGATTATATGTATGTTGTTGTGGATAGATTCAGCAAAATGTGTATTTTGATACCCTGTAGTAAACATATTACAGTTGAACAAACTACAAAATTATTCTTTGAACATGTATGGGTTCATTTTGAATTACCCACTTCTATTGTATCTGATCAAGACACCCGATTTGTGGGGAAGTTTTGGTCAAGTATTTGGGAACTAATGGACACCAAGTTAAAGAAAATCACAACTTTTCATCCACAAATAGATGGCCAGATAGAAGTAGTTAACAGGATGGTGATCCAGTTACTGAGAGGATATTGCAGCAAACACCCTAAGCTTTGGGATGAACACTTGTGTTATGTGCAGCATGCTTACAATAGAGCGAAACACTCTTCTACACAAAGATCTCCTTTTGAGACCTGCTTTGGTTTCATACCAAGGTTTCCCTTGGATTTTGTCTTTGGTAAAGATACCATGGTTGATAGACACAGTGATGTGGACAAGGCAACTAGGTTCATTGAACAGATAGAGGAGATCCATCAGGTAGTACAGGAATAGCTGGAAAAGAGCCAGGCCAAGTACAAGGCTAGGCATGATAAGCATCGGATAGAGCATAGTTTTCAAGTTGGAGACCAAGTCTGGTTATATATCAGCAAGGACAGGATGCAAGGCGAAGGTAAAAAGCTAAAACCTATCAGGTATGGACCCTTCAGGATACTTGAGAAGAATGGTGAAAATGCCTTCCGCCTTGAGCTACCAGCTTACATGCACATCTACTCAGTCGTAAATGTAGACTGTTTGAGGTTGTTTGAACCTTCAATGATTGAGGACCCTGAAGAGCAGAGTCAATTACCTTCTGTTGACGACCTGCTACCTGAATATCTTAATGAGTTGAAGGAAGATACAGTGTTGGATAGGAAAGTAAGGACGATGCGCAGTGGACAAGTGGAATACCTCAGGATTGGGCTTAAGGGTTTGAAGCCGAGCAGTGCGAAGTGGATTGAGATTGGACAAGTGAGACAACAGTTTCCTCACTTAGTCAATGCTTGAAGAAAACCAACTTTTGGTGGTCCAAAAACTTTTTCAGTGAGAAGGCCGTGATCCAAATTGGATCCACAAAAGACTGTCGAGAACCTTGACTGTATCGAGTTGAACAAATCCTTGAAAATTCCAGAACAGCGATCAAAGCACGCTGACCGAGGCCCATGGAGACTGCGCAGGAGGTTAGAGTAGCCCCTGGGAGCCCCGGATCAGGAAAAGGAGGTGATTTTGATGTGCGATTAGCACTTTGATGGACAAATAGGGCCAAAATGGAAGAGACTTAAGCACTCGGTCGTGTTAGGAGTTGGAGAACCGTGGGCGGAGAAACAAAAAGCGCTAAAGGAAAAAAGTGGGACCTGCGCTTTGGAAAACCAGTGGTATTGATCGGGGCGCCATTGAATGGTAAGAGGTTTTGGAGGAGAGTAGAGTGATCCCACTCAGCGATCGACGCGTGGCAGTGGAGGTGAGAGAAAAACCATCGTTGATCGCGCGCTATCGGTCGAGCAAGTCAACTGCGCTTGACGTGCATATGACGTTGGATCTGGAGGAGCCCAGATCGGATGGCTGAGATTGCGCCCGATGGAGGAAACGGAATCGACAGGGGCTCAAGCCGAGTTCTAAAGAGATTTGGATTCTGTTTGACTGCCACGGTGGAGAAGGAACACATACCAGCGTAACGGAAGAAACGAACCGACGAAGCATGCTTGCACCAGTTAGATGGAGACACGTGGCCACTTCCCGAGCATTCATGCTAACGCCGAACAAGGAACTCCAAGCACAGCTACATAAGGTGAATCGACGCAGGTGGGAGAGGAACTGAACAGGCATAGGGATCAAATGAATAAAGCCATGAATAGAGACAGTCGGAAAAGGGGAAAGAAAGGGAGAGACAGAGAGAAGAGAAGAGTTAATTGGAAACCCGAATTGAGAGGAGTCCAAGCAACCATGAGAGACAGTGAACACAGAGAGCAATAAAGCCAAGTAGAGGAGACAGAGGGCCGAGCTGACCACAGGCAGCATCGAGCACCAGAGAGCTTGAAGATTCAAGCCTTCCCATAGAGGGACTTTTCCGGATCGAGCATCACAGTTGGCTCTTTCCACTGTAGACCAAGGGTCACAGAGATGGTAGGAAGAACAAGAGTCTGTGTACTCTGAGTGGCTTGGGGAATCCAAGAACCACCCTACCAAGCAAACCTATTTCAAGAGAACTCGCATTGAGTGCCTGTATTTGTAATTCTCTGCTTAAAGACACAATAAAACAAGGCCACCACTGAAGCTGGACCAGAGACGTAGCCCTGGAGAAGAGGGTGAACTCCTTATTAAAACTGTTTGTGTCTTTGTGTTGCTTACTGTATTTCTCTACTGTCTTTCCACTTATTTTCTGTGTATTGGAAATTTTATCGATCCATTACTTAACATAGAACACACACCAGCACATGAGTCTGTAATACCTTTTGTTTTAATAAATCTTTAACTGATGGCACTCATAGAGTGATTATCAGATCAGCATGTTCCCCATTAAAGAATCTTATGGCTTGATGGAAAATCATAATGAATTTCCAAAGGAACCATACTAACAGAGAATTCGAGGTAGAAAACTATAGCGACAGGTAGAAAGTTTTCTCTAGTTGATTGGTTGTCATAGAATCTTAACTTGGGATATATTACGATGAAAAGGTTTTGAAGTTTCATTGTGTTGCCCAATATACAAAGAGAAAGAGGAGAGCATGGAACATCTACTTAACACATTTTTAAAGATGGGATTTATATTAACAAGGATCAAAACCCTATTTGGTTATCTTGACTGGTCCCCCAATAGTTTGTGAATAATTTGAGGAGGATCAAGCAGCTCACTTTGGCTTAGGCTCATGAAAAGAGATGTCACGATGATCGGGAATTAAAAGATATTGTGGACAGACTATTTATTTTACTAGAGGGGAATGGTAGGGGTTTTAAATCAGTAGATGATAAGTTGGAGATTATAGGGCTTCAGCACAGATAGAGTATCCTACTAGCTAAGAAGGGGGCGGCATGGCGCTTAAAAATCTAGGCCATTTGGATGCAGAATGGAGATGAAAATACAAAATTCTTCCAGGCAGTTGCTCGGGGTCAAAAAAGGAATAATACTATATGGGAGTTGGCAGATGAGGTTGGGACTAGACATTCCTCCATTGAGGGTCTTGCCTGATTGGGAGTAAAACATTTCAATAATCTTTACATAGAACTGGGTGGGACTTCCATTAAGGAAATTATTCAGGTGTCTCAATTGTTCCCTAGGTTTGTGGAAGAGGATGACAATGTGGCATCAATGGAGGAGTTGAAGACGCTTCTTGCATCCTTCCAGAAGGTTAAGAGCCTTCGACCAGATGGGTGGCCAGTAGATATTTTTCTGGGCTTTCTAGAATTGATTAGGGAGGATCTTCTCCGGGTGATTACAGAATCCCGTTTAGAAGGTTATATTCACCATCTTGTTAATGTTACTTTTATTGCAATGATTCCAAAGACAGAGAATCTAGGTTCACTTAATGAGTATCAGCCTATCTCACTGTGCAACTGTTTATACAAGATTATAGCCAAGGTTATTGCATATCAGATAAAGGAGATTTTCTCTGATAGGATGTCAGGGGAACAATTTGGTTTTTTGGCAAGAAGACAGATTCATGAGGCTATTGGGGTGGCACAGGAGGGCTTACACAGTTTAAAGTTGAGGTGATTAAAAGGTGTTGTTATTAAATTGGATTTGTCGAAGGCCTATGATCAGGTCAATTGGCTTTATCTCCGACTCCTTTTGACACATTTGGGATTTGTTGTGGGCTTCATTCAATGGGTTATGAGCTGTGTGACTTTGGTATCCTTTGTTGTACTAATTAATGGGGTGGCTTCACCCTTTTTCACTCCTGGGAGGGGTCTATGTCAGGGGTGTCCATTGTCCCCTCTGCTATTTTTGCTGGTTGTGGAGAGTTTGAGCCATTTTCTGGATCATGCTAAAATCATTGGCAGCTACAAAGGGGTTCCTATATCTCAGGTTTTGTTTCATCTCCCATATTTTGTTTGTTGATGATATTTTGATATTTTTTGATGGATTGTGTCGAGATGTGGATAAACTGTGTATTGGGTTTGAGATGTTTAAGAAAGCTACGGGTATGGTTATAAACCTGGATAAATCCTCCATTACCTGTTCCAATATTGAGGCAGTGGAAATTGACTATTTGTCCTCTAAGTTTGCTTGTCCTATTTTGGATATTGATGAGGGCCTTAAGTATCTGGGTTTCTATTTAAAGCCTAATGATTACTCAAAAGCTGATTGGCAGTGGTTAATTGAAAAAATTGAGAAGCACTTGAATGTATGGAGCCATCGATGGCTCTCGAGGGTTGGTAGGTTGGTTTTGTTCAAGTCTGTCTTGGAGGCTATACCAGTTTATTGGATGTCACTCTCTTGGATCCCTAAGGGGACTCTGGAAAAGATACGTCGGTTATGTTTTTCCTATTTGTGGAGGGGACATAAGGAGCAGGGTTTTCCTTGGGTTCGTTGGGATGCAATCTTGATGCCAAAAGATCTGGGAGGTTGGGGTCTGAAGAACATATTTCATTTTTCAAAGGTGTTGGTAGCTAAGGTTGGGTGGCATCTCATATCCACGAATAGTCTGTGGACTTCTATGGTGATTGAGAAATATATTAAACCATATTCTCTTATTGAATGGATGAGGCTTCCTTCATGGATTTCTGGGAATTCCTCTGTGATGTGGAAGGCATTGTTGAAATCTTTTGAGATTATTAGGGATGGATTGGCATGGAGGGTTGGAGATGGGAAGTCGATTCGGGTGGGTATGGGTCAATGGCCAGGAAGTGGTATCGACCATATTCTTCCTATGGACTTATGCACCTTTCTTGCTAAGGCTGGGTTTAGAACACTTCATCAGATCTGGAATCCTTATACTACCATTATCTAGCAACAAGGTTGGTTAACTAGAGAACATCTCAATCTGCTAGGTGAACATCTTGATCACTAGTACAGATATACAAATCCACTCTCTGCTACACACATTCAGATCTTTGATAGGGCGAATGTATTTGTTTGGGACTTTGAATTGTCGGGCGTTTATACTCCTAAGGCAGGATATATCAAGCTCAGTGTGGCATTATTAGTGCAGAATCCTAAATGGTGGTGGCACAGGCTATGGAAGATTCGGTGTCCTACAAAATCAAAGTTATTTGGCTGGTCGTTGTTGGAGGGCAAGGTGCCTACATGGGATTTTTTACAGAAAAGATAGTTTAATGGCCCAAGATGGTGCTTCTTGTGCAAAATGTCATCAGAGGATATCCCTCATTTATTTGTTAAGTGTCCATTTTCCTGTGATGTTTGGATGGAGGTTTCTCAAATGTTGGGTTTGCGATTTGTATGGGCGGGTAATTCCTTTGATGAGGCTTACCTGGCATGGTTTTCTGAGGGTTCCTATAAGCAATTTCAGGCTCTTCCTTTGATTTTTGCCTGGGGTATCTGGCTAGTGAGGAATGTTATTATTTTTCATGACAAACTCTTGATCTCTTCGGTGGTAGTTGTTCAAGCTATTGGTATTTTCACATATTTTACATCCTTACCTTATGTGGGGTGTATCTGTGATATACAAGCAGAATACATTGACTATACGTTTCCATGGGGATATTTTGATGGTTCCTCTGGGGGGAACCCACCTGTTGGGGGGGGGGGGGGTTGTCCTCTTTCTTTCTGCAAATCAGTATTGTTATTTCTTTGTGGGCTTAGGGGATGGGAGTAATAATTTTGTTGAATTAATGGGCCTGTACATTCTTCTCCAACAGGCGATCCTGAAGGTTTTTCGGGTTATTCAAGTTTTTGGGGACTCACAGATCGTTGTGCACTGGAAAAATAGGATTCAACATTGTCATATTATTTGCTATTTGTCAATCATTGAGGATATATTTCTCTTTATACAATAGTTTGATCATTTTTCTATAACACATGTTTACACGAAGAGAAATGTCTTGGTAGATGAGGCTATCAAGAAGGGCTCAGTCCTATAGGTGGGTCAAATGCAGATTGAAGAGTTCCTTCCTCATGGGCTGAGGGGTATATATCATCGCCCTTTCCGTAGAGGGGCACTATATAATTTGATGAAAAATATATAATGTTGCAGATTGGTCTTGATTAAGGTGATAAAATTTTGTATTTTGATTAGTAATATATAATGTAATATACGACATATATGGACAATATATGGGTCTTATGATATCTGAAATATATGCTCAGCATATATCTACAAATGTAATTTCTATCTTTTTTGGAAGTAATGAAATTATGACTTTTTCCAATGAAAAGAATAATAATAATAATAATAGTTATTGTTACTAATGATTGTTAATAATAATTTACTAATACTAATTAATAAATAACAGTCAATTAATTAATTATTAGTAAGCAATAATAATATTTTTAATTAAATATTATTAAATAATAATATTAATTAATCAAATAATAATAATTAATTTTTTGTCACAATGTGACATTGGACCATGGTTGACGATGCTTGATTTTCATACTGAGACAATCTTTGTCACAAAGTGACATTTGAGCATGGTTGACCATGGTTCACTACGGTTCACCATAGTTGATATTATAAACCTAAGGGAATAATAAGCTCAAGGGATTGATATTATAAACCCAAGGGATTAACACTAAAACCCCAAGGGATTATGAATCCAAGGGAATGATATTAAACCCAAGGGACTAATAATATAAACCCTAAGATAAATATTATAAACACTAAAAAAAACATGGTTCACCATGGTTGATTTTCATATTGAGACAATCCTTGTCATAATGTGATGTTGGAGCATCGTTGACAATGCTTAACCATGGTTTATTTTCATATCAAGACAACCTTTGTCATAATACGACGTTCGATAATGGTTGACCACGATTAACCATGGATGACCATGTTTGATTTTATAAAACATGGTTGACCACGATGATCATATTGAGTCAATCTTTTTCATAATGCGACGTTGGACCATGGTTGAGACAATGATTGATTTTCATATTGAGACAATATTTGTCACAATGTGAAGTTTGACCATGGTTGACTATGATTGATACTATAAACCCAAGGAAATAATAAACCTTAGGGATTAATACTAAAAAGCCAAGACATTACAAACCTAAGGGAATAATATTAAACCATATGAATATGAACCCTTAGATTAATAAACCCAAGGGATTGATATTATAAACCCAAGGGATTAATACTAAAACCCCAAGGGATTATGAACACAAGAGAATAATATTAAACCCAAAGGACTAACATTATAAACCCGAGGTATATAAACCATAGATAAATATTGTAAACACTAAAATAAACATGCTTGACCATGGTTGATTTTCATATAGAGACAATCCCTGTAACGATGTGATGTTGGACCATGGTTGACCATGCTTAACCATGTTTGATTTTCTTATCAAGACAATATTTGTCACAATGCGACGTTTGACCATGGTTGACCATGATTTACTATGGAAGACCATGTTTGAAATTTATAAAACATGATTGAAAATGATTGACCATGGTTAACAATGTTTGTCTTTATAAAATAATAATAGTAATCCATGATCCACATTTTACACAATAAATGAATTGATTTTCCAAAGAATAATAAATTTATTAGCATAATAAATTTTCTTCTTTGGTAATTTTGGTGACATACATCTAGTGATAAAAATAAATAATGATTTTAGAATGGAATAAAAAATTAATGATTATTTTGGTAATAAATTTATATAATTTAAGAAATTAGGTCATGTATTTATATAAATTAAATAATTTGTAAAATTATTATACATGTCAATCTAAGTATTAAAAGAGCTAGTCTATAATAAATCTCACATGATTAAAAATAAAATAATATATTAAAAAATAACTATTTTCATTTTATTATTATTATTATTATTATTATTATTATTGTATATATATAAAATAATCAAACAATCCTTCACAATAGGTGTCAGAGCTCGACTTCTGTCACCGCCATTAGAAGGATAAATGGACAAAAAGGTCACTTAGCCGTCATTAAAATTCCTGGCACACTTTGCTAAATTCCCTTGTGATGGCAACATTAACTTGACCTTGGTAGTTGTACACAGTACCTACTGGGCTCATGGGATCATCATTTCATTGCATCATTACTTGGAGAGGTTTATCTCAGATATGGACGAAAGTGGCGTCATGGATGGCCAATGTCCTTCCTCAGACTCATTTATGTTTTTAGAATGCAGTCTTGCAAATCAATCGTCAATATTAGCTATGCCTTCTGCCTATGTCTTGTCTATGCAAGGTCACCATGCCTATCATTCTAGTAATCTCTTCCCATTCTCTGGTTTGACCGTTTCTTGGTCTATTCTGGTCTTCTCAGTGGTGGAGGGTCAACATCACAATTTTTCTATCAGTTAGCAATCTCTAGCCTCCCATGTTTGAATGGTGGCTTTGGAGCTTTAGTTGGCCTCTTGGGTTTACTTTCATGTTTCAGATTTCTTGAAGGGTATTATGTTTCCTCACGGTTTGTAGGCTCAATATATATCATTGATTGGTCTTCAAAAGCTACATTCCTCAAATTCAAACCTTGGCTTCATCTTTATTGTCAAAGGCTCATGGGATGCTAATACTCACACCTTGTTAGTGATGCTCATGTTTTTTTTCAAGGGACACTCCAAAAAATCCTACCTCCAATTTGGGGTATTTTATGGTCTTTGTTGGTTGTGGTATTCTCTGCATTTTCAAGCTTAGGGTGGTGATCAAAGACTCCAAATAAGAGTCATGGTCTTATGTACTTTGGTCAGAGGGAAGTTGTAGCTTGTTGTTCATGGGATTTTGTTGTCGGGCTCCCCCGATGCAGTTCTTTGGCATGATTGATCCTCTGCATCCTTATGCAAACAATTTTAAGGTTCCACAACAGTTCAATTTCCTAACTTAATTAACCATGGGTGTTTTCTTTTTGTTCTGACACTATTTGGATAGCTTTGTAGAACAAAGCCCACATGCTCATAGCCTCTTGAAGTTTAGTGTGGGCTAAGGAACTTTTTTCCTTTTGTTTGTTGAACTTATCAAGTGAGACATATGTAATCTTAAGCTTCTCAATTTGTGCTACTAGGGTAGGCTAGTAGTACAAAGAACCTTCTTTTGTAATGCTCTATGAACTTTACACCGAAAAAAAAACATGTAATAAGATTCTTAACTATGGATATTCACCACACTTTACCATAGAGATTTTTAATTTAGAGAGAGACTTTGTTACAATAAGATGTGCTAATATATGTGCTAATACCACCACTTATCAATATCGCATGCTTAGAAAACCATAACTCATTTCATATGACACTTGTTCATACCACATTCTTTTTAATTAATCAATTTAATTAAAAGAGAAAAAAGAGGTATAATTACTTTGTAACAACCTTTAAATTGTGAATACTATTAACTAGCATAATCACATTGACCAATGTGGTTGATATACGCGATAGGTGTATATGAAGCATGTCTACAACCACATTTACCAATGTGGTTGATATACGCTGATATCAACCACATTTTTATTGAGGAGAGTTTTCAGCGAAAATCACATCGAAATTCATTTGTCGACACGTTTCGAACAAGCAAGTGTGGTTCATTGTGAGGACAAGATGAATAACCATACGTGGCTACATGTTAAATATGGAGAATAGATCAAACAACGACTACAAAAAGTAGCTACTATTGACCAAGGAATAATTATCAACCACATTATTAATTATTATGTGTATTTGATTAAAAGCCAACTATTTCCCATTATTAATAACTATATAAATAATAACAACCATATTATTATATATTTATGATTGTTATATTTATATTATAGTATATATTAAAATAATATTAAGTTACTGTATAATATTTTATTTAATATTATTTAATTTTAAATTATTTAATATAATTTAAATATTTAATAATAATATTAACTGATAATGATAGTAGTAATATTAATTAACAATAATAAATTTATTAACAATAATTATTTAGTCACAAGAATGATTATTTTAGTAAATGTGGTTTATATACGCATAAAGCTTCATTGTATTCATAACATTAATCATAATAATAATAATAATTTATTTCATTTGTTTATAAAAATAAATAATTACTTGTTTTAGTAAAAAAATATTTAATATTTAATTTTGTTTTTAGAAAAATATAAATATTTTTATTTTATTTTATTTTATAATAATAATAATAATAGCCCGCAGAGGTTTGGTCTCGTGGCCAGCAGACGATTTGTTAAGTCGTTCATGCCACTGTGCAGGGCACAAGTTCATGTCTTGTCTTACCCGAGGGTTGTTCTTGAGGGCTGGGTAGTTCCTCCTAGAGGTTATAGTGGCAGCCGGTGGGATTCGACCCCGTGTAACGCGAGTACGATACCACCACCGTTGTTGATTCCGCTAGTCAACAAAAAAATATAATGATAATAATAATAATAATAGTTATTGTTAGTTAATAATAAATAATAAATGAATTCTTGATCATAGTTCAACATCCTTTATGGATAGGAGGAGTAGGCGCTTCCAGAGCTAGGGTTTGCAGGAAACCTATTCAACCTGTGATCACAGTACCAAACTCTGGAGGAGGACAGTGCCAGGGGTGCAGAACTTCGCAGAAGAGGGCAGGTTCTGACCCAACAAATGAAAAGCACGGGGTCCAATGGGACCCCATCTTACAAACAGGCAATGATGCAAAAAGATAAAGCCCCACTGGACGGGGTGCAGATCTCAGGATCTGAGAAGACAGGAAAGGAGGAACTAAGCAAAAAAGGGAAACTAAGCGAGGAGCCCAGAACTACCCAGAGGTGAAAAGAAACCAATAACAACAACAGTACAGTAGGCAGAGACAAGAAGAACCCTTTTCCAGAACAGATACCACAAGAGAAGGAGCATGAGGACAAGATAATAGGAAACACTAAGGATCTGCACCATTTTGGAACAGATCAGGAAGAAACAGCCACGGGAGCCAGAAAGCAGCAAAACCAGGGGCATTGTAAACCTAAAACCACAGAAAACCTGTAGGTAATAATCTCTGACCCGGAACTACACGCTTACTGAGATCATATGGAAGAACATGCGGTTATCTACAAGTTTATGGGTTTTTGGCCGACAGAACGAGCCCTATGCTTATGGATCAAGCAACAATGGAAGCCAAAAGGGGATGTGAGGCTTCACCTGGGAGCCAAAGGCTTCTTCACGGTGGTTTTCACAAATTTGGATGACAAGGATCGCATCTTTGACGGAGGACCATATTTCTTTGCCTCAGCAGGACTATATATAAGACCATGGAAGCCCAACTTTTCACCAAAATCGGAAACATTCAAACAGGTACCTATCTGGAACTGCATGTTCTCTCTCCCGATTGACTATTGGAGACATGCGGCACTGGAACAGATAGGCAATAAGTTAGGTACCTTCATCAAAGCTTCGGAGGCAACACTACAAAAGAGGTATACCCCCTTGTGCCAGAATTTGTGTCGAGATGGATGTTTCAGGGGCTCTGCATGAGGGTCTGTGGTTGGAATACAAGGATAAAGTTTACTTTCAAGCTATAGACTATGAGCAGATCCCATTTCACTGCAGGAAATTCCATGAACATGGACACCTACTTAGGGAATGCCTAATGAACAAAACAATGGAAAAACCCAAGGATAATACAAGGAAAAATAAGGAAGCTTTCACCCAACCTCCTCGTAGACAGCGAGCCAACAAGAGACAACAACATAAAGCAAGCACATCCATCAAAAGTACAGACAACGCCTTTGAGGTGTTGGAATTAGAAACGGAAGCAGAGGAGGCCAATCAAGGGCAAGATCCATTGCGGGTTAGCCAGACCATTACGACACAGAGGACACAAGATCCTAGTCCCATCCCTTCAAATAACATCCCACAATTTCCAGTACTAACAGAAGAACTGGAAGAAGACTCAGAAATGATAACCAACGAAATGGGTATAGAGGACATGGATCTTAGTGACATTCTAGAACAAGAAGGTATGGATCTACTGAACATGGTAGAGAAATGGAAGAAGAAAGGCATAGAACACATACCTGAGGAGGAGGTGAACAGAGTAAACTCATTATTCCTAGCAAGACAAAAAGCAGAAATGGATATGCAGAAAAGAAGCTTTGGAGCAACAAAAGGACTGGGGGTAAAAGCTCAAGGACTACATCAAACCACCACCAATCCCAAGCACCGGAAAAAACGAGGCAGAAGGACAAACAATGAGGCACTCCAAGAGCTCGGTCAAATGCTCCTTAACTCAGGTAAGATGAAAGCCCTTGAGGCTTTCACACTTACCTCCTAAAAAATCTGTCAATTATGAAAATACTTTCATGGAATGCTAGAGGGCTAAACAGCCAAAAGAAACAGTGATTATTAAGGAAAAAAGTCATAAATGAACAACCTGATATGATCTTTTTGCAAGAAACAAAATGTTCTAGCCAGATAATGAAAGTTATAAGTAAAAAAGTTGGTAAAAGAATGGAATGCATAGAGGTGGAAAGGATTGGAATGGAGGGTGGCTTAGCCACTCTCTGGAATCCTCAGGTCCTACATCTTATTTCTGCAGAGGCATCTAGATCGTCCATTTCCATAGAAATCCAAATCATTGGAAATTCAGACACTTATCTCTGCACTAATGTGTATAGCCCTCAAAAACTAGAGGAAAAACTGACAATGCTTAGAAGTCTCTCCAACTTGCAGCATAGATATCCCCTAGCAAAAACGATTTATGGAGGAGATTTTAATATGATCACTTCGCTCACAGAAAAGAAAGGAGGCATCAGGATGCTCAATCGGGATGCAGAAGCTTTCAATAATTTTATCAAAACAGCAAATCTTGTAGACATCATTCCCAAGAGCGACGCATATACCTGGAACAACAAAAGGGGTGGCGATAGGAAAATTGCCTCCAGACTTGACAGATTCTGGGTAACAGAAAACATTCTTCTTGAAGGGATCATAGTGGATTCAGATATTACACCAAGTGGAGGTTCTGATCATTGGCCTATAACTATGAACGCGGCCATCCTCGGCACCCCGAGGAACAAACCCTTCAGATTTGAGAAGTTTTGGCTCAGCCATCCAGAGTTCATCTCAAAAATAAAACAATGGTGGAATGAGCCGCTAGAAACTAGGGGAACCAAGATGTACAAACTCCAAGCCAAACTCAAACATATCAAAACCGAGTTAAAGTCCTGGAACCAAGAGGTCTTCGACAACATATTCAAAGATAAGAAGCTACTAGAGGAACAGTTAGAACAGATTCATAAGGAATGGCTCCAGGTGGATATCAACCAGGAAGCAATGAACACATAATAGATACTCATGCAGAAGTGGCAGGCCAGATGCCACCAGGAGGAAACCTTATGGAAGCAAAAATCCTGAATCCAATGGCTCAAAGAAGGAGAGAAGAATACAAAATTCTTTCATCGCTCGACCATTGATCACAGATGTGCAAATAAAATCATCAGGATGAAGAATGAACAGGGTACCTCTTTACAAACCCATCAAGACATCTCAGCCCTCCTCATAAATCACTTCAGCCAGATCGCTTTGGAGCCGGACATCAACAGAGAGGAAGCTATAAGAGATATAATGACCTCCATTCCCAGGCTAATAACAGAAGATCAAAACAAATCTTTGAATCACCCGATCACCATGGAAGAGGTGGAAGAAGTAGTGCGAGATATGCCCAATGGAAAGGCTCCAGGACCAGATGGCTTTACCATCGATTTTTATAAAGCCTGTTGGGAGATAGTCAGTGTGGAAGTTTGGGAGGTGGTGGAAGATTCCTGGCAATCCTCGTCCATCCTCAAATCCCTCAACTCAACCTTCATAACCCTTATACCAAAAGAGGAGGAAGCAAACACACCCTCAAAGTTTCGCCCGATTGCATTGTGCAATGTTCTTTACAAGATTATCTCTAAAGTCATAGCCAACAGGCTGAAGCCTATTATTCTTGGGATAATATCGGAAGAGCAATCGGGCTATGTGGAGGGACGACAAATAATGGATAATATACTGCTAGCTCAAGAGATGATTCATACTCTTCAATCTCGGAAAAAAGCTGGCATGCTCATGCAGCTGGACCTTTCAAAAGCCTATGATAAAGTCAGCTAGAGTTACTTGGAGGCCATACTGGAGGCCCTTGGTTTTGCTAAGCGCTGGATAAAATGGATTCTAGCCCTAATCAAGTCTACCAGATTCTCCATCCTGGTAAACGGAGCTCCCACAGCCCCGTTCACTCCCACCAGAGGTATTCATCAAGGGGATCCCTTATCCCCCTTTCTATTTGTTATATTAATGGAAGGTCTAAGCCGTATTATCAAAAGTGCGAAAGAGGAAAACTTAATTCAGGGCCTCCAACCCTTGCCCTCCTGCCCTGCTACCACCCACCAGCAGTTTGTTGATGATACTATGCTTCATGGCACCCCCACGATTCGAGAGGCTCAAGGCTTCAAAGCCATTCTCAAGCATTTCAGCAAAGCCTCAGGTATGGACCTAAATCTCACTAAATCCTCCATTTTCTTTTTCAACACTCACCTCGCAGTCCAAAAAAATCTTTCCAGAATCCTCGGGTTCAAGAGGCGAAACCTTCCTTCCAGATACCTAGGAATTCCTCTTACTGACAAACCATGGCAAAAGAGTCATTGGGAGAAAATGCTATCCAATTTGGAGAAACGCAGCAAGCATTGGACCCACAGAGCCCTTAACTTTGCAGGCCGCCTTGTCCTCACTAAAGCTATCCTTCAGGCCATCCCTCAGTACATGCTCTCCACTCTCCCGGCCCCTAAAGGAGTTCTTCAGAAAATAAGACTCATCCAAAAAGCCTTCCTTTGGTCGGGAAACTCTGACAAGTAGAAATGGTCCTTAGTGGCTTGGGAGAAAATATGCAAACCCAAGCTCCTAGGTGGGTTAGGCCTACAAGACCCATACACCATCAACAGAGCCTGTGGAGCCAAGCTATGGTGGCGGTGGGTGAAGGAACCGAACACCCCCTGGGCCAAACATTGGAAAGCCAAGTATGCGGACAATTGTAGCCCTCAAAATCTGATTAGAATCCAGGAACCTCCAGAAGGCTCCCCAATCTAGAACTTAGCGAGAGCCAATCGAAGCATAATACAGGAGCATAGTTTTTGGGAAGTCCGTAATGGTCAAACCGCTCTTTTTTGGGAGGATGCCTGGCAGCAATTGCCCAAACTTGAATGCCCTAATTATCTCACAATACAAAGAAGGCACCAAGAGCAAGGAAAGCTAACAGTGGATCATTACTGGAGACCTGACACAACGAACCAGCCATGGAAACAATGGATCTTCAACGACACCCTTCAATCAGCAGAAATGGATAACAACCTGATGTCTCTGCAAACAAATCTTGCTAAAAGGAAAATCCGCAGCGCTCAGGATGCAGATCAACTGTGATGGGGCAAGCTCGAAGGGGGAACCTTCACACTAAAAGAGGCAAGATCTTACATAGAAGAAAGGGACCAAGAAGAAAAAGTCAATTGGCACAACAGGGTCTAGGATGTAGATCTATGGCTGAAGATAAAAACCTTTCTGTGGCTCCTGATGCACCGTAGAACCCTCACTTGGGAAAACCTACGAAAAAAAGGATTCATAGGCCCCTCACGCTGCCCCCTCTGTGAAAATGAGGAGGAATCAATGAATCACCTCCTTAATGAATGTGAATGGACCAACAGACTGTGGAATTGGATGGAGACAATCTTTAAGAGCACGGACAGGAACAGAAATTCAATACAGGAAAGCATAGAAAATTGGAGAATCAATTATTCCAAGTCTCAAGCAGTTAACACTTTATGGAAATTAACCCCTGGTTTCTTAGTTTGGTCAGCGTGGAAAGAACGGAACAGGAGAGTTTTTCAAAATGAAGCCAGATCTATAGAGATTATTAAAGCTAATATCCTGCAAAACATGAGGGAAACGACTCTTACCAGGTGTAAAGCCGAACATGATACTGAACCATCTGTTACTGACATACAAATTATGCAGGTGTTTGGAATAGCTGCAGGTACTTCATCCATTTCGTCTGCGCAGTGGCCTCAACAAGCCCCCTCCATAACCTCTTGGCAACACCCTCAACTAGGTTTTCACAAACTGAACTTTGATGGGGCCTCTCGGGGCAACCCTGGCCCTGCGGGCCTAGGAGGTGTCCTTCGTAACCACAAAGGCGAAATTCTACATATCTTCAGTCAATCTATGGGAGAGGCTACCAACAATGAAACGAAATTCGCAGCATTAGAGCAGGGACTCCGGATACTAATTCGCTTGGGAACAGGAGCTACTGTTGTAGAAGGGGATTCACTACTGGCAATTAATGCAGCAAGGAAATTATAGAAGGGATCGAGACCTGGAAAGGTTACGAAGCACTGGAGGCTGGCCAAAGTTACAGAGCTCATTGCAGAGCACCTCTCAATCCTCGACGGAGTCATTGTGCAGGCAGTGAGATGGACTGCAAATGCGGTAGCGGACTGCCTAGCGAACTACAGGGTCAATCATCAAAATACCTACCCGGACACCTGTTGGCAAGATGTAACATGCGAAGAGCTTTGGGCCAAGTGTTTACAACTTTCAAGGCACGACATTCTAAACAGGGGGGAGGGGTTAAGTAGTACCATGGTACCGTTCATCAATAATGAATGAGGACAGCCATTAATGTACATTCCCCGGGTCATTATGCCCCAAATTGGAATTGTAAGGGGAGGTACCATCACTCACATCGAAATGGAAGAAAATCTCGCAGAAGAATGAACATTAGTTTATGCAAGGCACAGCGGACACGTGGCCCATGACCAGCAGCTACAAGCGTGGCAACTTAGTGGCTTCGGATCGGAATCATGGGAAGGCATTCGAAAATCTAAAAGGGAGTAATTATGTCAGAAACCACAAATCTACGAAGGCTTCGCTGAAGATCGTGATCCATCACATTCAACCCTCAATTATAATTACGATGATCCACCAAAGGGCTCAAACATATCATTCCCATCTCCCGGTTCTAAGCCTTATGCTCTCTGTCTGGTTTCCTGAAGCTTGTTTGAATCCCACTAATACCTACAACAACACTATGAAAAACGAAGGTAGTCGTAATGCTTCTGCTAACAGAGAACTGAAAAAAGCCCGAGAGGCCTATGAAACTTCGGTCTCTGCTAAGGGGAAAAAGAAAATTGAGGAAATAGAAGCAGAGGTCAATGAGGAACAGGAGAGGCTAGACATGCACACCATGGAGGAGGAGATCGAGTGGATCTCAGACCCAGGAACTCCGGATACTAAAGCCACTCAGTTCGTGAGAACCCAAAGTGAAGTCTGGTGCATGAAAACCATGCTTGCCAAAGCTCTTAGTATGCAGGGAGCAACCATGAAAGATGCGTACTATGCCACATCACTCGCCTCAGCCAAGAACTCTGCAAGGCTAGATTCACTGGAAGTCTATATGAAGTCTTTAACAGAGGAACTCAAGATGCTGTCTGAAAATCTGGGAGCCTTCATCAGGCTCTTTAAGCTCTCTATCCGACAGGGGATGAACATTGTGGTTGACGTTCCGGCGGAGGACAACGACACCCGCATGGTAAAGCGCCATAACTCCCAGAGGATTCCAAAGCCAGAACCTGACAATGCAGCAGCCGGCCCAAGTGCTACCAGTAAGGATTACGTGGAATTGGATCTGTAATTGCTTCATCGCTCTCTGCTCTTTGCTAGCCATCCTTTGCTGGCTTCTTTTTTAATGTCTGAATCTGTCTTGAGTACAATGGGCTTTCCTAGACCCTCTATGGTTTTGCTTCCTATGTCAGGCAGCCCTGCGTGGTTAGCCTCTTCTACGTTTCGGTACAATTGTGAAAGGATAGTTTGTTTAGCTTGTTAGTGTCAATGATAGGCTCTATTCTTAAGTCGCAGGCCTAGTTCCTGCTAGCTCTAAGTGTAGCCATTTTGGTCGATCAAGCTTGATGCTCAATGTTTTGTCTGGTTATACAGACCTTTTGTATCTTATGTAATTTTGTGATATAATATACATCTACTAATTTACAAAAAAAAAAAATAGTAAATAATAAATAATAGTTAATTAATTAATTATTATTAAGCAATAACAATAAATTTTTAATTAAATATCATTAAATAATAATAATAATAATTAATTCATTTTTACATAATAATAATTAATTATTTGTGACAATGTGACATTGGACCATGGTTGATCTTGGTTTTCATATTGAGACAATCTTTGTCACAAAGCGACATTTGAGCATGGTTGACTATGTTGGCTATGATTCACCATGGCTCACCATAGTTGATATTATAAATCCAAGGGAATAATAAACCCAAGGGATTGATATTATAAACCCAACGGATTAATACTAAAACCCCAAGGGTTTATGAACCCAAGGGAATGATATTAAACCCAAGGGACTAATATTATAAACCCAACGTATATAAACCCTAAGATAAATATTATAAACACTAAAAAAACATGGTTGACCATGGTTGATTTTCATATTGAGACAATCCTTGTCATAATGCGACGTTGGAGCATGGTTGACCATGCTTAACCATTGTTGATTTTCATATCAAGATAATCTTTGTCATAATGCGATGTTCGACATTGGTTGACCATATTTGATTTTATAAAACATGGTTGACCATAATGATCATATTGAAACAATATTTCTCATAATGCGACTCTCGACAATGGTTAAAACAATGGTTGATTTTCATATGAATGATTGCTAAATTCCCTTGTAATGACAACATTAACTCGGCCTTGGTCGTTGTACAGAGTACCTAGCATGGCTCGTGGGCTCATCATTTCATTGCATCATTACTTGGAGAGGTTTATCTCGGCTATGGACGACAGTGGCGTCATGGATGGTCAGCGTCCTTCCTCAGGCTCATTTCTGGTTTTAGAATGCAGTTCTGCAGATCAATCGTCAATGTTATCTATGCCTTCTGCTTATGTCTTGTTTATGCAGGGTCACCATGCCTGCCATTCTAGTAATCTCTTCCCATTCTCTAGTTCGATTGTTTCTGGTCTATTATGGTCTTCTCGGCACTGGAGGGTCAACATCACAATTTGTCTATCGGTCTTCTCAGCAGTGGAGGGTCAACATCACAATTTGTCTATCGGTTAGCAATCTCTAGCCTCCCATGTTGGCATGGTGGCTTTACGTTCATGTTTCGGCTTTCTCGAAACGTACTATGTTTCCTCACGGTTCACAGGCTCAATATATATCATTGATTGGTTTCAGTGGCTCCATTTCTCAAATTCGAACCTTGGCTTCATCTATATTTTCAAAGGCTCGTGGGATGTTAATACTCAGCTTTTGAATGATGCTCCTGTTGTTTTTTCAATGGACACTCCAAAAACTCCTACCTCCAAATTGGGGTCTTTTCTGGCCTTTGTTAGTTGTGGGATTCTCGGCATTTACAAGCTGAGGGTGGTGGCCAAAGACTCCAACTGGCAGTCATGGGCTTATGTGCTCTCGTCCGAGGAAAGTTGCAGCTCGGGGTTCGTGGGTTTTCATTACTCGGGCTCAACTGGTGCGGGTCTTTGGCATGATTGATCCTTCGTAGCCTTATTCACACAATTTTCAGGTTCCACAGCGGTTCTATTTCCTATCTTAATTGACCATGGGTGGTTTCTTTTTGTTTTGGCACTATTTGGATAGCTTGTAGAACAAAGCCCACATGCTTGTAACCTCCTGATGTTTAGTGTGGGTTAAGGAACCTCTTTTTGTAGGTTGAAATTATCAAGGGAGATATATGTAATTTTAAGCTTCCCAATTTGTGTTATTAGGCTGGTTTGGCTATGGATAGGCCAGTGGTACAAAGAACTATCTTTTGTAATATTCTCTGAATTTTACAAAAAAACATGTAACAAGATGCTTAACTATGGATATTCACCATCACTTTACCAAGCAGATTTTTAATTTAGAGAGAGACTTTGTTACAATAAGATGTGCTAATACCATCACTTATCAATATCACATGCTTAGAAAATCATAACTCATTTCATATGACACTTAATTTAGAGAGAGACTTTGTTACAATAAGATGTGCTAATACCATCACTTATCAATATCACATGCTTAGAAAATCATAACTCATTTCATATGACACTTGTTCATATCACATTCTTTTTAATTACTCGGGCTCGACTTGTGCTGGTCTTTGGCATGATTGATCCTTCGTAGCCTTACGCACACAATTTTCAAGTTCCACAATGGTTCTATTTCCTATCTTAATTGACCATGGGTGGTTTCTTTTTGTTTTGGCAATATTTGGATAGCTTTGTAGAACAGAGCCCACATGCTTGTAACCTCTTGAAGTTTAGTGTGGGTTAAGGAACTTTTTTCTTTTTGTAGGTTGAAATTATCAAGGGAGACATGTAATCTTAAGCTTCGCAATTTTTGCTATTAGGCTAGTTTGGTTATGGGTAGACCAGTAGTACAAAGAACTATCTTTTGTAATGTTCTCTGAACTTTACAAAAATAAAACATGTAACAAGATTCTTAACTATGGATATTCACCATCACTTTACCATGCAGATTTTTAATTTAAAGAGAGACTTTGCTACAATAAGATGTGCTAATAACATCACTTATCAATATCACATACTTAGAAAATCATAACTCATTTCATATGACACTTAATTTAGAGAGAGACTTTGTTACAATAAGATGTGTTAATACTATCACTTATCAATATCACATGCTTGGAAAATCATAACTCATTTCATATGACAAGTGTTCATATCACATTCTTGTTAATTAATCAATTTAATTAAAAAGCAAAAAAAGTATAATTACTTTGTAACAACCTTTAATTTGTGAATGCTATTAAAAATATTTTAAAATATTTTGTGAAGATTAAGTCTTTACCATCTATCCAATAATTATTAATAACTGAAATTAAATCTTGAAATCTTATTTTAAAATAAATATACCTATCAACTTAATTTTACAATTTATTTTTATTAAAACAAATTTTATATTATAATTTCAATTATTAAAATTATAATATCTATTATCAATAATAAATAAAAATGTAAAGAAAATATGTTAAAATTAAAAAAACTGATTTATAACCCGATTAGACTCGTTTGCTCGATAAGAAAACAGAAACATTGATTGAAAACCATAATTTATTACTCGTGAACAAAGACATAAACAAATAAAAGCATGAAGAGCATGGCTATTTGACCACTTCAAATCTGGCTGAAGACATAATGGAAAAAATTGCATTGCATTCCCATGGCCTAGTATGCGCGTCCTTTCACAACGCTTTACCATGGGTGGAAGCCTCCTTCATTTCTTCAAAGGCCTCCGTGAAACACTTGCACAACATATTCACCTCGATAAGATCCTTTGGAGCTATCACTTGGACCTTGAGAGTGTCCATATACGTCAAAATAGACACATACAGAGACTGCACGAAGAAATGCCATTTCATCTATCAATAAACAACTTTCTAAACAGTTGGATTTCAACGACATATGCAAACTATTGCTTTGATTTCACGCAAAATATGGAGAGGAGTTTGAGCAGTGTGTTTACTCACTATAGGTGCGCCAGTCACAAAGAAAGAACAGCTTTTTAATGGATTCCCATCAATTGCAACCTTCTCCATTGGGCCAATCATATTTGATATAATCATCGATGTATGGACAACAGTGCTGTATAAAGATTTCATAATTGCCTGCATCAAACGTATCATTAGTGGGAATTGAGAGAATGCCGGAAAACATTTTTATCATAAACTAAACGAGTTTTTGGTAAATGGAAGAACATACATGGGGTCCTTCTAATCTTGCTAGCCATCTCAGAATGGCTGCATTGCAGAAGACTGCTAAAGACATTTTATATCTATCTATGATACGTTTTGCCCTTTTCACAAACTCCAGAGGATTCCCTACTTTTCCCATGATAGGGACAGGCACATGCAAGAAAGCAAAGTGATTTCCCCAAGGCGCTTGAGTTTTGGGTTTCAACATCTCTTCTATGCTCTGCACAAATTTACTTTGTTATCAGATCTCATCAAGAATCTCGTCCAAACAAAAACTCGTACAGAATGAATAAATTAATTTGAAAAGCTGCGGTCGACTGTTTAGTACACAACCTGTATACCGGCCAGAACTCTCGTATTCAACAAACACAGTGCTGTGACTCTTGAATTATTCAATTGTTTAATAACAGAGGCTTTCAGAGGCTCAAATCTCTTTTCATAAGCATCTCGTAAGCTTTTTTCTTCAACTGCATCCAATGAGAAAAATGAACAAATGAATACTAGAAAAAAAAGGAAATGAATATAAGAGATTAGTTCAAAGCTCAATTACTTTTACTAACATATTGACTAGTTCAAAATATTAGTTCAAGTTCAGCTACTTTTACCATATAGACAAAATGAGAATGTTTTCTTTCTTAAATGGGAAAAATAATTTTTGGGAAAATCTGTAACTGGGAAAGATGGATTGTGACTATAATTATTTTTAAATGTTAAAAAAATTACCAATTAGAAAACTTGAACCCTCACAATTAAACAAATTATTTCTTCACCCCCACCGAAATCCTTTGAATCCTCACAACTAAACAAATTATTTCTTCCCCCACCAAAATCCCTTGACCTAATTCAACTAAGTGTTACCAATATAATTACAACATATCTAAGAAAACTTGAACCCTCAAAACCAAACAAATTATTTCTTTACCCCCACCAAAATCCTTTGACCTAATTCAACTAAGCGTTACCAATATAACTAAACATTTAATATTTCAACATCAACAAAGACCCACATTTAATATTTCAACATCAACAGAGACCCACTTCAATGACAAACAAAGTAACACCTATAAGTAAACATTTAATATTTCAACATCAGGAGACCCAGTTTAATGCCGATCCATCCGGAAAGGGAGCATATCCGATTTCCCCAAATTCTTTGACCTAATTCAACTAAGTGTTACCAATATGACTAAACATTTAATATTTCAACATCAACAAAGACCCACATTTAATATTTCAACATCAACAGAGACCCACTTAAATGACAAATAAGTAAACATTTAATATTTCAACATCAAGAGACCCAGTTTAATGCCGATCCATCCGGAAAAGGGAGCATACCCGATTTCCCCAAGTTTCCGCAAACAAAAAAAAGTATTAAAAAAATTATGAGAATTACTACCAGCTGACAGGTGAATCTGCAAGTAACGTTGCATGCCGTAGAAAATTATTCCTGTTGCAACATCATTCACTGTCTGCAGAGCATATAACAAAGGTGTGAGTATACTGTCAGTCAGGAAATATGAATTACTGTTGAAGTATATGGCGATCACATACCCCTCCCACAGAATTCTTTATCTGCCTGATGTCTTCCAAGTTCAAAGTGATAGAAGAAAGAGCAACGGGCATGAATTGGACTTCCGGAGGTCCTCGAATAGGGAGCTGGGTATCGGCCATCCATCCAGTCGTTCTCAGCAAAGAGCTTGTCACATCAATAAGCGTGTACCATACTGCAATCATGAGGTACCATAGTCTCTGAAAATATTTGGCTGCAATGGACTGCTTTGAGGTAGCCATGGGTTTAGTGTAACTACGCTTGGCAGTTGGAAATGTCGGGGGAAGATCGGGATTGTCCACTCTGGTGGCCAAAGAAAACAAAGTGGACATGAAAGAAATGCCATCTCCCAGTGAGTGATGGACCTTTATCAGCACGGTAGCTTCGGCCTTGGTAGTTTTATAGTCCATGAAGTGTAATTCCCAGAGAGGACGTGACTGATCGAGAGGTTTGAGGGCCATTTCAGAGATATAGTCATCCACGCAGATATCGTATGATTCCTGGTCAGGAGGGAATTCTGCGATAAAAATGTGGTCATCTATGTTCACGGTAGTTTTCTGCCATCGCAAGACTCCTCGGTCGTCCTCTTTCTGACAAAAATTTACACAACACAAAACTCCAAGATGTCAGAAACAACAATATAGCATGACAAGAAATGAAGAGGCGAAAAACTGAAAATGGAGCTCATTACTTTTTCATCATTCAAATCAAAACAGCTAAATAAGTTACAGAGGAAGCACTCGACTAAACTTAACTAAATCTAAACTGACTATGATACCTAACAGATAATGAAATTGACAATAAGGTTAATATCTCAACAGAGCATAATATAGATTATATAGTACATAAAGGACTAGGAAATCAAAACATCTCAATTTTTCTCTTGGCTTTATCCAGAATCAAGAAAGAAGTACATAGTTAATGGCAAGAATCAAGAAAAAGATATATAGTCAAGATAAACATTACATAAGTAGCTTCGAATAGAAGAATACAAATACAACTAGTCATACATCATGTCAATAAAATTTGAATTTGATTTGAAATATCATCATTAAATTCTGTCAACTAGCTAAAATACATTCAATTAACAAAACGTTCAAACCTTATTTTTACTTAACAAAAACAACAAAACTTTATACATAATACCTATAAGATTTTTGATGTGAGATCTATAGATATTGCACCATTATACAAATAAAGTGAATTTTGATTCTCAAAGTAAGAGGAAGAGAGTAGTAACCATAACACAAGAGAAATGTGGGTTCCTTGGCAACAGTGCATTGACGATGACTTTCTTGGCCCGAGAGATATCTGTTATGGGCTCTTCAAATTCGAATACAACGTTTACGCAGACAGACAAGGGCGGGATGGAAAGAGCATGACTGACGGGGTGTACTGGTTGTCCTTGTCCTTCCCAATCCTCGCCATCTCCACGCATACTTAGACCCATGATACAAAGGAAAATAGAAACGCGAATCGTACAAAGAAAAATAGAAACACGAACCATTCTTATAGTGTTTTGAGGGGTTTGCTGTAGTTATGAGCTATTCAATTACGTCCCCGGTAGAAAGCATAGTCGCTGAGAAATCATTTAATTATCCATGTGCACAATTTATTGAGGTGTTGTCCTTTAGGTGGACAGGTAACTGGTCACTCTAATTACAAGTCATTGTCAATCATTATTTTAAAGTCTCTGGAAATCTTTGCGATAACTCAATCCAGAGTAGGAAAATAATAAAGGTTGCATCAATCTAACTACGCCATTTGTAATCCTTCTGTTTTAAGCACCTTTCTGAAAGGTATCGCGTTATATGAAGGTCCACGTTTACCCCCTGAAATCCATACTTCAGTTGTTGACGTTTCAAAATCCTTAGCACAGGTTTCGGTTGTACATAGCGAATGATATTCAGTTCGAAGTCCCGTGGGACAGATAAGCAATATGGGTCCTTGGATCAATGCTACTTTTGCCATGTCGACTCTATTTCCTATTTGAGAATTACGTATCATTAGTATAACCATATTTTTAAGAATGTTCTTGATATGTGTTTATTTACTTTATTTACCATTTTGGTTGGTAAGTAGATTGGCAACCTCATTAATTTGGAAATGAGTTTGCTAGTTGATGGTTAACTTGTCTAGGGTTGATTAGTAGATCACAGTTGATTATGTTTGACATTGTTTAATATGGTTAAAAATGGTTGATGATGGTTCATTATTGGACAATAGTTAATCATGATTGCCAAGAATTGATTTGTGATGATTGAAGAGTTTGATGATGGTCAACCATTAATGTAAAAATGCTTTCATGTTACATTAATGTTGAACATTGTTACATTAATGTTTGTCAACCATGTTTGACCATTGTTAATGTTGCATTAATGTTGAAATTAATGTAATATTAATGTTATCTTAATGGTTGCAGAGGGTTGATGAGGTTGATCATGATTGACCATGGTCAATCATTAATGTAATAATATAATATTATTACATTATAGAACAAGGTTACCATGCTAAACTTGGTGACATGTTTGACCACTATTAAGTTTTCTTGACCATGTTTGAACATGGTTGACTTTAGTTAAATATAGTGAAGTTATGGTTGACCGTGAACATAGTATTCCATGGTTATCCATGTCAACCATGGTTGACTATGTTAATTGTTGTTGAGCATGGATCAACATGGTTGACCATGGTTCAGCTTGTTTGAAAATGGTTGAACAAAGTTGACTATGGTTTAACTAGGTGACCATGTTTAACCATGGGTGAGCTTACTTGACCATGTTTGACCATGGTTGAGCTTATTTGATAATGGTTGATTATGGTTAGACATGTTAGACCATGGTTGTTAGCATTTACCTATAGTTAATTGTGGTAGACCATGATGACCATGGTTAGCCATGTTGACAATGTAATTCATTATGGATCATGTTTTGGTTGACTTGATTGAACTTGGTGACCGTATTTAACCATGGGTTAGCTTACTTGACCATGTTTGACCATGGTTGAGCCTATTCAATAATGGTTGACTATGGCTAGACATGGTAGACCATGGTTGTTAGCATTTACTTATAGTTGATTATGGTAGACCCTGATGACCATGGTTAGCCATCTTTACCATGTTGACCATGTAGTTCATTATGGATCATGTTTTGGCTATGTTTGACCTTAGTTGAACATGGTTAGCCATCTTGACCATGGTTGATTTTGTTGTCTACAATTGACTATGGTCAACCACATATAACCATGGTTGACCCTTTTTCATCTTAGTCAACCAAGGAAAGGTCATCATTGGCTTAGTTAAACATGGATGCAACGGTTTTGGTAGTTTCATTATACATCTTTTTTTATCCAATTGCAATAATATATGATGTTCTCCGAATTATGGCATCATTTGTTGTGCATCACGTTGCAATGACATTTATTGTTCCTCACATTGCAACGACATTTGTTATTCGTCTCATTGCAACACTGTTTATTGTTCAACATGTTGTGATGATATTTGTTATTAATATCATTGCAAACAATATTAAAGTTATATTGTGAAGAATATAAAGTCAAAGTAATATTAAACTTATACTACTAAGTTATTAATATATAGCTATATTAAAAAATAAATATTGAGAGACTTCAAATAATATTAAAATTATATTAAATATGAAATTTATTATATAACATTATTTAAGTTATTAAATTTAATGACTATTTATTAATATGGTTAGCCATCTTGACCATGGCTGACCTTATTATGTACTATTGATGATGCTTGACCACATATGACCATCGTTGATCATGTTTGTCTTTGATCGACCAAGGAAAGATCATGCTTGACTTAGTAAATTATGGTTCACTACAAGAAACCATGGTTTACTATGGTTGTCTATGGTTAACTTTTGTTTGTCAATGTTTATGATGCTTTTGGTTAACCATGGTGACCCTAATGCCTATAGTGACTGGTAACATGCCATCCATGTTGACTATGGTTGACTATGATGGCCATGTTGATTAAATTGAACATGATACCCATGTTGACTATGTTGACCATGTCAACTATGGTCAACTATGATGCCCATGTTGACTGTGTTGACCATCTCATCCATACTTAACTATGGTGCCCATGTTGATTAGGGTCATGGTGTATATGGTTGACCATGGGCATGTTGACTATGATGACCATGGTTCAATATGGTTGACTATGTCTAATTATGGCTCACTATGCTTGACTATGTTTGAATATGGTTAATTATGGTTGAACTTATTTGTACATGGTTGATTATGGTCAATTGTGCTTAACCATGTGTGAACATGGTTGATTATAGTCAACTATGCTTAACTATGGGTGAACATGGTTAGCCATGGTTGTCAATGTTTAACTATAGATGAATATGGTTAACTGACTATGCTCAACCATGTTAACCTTGAATGACCATTGTTGACCTAGTTTGACCATGACTGTATATGGTTCAACTATTGACCATGGTTAACCATATAGTTAACTATGATTAACCATGGGTGACCATGGTTGACCATGGTTGTCAATGTTTAAATATAGATGAATATGGTTGACTATGGTTGATTTAGCTCAAATGATTGACTATAGACAACCATGTTTGACTATGGTTGACATAGTAACTATGATTTCTTTTGATTATTAGCATTTATGATGATTGTGGCCACTGGCATGATGAGACCCATGCTAACTATGGCTGACTATGATGCCCATGTTAACTATGTTAACCATGTCAACCATAGTCAACTATGATGCCCATGTTGACTATGGGCATAATGCATGTTGAGCATGATTAAAATGGTTGACTGTGACTAACTTAGTTGATTATAGTCAACTTGAGTCAACCATGTTTGAGTATGGATGACTTTGGTTGATCTCATTTGAACATGGTTAATTATGGTCAATTATGGTTAATTGTTGGTCAATATGGTTGTAAATGTTTAACTATAAATGAATATGGTTAATTGTGTTGACTATTGTCGACCATGTTAACCATGGATGGCCATGGTTGACCATTGTTGACCTAGTTTGTCCATGGTTGAATATGATTAAATTGTTAACCATGTTTGATCATGACTAATTATGGTCAACCATTGGGTGAACATTGTTGCCAATATTTAATTATGGATGAATATGGTTGACCATCACTAACCATTGTTAAGTTGGTTGACCATTACCATAGTTGACCATTGTTTAATTAGGTTGACCATGTTTGTCAATGTGTAACTATAAATATATATGGTTGACCATGTTGACAATGATTGACCGTGTTAACCATGGTTGACCTTTATTGCATTTGTTTGACCATGGTTGAATATGGTTGAACTTCTTAGCCAATTTTTTCCATTGTTAAGCTTGTTTGAACATGATTTGCTATGGACAACCATGGTTGACTGTGAGTGAACAAGGTTGAGCATGGTTAATATTTAACAATAAGTGAGTGTAGTTTATCATGTTCACCATGTATGAGCAAGTTGTCAATGCTTGACCATGTTCGACACAATGATTTCTCGCCATGGGGCACTACACAACCCAATATGGGGGAAATGTTGTAGTGCCCATAAATGAGCGTAAATATTTAACATGGGGAAGATGTTGTAATGTTGTAAATGAGTATAAACATTTAAAGGTCGACTCAATATGAGAGATGTTGTATTGTCAATAAAATTAGACATAGTAAAAAGTAAAGAGTAATAAAAATAATAAATTTATTCAATTTTCTTCATAATTTAAATAAATTTAAATAATAATGATTCATATTTCAAAATATATAATTAATATTAATAAAATTATCATATAATTATTAGAGTATTACAACATATAACAACATGTATTATCAGTGTTTAAATAAAATTAAAATTAAAAATATTTCTATATATAGAGATGTGAAGTTTATATAAATATAATTAATATTATTAAGTATGAGAATGGCTCTTTCAAGGTGTAAACATTTACATTTTTTCAAGTACCACGCCTAAAAGGAGGATTGCATTAGAGATTTGATCCCTCTCAATGCTTAATAATGATGACAATCGTTATTTTTTAAGTGATAAAATTAACGATTTTAATATAAAATAATAATGAGCAATAATATGATGTTATTATAACATTTATGCTTATAATTGGTTCTTTACCTCTTTTTTCTTTATTTTTTGTGTCTAAAGGAATCAATAACTGGGTTGAGCTTGTACTTTCATGACGTGAGGTCAATTCTGACACTTATTGTCAATTCTAATGACTACCACTATAACTTATATCCAATCCCAATTGATTGCTACCACCAATTATGAGCACTACCACAATAACCTGTATCCAATCTCAATTGACCACTACCATCGATTTTAACCAGTGCACTATAACTTCTAGGCAAACTCAATTGACTGCTAATGTTAATTTTGACCGCTACCACCATAACCACTCTTGCTGAACTGCTACCACTATAACCTCTATGTGAACCCATGCATGAAATTAACTGCTACAAGTATAACCTCTAGATAAACCCAAGTAAACCCATATGCACCCGATGCACCAGCCACATAGTAAATCAAAGAATTCAAACCTCAAACCTCAATTTGCACGTCAACAATCAAATTACACCCCTGAAAGCATAATTGATTCATTATCTTAAAATGTTATATATTTTTAATTGATTTTTAACAATTTTTTTTAATTTATTTTATTATATATTTGAAATTTTTTATTTAAATATAAAGTTTCAATTTTTTCCCTATTTATATAAGATGAAACTTTAATATAAATTAATATAAATTTAAACTAATTTCTAACGCAAAATTTAAAACTATATTTTTAATATAAATTCATTGTCATTTTACAATATATTTTATATTATTTTTTACGTTGTTAATGTAATTTATATTAATTTAATTTACAAATTTAGGTGATACGAAAATGTACCTTGCATGAAATGATAATTGAATTGATTATCAGTTATGTTAAGTTGATTCTCATGAAAGGCCACCAATTCTTATGTGCTAGAGGGTGTTTGGAAGAGTACCTTCATCATTAGAATCAAACTTAATGAACGCAGATTTTTTTGGGTCATTGTTTATTAACGCAATTGTTTTGTGCAAATGGTCATTTTTCGTTAGAATTTGTTTTTTTATATTTAAAATCTAAATGTGGATCATTTTTATTATGGTGAAAATAGATTGAGTATTATTAAAAAAAAATTTAGAGAACTCAAAATCTTGAAACTTGACAGTTATAACACAAATTTCCAAAAAAAATTGTGAAAATTTGTGAAAGAGAGTCAAAAGTGTATCTTCTTAGGGTACTTAAGTACCTCCAAATCATATCGTCTCTTTGATGAAGTAAATAAGAATATTATATGGCCCAAAGATGTGACTCTTATTGAATCTTCCAAGACTGACAATGTTGCTGAATGACAACTTGATCACCTAGAAAGATTCAAGCATGCAAATCATTTTCAAGAATTTGATAATGAGATTCCACATCTTGAAGGGAGGATCCCTATCCTAGATCAATCTGTGGAATCTCCTTTTGAAGAACTCTCTCCCCCTCATGAAGCTCCATCCACATATTAAGAAGACAATTTGAGTGAAGTGATTGAGAGAATCAAAAGCCTAAATCTTGATTCAACCCCATCTTAGTCAATAGAATAGCTTGGGCCATATTAGAAAGTTCATCCAAAATGGCTAACCAAGACACTTGAAAGTGTTCATCCTGATGAGTGTGGAAAGACAGGAACGAGAGTTTCTACTAGAAAAAATGGAGGTGATGTAGATGACTCCAATTCAACTGTTGACATGGATGTTTCTTATAATTGTGAATTAAATTTGTCTGCTGATTTCGAACCAACTTCCTTCAAAGAAGATTCTTCTCATGATGAATGGAAAGAAGCAATGTAGAAAGAGTATGATGCTCTTATAAAGAATAGAACCTGGAAGTTGGTGGACCCTCCATTTGGAACCAAACTGATTGGCGAGAAGTGGGTCTTCAAGAACAAGTATAAAGAAGATGGATCACTTGACAAGCATAAAGCAAGGCTCGTGGAAAAATGATATGCACAGAAATAAGGGGTCGATTATGAGGAGACCTTTTCCCCTACAAAAAAATGGGCTACCATCCAAACTCTCTTTTCCTTTGCAGCTCAGAATGGATGGAAACTCCATCAAATGGATGTAAAAATTCTTTCTTGAACGAAGATCTAAAAGAAAATGTTTTTATTTATCAACTAGGAGGATTTGTTGTGAAGGGACAAGAGACAAAGTATGCAAGCTGGTCAAATCCTTGTATGGCCTCAAACAAGCACTCGTGAGCCTCGTATTAGAAATTGACTTAGCATCTTCTGAAACTAAATTTCAAACATTATGATATTGATGATGCAACTTTATTTGTCAAGAAAGGTTGAAAAAATAGTTTTCTATCTTGTGGTGTATATAGATGCTCTACTGATTATAAGGAACAATGAAAATTAGATTGCATCCATAAAGAAAGAACTGTGGAAAGGTTTTGAGATGACAAATTTGGGATATGTTCACTTCTATCTAGGTATTGAGGTAACCCAACATTAGAGGCTTTTATTCCTCTCTCAAAAGAAGTACATAAGAGATTTGTTGAACAAATTTGGCATGGTTGAATGCAATCCTTTGTCAACTTCAATGGAACAAAATTTAAAGATCACATCCAAAGAAGGAAATGAATGTGAGGATGCAACTAAATATAGACATCTTATAGGATGTCTTAACTACCTCACTATTACCCAACCAAGCATTTCATTTTTTGTTGGAAACCTTTCCCGGTTTATGCAAAAACCTTGTGAGGGTCATTGGTATGTTGTAAAATGAGCTCTAAGGTGCCTGAACGGAACTCAAGACGATAGAATCAAATATAAACAAGTAGATGACTTCAACTTGATTGGATACTTTGATTTAAACTTTGATGGAGATAAGAAAACGAAGTATCTACTTCCAGTTATGTTATGAGTCTTGGATTAGAAGTTGTCTCCAAGAGATCACACAAACAATCAGTTCGAGTAGATTCCACAATAGAGGTAGAATATGTGGCAGTTGCAGAAGAAACCAAGGAGATTGTGTGGTTTAGGAAAATTCTTAAATATTTGCAAGAGAAACAAGTGCATTCTACTCCTCTTCTAATTGATAAGTCTTTTACAATAAATTTTTTCAAAAATCCAAAGTTCCATAATTGAACCTAGCATATCAATACAAAGGATCATTTGATTCAACATAATGTTGAGGCGAAGGCTAATCACCTACGATATTGTTCCACAAATGAGTAGATTGCAGACATCTTCACCATAGCACTTGGAAGAGAAAAGATGGAAAGACTCATAATGGTGCTTGGACTTACAAATATCCCATAAGATTAAGGGGGGAAATGTTGACACCTAATTCTTCAGGATTGGGCAAATATTTTGTAAATATGTACATACAAAAAGAGAATATGAAAAGATCTTGAAATATGAATCCCAAGAGTCTCTTCTTATATATATTAAAGTTATTCTTAATAGGAATCACAATTTGTGGAATTACCAAACCTAGCCTGAGAAATCAAAATTGGTGGAGTTACCAAACCTAGCCTGACAAGGCTCATTTTAACCATGGAAACATTTTTTTCCAATTTAGCATTCTGAAAGAAATTTGTATCTAAAAAAATTGATCTTATTAGATATGTGGTAAAGATAAATCTATAATGTTTAACATTCATTTCTTGCACTTGGAAAAAACAAAAAAATTGTTATTATATTGAAAACTGAACTAGCATGTAAAAGATATGTAATTATTTTTCAAACATGGTATTTAAAAAATTTATATCTTATTCCACAAATAAATGTTTTATACATTTAAGTATTACTAACCAAAACTGTTTAACATTAAAAATAATAATAAAATAAAATAGTTTATTTCACAATAATAATAATAATAATATTAATATCTTTATTATTTATGAATGTTGTACCAGCGAAAATATCAATGCCATCATTAATGCAAATATGTATAAGGATCCAGTGAAAGGGTTGGGCAGTAGTAAGCACCCACCGGAAACCCCTATTTAGTAGACTATAGAAAAATAAATGCTGGCTGACATGCCAGGCATTTACCTTTCGCCCTCTCTCTCACAGCACGCGAATTGAGATAGCAGCCTGGAAAAAAAGGGAGAAAAGTAAATGCCTGGCATGTCAGCCAGCATTTACTTTTCTATAGTCTACTAAATAAAAACTGCCAGCACCCACCTGCTCTAGGCCCTGATGGTCAGGTTGGGCACCGTCCAAAGTGATTTTATGTCTGATGGTTTGCAATTTCGATTACAGGATATTAAATACCCTACCTGAAAAGTGGTTGTGTTGGCCTGGATTTTGACCTGTACTTTTACATTGAGAATGCGTTCGACAGCTGGTTTTAAATCTAGAAAGCAGAAATGTTGTTCAGTTCAAATTAAAACAAAAAAGCTGTAATTTTGATTGTGTTGGTATATACCATAAAGTGTTAAAAATTTTCTATGAAACCGATAAAGGCACTGAATCAGAAAATTGTATTGAAGTCTACAGTAAGGCATTCACCTTTAGATTGTCAAAATTGCGGTGTTGCATTGCAATATTTTCTTTAGTTTATTAAATCGAATAAGATTTCGTATTTTCTAGGTCATGCAGCTGATAAAAATTGCGGTGTTGCATTGGAATATTTCTTTATTTTATTGAAATCTAATAACATTTCGTATTTATCAGGACACACGGCTTATAAGATGATTAAGATGCCTTCCTCTGGTGGAGTGCGCAACCTCCTTCTTGGCGTTCTCTTTTTATCATCATCTGCTGGTTCTTTTAGAAGTGGAGGAACGATCATATTTTCCAGAATTCCTGTCTGTCTCTTGACTTCATTTTGATAAAAATCTCGGGATATATGCCTTCTGTGGATTAATTTCCGTCTTGGCATTTTATGTCTTTATCCTTGGGGACATTTTTGTTTAAATTCAGAGTCTTAATATCTTGATCTTGATGGTTCCTTCCTTCTGAAGATTCTGTAGTGCCATGCACTCAATATTTTTGTTCTATCTCAGAGATTCATGCGGTGCTGATTCCATGACAGTAACAGGTCTCTGCATATTTTGCATCAAAGGCCTTATGCCTTCGCTTGTATCTGGACTTTTATATGCTCTTAATATAAATCATGAAGCTTTTTTTTTCTGGAAAAAAAAATGATTAAAAAAATTATTATAATTTAGGATTGTATTTTTTATTGGAGTTGTTTTTAGTGGGATTTTTTTGGAGTTTCCATGAAATTTTGATTTTTATTATTTAAATTAGTATTTTGATTGTATATATGGTTTCAGTATTCTAAAAAACTCTTAAAGCACTTATATTGTGCTGGGGTTATCCATCAAACTTGTGATTTCAATGAATTTCTACTGAATTTTAGAAAAAATAGGCCAAAAAATCTATTAGAAAAACTTCCAAACAATCACATTAATTTTTGTTGTTGTTGTTTTGTTTTTATCCCAAATATAACCATCATGGTTTTAAATTATAACAAAAAAAAATGTTTGAATCACAGCAAAGTTATTCTATTCATTCCAGGAAGTTAAATGCACTAAACATTAAAGAGTTTCTACTTAGGATTAAGCTTGTACAAATGCCTTAGGCTTGAATGCTTTCAATAGTTTTTTTTTTCAGAGGAGGAGAAGGGCATCCCGCTGAAGAAGCAACATATACAATATATACATCATCTGTACATCAGATTAAAACCAAGATCTGTTCTGCGCAAAGAACAAAACAAACCGACGGAGCAACGAAATGCAATGCCACAATAAGCTGCATAGCAGCGCTTACATGCAATGTGAATGCTTTCAAGAGCTTATATTTGCAATTAAGGTTTTACAAGTTCCCTATGTTCTTAGGCAACGGAGCTGTCTTTATTCAATAAATACATCATAAATAAAAATGTTTTCGATGGAATGCGAAAAACTATAAGCCATAAATGGAAATCCCAAGCCTGCTCAGGATCCACATTTTAGTCTAGAATTCCATTAGTCAATGACTCTTCAAAATCCTGGGTAGCTTTTGTGTGGTTAAATAAATGATCCCTGGCTAACGATATTAGTTCAAAGTCGTTGGATGGATGGAACCTTAGCCATGGAAACTTCAACTAAACGATATTAGTTCAAAGTCGTTGGATGGATGGAACCTTAGCCATGGAAACTTCAACTCATCTGTCGGATAATTAAATCCAAGTTAAAACTCCCCTCGTCTAGAACTCTTTTACTCATTCCTAAAGGAAGTTCATAGTAAATGTGTCTCGAGAAATTATGACGCCTCATGAGGTCATTCAAATTGAGTAATTTTGTTGGTGAGAATGAGGGCTTTATTAAACTGATTAAAGTTGTTAGGGAATAAACCAAAGGCTCACTAAAGGTTGAGGAAAATCCTAAATAAAAAGGAAAGCACTGGTCATAGGGGATCATGTTAGTTGATTGGGTAATATGAGGATCAAGAGTCATCATAACTCATTAAAGGCATAGGAAAATCCTAAATGGGAGGGAAGAGATTAGAGTGCCTAAAGAGAAATGAAAATAATACTAAAATAAAGACAACGCCATTTTATTGGGTCTTAGGGGACCAAGTGTGGTCAATGTTTTATGTAATTGTGTTTACAATAATAATGATTTAGGATGGATATTGAGATAAGATTATATGCTAGAAGTTTTTCTTATTATTTGTCTACTAAGAGAATATCCATGATAAGATTTGATTCAAATGATAAGTGCCCGTTCACATTTGTTAAATGACGTGAGGTTTAATCACTAACAAATGGACCATTAAGCTAGGGGTAAGAAAGAATTATATTACACATTTGTTAAATGACGTGAGCTAACAAATGGACCATTAAGCTAGGGGTAAGAAAGAATTATATTACTTATGTATATTCACTGAATCATACAAAGTGGGTAACTCCATCAAGCATAAGTAAATATATGTTTTGTTGTTATCAAGGATGCATGTTAAATAAAAGGTCAATTTTCTTATGAAGGTCTTCATTCTAAGGGACTTCTATCCATGATGGAGGTAGCTAAGGGTTGGTGATTTTTTTTTGGCTACTCCTAAAGCCATTTATAAGTCCTTTAGAGCCCTCTCCACCTATTACAATTTCATGCATTGTTCAAACAAGTATCTACAAAAGCATCTAATATTCCTCCTAACGTTTTATGTCAATATTGTTACCTAACCCTTATGTTTAATCAATAGGATCATAAGTAAGAGGTTTTTTATGCATGCAATAAGACTTTACCTCCACAATGTCACATAAATTCCCACAGTAGCACCCATGATTTATCGTTTCCTTTTCCATCTCTATCACTATCCCCATTACCCCTCCACTATCCCCCTCTCACCATCATTCAAATTATACTATTGAGAAAATTGAGAATATCATCATCTTATGCCGCTTAAACCCCCTACCAAAATAGTAAAATTCTACCTCACATCATCTTTTGAAATTATCGTCCTCTATTTTCTCACCTACAACTCCAATGAATGTCATGCCAATTAAGAGTTGCCAATGGATAGTTCTATGCCTTTGAAGTATACAAGCTATGCAATGAATTCATTCTATTTAATCTACTTCCACTAAGTGAAAGAGCATGTAGTATGTGCGAGTGGCAAGCCAAAATGGGGATGGAAGCATAAAAATCTACTTCATACTCTTAATGCTTATTCCTAGGTCGAATGAGTTATGTCTATGCTAGCCACCCCACCCTAATAATGAATTATAGAAGAAATATGAATCATGTAATCACACACCCACTATCTTGTTTTGTCGTCTTACAAATCTAAAAAAAAAAACCTAGAGGAAAAGAGATAAATAGCTATAGCGAGAGAAGGGGTAGTTTTCGGGAATAATGAAAGTTTTTTTCACATTATGAAATAAAAATGGAGGGGCTATTGGGGTAGGTGGTGAAGACCTTTTTTACTTCTACTTTATCCCTTCTTTGTATCATGTAGTAAGCATGAAATACAACTCAAATACCAACCTATTTGAGCAAGTGAGTCCAATCTGACAAACAAAACATAAGACCTCAAGCACATGTCCCATTTCATATTTGGAAATCAGCGTAGAGAGGGGAGAGAATGGAGAAGTGAAAAGTGCACTATGGATTTTAGACACACAAGGATGAGAAACATTGGATCTCATCACCTGAGAAGCTAATTCATGTCTTCTTTTCACCTTGAAAGTGTCAAATGGGTATTAAATTGAGAAAGACATGAAAAACTAGAAATATGGATAGATAGGGTGTATAGGAGAGCATATGACCAATGGCTAAATTTCACTAGGGATGAATGGGCACATCAAATCATGTGCTATATTTTAAGTGGTGTTGACCAGTGAGGTTACTTATGTATAAAGTTCCTTTAGATGTAATGGATCCCATATAAAAAAGTAGATTCTCTAGCTTTAATTCCTCCCTTACCAGTTTAACATGCGTTGGTTGATGCTTTGAGATGTAATATAGATAATAAAATAGGAAATTCATAAGGCTCCTACTCACCATCACTTCCCTTGTTCAAATCTATCATTGATTCTTCAAGGATTCACTTTTATTTTGATATTTTCCTAGAGCACCCATTGGCGGTCATGCAAGGTATGGTGCACCTCCCTCCCTCTCTTTACTCGCCATCTCATAGGTTGAGTGCATTCTAGTGATGAAAAATTTGAAGATTTGAAAACTTTAAGATTATTTATTTCCTTATCCATTACTCTTAAAATTCTCTTTTATAATTATTCCTTAATTACCTAGTTAGAGAGTCAAGACTTTGCTCATTTCAAGGATTGTAGTCACTTTGTCAAAATAGAGAATTATTGAGGCTTTTATTAATCCAATATAGATATATACATGTCCCCTAACTTAAAAATTGTGCTTGTGGTGTTTTTTTTCTCCTTATTATATCCATAGTGGGTATTTAGACACTATTCATTTGTCCATCATTACAACGAGAGACATGCATTTAAAAAATGAAAAAAATTGATTGAAAAGAGAATATAAAAAGTACTCAAATTGTAGATAAGTAAAGTAGTGGTTCATTATTTATTTTTTCTCCTCAAAATTGAGATATACTTACCCTTAGCTTAAAGAGAATGGGTTACTTGATCGAAATATTAGTTGGAGGGGTGACCTACGAAAAATGTGTTTTCAAAGAAAGGAACAGAAGTGTTATATATCTCTATGTAAGGTAATGATAAGAAATTAACTACAATTATATAAAGGACCATTGGTTGCCATTACCTTAGAGCTACCTATAATAAATTAGAGAGAGATCACAAATGGAAGAGTATAAGAAATAAATTAGAAGGAACAATAATTACGAGCTTTGTAATTATCTCTAGCCTTAGTTATTAAAAAAATATGCATATCTCCTTTACAAAAGAAAAATAGATCATTATATGTTAATAGTGCATCATGAAATCTTTGACATAAAGTAGAGATAATTTTTAAATTTATCTTTTAATTCTTCAATAAATGGATCCATCTATTGGTTATAGGTAAGCAAGGTATGCCTACCTTATTATGACCATGTGGGCCAAGGAAACGAAAAAGCATATAAGAGATAAGTGAAATGAGAGGGAATATAAAGGGGTAGTGAATTGATATGTTGGGTGTTTTTACACATATTTTGAGTAGGAAAATTGGCTATGCCAAGGAAAGGGAAAGAGTAGGGTGTGCAAGTTGGTCCAAGAATGAAGGGATTGGTATTGTTAAAGGAATATATATATATATATATGTGTGTGTGTGTGTGTGTGTGTGTTTGTGAGATGTTTGGTTTCTTTTCGCACCTACCTTTAACTTTCTACCTTATACCTTCCTTAAGAAACTCATTTTTCCACCTACCAAACATAGTGATTTAAACCATCTACCTATCTAATATAGTGAAACACCCATTTTACCCACCTAGTTGGAATCAAGGTCATGTCACTTAACTTCAATCACTTATATTGAGTCTACATTCCCATCTCACCTATCAAATACCCATATTTTGATCTTCATTCACTCACTAATAACCTACCTGGATATTCCATTAGAACAATTCATTAAAATTGTTGTTGAAATATACTAGAATATTTTATTAATTTAGATCTCATACTTAATATTACTAGTATTGTGCTAAAAATTATGGGAATAACTAAATCCAAAATAAAAGAAATAATAAAATGAACACACCATTAACACAAATCAACATAGGATGTTACTTGTTAAACACAATATGAGAGAAAACCTCATTTGTAAGGTGGGGCTTATGATATGCTATGTTTTTCTAGTTCAAAATTGCATGTACAAAGAAAGATTCATTCTCTATGGAGTTTCAATGAATATTGTGGCCTGAATGGTTGCTATAGAAATCTACCTCCTCTATTAGTCTCTAATATGCTACTCCTAAATGCTCTAATAAACTATTGAATAATAAAAACACCAAAATAATGCAATCTCTTTTCTTCCAAGTGATAAATTATTTTAATATAGCTTGATAGCTACCTAGGGTTAGGGTTGGAGTTTTTTCTTGCATCAATCCTCAATTAGTATTAGGATTTTGGAGCCTCTAGAATATTCTTGAAATTCCACACATGGGTAGCCTAACATGTGTGAGTGGTGGGGGTTGATAGGTGATCCACTCACTATCATGGTTCTCAACAAGGTAGGCCAACTTATGGGAGGGATAAGTTCCTCGTACAAACTCCAATTGAGGTAATTTTTGCATCATTGAATGAATTTTAGTGTGTGGATCAATGTCAAGTGGCTAAATCTATTCTAAAAAAAATTACCCCTAAATGTGTTATTTGATGCCTTAAAATGCCTTTATAAGGTTACAAGCCCTAATTCATCAAACTTGAAATTATCCCTTAAATAGGGCTTGCAAGCCAATTTTTCTAGAGTTTTCCCACATAAAATGTGCCAAGATAGATGAAAAATTATACAATGATCTATTTTAGATTGTATCGCCCCATTTAGGGAGGCCTTTTCTATACAAAATATTTCACTAAGTGATGCAAGGAAAACTTTTCCTCTATATTGTATGTAGATTAACATTTGGCCTTACTTGAAAGTTCCCCTTTCAAACAAACTTGTCAAAATTTAAATTGCACTTGTCTAGTAGTTCTAGACTTATTTTACAAAACTATATTATCTACCAAATCTTCCTAGCCCTGTAGTGATAAGTCCTCTATGATAAGTAATACTTGCTTCTCAATTTATTGGTCCAACATGGAAGGCCTATAGAGTCTCAAATTTTTCACACTTGAAACCAAGAAAGTATTCATATATGGGCATAGGTGTTAGTGTGAAATTTCTTGGAAGGTATACCACAAACACTTCACTTAAGTCACTAAGTGACAAGTGACCCTAACAACAAGTTCATGGATGCTAGTGATTCATATATGCAATAAAAATGGAAAACCTGCAACAAAAGTATAGACGATCCAGAATAGAAAGAAACAAGAAAAATATCCAATGCAATAACCCAAATGGAAAGACTTTAATTGTATAAATATTTTATTAAAAACACCTAATGAAGGAGATCTACAGATGGGTCTATAATTCCCCCTTCGTGGGATTGGGTCCTTTGATGTCCTTGATGCTTCAAAAAATGATCTTCTCTCTCAATATATTAAAAACCTAGACAAAATATGGAGAACTCGAATAGGAGCTCAAAAGAAAAAAGATGATAATGGTGACGATGATTATGATCATGGTCAAGAATGAATGAAAAACCCTCCTATTTATAACAAACTATTGAGTTGATCTCGAAAATGGAGAATAATAAAATAATATTAAGCAAATCAAGATCTAACTGCTTGGAATACTATATTATATTTATTGGAGACGGAAAAAACATTTAAAATGGTTATATATCTTTATTTAGAGATAATTAACAAATAAAATGATTTATTAATTATTTCACGAGAATTAAGAATAATGTGAAATTGAAATAATTATTAAATAGTGATTTAATAATTATTCCAATAATAGAAATAAGGAATACTAAATAAATAATGATTTATTTAATTATTCCTAGGGGATTTAGTCAAATGCGACAAGGAATAACTATTTAAATAATGATTAAATAATTATTCCTAGAGAAAATTAAATAAATAGTGATTTATCTAATTATTCTCATGTGTTTTTTATTTAAATTAGAAAATAATTTAATAAAAGTGGTTTACTAAATTATTTTCCACAGTGAAAGTGATTTTACTATGGTAAAATTAAATCTACATGGTGTATTTCGATCCACCTAGTTAGAAATGGCTAAGTGATCATTTTTTGGTGATAACAATAGGTTAGGTGTATATGTATCAACACACAACTTCTACAATACTTCAAAAGGACCATACCATAATGCCTTTTTCTTCTTACTAAGACCATGTAGTATTTATTTGTTTAGATGTAATCAAACTATATCTCCCACCTTGAACATTTCTCAATTATGTGCTAATCATGTTGGGCCATGTACATTTTCTATGAATTCTTCAATGTCTCCTATTCTTGAAAATGATTTTGCCTTATATTTTCAAGATTCTTTTTTTACTTTCAGTGGATCTCTTATAGTGTCTTCCTTCACTCCACCTTTTTTCCATTTACAACATGCAATGATGAAGGTGCTAAATATGCAAGGTATGTTTCAAAATTTTACTTACCAATAGAAATGTGGATCACTCTATTATAAGAGTGTTGACTATAGATCAAATTTTCTTGCCAAGTCTTTGGTTGCTTCTTATTGTAACCCCTCAAAAGTTGAACAAAGTTTTTGTTGACTATTTACATCATCCCATCTATCCATGGATAGAAATTTGTAGATCTATTCAACTTGGTTTCCATCTTCTCCTAAAGTGTAGTCCAAAAGTAACTTCTCCTATGATGATATTTTCACAAGGAATAGGAATGTACATCTTGTTGAACATATCAACTACCACAAGTAGATAATCATGTTCCTTATTGATTGTTGGAAAACCACCTGTTATAGACATTTTTGGGCACTGCAACCCAAATCATATATGTCCATAAACTGAGGGCTTTTGAGTCCCTAAAAGTGTTGTTTCATGCCCTAAAGGAACAAGGTTAGCTGATTACATCATCTCCCAGAAGTTCTCCACAGAAAACTGCTCAGAACTGGTCAAAATTGGACCATACAGGTTGCTTAGTGCTAAGGGTGCGATGCATCTCACCTGCCTAGCGTAAAAGGTGCGATGCATACTGGAAAGCCCTTCTGTAGGGTGCGATGGGCGAGAATGGACAAATGGAAGAGACAGTTTGTGAGGTGGATGATCATGGAATCTTCTAGAAACTTCTCCTGTGACACTTGCCTCTCTGAATTCGCCTAGGGATGAGTAAGAGATCATCAATCTCCAAGTGGAATCAAGAACTATCAGAGAGAAGACACTAATCAAAATCCCAGATGCTGACTCACCTCCCTGCAATGATCTATATATGGATCCCTCATCCCAGAGATCTAGAGGCTGGAATTTTGTATCTTGTAAGGAAGTGCTATTGGTTTCCTGGTGGAATATCATAGTGTTGGGTGATCTAAGCTTTTCATGAGGTGAAGAAGGGCTTTCATGCTTGGAGTATGACGCTGGGTCAGATCAATGGGTTGTAATCCTCTCTTCTAATCTTTACATCAATAAAGCTATTCAAGTTTTCCTCGACATTCTTGTATGTCTGATAGTATATGCATTTGTGTGGTCAATATATATCTGGTCCTATATTGCTTATGATTGTAGATCTCTGCACTTTGAAGGTATTATGCTGCTTTGACTTTACAGGTACTCTTTGAAGCGGAGTGGTCAAGGGAGAAGCGGCAAAGACCTATCAGTGAGGAGAAGGAACAAGCAAAGAACCGAGCGAAAGATCGAGGTTGGTATTCTTTGATCCTCTCCTATCTACTTCTCATAAAGGAAAACGAAAGTAACTTTAATATGTTTATTTCTAAGATAGCTACCCGTCTTAGTGGGACTAGTAGCTCTGCATAGACACTAGATTTCCCGATAACAAAATGGCGACTTCGCTGGGGAGCGAATAGCTTGTTTGCTTGTTTATACTTGTTTGCTTTATAAACTTACAGACGGAGCCTAAGCTTAAGCCAGCTAGCCTTCGAACTGCATTTGCTATGCAAGTGCAAAGTAGATCAATGTTGCTTCAGTCTATCTCCGGGTTTTGTTTATAAACTGAACAATCGATTTGAAAACATCCTAATTGCCCTAGTGGTGGCTCTAGTAACCTCATTAGATCAGCCCCTGTGATTTCTATTTACTGACTATCATTTTATCGGCCTAAATCCCTGAACTAAGCTGCAAACTGTGACCAAGAACCAAGTTGAAGTCTCATCCCTGGACCATCGCACTTTCTCCTCTTGGGAATCTGGATGCATCGCACCTCCCGTGTGCAGTAGGTGTGCTGCATCGCACTTTCCCTGTGTTGCAGGTGCACTGATCAGATAAGACCTCTTCTGCTTCCAGATTTTGGTTTCTTTGTTCACTCTCTTCAGCTTTATTCAAGAGTTTTGCTGTCTGTGATCAATATACCACTCTGGAAACTCTCTTCCTTTGCATGATTCCGCCTCCATAGTACAAAGAATTGTGAATGTTTTTATGTATTGTGAGCCATTTACAGTTCTCTTTTACAAAAAGTAGCGTAATCAAACTGTCATCTTTTGATTTGGAAGTGTCACAAGTGTCGTTTTTAGTCAAAGAAAAGAATCCTATCGTTCTTGATGGTCGATTATATAGTTACTCTTGTATTTGATTTGAATTAGTAGTTTTTCAAGTGTCGAAAGCAGTTTTCAATTCAAAGTTGCAAAGTGTTGTCATTATCTTCCTTTCGTTTTTGAAGAGAAATTTGTTAGTAATGTCGCTTTGAAAAGATAATTTAGATTTGTATTCAGCATTCTTTATGTCATTCACACATTAAGAAAGTGGAAAACAAATACATGCATGTGCATTTGCAATTAGACTGCTTGTTGGTTTGATTTAGGACAGTGCATCTAGTGTGTGCTGTCTGCTCTATGTTGAAAGAATATCATCTCCCTTTCTTTAGTAGCTAGGATTTTCATTGCAAAAATAAGATTAAACGATTTTTTATCATCTTAGATTGCATTTTAGGAATTATATATCTACATCATGCGGTGAACCTGAAAGGAAAATTTCTTAAGAAAGATCAACTATAAAATAAATTCAATGAACATAAAACGCTTTGGAACCTAACGCACAACATTTAGAAGTCTAGGCTAGAGACGTATTCCAGCGTCGTAAAGCCTGGTAACTATCGCTTTCATTGTTGGTTGGGTGATTCCTCCTCTTTGAGACGACAAGTGCCAGTACAGACTTGTGCTCCCACGTACCGTCGAGTATATATTGGGAGACCACAATAGGCTATATCCTTTATCCATAGGAAGCCATGTCTGCCGCCCTATCGATTGCAACGCACTGAACACAACATTCGGGAAGATTGATTGCCGTACCCTAAAAAGTATTCTGCAGTTTTGCGATTGGTTTGGTAATCCCTCTGTCTAGATTTCCAGAGTAGTCTCTTTCGTTCCTTTTCAGACTCCTTAAAGGAAAAGGTCCATCTGAGCACTTGTCACTTCAGGCTCATTAAAAATCGAAGGCGACTAGAGTCATCTTTTGTTTTTTCTCGACTCTTAAAAATTGAAAAAGCAAGTTGTGTCAAAGCGTCTAAAATTCATTTAATTTGGAATCATTTTCCCCTTTATTTTGAGTTGATCGAGTAATCCGCAATTGTGGAAGAAAGTCAATCAAAACCTCATCGTTCGCGGAGGCTTACGAGTCAACCATCTTTGACTCTGGAAACAAAACTATTCCAGACAAAGCAAACTTGTTTAACCAGATCAAAGTCCCCTGGTTTTGTTGGAACAAGTGTTCCGACACCCTCAGAGACTCTTGTTAATACAAACATTTATGGTATCCCTGCCTCTACAGAAGAAGTTCCGCAGCCATAAGAGGAGAGTAGAACTGATCCTAGTGTGATGGTAAACACTTCTATTCTTGAACCGGCTCCATCTACAGCTGATTTGGAAGGTGTTATTCCCCAAACATCTGTCGCTGCAGAATCTATACCTTCTTCGGCACTAGAAATATTTTACGGACCTGATGGTCTACCTCTTCCACTTGGATTGATTGCTATAGAAGAGATTGTGGAGGATCCTCCATCGCATTTTGGAGTTGGGATCACCCTATATCCTTCTTTGTCAGAAATTAGTCTCCCGTCATCGGAAGTTCCTGTAGAATCACTAGGAAATATTTTGGATAGATTAGATATGTCTGAACAACCGTCGACATCTAGGACTGTGTCATCTGACACAGCAGCGGTAGAACTTCCTGCTATTACTCCAACAATGTTCGTCGGTGTACTGTCTATCCCAACTAGCTCTCAGTCACTGGATGGAATCCATCCAGGAGTTGTTTCGACAGTATGGTCTATTCCCTTTTGTTCGTCCGGAATAATATCTGGAATCTCTTATGTTGAGTCTTAGCAAATTGATCCTTCGCAGTGTCAATTTGGGCAATTCAGTCCTCAAAGGCAAATCATTCCTTTGAGCACTAGATTGCCGCCGTATGGGGGGCAATATACCCTTTCATTGTCTCCTCCGGGAGAACAAACATATGAGAGTTCACAACAGAATTCAGGTTATGCTGGAATTACATCTAGCGGTTGGGTGCCGATACTGCCTCAACAACCAAGAGTTGTATACTCAATGCAACAAAGTCTACCTGTGTCAAATACCCCCACTACACCGGCTATTGTGACTGTGTCACAAGTATAAGCGTTGCCTGTTGTATCCCAAGCTCAAGCTTCTCAGGTCGTAATACAATAGCCTCTTGTCTCTACGATGCCACCACAATCATCGATTAGTGGCTCCTTAACTGGAGTGACCCAGGCTCAAACGGGTACCATCACCTCTCATCTTGGTCAAACAACCAATATTGGACAACAGCAAATGGTTTCACAACCATGGTTGGTGCAATATCAACAACTGCAATTCCAACAAGTTTACTAAGGATCTGAGCACCAAATCTTTGCAAGTAATGGGCAGCCGTATATTCAAAGTGGTCAACATCAATCATATCATAATGGTCATGCCCATCAACCTTACCAAAGTTACCAACATCAAATGAATTATGCTGGTATGCAAAGACCAACTACTCAGGTGATCCCATCCTATCTTAGGTATGCTTCACCAAACCTGAATCAACAGTTGCCTTTCGTGGCAACTTTAGAGTTACCAAATCTAAATCAACTAACAAACGATCCAATTGCTTACACCCCTTGGTGGCCAGCGATTCCGCATAAACTTCCATCAGATATTCCTAAATTTAATGGAAATCCGGGTGAAGACCCATCGAATCATGTGATGACCTTTCATCTGTGGTGTTCATCCAACACTCTCAACGATGATTCGATCAGGCTCCGCCTTTTTCAGCGAACGTTAACTGGTCCGGTAGCAAAGTGGTATATTGAATTGCCTAGAGCTTCGTTTGATAACTTCGGTGCCCTAGCCACAACCTTTTTAACCCATTTTCAGTTACCTATAAGGTACGAAACAGGAACAAAGCTTCTTACCAATTTCAAACAAACGACGGCCACTCACATATCCGATCATATTCATGAGTGGCGACGTCATCGTAGAATGGTAAAAACATATGTTCCTGATCAGCTATTAGCTGAATGGTTTATTAAGTCATTGTTACCTTCTATTACAGAAGATGTGGCAAAGGGAGGAGTCGTCACTGAAGAGCAAGTTATTGCTCGTGCACAATATCTAGACTTGATCTATACTCAGTCTGGCACACTCTACGATAAAATACTTGATGCTCCTAGACCGGAATTTTCCATTCCTCCCCCTCCTAAATCAAACAAAGACTCTCATGCTGGCGATGGCGTGATAGGTACGACTAGCACGAAAATCGTAAAGGCTACATCAAAGAAGGCCCGTACGGTTTCAAGTCAAAATGCAAATGAAGAACTTCTCGCCTCAGAGGTAAATGCCGTGTCGACTGACAAAGGCAAAGAATCGAAGCAACCAGGGGGCAAGAAGAAAAATAAAGGGAAAAAGAAGAAACAGGAGGAGTCATCTCCTAAAAAATATTCTCCAAACCCTTCCGGGCAAAGGAAACCCCCTTCGAGGCGTCAGATATGCAATGAGGATCATTGGACGAGAGATTTTCCACATAAAGCTGAAGTTAAGAAACTCTTTAAGAGTTCAAAAACCTCAGCGGTATTGACTGATCCGTTTCCAAACTCGGGAACCAATCTGGTTGCTAGTGACAATGCTTCCCTATCCCAAGTGCTTATGTTGTCTATCTCAAAGCAACAAAATGATGCTTTGATATCGACAAGAAATAAAGATTACGGGAATCCACAGTTGTCGAATAACAAGGCTAATGAACAACCTAGTAGTTCGACAACAACTTCGACCGAAGTTGTGCCACCCATCATTCTTGAGCTAACGATAAAGCCGCCAAAGGGAGTAGTACACAAATTGACATTTAATCCTCATACCAGAGCAACACAACATTATATTATAGTAGAGGACTTTGCCCAATCGTCATTCGCTATGTCGACACTTGAGGTACTTCAAAATTGCCCCTCCCAAAAGTAGGCTTTCTTATCAGCAATAGGTGGGATTGACCCAACGGATTCCATTCTCGTGTCCTTTTGTTAAACACACATGGACAGCACAAACGATATGAAAGATAAATCATTGAGTACAATTTTTTATTAACAGGAGATGTAAATTTATAATACAATGTTGTGACTCTTGGGTTTCAGATCCCAAGGTCTCTTGGACTACTTAGTCTTTTCGGCTTCCACACTAACCCTTTAGGATTAGGTGTCCAACATTCCCCCCCTTAATCCGAAGGGTTATGTATGAGTCCAAGAAAAGAGCTGTAATACAAAATGTGCAAAAAAATACATGGCAACACTAGGCTGAATGTGCTCTATGAAATGTTGGTATAAAGGGCAGTGGTTTAAGGATGACCACCAACACTGGAACGCTTAGTGCAGTTCCCGGAACTCTTCCAAAACTGGCAAGAAACTGAAGTTTTCTGCTAGAGGAAGTGATCCTATTGTTTTAAAGAGGGAAACCTTCAACCATAAAAGGGAGGTCTCACCCCGCATAAAAGGTAAAACTTCAACCTGAAAAGGGAAGTCTCAACCTGTGATGGTTTAAGGATAACCAACAACTCTGGAATGCTTAATGCAATTCCTGGAACTCTTCCAAAACTGTCAAGAAGCTGGTGTCTTCTGCTAGAGGAAGTGTTCTCAATCTGTGATGGTTTAAGGATGACCAACAACTCTGTAATTCCTGGAACTCTTCCAAAACTGGCAAGAAGTTGGAGTCTTCTGCTAGAGGCAGTGTCCCAGATTGCCAACTGAAGGCATGTTCAGGCATCTTTGTCTCTGGCTACAACTCTGAAACTGGTGTGGCAGGTTGTGGCTCAGGCTCACTTGATGTGACTTTGAAGCTTGTAGATGACCATCATTTCCCCCCCTATCAGATACAAGGTGAGAAGCTGGAGAAAACTCAACTGCAAGACTGTTTAATACTCTGGAACAAGTTCTGACATGTGTTTGGAATATCTTCTTGGCTGTTGATGCCCATTGCCAAGAAGCAATCCATCCAAGATGAATCTTTGTTCTTGCAGGACGTTTGTTTCTGAAGCATCTGTGTGAAGAATGGCTGGTTTTATGACAGTGCTTACATGGATGAAGATCAAAACAATGATCTTTCAGATGGCCAACTCGATCACAGTGTTGGAATTTCACGATCTGTTGTTTTTGTTGTTGTTGTTGTTGCTGTAGAAGAGGGGCAGAGTCTGGAACAGCTGGAGGTGAACTGTCATGAGGAGCAGCTGAACTGTCATGAATGAATCCAGCACTCTGAAACTGAATGGGCTTGGCGTAGTCTGGAATATGAGAGGACAAGTCCTTGTCATATCCAAGACCAGTTCTGTGCTTGTTGTGGACAAGCTGTTCCCAAGGTCTGATGATGGGCTTGGGAAGTGCAGACTGAGTTTCTGCATCTGCATATACAACTGCTGCTTTATTTGAATGAACTGTACCATTATTAACATGCTGCTGATGGGTGGTTGTCTCAATGTTCTGAACAAAAACAGGTTCAGAATGGTGTCTATTTTGATGTAGCTCTTCTTGCTGTAGCTGTGATTCAAGCTGCAAAAAATCGATCTTTTCTTGTACATTTTGCAAACAACTATGAATATCGGTGAGAAAATCCTTGCTGATTTTGACTGTATTATTCATACTAGAGAGTATTAGATTGTCCACTAACTCTAATATTGCACCGATTGGAGCCATTTCTAACCTCAAAAGATAGTAAAACAATGAGGAAAATATGGACACCAAATAAAATTATGGCAACAACTTCAAATCAATCAGCTTGCAATACTGTGTACAAGAATACTCTCCAGCAAGTGTATGAAGGCTCCGATACTTTAAAACTCACTACTTTAAAACGGGTCACATCAACTTTGTCTTTAAACATACATGGAACGCTCCAACCTTGATAAACAGATAACATATACAACTATGGAGAACTGTTAGGCACATCCAATTGTGAAGAGTTTTCTCGGTACGAGTGTAGAATGGCTATATTATATTTTAAAAGCTTTTAATGCTGGTGACTTAGCTCGGTATCAATAACTATGTCATGTTCATAGGGAAGCTCCATGTGAATGTATTCTTTCATATTAATCCAACGGCCAAAGAGAAATAATCCTTCAGTTTAATTCGGAAACTTGCAATTCTCGGAGCAGAACCTAGCGAAAATCTTCAACTCGGAAAATTATTGATGCTACACAAGAAATATTCTTCAGCTTAAAGAAAACGGCAAGCAGGCCAGATGCTTCTCAGAAATTTTTAAAAATGTTACCAAATCCTTCGATATTTAGCAGACAGTTACTCAAATCCTCTAATGTTTTGAAGAAATCCCTCGACTGCTGCAAAACCGTCAGCTGCTAAATATCTTCAAGCTACACAAAGAAAATCCTACAGATTAAAGAAAAACGCAGGGCAAGCCACGGATATCCTGAGATTTTTCAGAAAATCTCCAGAACCCAACATCATCCAGATTCCTTCTGCTTACATAAAAATGTTAGCTGCTAACCATCGTAACGCTAGCCAACAAAACTGTACACAGTCTCTGTAATACAGATCAGTGGAAACTCCAATGAATCGGCCTCTTCATGCCCAAAGAAATTACAAAAATTCATCTTCCGTGTGGATGTGGCCTTCAAACTAGCTTCTCCAGCAAAGGAAGCCAAATCAGCCCGGACTTTGGTGGAAAGTTAAAATTTCTTCTGCAATACTCGAAAGATTTAAGTTAAATCATTCAAACAACGGATCAACTCAGACCAATGACCCAACCTTCCCCTTTAAAGAAAACATTTAAAATACTGGCTAAAACTCCAGCCAATTTGAGTCAAATCGCTAACAAAAAACCAAGAAGCTTACATAAAATTCATCCAGAATGGCTTCATAAAGCAGCTTTTACACCTCGCCGAAGATTTTCAAATAATAGGCCAAAAGTTCCAAGATTTGGCTCGATAATGTCTTCAAAAAGTGCAGAAGAAGGTCCAGCGCTTAAAAACTTTACCTGCTACTAATTCCTCCAACATTTAAACGCATCTCTTCCCTGTGTTACTTCACTGAACAACCGAGCAAAAATCTCCTTCCGCATTCATGCACTCATCTTCTGGCTCATCAGCGACGTTTGTCAATGACCTACTGACTATAAAATAGGTAGGTTCTTTACTGCGAAAACATTAATCAATGCTTCCAACGCACAACTAGCAATGACATATCAGAACCTTCAACAATCAATTCTTCAAACTCAAAAAGGCCATCATCCATGGCTGGCTATCCACTGCAATTAACCATCATTTGGCAAGTCGGACCAGCGATATTCACTGAGCATAATGGCTGGAGGGTGGCCTATTCAGAGAATAAAACGTATACTGACACCATCTGCATGGATCAGGCTTCAGGCAACAACAGCGTATTATATGGGGAAATGATGGGAATTTATGGGAGAGAACGTTTCGATTCCAAAACTGATAGAACGTTTTGATTACAGCAGCCACGGAATGGTCTCCAGCAGCTTAACGCACCATTACACTCCTGAACCATTTTAATACCGTAACGCACCATATACCATTCAAATGATTTAAAAAACTGCGCATTGATACTATTCACCTTCTTGATTCCTGTTGCTCGAATTTTGCATCCCTGACGACCAGGAGCTGCGTATTGTGGACGGGAAACCATTTCTTTGTGAGGAGCAATTCAAACATGTTGTGCAGTATGGGGGTGAGCCACTCCGCGCTGATTACTGCGCCAAAATATTTTTTCAGCATCAAACTCGGAATATCAGCTTTCAACGGCTCTTGTCTTCTATTCCTCCTCGTTATCATCCTTGACAGCATAAGACAGATGGATACAAATGCTCGCTGCTCTGCAGCATGTTGTTATTAGGTAATATTTGCTTCCACTGTGAAACGTTCTTTAGGTTCAAGAGGTATATGAGAATGTTTCTAATAGTATGATTTACGGTTGAGATGGACAGAATTCTCAACTCTCAAAATGCAGATCAACGCATATGTCAGTTCAACGCATATACCAGTTTTGTATTCACCAAAACTCTTCTCAGCCAAATCAAAAAATACCAATATGCATCACATATATACTTCAACATGCTTCAACGCATATACAGATTTCGCTACACGATCACACATGGGTCATGCTCACCACCATGGCAATGGTCATAATGAGGGCGGAGGATTAGCAGGGGAGCGCGTATCGAAATTGGGACTGACAGCCGATATTGCACTCGCTGGTGGAAAGGCGGTCACCGGGTATTTAACAGGTAGTACCGCCATTATTGCTGATGCAGCTCATTCTTTATCTGATGTGGTTTTAAGTGGAGTTGCTTTATGGTCATTTAAAGCAGCACGAGCTCCAAAAGACAAGGAGCATCCATATGGACATGGAAAGATTGAGACATTAGGAGCTCTTGGAATTTCATTAATGCTTTTAGGAACAGGGGGTAGTATTGCGTGGCATGCTCTTGACGTCTTCCAGGGATTGTTGTTTCCAGCATCACACTTGGACATCCATTCTTTGGTGCATACTCATGGGAATGATCATGCACATAATGGGCATATGTATAAACGTGTTTCAACGCAGGAGTAATAACAACTCACCATAAACCAATTCAACACACCATTCTATGATTTAAACCAAGGCAATATCAAGCATCAACCATTCAAATATTATTATTCAAACGCATTCCACTGGAAACGCATCGTTAATATGATTCAATACCGCATACCAGGAGCTGGAAAACTTCGGACCTTCATCGATGGTGGCGTATCTATCATTCAACATTCAACGCAGATTCAATGATCTCTGCTTTACTTGATTCCATGTCAGGCCTTAGCGATGTTGTTACTGCACCATAGGTTATCAGTCCAACGAACATATATACCAGCATATAATCGGTCTTCAAAATATATATGCCATCACCATCTTACATATTCAACCAGCGTATAATCGATGCGTAGGTTTACACAGGCCACACAAAAAACAAGTGGCTCACAAAGGATTGAGCAGATTATGAACGTACTAGCTCTGATACCATGTTAAACACACATGGATAGCACAAACGATATGAAAGATAAATCATTGAGTACAATTTTTTATTAACAGGAGATGTACATTTATAATACAATGTTGTGACTCTTGGGTTTCAGATCCCAAGGTCTCTTGGACTGCCTAGTCTTTTCGGCTTCCACACTAACCCTTTAGGATTAGGTGTCCAACACCTTTAATCACAAAGGATATGACCCTCAGTTACCAGCTCAACTAGCTTTCATTATTCAAGTGAAAGCCCTCAACAAAACTGTTCATTGAACAATTATTGATGAGGGGGCATCTACATGTATTATGTTGATGAGTTGCTAGAAAAATTTAGGATCTCCACCATTTTCGCGATCGTCGATGACATTAAAAGCATTTTATAGATGAACATACACCCCATACGGGATTTTAAGTAACCTGCAAGTCAAACTGGGGGGAAAAACAGTAGAAATTGATGTTGATGTTATCGATGGAAACCTCGATTACAACATCCACTGGGAAGGCCCTGGATTTATGCTATGGCTGCACTTGTGTCAACATACTTTAGAAAGATTGCATTTCCTTTTCAAGGAGGAATTACAATCGTCGACCAACAAACATTTCTCCCCAACAGTTCACAAGTTACAGGAAGCATTCCGATGATCCACGGAAGCCCTCGTTCACTTCAAAATATCAGAGTAGGCCTATTAAAAGACCCTACATTGATGGGGAATTTTTCCCTACTATTGGAAATAATACTGAGAGGGGGGGGTGAATCAGTATTATCAGATCAATAAAACTTTTTCATTTCCATACTTAGGTACATATACGCTACTTCATCCAAGGGAACCCGAGTGTATACGTAGCTGTGTCTAAAGCAACTAGCGTATATCCAAAATACTTATGATTCAGTTAATCATTAAATGTTTATCTTTAGTTAGTGCATCAGATCTTTATTAACCATAGTAAGCAGGTGCAGTAAAAACAGAACAGATCATCAAACACAAGAAGCACACATGAACACCATGATATAAGGTGGAAACCCAATGTGGGTGAAAACCACCTGTTGCAATTCATTTCTATCTTCCTTTATTAAGAAACTTCTTTTACAATGTACTAGTGCAGTCCTTTACCAGCACGCAGGCTACAACCTGCAGAAGGGTACAACCTTCTCTCGTTCTCCAGACTCTCCTGGAAGGGAGCTCCAACCCCCTTTGCTCTTGTACTAGCTAAGATACTAGTACGTAGGTGCCGGCCTACAATCTTCTCTCCTCCAGGTACCACGTTTCATAAATTTTCAGACTGGATACTCCTGAAGCACAACACATAATCTGAAGGCCACGTTTCATCAAATTTTCATACTGGACCCATAAATATCATTGAAGCACAAAACAGTCAATACTAGCATCATCAATTTCTGAATCACTGAAACACTGAAACCCTGTCAATAACACAGTCACCAGAACACAGAGCAGATAACAGAACTCTGCCATAACCATCAAATCCATCTGCAACTTCAAATATTATCCTTCATAATGTATATGCTACTATAATGAATCAAACCCGCATACATACGCGCTTTTGCCAAAGACAACCCGCGTACAGATCTAAAAATAATTTCCCATAACTTGCAGCTGTACCAGACATCAGTCATACTCATAACACTTACAGAACAATACATGCGTCAATATGTAGATCTAGAATAAGCATCATAAAGATAGTTCATTTCAAACCATTTGATCCCAATCTCTCCTTAGATCTTGTTCTCCATCAACCCGTGAGATCCCTCCTTAGCTTAGATCAAGCAATGCATCATCAACCCATAACCTGCATCCTGGATCTCATACTTCTTCAGATATTCAAGAATTTTCAGATACACTTGCCTAATGATCTTCTTCTCCTTTTATAGTCTTAGGCCTTGCTCAATACCATGGTCCAAAACCATAATAAATCAATACCAAGAGCCCAATACTTGGGATCAACACACTTGTCGAGATACCATGGTCCAAAACCATAGGTTCAGGTACCGAGGACTAACTACCACGGACCAAGACATAAGTTTTCCCACATGTACGCGCTTTTCCTTACGTGAAAGTGCGTGTATATGCATACGCGTCTTTGGCAAGTCCAACCCGTGTGTATACACTTATTTGTCACAATGAACCTGCGTATATCTCTTTCTTGACCTGCTGTACTAAGATCTGTCCTCTGATTACGTTGCCATCACCTGTATCAACCTCTGAGTGAGTTTCCATCAAGGACAACACTTGTATCATAATTCCAACAATCTCCCCCTTTGGACTTGGTGGCAACCACCACACCAAGTCACTCTCCCCCTTTGACATCAAGGGCAAAGGGCGGACCAAGATATTCTCTTCCTTGGTATACCTTTTGCTATCCATACTCCCCCTGAGTACATGCTGAAGTTTCTGATTGAGCTCCCCTTTGTATATGCCAAGTTGTATCGATCCATCCATGCTCCCCCTGAGCAGATGCAAGTTCTAAGACCAGCAATTCATTCAAGACCATGACTATCATTCATCATATATGATCTGCACCATATGCATGAGCATCCAAACCTGGAATATCATTCCTTTGATCAAACAACAAATTGTATCATTTAGCTTTATCAACAACTTCTAACCATAATGCCAACAATGGATTATTTGAAGTATATGCTCCCCTTGAGCCTGGGCCAATCATGACCGAACCATTTCCTGGGTCTGTTCTGCTGCCCTTTCTTCTGATCTCCATATATGCGACTCTGCAGCCTGTAACTCGCGTATATACGCGACTTATCTTCATTATATCAGCATATGCAAGATGGAATACTGAATTTCTTCACTTTTAGATTCCCCTGTGTCTGTTATGTCAGCTAACTGAGTTATGTCACACCTTTCTGTCTCTAATTCTGTCTTCTTCAATTCCTAGAACTGTGATGATGTATGGTCCTCTTGTTTTGAATTTTGAAATTTGCTCCTGCATTCCCTTGCTTTATGTCCAAGTTTGTGGCATGTATAACATCTTACATATTTCATGTTCCTCTTATTGCAATCAATTTCTTTGTGTCCATATGCATTGCAGGCAAAGCAATATCCTCTGAAATACCTGGGATGCGATGATCTTTTGTGATGGTCTTGAACCATTCTACTTTTACATCTGGCTGCAACATGTCCAAGATTATGACATACATAACATTCAACATTATTCAGTGGAGGAAATAATTGTCTATCACTTCCATAGTTAGGAGTAAAGGATTTTCCTTGAGGAATTTCTTTCCTTGGTTGTTCCTTGTTGAGCATTTCAGATTTCTCATTAGAGTTTCTTGCCTCACCTTGTGAGCTAGATTCACCTTCAACTGATTCATAAAAACCAAGACCAGTTTTGATAATAGGGGATCTTTGACTACCAAGAATGTCATCCAAAATCTTAGTACTATCTTGAAATCGCAACAATTTATCCTTTTCTTCTAATTTACCTTTTAAGATATTTACCTCAACCTGATGTTGTTCTTCCTTTTCCAGATACTGATTCCTTAGGTCTTCTTCAGCTTTTCTTCCTTCTTCCACTTGTTGCTTTAATTTGATCACTTCATGTTCTTGATCTTCAAGAGCTTCTCTGTTCTGCTCTCTTGATTTTCCAAGATCTTCTTTTAGAGAGAGCATCTCTGATTCAAGTCTCTGAATTGTTATGCTCTGATCATTTACTATATCTTGCAATTTCTCCCTTACCCTGGTTACTGTCTCCAATTGTTCGTTTAATTTGGTAACTTCCTCAGTTTCTGCATTCTTCTTTTCATATGCCATGAGACTTTTAATGTCTTCACTACCATTGAATGAGTCATTACTTTTAACATGGGTATAATAGCTTCTATTACCTTCTTCAGACATCTTTCCTTTGTTATGAGGGCATCTAGTAGCATAGTGACCAACTCTACCACATGAAAAACATTTGAAAGGTAGCTTACCTTTGAACCGTCCAGTTCCCCGTTCAAGATTCTTGACAAAATTTACCTCATCTTCTTCCTCTGACATGTATCCTGACGCTTCGAATGCGGCTTCTAATGGTCCCTCTTTTTGCATTTCAAAAGCAGTTAAGATTCCGTGAAGCTGTGACATGGTGATTTTCTGCAGATTCTCCTTTTCTTCTATGGCAGACACTTTGCAATCAAATTTAGCAGATAGAGATCTCAAAACCTTTTCAACTAAGACAACTTCCTTAAATTCTTCACCCAGATCCCTCATACAATTTACAATTTCATCCATACGCAGGAAATAATTAGCTATGCTTTCATTACTATGCATCTTAAGATTTTCATACCGGATTCTGAGAGTTTGAAGCTTTGCTCTTTTTACCTGATCATCTCCTTCGTAGCTCAAAATGATTTTGTCCCATATTTCCTTAGCTAATTTGAAATGCTTAACCTTCATAAATTTTGATTGTGTCAAACTTCCCAATAAGACAGTAACAGCTTTGGCATTGAGCTCATATTGCTTTCTCTCTGCTGCATCTGTAGGAGTTGCTGATGGGAATTTGTATCCTCCTTCTACGATTCCCCAAACTTCTGCTCCAAGTGATTGTAGATATGTAGTGGTTCTTATCTTCCAGTGGGTAAAATTGTTCCCGTCAAAGATTGGTGGCCTGATGTGTGCCGCTCTTTCTGGATTAGTCATTCTGATGGATCTTTTCCTTCAAGCGATCAAGCTACCTATGAAGGACCTGCTCTGATACCAATTGTTGGAAATAATACTGAGAGGGCGGGGTGAATCAGTATTATCAGATTAATAAAACTTTTTCATTTCCATACTTAGGTACATATACGCTACTTCATCCAAGGGAACCCGCGTGTATACGCAGCTGTGTCTAAAGCAACTAGTGTATATCCAAAATACTTATGATTCAGTTAATCATTAAATTTTGATCTTTAGTTAGTGCATCAGATCTTTATTAACCATAGTAAGCAGGTGCAATAAAAACAGAACAGATCATCAAACACAAGAAGCACACATGAACACCATGATATAAGGTGGAAACCCAATGTGGGTGAAAACCACCTGCTGCAATTCGTTTCTATCTTCCTTTATTAAGAAACTTCTTTTACAATGTACTGGTGCAGTCCTTTACCAGCACGCAGGCTACAACTTGCAGAAGGCTACAACCTTCTCTCGTTCTCCAGACTCTCCTGGAAGGGAGCTCCAACCCCCTTTGCTCTTGTACTAGCTAAGATACTAGTACATAGGCGCTGGCCTACAATCTTCTCTTCTCCAGGTACCACGTTTCATAAATTTTCAGACTAGATACTCCTGAAGCACAACACATAATCTGAAGGCCACGTTTCATCAAATTTTCATACTGGACCCATAAATATCATTGAAGCACAAAACAGTCAATACTAGCATCATCAATTTCTGAATCACTGAAACACTGAAACCCTGTCAATAACACAGTCACCAGAACACAGATCAGATAACAGAACTATGCCATAACCATCAAATCCATCTGCAACTTCAAATATTATCCTTCATAATGTATATGCTACTATAATGAATCAAACCTGCGTACATACGTGCTTTTGCCAAAGACAACCCGCGTACAGATCTAAAAATAATTTCTCATAACTTGTAGCTATACCAGACATCAGTCATACTCATAAAACTTACAGAAAAATACATGCGTCAGTATGTAGATCTAGAATAAGCATCATAAAGATAGTTCATTTCAAACCATTTGATCCCAATCTCTCCTTAGATCTTGTTCTCCATCAACCGGTGAGATCCCTCCTTAGCTCAGATCAAGCAATGCATCATCAACCCATAACCTGCATCCTGGATCTCATACTTCTTCAGATATTCAAGACTTTTCGGATACACTTGCCTAATGATCTTCTTCTCCTTTTATAGTCTTAGGCCTTGCTCAATACCACGGTCCAAAACCATAATAAATCAATACCAAGAGCCCAATACTTGGGATCAACACACTTGTCGAGATACCATGGTCCAAAACCATAGGTTCAGGTACCGAGGACTAACTACCACGGACCAAGACATAAGTTTTCCCACATGTACGCACTTTTCCTTGCGTGAAAGTGCGTGTATACGCATACGCGTCTTCGACACGTCCAACCCGCGTGTATACGCTTATTTGTCACAATGAACCTGCGTATATCTCTTTCTTGACCTGCTGTACTAAGATCTGTCCTCTGATTACGTTGCCATCACCTGTATCAACCTCTGAGTGAGTTTCCATCAAGGACAACACTTGTATCATAATGCCAACACCTACCACCTCCAAACAATCTGGCGGAAGTGGCCACGGTGGGAACCTGCAACATGATATCTTCTAGATTCAGAAGATTCCTGAAAATTTTGTCAGCATGGATCATTGCCCTAATAGAAATGTTGTAGCAATCAATTTTCTTGGCCTGGGGGGCAAACCCAAATCAACCCTTATCAAGTGTTTGGATAGATAGGTCTAAGGAATATGGCACCTCTTCAGATCCTTGGTCGCATGTACATTCTACAGAAGAAGGAATAATTCAATCAAAGATGATAGGAGAGGCACCATGGGAAGATTACCACCATTGTTCCCATCTTCCGAATTACCACGAAGATTATTCTAGCAACCTTAGTTATCCTTCAGTTTTTGATTTTCTATCAAATACTATAAATACGGGGGATTCTGTGGACGGTTCCTATCTTGTGTCGACCTCATTAAAAAATGAAACAACTCCCTTTCCAAGTCGAGTCTTTCAAAGATCTCGAAGGTAAACGTTCATTCCAACCACCGTGTTGAATGCAATGAAGCTTGGGGGGCATGCACCTTGATTTGCGTTATTATGCTGGGGGCATGCAAACTTATCACGAGCAATGTTACCGTAGGGTTCAAGCTCATTAAAAAATAAACCCACCACGAGTAGTTTTTATGCGAAGTTCAAGCTCGTTAAAAATTAAACCTAGCAATGAGCAAATGTTCCACTAGAGTTTAAGCTCATTAAAAAATGAACCAATCTCTGGTAAATAACCATTGTGAATGCATTATCATAAGATTTTGAGCCTTGGTTGTGTTCTCATCATCACCTCCACTCTGTTTTAGCCGATCATATGCCTCCATTTGATTGTTTACCTTTTTTGAGGAACATTTGTGACGAGTGATTCTATTAGCCATCCTTGTGACACTGCCATGATTGGAAAATTCGAAACCTTACCTGGAATCAGCTGCTACCCGAAATTATCACTCGTTCCTCAAAAAACGAGTCTCCTTTAAGCTCTTTTCATCTGACTCGTAAAATATGAAAATATTGCCGAGAGATTGGCCTGTCCAGCTCGTTAAAGCTACTGGAAATGCTATCCCTCCTCTAAATTTTAATCTTTTTGGACCTGAGGGATTATTACACAAAAAGATCGAGCACTTGTCTTGTTTGGCTCGTTAAAACTATCAAAAATTCATCCCTTTCGTATTATTTTATACTTTTTCGAACTTAAGGGATTATATGATGAAAAAGAATTATTGGAGTTTCCTTTCCGTCCCTTTTCAGACTCTCTAAAATTGAAAAAGGATCAAGTTATCATTGTCGTTAAACTCGTTAAAATTAATAGCGACAAACTTGTTCATATAGACAAGAACGAGTTTCACTGTCGCTAGGCTCGTGAAAACATAGCGACGGGTTCCCCCGAAGGGCGAATTATAGAACAAGCATATGTTATCCTCCTCAAGCTTGATAAAAATAAAGAGGTACTGGTCAGCAATGACTGGGGAAAACTTGGGAAGAAAACTTGAAGAAACTTTATTGGTAGCAAGTCGCTCTTGAACATGACACTTTCACTCCATGTCTGAGTCGGGTTGGGTTATTCCGTTCACCGGTCATATTAACATTGGTCCATCGCACCATCCATCTTTGGGGTTAACACTACCAATCCATTTCAGTGTCTCCGATATGTTCAAGAGAAGTCGATCAGAGAATTCACCAACCCATCTTGTGTCTCATCTGTTGCAATACCTTTACGCTTTATTCTTTCATGACCGCCACCCTGAACCCTGTATCATCAGATCGTTTTCACCTCCAAAAGTCATTTGCTTAGTTCCGTGTCGTAGATGTGGGATTCATTAATGCCCTACTATGACGAGTCGCTTCTTGTCAACATCAGCTCATTATCCAAGAAGTCGACCTAGGAACAACCCTTTCAGTACTTTGAAGCTTGCATGCCTCAATGACAAGTTTCTCACTTTCGGCGACATGTTTACATCAATGGCCTTCGACTAAGAGATTTTGTGTGGTGTTCAATGCCAAGTCCCATTTTCACACCACGCGAATTGTACTGTTGTACCTTGAGGGTCATCATCATTATCGGTGATTCCTCTCGCACCTGTTAATAGCTTACATCATTGGCTGGTAATCAGGCGATGTCTTTCCATGTTCGATTCCAGAACATTTTTCACATGGATCGACTTGTACTTTGGGCAAAGATTGGACGAGTTTGAAGACCTCGGATCTAGTTTCATCCATCTAGGTTGCGATATATTCAGGAAAATAGAGACATCAAATGTACATCATTGCTGCACAGATGATCATCCGAATCAAAGGATGATGGCTCTATCAGAATCATTAGTCTGCCACACAGATAGTTGTCTGTCCTATGTACATGAAAATGAATTTATAAAGCTGAGCATGGGAATGCCTGCCTCAGCTAGATCATGAAAATGTTATGAAGATAATGTATTGTATTGTATCTTATTATAGGTTGCCTTCCAGTTCGAAAAACCTTGGATCCTAATGATAAAGCATTTCACCCGACATCAAAATATTAACGACCTCATGCTTTAGGGAGCAACTGTTATAGACATTTTTGGGCACTGCAACCCCAATCATATATGTCCATAAACTGAGGGATTCTGAGTCCCTAAAAGTGTTGTTTCATTCCCTAAAGGAACAAGGTCAACTTATTACATCATCTCCTAGAAGTTCTCCATAGAAAACTGCTCAGAACTGGTCAAAATTGGACCATATAGGTTGCTCAGTGCTAAGGGTGCGATGCATCTCACCTGCCCAGTGTAAAAGGTGCGATGCATACTGGAAAGCCCTTTTGTAGGGTGCGATGGGCGAGAATGGGTAAATGGCAGAGACAGTTTGCGAGGTGGATGATCATGGAATCTTCCAGAAACTTCTCCTGTGACACTTGCCTCTCTGAATTCACCCAGGGATGAGTAAGAGATCATCAATCTCCAAGTGGAATCAAGAACTATCCAAGAGAAGACACTAATCAAAATCCCAAAAGCTGACTCACTTCCCTGCAATCATCTATATATGGATCCCTCATCCCAAAGATCCAGAGGCTGGAATTTTGTCTCTTGTAAGGAAGTGCTATTGGTTTCCTAGTGGAATATCATAGTGTTGGGTGATCTAAGCTTTTCATGAGGTGAAGAAGGGCTTTTATGCTGGGAGGATGACGCTGGGTCAGATCAATGGGTTGTAATCCTCTCTTCTAATCTTTACATCAATAAATCTATTCAAGTTTTCCTCCAAATTCTTGTATGTCTGATAGTATATGCATTTGTGTGGTCAATATATATCTGGTCCTATATTGCTTATGATTGTAGATCTCTGCACTTTGAAGGTATTATGCTACTTTGACTTTACAGGTACTCTTTGAAGCGGAGTGGTCAAGGGAGAAGTGGCAAAGACCTGTCGGTGAGGAGAAGGAACAAGCAAAGAATCGAGCGAAAGATAGAGGTTGGTATTCTTTGATCCTCTCGTATCTACTTCTCATAAAGGAAAACGAAAGTAACTTTAATCTGTTTGTTTCTAAGATAGCTTGTTGTTGGGAAAAGTATCCATTCGGAATGCCCCTATCCCACTCTAAGGTGTGATAGTGCCTTAGCAACAAACAAGACAAACTACTTGAGTATTCTTCTTTATGAAATGTAAATGAGGAGAAAGAATCTGGCTAACCTGTGTCTTTCGCTAGTTTGTTGATCCAATCGCTCCTCTCTTCAGTAGCTCCAAGCTCCCAACTCTCTCACCAGCCCAGCTTCACCGAATTCCTGCAAGATCACAAGAGAGAGAAACTACCAGAAGATACAGATATACATTCATAAAAAGCTCAAGATCAGATTAAGCTAAACATGTAAGCATAACAAAACATCATTGGTACACAGCATGTAGGAGAAACTCAAATAGTTTATTGATAGAATAAGAAAGTCCAAGAGGAGATACAACCAAGTGAGTTCCGATCCAGCATCTACCTCCCAGCAAAGGAATCCCTTCCTCTCCTCCAACAAAGCATAAATCACCCAATGTACTAATCTCAATCTCAAACCAACAACAATTCTCTGCAAAGTACAAAATTCCAACCTCTTGAACCTCTGGGTGAGAGATCCATATATAGATGTAAGCAGAGAGGATGAGTCAGCTTATGTTTTGACTTGTGGCTTCTCTCTGTCAGTTCTTGTTTCCACTTGGAGGTTGAGAGCCTCTTACTCATCACTAGTCGAATTCATTGAGGCAAGTGTCATTGGAGAAGATTCTGGAAGCTTCCAGGGTCTTTCCACCTCATTGAATGAGCTTGCCATTTGTCATTTCCCGCTCAGCGCACCCTGGTAGTGCTTCCACCCGCGTTGCAACGCACCTAGCCAATGTAGCCTCTACATTTCAACGCAGGCAGCTAGTGGAGCCTCTGAATTGATCCTGATTTGACTAGTTTCTGAGTGGTTTTTGGTGGAGAACTTCTGGGAGAAGCTGTCATTTGTTGACCTTGTTCCTTTAGGGGCAGGAACAACTCTTTTAGGGACTTTTGGATCCCTTGGATTATGGACATTTCATGCTCAATGCTGTAAGGCACAAAAATGTCTATAACAGTTGCCCCCTAAAGTATGAGGCCATTTATCGGGTGAAATGCTTTATTAGGAGGATCCGAAGTTCTTCCAATGCTGGGAGGAGACCTGTAATAAGATACAATACAATACATTATTTTTCATACTGCATTCATGATCTAGCTGAGGCGGGCATTCCCATGCTCAGCTTTATAAATTCATTTTCCTGTACATAGAACAGACAATCGTCTGATGGTAGACTGATGATTTTGATGAAATCATCATCCTTTTGGTAGGATGATCATCTGTGCTGCAATGCTGTACATGTCAATGTCTTTATTTTTCCTGAATATATATCGCAGCCCGGATGGATGAAACTAGATTCGGGGTCTTCAATCTCGCCCGATCTTCACTCTAAGTACAAGTCGATCCATGTGAGAAATGTTCTGAAGTCGAACATGGAAAGACATCGCTTGATTACCAGTCAATGATGTAAACTGTTAACAAGCGCGAGAGGAATCACCGATAATGATAATGACCCTCAAGGTACTGCAGTACAATTCACGTGGTGTGAATAAAGGACTTGGCGTCGAACACCACGCAAAATATTTCGGTCGAAGGTCATTGATGTATACTTGTCGCCGGAAGTGAGAAACTTGCCATTGAGGCATGCAAGCTTCAAAGTACTGAAGGGGGTGTTCCTAGATCAACTTCTTGGATAATGAGCTGATGTCCACAAGAAGCGATCCGTCAAAGGAGGGCCTTAATGTATCCCGCATCAGTGACACAGAACGGAGCAAATGATTTTGATGGAGGTGAAAACGATCTGATGATATATGGTTCAGGGTGGTGGTCATGAAAGGATGAAGGATAATGTATGGTAGTGGATGGGACACGGTTGACTTCTCTGGATGACTTCTCTTGAACATATCGACGACACTTATGACAGGTCTACATCTAAGGGCGACATTATGACTAGTTTACTTTTGTAATGGGAAACTGCAAATGATGTAACAAATACACAAAGAACAAATACAGTTTCTTTATACAACTGAGGCGGAATTGAGGCAAAGAAAAGGGGTTTCAGATAGGTACACTGACTGATAACTAGCTGCAAAAAACAGAGATAAAACTGAGCAAAAGGAAGCAGGGAACCACAGCTGCACAAGGCAAAGGCTGATCAACGCACCCTCAGCACAGAGAAACTGAAATTCAGCGCAGGTAACCTTCACGGGACCTGTGTTGAAATGCAGAACCTCTTCACAGAGTCTGCGCTGAAGCAGAAACGAGAATTGTCTCTGGGTTCTGGGTCACGGTTTGCAGTTTAATCTACAATTTTTGGCCGGATAAAAGCTATCAATTAGGTACAATTAGGAGGATGATTTAAAGGAGGACTAAGATCTATCACAAAGGGCTGTTAGAGCACTTGTGGATCAGCTGTTCAGATCATAAAAACAGGCCCAGTGAGCGGACTAGAGTGGCAGATCTCTACTTTGCATTTGAAAATGGCAAATGCATTTCGATTCGGCACTCCTGAGTTTATGAGAAGAACAACAATAGAAACACAAATAAACTAACAAGATACGATCCCCAGTGGAGTCACCAATTTGTTTTTGGGAAAAGTATCCATTCGGAATGCCCCTATCCCACTCTAAGGTGTGATAGTGCCTTAGCAACAAACAAGACAAACTACTTGAGTATTCTTCTTTATGAAATGTAAATGAGGAGAAAGAATCTGACTAACGTGTGTCTTTCGCTAGTTTGTTGATCCAATTGCTCCTCTCTTCAGTAGCTCCCAGCTCCCAGCTCTCTCACCGGCCCAGCTTCACCGAATTCCTGCAAGATCACAAGAGAGAGAAACTACCAGAAGATACAGATATACATTCATAAAAAGCTCAAGATCAGATTAAGCTAAACATGTAAGCATAACAAAACATCATTGGTACACAGCATGTAGGAGAAACTCAAATAGTTTATTGATAGAAAGTCCAAGAGGAGATACAACCAAGTGAGTTTCGATCCAACATCTACCTCCCAGCAAAGGAATCCCTTCCTCTCCTCCAACAAAGCATAAATCACCCAATGTACTAATCTCAATCTCAAACCAACAACAATTCTCTGCAAAGTACAAAATTCCAGCCTCTTGAACCTCTGGGTGAGAGATCCATATATAAATGTAAGCAGAGAGGATGAGTCAGCTTATGTTTTGACTTGTGGCTTCTCTCTGTCAGTTCTTGTTTCCACTTGGAGGTTGAGAGCCTCTTACTCATCACTAGTCGAATTCATTGAGGCAAGTGTCATTGGAGAAGATTCTGGAAGCTTCCAGGGTCTTTCCACCTCGTTGAGTGAGCTTGCCATTTGTCATTTCCCGCTCAGCGCACCCTGGTAGTGCTTCCACCTGCGCTGCAACGCACCTAGCCAGTGTAGCCTCTGCATTTCAACGCAGGCAACTAGTGGAGCCTCTGAATTGATCCTGATTTGACTAGTTTCTGATTGGTTTTTGGTGGAGAACTTCTGGGAGAAGATGTCATTTGTTGACCTTGTTCCTTTAGGGGCAGGAACAACTCTTTTAGGGACTTTGGATCCCTTGGATTATGGAAATTTCATGGTCAATGCTGTAAGGCACAAAAATGTCTATAACATAGCTACCTGTCTTAGTGGGACTAGCAGCTCTGCATAGACACTAGATTTCCCGATAACACCACCCACAAAATCCCTAGAGATATTATCTTAGGGTATAATGGCTACATGTAAAGGATGTTATAAGCCTTATTTTTTGTTAACGGGCTTGTTGTTACAATAAAGTATGCATTCTATAATAAACTAAGCTACATCATCTTGTGTTTTTGGGCCAACTCACATACTTTTACAAGTTGGCAATTGTTCTCCCAACTCCAAAATATCCTGCAACCTTCGAGTTGTGAGCCTTTGTAATAAGTTGCAATATTTCACCTCAAGTTAATCAAACCTTCTCTAGCTTGTAGAGAACCCCATTTTGGATATGATAGTCAACCTTATTTTCACCTTCTTCTACCCAAATCAAGATTTGTGGCCACCAAAAAACCTCTATTTAAGTTCATCATATTTTATGTATGCCTCTTTCTATGTATCATGGGAAAAAGGATCCACGTGCATGAACTCCAAAAACTATAATAATGAATGCACGTGGACTTGAAAGGACATATTCTAACTTAATAGTGTTTCTCCTTTTATATTTGATGACTAGATGAAATATCTACAAAGACACTATTAAGGAAGCTCAATGAAGTTTCGCAAGAGCAATAAGCTCTCTCAATTACCATGTTAGTGGCTTAGGAGGAAGCAAAGATGCACTACATGCCACTACTCAAGAGTCAGAATATTCCTATCATTATCCTCCAGAGGCTCAATTATTTAATACAACTGAGGAATGTACAACCACAAAGGTCATTGAGAAATTTTCCCAAGGTTTCCAAAAAATACTAGAAATTTTGATTAGTTGGATAGCATATGCCATAATTTTTTCTAGTGTCTTCTTATAAAAGTGTCTTTAATTACAACCATCATACCATAAATCCATGTGTTGAGGATGAGATAAGTATTAGTGTTTGAGGCCTATTAGCACTTGGTAGGGACTACAATTTATCCAATGCTTTGAAAAGCCAAAATGCTACACTAAAGAGGAACAATGTTGCATTAAGAGAAAGTGGTAGCATACACTAGAAATAAGAACATAGTGCAGGTAGCTAAGGTAAATCATGTGAAGGAATGTAAATATATCATTTAATTAACTCATGTAGCTAGATTATGGGATGTTGTGGTCACCATAGGGAACAAAACATATAAGGGTGTAAGAAAAGAAAGAGGGTGATATTCTAGTATTCTAGAGTTGAGGAGAGAGTTGTATTCTAGAGGTTTTGGGGACTAATATTATGAAGAAGAAGGCTATAGAATTGGTGAAGTTTCTCAAGTCTATAATGGAGAGTGTGCCTTTAGCTTTTTTGTCATATAAAGATCCTATTATCATTATGAATTAATGGGGTATCCCCATATTTTTGCACTCCCTATCTATTATATGTTGTGTTTGCAATATTTAGTTGTTAGTTATACTCTTTGATGAATCTTTGATGAATATTCAAATTCAAATTCTTCAAATGTCTTGCATGATCTTAGTATAACGATTCTACTATTCTTGTAAGTGTCTTAGGTGAGACCTCCTCCATACCATAGAGATTTGATGCAAGAGCATCCTTGGCCTTGGGTAATCCTCATGAACCAAAAATAAGTTTTTGTTGAGTTTGTAATAAGTGTTGTTACTCCTAGATATTTTAAATTTGTTGACACACCTATTATGTTAGTTGTTGATACACCTAGTTGGTAGTTGTTGCTACTCATGTAGCTACATTTTATCAAAATGATGACTACTCTTGAGTTTTTGATATTCCCATGATTGCATGTTGATACTCCTGTTGCGTGGAGTTACTGATACATCTAAAATCGATAGTTATTTAGTTGTGCTGCTACAAGGCAACCATTTCTAGAGACTGTGCCAGAATGAGGTGTAAGCTACAAATTTAGTTTGTCTTCTTGCTAAGAGGAGGTGAATCCATCCAGTTTTGGAAGATGAAGAGGTTGGTGGTATGGGAAGCAATACCTTTTAGTTGGAATGCGAAAGGGTTAGTAGTGTGAAGATAAATTGCAAGAATAAGGAAGGAAAAGGAATTTTTTCTACATTTAGGATTTTGTTTCTTTCTCTTGGCTCTTGGAATTTTGGCTATTGGAATGTTGGAATTTCTTTAGCTCTTCCACGAATTTTAGAGACCGAAACTAGTTGTTGTGTGAGTTTGCGAGGGTGTTGGTTGTTTTGCTTGGTGTTTTTATGTAACAATGTGGGAATTTCAAGCACTCTAAGGACATTATTCTGTAATCTAAGTTATTGTATGTAACAACACATTTGAATGAATAAAAAATATTTTAAATCATTTCTATTTTCTCTCAAGAAGACTCAAATTATTCTCTCTATTGTGCTTTGTGATTTAGTCATTTGAATTAATGAATTTAGTATCCAAACTCCAATGGCCTAGTCTATGTGCTCTGTAACAATGATCTACATTCTATAGGCATTGTGACAACTTATAGAACCTGGGTTTCATCAATTGGTATCAGAGTGGGATTTATTTTTGGTTTTGCACCTCAAATTTATTCATGTAACAGTGTACCAGGAAACCTTGTTGATGGTTGCACAACAAGAGTGATGAAGGTACAAATTGGGTCACAGAACCTAGGTTGAGGTTTGTGGATGTTGGTGAGACATTTACAAGTTGTAAAGATTCCACCAAGGAGAAGAGGAGAATAATGAGAAGATGCAGGAAATTGAGAGCTAGAAGAATTAATATGAATAATAGAAGAGTTGGAGCATAGAAGAAATGGAGATGCATAGGTAGATTCAAATTTTGTAGAACAAGAGGCTGTGGAGAGAGACCCAAGAACGAATTTGACTTCATATTTGAGCAATACACGTAGTGCAAGAGTTGAATTTTCTTGCTATGATGGAAATATGAGGGCTAAAGTGCTCATTGATTGGATTGGAGAACTCAAAAGATACCTCGAGTATGAAACTGTTCAGGATCCAAATCGGGTGAAATTTTCATGACTAAGTTGAATAGTCACACTTCACTATGGTGGGATATGTTGCAGAAAGACAAATTAAATAATTGGATAAAAAATATTGATACCTGGAAGAAGATGATCATAAGTATCAAGGATAAATTTATGTTTGTTGATTACCAACAGAATTTGTATAGACGAGCCCATAACCTAAAACAAAAGGATACTTTTGTTTATGAGTACACTAAGAAGTTTTTCAAACTTCCACTTCAATCAGGTATAAAGGAACCAGAATTTGAAAGAGTCGCATGGTATGTGAATGAACCAAAATATTTGATTCAAGATGAAATGAGTACGCATTATTTCTAAACAATGGATAAAGCTTATCACATTTCCCTAAAACATTAGAGGAAATTTCAGCCTAAAAGTGCCCATGAAATTATCATGTAATTTCCATGTCATGATATGTAAACCAATCAAAATCCTTTAAATTAAAAAAGTGGTACAAGTGAATATTTTGAAGGGAAAAGAAGAAGAACTATTTTTTCAATTGCATTTTTGGCTTATTTCCTTATAGATTTACTCAAATTTCAAGTGTAGACACTTGTTGGATGCAGAATTTAATTATGCATCCAATAATTACCCATTATGCTTACTTTTTATAATACCCACATTGATAAAAATTGAAGATACTTTTAAAAATCGTGTTGAGCATGCCCTTTTAATGTATCTTCAATTTTTATCAATGTGGGTCTACTCAAAAGTATGTATAGTGGGTACTCGTTGGGTGTAGAATTTAACTTTGCATCCAACAAGTGTCTGCACTTGAAATTTGAGCAAACCTATAAGGATATAAGCCAAAAATACTATTAAAAAAAGTAGTTTTCCTCTTTTCGCTCCAAAATTCATAACTCTTATTTTATTGTTTTTCCTTAGGAGGCCACTTTGAGGTGAAATTTCCTCTAATGGTAGAGGAAAAGTTGAATAATAAAAAACAAAAGAATTTTAGAGGAAGAGGTAAGGAAGGGAATGCTAGAGGTAGTGAAAAGGAAGAAGAATCCATGATGGCCAAGGTGGTAGAGGTAGAGGAAGTCTTGGAAGAGGAAAGGGAAAATATGTAATCACTTATTACCAATTTGGAGTTAAAGGACATAAGAAATATGATTCCCCAAAAGGAAAAAAAGCAGGGAGAAAAAGTGAAGCTAGAACACAAGTTACACAAGTCGATGAAGCTTTTGTTGTTGGAGAAAATGTGATTGTGCTTCAACAAGAACAAGGATAAAATTTGATGTTTCATGGAGTACTTCTCAAGCCTGAGAAAAAGATAGTGGAAATTATAGAACAAACTTGAAGGAAAGCTTTAAAAACTAAGTGTAAGGTACAAGGAAAGTGTTGTGATGGTGGATGTATAGAGATTTTAGTGTCCACTTAAGTCATGGACAAGTTGAAACTCAAGAGTCTTGTTCATCCAAACCCTTAAAAAGTCTCATGGTTACAAAGGGGATAATAGGTGGTCGTGAAGAAGCAATGATTGTTGAATTTTCAAATCAATAGTCTTTAGGAGCAAGTATTGTGTGATGTGGTTGGCATGAATGCATGCCACATACTTCTCAAAAGGTCGTATCTATTTGACACGAAAGTAAAGTTCACCATGATGGTCGAGAAAAATTTACATATGAGTTTAGGAAAGATGGACAATAGTACAAACTCACCCTAATATTGTAAAATACAATTGTAACAATAAGAAGTTACGGAAGTACTAGCATGTGTAATAGCAAGATGATGTTGTGTTAAACCAAGGAGTTTGTACATGAAAAATTCAAGGCGAAATTCTATTTACCAGTGATTCCAAAGGTTATGCTAGAGGAAGTGAAATTATAAACAATTCCAATAGAAATTAAATCCTTATTAGATGAATTCAAGGAGATTATTGTTGATGAATTTCCAAAAGGGCTACCTCTCATGAGAGGTGTTTCTCATCATATTGACTTGATTCCAGGACTGATCTTACCAAACAAGACACCTTACTAGATGACTCGAGAAAATAATGAGGAAGTAAATAAGTAGGTATGGGAGACGCTTGATAGAGGATTGATAAGATAAAGTTTGAGTGCATGTGTTGTACTAGTAGTATTGACTCCAAAGAAGACAGGTAAGTGTAGAATGTGCACAAATTCTCAAGCCATTAATAGGATAACCATCAAGTACTGATTTCCCTTGTCAAGGGTGGAGGATATTATGGATTCTTGAGTGGGGCTGCATATTTCACTAAGATAGACTTGAAGAGTGGTTTTCATCAAATCTGAATAAGGGAATGTGAGGAGTGGAAAAATTCTTTCAATATGAAGAATGGTTTGTTTGAATGGTTGGTTATGCCATTTGGGTTTTCTCTTTCCCCTAGCATGATTATGAGGCTCATGAATGAGGCCTTGAAACCATTCTTGTGAAATTTTATTGTAGCATGCTTGGAGATGGATTCTGAAAAGGTGAGGGCTATTTTGGATTGGCCAACACCTTAGTCTACTTTTGATGTGAGGAGCTTTCATGGATTCTACTAGAAATTCATTAGGAATTTCAGCCTAATCTGTGCACCAATTACTAAGTGCATGAAGACAGGGAATTTTAAATGGATAGTAGCAGTAGGGAAATCATTTGAAAATATGGAAAGGAAGGTGAGAAAGAAACATGTTTTGGTGCATCCAAACTTTGACAAAGTATTCCAAGTTGACTCTCATGCAGGTGTGATAGAAATTGGAGTAGTTTTAAGTCAAAAAGGAAGACCAATAGCATTATTTAGTGAGAATTTGAATGATTACAAGAAGAAATTTTATTTATATGCTTAGGAATTTTATGCTATTGTTAAAGCTGTGAAGAAGTGGAGGCACTATTTGATGCCCAAGAAATTTGTCTTGTTTATTGATTGCAAGGCTTTACAATATAACAACAATCTAGGTAAGTAAAATTAAAGGTATTCTAAATGGGTTCAATTTTTGCAAAGTTACACATTTATTTTGAAGAATAGGTCTGGAAATTCAAATAAAGTTGTAAATGTCTTGAGTAGGAGAGTGTTGTTACTCAACACTTTATCAATAAAAATGGTAAGTTTGGGAAGCATGAAGGAGTCATATGTAGAAGATGTCAATTTTGGAGAAGCTGGGATAGCTTGTAAAGCACCTTAGAGTGAGGACAAAACCATTTTTTTGGACTACCATATCCAAGAAGAGTTTTTATTAAAAATCAATAATTGTGCATTCCTCAAGGGTCAACGATTTTGAATCTTATTAAGGCGCTACATGGTGGAGGCATAGGTGGACATTTTTTCATGGATAAGACCATGACATTGGTTAAGGAGAGGTATTTTTGGCCTAACATCAACAAGGATTTCAAAAAGTTTGTTGAGTGTGTTATCACTAGGAACTATAGTTCATGTATATAAGAGTGTCCATAAGTTTTTATAAAGTATTGAGGTCTTGTAAATAGGTTTGTTAGTTGATGTCAATTTCAAATTTGAAATTCAAGAGTTGTGGATGAGAATTCGTGTAAAGGCAAGGTTATTAGTCCCTCTCCATCATTGTTAGTTATGTCATGTCATGTCATTGGTACTTTGCGCAGTTTCGCAGCGCGGGTATGATGTCTTTGGTACTTGCGCAGTTTCGCAGCGCGGGTGTGATTGGTCAGTTTTGCTGCGAAATAATGTTTGCGTGTTTTCGTAGCGCCCCGTTTGTCAGCGATTTCGTAGCGCATTCCCTTAAATTTGAACTGCCCGCGCTACGAAATCGGGGTTTCAGGCTTTTTTTTGCAGCATTGTTCCCTGAATGTCTAATCCGAGAAGTAGTGAGTCACGAATCCGGTCATGATTGTCTTTTCATACCATTTCTTTGTCATGATGAGCCATTACTTTGCCATAAGGTCCGATATCATATAGTTATGTGTTAGTTTAGAGGACGTTATAAGAGCTGGTCATTCCATAATGAGTTCTTCATATCATATGAATGTTTTTGCTCTATGAAAAGCCTGAGCTTTGTTTTAAACGAACTACTGCAAGCGAGCCTGCTCTCTACAGCTAAAGATTGTCTTCGTGCTGCAAACCACCGTCATTCCCTTGTGTAAAATTACTCAAAGAAGCATGGAAAGAAGGGAACATCGTTCGGGTAAATGTGTGAGAACAGAGCCGGAGGGGTTAGATGTAACCCTCAGGGATGAGGAGGTAGCAAAGGCGTTTAGAAGTGCTGGTTGCTGGCAATTTTGTGAAAAATTAAAGGGTGGACATGCAGAAGTGACCAAGGCATTTGCATTGAACTTCACTGGACTGAATTCGAAGGTGGCCATGTTGGAGTTTCCGGTGTCCCCTGAAGTCATTTCTTCTGTCACAAAAATCCCGAGGGGTGGCCAAGAGTGGTTCAAGAATTTCAAGTTTGACATGGGTCCGTGCAAGGAGTTCTTGAAGGCACCATATGTAGACGAAGATCTTACTAAAGCTGTCCCAAGGAGCTATCTAAAGGAGAATTATGCTATGCTATTGACATGTATCCAGAAGTACCTGACATGTGAGGGTCGGTACAACAAAGTCTACTCATACCATTTTAAGCTGCTGCTACACTTCACTGGTAAGAGCTCAATAGACATACCTTTTTACTTATTCAGAAGTATTAGCAAGATGTGTGATAAGATTCAGTTAAATAAGGAAGCTTATGAAACATCTCTTTTTCATCATGGTCTGGTTAAATTACTGGTGTTGGATAGCCTACATAAAATTGGTAAAGACTGGGATTCATTTGTGTTCATGGCCGGTTTCCCAAGTAAAACGGGCCTAACTCCATTACCTGTAAGAGAAAGAGAAGAAAAGAGTGAGGAAACTACTTTGGCTGAGATTAGGAAAGAAATAACAGATCATAAGAAGCCCAAAGCTAAAACAAAGAAATCAGAGAGGTATGTAACAGTCAAAGAAACACCTGAAGCATCAATGAAGAAAACTCCGAAGCCAGCAGTTAAAGAAACACCTGAAGCATCAGAACAGAAGACTTCAAAATCATCTAGAGTATCTGAAAAGGAAACCCCTAAGTCATCTCCTAAAGAAACACCTCAGTCATCAAAACAGAAGACTCACAAAAGAAAAGATGAAACTAAATCCAGTGAAGTTGAAAGGGTTTCAAGGGTGAGAACTAGAGGCCAGCTAAGCAAAGAAAAAGGAAAGTCAGCCCCTGTAGAAGAAAGTCCTATTTCAAAGGGTAGTTTAAATGACTTACTTGAAGCCATTGAATTAGAGCAAGATCATCCAATCCAAATTGAACCACTTGAACTTGAGCAAGATCAATTGGTATCACCAATGCATATTGATCTAACACAATCCTCACCTGAAAGTTCTAAGAAGTCAAAGGCTTCTAAAAGATTAAAGTTTGAAGAACCAAGTGAAGAGTATGCCTTTAAACCACGCAGACCAATGACTAGAAGGAAAATGAAAGAAGTGGAAAAAGCTCAGAAAGAGAAAGCACCTTCAGAGATGCCTAGGACAGAGGCACTTGAAGTCTTCTCTGAAATAGTTCAAGCAGCTAAAAACAAGAACAAGGATAATAAGGTTGTTATCAGTCAAAGTGGAAATGTGATTGCCATTAAGAAACAAGCTGAAGCAAGTAAGGAAATACCTCAGGTTCAAAATGTTTTTAAAGAAAAGGCAGTAAGATATACAAGCTATAAGAAAGCTGTAATGAAAGGTAAGACAAGTTTGATCAGTCAAGCTAGCTCAGTATCTGATGCCTATGTATGGACAGTGCCAGCTCTGAAGCAGGCGAAGACTATGAAACAAATGAATGCAGGTCTAAGAGCAGAGAACAAGAAGTTGAAGGAAGAAGTCATCAGCCTGAAAGAGAAGCTAGACAAACTAGCTAAATGATTCAAGAAGGGATGTGTTTTCCAAATTTTGATATATTTTGGCCATCGTCTTTTTAAAAAAGCTTTTTGAGACTTTTTGATGTCTTTACACCTGTATAGAATGACTGAAGAAATCACAGACTTGAGTTATTGTTGCTTTAAGGTTCATGTATTTAATTTTGATGACCTACAGCAGTTTCGTAGCGCGCTACGAAACTGCTGTAGATGACTGGTTATGTTGAAAACTTGAGTTTGAATGCTGAGGTCAGCAAATATTTAAAGAGATGACTTAATGCCAGCATGGAGGTTATAGAAGGTCAGTCAGATATTTAAAAAAGGTTGCCAGGTGTAAATATTCGAAGAAAAGGTGAAGTTTTGTTTCTTATTGAAAGTTTCACTTTATGTCCGAGTTTTTAGGGTTGTGATAGAGCTGCTGAGATGTTAAGTGATACACTTGTCTAGTTATGGGGTGGCCAGATCATGAGTTTTCTTCAGTCACACGGGACTATCCAAGGATTAAATGGCTTGAAACTGGATCATTAATACATGTACACCGATGGGAGGCAGCAACCGAGAATATAGGCTTCATTTTCTTATTGGTTGATGAATCATCTATGCATCAGGTATCCGGAGCTGTTCATACATTGAATCTGCTTTCAGTTTGGGTTTGGTTATTATTGTAATGCTACAGGTGGCAAGCTCTGAGAACGCAGCAAAGTATACGAGGGGAAAGACTTAAAGTGCCAATGTGACAGAGTCCTCTGTTTTCGTAGCACCATATCTCTTGTAATCAATTAGTTTGTTTATGATATAGTTAAGGTCATTAATGTCAAAATTCCGAGCTCCCTTCATGCTTGTTGAGGAGTCTCGTGCAGTAGTGTTTTGATTGGCTATATATAGGAATAACTTTTATGTAAAAAAGGTTGGATACTTTATAGAAAAACAGTGTTGTTTTGGGCCATTGTAAGACCTTTTTGACAGTAATAGTAAAACAGAGTTATTCTCTTCTCAAGATTCTCGAAGGATTGTCATGTTCAAATGTAGTGATGGTGTTTTATACCTTATGTTATTTTATAGTCTTGTTGTATGCAATCACTCAGAATTCATAATTATATGCTCTGACTTCCTGTGTATTCAGCAAGCTATGTTTTGGTGGAGTATGTTTGACATGTAATGCTAAGAGCCTTGATTTCCATGAGATCACTGTGTTTTCCTTGTTTACTTAATATTATAGACTCCATAGCCCAATGAGAGCCAGTTTGATGTGTTTCCAACCAGTTATGCTTTCATAAGTGAATAAAGAGTTAGCCATCTAGTGTTTGAAGGATTTTATCAAGAGTTGTGAGAGAGCCCTCTCTGATTAGGAAGGCTAATTCCTAATCTAAAGTATGGTCTGAAACAGTTACATGAAACTTTGCTTGGTTGCAGCCCCTAGTACTGGTTTTGTGATAACATTTTGGTGCGTCTGCCGGGAGCTTAAGATTGAATTTCTGAAGGTAGCAGGAGTTCAAATGATTTTCGAGGCTGCATTCTACCTTGGTGACTCCATTTGTTATTTAAAAGTTTAAAGGTGGCTTCGAAAGGAAGGTACACAAGGAGTAACCCTGATCCAAATCCACCTAGTCCTGTGGAAAATCCTAATATCATCTCAAGGAGTAAACAAAGATTCTCTGATATACCAGGTACTTCAAGTATTTCAAAGTCATTATTTACTGAGTTTTTTAGAAGTCCTGAGAATAAACTTGTTGATGATAAAGTTCAAGAGGTCATATTAAGGTCTGAAAATGAAGAAGAATTAATTGGTATCATTTTGGATCTACAAAAGAGAGGTATTGATACTTCTTCTCTAATTTCACATAAAGATAAAGAGGAGTTTTGGGAAATTGTTTCTTCTGAGCTATTATTAGAGAAAGAAGATTTAAAGCAGCTCAAGGAGCTTGACCCTTTCGAAATTTTGCTCAACTCAAAGATTGGTTTACCTCTCCCAAATTGGAGTTCTTTTGTTAGTGGTCTACAAAGTCCTAATAGTCCTTTTCGTACTCATATTTTGTCCTCTGCTTCTGCAAGTCCAAATAGCCCTCAAGCCACATTTCATACTAGTTCTGGTCATAACATACCTATTGTCACTCTTCCTCCTTTCATTATGGCCGTACCTGCTAGGTATGCTCCTTTGGCCCTTCCTGCTGTTCTGCATGATTTACCAAATAAATATGCTTCTAGGATCCCAACATGGGGAGGAGATGAGGACATTACAGCTGAAGAGCATGTGGATAGATTCAATGATTTTATTGATAGATATGAAGTGGATGATGAAGATGTCAAACTGAGATTGTTTGCTCAGTCTTTCATTGGAGAGGTTAGGAAATGGTTCAAGGCCTTGGGAGCTGGTAGCATTCACAGTTGGGCTGAGTTTGAAGATAGCTTTCTGAGGAAGTGGGGAAATAGAACTAATCCAGTTCAGGCCCTCACTGAATATAATAATTTAAGAAGAACTCCAGATGAGACTATTCAAAATTTTTCTAAGAGGTTTAACAAGATTTATAATTCTATTCCAGCTCACTTGAAACCTCCTGGAGCTTTAGCACAATTAAGATATGCTGAGTCCTTTGATTCTGACTTCTCTCTTTTACTCAGAGAAAGAGAGTCTGCTACATTGGCTGACATGCAAAATGATGCTATCAAAGTAGAGGTGAATATACTTGCTGCTAAAAAGTCCAAGATGGCTAAGACCAAGATAAAGGAAGAGGAAAGGCCTTCTACTTCTGCTCAAGAGGATAAAGTTGAAACCATGATAAAGACTATGGAAAAATTGATGGACCAATTAGCACTTGGGAATACTGCTGCTCCTCAAGCGCAACAAGAACCTCGGTTTAGAAATCCTCAGTTTAGAAGGCCACAAAATCAACAAAGGCCAAGGGAGAATAGAAATCAACAAGCTGATCCTCCTGTAAGACCTCCGTTTCAGCAAAATATGGTAGATGGAGAAGAAGAATCTGAGGAACCTGAAGAAACTATTCATTGTCTTGGTGAAGAAGATTCAGAGATCTTTCTAACAAAAGAGGAACATGATGAGTCTAGCCAACAAAAAGCTGAAGAAGAACCTTCAGATTTCCTAAAGGGTTATCAGCATGCCATATTTGAAATTCAAAAGCAATATAACCTCAGAAATAGAGATGTCCCCATTACAGCAAACAAGGGTCAGCCTAAGAAGAATATTTCAAAAGCAGTGGAAGATAAAAAAGAAAAACCAAAACAAGCTGAAGAAAAAGGTGATGCTCCTATTGAAAAGAGAGATAATCAAACTCTTGTTCTTCCTAAGGAAGTTGAGAGGTCTACTCCAGGATTCAATATAGAAAATGAGATTTCTAAAATCAAAATATCAGTCCCATTTAATGAGATTTTGAAAGTAAACAAGTATAGAAGCAAGATTGTGGAAATGCTTAATTCTCCCCCAGGAGGAGCTGATATTTTAAATTTGCAAGAAGACAATCCTATCATTTGTTTAGGCCCAAGGCTTGAAGATGAGCAGAATGATGAGTTTCCTCCTTTTTATATAAGCATCAATATACATGAAATGACTCTTCATAATGCCATGTTGGACTCAGGAGCATCTCATAATCTTATGCCCAAAGTCATTATGGAAAGGTTAGGATTGGAAGTGACTAGACCTTATAAAGACTTATTTTCTTTTGATTCTAAGAGGGTTCATTGTATTGGGTCAATTAAGGATGTTGTTGTGGCACCTACAAAAATCCCAGCTAAAACCATTGTCATGGATATTGTTGTGGCTGATGTTCCACCTAAATTTGGAATATTACTTTCAAGGTCATGGGCAGCTAAAATTAAAGGTACCATGCAAATGGATTTGACTTATGCTACTATTCCAGTATTTGGAGAGCAGAGAAGGTTATACCGGGAAACAAGGATGGCATATATGGTGAGTAGCAAGGATAAACCACAGAATTTTCCTATCTATTCTTGTGACACAGGCTTGGGATCAGCCATTCTATTTAATGAATCAGTGGGAGAAGAATCACAGAAAGAAAAAGCAGAAAATCAGTGTGAAGAGTCGCAGCAAAGTAATGAAGAAGACATTTCTGGTTGCTGGTCTTTGTATTTTGATGGAGCAGCAGGGAAGGAAGGTGCTGGCGCTGGAATTTGGATCATGAGTCCAGCTGATGAGAGTAAGTTTCTGTCTTATAAGCTCAATTTTGATTGCACAAATAACATGGCCGAGTATGAGTCCCTGGTTTTAGGCTTAGAAAATTTGATTGAGTTCAAGGCAAAAAACATTGCTGTTTATGGGGACTCTGAGCTGGTTATAAAACAAGTTCAAGGTGTTTACCAAACAAAAGATGCAAGAATGAGAGCTTATAGGAACTTGGTGTTAGAATTGTTGGAAAAGTTTCAATCATACACTTTCAATATCAAAACCAGAGAGCAGAATTCCATGGCAGATTCTCTTGCTGTAGCAGCTAGTCTTTTTGTCATTCCTAAACATGCTTCTGACAGTTATGAAGTCAAAGTCCGCCATAGGCCAGTAATCCCTGATAATATATTAAATTGGCAAGTCTTTGAAGATGACCAGCAGGTGAGAAGTTTCATAGAATTGAAAGGAGAATTTGAGCATTGTCAAATTGATCAGCAAAACATGTTAGTAGAAACAAAAGAAAAGTCTGAGGTGTTACAGCTCCAAAATAATCTCATTCCTAAAGGTTTGATTCCTCTTGAAAAGCTTTTTGATCAGAATGATGTCTTTAAGGCGCCAAGGTTGCAAGCAAATGAAGAGGAGATAGAAAACTGCAATCTAGGTGATTTAGTAGCGCCTAAATTGATCAAAATTTCAAAATTTTTATCAGCTGATCTAAAAGTTAAGTACATTGATCTATTGAAGAAGTTTATTGATGTGTTTGCTTGGAATTATACTGATCTCAAACAATATGATTCCTCAGTTATACAACATACAATCCCCATCAAGCCAAATGAGAAACCTTTTAAGCAAAAATTGAGAAGAATAAATCCTCTGCTAATGCCATTAATTGAGAAAGAAGTCAAGAAGCTGTTTGATGCAAAGATTATTGTTCCTATCAGATTTTCAAATTGGTTGGCCAACTTGGTTCCAGTTAGGAAAAAGAACGGAGAAATAAGGATTTGCATAGACTTTAGGAATTTGAACAAGGCTTCACTGAAGGACAATTATCCTCTCCCTAAAATGGATCTTATGCTGCAGAATATTGTAGGCTCTCAAAGAATGTCGATGTTAGATGGCTTTTCAGGATACAATCAAATCCTTGTTCATCCAGAGGATCAGGAGAAGACAACTTTTACCACCCCATGGGGCACCTTTATGTATGCCAAGATGCCTTTTGGCCTCATGAATGCAGGGGCGACTTTCCAAAGGGCTATGGACATTGCTTTCGCAGAGGAGAAAGATAAATCAGTTGTGGTATACCTTGATGATATCACAGTCTTTTCAAAGAGAGAGGAAGATCATTTAAAGCATCTGGAGAAGATATTATTGAAGTGTAGAAGGTTCGGCATTTCTTTGAATCCAACTAAAAGTATCTTTGCGTTGACTTCTGGTAAGTTGCTTGGGCATATCATTTCTCAAGAAGGCATCAAAATAGATCCAAATAGAGTTAGTGCTATTTCAAGGCTGGATTTGCCAAGGAGTAAGAAAGAAGTTCAGTCTTTTCTTGGTAAAGTTAATTTTGTTACGAGGTTCATTCCCAACTTTGCAGAGGTGGTTAAGCACATCACAAAAATGCTAAAGAAGGGAGCAGACTTTAAGTGGACAGCTGAGGCAAGAAAGTCATTTGAAGAAATTAAAAAAGCACTCACTCAAGCGCCGGTTCTTATTAGCCCTGATTTCTCCAAGGAATTTTTAATATTCACCTATGCCTCTGAAGATACAATCGCTGGAGTTCTTTTACAGAAAGGGAATCAAGGTACTGAATAGCCTATCTCATTCTTTAGTAAAACATTGGCAAATGCTGAATTAAAGTATAATATTTTAGAAAAGCAAACATATGCTTTGGTAAAGGCAATCAAAGATTTTAGAATCTATGTGCTTCATTCTCATATTATTGCATTTGTGCCAAGTGCTGTTATTAAAGAAATTCTCACACAAGCAGACCCGGATGGTAAAAGAGGGAAATGGATAGCCAAATTGCTGGAATATGATATTGAAATTAGGCCAACTAAATTGGTGAAGGGTCAAGGGTTAGCAGAGTTGCTAACTCACTCAAATCTAGACTGCAGCGACATTAATTTTAATGCAGAAATATCAGAAATTTTTGAAGAAGAGGAAGAGTTGGTTCAAATTAATGAAAAATTTCTGATATCTGAATGGTATAAGGATGTCTCATTTGTTTTACAACACAACAGAGCCCCTGACAATCTTTCCAAGTCTAGAGCTCGTTTCATCAAGCTGAAATCCCTTAGATATTTTGTTTATGAGCAGAATTTATTTTGGAAGGATGCTGGAGGAATTCTATTAAGTTGTTTGATTGAAGAGGAGGCTAATAGGGTGATTGAAGAGTTTCATAAGGGAGATTGTGGAGGTCACCATTATTGGAAGGCTACTGCTAATAAAATATTGAGAGCCGGGTATTTTTGGCCCACCATGTTCAAAGATATTTATAAAAAAGTTGCAGCCTGTCATGAATGTCAGTTGTTTGAAGGTAAAAGGAAGCTCATGCCTATGCCTCTAGTTCCTATTTATGTAGAAGCGCCCTTTCAGCAGTGGGGGCTAGATTTTATAGGTGAGATACATCCCTCTTCATCAGGCCAACACCGGTGGATACTTACAGCCACTGATTATTTCACAAAGTGGATAGAGGCAGTACCAACTAGACAAGCTAATGATGCAGTCATTATTTCCTTCTTAGAGAACAATATTTTATCAAGGTTTGGATGTCCACTCAAGCTTATCACAGATAATGCTCAAGCCTTTAAGTCTAAGAGAATGATAAACTTTTGCCACCAATATCATATTTCTCTTGGTCACTCAACAGCCTATTATCCACAAGGCAATGGTCTAGCTGAAAGTTCAAATAAGAGCCTTGTGAGGATTATCAAAAAATTGCTGGAAGAAAACAAGAGAACTTGGCATTTGAAACTGAAGTATGCATTGTGGGCTGATCGCATATGCACTAAAAGATCTATTGGAACCTCTCCTTATGAACTTGTGTATGGAGCAGAAGCAATTTTTCCAACGTCTCTTGGTGTCCCAGTTATGAAATTAATTCAAGGACTTGAAGAAGAGCCAAATGCGATACAGCGGAGGATTAATCAATTGATTGCATTACAAGAAAAAAGGAATGAAGTGGTTGAAGATTATCAACAAAATCAGAATAGAGTCAAGAGGGCTTTTGATAAGAAGATTAAAGATGTGACCTTTCAAATTGATGACAAGGTTTTGAAATGGGAAGCCAAGATTGAAGAAAAGGGCAAACATGGCAAATTTGAGAATTTATGGAAGGGGCCATATTTGATCTCTGCTTTCCATGGAAACAATACTTATATTTTGCAAGAAGTTGATGGATCACAGTATGCTGGTGGGCCTGTCAATGGCAGGTTCTTAAAGCATTATTATCAGTGAAAAATCTGCCAAGTAATTCATGATCATTGTAAATAATCATTGTTTTTGAAGTGTTTGTGTTAGCAATAAGTGACAAGCTGAACTAGCAGACTTTAGCCCGAGGAGAAGGCCCACAAAGTTTGAGAGGAATGCTTGTCAGCCAGATGTGAGTGTAATAAATGGATAAAGCACTGGTACTGCGTGTTCTTAGTGTACCACAGGGGCACACTATCCCTAGTGGAGCCACTGTTATCACTAGGAACTATAGTTCATGTATATAAGAGTGTCCATAAGTTTTTATAAAGTATTGAGGTCTTGTAAATAGGTTTGTTAGTTGATGTCAATTTCAAATTTGAAATTCAAGAGTTGTGGATGAGAATTCGTGTAAAGGCAAGGTTATTAGTCCCTCTCCATCATTGTTAGTTATGTCATGTCATGTCATTGGTACTTTGCGCAGTTTCACAGCGCGGGTATGATGTCTTTGGTACTTGCGCAGTTTCGCAGCGCGGGTGTGATTGGTCAGTTTTGCTGCGAAATAATGTTTGCGTGTTTTCGTAGCGCCCCGTTTGTCAGCGATTTCGTAGCGTATTCCCTTAAATTTGAACTGCCCGCGCTACGAAATCGGGGTTTCAGGCTTTTTTTTGCAGCATTGTTCCCTGAATGTCTAATCCGAGAAGTAGTGAGTCACGAATCCGGTCATGATTGTCTTTTCATACCATTTCTTTGTCATGATGAGCCATTACTTTGCCATAAGGTCCGATATCATATAGTTATGTGTCAGTTTAGAGGACGTTATAAGAGCTGGTCATTCCATAATGAGTTCTTCATATCATATGAATGTTTTTGCTCTATGAAAAGCCTGAGCTTTGTTTTAAACGAACTACTGCAAGCGAGCCTGCTCTCTACAGCTAAAGATTGTCTTCGTGCTGCAAACCACCGTCATTCCCTTGTGTAAAATTACTCAAAGAAGCATGGAAAGAAGGGAACATCGTTCGGGTAAATGTGTGAGAACAGAGCCGGAGGGGTTAGATGTAACCCTCAGGGATGAGGAGGTAGCAAAGGCGTTTAGAAGTGCTGGTTGCTGGCAATTTTGTGAAAAATTAAAGGGTGGACATGCAGAAGTGACCAAGGCATTTGCATTGAACTTCACTGGACTGAATTCGAAGGTGGCCATGTTGGAGTTTCCGGTGTCCCCTGAAGTCATTTCTTCTGTCACAGAAATCCCGAGGGGTGGCCAAGAGTGGTTCAAGAATTTCAAGTTTGACATGGGTCCGTGCAAGGAGTTCTTGAAGGCACCATATGTAGACGAAGATCTTACTAAAGCTGTCCCAAGGAGCTATCTAAAGGAGAATTATGCTATGCTATTGACATGTATCCAGAAGTACCTGACATGTGAGGGTCGGTACAACAAAGTCTACTCATACCATTTTAAGCTGCTGCTACACTTCACTGGTAAGAGCTCAATAGACATACCTTTTTACTTATTCAGAAGTATTAGCAAGATGTGTGATAAGATTCAGTTAAAGAAGGAAGCTTATGAAACATCTCTTTTTCATCATGGTCTGGTTAAATTACTGGTGTTGGATAGCCTACATAAAATTGGTAAAGACTGGGATTCATTTGTGTTCATGGCCGGTTTCCCAAGTAAAACGGGCCTAACTCCATTACCTGTAAGAGAAAGAGAAGAAAAGAGTGAGGAAACTACTTTGGCTGAGATTAGGAAAGAAATAACAGATCATAAGAAGCCCAAAGCTAAAACAAAGAAATCAGAGAGGTCTGTAACAGTCAAAGAAACACCTGAAGCATCAATGAAGAAAACTCCTAAGCCAGCAGTTAAAGAAACACCTGAAGCATCAGAACAGAAGACTTCAAAATCATCTAGAGTATCTGAAAAGGAAACCCCTAAGTCATCTCCTAAAGAAACACCTCAGTCATCAAAACAGAAGACTCACAAAAGAAAAGATGAAACTAAATCCAGTGAAGTTGAAAGGGTTTCAAGGGTGAGAACTAGAGGCCAGCTAAGCAAAGAAAAAGGAAAGTCAGCCCCTGTAGAAGAAAGTCCTATTTCAAAGGGTAGTTTAAATGACTTACTTGAAGCCATTGAATTAGAGCAAGATCATCCAATCCAAATTGAACCACTTGAACTTGAGCAAGATCAATTGGTATCACCAATGCATATTGATCTAACACAATCCTCACCTGAAAGTTCTAAGAAGTCAAAGGCTTCTAAAAGATTAAAGTTTGAAGAACCAAGTGAAGAGTATGCCTTTAAACCATGCAGACCAATGACTAGAAGGCAAATGAAAGAAGTGGAAAAAGCTCAGAAAGAGAAAGCACCTTCAGAGATGCCTAGGACAGAGGCACTTGAAGTCTTCTCTGAAATAGTTCAAGCAGCTAAAAACAAGAACAAGGATAATAAGGTTGTTATCAGTCAAAGTGGAAATGTGATTGCCATTAAGAAACAAGCTGAAGCAAGTAAGGAAATACCTCAGGTTCAAAATGTTTTTAAAGAAAAGGCAGTAAGATATACAAGCTATAAGAAAGCTGTAATGAAAGGTAAGACAAGTTTGATCAGTCAAGCTAGCTCAGTATCTGATGCCTATGTATGGACAGTGCCAGCTCTGAAGCAGGCGAAGACTATGAAACAAATGAATGCAGGTCTAAGAGCAGAGAACAAGAAGTTGAAGGAAGAAGTCATCAGCCTGAAAGAGAAGCTAGACAAACTAGCTAAATGATTCAAGAAGGGATGTGTTTTCCAAATTTTGATATATTTTGGCCATTGTCTTTTTAAAAAAGCTTTTTGAGACTTTTTGATGTCTTTACACCTGTATAGAATGACTGAAGAAATCACAGACTTGAGTTATTGTTGCTTTAAGGTTCATGTATTTAATTTTGATGACCTACAGCAGTTTCGTAGCGCGCTACGAAACTGCTGTAGATGACTGGTTATGTTGAAAACTTGAGTTTGAATGCTGAGGTCAGCAAATATTTAAAGAGATGACTTAATGCCAGCATGGAGGTTATAGAAGGTCAGTCAGATATTTAAAAAAGGTTGCCAGGTGTAAATATTCGAAGAAAAGGTGAAGTTTTGTTTCTTATTGAAAGTTTCACTTTATGTCCGAGTTTTTAGGGTTGTGATAGAGCTGCTGAGATGTTAAGTGATACACTTGTCTAGTTATGGGGTGGCCAGATCATGAGTTTTCTTCAGTCACACGGGACTATCCAAGGATTAAATGGCTTGAAACTGGATCATTAATACATGTACACCGATGGGAGGCAGCAACCGAGAATATAGGCTTCATTTTCTTATTGGTTGATGAATCATCTATGCATCAGGTATCCGGAGCTGTTCATACATTGAATCTGCTTTCAGTTTGGGTTTGGTTATTATTGTAATGCTACAGGTGGCAAGCTCTGAGAACGCAGCAAAGTATACGAGGGGAAAGACTTAAAGTGCCAATGTGACAGAGTCCTCTGTTTTCGTAGCACCATATCTCTTGTAATCAATTAGTTTGTTTATGATATAGTTAAGGTCATTAATGTCAAAATTCCGAGCTCCCTTCATGCTTGTTGAGGAGTCTCGTGCAATAGTGTTTTGATTGGCTATATATAGGAATAACTTTTATGTAAAAAAGGTTGGATACTTTATAGAAAAACAGTGTTGTTTTGGGCCATTGTAAGACCTTTTTGACAGTAATAGTAAAACAGAGTTATTCTCTTCTCAAGATTCTCGAAGGATTGTCATGTTCAAATGTAGTGATGGTGTTTTATACCTTATGTTATTTTATAGTCTTGTTGTATGCAATCACTCAGAATTCATAATTATATGCTCTGACTTCCTGTGTATTCAGCAAGCTATGTTTTGGTGGAGTATGTTTGACATGTAATGCTAAGAGCCTTGATTTCCATGAGATCACTGTGTTTTCCTTGTTTACTTAATATTATAGACTCCATAGCCCAATGAGAGCCAGTTTGATGTGTTTCCAACCAGTTATGCTTTCATAAGTGAATAAAGAGTTAGCCATCTAGTGTTTGAAGGATTTTATCAAGAGTTGTGAGAGAGCCCTCTCTGATTAGGAAGGCTAATTCCTAATCTAAAGTATGGTCTGAAACAGTTACATGAAACTTTGCTTGGTTGCAGCCCCTAGTACTGGTTTTGTGATAACAGAGTGTTATAGATTTTTCCAACTAGCTAAGGGATTACATCAAAATATAGGGTTGTATACTCCATAGTTGGTACCAGAAAGGCCTTGATATGAGCATGGAATTTGTCTTGAGGTTGCCAAGGATGCAAAGGAAGCATGATTCAGTGATGGTTATTGTAGAAAGTTTTTAAAGATGTCCCATTTCATAACATGTAGGAGAACAAATGATGCTACTGAATATATCCTAGGTGGGAGAAGTGGTGGGGAGATAGTGAAAGATTATATCACCACCTATTGTAGACCTCAAGCTTGTAGGTTTTAACCCTGTACAGAAATTACCTGCGTACGAATTCTAAAACACATAAAATAAACAATGTGAGAGCGTAACACATAAAACACATATACACAGAGATTTTCCCCTAGATCCCAAAACCAGGACTACCAGCTTGATTTTTCATTATGTTCCTTTCAATGTTACAATACATATTTAGGCATGCCGAAACATCCAATACCATGGAGTGAAAACCATCGTGTCCAAAACCATGGACTGAAAAACCAGCGTCCAAAACCATGTGCAAAAATCATGCACAAAAGCATAGGTAGGTTTGCCCAACCTAATATACAGTCCAAAAAAGCAAAAATTTTCAGGGCGCTACCCCGGACCCCATAGAGGGGGGTTACCTGCACCCCTCAAACCCCCTGTGACCCCCCTGCTATGCAATTGACAAAACGAAGGGGGGGCTCCGCCACCCCCCCCCCTCTAACCTCCCGGTTAACTATGCGGGCTAATCGTGGAAAGAATATAACACAACCCAACATTCTCCCACTTGTTGTTTTCTTTCCACAGTGGGTCACAAGAGAGCTTAGTCATTTATCCAGCCCTGCAATGCCCATTGTTTCTCTACACCAAGAGAACTTCTCAGAGCTCACAGATTTTTCAATGCATCTGTAATATTCTTCAAAGTGTCCACCTTTACCAGCAACACCTTTTAGTCTTCTATCATACCCCTCACAAAGTGATACTAAACATCAATGTGCTTTGTCTTTGAATGATATGTAGAGTTCTTTGCCAAGAAAATTGCACTTTGGCTGTCACAGTCTATCCTTGTAGCTCCTTGTACTAACCCCATACTTGAACACAATCTCTGCAACCAAACTGCTTCCTTGCTTGCATGAGTGGCTGCCATGTATTTTGCGTTTGTAGTTGATAGTGCCACTACAGATTGTTTCTTACTCATCCAACTGACTGCACCTCCAAATAGGTTAAACACATACCCACTTGTAGATCTTCTTTGATCTAGATCTCCAGCCCAGTCTACATCAACAAAGCCATGAATATCCAACACTCTGTCCAATATTGGTCTTCCTTGGCAGCACAAACCATAATCTTGGTCTTCCTTTCCTAGTTTTAACATAAAATTGCTCAATACTCCCACTGCATGTGCAATTTATGGTCTAGTATAAACCATCGCATACATCAGGCTACCGACTACACTTGCATATGGAACACGGGACATGTCCACTTCCTCTTCTTGTGTCTTGGGACACTGTTTAGTAGATAAATTTACACCTACAGGAATAGGAACCTTCACCGGTTTACTATCCTGCATATTAAACCTCTGTAATATTGTCTCGACATACTTCCTCTAGTTTAACCAGAGCTTCCTCTTTTCCCGATCTCTTTTAATTTCCATGCCAAAAATATAGTTTGCAGCACCAAGATATTTCATGTCGAATTTGGAGGACAATTGGGTCTTCAAATCTTGGATAATTTCTTTGTCATTCCAACAAGCAGTATATCATCCACATACAAGACCAGATAAATAACATGGTCACCAATTAATTTAAAATACACACAATGATATGCTTTGCTTCTAGTGAAGCCAAGTCCCCGTATAAATGTATCAAATTTCTGATACCACATCCTTGGTGACTGTTTTAACCCATACAAAGACTTCTTTAACTTGCATACCAGTTCTTTCTTACCCTTCACCGCAAAGCCTTCAGGTTGCTTCATGTAGATTTCCTCTTCCAGATCCCCATGAAGAATTGTTGTCTTCACATCCATCTGTTCTACCTCAAAATAAAAAGTAGCAGCAACAGATAACAGTAACCTAATAGAAGCTACCTTGGCGACATGAGAAAAAATATCACCAAAATCAATTCCCGGCACCTGGGAATAACCTTTTGCTATCAACCAAGCTTTGTATTTCTCCACCTTTCCTTCTGCATTTGTATTCTTCTTGAACACCCATTTACTGCCAATGGGTTTCCTTCCATCCGACAACTCCACCAGATCCCAAGCCTCATTTTTGTGAAAAGATGCCATTTCATCAACCATGGCCTCTTTACAGAGTTTTCCATCCTCTGAATCTATTGCTTCTTCACAGTTCTGGGATCATCATTAGTAATAGACAAAGAAAAATTTGAACAAAAATCAGATGGACTATACCTTTCCAGCTGCCTTCTTTCTCACACTGATCTTCTCACACTTGGAGTTTGTGGCTCTTCATCTTCTGATTCCTCCTCTACTATAGAGTTTGATTCTTCCTCCTTAAGCCCAAACTCCATCTTCTCAGGTTCCTTAGGTTGGACTTCATGTTTAATAACATCTTTCACCTCTCTGAATACCACATCTCGGCTGTACACAACCTTCCTTGTTACTGGGTTCCAAATCTTATAACCCTTTAAACCATCCTTATACCCAATAAAGATGCACTTTTCAGATTTACTATCAAACTTGGTTCATTTCTCCTTTGGAACATGTACATATGCATCACAACCAAATACCCTCAGATGTGAAAGAGAGGGTTTCTTACTAGTCCATACCTCTTGTGGAGTCTTATCCTCCAATGCTGATGAAGGTGATCTGTTGACTAGGTAACATGCTGTCTCCACCACCTCTACCCAGAATTCCTATCCTAACTCGGCACCACTGAGCATGCTTCTTGCCCTTTCCATCAATGTCTTGTTCATTCTTTCTGTAACTCCATTTTTCTCAAGCGTGTATGGAGTAGTCTTTTGCCGTGCTATACCACACTTCTTATAGAATTATTCAAATTCCTTACTACAAAACTCTCCATTGTTATCTGTCCTCAACACCTTTATCTTCTTCTCTGTCTGGTTTTCCACCAGAGCCTTAAATTCTTTAAACCTGTTAAGGACTTCAGATTTCTTCTTAAGGAAATATATCCATGTATTCCTTGAGAAGTCATCTATAAATGATACATAGTACACAGACTTACCCAGTGATGGAACCTTCACAAGTCCAAACACATCATTGTGCACAAGTTCTAATATCTGTTTCGCCCTCTTACCACCAGAGGGGAAACTCACCCAATTCTACTTCCCATATACACAATTTTCACCGAAATCGAAATCCAGAGAGCTATTACTCATACCTTCTACCATACCTTTACCATGAAGTATTCGAAAGCCCTTATATCCAATATGTCCAAGCCTTTGATGCCACAGCATGGTCTTCTCTCCAAAGACCACTAGATTTTCTGCTCCTCTTTCAGGAACCACAAAACTGTTGCACCCATCAAGAACAGTGCTACCTTGCAGCTTGTACAGAGTTCCAATCCAAACTCCCTGCATCAATACCAGTGCTCCCGAAACCATCTTGCAGGTATCCTTCTCGAACATTGTTTTTACACTTGCATCATCCAACTTTCTTACAAAATCATATTTCTGGCCAATGCAGGAATATGCAGAACACCCAGAAGTGTTCTATCCCTTCCACCTTGCAACTTCAACTTTACTTTTCTGCAATCAACGATTCTAGCCTTCCTGTCATCCCCCAAGAAGACATCACCACCATCATATTTTTCATACTCAAAGAACCACTCTCTATGGGGAGTGAAGTGAAAGGATGCACCTAAGTCAATCAACCATGCCTCATGATCTACATGTGTACTTGAAGAAGCCAAATACACATCCCCACCTTCATCTGAGGTGGTTTTCACCTCTGCAGAAGGAGCATCATGAGATCCCTTTCCTTTGTCAGGAGCTTTAGATTTACAGTCCCTTTTGTAGTGCCCTTCCTTTCCGCATTTCAAGCAAACCACCTGGAGATTTAGATCTCCCACTCGATGGCTTATTTTTGTTTCTGTTCTGGGACCGTCCTCATACAGACAAGGCATCACCATTCTGGCTCTCCGTATTTTTCCGTCTCATTTCCTTCGTCAGCAAGGATGAGACGATTTCATCAAATTGCAAGGCAGTTGCATTGCTACCTATTGCAATAACCAGACTATCCCACAAATCTGGTAAAGAACACAACAAAATGATGCACTTATATTCATCTGAAATTTTAATATTAATAGATAATAACTGGCTTACCATAGTATTAAATGCGTTCAGATGCTCTGTCATTGAGTCTCCATCTTTCATCCTCAGGTTATACAACTTTTTCTGTAGGAACAGTTTATTCACCAGAGACTTAGATTGGTACAAAGTCCCTAAATTGTACCACAAAGCCTTTGCCGTAGCTTCCCCTGATACATTCAGCAATACTGAATATGAGACACACAATCGTATTGTGCTCTTTGCCTTTCGATCCAACTTCTTCCATTCTTCATCAGACACTCCCATTGGTTTAGTACCTAGATCTACCACGATCCAATGATCTTTATCCACCAACAGATCCTCCATCTTGAGTTTCCATAACTCAAAACTATGACCATTAAATTTCTTGATCTCTATCTTTTCACTGCTCGCCATCTTCTTTCACCACCCAAATCGATCCTGCAGATCTCCCATTGAACATGGTCTACCACAGGCCTGAGCGAAACCTCTCAGCAACAAAGACATCCCCTTGAAGCCAAAACAACTCTAATACCAAATGTAGGTTTTAACCCTGTACAAAAATTACCTGCATACAAATTCTAAAACACAGAAAATAAACAATGTGAGAGCATAACACATAAAACACATATACACAGATATTTTCCCTTGGATCCCAAAACCAGGACTACCAGCTTGATTTTTCATTATTTTCCTTTCAATGTTACAATACATATTTATACATGTCGAAGCATCTAATACCATGGATTGAAAACCATCGTGTCCAAAACCATGGACCTAAAAACCATCGCGTCCAAAACCATGTGCAAAAATCATGCACAAAACTGTAGGTAGGTCCGCCCAACCTAATATAGGATCAAAAAAACAAAATTTTCTGGGGCGTTGCCCCGTACCCCATAGAGGGGGGTTACCTGCACCCTTGAAACCCCTTGTGACCCCCTCTAACCCCCCAGTTAACTATGTGGGCTAGTCGTGGAAAGAATATAACACAACCCAATAGAGCTAATCCAAATAAGGATGGAAAGATCAACATAAAAGATGTAACCAATTTGCCTTTGAGAATGATCCTGTTCATTATCACGAGATTGGAAGGTAGCTCACCACTTCATGTACAAATAAATTGTACATGCAGTATGGGGTGGAGTGTCTAGAGCCAACAATTTTCAACTAGCGTGAGGGAGTTTTAGTCAATATGAAGGAACAAATGATTAAAGAAAGAGAGGGGAAGTTAAAGAAATTCAGCTATGGTTTCATTTTAGTCTCCTTTTCTCTATAACAGGAGCCACTACTCCACCGTCAACAGATTATACTAGAACCTATCGATCTGAGGGCACCACGGATGAGGAGGTGGATAGATCATATCGCCCGACATGCAGGTCTGTTGGCGATCAACTTCTCACTAGCCTTCTTTGGGTGGATGTGTAGACAACTCATCATGATTAATGACTATCCTTACACAGGTATAGATTTTCGTGATGATCCTGAGTTCATATTGCCTAAGGGTGAGTAATGGTATGCTTTAGGTAAAGTATTTTGATCATTTAAGTTTTTGAAAGTTTTATGATTTTTTGTGTTTTTTTATGTTTTACGAGACTAAACTATTGATTTTTTCATGCAGATATTGGATTAGTTCGACTAATGGGTGCTTCATATCTCCGTTGTGCAGAGAGACAACCACATAAGGAGGTAGTGGAACTAGTACATGTTGTTGTGGTAGGAAGGGATGTGATACATGATCTTGAGGTAGTTGCGATCCTATCAGAGGTGGAGCGCCACATGGAGGGGCTGACACATGGAATTGATGAGATTGAGGTCGACCATATTCCGATGTGACTTAAGCGACACACTATCGGGGTGCCTAGCTGAATTGGTTGATTACTACACAAGATTGCTCATGCAGTGTCATTTTATCATGAGCACCATTGATTTGTCTACATGTAGTTTTTCATATGGGAAATGTAGCCATATATGTTTCGAGACACAAACTTTTGTAAAACCAAACTTAATATATGCATATGTATATATATACACATATACATATTTTCAGTGTTTCCTAGTTTCTATCGTGCTTTCAATATGATGTGATGTGAATTGAACCTTATTTACATTTGTTTCAAATGTCTATCTAGAACGTAATTAGATAGGGAATCTACTAATGTGTTTAGATTTCTAGAAATATGTTCATAATGTATGAAATCGAAATATCTTTCCAGAAGATGTACTCTTAAGACCGTGTGGAGGATGATGGGATGTCTCACCAAATAAACATTAGCAAGTTGTAGTACTACGAGTTGTGAGTCAAGCCTTATGACTAAACGATAGATACCATCTAAAATAACATCAGATAGTAGCTCAACCACTACACTATACTCAACAATTTTGTTAGTAGAGTGACCAGTGCAAATCCATTGCATACACACTAGGTCGCCATTTGGAGCAAATATAGCCCATGCTACAGAGGATAGATTTTGAGTGCTATGACTAGCACCATAGGCATAACCAACATACAGTTTGAGAGAGGTGGACATCTACAAACCAAATATAAAAGGGATCAATAGAAACCAAAGGAAACTCTAAAAAGACACATTGCAAACGCACTCAACACACATATAGACAATATGTACACAATTTACTATGCATGAGATCAAGCATAGTATTTTTTGAGGTACAACCCATTCTGAGGGTGTGCCAGTGGAACTCCATAAAATTCTACTAACTCATAGGCCCCTTTCGCAAGGCCTCGATTGACAATGTATCGACCGATCCACATGGGTTGGAACTATCCTGGACCTAACTTATCAGCCTCCTAGTCATATAAGAGAATCATGTCTCCTTCTGAGAAGACAGGAGGCTTGACATTTTTATCATATTTCACCTTGATACATCTTTTATGAGCTTTGTTGGATAAAGAAGCATCGTACCGAGTTACATCAAAACGAGTCAAATGTAAAAGAAGCTCCTTGTCTACAGAAGTGGTAGGAATAAGTTCGACAACTAGTTTTAATGATGGAATTTCACATTCGATGGGGAGGATAGCTTCCAGATCATAGACCAATTGAAAGGGTGTGAATTGGGTAGCAGTATTAATTGAGGTTCGGTATGCCCACAAAGAAGCATATAGAAGCAAGTGCCTGTCCGATTTTTGGGCCCCTACCCTACGTTGATGCATAGTCTTAAGAACGTTTTTAATAGCCTCAAACTGTCTGTTAGCCTAAGGATAGTAGGGAGTGGAATTTTCAGGTGAAAGTCCCAACTTAGTAGTTAGTTTGGTCATCATATGATTATGGAAATGCTTCCCGTGATCTGTAACTATTTCTTGTGGTACACCAAACCTAGTAATAATGTGATTGAAGAAAAAGTATTCAGCATTTTCACCTGTGTTGTTAAATGTAACCATCACCTCGACCCACTTAGTAAAGTAGCCAAAAACGACAATAATATGAGCATGCCCCCTAGTTGAGCGAGCGTTACATGTCATAAAGTCGATACCCCATTTCGCAAAGGTACCAATAGATACAACAAGATTCAACAGAGCAGGTGGAGCACAGAACTTATGATCGATGATCTGGCATGCAAGATACTTATGGACAATGAGGACACAGTCACAAAATATGGTAGGCCAAAAGTAACTAGCTCGTAAGATATTATGCTTGGTAGCATAACCAGATAGATGTCTACCACATGCCCTTGAGTGACATTCATTAGGGACTTTCTCGACCTCCTCAAGGGTGAGGAACCTCCATAAGATCATATCAATACCACAATAGTAAAGGGTGTCATTGATAATAACATAATTTCAGGATTGGTATAGAATCCGTCGCTGCTCAGAGCGAGAGGTATTAGGTCGGAAAGTTTGTGTCTGGAGATAGATTAGAAAATATCCATACCATGGGTCAGATGACGAAATCATAAACAATGAATCATCAGGGATAGAATCTTCAGATGTAGATTCAGAATTTGGGGAAGGAAGATCGCACATTAGCTTAGTGAAAACTAAGGATTTATTCGACTTGGAATTGATGAACTCCAGGTCGAAATATTGTAGAATAACAATCCACTTAGAGTGCTTGGCCCCCAACAATTGACATGACAATATATATGTCATAGGGTTGCAATTCGAAATGAAAATAATTTTCCTAAGAAAGATGTAATGGCGCAACCTTTGGATGGATTGAACGACCGCCAAAGACAACTTTTCTATGTGAGTATACCTGACTTTGGTATCATTAAGGTTATGAATCAGATAATAAATTGGATGTTTAGTCCATATATCATCTTCTTGGACCAATATCATTGCTATAGTAGAAATGGAAGTAGTAAGGTACATGAAATAGTCGTGTTGATAATCAGGGGGGTTTAGAAGAGATGCCTGAACCAGTACATCTTTCAGGGCATCAAACACTTTCTGAGCAGCGTCATCCCAATGGAAGGGGACCCATTTTTTTTAGAAAGAGAGTGAATCATTTGGTCATATCAATGTAATTAGGTATGAATCTCCATAGGAAGTTAGCTTTTCCTTGGAGTCTTTGTAGCTAAACAAGAGAAGAAGGTGCATAAAAGTCAAGGATTATATGTACTTTCAGAGGATCAATATGAATTCCTTTTTTTGAAATTACAAAACCCAGGAGTTGAATGGAACCAACACAGAACACACATTTTTGTGGGTTAAGTCGAATGTTATAATGTTTACAATAGAAGAAAATAGCCCTGAGATGCATTGGGTGATCAACCCGATGTTTGGAATGAGCAGGGAGATCATCTAAATAGGGTTGCACTATATGTTTAATGTTGTGAAAAGAATAATCCATAACATGTTGAAACGTGGCCTGATTGTTCTTCAAATCGAATGGGAGCTTAAGATATCAAAATTATGCCAAGGACAAATAAATGCAGTCACAGGTTGGTCCACCAGGACAATGTTGGTTTGATTATAGCCCGAGAATCCATCCATGAATGAATAAATTTCGCAGCTAGTGCAGTCATCAATAATCTGGTAAATAAATGGCGTTGGATAGTTGTCCTTAGGACAAGCACGATTCATATCCTAGTAATCAACACATACTCAAATCGTGCCTTGTTTCTTCATCAATGGGACAACGTTTGAAACCAAACAGTTAAAGGAATGGGGTATATGAAACCAACTCGTAAACACTTTTCAACTTCATCCTTAATCCCAAAAGTCTTCTTGGGATGGACCGGATGGAGGCACTGTTGGATGGGTTTGGCATCAGGATACATTGTAATCTTGTGCATTGCTATGTTTGGGTTGATACCTGGAATTTTTTCATAAGTCCAGGAAAAGACATCTCGAAACTCATGGAATAGGGTTCTATAAATATTGATCTCAAATGGAGAACAAGACGCTCCAATGTATAGATTTTCGACAATTCATGGTTTGATCTAGATATTAAGAGGTATGGTCTCTTCGATATCCAATAGGTTCTTTTTGGAGTCGACCTCCTAAATGGAGACAAAATTCATAAAAGGCTAGATAAAATTGGGTAAGTATACACAATTGATGTTATTCTCAAAGTGATTTGGTGAGGAACGATGGTGATGTTCATCCCACGATCCATGATCTGGCATCATGATGTCCATGATGCTCTCGTCAGTAGAGAAAAATAGAAAAAGGATCAAAAGACATGCCATAATCTGATGATCAATCTACCTAATTAATCGAAGAAATGGTGTAATCCATACAAGCTGAATAGATGGATTTGTAATCTAGCTCAATGGGGCTAAGCGGCATTCGGCCACCAAAAATTTGGATACTAGTTCCGTCACGTACAGTCTAGGGATTGTCCAGGATAATGGAAGATGATATGATGTTGATATAAGAAATCGAAGATGAGCTGCCAGGAGGGATAGGAGGAGGGAGTGAAAAGGTTCCCATAAGTGAAGTATCCTTCAATAATCAAACTCTAACATGCTGATAGGAATGTAGAGTTTCCCCTACAAGAGGGACACTTTTAGTAACATGAGAATCAGAGGTGAAAAAGGTGAGTTGATCTATGGCTACAATCACACCTTTATGAGGAAAGTAGATCATACAAAAATAAGTCGAAATGATGGCAGCCATGGTGAGCTCACATACATCCCAATAGAAGATTATAATCAAGAGGTCCGTTAATAACTTCGACTTCTATGGAAATGGTTTTGCCCCCGAGTTCTACTTGAAGGGAATTTAGAATGCCACAAGGTTTGTACGTTCTTCCATCGAAGGCTTTCAATGTGGTGGTTAATTCACTCACTTGAGGAGAACCAATCACCTTCCAACAAGACATGGACACAATATAGGTCCAGGCTCCCTTGTCCATAATAGATAAATGAATGTTCTTACCACGTATGACGACCTGGATTATAAAATCTATCTGAGCTAGAAATTGAGGGGTATAGTTTTCATGAGAGAAAACCACTAGGTTGGAATCCAATGGATCCACACATCCGACAGTTGATAACAAGGCCTTATTTTGGGTGGGGAAGTTCTACAACACTTCAAGAGTTGACATAGTTGATGGAGACTAAGCCAAGTCTTCAACTACGTTATAATTTTGGACATCTTTTGAACAAGAATTGAAAGTAGACTTATGAATAATTCCCTTCGGAGGTTTGATAGTCAATTCTACAGGAATCAGAGGTGGAGTAGGATCAGATGAAGGTGATGACGAATTGGTAGGTTGATCAGTAGGCTAACCATTTGGTGGATTCACTTACCATAGTCCTTATTCTGAGTGGTCATCATAACATCAAATTTCAGCTTCAAGGAGGAAAGCATCAAAATAGAGGAAGAAGGGTCTTGGGAACGCATATGTGTCTCCTGATTAGGAAACGGGTCGGTTAACACAGTGGGAAAAATGAAGGGTTTAAGAAATTGATTCACTTCAGCCTGGTGTAGAAAATCATGTGTAAAGTGATCCTTGTTGCAAATCAAGCATGGGTATTGAGGCTTTCATTTCTCATCGGAGGATTGATTTGTTCTTTTATCCTGTAGTGTCAGATCCTTCTTTTTCTTACCTTTTCCTTTCTTCTTGATTCTAGGTTTTTGTTGAGACTTTCCTTTATTAGATGAAATGACATTTATCTCGAAATCAGAAGCTGTAAGAGTATGGGATTGAGGGTTTTGAGTAGGTGCGGTAAGAGAAATACCAGATGGTTTACGCATTGACTGTGAATTGGTAGAACCAATCACACCATCAGCAGAATGATATTATTTACCAGGTGGAAGAGAGACAATATTAAAATGTCTTGGAGCATTTAGTATCTTATCATAGAGCATGCCCGATTGAGTATAAACAAGGTCCAAATATTGTGCATGAGAAATAACCTACTCTTCAGTCATGGCTCCACCTTTAGCCACATCTTTTATTATAGGGGCTAATACAGATTTGATAAACCATTCCACTAACAATTGATCGAGAACATAAGTCTTGACTAACCGATGATGGCATCTTCACTCATGAATGTGATCTGAGATGTGAGGGGAATTTGATTGTTTAAATTTGGTCAAGAGTTCCATGCTAGTTTCGTATTTGATGGAAAACTAGAAATATGTGAGGAGGGTGGTTTCTAAAGTGAAGAATTCATGAAATGAAGCTCTAGGTAATTCAATATAGCATTTAGTTGCGGCACCTGTAAGCATTCATTGGAAAAGACAAATTCAAATACGATCATGGTTAAGGGAGTTCAATGAACACCATAGATGATACATCATAACGTGCATCGATGGCTCTTCACTTGGATTCCCATTGAATTTTGGGATATCAGAAATAAAATTTAGTGGGAATAATTGGCCACCATGGCGAATGAGAAATGGGATCATTAGTGAGTTGAGTTAAGTCTGGAAATTCAAGAGTAGCCACAAAAGGAAACTGTCGATTAAAGTTCGAAGCAGGATGGTATGGATATGAAGGAATATATTGAGCAATAGGAACTTGCAACCTTGGATAAGTAGGGTTCTGATAACAAGGAACCTAGGTACTAAGATAGGGAGGATTCTGATAACTAGTATACAAGTGACTTTGTTTCCTAGCCCCAAGATGACGATAAATCTACTGGAATGGTTAGGTTTTGGTTTGCTAGCCTTGAAAAGGCTCTTGAGGAATACATTGATACGTTCTATAGTATTTCCCAATGGGAGTTTTCATTTCCCCATGGTAAGGTGGGTTCAATTGGGATTGCACCATACTATGAATAATCTGACCTATCAAAACTTGAGGATTAACCTATGCAAGCGGTTGGGAATGTAAGGTACCTTGTACATGTTGGGTAATAGGAACCATGGAAGTGCCAGATACCGAGGGAAATGGTTGTGATGGAACAACAACCTATAAATGTCGGATCACATGTATTTGAGCTTATTCAGGTGCTGATGGATGGATAGGATTTTGAGACAAGGATGGTGTAGGTTGAGGATTCAAAAATCGGTCCCAAAATCAACCAAGTTAAATAAGAAAAGTAGGTTTCCAAACACTTACAACCATTCCAAGATAAGGAGGACTATAATAAGGTTGATTACCAATTTTAGGTATACCAACAAGAGGTTTTCCCCATGCAAAAGGAGGAGGGTGTGATGAAGGCAACTGCGATCTAGATGGAGGGTATCCAACATAAGAAGAGTTAGGATGTTGAAGGAAGGCTTTCCCACTAACATAAGTGCCAACTATTGCTTGTTCATGGGTGTAGATGGAGGAAGAGGAGAAGATTGTGAAGCACTCCTAAGAGAAGTACTAGATGTTATTCCCGAATTAGATGACATGGGAGAGGTCCAAGGACTAGAAGATGCACTAGAAAAGGTACCAGATAAAGAATGATAACCAAGGGGGACAGAAGTGCCACCATAAATATATGTTTCTATTGAGGTTCAAAAAATAGATGAGGAAGTAACATTCGATGTCTCAACCATAGTGATGGACACAGGCTGAGAGGTTGGATCAGTTCTAGTCATGGTTAACAATCCCAATGAAGATTTCCACACGAGATTTGTCGGTAAGTCGAAAGAATAAGGAAAAGCAGTTTATGTGGGAGTCTAAAGAGGTGGAAAAGGATCAATCTAATAAAAATCGAGTCCTTCACAATGGATAGGAGTAGAAGGATGAGGTTCTTCCTATGGGATCTCTTCAATACTCGCAAGTTCGTGTGGAAGAGGTTCATCGTCAGTTCCAAGATATATAGGGTTTTGTCTGAGATAATGGAAGAGAGGAGTAACGTCATAAAGTAACATGTGAATATGGTTGAGGCTCCTCAGGTTCAACAACCTCAGGAATAAAAGTGTTTGACTCAGGAAGGTCAAGTTCAATGACCTCAGGAAACAAGGTTTCAGGGACTTTCGTTTCGATTGTGTCAATGTCATTGTCAAGAGTAGATGTAATATCGGGCTCAAAACTCAAAGGGATAGATGATTCTAGAGGATCAATATCAAGAGGAGGGCTAGAAGTAGTTCCTAAAGTTCCTGATTTAGTAGTCTGTGTTTTCTTATGATTATAATGCCAACCAGGAGTAGCCTCTCGTAGAAGAGGAGGATTATTTTGCATGCTCTGTGAATCATTGGGTTGGGGATTTTGTTCTTCCATGTTGGATAATATATTTAATTAACACAAAAATAAATAAATAAAAAAGAGGGTAATCTAGGCATAAAGGATTACCAAACAACTGTGAACTGCAATATACACCTTGGCGCACCAAGGAATTAATGTATGGTGGCCAATCTCCCCAAATGTTGTGTTCGGTGTATCACGGTATACAAGGTGATAGACTCAGTTACTTATGGCTGGATAGCAACCTATAGGGGACTCCCAAGATATACTTGACGGTACATGGGAGTGCAGTCGATATTAGTGTTGTCTAATGCATAACTGTTCGATGAGAGCGTTACCATATATTTTACGTGCGTGGAGCACTGTCTAGTATACCTAAAGGTATGTGGAGAACGATCTTGTACACACATACGTGGAATGAGAATTCACCCCCGGGATGCAACGCTGGAAAACAACGATAGCTTCAACATTTAACGACCTTGGAACACATCTGTAGCCTAGACCTATAAATGTTTGTGTTAATGTTACAAATTCTCCTTAGGTTGATTAAATAAATTTCACTTTTTATCTTTTATTAAGTTTCATTTGGGCTCACCATGAATGTCACTTGAATATCCTACAATGCAAATCTAGCATGAGAAAATGGAAATCTTTCTCTTTCAATGAGAATCTAGCTAAGGAAGGGAAGAAACAATAGGTATGCAACACAAAATATGCAACAAACAATATGTAAGATGCAATTTTCCTTTCTATGCAATTATTCTTATAACAATGCACATACAAAACCCTAAATGCGAATGCAATTTTTTTTCTTTTCAACACACTTAATTTTTGAAATGAAGAAAAATAAGATGCAAATGTTTAATCACTTATTCAAATGCAGTTTTCAAAATGAGGATTGAAACAACAATTCATCCAAACAACCAATGACCAAAAAATATCGTTTTCAAGTGACCAAACGATAATAACAAAGGAAACTCAAAACCAATTCTTACCAAAGGCAATAAAACACAAATGCAAACCAAATGGAGGCTTTAGAGAGGCCACACTCAAGACTCAAGGAAGTTCGGCTGGAACTAGGATAATCGAAGAGACACACAAGAACAAGGGAAAGTTTTGTGCAAAATAGAGGCCAAAATTGGTGTAGAAGAGGCACCAGTGCCTTGAAATGTAGATAGAGGTTGGGCCCAAGTTAGGTGAAATGCTCTGTCAGAGGCACTGGGGGAGTGTTGGTCTAGGGATAGATGATTCCAATGCAAAAATTGCAAAAGAGACTTAGTGAAATCCCTTCACAGGTCTGTTATTGGTTGGGTAAATCAGCAAAGGTATATCAAGGAGGTAATCAAACATAATGAATAAAGGAACCACATAGGGAATACACCATTCCCTAGTGGAGTGGCCAATTTGTTATACGAGATTTATGATTGAAGACAAAAGTATCTCTCGTAGGTTTGGTGGCTAACCTAGAACAATAGAGAGACAAGGAACCGAATGCTTCCCTTAAATTAAATAAATGATAGTATGATGCCTACCTTGGAATCTGTCATGGGATTTGCTCCCTCTTTAGCTTGAATGCTCCAATTCCAACCACGATTTCCAAAATTAGAACATACATAGTCATATAACACAAGCCAAGAAACTACAAGATATATGCAGTATCATCTATATACTAAATTCAATAAATCAACATGTTGTTGAAATATATGAAATAACAACATCACATATAGGAAAATAACGAACTCTTTAGATTAATATAAATGGAAGGAGTTTACAACCATAAATAGGTGTTGATATTGTAGAAGATCTCTTCCAAGGCTGAATTTTCCTTTCCTTGTCACAATGTGAACCTCCAATCACCCTAAATGCATGAAATGAAACCTCTCACCACAACATCATAAGGGTAGAATCACTCTCCACAAGCCAACCTCTTGCATATGGAAGGTTGTAAATATATAGAGGGTGGGGTAAGTTGATATTTCTTATGCTATTACCAATCTAAGGTTTTAGATCCACCTTTGATTGGAGGATGGGATCAAAGGATAAGGGATGGAAAATCCAAAGTAGAGTAGGATAGGATCCAAATGTTTTATCTAAGGTAAATGGTTCTAACTTTTGGATGCTTCTGGAAGAGAAGGCTTCCAAAATTTATCTCTTTTTCCTGAATTTCTAGAACCAACGTAGGTGCAAAGGGAAGAAACTTCTAGGTGATCAACACAAGCCATAGTGGAAAAACCTGTAGGTGAACGTTGTCCAGCAAGAGTCCAGGGAGCATTGGTCCTAAAAATGGCTCAGATGATGCAATTTTTGACAGAAACACTGGGAAATGAAATAGACATGCTTAGGGATTTGTGAAAGATGATGACAAGGGTGAATAGGATGTTGATTGATCCCATTAGGAGGCCTATTGATCAGGTGTGAAAAAATAGCCTATAACAGGAACCATTATTGCATGTAGTGGAGCTAGGAGACAAAAAAAGATATGTAGTAAATTGCATTGGATCCACATCATTGAAGTTGGAAAGTGGAGCAAAGCTACACCTTCACAACATCCTCCATGTCTCAGGTTTGAAAAGGAATTTACTTTCCATTTCTTTTTTAGAAGATAAAGGAGATAGGCCCGCTTTTGTAGATGGTAAATTTTTGGTTTAGGGAAAGGATTCAAGTATTGAAAAGGAAAAGGTTATTAAAGTTCGTGAAGGAAGACTATATAGAGTTATAACACCATATCCTCAAGCCCTAGTTCACATGGAAATTAACCCTATCAAACTTTGGCATAGAATATATGGGTATATTCATTACAAGATAATAATCTCTCTTAGTCAACCAGTAAAGGGTATCCCCAACATCAAGAAATATCATGAATGAATATGCAAGGGATGTGCTTTGGGAAAGAATACTAGGAAACCTTTTACAAGTACTGATACAGGGTATAAGGAGATATTAGACCTCATTCATTTCCATGTGTGTGGTCCAATGTCTAATAAACATCTTGGAGTTCATATTTACTATGTGACCTTAATTAATGATCACTCTATAAAGACATGGCTCTATCTTCTCAAGACAAAGGATGAAGTATTTGAAAATTTCAAAGAATTTAGATCCAAAGTTGAGACCATAACTGAAAGAAAGATAAAGACTTTGAGATCCGACAATGGAGGGGAATACACTTCAAAAGAGTTGATTGCATATTGTAAAGAAGCAAGTATTAAGAGGGAGCTAATTGTTCCCTACAACCTTGAGTAGAATGGAGTAGCAGAAATGAAGAATAGAGCCATTGAAGAATGCATAAGGACTATGATATTTGATCATGATCTGCCAAAATTTCTATGGGGAGAAGTAGCCATGAAAACAGTATATATACAAAATAGAAGTCCTCATAGAATCCTTGATAATATGACATTGGAAGAAGCATTCACAGAGAAGAAGCCATGTGTATAACATATCTAAACCTTTGGGTGTCATGCATACATCCTTGTTCCAAAAGACAAATGAAAGAAGTTGGACTCTACAAGTATAAAATGTATCTAGTTTGGATATAGCCTTTGATCAAAGGCTTATATAATCTACATTAAAGAAGAAAGACAAATCAAATTTAGCAGGGATGTTATGTTTGATGAAACCATGCCCATGAAACATCCAAGCATATATCAATCGAATCTGATGAAGAAGATGTACCACTATTTGAAGAAGAAGAGAAACATGACAAGGCACCTACAAACCAAGAAGAAGAAGAAGAAGGACCAAGTGAGCCTATTCAAACTATAATCATTACTGAAACAAAGAAGAGGCCAAATTGGCTAAAATCCACACTTGAAGATGTCGAAGGACATGGAGCAACTACAGGAAGTTTCAGGGATATCCAATGTACATGAAAAAGTTGATCGAAGTAGAACCAACTACCTTCGAAGAAGCCGCTCATCAAGAAGAATGGAGTAAACAAATGCAAGAAGAGTATCAATCCATCATGAGGAATGGGGTTTGGAAAATCGTTCCTAGACCTAGTGAAAGATCGATTGTCACTTCCAAATGGATCTACAAAATCAAGCTTGTCATTGATAGAAGCATAGACAAATCCAAAGATAGATTCATCGCAAGGGGTTTATCACAAAAGGAAGGAATAGATTATGAAGAAACATTTTCTCCTAATGCCACATATACTACTATAAGATATTTGGTTTCACTAACTGCTACTATGGGATGGAATATCCATCAAATGGATGTAAAAACACCATTTCTAAATCGAACCATTGACGAAGAAGTACATTGAACAACCATAAGGATTTGAGATAAATAGTAGGGATTCACATGTTTTCACACTCAAAAAAACTCTATATGGCTTGAAGCAAGCTCCTAGAGCTTGGTATGCAAGAATATTTTCATATATCTTAAGGATTGGGTTCGTCAAAATATCTAACGATGCAAACCTCTACATAAAGATAGTGAATAATGAACCAATCATTATACTACTATATGTGGACGATTTGTTTATTACAAGTGTGGCGTGCATAATTCTAGAATACAAGAAAATGTTGGTAGTAGAATTTGAAATGAAAGACTTGGGACTCATGCAATATTACTTGGGCTTGGAAGTTTGGAAAAAACTCGGTGAGATATATCTTGGTCAAGGTAAGTACAAAATCAAGATGTTACAAAAGTTAGATATGATGGATTCCAAGCCTATGGCCACTCCCATGATTATTAATCTCAAGAAGTTGAGAAGGTTTGATTCTAGTCTCATCTATCCTACAAGTTATCTTAATTTGATGGGTTGTTTAATGTATTTGGTGAATATAAGAACCGATATATTATTTTTTATAAATTTTCTTAGTAAATTTTAGTTGGTGCCTCGTCATGACCATTATATAGCTACCAAACATATATTTTATTGAGATACCTACGTGGTAAAATTCATCACTTCCTAAAGTATGATGGAAAGGAAGTTAGGTTAATAGGTTTTACCAACTTCGATTGGGCTGGTAGTGAGACTGAAGGGAGAAGCATTACCAATGGTTATTTCAGTTTTGGCTCTGCAATGATTTCATGGATAAGTAGAAAAAAAGACCATGTTGCGTTAAGTAGTGCTGAAGTAGAATATGTTGTTGCATGTGAAGCAAGAAAATAAATTGTTTGGTTAAGAAAATTCTTGTGAGATTTGTTTGGAAATCCTCTAGATCCTAGAGTGAGAAATTGTGATAATAAAAGTAGCATCAAGATGTCTGAAGACCATGTATTCCATGCCAGGATGAAGCATATCAATAACAAGTACCATTACATTAGAATTTTGGTACAATATGGGGTCGTGAAGCTACAATACATTCCATTAGATGTATAGGTAACTGGCATGTTGATGAAATCTCTTTTGACTAAGAAGTTTGAATATTTCATAAGCATGCTTTTATTGGTTGATGTTATAGATTTAGTTGAAAGGGAGAGATTAAGCATCTTGTGGCAACAAGATACTTGGGAGGACATCTAGTCAGCCAATATGTCGATCTCTAGATCCCAAAGTAGGGAGGGTGGAGTTGGTCACTGTTAGGTGTGGAGCTTGATTATCATCCTAATTATTCAAAGGTTTTTTTTTCAGCCACGTTGGATCCTTGTTCCTAATGGGGCGGAAATTCCATTCATATGATCGTCATGAGGGGGTCAAGGAGAGGGGGGAGACGATGATTTTATGAGCGTCCCCCCCCGGGTGGGTGTTCGTGGGTGGCACTTTTGAAGCTAAAAATAGATGAAAAATTACCTTGTAAAATATTGTAATTTCATAGTCAATATATGTTGTTCATTAGGCACATGATTTGACAGTAGAATTTTTGTTAATTTAGGGTTTTTTTCCCTAGAAGGAAACCCTAGGTTTATATGATGGAATTGTATTGCAACTGTGTATTATTAGTCTGAGCTAAAACAAGAGAGGAGACTGTGTGAGAGAAAAGAGGAAATTATAGCGGATTTTCTCTAGGTTGTATCTCTTCATTTTGCTAGATAATATAAAAGGAAGGATGGGTTGTTTCTCTGTGGACGTAGCCCAAATTGGGTGAACCATGTATATCTGTGTCTCTCTTGTTTTATACATTTTTTTGTTTGTGTTTTTGCACTATTTTTATGTGTTTCATTTCTCCAGTAATGAATTTTTAACAGTCATGGAGCTTTGACCATGGATATGCACCAAGATATCTGAGTTGGTGTTAGAGCTTAAAATCATGATGGTACCTAGAGAGGATAAATCTTGAGTATAGCTTAGTCCCACCTATTTAGAGAATCATGGTCAAGTATCTAATCTATCACAATGTGGGTGCTAGAACTCTTTGTAGTTCATATCATTTTGAGATCTTCCATGCACATATATATGTATGTAATTATGAATACCTACCTAGTTAAGAGGGAGTGTTGAAGAACGTAACTAGTGTCGATCTTCATAATTGGACATGTCAAAATAAATTTTATTATTAAAGAAAATAGCTTATTAAATTATGGGTTTCATGCTTGGGTCAATGTTTTCGAGGTCAAAGCCTCCATTGAATGCTTCTAGGTTTTTTCTTGAGTCAATAGAGTATTTGTCACTTTTATTAAACCCTTATTTGGATTTTGTATCATTTAAAAAGATTTTTTTAGTCAAAAAGGTTATTTGTCACCTCCACACCAAGTCAGCCCTATCCCCATGAAGTCAACCTACATTAGGGAAATTTGACCCACTAGAAAGGATATATATAGAGAGGAACCTCGACCTATTTGGAGAACTCACTAAACAAGTTTGGTATACAAGAAAGAGAAGAAAAATAAGAGAGTGAAGTAGCTGGAGAAGGAAGAAAGAAGTTGGGAAGACCTAAATCGAGTTCTTGGGAAAAATTTCTCTCACACGTATGAAGTTTCTAGCCTATAGCTGGAGCTGAAATTATGAATCCATTGTAGGTCTATTATTATATTGGTGAGGGATGAAAATCTGTAGTTGGGGGTCAAAATTTTGGATTGTTGTTGCTACTAGGAAGCCACCACTTCGAGACTTTGATATGAATCATCTATTGGAAGGAAGGGTTGACTTGGTTATTGGAGGAGGTCTTTGTCTAGGTTTAAAGAGCCTTGGATTGTATCATCTTGATTTGAATCTACTAGTGGAAGAGTTGGATTGGGTTTTCCCCTTGGAGGGATATTGCCCTGGTTGAGTAACTACATATTGTTTCTCTTGTTCGTTCTATTCATATACATTTAATTTTGTGATTTATTAATGAAAAATAAACTAATAAATAAGTAAAAAAAGCCAACATAACTCACAAATAATTATCAAGAAAGAGGAATCTAACCCTAATTCCTATAAGCATTGATTTATCAACACATTTATGTCATTTATTAGTAATTCTTTAGAAAACTATGATATTATTAACAAATGAATATTCAAATTCTACTCACTAATAGGTACATTTCCTCTTCACCCATTTGAAACCTTTAAAACCATATGTCACACGGAATCTGTCAAGGGTGCGGACACGACTGACCTTCCTAGAAGTCTAAGACATTCTAATGACAAACAAGACAAAATGGAATGATCTTTCTCTAAATACACCTTTTACAACATGAAAACTACAAGTGTTTAGGCTTACCTTATTCCAAAACGCTGTTGTTGAAGTCCGTTCTTGACGATCCGGATGAGCTCCTCCTTCAAGTCAATTCCTGCAACCACAAACAATCAAACAATTACCAAGCACTTGCATTTCATATAATAAAACATATATTCAACATGCAGACCAAGGAACACATGAAATAACTCATTAACACAAGCTATTGAGAAAAATAAACCAGTTTGTATTAATAACGAAACAAAGAAACTCTTACAACCTGGCCTTGGTGTTGTGCAAGTTCCTCCCAGGGTCCATCAAGGGTTTTCCTCTACTTTGACAAAGCTCACCCTCTCCCAAGTAGAATCAAGTGAAGACAATCTCTCCTCACAAAGGCTCTAATGGAAGACCTAAATCCTGCAGCATTTACCCAAAGAAAATGTATAGCTCCAACCTCTTCTCCTTCTGGCTCAATGCCTTCATTTATAGTGCTGTAAAGAGGTTATTCAGGTCCACTATCAATGGGATCATCCCCCTCTATGGGTGGGATAGCTCCCTTATTGATGGGATAGGTTCCCCCTTAATAGAGATACATGAACCAACTGGAGGCGCATCCATTTCATCAAACCGACCTCTAGAATGTTCTAGAAGTAACCACAAGTAACTTTTTCAAGATAAAACTCGCGCATTTTGCCTTTTACAGAGGGACGCACCTGTCCCTTAACATACAGAGCGTCCATGGACGCATATTTTGTGAACATGGTCAGCGTCCCCGCAGGTAAGGCTAGAGAGAACCTGCGACCCCAGAGATAAACATGATTTTTACAAGACTTTCTCTCTTCTTTGAGTTTGAGATGGATAACAGAGGCATGAGACTTGCCTAAGAGGGTAGCATGACTTGTTGATTGGAGCCATACTAACTGTAAGTAGTCAAGGTGACATTTTTTAGTGTAACAGATTGCCCCCTAAAGTGCGAAGCCTGGAATAGAATAGGGTTTTGTAATTCTAGGAAGGGTGAAGCGCTTTATCATTTCAAGGATTGCCTTGTGGATGGCCTGGTTGGAACCTGCAATTTTCAACACAAAATACATGGATAAGATTATATCATCACTGAGGTAGGCATTCCCATACTCAGATTCAAAACTTTAACTAATGGACTAACTATTCTGATACAGGAATGATCTTGCAGTACATCATTTTTATAGACTTTTGTAGACACAGTATGGACGCAGCCATCTGTTTATGATTAGTCTACATAGATAATGAATACAAAACTCCTCGCAGCCTGGATGGTAGAAACTAGATCCAGGGTCTTCACTTCTACTTCCCGAATTGGTACGATTCTAGCCATGTGATTAAATGATTCGATGTCGAACATGGTAGAAACCACTTGATTACCAGTCAATGATGTAAACTGTTAACAAGCGTGAGAGAAACCACCAGTAATGTCAATGGTTCTCAAAGTACCAAGCACAACCCGTGAAATGTGAATAGATGTTTTGATGTCGAACACTTCACGGAATCCTCTGATCGAAAGTCAATGATGTAAACTGACGTCAAAGGCGAGAAACCTGCCATTGATGCATGCAGACTTCAAGGTACTGTCGATTCCTAAGTCATCTTTCTAGATAATGTGTCGATGTCGATAGAAAGCGACCCGTTGCAGGCAAGCCTGCAACACGAAATCATTGTTCAAGTTGAAGAAATGTTGCTGTAAGGACTGACTCAGGGATGGTCAATGGATGACAAGTATTTTGCAGATGAAAGTTTTGCTTGCAGACCTCTTGAACACATAACGACACAACAGATGGTTTGGTGACGAATAACTCAAAGTTGATCCCTGAACCCGGTTAAAGATTTTCAAAGTGATTTAGTCAACTGTGAGGTAAAAGATTTCCCAACCCAGGTGAATGAAAAGTGTCGTGTTCAAGAGCGGTAATAAAGTTTCTTCTGAGGCAAAAGGTGACAAATAGGTTCATTCTTCTCTTTTTTCCCCCACCATTTCTGGCAAGTACCTCTTTATTTTTAACAAGCTTGAGGAGGATAACATATGCTTGATTATAAGCTCATCCTTCGGACGAGTCCAACCTAGTTTAAATGCGAACCCTAGGAAGGAGTGGTTCGTTCCTGTTTGTAATTGAACAGGTCCTTTACTGTAAAAGTTTAACGAGCCCAGTATAGGAGAAACTCGGCGTTTTTCAATTTTAGAGAGTCTGAAAAACTTAAGGAAACTCCACGTTGAACTTTTTCGTATATTTGTGTCCCTCAAGCCCGAAAAAGTATAAAATAATACCTGGGGGAACCGCTTGATCTTGCGACCAAGGAGTACTTTCATAATAGTATCGTTGACCTGAAAAGTAAAAAGCGATCAAAGACACGTCGTTTTATTTCCTTATCGAGTTTGAAACGACAAAAACCCGGCAATCTTTTCCTGATTTTACGGTCAGAAAAGAGCTAAAAGGGGACCGTCTTTTAATTCCGTTTTAACGAGTGAAAAAGAAACACTCGGCGATCTTTTCATGTTTTAGGAGTCAGAAAAGGGCTTAAAAGATGACTCTGAAATTTTGTTTGTGAAAAATTACAATTTCCCTTGAAATCCCTTCGTCCTGCACAAAAGCGACACATTACTCATACCTGTTTAAAATAGGCAAAAATACATTTGAAAACATCTTTTCATGGTAAAAAATGAACTAATTCATCCAAAAAACCTATAAAAAGACCTTTTACCATGTCATTTTTACCGTTTCACTGTTGAGGTTGAAAAAGGAGCTTTTGACAAGAAACTTCCCGTGGTTGCTGCGGAAAATCTGACCGTCGGAATCGAACGCCGCTTCACCGAGGTATTTTACACATCCCACTCTTCATTTTTATCCGTTTAGTTTTTTGTTTTTGGTCTCTGTTTCATTTTTTGGGGGGGTTTTGGGTTCAAAATGCGCCCCTCGGCGGACGCAGGTGCCCTTCGGGTGAGCCGCGTCCCCCGACTTTTTCTCACACGGGAAAAAGGTCTGGGGACGCAGTCCGCCTTCAGGCGAGCTGCGTCCGGACGCCCTGTGCTAAAAAGCCGGGGTGCGTCTTCCGCAAAGGGCGCATTTCAAAACCCTAACTCTCTCAAAAAACCACCAAATTTTCTCAAATTAATTTCTAATTGACTCTTTTGATGTGCAGGGCCAAAACATGTTAGACTGGAGAGAGAGAGAGCACGTAGAAGACGATGAAGCTGCGATTAACCACCAACCCTCTCTGGATGCCTTAAGAACATGTGGATTGTACAAATATTGGACCATACCGGGCATGAGGGGCCAGGTAAGATTTTTGGAATGGCTAGTTGAGCGATGGAACGTTCAAGATCAATGCTTTTACATTGGAGGGCACCAGCTCGAGATAGAGCCCTCGGATGTATACTTTCTCACTGGCTTGCCAAACAGAGGTGAGCAACTCAACCTTGCGGGGACCAGGCCGGGTGGCCAATCCCTTGATGATCTCCGCGAGGAGTGGTGCAGACCAGGGACTCGCCATAAAAAGGGCGTGGAGATAAAGCACATCGCTCTGGCGGAACTTAGAGTTATTGCATTTACGGTCACTAGGATTTGTGGCGCGGCCGCCTTGCACATTGCTTCCGGATCCCAAATGCGGATGGCAGTTGACTGTTACCAAGGCACCATCTTCAACTGGTGCGAAGCTGTGTCGGCTCATATGAAGAGCCAACTAACCAAGGCAAAGAACGGACGACTAAAGACTTTTGGATATGGGCCTCTAGTCGTGAGCTTTGCCTTGGAGAGAGTTCCTATGCTGATCCCTCAGCAACTCACTGTTGATGACTTGGGTCCTCGGGAGCCAAAGCTTGTTCGATGGGTTGCGGTGATGGCCCGGCATCCTGACGAGGGTGCTGCAGTGGTTCGATTCTCTGACAGTTACTTCGACTGGCTAGAGGGCCAGCTTTTTGTGATACAAGACTTTCCATATGCCGGAATGGATTTCAGAGGTGATCCGGACATGGTTCTTCCACAGGGAGAACAATGGGATGACAGAGGTACTTTCATTTTCACAAGTTTTCTAATTATGTATTTTTTATTTTTCATATATATCGTCTCAAAGTAACAGTAAAATTTTAAAAATGCAGATGTTGGACCACAGCGTCCAGCCAATCTCCGGCCTTACGACAGACGACATCCAGCTGCACCGGCACCGGCCTTACAGGATGCGACAGCAGAAGTACTAGCCGATTTGGAGCATGATCTAGAGCGTCTCACGGCAGATATACCTGAGACTACTATGGATGACATTCCAATGAGGCTTCAGCGCTTCGTGGTTGCAGTCCCTGGACCGTTTAGGAGATTTCTGCGCAAGATAGCCCGCGCAGTGGTGTCGTACAGAGAGCACCACCAGTGATTGACTAGTCACTTTTGTAGTCACATGTGACATTTTTGACTTTTTGCACTATCATTTTGCCGATCATAAGGTGTGTTAAACCTATGATCGAAGACGATGTATATATTTTTGGACACACTTCTATCTATATCTATATATCACTATTACCGGCTTATCTTGTTTAACATGTATGATGAAATGTCTTTAAATTTACTTGCATGATTATTATAAATGTCTGTCCAACACTTGAGAAGCAATTGCATCTGCTAATGTATTCAAAGACCTTGGAATATGTTGATATTCAATGTAATCAAATTCACGTTCCAAGAGACGCACTCTCAAAAACAACCTTAATAACACAGGATTTCTAATGGCATAAACTCTATTAAGCTGTAATACAACAAGTTCAGAATCTAACCTCACTATCAAACGTCGAATTCCAAATGAAATAGATTCGGATAATAATTCAACCACTGCACTGTATTCTGCAATGTTATTCGTTGTTTGACCGAGGCTTACCCCATGCATAGAAACTAACTCGTCAGAGGGCGAATAGATAACCCAAGCTGCGGAAGAGATATTCCGTGTACTACGACAAGCACCATCAGCAAATCCAATGTATGTTTGGAGAGGCGTCGACATCTACAATATCAAGAGTAAAACCAAGATGAGCCAAAATAATGACGAAAAACCACACTTGCTAAGCTAAGCACACTGACTAAACTAACACACTTGCTAGCTAGAAAGGAAATCTAACCTATCTAAAAATTTCTCCATCCACCATTTTAAGCATAATACCTCTTTAGGTAAAGTCCATTTCTGGGTTTGCCCAAAGAGTCCCCATCAAAATCAACTAACTCATAAGCCCCTTTTGCTAGCTTTCGCTTTACAATGTAGGGCCCATGCCACATGGGAACGAATTTTCCAGCACCTAGCTTATCGTTTGCTTGATCATATAATAGTACTAGGTCTCCTTCCGAAAAACTTCGAGGGGTTACATTTTTATCGTACTGAGCTTTCATTCGTTTCGCGTGAGTCTCGATAGCTAAAGTAGCGTCACGTCGAGTCTCATCTAATTTAGCTAAGTATAACAACCGTTTCTCCTCTTCGGAAGTAGCTGGAAGTAATTCGACAGCCATTTGAAGTGATGGGATTTCGCACTCAATAGGTAACACAGCTTCTAAGCCATAAACTAGCTGAAAAGGGGTGAAACCTGTTGAATTTTTCACTGAAGTTCGATATGCCCATAGTGCCGAAAATAACATGTTATGCCAATTCGTTCGATGGATACCAATGATCCGTCGAATCATGACGACTAGAACTTTGTTGATTGACTCAACCAAACCGTTGGCTTGCGGATAATAAGGTGTAGAGCTATCGTGGCGCAAACCAAGCTGGCTTGTAAGTTCAGTCATCATGACATTTCGAAAATGGCTTCCATGGTCCGTAATGATTGCTTGTGGGACACCAAACCTAGTTATGATATGATTGAATACGAAAAGTGCAGCTGTCTTGCCGCTTGCGTCGAATGTAGGCATCGCCTCGGCCCACTTAGTAAAATAATCAACCGCAAGGATGATATACGCATGCCCCCCGGCCGAGTGAGGGTTACAAGTAATAAAGTCAATGCCCCATTTGGCGAATGGACCAGCGGCAATTATAGGGTGGAGAGGAGCAGGTGGAGCGCGCATCTTGCGATCAAACACTTGACAGTTGTGGCATTTTCTGACGGCAAGGATACAATCTTTAAACATAGACGGCCAGAAATAGCCAGCGCGCAACACCTTCTGAGCTGTGGCATACCCAGACATATGACCGCCACATGCTCCAGAGTGACAATCATTCAAAACTCTCTCAGCCTCATCGTGAGTTAAACAACGTCGAAAAACTAAGTCTGCCCCCAGGCGATAAAGTGTATCTCCAATAATTCTGTATTGCTGGGATTGAAACCGAATTTTTCGACGGTTTTCCTTGGAAGCTTCAGGCCGAAAGGTTTGGGTTTGGAGATAGATGATTATATCCCCATACCACGGATCTACAGTGCTAATAAGAAACAAAGATTCGTCCGCAATGGACTCCTCTGCCACAGTCTCTGTGTCAGCACTCGGGAAATCACACATCAATTCCGCGAAGACTAAAGATTTCTTAGACTTGGACTTCTCAAACTCCAAGTCGAACTCTTGCAGGATGACGATCCATTTAGAGTACTTGCCCCCTAGCAGTTGTTTTGTCAAGATATAAATCATAGGGTTGCAATCCGAAATAACAGTAGTTTTGCGGAGAAGAATGTAGTGACGAAAACGCTGGACAGCTTGAACGGCTGCCAGGGCCAATTTCTCCACATGCGAATATTTTAACTCAGTTGGATTTAAGGTTCTGCTAAGGTAATATATCACATGCTCTGCCTTGAATTCATCTTCTTGAACTAACACCATTCCAATGGTGGAATGCGAAGCTGCGAGGTATAAGAAGTAGTCCTGGTTGTAGTTGGGAGGATGCAATAACGGTGCATGGGTCAACGCGTGTTTCAGTGCATCAAAAGATTGTTGAGCAATCTCGTCCCAAAAGAATTGTACGTTCTGTTTCAACAACCGTGTAAAACCTTTAGTGACCTCGGCGTAGTTAGGGATGAATCGGCGTAAAAAGTTTGCTTTCCCTTGCAAGCTTTGGAGTTGGCGCAAACTCGAAGGAGGAGGCAATTGGATGATAGCCTCGACTTTCGAGGGATCGACGCGAATGCCGGTTTTGGAAACAACAAATCCCAGCAATCGACCTGTTTCTATACAGAAAACACACTTGTGGGGATTCAACCGAATTCGATAATGCCTACACCTCATAAAGATTGCTCGTAGGTGGACAAGGTGATCAGCTCGGTGTAAAGAATGAGCAGGCAAATCATCGAGATAGGGTTGCACAATGTGCTTGATGTCATGAAATGCATAAGACATGGCCCGTTGAAAAGTAGCACCGGCATTCTTAAGGCCAAAAGGTAATTTGCAATAAGCAAATGTCCCCCATGGACAAATGAATGCCGTTTTTGGTTGATCGGCAGGTAGAATATTGATTTGATTATAACCTGAGAAACCATCCATGAAGGAAAACATCTCACTTCCGGCACAATCATCAATAATTTGATCGATATAAGGCGTAGGATAGTTGTCTTTTGGACAAGCTCGATTGATATCCCTATAATCGATACAGATTCTTATTGTTCCTTGTTTTTTATTGACGGGAACAATATTCGATACCCAATCCGTTAACGGGATCGGATAAATGAAACCTGCTTTCAACAGCTTTTCGACTTCGGCTTTGATTGCAGCTGCTTTTCGAGGGTGAATCTGACGCAACCGTTGCCGAATGGAATGGGTTTTTGATTTCATGAACAACAATGGCAGGATCGATTCCTGGCATTTCTTCGTAGGACCAGGCAAACACGTCGCGGAATTCTTGGAATAGGGCCTTGTAAGTTTCAATTTCTTCGTCAGTACATGCGGCACCTATATGAATGTTCTCCTTGATTCCGGGCTTCACTGAAATATCAATGGGAATAGTACGAGAAATATTCCCTAAATTCAGCTCTGAATCAGAATGTTTCGTTGGATCCTGAGCGTCTTTGACATATTCAGCGGTAAAGATAGATGAAAAATCATTTTCAAAGCATCATCCTTAGGTAAAAACGAAGATCTGTGATGGAGATCGTCCCATGGTAGATCATCTACACTTAGGATTTCGCGAAGTTGTTCGTCAGATGACACTTCTTCGGGAAACGTTATCCGTTCTAAGGGTGAGGTGAAAAGTGACTCTTCACTGACCACATTCATTTGGTCGGTTGAATGAAAGTCGGTAAAAGACATAAGAGCTTCATAAGCAATCTCATACGGACTCAACGGCATAACATCACCGAGTGAGTCTAGCTCAGAGTCAGAGGGAACATACCAAGGATCATCATAAATAATGTTTTCTGACGTGATCATATGAATTGTTGCGAACGAAGGGTCTGCATTGAGTGGAGGGAGAGGAAAAGTTCCCAGTAAACCGGAATCCTTAACTAAACCTACACCAATGTCCCTATAAGGGATTGTCGTTTTACCAACATGCTGGATAGTTTCTAAAGAGGTTGGGTCGGATGAAAAGTATGTCAGCTGATCAATAGTCACGATCTTACCGTTATGTGGAAACTTAATGACTCTGAAGACCGATGAAACGACCGCTGTCATAGCATATGACCAACTTCGACCCAAAAGAAGGTTGTAGTCTAGAGGGGCATCAACCACTTCCACATCCAGACTAACGGTTTTACCTTCGACCCCTATAGGCAATTCTTGTAGAATACCAAACGGACGGAACCCACGGCCATCAAAGGCCTTAAGGATGGTGGGGGATTGGTTCAACGAAGGAGAACCAAGCGATCTCCAACATTGAATCGACATAATACACGTAGAAGCTCCCTCATCAATCACAGTCCGATGAATAGGCCTGTTTTTGACTATCACTGGAATTTGGAAAGCCATTTGATGGGGGAGACGCGGTGTACTACTTTCTAGATCAAAGATCATTAGGTTCGGGTCCTGAACATCGACAGCTCCAATAGCCGACAAAAGCAATTTTCGTTGCGCTGGACATGATTGCAGCACTTCGAGTGCCGACATTGCTGAAGGTGAAACAGCTAAGTCTTCAACAATGTTGTAATTCTGGGCTGCTCTCGCATGTGGATTGAAAGCAGACCTTCGAAGTACACCCTTGGCGGGCGGCTTAATCACTAAGTCTGGGTTAGGTTTTTCGATCTGTAGTGGATCGGAACCAGGAGCTGAGGTTGATGGGTTAGAGTTAGAAGATTCTGCTTCTTTACCATCAACAGGAGCCTTACTACCATAATCTTGCGATCGAGTCGCAATCCTGACATGAGACATCATCAAAATGGGTTCTTCACTGGCATTCGAAGAAGAACCTATCATCTTATTTTCCTGCTCGGGGAATGGATTCTTTAACACAGCAGGAGTCGGAGAACCTTTAACTATTTTCACTACCTCGGCCCGATGAGGGCAGTCTCTCGTAAAATGATCTTCTTCACAAATGAGACAAGGATAACGAGGTTTGCGCTTTTCGTCATTAGTTTCCGACTTTTCCGTTTTCTCCTTTGGAGCCTTGTCTGCTTTAGCCTTCTTCTTTCCTTTCTTCTTTCCACCGTTTTTGGATTTGGCCGTAGATGACTCTACAGCGTGAATGTCGGCGGTAAGTTCAGGAGGAGAAGACTCTCCTGTCGGAGAATCAGGCAAAGTGATAATTGGAGTATTGGAGGTCTTGGAAGACTTCTTCTTACTCTTCGTAGTCACGATACCGATCATACCATCAGCGGCATGAGATCCCGAAGGAGCAGCAGCGATTTGGTTTGACTTTGGAAGATCCGGAATTTTCTCGTGTAACGTACCCGACTGAGTGTAAACTAAGTCAAGGTATTGTGCCTGAGCAATGACTTGCTCCTCAGTAACTACGCCGGCCTTAGCTACATCTTCAGTAATTCTTGGTAATAATGATTTTACAAACCATTCAGCTAAAATTTGGTCCGGGATAAAAACTTTCACTAATCTCCTTCGACGTCTCCACTCATGGATGTGATCAGAAATGTACGTGGATGTCGATTGTTTTAGCGAAGTTAATAATTCTGTACCATTATCGTATCTGACTGGTAACTGAAAATGAGTTAAGAATGAAGTAGCTAACTGGCTAAAGTTGTAAAAAGAAGCCCGTGGCAACTCAATGTACCACTTGGCTGCGAGACCAATGAGTGTACGCTGGAAAAGACGTAAGCGGATAGAATCATCTGAGATGGAATTTGATGCACACCAGAGGTGGTAAGTCATCACGTGATTAGACGGATCCTCTCCAGACTTACCTTCGAACTTAGGTATATCGCTGGGCAACTTATTTGGCATTGGCGGCCAGAACGGAAGATATTGAATTGGATCGTTCGTTAGGCGCGTCAAGTCGGGTAAATCTAAAGTCGCAATAAATGGTAACTGCCGGTTAGGATCTCGGAAACTCTGAGTCACAATACCAGCCCCAGGAGGAGGATATCCAGGATAACTAGGAACAGGATTCGCATTGGGGATATTATATCCTCCTGGAAAACCAGGATTAACCGGACCGTACTGGGGTTGTTGAGGTGGTTGATAATTGTACCCAGGATACGGTTGATACTGGTAAACCGGTTGTTGGGCAGCTTGACCAGGTTGATACTGTCCCTGGTACGGAGGTTGAACAAATTGAGGTTGAGTAGTAACAACCGTACTTGTACCAGGTTGACCTGCAGGCATCTGGACTGTGGTTTGAATCGTGGGTCCAGACAACGGTACAGATGTCTGAGGAACGGTTACAGGGACAGTAGAAACCGGAGCTGCCGATACTCCAGATGTAAGCATGGTAGATGAAGCGGTAGCTGCTGCAGCCGTGTGAGGTGGAGTACTCGGTGCAATTGGCGGCTGAGTAACTACAGAAGTTACAGGGGTCTGAACACTTGACTGGACAAGTTGCGGTTGCTGGGGTGGACCAGGAACTGCAGGTTGTCCTGCTTGAGGTACCGACTGTATACTTGGTTGCGACATCTGTTGACCCTGTGACGGATCCCATGTTAACATTCCAGGGTATTGACTCGTAACAGGTTGAGGATACTGAGATCCATAGCCGTATTGAGGATAGGGTTGATAACTGTAAGGTGTAGTCCCATATGATTGCCCTTGAGGTGGTTGATAACCTTGACCAGGGTATTGACCCGTAGGTTGATAACCTTGAGGTAAATACGAATACTGGGGTTGACCTTGACCTTGAGGTTGGTATCCTTGAGGTTGATACCCTTGGGGTTGATACCCTTGGGGTTGCCATCCTTGAGGTTGCCATCCTTGAGGTTGATACTGATACTGAGGTTGACTTTGGGGTACGTATTGAGGCTGGGGTTGATACCCTTGGGGTTTCCCCCCAGTCACAAATGAAGTACCTTGAGGTTGCCCCCCAGGCATTAACGAAGGTTGCCCCCCAGGCGGTAATTGGCCACCTTGAGGTTGGTTAATGGGAGTTGAACCTGACATCATATAAACTTCACCTATACTCAATGGTACATTACCACTGTTTCCAACTAATAACCCATGATCAACAGGTTGAGGAGATGCTCCCGCAAAGGTACCAGAAAGTGACTGATACCCAGTAGGAACAGAAGGACCGCCATGTAAAAATGATTCAGGACTTTGCGAAAACACAGACGACTGACCAGACATATTTACAGGAGAATGAATTCCTCTGGGTGGAACCGGAGTACGAGGTGTAGAAAAACCTACTGAGTTGTCTAAAAAATTGGTTAATGCAAGGTACCAAGACTCACTTCTAGGAGGACTGTAAAAGATGGATTCACGCTCCCTTAGATCAAGGGTAATTAGATCTTCAGAATCAGAAACGCCTATTTCTTCCTCTGGAACAAGTTCTTCTATAGCAATTAATCCAACAGGAAGATTTTCGGTGATAATTCTTTCTATTCTTGGTGAATCAGGAACACTAGGAGTTGGAGTAACAGGTTCTGAAATTTCAGGTTCTTCGCCTGTTTCACTGGCAGATGAAAAACTACCAGCAAGCTCGGAAACTGTAACAGCTTCGGGATTGTAACCTGTTTCTAATCTTTGGTAATCTGGATGGACTACCAAAGAAGATTCTCCTTCTTCAGGTGAACCTACTTTACTGCCACTAGGAGTTACAAGGACCTTTAAACCCTCTAAATAACTGGGGTCGTCTCGAGGAGGTGAACCCCTAAGTTCACGGGATCTTCTCAACAATTCGGCCACAGATACAACTTCAGGAGATTGGCCCGCAATACGACGGGACCTTCTCGGTAATTCCGCCACAATTAAAGATTTTAACTACAACACACGAAAACAAAGTAAAAAATTTCAAATCAAACCACCTAAAGTCTTCTAAAGAACCAATCAAATTTGAAGCACACGCCTAAATAATCTAGAGCGTCAAACCACACACAAACAGTAGTCTTCCGGACCAAAAGCGCTAGTTGGTGATTAGGCCCAACCTCGCAGGATTCAGTACAGAAATAGTGGGTGGAACAGTTACCCCGGCAACCTGCTTAATGAATAGACTGGACCAAGTTCCTCCACTTTAACCGTCTCGAAGTGAAGCGAACCCCCCAGAAAATCCAAGTGAGTATAACCGACGTCTGCTCCAGGTACAGTGGGACCTTCCCTCCACCGTCACCTTGGGTAGAATCCTAGATATTATGGCCACTAAGGTTACCAATCACAACAATTACACCTGGGGGAACAGTCTAAACTCCGACAGCACGCAAGGGCAGAGTAGCAAGCTCCAATCCCCTTACCGGCTCCTTGACAACAATCCAAGGTTTACCGATAAGTGACCCCTGGCTCCTCGACAATGGTTAATCCGAGGTTTACCGTTTGTAATACGTACTGCCTGGCGTCGTTCCCAACGAGGGAGGAATGATCCCCTCACTGGTTCGGACACGAGCTCGTGTTTCTCCTTTAAGAGGAGCTTTCCCAGAATGTAACTGAAACAATTGGATTTGTTCTACTCAAGATAGACTATCTGTTTGGTTTTGTAGTCTTGGAGAGTTAAGTACTCACCTACTCCAAGACCCTAGCCTAAGCTATGTTGGTGCTTCAGAGCCCTAGAAAAATAAAGATTACTAGATTGATTTTAATTTAAGCGTTACTTTTAAGGTTGTTTCTTAAGTCAAAAGGTGATGGAAGTGAAACTAGTGGTATGTTGACTCGACTCGAAACCACTACAAAATGCACCTAAAATGATTTATCCACTACTTTACTTTTTCGATGAATTGCTTAACTAAAAAGTTGAGAGAATGCAATCCTTATAAAAGCAACTTCTTAATTGAAGACAATCAAAGAAACAATTCGTTTTTCTTTTCCAAGCATAAAAACATAACTTCTCTTTACATGCACGAAAAAAAAACTCTTTTCTTCTTTTGAAAACAAAAAGCTACTTGAAACAAGACTTTTAAGAAGATGTTTTTGTATTTTTCTTTTAATAAAGCAAATAAATCTAATATAACCAAAAATCAATCTTAACAACTCTTAAAATCTATGAAAATGCACTCATAAGCAAACTAAAGGCAAATTTACTCTAAGCAATCTTAACGAGGCCAAAACTAACAATGATTATTTCTAAGGTGTTTTACTTGATCACAATCAAATCAAGGACTAGCTTATTGCAGAACCAAAAACTAGTCAAAACAAAATTCTAATCTTTTTGTCCTTTTTGAAAATGGAAATCAATACTTGAAAAACAAGCAATTCGAAATTTGACCCAAAACAACTCAAATGACAAGTTGCTCAAACAAGGAGACTTTACGGCAGGCTCAACTTCTAAGAAGGTTGACTAACCAGAGATATCTAAGGCTGGACAACTTTCTAAGCTCAAAGTCACTACAAAGCCTTACCAAAAATCAAACCCTAGGTCTAAACTTCGTTGAAAACCACTAAAACACTCAAAGCTCACAAAACCAGTTCAGGTAAGAATTCTTGACAGGGTACTAAAGGATCTGGGCAGAAAACACTAAGAAAAAACAAAATCTAAAAGTAATTTAAGGCAAAAATGGAATTTTCTTAACTTTTACAGGAAGACGCAGGCCAGCAGTTGTCACAGGTGCGACCCCGCACTGTGCAGTCAACAACAGCGCGTCCAAGGACGCACTGTGCAGCACACAGAGACTGCGTCTTTCTGGAAAAAGGAAGAAAAACTAAAGCCAACTAAAGCTACAGCTAAGCCACCCAAATACTAATTCTCACAGTCAAAAACCAGAAAATAAAAATGATTTTCTCAAAGCAAAGTTCATATAAAGGAAAAGACTCTCTCATTAATGGATTCCCCAGTGGAGTCGCCAATTTGTCACACGGAATCTGTCAAGGGTGCGGACACGACTGACCTTCCTAGAAGTCTAAGACATTCTAATGACAAACAAGACAAAATGGAATGATCTTTCTCTAAATACACCTTTTACAACATGAAAACTACAAGTGTTTAGGCTTACCTTATTCCAAAACGCTGTTGTTGAAGTCCGTTCTTGACGATCCGGATGAGCTCCTCCTTCAAGTCAATTCCTGCAACCACAAACAATCAAACAATTACCAAGCACTTGCATTTCATATAATAAAACATATATTCAACATGCAGACCAAGGAACACATGAAATAACTCATTAACACAAGCTATTGAGAAAAATAAACCAGTTTGTATTAATAACGAAACAAAGAAACTCTTACAACCTGGCCTTGGTGTTGTGCAAGTTCCTCCCAGGGTCCATCAAGGGTTTTCCTCTACTTTGACAAAGCTCACCCTCTCCCAAGTAGAATCAAGTGAAGACAATCTCTCCTCACAAAGGCTCTAATGGAAGACCTAAATCCTGCAGCATTTACCCAAAGAAAATGTATAGCTCCAACCTCTTCTCCTTCTGGCTCAATGCCTTCATTTATAGTGCTGTAAAGAGGTTATTCAGGTCCACTATCAATGGGATCATCCCCCTCTATGGGTGGGATAGCTCCCTTATTGATGGGATAGGTTCCCCCTTAATAGAGATACATGAACCAACTGGAGGCGCATCCATTTCATCAAACCGACCTCTAGAATGTTCTAGAAGTAACCACAAGTAACTTTTTCAAGATAAAACTCGCGCATTTTGCCTTTTACAGAGGGACGCACCTGTCCCTTAACATACAGAGCGTCCATGGACGCATATTTTGTGAACATGGTCAGCGTCCCCGCAGGTAAGGCTAGAGAGAACCTGCGACCCCAGAGATAAACATGATTTTTACAAGACTTTCTCTCTTCTTTGAGTTTGAGATGGATAACAGAGGCATGAGACTTGCCTAAGAGGGTAGCATGACTTGTTGATTGGAGCCATACTAACTGTAAGTAGTCAAGGTGACATTTTTTAGTGTAACACCATATCTCCTCTCAACTTGATCTCTTATGTCAGCAATGAATCCCCTAGGTATCCTGATCCTCAAGTGGTGCCTATAGATGAAGAATCTCATAGGAGCATAATTTGATATAATGTGGAAGAGTTTTCCTCAATGGAAATATTATTGACACCTGTTGATGTTGGTTAAAAAATTCATGTCAATATGGAATATGATCAATATAGTTTTCCCACAAGGCATCATTCCACCTACTTTTCATCACTTATTTGATTTTGAGTTTCCTCCATATTATGCCATCTTGAAGGTCTTAGAATCAACTCATAAGCCAATTAAGGATATGCCTCATGTTGCATATTTTATCCCTAATTTGGAAGAGGTGGGGCTTGGCCTTTAAAATATTAATTTCATCTAGGGAGCATTTTGTGGGTCATTTAGTATAGTGCCACCCTTTGTTACAGGTTTATTTGGGCACATCAAACCCCAACTTAAATGTCGATGTTATTAGGGTTCATCAACCCTAATATAGTTGTTTCATCCTCTAAAGAACTTAGTCATATGAATGTCTCACTCTCAAAGAAGTTCCATCACAAAATTCATCCAAAAAGTGTCTCTAAAGAGATCATTGCAGGAAGCCCTTCATTAGGCTGCAATGAATGGCAGGTACTACACTGACTAAGTGTTATGCATCACACTTAGGCCCTCTTTAGGGTGCAATGAGTGAGCTTAGGCAATGTTCTGGGAGAGTTTGAAGAATCAGTTATTCATGGAAACCTCTAGAAGCTTCTCTAGTGCCACCTGCCCCTCTGAGTTCGCCCAAGGATTACTAAAAGAATTAGGAAACATTAACCTCCTATCTCCCTCTTTCATGGAACCAATTCCTAAAAATAGAAAGGCATTCATCATCATCATTGATGACCCAACCTCCTTCACTCATCTATAAATGGATCACTCATCCAAGGGATCTAAAGGCTGAATAATTCTGAGTTGTAAGGAGGTGCTGATGGTTTTAGTATTGAGGCTGAGTATTGTGGTAATGTCGGAATCTCTTGCTGTTCATGAGGTGAAGAAGGTTTGAAGCTAGAAGGATGGTGCTGGATCGAACTTATGGGTTGTAATCCTTCTTTCTATTAATAAAGCTTTTCAAGATTTTCCCCTATGTTTGTGTAATCTGTCAATTCATTCATATGTTTATCATACTTTCAGTTCTATGTTATTTATGAATTATGGATCATTATGCTTTGACGGGTATTTGTTTATGTGATTACACAGGTACTCTCCAAGCATGTTAAGTACGGGGAGGAGCAGCGAGATCAGTCAAAGGAGAGAGGGATCAAGCAAGGAATCAAGTGGAAGTTACAAGTTGGCTCCTTATAATCTTTCTCTTATCTATTGTTCATAGGAAAAATAGTGAATTGTTTTAACTGTTGTTTCTAGGTTAGCTACCAAACCTGGAGGGTTAGCATTTCTTAGAAATACTAATTTTCCTGAAAACAATTTGGCAACTCTGCTGGGGAAATTTTTTCCCTTTTTTGATAGTTTAGTACCCTCTTAGAACATTCCACTACACATTACTTGCTGTTGTTCATTGAAGTCAAGCTTAATCCACTGAAAATTGAATCAAATTTGAGCCAAAAACAACTTCAGAATCGCTCCCTGTAATCATCACACTGTCCTTAACTGTGGCCTGCTATGCATTGTAGTTCCCGCATGGACAAAGTGCTATGCATCACACTTGGTCCCTCTTTAGGGTGCAATGATCTCTTGAAGATCAGTTTCCCATCTAGGAGCTGAAGTTTTTGTCAATTTTCATTATTTTTTGGATTGCTTGGTGGATATAAATGATGTCTCATTTCTGAAATTAGCCTCTCATCTCCTTAGTTTGGCCTCACATAGACTGGATTGTTGAATGTTTTTTGTGTATTTGTTTATCATTTGCAATTTATTGTCGGAAAGTAGTTTTGATTGATTGTCGTGTTGAATTTTTCGTCGAAAAGTGAAGTGTTGTAAAGTTTTCCTTCATAAGATAATTGATCGATCTTTTTTTGTGCATTTGATTTGGTTTCTTATTCAAAGTGTCGAAAAGCATCATTTCTTCAAAATTGAAAGTGTCGTACAAGTCTTCCTTTTTTCTTTGAAATAAATTGTAGCAATCTTCATTTTGTGTGAAAAGAATTCTGAATCGTTTTGCATTTGTTTTTCTTATTGCATCATTCACATTAAGGAAAACTGAAAAGAAATACATGCATTTGCATTTTAGAGATTGAAGGTTTGTGTGCTAAAAGGGAATGGTAGGGAATTGCATTAGTTTGTGCTCCTTGTTGTTTGCTTAAAGTACTTCTATGCTCTATCCCTTATAGTTTGGATTTTCATTGTTGAAAATAAACAAAAAGAGTGCTTATCATTTTAGATGCATTTTTAGGAATTTCAGAACACATTTCGTGGTGAACCCTCAAAGGCAAATCTTTAAGCAAGATCAACTTAAAATGAACCTCAATTAATCTAACAATGCTTTGGAACTTAACGCAACACATCTAGAGGTCTAGGCTAGAGACGTGTTCCAGCGTCTTTAAACCTAGTGGCTGTCGTTTTCACTGAAGGTTGGGTGATTCCTCCTCTTTGATTTGATAAGTGCTAGTATGGACTTGTGCTCCCTGTACCGTCGTGTATATAGTGGGAGACCCCAATAGGTTGAAATAATTTATCCCTAGGAAGCCGAGTTTGCCGCCTTACCGATCACAATGCACCGAACACAGCATTCGAGAAGATTGACTATCGTACAGTAAATCCTTGGTAATTTCTCTTTAATTTACCACCAAGGTGTATATTGCAGTTTTGTGATTAGTTTGGTAAACCCTCTTGCTTAGTATCTCCAGAGCAGTCACTTTTGCTCCTTTTCGACTCCTTAAAAGAAAAGGTTCATCTGAGCGCTTGTCCTTTCAAGCTCATTAAACAACGAAAGCGACTAGAGTCATCTTTTTCTTTTTCTCGACTCTTAAAAAATGAAAAAGCAAAGTTAAGTTATAGTGTCGTAAAAATTAATTGACTACAAATAACTTCCTCCACACTTGTTTTTTAGTTGATCTTAGGTTGAAACATATGGCGACAAATTTGGATTCCACCAATCAAGGAATTCCTTTTGATGGGAATCCTAGTCCTTTTCCTCCTTTCGGAAATATTGGTGCTCCTTATATGGCTACATTGTCCCTTCTGGGATTTACCATTGGCTTGCCAGTATGGTTGTTTTCAACCTCTTTGGTTCAAAATGTCATGATTTCTCCGCAATCGAGTACACCTCCAACTGGAAAAAATCAACCTACAGTTGATCTTGAAGTTGACCCTTTGCCTTCTTCCTCGTTTGTTTCTTCCTCCCCTTCTTCCTCTTCACCTGGTGAAAGTATTGGTACTAGTAACTAGGTGGCTAAGAAGAAGAAGAAAGGGAAGAAGAAGAAGAAGAAGCAAATTCAGCAGAAGGGAAACCAAGCAACCATTGCTTTGAATGCAACATCTAATGAGAAACCATTCATCAAGCCTCACAAAGTTCGATGTCCATGCAAACTTTGTGCGAGAGACCATCTTCTTCGAAGTTGTCCTGATATTCCTCAGATCTTAGAAGAATGGTCTTCCCGTTCACATCATCGTGTGCCATAAACTTCAGGAGATCATTTTGGTGACACACCATCAACTAGTGATAGTAAAGTTCATGGAAAGAAGGCAACAGTTAAGTTTCCATGTAGGTTATGTGAAGGGAATCACCCCATTCACCTTTGTCCCTATTTGGATGAAGCCAAAAGAGTGTTGGATAACCATCCTGCTTCACCACATCGCTTCCATCTAGTTACAGGGAACTCCCCCTAAATCCTTTACTAGTTGATGAATTGACTGACCAAAATCAACTGTCGGTCAAACCCAATCTCTCTGAAAGTGAATCCTATGAGTCTATACCCAACCAAAATCAACAGGTCAAGGTAACAGTTGACCCGATTTCACCTTCAGTAAATTGTACCTTTTCCGAAGAGAGTGAACATGATACCACTCAGGTTCTTTTTGTTTCTTCATATTCAAATGAGCTTGGGGGAAATCCTCCTATTCCATCAAGACAGGAGGAAAATCCTCCAATTCTTGTAACTCAAGGGGTTAATTCTCCCATTTCTATGGTAACCCTTCCAAGTAGTCTAGTCACCTCCTTTGATTGGAATTAACTAGTAGGATTTCGCCTTCCTTCTTATGTTCCCTTCCAGATCATAGTACAGGTTTGTAATATGATTGTATCTGGCACTATTATAGATGAAGGTGCATCAATGAGTATCCTTTCCTCAATTGCTTGGCAAGCACTTGGTTCACCACCACTTGTGTCTGTCACACAGAATCTTTTGGGTTTCAACAGAGGAACGAGTAAACCATTAGGGATCCTTCCACAGTTACCTATCACTTTGGGAAGAAAAATCATTTATCTAAATGTGATAGTAGTCCCAGGCCCTCTATATTACAATTTACTTCTTGGGCGTGACTATGTTTATGACATGGGAGCTATTGTTTCAACACTCTTCCAACCAACCATCTTCCCTAAATGGTCCATTTATACCAATGGTGTCATCCCCGCCACAGGTTAATTATGTGGCAACCTGTTCCATACCTACATCAACTGACGATCAATTCAGTGATGTAAGACTTTAAGCTCCTGTGGTCATTATTTTGTGTAGTATTTACCGGATTATCCACAGTATCATATTCATCATGTTGACATTTCGAACTCCAAAGGGGATCCATCATCAGGACCAATTTAGTGATGTTGTACATCATGTACTAGGCGCATTGGAACTTGATCTCTCCTTCATGACCTCTTATGAGTTGTGATCGAATGCGAGGATAGTTCGTTGTCTTGTGTCAACCTCGTTAAAAAATGAAACAAGGGTATCTGAGGATAGTTCATTTTCTTGTGTCATCCTCGTTAAAAAATGAAACAAAGAGCTCGAGGATAGTTCTTTTACTGTGTCAACCTCATTAAAAAATGAAACAAGGCTCTGAGGATAGTTCGTTGTCTTGTGTCAACCTTGTTAAAAAAAATGAAACAGGTCCATGAGGATAGTTCCTTGTCTTGTGTCAACCTCGTTAAAAAATGAAACAAGGAATTTGAGCAGAGTTCCTTGTCTTGTGTCAAGCTCATTAAAAAAATGAAACAATGACCCCTGGAGCAAAGTCCAATTCGAGTCTTTGATTAGATCTCGTAAAATCCCAATCGAGTCTTTCACTTGATCTCGTAAAAGAACCTTCATTCCATCCACCTGATAGCCATGAGTAGTCTACTTAGGTGAATGTAATGAAGCTTGGGGGGCATGCACCTAGTGGTAAAGTTAAGTTTTCTTGTAGGTTATGTGAAGGGAATCACCCCATTCACCTTTGTCCCTATCTGGGCAAAGCCAAAAAGGATAATTGTCCTGCTTCATCACAACGATTTCCATCTGGTTACAAGAGACTCTCCCTTTCATCATGCTGGGTGCATGTAAATGAATCCAAGCATAGTTTTTCATTTTAAGCTTGTGTAAAAATGAAACTAAATCCAAGCAGAGTTTTTATTTTTAAGTTTGTCTAAACATGAAACTGAATCCAAGCATAGTTCCCTATGGTTCAAGCTTGTGTAAAAATGAACCCATTTCCATTTTAACCCCTATGATTGCCATTCTATTAGCCTTTTGAGCCTTGGTTGTTTCAGTCCATCACCACCATCTCTTTGGCCAATCATACGCTTTCACTTGGTTGTTTTACCCTTTTGAGGAACAGTTGCAATGAGTGGTCTTATTAGCTAGCCTCTTCACATAAATCAACATGTTTTGAGAAGTTCCAACATCACTGGAACTAGTTTCTACCCTAGACACCACTTGTTCCTCAAAGTGGAGTCCTCTTTAAGCTCTTTTCAAACTCTCTAAAAATGAAAAGATTGTCGAGCACTTGTCCATTCCAACTCATTAAAGGATTGGAAATGTCATCTCTCTTGTATTATTTTATCCTTTTTCAGACCTGAGGGATTATTTTACGAAAAAGAACTTATAGAGTTTTCTTTCTGTCCCTTTTCAAACTCTCTAAACATGAAAAGGATTGAGTTATCTTTATCGTTAAACACGTTAAAATATCATAATAGTGACAAACTTTTCCATATAGACAAGATCAAGTTTCACCGTCGCTATATTTGTTAAAACATCAAATAGTGATGGGTTTGCCTGAAGGGTGAATTATAGAACACGCATATGTTATCTTCCTCAAGCTTGATAAAAAATAAATAGGTATTGGTCAGCAATGACTGGGGAAAATGGGAAAAGTCTTGAAAACTTATGGTAGTGAGTCGCTCTTGAACATGACACTTTCACTTCATCTCTGTGACTAAGTTGGGTTGGGTCATTCCGTTTGATGGTTATCATACCATTGGTCTATCACACCATCCATCACTTTTGTTTTGGGTCAATGCTACCAATTCATATCAATGTTGCCGATATGTTCAAGAGAAGTCATCCAGTTAAAACTTCATCCGTTGCAACACTATAAACCTTCATTTTCATACCCGCCATTTCTATGTCAATTTCTTGGATGATGAGCTGATGTCGACAAGAAGCGACTCATCATAGGAGGGTCTTGACAGGTTGACATCAATGGCCTTCGACCGAAAGATTTTTCATGGTGTTCGACATCAAATCACTTATTCACACCATGCGAAATGTACTGTAGTACCTTGAGGATCATCATCATTATCGGTGATCCCTCTCATGCCTGTTAATGGCTTACATCATTGGCTGGTAATCAGGCGATGTCTCTCCATGTTCGACCTTAGAACATCTATTAACATGGTTAGACTTGTACATTGAGTGAATATTGAACGAGATTGAAGACCCCGGATGTAGTTTCATCCATTCGGGCTGCAATATATTCAGGAGTACCAAATCAAATGTACAAAGGCTTTACACAGATGGTCATCCTAATCATGGATCACAAATCTATATCTGTAGAATCATAAGTCTATATCTGTAGATGACTATCTGATCTATGTACATGTAATGAAAGTTTATAAGCTGAGCATGGGAATGCCTCCCTCAGCTAGTTCATGAGAAAAATCAGATTATCATGATGTATTGTATTGTAATTGATGCAGGTCGCCTTCTATTTCGAAACTTCCAATCCTCATGATAAAGCATTTCACCCAACATAGATATTTACGACCTCATGCTTTAGGGGGCAACTGTTACAAGTTTATTTGGGCACATCAAACCCCAACTTAAATGTCGATGTTATTAGGGTTCATCAACCCATAATATAGTTGTTTCATCCCCTAAAGAACTTAGTCATATGAATGTCTCACTCTGAAATAAGTTCCATCACAAAATTCATCCAAAAGGTGTCTCTAAAGAGATCATTGCAAGAAGCCCTTCATTAGGCTGCAATGAATGGCAGGTACTACACTGACTAAGTTCTATGCATTGCACTTAGGCCCTCTTTAGGGTGCGATGAGCGAGCTTAGGCAAAGTTCCGGGAGAGTTTGAAGAATCAGTTATTCATGGAAACCTCTAGAAGCTTCTCTAGTGCCACCTGCCCCTCTGAGTTCGCCCAAGGATGACTAAAGGAATTAGGAAACATCAACCTCCTATCTCCCTCTTTCATGGAACCAATTCCTAAAAATAGAAAGGAATTCATCATCATCATTGATGACCCAACCTCCTTCACTCATCTATAAATGGATCACTCATCCAAGGGATCTAAAGGCTGAATAATTCTGAGTTGTAAGGAGGTGCTGATGGTTTTAGTATTGAGGCTGAGTATTGTGGTAATGTTGGAATCTCTTGCTATTCATGAGGTGAAGAAGGTTTGAAGCTGGAAGGATGGCACTGGATCGAACTTATGGGTTGTAATCCTTCTTTCTATTAATAAAGCTTTTCAAGATTTTTCCCCTATGTTTGTGTAATCTGTCAATGCATTCATATGTTTATCATACTTTCGATTCTATGTTATTTATGAATTATGGATCATTATGCTTTGACGGGTCTCTGTTTCTATGATTACACAGGTACTCTCCAAGCGTGTTAAGTGCGGGGAGGAGCAGTGATATCAGTCAAAGGAGAGAGGGATCAAGTGAGGAATCAAGCAAAATTTACAGGTTGGCTCCTTATAATCTTTCTCTTATCTGTCGTTCATAGGAAAAATAGTGAATTGTTTTAACTGGTGTTTCTAGGTTAGCTACCAAACCTAGAGGGTTAGAATTTCTTAGAAATACTAATTTTCCCGAAAAAACCCTTGGACCAAATTGAGTCTTAGATTTATTGTCTCAAACTTGTTTCTAAATTGACCAATCCAAACCCCCACATTAATAAGTCTCGTGTTCCTTATTTGTGTCTTCTTGTTCCTTCTTTGGTAGAATTGATAGCTCATGAGATCACTCACCCTTTATGTCCTTAGGTAGTCCTTGAGAATGATTTGGTTATAGGATCTAACTAGAATCATGATGCCTTAGGACTATGAGAATTTGAATCTACATGGCATGGCCTCAACATGGTGTGCCAAATGACCTTAATAACATGCATGAATTCATATCCATCAATGGGAATCCTTGGCTTGTGATTACAATATGTAACCTATCACATTGTGTTGTGCTTTGTACACTATGTATTTTAGTTTTAGTTTAGCGTGTGATGTGATATTTTTTTATTTTTGTATGTCGGTTGATTTGGTTCACTACTTACCAGCTTTGGGTGCTTAGTTACATTTTTCAATATTACAAATTTATGTTATTATAGACACACCCATTGTGAGATCAAGAGGTTTTATACGTTAGTCCTCTAGGATATGTTGGCACTTGTCACATAATTGAGCATTGATATAAGAATAAATGTACACAAAACATGGATTTTCAATCACATTATTGGAAGTTCTAAATAAGAACCAAACAATTCATAGTTAGCAGCACTTCATATTTAAAAAAAAAAAATCCATTATTTTTTATTATGAAAAAGACATGTTTTTCTCTTGATCCATGCTTTATTTTTCTTTCACTATGTGATTTAACTTTTGGTATAGTAATTTAAAAATCCTCTTCATAGGATGAGATGGCATTTTTATGATGACATCCATTGAACTTGAGGTGTGTATTTTCAACAATGGAATATAAGGATAGGCATTTCCCTATGTTTTTCCCCTACATTATTGACCATCTCTACTACCATCTATGCACCTTAGGGTTGATCCTAATTTGATACATTAGCCTTTCCTTCATGCACACTGCAACTGATGTAATAGTTCCTACCATTCATGGGTACCCTAGAGTAGCACATGATTTCCATGTTGGTTCCCATGTTTAGAGATTTCATAGGCCTAGGTATCCTCCTTTAGACTCATCATGACTCAAACTTGGGCCTTGTTCCTCCCACTTGTTGTTTTCTTTCCACAGGGGGCCACAAGAGAGCTTAATCATTTATCCAACTCTGCAACACCCATTGTTTCTCTACACCAAGAGAACTTCTCAGAGCTCACAGATTTTGTCAATGCATCTGCAGTATTCTTCAAAGTGTCGACCTTTACCAGCAACACCTTTTTGTCTTCTATCATATCCCTCACAAAGTGATACTGAACATCAATGTGCTTTGTATTTGAATGATATGTAGGGTTCTTTACCAAGAAAATTGTACTTTGGCTGTCACAGTCTATCCTTATAGCTCCTGTACTAACCCCATACTTGAACACAATTTCTGGAACCAAACTGCTTCCTTGCTTGCATGAGTGGCTGCCATGTATTCTGCCTCTGTAGTTGATAGTGCCACTACAGATTGTTTCTTACTCATCCAACTGACTGCACCTCCAAATAGGTTAAACACATACCCACTTGTAGATCTTCTCTGATCCAGATCTCCAGCCCAGTCTGCATCAACAAAGTCACAAATATCCAACACTCTCTCTAATACTGGTCTTCCCCTGTAGCACAAACCATAATCACTAGTGCCGCGCAAATACCTAAAAACCTACTTCATTTCTGTCCAATGCTCCTTCCCTGGTTTTGACATAAACCTGCTCAATACTCCCACTACATGTGCAATGTCTGGTCTAGTACGGACCATTGCATACATCAAGCTACCGACTGCACTTGCATATGGAACACAGGACATGTCCTCTTCCTCTTCTTGTGTCTTGAGACACTGTTCAACAGATAACTTTACACCTACAGGAATAGGAACCTTCACCGGTTTACTATACTACATACTAAACCTCTACAATATTGTCCGACATACTTGCTCTAGTTTAACCAGAGCTTCCTCTTTTCTCGGTCTCTTTTAATTTTCATGCCCAAAATATAGTTTTCAGCACCAAGATCTTTCATGTCGAATTTGGAGGACAATTAGGTCTTTAAATCTTGGATAATTTCTTTGTCATTTCCAACCAAAAACATATAATCCACATACAAGACCAGTTAAATAACACGGTCACCAATAAATTTAAATACACACAGTGATCTGCTTTGCTTCTAGTGAAGCCAAGTCCCCGTATAAATGTATCAAATTTCTGATACCACATCCTTGGTGACTGTTTTAACCCATACAGAGACTTCTTTAACTTGCATATCAGTTCTTTCTTACCCTTTACCACAAAACCTTCAGGTTGCTTCATGTATATCTCCTCTTCTAGATCCCCATGAAGAAATGTTGTCTTCACATCCATCTGTTCTACCTCAAAATCAAAAGCAACATCAATAGATAATAGTAATCTAATAAAGTTACCTTGGCAACAGGAGAAAAAATATCACCAAAATCAATTCCTGACACCTGGGAATAACCTTTTACCACCAACCGAGCTTTGTATTTCTCCACCTTTCCTTATGCGTTTGTCTTCTTCTTGAACACCCATTTGCTGCCAATGGGTTTCCTTCCAGCTAGCAACTCCACTAGATCCTAAGTCTCATTTTTGTGCAAAGATGCCATTTCATCAACCATGGCCTCTTTCCAGAGTTTTCCATCCTCTGAATCTACTACTTCCTTCATAGTTCTGGGATTATCATTAGTAATAGATAAAGCAAAATTTGAACAGAAAGAAGATGGACTATACCTTTCTGGCTTCCTTTTTTCTCGAACTGATATCATCACACTCGGAGTTTGTGGCTCTTCATCTTCTGATTCCTCCTCTGATGTAGAGTCTGATTCTTCCTCCTTTAGCTCAAATTCTATCTTCTTAGGTTCCTTTGGTTGGACTTCATGTTTAATAACTTCTTTCACCTCTTTGAACACCACATCTTGGCTGTACACAACCTTCCTTGTTACTGGGTTCCAAAGCTTATAACCCTTTAAACCATCCTTATACCCAATAAAGATGCACTTTTCAGATTTACTATCCAACTTTGTTCTTTTCTCCTTTGGAACATGTACATATGCATCACATCCAAATACCCTCAGATGTGAAAGAGAGGGTTTCTTACCAGTCCATACCTCTTGTGGAGTCTTATCGTCCAATTCTGATGAAGGTGACCTATTGACCAAGTAACATTTAGTCTCCACCGCCTCTACCCAGAATTCTTGTCCTAGCCTGACACCGTTGAGCATGCTTCTTTCCCTTTCCATCAACGTCTTATTCATTCTTTCTACAACTCCATTTTGTTGAGGTGTATATGGAGTAGTCTTCTACTGTGCTATACCACACTTCTTACAAAATTCTTCAAATTCCTTATTGCAAAACTCTCCACCGTTATTTGTCCTCAGCACCTTTATCTTCTTCTTTGTCTCGTTTTCCACCAGAGCCTTAAATTCTTTAAACTTGTCAAAGACTTCAGATTTCTTCTTAAGGAAATATATCCATGTATTCCTTGAGAAGTCATCTATAAATGATACATAGTACACAGACTTACCCATGGATGGAACCTTCACAGGTGCAAACACATCACTCTGTGCACAAGCTCTAATATCTGTTTCGCCCTCTTACCACCAAAGGGGAAACTCATCCGATTTTGCTTCCCTTATACACAATTTTCACAGAAATCAAAATCCAGAGAGCTATTACTCATACCTTCTACCATACCTTTACCATGAAGTATTTGAAGGCCCTTCTCTCCAATATGTCCAAGCCTTTGATGCCACAACATGGTCTTCTCTCTAAAGACCACTAGATTTTCTGCTTCACTTTCAGGAACCACAGAATGGTTGCACCCATCAACAACTGTGCTACCTTGCAGCTTGTATATAGTTCCAATCCGAACTCCCCGCATCAATACCAGTGCTCCCCAAACCATCTTGCAGGTATCCTTCTCAAACACTGTTTTTACACCTGCATCATCCAACTTGCTTATAGAAATCAGATTTCTGGCCAATGCAGGAATATGCAGAACACCCGAAAGTGTTCTAACCCTTCCACCTTGCAACTTCAAATTTACTTTTTTGCCACCAACGATTCTAACCTTCCTATCATCCCCTAAGAAGACATCACCACCATCGTATTTCTCATACTCGAAGAATCACTCTCTATGGGGAGTGAAGTGAAAGGATGCACTTGAGTTAATCAACCATGCCTCATGATCTTCATGTGTACTTGAAGAAGCCAAGTACACATGCCCACCTTCATTTGAGGTGGTTTTCACTTCTGCAGAAGGAGCATCATCAGATCCCTTTCCTTTATCAGGAGCTTTAGATTTACAGTCCCTTTTGTAGTGCCCTTCCTTTCCGCATTTCCAGCACACCACCTTTACAGGTTTTCTTGGAGGTTTAGATCTCCCTCTAGATTTAGATCTCCCACTCTGGCCATCACCATTCTAGCTCTCCACATTTTTCCGTCTCATCTCCTCCATTAGCAAGGATGAGACTATTTCATCAAACTGCAAGGCAGTTGCATTGCTACCTATTGCAATAATCAGACTATCCCACGAATCTGGTAGAGAACACAAAAAACTGATGCACTTATCTTCATCTGAAATTTTAATATCAACAGATTCTAACTGACTTACCACAATATTAAATGCATTCAGATGCTCTGTTACCGAGTCTCCATCTTTCATCCTCAAGTTATACAACTTTTCCATAGGAATAGTTTATTCACGAGAGACTTGGATTTGTACAAAGTCCCTAACTTGTCCCACAAAGCCTTCGCCGTAGCTTCCCCTGATACATTCAGTAATACTGAATCTGAGACACACAATCATATTGTGTTCTTTGCCTTCCATTCCAACTTCTTCCATTCTTCATCAGAAACTCCTGTTGGTTTAGTACCCGGATCTACCTTGATCCACTGATCTTTATCCACCAACAGATCCTCCATCTTGAGTTTCCACAACTCAAAACTCTGACCATTAAATTTCTCGATCTCTATCTTTCCATTGTTCGCCATCTTCTTTCACCACCATAATCGATCTCGCGAATCTCCCACTGAATAGGGTATACCACAGACCTAAGAAAAACCCCTCAGCAACAAAGTCATCCACTTGAAGCAAAAAATAGCTCCGATACCAAATGTAGGTTTTAACCCCGTAAAGAAATTACCTGTATACGAATTCTAAAACATAGAAAATAAACAATGTGAGAGCATAACACATAAAACACATATACACAGAGATTTTCCCCTGGATCCCAAAACCGAGACTACCAACTTGATTTTTTATTATGTTCCTTTCAATGTTACAATACATATTTATACATGCCGAAGCATCCAATACCATGGACCGAAAACCATCGCGTCCAAAACCATGGACCAAAAACCATCGTGTCCAAAACCATGTGCGAAAATCATGCACAAAACCATAGGTTGGTCCGCCCAGCCTAACATAGGGTCCAAAACCAAAATTTTCTGGGGTGCTGCACTGAACCCCATAGAGTGGGGTTACCTGCACCCCTCAAACGCCTTGTGACCCCCCTGGTACACAATCGACGCAACGAAGGGGGGGCTCCACCCCCCCTCTAACCCCCTGGTTAACTACGTGGGCTAGTCGTGGAAAGAATATAATACAACCCAACAACCTAGACTGGCACATGATTTCCATGTTGGTTCCCATGTTTTGAGATTTCATAGGCTTAGATATCCTCCTTTAGACTCATCATGACTCAAACTTGGGCCGTGTTCCTCCCTTTTCATCTTTTTTTTGGTGATATATTGAAGACATTCCTAAACATTTTTATATTGTTCAATGTTTTCATTTTCATATCATTGCCAATGTCTTGTTTCCTAATGTTATGCTACTATTCAGGTTAATATTGCTTACCATGACTATAGTCACACTTCACCTCTTGCCATTGACATCATTTTTTCCCTCTATTTAGCAATATCACCATTCCTTGAGAGATTGTTGCAATGTGTGCTTTTATTTTAGCATACTCTCTACCTTCATATTGCTTAGCTCCATTCCACCACCATGGAAGTAGATGCAAATTCTCATACCACTTGTTTCTCCAGAATGAGCTCCCTTTTCATTATTTATATGGTTTTTAACAATGAAATATGATAAGCTTACTCTTCTTCATCTATGATGTTCATTAAACTGTGTGGATGATATTATATTGAGCATCGTTTCTCCTATTTTTCAAGATTGTTAAACCATACAAAAACGACATTATATCAAGTACAGTTTAATTATTTCTTGGGTGAAGGAGAAGTTTGAAGCCAAGGAAATATGAGGGATCAACTGCTAGGGAAGGTATAAGAATTTTAATTCTTCATTTCTCAACATGGATTATGTTGTTCCATTCTAGTACATATTATTTATTACATATGTATTAGATCTATATTATCTTGAGCAACCTATAGTACATCTATAGTTTCTCTTACCTTTACATAGTTTAGAAGGAAAGTTTTCATGTGTTTGTGTATTTTGTATAGGATACGAGTGATGGGATTGCAAGGAGGATATTTTGTGCCCACACTAATTAGATAATATTCAAAAGAGGTAGGAACTGATCCCATAACTCCATATTTCCTTTTTTGTCAAGGTTTTGGGATATATATCTAGGAAACAATAAGTCTTCTTACAAGAGTTGTGTTCACACTACTACATAGGATTTACTTTCTAATGATGGCATTCATTACATGCAACATATAGTATTCTATCCACATTGTGGTTTAGGGAGGTTAGGACCGTAATACTCCCCTCTCTATTCTACAAAATCTTGTCATAGTCTCACTAGATTGAACTTAGAAGGTTCACCGAAAATGATAGTTAACTATAGATACTCATTTCCATTTTCTTAATGGGACTTTAATTATAAAAAAATTAAGCAAAAATATAAGGACTTAGAGGATGAATCCAATCTCTCCTATCCACTTGATGAAATAAGCGCTGAAAGAGACTTGAGACCCCTCATTACGTTGGTACCAAGAAGGGAATTGTGCATATGGAAGAGAGATGCATCCTTGCCATTATGATCTACACGTAATACGACCCTAGCTCTTATATCTGTCATGGCCTCCATACAGATGGAAAGCTCTATTATTACGACAATATAAATTCCAACTTCACTGCATATATACTAATGTGATATAACAATTGACATACGTAAACATAAATTAATTAAAATAAAAAGTAAATGATAACAAATAGAACATATTATCAAATAAGAATGCTAAATATGATATATGTTATGCTACCAAATAATTTTTTTATAAATAACCAAAGAAGGATATTAAAAAATTAATTATGCACTAGCATTACCAAGAATACCATACGCCCAGATGGGGTGATAAGGGACAACCCAAAGTGTGAGGTCAACATAATTTCTATTACCTTAAGAAGCATTTAAAGAAATGTGCCCACCACCCCATTTTAATTGATGCAATTTGGTTTGCACTTCTAGCACCATTAGGTGGAGTTTTAATGAATCTTAAACATGGCATGCCCATTCCTACAGGTGCCTTGGATATGATGCACTCGTTTTTGAATATGAAGTTTCCTAAAGCTCATTTGAATTGGTTAATGCTGGCATTATTTATAGTTACGTTTGGTTATGTTAATGTGTATGTTCACTCTCACCCCTCGAGCTTCTATATGTCTCCATTAGAAGCTTTCATTTCACTATGAGTGCAACTCTTGGTTGTGCCACATTTTGTTCAGCGTAGTTTTGGGTGAAGGTCTAGGCCCAATAGGAATATTTCCTTATCCTCTATATTTGTTTCGAACTTGATTATTCTTTCATTATTCTATTGATAAATGGTATAATATAAAGGGAAAAGTAAAATCTACTACAAGCCTGAGATTCTATGATCAGAGAGTGATGTCTTGTAATGTTATAGCCTTTGGTCACTTCTTGTTTCTTCTCACTCAGGTTTCTTTCCCAGAATGTAGTGGCACATTCAAGTAGTTTCAACTTTGCCTCAGACTACAAATACAATGACATGATAGTGGGACAAGTCTATACATGGTAGAGGATGAAGTGGTTTAAATGTTGGATTGCATGCTTGAGCCTTATCCCAATCCTTTGCCAAGATTTTCTACATGCATCCCCTTCTTGAAATTTAGTAGGATTTAAGGGAGGTGGAAAAGGAGATTACAATGGACAAACACTACCATTTTTAGTCGAAGGTTATGGAAATTATGTTCAACTAAATGCTAGACACTAGAAATATGAGAGGGTATTTAAATTAATTATTGCAAAAGGTGAACCTATATTGGTAGATCAAAGTTCTCATAGGTAAACTCCTCTTGGGAGGGAATGATGCGAAAGCTAGAATATGATTGATGATGGAGGGGTTCCAATTGCAATTAAAGGATATGGACAAGAACTTGGAAATGGTTGTGACAGTTCTCACATGCAGCAAAGGACCTTTTCCTCTAGAAACTACCATGGATTTAATGCCTATTGAGTTGAATGTTTCCACCTCTTCTCAATGATTTAGAGGATAGTTGTTTCTCTCTCTCTCTCTCTCTCTCTCTCTCTATATATATATATATATATATTTAGCTCATTTTTATATGTGAGGGTCGTTACTATCTCCTTAAATATTGATTTTTGGTTATATTTTACTATAAAATCTTAGGCTAATAAGCCATAGTCCTAAACTATCTTTGGGATTTTGTGGTTGTTTTTTTATATGGATTGGATCATTATATTTTATTTCATCTATCTCGATGCTTTCTAAGTCGAAAAAGTGGAGGAATCAACTCACAATACCATTTGTACCTAATTTTTTTAGGGTTAAAACTTTGTTTCTTTAGTTTAACCCTCTTTTTTTCCTATTCTACACATAGAGCCCTTTCCAATAGTGCAAGAATCTCCTCAATTAGAGTTTGTATGCAAACATTATGCTATTCAGAAGTTGACCTTCCTATTTAGCCACCATAATTCAAGAGGATATCACGTCAACCCCTATTATTCATGGAAAATGGGCTAGGAATGTGATCATGATGAAGAAGACTCTAGAAGAGTCTATATTGTAACCTTGGTTAAGAGTTGAGGGAGTCAAACCGAGCCATTGGTAGGCTACCGAGTTATGTTATAATTGGGCCACTAGGAGGGAAAGCATTTCCATTCTTTTTGAGTGCATTTTGTTCCATAGACGAATACAGTATCTGTGAGGTATGGTGAGATAGCACACATATTATTGTAACCCATGGGCCATAGGCCTTACTTCTTTGTACTCGCAGTCATTTTCTATTTAGAGAAAGAAAGCATAATGACCTCACCTTCCAGTTGGGTTTTAACCTGAAAGGGTTTTCCATGTTATATCTTATGTCAAATCGTGCTTTGTGAGGCTTTATTTCATTGTTCTCTATTTTATGCATAGTTATAATTTGCATGCATATGCAATAAATAGTGACTTACAGATCCACAAATCTAAAGAGAAATAAACTCACACAATGTATATTAGGATTTTAAGTATAATTTACCAGATTTATTGTGACGAACTATCGAGTGTATTTTGGCCACAACCCCCTCCATAAAAAATTTCACAAAAGATATTGGGACACTCCATTTAACTTGGTTAATGTCATTTTTATCTTGTTTTTCTTAGCTTTAATTGTTTTCGGCTTGTATTAATTTCCGTTGCTTATGCCTCCACTATGCTTGTCTTCCTACTTATTTTCCAATGTCTGAGATTTCGCTCAAATTTGTTGCACAATTTAGAAGTTTTAAATGGTTGAAAGTTGGTCATTCACTTTTTAGTAAATAAACTTAAATTGTGTAAATATGCATTTTATTTCTTGTATGAAATACTGTTTACATTAGTTAATTCATCATTGTTTAATTTATTTAATTAATTTTTGTAGTCAATTTATTGTAATTAATTATAATATATATATATATATATATATATATATAACAACGCCTTCAAGCACTTCGTGTATATATAAATCATATAGTTACAAATTGTATATCAATATATAAATGATATATTAGTATTATTAATATTATATAATTATACTGTATATTACATATTGTAATTATGTTATACATTAAAACAAAACAACATCGTTGTCAATATGCATGGCTGTCAATTGTTTTCATTTTAATTTTGTTCATTCTAATGTATAATAATATAGTGTTCATTCATTCTAAGATAGTGTTCATTCTAATTTTGTAGAATAATATAATTTTATTTTAAAATGAATTTGTTTAATTGTATTAGATTTTTAATTTTATTTTTGGATTTAATTTAATTTTGAAATAGCTTATGGTTTAGATGGTGACATGGAAATGGAGGGTTTAAATTCTAAACTCAAAGAGAAGCCAAACAAACTCGCATAGTTATAAAAAAATCATGGATACACATTTGAAGGGGTTCCAAATTTGAGACACTAAGAGGGGCTCAAATCCATAGAGAGGAGAAATGTTGTAGAACAAAATATTTTTTTTTTGCAGTATTGTAGAGAGTGGAGTCTTTTTCTAGTTAATTTAGGTCTTAAATTTTGTAAAGAAGTTTTTGGCACCATTACCAAGATATCTTTTTTGAATGAGTTTGAGATTGAAGACTCAAATGTACAAGGAAATTGAATCTAATTATAAGTCTCATTTTTCTTGCACTTTTGTAAAGATTCTTGAGGTTGTATTATTTTTTTTTGTATCTTAAACCAAATTTGATTAATTTTGTACCAATTTGCATATAAATAGTTAAATGATGCATTATTGTTGATTTTAGTTAATATATGTTGATTGTACTTCTGTATGAGCTATCTTTGCATGTCTAAATAGAATTTTAGCAGAACTGGAAATGAATTCATGAACTCTTATTTGTAGAGATTAATAATTATTTATTTGTCTTTTTGTGAATTTCTCGTGTTATCTTACATTGAGTTCCCCTTTTCATTTGACACTTTGCTATTGATTAAGAATAATGTTACCTTTCTCTTAGTCAAGATACAATCTACTTTTATGCACTTTCATTATAGAATAGGATCACATATGCATCTTCATTTTCATCTTGCATAAAGTCCTCTTTCATAGAGACAAACACCTTAGCGACTTGATGGAGATTGCATATCGATTAGTGTTCTTGTATGAACTTAAGTATCATTCAAACCATTAAAAAACCAAGAAAAAAGAAATTGTATATTTTGTATATAAATTTGCACTTTTATCATTGTTAGATTAATGATATTTAACATTTGACATTTTGTAACATTTGTCATGTATTTGTAGAGTTAACTTTAACATTTAACTATACATGTTAATTTAATATCAGTGTCAATAACTTAATCTAATATTTAAAGTTAATAACTTAATGTTTTACGTCAATAACTTAATGTAATATTAGAGTTAATAACTTAATATTTTACATAGATTGATAACATTGTAAAGTATAATAATATTATATAAAATAATACATAACTTGGAGTTGTAACATTAATATAATTTAGTATTATATGTATAGTAATATATAGAATTAACATACATAGTATTTCTATATTATATGGTCGTGTAGTAGTAATATCACATTGTATTGTATTGTATTAATAATTAATAATAATGATAAAAATAACATTATTGAATATTTATAGCATATGCATTAGAATATATATAGTATAGTATTTATTATTATATTATAGGTTATATTAGAACTATATAATTATTAGTTAATATTAACATAAATTTGTTTAGGACATATTAAGATAACATAGGAGATAAATACTAACACATTAGTATCTAACATAACATTAGTGAAGCATTTACATAGTATTTGATAGGGTTAACATTAATATTACCTTAATATAGAATAGTAGGATTAGAGTAGATTAATTCTTAGTTTAGGCTAGGTTAACCTTAGGCTAGTCTTAGTTGAACAGGTAACTTAACCCAACAGAAGCAGTCGGAATCACCATCCCAAATGAAAAAGGGTCTCATTTGGTGCCCTAACCAGGTGGCTTCCTTTGATGTTGATGGAGGTCATTTCTTCCCATCAACATAGTAGAATATCCACAATAGTTTATAGATCACATTGGTATCATAGTAGGTTTCTTTAGGTATATTGTGGAGATTCACAAGAGATCTTAATCAACTAAACCAAATGTCATAAGACCTTAGTCATGGTCAATAGATCTATGAATAACCCTCTTGATCCTTAGAGGAGAGGTTTACATGACTGGAACCACTATTTACATATATAAGGCATAATTTGAATCTAGTCATGGCATCCTTAACACATAAGCTCAAGATATTTCAAGAAGATGGGGGTTTAATGAAGAGGTCTAATCAAAGGGGATATCAAGAGATCAAGAATAAATTGAGAACGATTTTAATAAAGGATCGAAAAAACATCAACCTACTTTGAGTGTTGTGAAACATTTACAGTCCCTGTTCAAAATGAAAGTGGAGGTTAATATCAAGTTGTACTAGGGTGGCATTGATGCTCTAAAGCTAAATCATTGGTTGTAGCAATGAAAAGTTTGTTTTAGTGTTCATCATATAGAGGAAGAATAAAATAGTTCATTTGTGTGGCTGAAATTAGAAGGCCATGCCCTCAAATGGTGGGAAATCCACATAGAGACCTTGAGGTTAGAGGGAGATTATGTAGTGACTACGTGGGAGGAATTTAAAACCCTCATAAAGGCATAATTTTACTCTATTGGGTATGTAGAAGACCAATGGATCTAGTGGAACTACCTTAGGTAGAAGCAGAGTCAAGGTGTATATGAGTACACTACAAAGTTAAAAAATATGACCATAATTTTGGGTATATCCCCAAATAACCCAAATGTACTCCTCAAGTATCTTGGGGGTGTAAACAACCATCTATGAAACTAAGTGATGTTTTTTAAGCCTAGATCAGTGGATGATTATGGTGTACAAGCACAATAGATAGAGAACGTAGGCCATAAGAAAGGGAAATCGAGAGGATCAAAGTAGAAGAAGCGCTAAGATGCTTCTAAGGAGCAGAAGACAAGTTGAAAGGGGGGAAGATAAAAATATGACAACGACAACACATCAGCGTAAGGATCCCAACAACCACTTCAACCACTATAATATTTAGAGTCATACATAGGAGAAGTGTTGGAAGTTGCATTAAGAGATTAACCTGAAGAACAAAAAGAAAGACAATAAGAAGAAGAATTTCATCACGATTGATTCGAGAAACCAAGATCAAAGTATTTGGGATGTGGATGAGAAATTTTTTTGTACATCAGTATGAAAGGAGTTGAATCTAAGTAGCCTTTAGCAATAGGAAGAGAAAGAAATGATGAAACTTTTCCACATAAAGATATAGGTCGAAAAGACTAATATTGTTTCTTTGTTTGACTCAGGATCATAGACGAATCTCATTACAATAGAGTTGGTCGACAAATTAGGATTGGAAGTTCGTGATCATCCCAATCCATATCCGTTCAAATAAGTAAGTAAGGATGTAGAGTTAAAGGTAACAAAACAATATAAAGCTAGATTTTCTATTAGTGTTGATTTTATTGATGAAGTAGAACTAGATGTAGTTCCCCTTGATGTATATGGAGTGGTGTTTGGAAGTCCTAACATGTGTATCCAAGATGCAATATTCACATGGAAAGCCAACCAATACCAACTCGTTAAGGATGGAAAATTGCTGACCATCAATGCCCATAGATATGAGTAAAAAATTTCACTCGTAAGTGCCAATCTAACCAAGAAACTAATTGGTTCTAGTAAGAGGTTTATTTTAATATTTTTAAGAGAGAATCAATCTGTAGAAGTGTTAGTAAGAGAAAAATTCATCCCTAGATTTGTTTGTTTTACTATTTTTAAGAGAGAATGAATATGTAGAAATGTTAGTAAGAGAAAAATTCATCCATAGAGGTGTGTACTTAGAAACAAAGAAACAAGTGGAAGAGTTTCTACAAGCATATAAGGATGTGTTTCGAGAGCCTAAAGGGTTACCATCTAAGAGGGAATTGGAGCACGAAATTTAGCTATTGCTAGACTATATATTGCTAAACATTGGTTTGTACTTGAATTTTCTTATAGAAGTAAGTGAGGTGAAGAAACATGGGCAACGACTACTTGAACACTGTGTCATTTGACTAAGTACATCACCATGTGTGTCACCCATTATCATTGTTGCAAAGAAGGATGGGACTTGGAATATTGTAATTATTGTAGGTCACTAAACAAAATCATTCTCAAGAATAGGTACCCCCCCCGCCCAGAATAGATCATTTATTGGTTTAGTTGCAATAAGAAAAATACTTCACTAAGCCAGACTTGAAGTCTACATATCACCAGGTTTGAGTTAGAGACGAGGATAGCTAGAATATCACATTCAAATCAACTAAGGTTTGTATGGTGGTTAGTTATTCCATTTCACATATGCAATGCACTAGATACATTTATGAGGTTAATAAATGATATATTGTTCCCTTTTATAGATTCATTTTCTATTGTCTATTTGGATGATATATTAGTATGCAATGCCGCCTCGAAGGAGCACATCTCACATTTAACATAGGTGTCAGAGACATTAAAGAAGTACTAATTGTTATAAAATATCAAGAAGTGTGAGTTTGCACATCTTTATTTGGTGTATCTAGGCTATGTTATAGGTGCAATAGAGTTGAAAATAGATCATACCAAGATGGAGGCCATCATGCAATTATGAATTCCTACTAATGTTTATGAGGTTAGGAGTTTCTTTGGGGAAACAAGGCACCTCAGGAAATTCATAGCCTCATTTTTAGTAGTAGTAGCACCACTCGACACCATAACAATAACTTGTAAGAGTTTCCAATGGGGAAAGGGTCAACAAAGAGCCTTTCAAGAGCTAAAGAAGAAAATTAGTTAAACATCAACTATGGCATTACCAAACTTGCAACAACCATTTTGAAATATTTCATGGGGAAGTTATTAACTACCATACCTATGACAAGGAGTTTTATGCCCTAGTGCAAGCTACAAAGAAGTGGAAACACTATTTGATGGGAAAAGAGATAATAATCCACACAAATATTCAACCACTACAATACTTGCATGTCTGGAGTAAGATACAATAGGTTGGGAATTACAAGTGGATGGTATTTCTACAATAGTTTCATTTAGTGATAAAGTATGAGAAGGGAAACATAAAAAAGTTGGATGACATGATTTCAAGGCCACCCACAAAAAATATCACAACTTTATAAACTTTGATGCGCATGGAGTCATTCACCCATGACGCATACAAAGAGGCATATTTAGAGGATGAGGACTTCATGGAGGTGTTTCGGGAGTTGCATATCTAGATTCATGTGCATGATGGTGATAACACCATTGAATACCATCTATATGATGGGTTATTCTATACGTTGGATAATTTATGTGTTCCTAAAGGTGAGTGATTGAATTTGATCAAAGAGGATCAAACCTTGAAGGTTGCAAAGCACTTTGGTGTAGGGAAGACAATGGTCAACTTGTAGATGATTTGATAATCACCCTATGAGTGATCTCAGTTAAGATTTATTACATGAAGGTATTACAGACTCATGTGCTGGTCTGTGTCTATGTTATTTAGGCAACGGATCGATCAGATTGCAATTACACAGACACTTGAAATGGAAAACAACAGAGAAATACAGTAAGAAAATATAAGAACATAAGGATTTAATAAGGAGTTCACCGTATCCTCCACGGCTACATCTCTGGTCTAGCTCTCAGTGGTGGCCTTCTTTTATTGTGTCCTAAAGCAGAGAATTACAATGGAGGAGCTCAATATGAGTCTCCTGAAATAGAATTTTGCTTGGTAGGGTGGTTCTTATATTCCCCAAGTCGCTAGAGTGCATAGACTCTTTTCCTTACCAGCTCTTTGACCTCTCTGGTCTTAAGGGGAGGAGCCCAATATGGTGCTCAGTTCCTAATAGATCCTCTCAGGGATTGCTCGATGCTGCCTTATACTGCAGGTAAGCTCGGCTCTCTGTCTTCTTTCTGCCTCTTTTGCTTCACTGCCTTTCTTCGTTTTCTCCGTCTTCTTCCTTTTCCTCTCTGTCTCCCTCTTGGTGTTCGGTGTTTGGTGTCCTTTGCTTCGTCTATTCATGGCTTTAAAACTAGTCGATCACATGGTTGTTTGATTCCCCTTCCATTTCCCATTGGATCGCCTGCTGCAGCTTTGCTTGGAGTTCCCTGTCTCGGCGTCATCATCGGCTCACAGGGAGTGGCCATCTCGCTTCGTAGATTCGGTTTTTTTCGATACGTCGTGGAATGAGTCATCTACCACCTTGGTGGTCAAATCAGATGTCAAATTCTTATAGATCGTGGCTTAATCCCTTGTCGATTCCAGCTTTCCCATCGGGCGTGATCTCAGCCGTTAGATCTGGGGCCTCCAGATTCGACGCCATTCGCACATTTCACATAGTTGACGTGCTCGACCATTAGCACGTGATGAATGGTGGTTTTCTCTCTCCTCCACTTGCCACACGTCGGCCGCTGAGTGGAATCGCTCCATTTTTGCTAAAACTGCTTACCGCCCAAGGGTGCCCCCAACAAATACCGTTGGTTTTTGGAGCGCGGGTCCCTCCATAGCCTTTAGCCTTTTCCCCATTGTTTTCCCAGCTCCCATGCGACCGAGCACTCGGGGCCTCTCCTTCTCGAGGGTTTTTCCCAACGATGCGTGATTAATCATGCATCGCGCATCAAAAACTGCCTCATTTTCTCGATCCAGGCCTCCCAGGGGCTAGTTTCACCTCCTGCGTAGTCTCCATGGGCCTCGGTCAGTGCGCTTTGACCGAGGTCCTTGTCGTTCCATGCTGGCTGCTAACTGCCACTATTTAGAGGTGTTTTTGATTGCTGCTCTTAATTCTTTGAAACCTGTCCCGACCTGATACAGTCATGGTTCTCTGATAACTTTTCTTCATGGATCCAATTTGGATCACGACCTTCCCATTGAAAAGCTTTTGAACCACCAAAAGTTGGTTTTCAAGCATCGACTAAGTGAGGTTACTGTTTTCTCACTTGTCCAATCTCAATCCACTTTGCACCAATCGACTTTGAACCTTTGAGCCCTACTTTGAGGTACTCAACATCTCCTCCGCGCGTCATCCTCACCTTCCTATCCAGTACTGTGTCTTCCTGCAATTCATTAAGATATTCAGGTAGCGGATCATTAATAGAAGGCAACTGACTTTGCTCTTCAGGATCCTCAATCATTGAAGGTTCAAACAATCTCAAGCAATCTGCATTTACGACTGGGTAGATGTGCATGTAGGCTGGTAGATCAAGGCGAAAAGCATTCTCACCAATCTTCTCAAGTATTTTGAAAGGTCCATACCTGATAGGCTTTAGCTTTTCACCTTCACCTTGCATCCTGTCCTTGTTGATATACAGCCAAACCTAGTCACCAACTTGAAAACTATGCTCCATCCGATGCTTTTCATGACTAGCCTTATATTTGTCTTGGATTTTTTCCAGCTGTTCCTGTACTGCCTGGTCTATCTCCTGGATTTGTTCAATGAACCTAGTTTCCCTGTCCACATCACTGTATCCCTCAACTGTGGTATCTTTACCAAAGACACAATCCAAAGGAGACCTTGGTGTGAAACCAAAATAGGTCTCAAAAGGAGATCTCTATGTAGAAGAATGTTTTGCTCTATTGTAAGCATGTTGCACATAACACAAGTGTTCATCCCAAAGCTTAGGATGTTTGCTGCAATATCCTATGAGTAACTGGATCACTATCCTATTAACTATTTCTATTTGGCCATCAGTTTGCGAATGAAAAGCTGTGCTTTTCTTTAGTTTGGTGTCCATCAGTTCCATAGACTTAACCAAAACTTCCCCACAAATCGGGTGTCTCGATTAGATACAATAGAAGTGGGTAATCCAAAATGAACCCATACATGTTCAAAGAACAGTTTGGCAGTTTGTTCAGCTATAATATGTTTATTACAAGGTATCAAAATACACATTTTGCTGAACCTATCCACAACAACATATAGATAATCATGACCTTTCCTAGATTTAGGCAGCCACCCAATGAAATCCATGGAAACACTTTCCTGAGGGTGAGACGGTACTGGTAATTGAGTGTACAAGCCTAGTTTTCTATTGTTGGGCTTGATTTTAACACACATAGTACACCCTCTTACATATCTAGAAACTATCTCATTCATTTTTGGCCAATAACAAAATCTTTGCAGTTGTGTCATTGTTTTACTTACCCTAAAGTGACCAGATATCAGGGAAGTGTGTGCTTCTCTAATTATCTTTACTCTCTTAGTTTGTGGAATGTAGAGTTTCCCACAATGGTACAAGAGTCAGTCCTTTACATGATAATCCAATTCTTCTACTCTTTTGCCTTGACTCAAAGTTGCATATACATCTTTAAAGTCTATATCTTGAGCATATTGTTCAATGTAGCTTTCATGTAGCACAAAATTATGCTTAAGTATAGTAGATGCATTTATAATGGGTCTAGATAACATGTCTACAACTTTGTTATGTATGCCCTTTTTATATCTGATGACTAAATGAAACTGTTGTAGAAAACCCATCCATTTGTAGTGTCTTGATTGCTGCAACTTAGTTTGGGAGTGTAGATATTGAAGTGGTTGATGATTAGTATGTATTACTATCTCTTTGCCCATTAAGTAATGTTTCCACTTTTTCACACTTTGAACTAATGCATACAATTCTTTATCATATGTAGGATAGTTAACTACTACAGGATTAAAAGTCTCAGAATGATAACATATGGGTTTACCTTGCTGTGTCAACACTACTCCCATGGCATAGTCACTGGCATCTGCTTGGATCTCAAATGGTCTTTGTAGATAAGGCAGTTCTAGTACAGGTGTTGTACTAATTTTTTCTTTCAAGGTGTCGAAGGATTTCTGATGTTTGCCTCCCCACTGAAACACCTTGTTCAATCATGTTAAAGCATGTAAGGGAGTTACAATAGAGGAAAAGTTAGAAATGAACTTCCTCCAATATTGTGTTGCTCCTAAGAAGCTTCTCACTTCAGTAGCAGACTTGGGCTTAGGCCAGTTTACAATGACTGCCACTTTAGAGGGATCTATCTTCAATTCACCACCCCCTACTATATGACCCAAGTAATTTAGAGATGTTTTGCCGAATTCAAATTTTGAGAGTTTAACATAATGTTTTTCTCTTTTAAAAACATCTAGTGTCTGTTTAACATGCTTTAAATGCTCTTCCCATGTTTTACTAAAGATCAGAATGTCATCTAGATACACAATAACAAAATCATCAAGAAAAGGTCTGAGTACTTCATTCATTAATCTGATGAAAGTAGCAGGAGAATTAGTTAAGCCAAAAGGCATAACCAACCACTCATACAATCCCTGCTTTGTTTTGAAAGCAGTCTTCCATGCATCTTGTTCTGCAACTCTGACCTAATGGTATCCACTATGAAAGTCTATCTTGGTGAAATAAAAAGCTTCCTTCAATTGATCTAAAATATCATCTATGCGAGGAAGGGGATAACGATTTTTTATTGTTATCTTATTCAGTGCTCGATAGTCAATGCACATTCTCCACGAGCCATCTTTATTTCTCACCAAAACGATTGGTGACCCACATGGTGATGTGCTAGGCCTAATGAACCCCTTCTCGAGCAACTCCTGCACCTGCTTCTTGATTTCAGCATTCTCTAAAGCTGACAACCTGTACATTCCCATGTTAGGAAATGGAACATCCTGCTGCAAAATAATATCATGTACTATTTCCTTTTTGGGTGGCAGACCTTTAGATTCTTGAAACAAGATATCATACTCTGAAACACCTTTTCTATATCAGCTTGCTGTTTAGCATTACAACCCTCAAATACATTGGTTTTATCAGGTTTCTTTTCCTTTGAAACCATCAGTAAGAATTGTTTGCATGAATTTATCATTCTTTTCATCTGCCTTGAGTTTATGAGAGTATAATTATTCTTGAGCTTATGAGCTCTTACAAAGTATTTGATTCCATCTTTAACAAGTAGATACTTGTTCTTAGCTCTATAGAAAATAGCCTTCCTATCATACAAGTAAGGACTTCCTAAAACAATTCCACATATATCCAAAGGAATTATGTCCAACCCAACCTCATCTAAAAATGCTGACCCAAAAGAAAAATTGAGTTTGCACTGTCTAGTCACTTGTAGTTGTGCTTTATCATTCAACCATCCTAATGGGTATGGTTTCTTGTGAGGTGTGGTTGCTAATCCCAACTTCTTTACAATTGCTTCAGAAATTAAATTTACTTGTGAGCGACTATCAAACAAAGTATCAATCTTTTGATATTTGGAAACAACTCGAATATGGAAAAGCTCATGTCTTTTTCTCTCATTTTCTTCATCAATAACAGAATGAGCAGAATTACTAGTAGATGCTTTAGAATTCTCACCTTTTATACCTATGGTTGTAATGGTTGTTTCATCTCCTGATTCTGACCCCAAATCTTTCTGAATAGCTGCAACAGTCTTCTTCTTCTTGCCCTCGAATTTCTTAGGCCTCAGCTCTAGATGCAGAATCCAACAGTGCTCATCATCATGCCCATCCTTTTTACAGTGAGTGCATGAAGCTTTGCTCTTCTGTGCAGTGTTAGCCTTCCTTGCCTTCCACTTCTGCTTTCTTTTCTCCTTGCTCTTACTTGCAGTGGGTTGGGATGGTCCCCCAACTTCTGGATTTCAATTCTTTCCTCTAACTTCTAGATGAGTAGCTTGTACAGATACGTCATCTATACCAGTGGGGTTAAACATGAGGATGGTATGCCTCATGTAGCTGTGTAGACCACAAATGTACTTCAAAAGAGTCGCTGGTGAGTCTAATGAGATTCCTAGAATCAATGCTCTCTTTCTAAATTCTTGAGTGTACCCTTGCACACTTTGCCCTTTCAACTGCCGAAGAGTTTTCCAACTCATCATGGCCTGTTGCATGTAGGCCAATGGGTAGAACTGCTTTTTGATTGCAGAAACAAATTCATTCCAGATAGAGATAGTCTTACCATGTCTTTTCATATCAACTTGGGTTCTGCCTTCCCACCAAACCAAGGCAGTGCCTCCTAGGCGTAGGCTTGCCAGCTGAATCTTGCTCTTGTCTGAGTCGATGTTTTGTACTCTGCAATAAACATCAATTTTTCTAATCCAATTGTCCAAATTTTCTGCATTTAACTCTCCATCATATATAGGCAAATCAAATTTAACATCTAGTTTGATTAAGGATGCTTTCTTGTTATGCACAGGGCTATTAGGAGGTGTGAGAAAGCTTTTCTCTTTCCCTTTTCCTTTGGAGTGGTCATGGAAGTGAGACTCATCTTCTTCTTTGTCTTGTTTAGAGCCTGATGAGTCTTCATCCTTATGTTTTCTAAAGTCCCTATACATTTCTTCTACCATGGACTTTATAGCTAGGAAACTTTCTATGAATTGAGGGTCTGGCTCCACAGAACCTTCCTCTAACATTGTATTCTGAGGATAGACTCTCCCAATTTCAGGATTAGTTTCCACCAACTCTCATTCTTCTAATTTGAGCTTTGATCTGGTGACCATTCACAGCTAAACCAACACAAGCTTGTCTAACCTTTACAGCCTAAGGCTCTGATACCACTTGATCTGATCATCACCCTATGAGTGATCTTAGTTAAGATTTATTACATGAAGGTATTACAGACTCATGTGCTAGTGTCTATGTTATTTAGGCAATGGATCGATCAGATTGTGAATACACAGACACTTGAAATGGAAAATAGTAGATCTGATAATCACCCTATGAGTGATCTCAGTTAAGATTTATTACATGAAGGTATTACAGACTCATGTGTTGTGTGTCTATGTTATTTAGGCAACGGATCGATCAGATTGTGAATACACAAACACTTGAAATGGAAAACAACAGAGAAATACAGTAAGAAAATATAAGAACACAAGGATTTAATAAGGAGTTCACCCTATCCTCCAGGGCTACATCTCCGGTCCAACTCTTAGTGGTGGCCTTCTTTTATTGTGTCTTATAGCAGAGAATTACAATGGAGGAGCTCAATATGAGTCTCCTGAAACAGAATTTTGCTTGGCAGGGTGGTTCTTGGATTCCCCAAGCCGCTAGAGTGCACGAACTCTTTTCCTAACTAGCTCTTTGACCTCTCTAGTCTTAAGGAGAGGAGCCCAATATGGTGCTTAGTTCCCTATAGATCCTCTCAGGGATTGCTCGATGATGCCTTATACTGCAGGTAAGCTCGGCTCTTTGTCCTTTTTCTGCCTCTTTTGCTTCAATATCTTTCTTCATTTTCTCTGTCTTCTTCCTTTTCCTCTCCATCTCCCTCTCAATGTTAGGTGTTCGGTGTCCTTTTCTTCGTCTGTTCATGGATTTAAAACCAGTCGATTCCATGTTTGTTCGATTCCCCTTCCATTTCCCGTCGGATTGCCTACTGCGGCTTTTCTTGGAGTTCCCTGTCTCGGCATCAGCATCGGCTCACAGGGAGTGGCCACTTGTCCTCCTACAACTGAACCATCTCACTTTGTTAGTTCAGTTTTTTCCGTTACGTCATGGAATGAGTCATTTGCCACCTTGGTGGTCAAATCGGGCGTCAAATTCTTATAGATCGTGGCTTAATCCCCTGTCGATTCCAACTTTCCCATCGGGCGCGATCTCAGCCATTAGATTTAGGGCCTCCAGATCCGATGCCATTTGCACATTTCGAACGGTTGACTTTCTCGACCGTTAACGCGCGATGAGTGGTTGTTTTCTCTCTCCTCCGCTTGCCATGCGTCGGCCGCTGAGTGGAATCGCTCCGTTTTCGCAAAAACTGCTTATCGCCCAAGGGTGCCCTCGATAAATACCGCCGATTTTTGGAGCGTGGGTCCCGCCATATCCTTTAGCCTTTTTCCCACGATTTTCCCGGTTCCCATGCGACTGAGCGCTCGGGTCCTCTCCTTCTTAAGGGGTTTTTCCCAGCGTTAGCGTGCACCTCAAAAACTGCCTCCTTTTCCCGATCCAGGCCTCTTAGGGGCTAGTTTCGCCTCCTGCAGTCTCCATGGGCCTCGGTTAGCGCGCTTTCACCAAGGTCCTCGTCGTTCCACGCTGGCTACTAACTGCCACTATTTAGAGGTGTTTTTGATCGCTACTCTTAATTCTTTGAAGCCTGTCCTGACCTGATATAGTCATGGTTCTCTGATAACTTTTCTTCATGGATCTAATTCGGATCAGTAGAGGTCTGTATATTGGCCTAAGATGCAAGAATAGCTAGCCAGGTTCATAAGAGGATGCATGATTTATTTCACTAACAAGCCTAGTGAGAGAAACCAAGGTATTTATATATCATCACTTACCTATACCCACTCATCCTTGGGAAAGAATTTCCATTGAATTTGTGGGAGGCTTACCAATAACCAAGAAGGGACATGAGTATTTATCATCTTGAGAAATTATATGGAATTTGTATTGTGTCTTTATTTGTAATACACTCTTCATTCTATGAAAATAAGTCTTTTATCCATGACATTGTAGTATTTTCTAATGGTCGAAACTCTCGTCTATAACGTAATTCTAAATAAAATGTGGGATCCTTTTCCGGTCTTGCTTGGTTTCTTGAGAAATGAAAATTACTAATTGAATGCAACATTTTGAAAGCCTTTCTACAGAGAAATACATTCCCAATAAGATTATTATAGGTCATTTTGTCACATATGATTAGTGAGCCTCCTAATGGGATCAATCAACATCCTATTCCCCCTTGTCATCATCTTGCACAAACCCCTAAGCATGACTCTGTCTGATCCCTGAGTTTTTGCCTGAAAGAACCTTATTTCAGTCATTTTAAGGACCAGTGCACCCTTCATAATTGAGCAACTGTGTTTCCGTTCAGTCTCTCATTCTCTCAGGGTACTATGTAGTGCAGCCTGCATAACTATGGGGTTGCATTGATTCTAGAAATTCGGGAAAAAATAAAAAAAATTGAAGGTTCCTCTTCCAGAAGCTTCACGAGGTTGTTTCAACCATTTACCTTGGATAAACATTTGAATCATATCTAATTCCACCTTGGAGAAATCACCATCTTATCCCTTGAGCTCATTCTCCCATCACTTTTGGATCTCAAGCCTAGATTAGTAAATGGATAAGAATTCATGAACCACCTCTCCTTCCTATATAGTTACCTCATTCCACAAGAATCTGGTTGGTTTTTGGTTGGCTTTTGGGGAGTGATTCTTCCCTTATGTTGTTGTACTGAATGGTTATTATCTCATGCATTTAGGGTGATTAGAGGTGCATATTGTGAAAAGGAAAGGACAAGTCAACAATTGGAGGAGATCTTCTACAAGATCAACGTCTACTTATGGTTTTAATCACTTTCCATTTATATTAATGCAAAGAATTCATTGTTTTCCTATATGTGATGTTGTTATTTCACTTATTTCAATACCATGTTGATATTTTGAATGAAGTACTTATATGGTACTGCATAGATCTCGTAGTTTCTTGGCTTATGTTATCTCACTGTGCAGGTTCTAATTTTGGCATATGAAGTTGGAATTGGAGCTTCCAAGCTAAAGAAGGAGCGAAGAGTGTGAAGGATTCCAGGTAGGCCTCACTTCGTCATCTATTTAGTTTAAGGAAAAACATTGGGTTCCGTGTCTCTCTATTGTTTTATGTTAGCCACAGACCTAGGGGACTTATTTTTGTCCGTAATCGTAAATCCCGTATGATAATGATAATCATAACCTGCTAGTGTAGATTGCATGCAACCCACTAAATAGGAATTTTGCATACTTTTATTCATTGACAAGTATCTCTTCCTTTTATCCAAAGAAAACTTGAAATCCATATGTTCCAAGCAATTCTTTTGGCAACATTCACTTGAAATCAAATCACCGATACAACTTATTCTTGTGAGATATTATGTAATAAGTCGTGTATAGCTAAAATATTTTGGATTGATATGAAAAGGCCTACTCCTACTCATATATACAATATTTGTTTGCAACATCTCCATCATTTCATTATCCTCTACAGAAGCATTTTCATCATCATTAGGAGGAATACTATCCTCACTATGATCATTCTGAACATAGTTAGGAAATTCATCACCATCATTTCTTCGAAAATATTCATTACCATCTTCACTTGAAGGAAATTCTTCACTACTATCATCTGCACTTTGGAAATCCTAACTCATACAAAATTGTTCGCCATCTTCATCTGTGCTTTTGAAATCCTCCCTTGTAGGATTCAATTCGTCATCATAATGAGTTCCTTTGAAACACTCACATAGAGAAATTGCATTATTTACATTTGTGCCTCTAAAATGATCATTTGTAAGAAATTATTCATCCTCCCCTTCATAACTGGTGCTCTCATAATCCTTAGGATTAGGGATAAGTGTAAAATATGACTCTCTATTTATAGTCAAATTATCATTTGCAGGAAATTCTTCATCCTCCCCTTCATTAGCAGTGCTCTCATAATGCTTAGGATTAGGACTAAGTGGAAACTTTGAATCTCTATTTAATGGAAATTATTCATCCCACCCTTCGTCAATGGTGCTATCATAATCCTTAGGATTAGGACTAAGTGGAAAATTTGAATTTGTATTTACTGGAAATTCCTCATCCTTCCCCTCCCCTTCCTCAGTGATGCTCTCATAATCCTTAGGATTGGGGCTACGAGGAAAAATTGACTTTGTAAATTCTTCATCCCCCCCTTCATCAGTGGTTCTCTCATAATCCTTAGGATTAGGATTAAGTGGAAAATTTGATTCTCTATTTACTAGAAATTCTTCATCCTGTCCTTCGTCAATGGTGCTCTCATAATCCTTAGGATTCAGACTATGTCAAAAAATTGACTCTCTATTTACAAGAAATTCTTTTTGTTGCCCTTCATCAATGTTTCTCTCATCATCCTTAGGATACAAATGAAGTGAAAAATTTGTCTCTCTATTCATAGTGAAATAATTCTTGTTATATTCATCATTATGAATAGAGTTGTTATGTGATGAAGATGTTAATGCTGGAGAAAGAAAAACTTCACTATCAGAAGAATCCATGACTTTGAAATAGAAGATGTTGAATGATACAAATTCACTCTCTCCTAATGAAAAATGCACTCTCTCCCAATGACAATTTATATCTTAGAGATTGAAAATTTCCCTCTAAAGTTTGCACCCCCTCAAACAATTTCGCTGAAAATTTTCCCTTCAAAGGCCCCCCCAAAAAACTTTTGCCGAAAATTTTCCCTCCAAAAACTTCATTTGAAATATTTCCCCCCAAAATTTTCGTCTAAAATTTATTTGAAAACATTTTACTAAACTTTTGATCTTGAAACTTTTCACCCTACTTTCTATTCAATATATCCATAGAAATTTCCCTTTAATGCATTCCTTCGAAATTAATATTATTTTTTTATTTTAATTATTTAATATTGGCTACATAACTAATTTAATTTTTATAATTTATGTTTTTATTTTTTCCCACATTAAATAAAAGTTAATCCAAGCCTATAATATTAACTATATATCAATTTTTTTAATTTTAATTTTAATCTCAAATTCAAGAAACACTAAAGCAATCCAAAAATCTTCGTGATATAATAACATTCATTATTTCTATTCGTCACATCACATCAAGTCTCTTGGGTTTTGTTGAAAAGTTTGGAGCAATTTTGTGGAGGAGCTACATTGTCATTGATAACACTTTGAACGAGAGTTTTTCACATTTCAAAGGTTAATTTTCCTTCTATTTTGACCATTTAAAGAGGAATTTGGAGAAAATTTGTTGTTTTATGGTTTTTATGCTCGATTTTTTTTTTTTTCAAAGATTTTTTTGCAATATCTTATTTTACGGGAAAAAACCACATAAAAAACTAGACAAAAAAGAACTCAAATTTGTAGGATTTTCAGGGGAAAAAACAAGAAAAGTTATATTTTTTAGGGCTTTGAAATGTAAAACCCGGTATTTATTTTTTTTTTGTTGGATTTTTTATTTTTTATTTTTTTAATTTGAGTCGGGGGAATTTCAGTTCGTTGATTCGAAGTTTGTGAAATCGTTGAAACAAGGTAGACCTAGGTTTAAATCCCCTCGAGGTGACTCATTTAGAACAAGGAAAATAGGTCGTAAACCCCTTGAGGTTCACTAGTAATTACATGTCACGTGGGCTGTTGGGTTCCTCCACGAAAAAAAAATTATTCCCTTAAAAAAGGTTACATTTATTGATTTTTTTGAAAAATGAAAAAATATTAAATTATTTTTTTAAATAATTTGTTTTTTTCTTAAATGATATATATATATATATATATGAGTTTAATTATTTTTTATTTTTAAATTTTTTTTTAGGGTTGAAGGCCCACGGGTGGGCCTGGCTAGGCCTGACAAGCCTTTCCACAGGCCTGTCGGGCTTGTGCATGTCCACTTGCGGGCCTTCAGACCCAGATTTTAAAAAAATATGTTTAAATTATTATTATTATTATTATTATTATTATTTATAATTTAAATTAATATGTTTTTTTAAATATAAATAAATTATAAATGTATTGCTTTAAAATAAAAATAGTTTTTAATCTAATAATAATAATTTATAATGTTTTTTTTTTTTTGAAATTTAAATTCATATTGTTTTTGAAAAAATATAGATATTGTTAATTAAAAAAAAATGTTTAATTAATATACACATTTTATATATATATATATATATATATATATATATATATATATATATATATATATATATATATAGTTAGGAAGATGGCATCAAATGAAGTCTCTGTGAATGTTTATGGACAAAGGGCAACAATTACATCATCTAAAGTTCCAATTGGATGCTCTATGAATATTGATGAACATATCCGAACTGTGAAACATCATAAAAGTCAAGCAACTCGTTCGTCAAGTACATTCAAGATTATTTCAGAATGGAGGAATGCATGAGAAATAAATAAAATAAATTTTACATGACATGTTAAAGATAGTGAAAGCGATGAAGGTAGACATATCTATCTATATTGTGGTATGATTAACTTTGGTGAACCATATGAAGTGATGGGTAGAGCACGAGACATATATTTAGTGCCGAATGCAGACACTATTTATGTTTCTGTATTGAAGCTTCTGTGATCCATAATGAATCAAGCAAAGTCTTTCGGTAGAAATCACATAAGAGAAATTTTTGGCCTACGCGTTTCAAACCAACAAGTGTGGTTCATCATTAGAACCAAATGAAGAGGCAGGCCATGGCAAAGGCTTAAATAAAGAGCAATGTAGAGACATAATTTCCAAGTAACGGCCATATTTGAACAATAATATTTAAATTATGATATTAATTTATTAATATATTAAAAACAAATATTATTAAGTAACGATGATATTAAATGGCTAGTTTTGAAAAATAATATTTAAATAATGATATTAATTTATTAATTTATTAAAAATATTAATAGGTAACGGCAATATTAAACGACTAGTTTTTTAAAAATAATATTTAAATAATGATATTACTTTATTAATTTATTAAAAATATTAATAGGTAATGGCTATATTAAATGACTAGTTTTTGAAAAATAATATTTAAATTAATTTATTAAAAATAAATATTACTAGTTTTTGAAAAATAATATTTAAATAATGATATTAGTTTATTAATTTATTAAAAATTATTAATAAGTAATGGCTATATTAAACAGCTAGGTTTTTAAAAATAATATTTAAATTAAGATATTGGTTTATTAATTTATTAAAAACAAATATTAATAAGTAACCGCAATATTAAACAACTAGTTTTTGAGAAATAATATTTAAATTAATTTAATACAAGAATAATAATAATAATAATAAATAAAAAACTAAATAAATAAAATAAAAGTCAAACTCTAAAGGAGGAGGGAAGTCAAAAGTTATAAAAAAGAGTGAAGACCCTAATCGAGACAAGATCATTTGATAAATAAAATCATTAATGGAAATAAAATAAACTAAATTAAAAATAATTAATGGAAAATTAAATAAAATAAAACAAATATATACACAAGTAAAAATAAAGATATATATAAAGATATAAAAAAAATAAAAATATATATATATATGTGTGTGTGTGTGTGTGTGTGGGGATGCTTACCCTAAGAGTTATGGGGGTATGACCACTTACTTACTAGTTATATAAGAAGCATGAGACAGAGTTAAGATAGCCTTCGATTGGAGAGGAAAATAGATTAGGAAAGTGCACCAGTTCAAGCGCGCCGCCTGAATACAGAATTCCTCCATGGACATGGTGTCCAACGTACAGTCCCCCTTATTCAACTTCCTCTCCTCTCCTCTCCTCTCCTTATCAGTCGAGCCCCGTTGCCGGTCCTCTCCCGTTGGTCGAGCCTGCTTACGCATCCTTATCAGTCGGGAAGATCAACCTGTTATCCCTAGAGTAACTTTTATCCGTTGAGCGACGGCCCTTCCACTCGGCACCGTTTCTATCACGTACTAGACAGACAGGCAATCTTTGAGATGTAATTGATTCCGTTGGAATAATTAGATATTACAATACATTTTATTTCGCTATTTTGGGGAGGAAAGCGAACGAGAATGAGCAAAAGATATTGGAACATTGATTTGGAGAGAGATATATATATATATATATATATATATATCCACAGAAAAGTAATCAATAAATAAAACAGGGTCAACAATAAAATATGGGGTTGAGGCCCATTAAGCAATCCATCCAGTTCTATAAAGTTCACCATGGAATTTGAATGTAATAGTAGCTTTCCCTTCCTTGACGTCCTCCTCTCAAGGAATGATGATGGCTCTTTTTCCCATCGGGTATTTCGTAAGAAAACTCATACATAACAATATCTTCATGCTAATTCTCATCATTTCCTAGCTCAAAAGCTTGGTGTTTTCAACACCTTAGTGACGAGAGCTTTATGAGTTTCTGATGACAACCATCTCAATGAAGAGAAAGCACATCTCCTAAGTGTTTTCTTTAATAATGGGTATAGTAGACACCAATGTACTAAGGCTTTCCTCAGAGTTGAAAAAGGTCCTAAGGCTAAGAAAGATACCAAGGATCAATTTTATGGTGTTCATCTTCCTTTTATTCAAGGGACCATTGACAATATTGTGAGGATCCTAAGGAAGCATAAGGTGCCTTCAACCTTTAGTCCTTTAAATACCATCCAGAGCTCCCTTAGATCTATAAAAGACCCAGTGGACCTAAAGAATATGAAGGGTGTTTACATTATTCCATGCTCTTATGGGACTTCCTACCTTAGTGAGACTGGTCGCTCTATTAATCAAAGGATTCGTGAACATGTTGATGGCATCAAGCATGGAAGGACTCGCTCTTCTGTTTTGGCAGAGCATGCAGATAAATCTAAGCATCACATCTGCATTGAGGAGGCCCAAGTCGTTGCTAGGGTTAGTCATTTCCATCATCAAAAATTAAGGGAGGCCCTAGAAATTGAAAAAAGACCTAATAATTTGAATCGAGACAATGGTTGGAATATTAGTAGAAGTTGGGTCCCTGTCTTGTCCTCCTAGTTTTTAGGCTTCTTTTTGGGATTTATTTTGTTTGTTTGTTTACCTATGTAGGCATTCACATCCTTTTTATAGTATTTGTTGTTGATTTATTCTTCATTAGAGTTTATTTTCTTGATCCTTCATGTTTTTCATGTAGTTTATCATCCTATTTGTTCTTAACTCCTTTTAGTATTTTTTTTTATTTGTTTAGTGGGCCCCAACCCCATATTTTATTGTTGACCCTGTTTTATTTATTGATTAGTTTTCTGTGGATATATATATATATATATATATATATATATATATATATATATCTTTCTTTTTACTTGTGTATATATTTGTTTAATTTTATTTTATTTTCCATTAATTATTTTTAGTATAGTTTATTTTATTTCCATTAGTGATTTTATTTATCAAATGATATTGTCTCAATTAGGGTCTTGACTCTTTTTTATAACTTTTGACTTCCCTCCTCCTTTAGAGTTTGACTTTTATTTTATTTATTTAGTTTATTTATTTATTATTATTATTAATTTTCTTTTATTAAATTAATTTAAATATTATTTCTGAAAAACCAGTTGTTTAATATTGCAGTTACTTATTAATATTTGTTTTTAATGAATTAATAAACTAATATCATAATTTAAATATTATTTTTCAGAAACTAGCCATTTAATATAGCCATTACTTATTAATAATTTTTAATAAATTAATAGACTAATATCATTATTTAAATATTAATTTTCAAAAACTAGTAATATTTATTTTTAATAAATTAATTTAAATATTATTTTTCAAAAACTAGTCATTTAATATAGTCGTTACCTATTAATATTTTTAATAAATTATTAAAATAATATCATTATTTAAATATTATTTTTCAAAAACTAGCCATTTAATATAGCTGTTACTTATTAATATTTTTAATAAATTAATATCATTATTTAAATATTATTTTTCAAAACTAGCCGTTTAATGTAGCCGTTACTTAATAATATTTGTTTTTAATATATTAATAAATTAATATCATAATTTAAATATTATTGTTCAAATATAGCCGTTACTTAGAAATGATGTCTCTACATTGCTCTCTATTTAAGCCTTTGCCATGCTTTGCCTTTTCATCTGGCCTTGATGATGAACCACACTTGTTGGTTTGAAACCCGGCGGCCAAAAATTTCTCTTATGTGATTTCTACCAAAAGACTTTGCTTAACTATTTATGTTCTTACAAAATTTCCCAAGACACATGAAAATGTTAGATATCGTCCCTCAAAGGTCAAGTATGACACATACGAAAAATCTACAAAGCTGTGTGAAGAAACCACAATTAACATTGTAAGTATGCTTATTTATATTTGTGTATTATGTATTATTGTAAAGATTATTACAGATTTTATAAATTATTGATCATTGACATATTATATTTTGTTTGATAGGAATTTATTGAGAGTCTTTCAATGATGTTGGAGAGTATTTATTATCTAGAGCCCAATATTATGGACGTGATCAACAATTTCCACTCAGAGATAGAATAAGAAAGGAGAAGGAAGCAAAGATCAATAACTCATGAAACTACAATAGTACATACATGAGATTATCAAAGACTCACTCAGGTAGGTCATTCTAGTAAAGCTAAACATGTTTCTTTTGAAGATGTGGAAGTTGAAGCTAAAGATGAAAAATATGTTACCATTAATGAGAAGGAAATTAGAACTGTTGTTCAAAAGGAGAAAAGAAATAAAACACCAAAAAAAAATGGTCATGGATGTCTCTCTTCCATTTGATGATGAAGATATTGTTTATCTAGAAGAAAATATGTTAACCAGTAACAAGAAGAAATCAAAAGTTGGTCAATCTGTAAAAATCATAGGAAACAGTGAAGATCAGAGTAAAATCTCTAAAAACAACACAGAAATCATAACACCAAGTGTTGATTTAGAGGATTTCATTATTAAAAAAAAATTGAGATTCAAGATCACTTGGTGAAGAATAAATTAATAGATCGTGGATAAACATTTCATCTTAATGTTAGTTAATTCTATAGGCCAAATGAAGGACAATATCAATATCAAATTAAAAAGGCACATCACCTACATGTCCATAATTTGAAAACATTGTTCAGGTACAATCCATATGCACGTGTGGTGGATTATGTGGTTCTTTTTTATCCAAGTCAAGTTCCCAACAAAGAGGCATTTGAGAGGACACGATTTTTTTAATACAAATATTATGTAATTGGAGGGAACCATTCAACAGAGTCTAGAAGACAATTGATTGAGGAATATCCAAATAACTGTCTTTTTGAAACAGTGAGATGCACCATTTATGTTGGTTTAACATAAATAAAAGCAAAGTTATTGGCATTGGATCATAATAGATATAATGAGTATAGAATGTCTATGACTTTCATCCAAAGGGTCAGATTTATTCATAATGAATTTGAAGAAAAATTTGGTGGGGATAAGACAAAAATTAGTCTAAGCTTTTGGAATGAATGTTGTATGGAAATAGGTTATCAAATTGAGGATAAAATCAATTCAAAAGGAGGAAATTAAATTCACATTTTTTTAGAGGCATGGATAACATTTTCCAGTTGGCATTTAGAACTGGGAAGATATGGTAATTGATTAATAATATTTTCAACACGTGGGAGAATATTGCCATAAAAATTCAGAAGGTTAAAAATTCTAAACCCATAATATGTACTAACAGTAAGACAGGTCCTGAAATCAAGCAAATTCTAGATGATATGACTATCACACCTTGAAGAAAAATCCAAGGAGTGAAGGATGAGAAACTAGTCAAATCAATACCATGTCATGTCAATTCAAGTTGAATTATTAATGGACGAAATGTGCTCAAAATTTCAAAAGTAAGTTTTTTGAAAAAAATTACTAGTTTTCTTGGATTATAAGTTTCTTTTAAATATAACATATTGTTGTTGGTAGTGTTTTTTTATAGATATCACTATATTAATAATTTTTAATTTATTTATTCAATCATAAGGTTTATATGAAAATAAAAAACCTATGCTTAAAATCTTGAATGAAGAGAGTTGGGATGTTGTTGTACGCAACTACCCATAATCAAGTTCTACAACAACACTCAAAGATTTTTATCTCGCATTCAAAAATTTATGTTGATTTATGCATTCATTGTATTCATATGTAAATTACTTTTATTTTATTACTTATACATATATTTTTTTATTTCATTAAAGATGTTGAAGAAGGATGCAGATGGAGTACCAAATACTTTCAAAAGCTTTATTGAAAAGATTAAGCTAGAAAGGTTAAGAAAGAAACATCTTAGGAATGTTGAACTTGATCCTATTCTTACTCATTTTATTTGGAATTATCTTGACACTATCCAATATAAAAAAATACAAGATTATTGTGAAGACATTGAAAAACTCATACCTAAAAGGGAATATGCCCTAATAATTACATATATTCCTCATGGTTTTAGTTTCCCAGAAATTGGATATGATAGTGAGCCTTATATTTATCAAACTTTTAATAAAGTGGCTACGGGATTTCAAGAAGTCACAACATCACCACTTTGGAGATTTTTGAGATGTCATTCAGACAAACAATTTGCAATGTTATTAACAAGCTTCAAGGAAAAAGAAAACTCAAGGATGAAGCTTACAAGGTAGGACATTGAAATTGTTGAAAATAGCAACAAGAAATGATAAAAATAGAATCCAGAATATTCCAATTTTAATTTGTCCTTGAATTAAAATTGTGAATTAAAATTTGAATTTAGTCTCACCAGATGTTTGAAAAATAATTAATTAATTCATCCTGAGTTAATTAGTTGGCGAAATTCAAGTTAGAAGTCTTTCTGAAGTCATGCAACAGTTATCCCTTAAATTAAGGAGATTATCCCTTAATTAAGGAGATGAGGTTGAGTTATATTTGAGTTGTAATTAGTTAGCTCAGTTTACTAAGTTAAGTCCAGTTAAATTAGTTCCAAACTATTTGAGGAACTAATTGTGAGTTCAGTCAGTTAATGCATGCATGCATCCAACTAGTCTACTCGAGATTACTGAGGATTCTCTCATCCTTAACTCATGCATGTCTATTATGAGAAAGACCGAGTTGAGATTAAAGACATCGAGAATGTACTATCAGTTGCATGAGTTTTCCTATAAAGGAAACTCATCCATGCAGTCAAGGAAAGTTTCCTTGAGGATTGTGCAATTTTACAGGGTGTGAGATTAGTGTTACACTTCGTAACAGCAGGATCACCCAGGAGAAACTGCGCAAGGAAATAGGAGGCTTGGAGGGTAGAGGAGAAGGCTTGTGAGAAACTTTGATTGCTTGTGAGAATCCAGGAGGATTGTACTGAGAGCTGGCTAGCTGTGAGAGCTAAAGATTTGTGTAATCTTGATGTATTTCCACCTTGTATGATAATACAGATAGTCGGGTTTTTAGCTGAGGCTTTCCCCTGAGTATTCTTCTGTGTTTCATGTGCATTGATTCTTCTTCTGGTTATATGTGTTTAGCTTGATCTTGCTCAAATCTTTAAGCTTCCACAAGTTTGATAGTAGAAGTAGATTATAGTATTTTGCTTTGGTATATTGCATTATCGAGTTAATATACAGTCAAATTTTCTACATATTTATCAGAGGTATATTTCTAGAGAATTTGTAGGAAATTTCTACATGGTATCAGAGCTGAGTTTATCGGAGCAGTGAATAATATACTAGAGGATATTTCGAAGTTTTGAGTTTTGGGCCACGCATTTTCAGAGCAGATCTGAATTTATTTATTTTTTAACAAAATTTTCAGAAACAAATAGCAGATCTGAATTCCTGCGGAAAAATACCCAAATTAAAAAAAAAAATCAGCTGAATCAGAGTTCAGATGAAGGAGATATCGCTGATTTAAAATTAGCTCTTTTTCCCGAAAATTTCGTGACGGCGGGACAGTTGGAGAACTACGATACTATATCTAAACAAGCTCACCACTTGCAGAGATGAGATTAGTAGTGTGGGAATAACTACTACCGATGATTATATGGCGAGCCTCACTCTCCTTGGCCTTCCAAAGAGCTAGAATAGCTACGAGGACTCTGTGAATGGAAGGGAGAAACTGACAGATTAGGAATGACTGTGGTCTGATCTCATGCAGGAGGAGATCAGGAGGAGCACTCGAGATGGTTCTTCATCCAAGGATGATGATGAAGAAAACCTTGCCTTAACGAGTAAGGCAAGGAAAGGAAAGGGGAAGGCATCCCATTCCGAATTGAATTCTTCTCATAGAGCGAAGAAGGTTGACAAGTCTAAAGTGAGATGCTTTAATTGTCACGAGATGGGTCATTATGCGATTAATTTCCCATTAAAGAAGTCCAAGAAGGGATCCTCAAAAGGATTGAAAGGTGAGGCATTGGCCTCTCAATTTGAAATGGACTTTACTCTCATCGTCTGCATGGTGTCATCGATGATGGGTTGTGGTTGCTTTCTTGACATTGGAGCCTCATTCCACATGACCGACGATAAAAGTTTATTCATTACCTTGGAGGAGAAAGACATCAAGATTCGCATAGAGATGGGTGACGATAAAAGGTATAGTGTTTTAGGAGTGGACACAGTTTCTTTTCAAAGGGAGCATGGAGATCTTATTACCTTGACATATGTGAAGTATGTGCCTGGACTGAAGAAGAATTTGGTATCGATCGCGATGTTGGAGGACAAAGGCTACGATGTTGTTTTTATTAAGAGAAAGGTTTTCCTTAGACATATCACCATGAGATAGGTGAAACAAATCGGTTCATGAGTTAAGAGCCTGTATGCACTTGAGGTTCAAGATGCATGCAAAGCCTTGAGGAGCAAGGCAAATGTTAGAGACTTGGTGGTTGAGAGGGAAAGTAAATTACCTCTCAACATGCAGCCCCAGAAGAAGTCTCAGACAATTGTGGAGGAGCCACAATTGGAGGTGCTAAGAGGAGACCGAGTGGAGGCATCCACTCATGCAGAGACCTCCAGTAGGGGGGAATTTTGAGCCAACTGGGCAGAGGGATCACATGTAGCCATACCTCCAGGTGTGAGGTGGGGTGATGTGAAGTGATAGTCCCAAGAAGGCTGAAATTGGGCAGGGTCCATTGAGAGGTTTTATCTCATGGATTGTACCTTGATACGGGAGCCCAAAGTACATAGTAGCAGGAGGAATCAGTGGCACTGATATAGTCAGAGATCAAAGTGACAAAGGCTAGAGCAGTTAGATACTGAAGAGCGCAGAGAATGATTGACAATAATGCAAAAAGGCTGAGTCAATAAAGTGCAGAGTTTTTTAGTTGACAGAGGCAATAGTAGTTAGAGACTTTGATGACAGAGGCATCATTCTGATTCAGGTTGGATGTTATTTTTGTTTTTGGAGTTGCTGGAGCAACAACACCAGAGAGAAGTGTTGCATGCAGAAAATTCCAAAGGTTTAGGATCATGATCGAGTTGAATTCCTTTCTTGTTAAGAGGGAGTGTTGAAAATAACAACAAGAAATGATAAAAATAGAATCTAGAATATTCCAATTTTAATTTGTCCTTGAATTAAAATTGTGAATTAAAATTCGAATTTCGTCTCACCAGCTGATTGAAAAATAATTAATTAACTCATCTTGAGTTAATTAGTTGGAGAAATTCAAGTTAGAAGTTTAAGTTATGTTTTCAAATCAAGCTCAATTTTGAGAGTTATTCATTAGTTTTACTTGTAAAGTTTTGATTTTGAAATTTTATGAGAAGAATAAGTATTCGATTATTGTTGTTATATGTTTAATATTTGTATTATTTGATTTTCACTTTAATTTTTATGTGAATCATTACTTTTTGTAAAAAAAAACTGTGATTACTTTTAATTTTTGAGATAAAATTCATAAAAAATGCTATTTTAAAAGTTTTTTTGTTAAGATTTTCCCATAAAAATTGTTTAGTTGACATGTCATTTTTAACAATTATTGGAAAAGTACCATGCTCAAGATATTATCACACATATGCATACCAAGAGTTTGAGATATTAGTGGGGTTAGCCTACTCAACATTGTACATCTCGATTTCCTGCTCCCATCCAGATGGATCGCCTTCAGGTGTATGCACTGCTTCTACTACTAGCTGACATAGTCCATGTCCCTTAATAGTGTAAACTGGTTTGAATTCCCGTAATTTTGTAAATGAGTCATCCAGTTCACTCTCCTCTCCCCCAAATCTTTTTGAACAAACAAAAATATGACTATCAGGTGTGGCACAAAGATAATATAATGCTTGTTCAAAAGATAGGGTTGGAAGTGCTTCACCGCCTTGTAGACCACATAAGCATGTTTTTCAATGGAAGGATAGTTGAGTTCAGGTCCTTGTAAGCTATCACTCATAAATGATATAGATTACTCATTATTATGATCATCCTTCTACATGAGCATGACGGCAAGATAAGTATAAGAAGAAAAGGTGTAGAGCAGGAAATCCTTGTTGAAATCTGGGCTATACATGGTTGGTGCTTTTGCGATTTCTTGCTTAAATGGGAGAATGAATCCTTTTCCTTTTTGTCCCACTTATATACCACATCCTTCTTCACCATCTCTTCATGGGTTTTACTATATGAGCATAATCAGAGATGAGATTGCAAAGAAAATTTATGGGTTTTACTATATGAGCATAATCATAGATGAGCTTGCAAAGAAAATTTATCTTCCCCAGGAAGGATTACATGGCCTTCTTATTCATTGGGAAGAGAATATGCATGATAGCTGTGACCATTTTTGGTTCCACTTTAATCCCACTTTTTCATATGATGTGGCCCAAGGTATTTCCCTTGGGAACTGCAAAAATTCTCTTCTTGGGGTTATATCCTGTATCTTTGAAATCGCTCAAAAAATTGCTTCAGGTGGTGCAAATGGTCGGATCTCTTCTTTGAAAAAAATGTAGTATCATCAAAGTAACAACCTCGGATTAAAAATCCATGTAATAAAGTTAATAAAGGAAAAATAATAACCAAGGTCATGGGACATATTTTCCAAGCTGAATGTTGGGAAAAACCATAGTGATGGGGATCACTTGTGATTAATTAATGCTTATGGAAATTGGCAGAGGCGTTGGAAAGGCATGAGGCATTTATTGACATTTTATTTATGAAAATAATGGAAAATAGGAGAAAATGGAGGTGAAAGGTCACAAGTTGCATGTGAGGAGGAAAAATATTGGAAAATGAAGAAAATAGAGGCCTCATTAATAAAAAGGCTTTTGAGGATAATTTCACAGCTTTTGTTAATAAAACCTTTTGTTAGTCTTTGCTTGTAGCTCTCTCTCTATTCTATCTATCATACTCTTGCACACTTAGAGTTTTCTTGGAGCACTCTTGGGGGAGTGTGTCTTACTTGGGATTTGGAGCAATAAGGAAAAGGAAAAGAAGGAAAGTGCAAGAGGACATCAGGATCAACAACTACAACACGTTTTGCTTGCAGGTACAGAGTTGCATGTGTGATTTCCTTACTAGTTTTGACATGCATGTGGTTATTTGGTTCTGATATGTAATTGGCATGGAGGATTTCCGAGATTGACAGTGGTTTTGCCTAGCCTTGTCATTTCCTGGATATCCATGGTGTTATGGGTTTTCCCATTTGTTCATTGATAGGTGCTCATGTTCCTTACGACTTTGGGTTTAGTTATTAGTTCTTAGAGCCTTGGTTGGATAAACACTCTGAAAGCCCTATAACAGCTTGGGTTGAGCTACTAGTCCTGGAAGCCTTGGTTGGACAAATTCTTTGTAGCCCTTAGTGGGTTGACTTACTAGTCCTTGAGCCTTGATTGGACAAATGATTTGGACCCCTTAGTGGGTTGACTTACTAGTCCTTGAGCCTTGGTTGGACAAACACTCTGGAGCTTGGTGACAGTTGTAGGTTGAATTACTAGTCCTGGAAGTCGGGTTGAAACAAACACTCAGGAGCCCTGGATAGCTTGGATGGAGACTGATCTGGTGATGGTTAGTGATGTCCAACTGTGAGGTGGAATCATTGGTTAAGGGTTAATTGTTTTTGCCTCTGGAATCCTTGGTTTGTTTTTTTTTGGTTTATTCCATGAGATCCCACATTCATGCTTGGAATATGGCACAAGGGTGATTGGTTGAAAGAAAGATTTGGTTCAGCTCAATCTATGGTCGGGTGGTATGTGCAAGTCCCTAACTTGGTTGGTTTTTATATATGTTAATAGGAGCTCTTTTCCTCTTGTGTATTATGGTGTAAATGTTATTGTTATTTTTTGATTTTAATGGTTGTTCTATCATTGTTAATTTGTTGGTTATATGTTGGTTATGAGCATGGTTTATGAAAAATTTGAGTTGTGGCTATCCTCATGTTTTGATTAGTAAATAAAATGTTAATGAATGTATGACCTAATAGATGATAATGCAGCTATTGCAAGAGGATATCAGACCTTATTGAAGATTCCTAGATAAGTATGAGCTCCCCATGCTCATATGTGTTTTTATGACCTGTACATTACATGTTGATGATGTGTTTGACAAAATTCCTATCATTGTTAGGATGATTTAGGTCATTTCCTTGTTCAAGTTCTAGATTATAGGCCTTGTCCTTTTGTTATCTATCATTTCTAAGAGTTTCATCAAGTTTTCGGCAGAGGCCTGATTCCTAGCCCTGAACAAATGCTCAAATTGCAGGGTCAGACACGGAACTTCCTGTAAAAAGACTGCAATTACATGGAGGCCTTGTTGTGGGAGTGACTGGAGGGTTTCATTTGCATAAAGGGATTTTCATGGGAGAAACTAGGGGTCTAGTTCAGTTAAAAAGCAATTTAACTTAGGGTTGGGCACCTGGAGTGGTTGGTTTTCCCCCGGGGTCTTGTAGCTCCGAAGGAAGGTTAGTTTGGTCTTGGTTTGTTCATTCCACTTCCTTAATTGTACTTGGGGATTTGAATCATATCATAGTAACTCTTTGTCACATATTTACCCTGTTGGAATGGTTAACTTGGGTAAGGGTGGAAGGAGGGTGTTACAGATTGGTATCAGAGCATGGTTGAACCCTTGGAATGGATGGGCAGAAAGTGTTTATCGTGCATACATTTTTGTTGCGTATGTGTTCATTATGCTTGTATTCTATGTGTTTGTTATGTATGCATGGCAATGGTAATTGATACAAATTTTTTGTCATGTAGAAGTTGATGATGTTGTTGTTCAGATGTGTTGTCATGAATGCATGTCAGTTGTATATGTATTATTTACAAATGCATGTCTCTATATGTTTGTCATGCATGCACTGTATCTAGTCAATGTTATAGTTGTGACATCATGCATGGTGACTGGAATGATGATTGAGATGATGTGTATATACTAATAAGATTATGTTTATACATGTATTGTGCTAATATCGTTGATCTTGCAAATGAGATATCCTCCCCTGAAATACATTGAGGTATGTTGGTTATGCTTATGTTTTGGTTTAGATTACATGATATACTTTTAGGAAGAAGATGATGAAATATGACTATAAAAATGGTGGATTATAGTTCACGAGATTTCCCCTATAGATCAGATGAGTAGCATGGTGATGGGTACTCTCCTTATATAACATACACGTTGAGAAGTTTGAAGTCATAAATAAGGAGTTGCAAAGTAGATAATGACATAATAATTCAATCACAAGAGAGACTTGCCAGGGCATAGGAGAGATAAGAACAGGTTAATGCAGTCATCCTTCAGAGCTTGTCAGACTTGCATATATAGGGACCACTTAGGATCAGCCATGGACAGGAGGACATAACTAATGGATCATATGGTCTCAGGTCTCATAGTGGGCATAGGTCAGATAGAGATGACAGAGTTAGAGATGAAAAATTCTTGGATACACTTGATATACGAGGCAATGGACATGCACATTACTCTAGTTCTGGTTCCAACAAGTATCATGGTCATCATCGCTATCATCCTTATAGGAGGAATTATACAAGATATTTTTCGGATGAGTTCAAGAAAAAAAATTCACCTACATTCGATGGAGAAATGAAGAAGTCACAATATGCAAAATCATGGTTGCTAGGGATGAAGAAGTTCTTCAAATTACATGACTAGTCAAAGAACATGAAGGCCATAATAACTACATTTAGTCTTAAAGGTAACATACATTTGGTGGGAATATGTAAATAATTTCATAGGTATTGATGAAGAAGAGTTAACTTGCAATGAGTTGGAGAGACTTTTCAGGAAGAAGTATCTATTATAGGGGTACTATGATGTCAGGGAAAAATAATTCTATGAGTTGAAGATGGGATCCATGGGCGATGACGAGTATACTAGCATATTCTTGGAGTTATTGAGGTATGTGCCTTATCTTAAGGAGGAGAAAGCAAATATTCAAAGATTCATCAGTGGGTTTTTGGTAGAATTCAAAGGTAGGATTGAGTTTGATGAGACTAGGTAGTTGGAGGAAGCCATTATAAAGCTAAAGCATTGTTATAAGCAATCGAAGTGTAGATCTGAGACTAAGACGTATTAGAAAGGTAATGAGAAGAATAAAGGAAAATATGATAAGAAGTGAGCAAGACCTCAAGGCACAGGTAAAAACAAGACTGCAACACCACCTAACAAGTCCAATGCATCTGACAAAGGGCAGGGATTTAAGTTTGAGGAGCAGAACAAGGGTGATGGCAGGAAGCCTTTAGAGTGTTTTTTTTTTGGAAAAGATCATCGCAAGAGATATTGTCCACAACATCAAGGTGGAAAACCACAAATCTATATTGCTCACGAGGCACAGAAAGTGGGGGATGTTGGACAGAGTATTCCTCATATTTATGCAACATTGGATAATAGGCAGACAGATCACCAGGCATCTATTATCGAGATGGATGGTAAGCTTTGTGATCAATTTTTTTAAAACCTGGATCCAATAACATTTATGTTAACCGTGACCTAGTGGATAAGTGTGATTTGAATAAAGAAGTACATGCAGAATCTTAGTTAGTGCAGTTGACTATAGGTACCAAAAAAAGAGTTCATCATTGGGTAAGAGCTTGTGCATTTGAGTTGAGTGGTATGCCTACATCAACACATTTAAATTTACTTCTGTTGGGTTTGTATGGTATGTTATTGGGTATGGATTGGTTGTTATGACAAGGCTATTGAATGCTTGGATGAAAATGGAGAATAGTGAATCTTGTACGGTAAGAAAAAGGAAAAATCAGTGAGAATGGTTATATCTATGTAGGAAAAGCGTAGCCATAGGAAAGGATGTGTGTTTTTTACAGTGAATATTTCTTGTGACAAAGGTAAGGATCTTGAGGATGCAAAAATCTTGAACAGGTACCAATTTCTACAATAGTTTTGGGATGTATTTCTCACAAAGATTCTAGAGTTACCACATCACAAGGAATTAGACTTTTCTATTGAGTTTGTAACAGGGGTAGAAGCAACATAAAAGGCACCATACAGGATGAGCACACCATATTTATTGGAATTGAAGTTTCAGTTGAAGCAAATGCTTGACAAGGGATACATTAGGCTAAGTGTGTCGCCTTGGGGTGCACCAGTGTTGTTTATGAAGAAGAAGGATGGTAATCTTAGGTTATATATTGACTACAATAAATTTAACAAGGTGACCATCAAGAATAGGTATCCGTTGCCAGGGATTGATGATTTTTTTGACTAATTGGAGGGAGCAACATTTTTCTCGAAGATTTATCTGAGATTAGGATACCATCAGGTACACATTAAGGAAAGGACATCTACAAGATTTCTTTCCAGACTAGGTATGGGAATTATGATTTTGTTGTAGCTCCTTTTGGTTTGAATAATGCTCTAACTAATTTTGTGTGCTTGATGAATATTTTTTTCATCCTTATTTGGACAAGTTTGTTATTGTATTCATGATTCGAATCTCTTAGCTACCAGAATTAACCAAGATATTTTACTTTTGTGATGTTAGCAAAATTGCGTGAAAAGTAGTGTGAAAATCCACATGTTCATACTTCAAATAAGAAGAAATAAGAAGGAAACCATTAAATCAAATAAAACACACAACTTGATAACAAATTTCACCTAGTGTGGGTTACGTCTCTCAGCCTAGTGTCAAGAGTGGGGAGGTTGCTTCATTAATTGTTGCAAGATGATGATGAATACATGATGTATTTTTCGTCAATGCAAGGAAGAAATCCCTTAACTAGAGTGGTATGCCTCTCCATGTGATGTTATTCTCTACGAAATCTCACTCATCAAATCTCTCCTTCAACATGACAAAATATCAAACTCTCACATGAAGTGGCATACAAGGATCATCCAACAAAATGGGAAAAAGGGATCTCAACATCAAATCGTCATCTCAGCAAATATCAAAAGAAGACATGGCATCAATGCATCTTATACCTCCACTTCTGGGGACAGCCTGAAAATGCATACCTATGTTGAAGAAGTAGACTACACAGTTGAATTCCTGGCAAAAATTTGTGAAGTTGACTATAAACTTGACTCCTTTATGACTCAACCAAGTATGGGCTCCCGAGGAATATCAAAGATTCCTCAAATATTTTCTTCTGTAGGCTGACTAAAATTAGGCTGCTCAGATGAAGAAAATAATCATACCATCACGTTCCTTGTGAAAACTGAGGAAATTGAGTATAAAGTTGGCATGGTTCTGAAATAGTGATTTTTGGGCCTCTAGGTAATCTTTCAGATTCCATGTAGATTCTTGCATGAAGGTTCCACCTTCATGGTTCTTCCCTCAACATTTTGCTTCTGAAAAATTGATTGTGTAGATCAAAAAACTAATCATGCTATCAGACTCCTGGTGAAATTCTTGTTAATCTGAGTATAAACTTGGCATACCTCTGTCATTGTCAAAAATTGACTCCAAGGGAATATTAAAGATTCCTCCAAGATACCCTGCATTAGGGTTCTATCTCTTCAAATTTCATCATGGTTCTGATCATCTGATAGGGTTCCACTACTCTCTGTTGATTCTCGATTCCGCCTGGTTGAATGGTGAGTTTAGGTTCTTAAATATATCATTGGGCGTATATTACAAAGCCCAATGGGCTAGCTTGTCAGTTGGTATGTATAAATTAAGTCATAGATTTTGGGGAGGTCTTGGGGTCCAACCCTGAGGGACCCCCATTATCACATTGGTGTCCCTTTGTTTAATAGGTTTGGAGTTTTTTTTAATGTTGGTTATGAGGTCACCAGTGGCGGGCTGTCCCACCTGGCTGGTGTGGGTTCGACACCCGTCGACCTCCAATTGTGGTCCATTGTTATGGTCATTGGCCATCTGTGTTATATTTAACATAGAGCATTGAGAAGGGTTGGCGGGGATGGTGGCCTGCCAACCCATTAATATATTTTTTTAATTTTAATTTTATTTTAAAATAGAATGGTCAAAAACCATCGACCGATTTTTAAGGGTTGTTGGAAAGATTAATTGTTCGAAATATTGATCAGTTCCAGACATCGTGAAGGCCCCAGTTGTCACTCCATTAGTGGCCACCAAATTTAGTAGATTCTTCCAGATTTAGTGAGCCTCCAAAATTAGTTATCACTTTACTAAATTTAGCAAGTGGGGTCAAGTTGACCAATACTTTGACTATGAATATCTTGAGTATACGAACTTAGATTTTAGTGTCATTTGCATCATTGTAATCAGGATGATGAGTTATTTGATGTGGTCTTAGTTTCAATGCAATCCAAATACTTTTATTTTGTAGCCTTTTCAGAGCCCTCTTCGGTTTTTGAGTGTTTCTAGAGCTACCTGGATCATTCCTCCCCACTAAGGAGCTTTTGGTCCTTGAAAAGCATGAACACAATCTAAAATTTGATGTACTTCCTCATCAGCACAACAAGTGCCCTAAAATACCATACTTCCTTCTCCTTCACCTTTGTTCTTCAGAGCCATAAGTGATGAACCGACACCTATACTTTATGCAAACATGTAGTACATCTTGCAAAATACATGTTTAGTTACATGACCTATCATGACCCAAGAAAAACCCATACTTTCTAAGAGTTTGTAACACACTCTTTGGTCAAGTTTACTTCAAAATCATAATAGAAACCAATACCCCAACTATCAACTAAAAGGCCAAAAACATCATCACGTTTATTTTATAAATGATGGCAAACACTTCATCACTATTACATTCATTTCACAACATGTGATTTACAAAAAGGTGGTCATATTCAACTACTTAAAAATGTTATCCATTTCTTACTCAATAAAGTGAATAGGCGATATTCTCGTAGACAATTCTCTTATTGATTTGCTTCACTGGAAGGTTCATTTCTAGGTTCTTTCTAGTCCTTCAGTCACTACTCTGGATGGAGCTCCCAACATGGCCCTTTGATGCCCATGCTTATTACAACGGCTACAAAAATTCATCTTCCTCCAGGCCTGTTGGAGCTTCTCTTCGAATACTTGGCGATAACATGGTTATAAAAGCCACACAAAATACATAGCTTTCTATGCCACAAGTTTTGTTCATCATTAACAATTTTATTGTAATCAAAATAAACATTAGAATAATGAGACTTCTTATACCTTGCTTGGTTGTCTTTGGAACATGACTGGTGATGAGAGTTTTCTTTAGCTCTTCCTTTGAAATGCTCACCTAATTCAGGTGTATATTGGTGGCCACCTGCCTATTCCACTTGGATCCCCACCACTGTTTCTTTCAGTTTTTTTAGTTTCCTTAATTGTAGCACAATTTACTTTTTTTGGCAGCTTTTTAGGTCCTAAACTTCCGGAGTCGTTTTTTTGCCCTAAACAACATTTTTTGGGAAAACAAGATAATATGAGTCTTAGACTCATGTTTATAGTCAAAATTTGTAGTCCTTGGATAGATCTTTCTAACAAGGTATTGTGCAAGTCAAACAAAGATTGTATGCCAAAGTTACCACCCTGGGAAGTTGATGTACCAGTTTACCCAAACGAGACCCATAGTTTTGGAACTTCATCTCCTAGGGCTATTTTTTTGGATGTTTAGGGCTTTCCATTTTTTTCTCTATAATAAATAGGCCTTTGATCCCCTATTGTAACATAGTTCAGAGGCATGTAGCTACCACATCTCTTCTCAGAGATAAGCTACCATCGCTCGAGCTAGTTTATTTCCATTACTGTATATAAGCATATTTCAGTTCTTTAATATAATGAAATGAAGTTTTATTTCTACTGCATCTCTGTGTATATGTGTATTTCTATATTTTGTTGTGTTCTTGCATAAGTCTAAATCAGTGGTATAAGAATGGTCTTCTTTTTCTCTATTTTTCTTTCCATGTCCCCAATGAGGTCATCGTATAAGGAGTTAGGGATCGAACTAGTTGAACCTTTGTAAGACCAACCACAAAAACCCCGATGGCCTCCCATGGTGGAAGAAAAGAAAGACAAGGGGGTAGGAGATCCTTTCAAAATTTTGCTCGAGGAAGCCCTCAAGCGAGAAAGGAACATGATGATGGATAAATTTTCCCATATCTTTCAGAGGCTACCCACAGGCGATGCATCTTCATCCAACAACCACTCTGGAGGTGCGACTCCTTTTAAGGTGTGGCAGAGAACCCAAACCTAGCAGAGACCACCAAAGATTGGTCTAGAAAAGAGGAGCCACTCAAAAAAGACAAAAACGGTATGTACAGCACTGGTTCCCTCACCTCTCCTTATTGTTTTGCTGCGGCCATGCTTTGTAGATTATTTGGGATGCTGGATATCAATAAGTTTTCGTCTGAATGGCTACCATTAATAGATGCTGCCACAAATGCCGATATTATGGATTGGGCCAAGATATTTTCTGATAATCTATACACGGCTATTATCAATTACCGGTCTAAAAGATCCTTGTCTCAAAGGATCTATCCCCCTTTTTATCTATCCGCATATGTTATGGATTCTATTTGTTATGTGTCTAAATTTCCCACTATGGGTTGGAAATGGACTACCCAGGACCCATTACCTATCCATGTTTATCATAAGATATTATGGGATTCTCAGTTCGTCCCACGCTTCTACCAGATTTGTCACGGGCTTATCTTACCCTTGTATAGAATGATGTATGATGAAGACTCCCCGAGGTGCTCACCCGAGGCATAGATAGATATCATCCCCATTGCAAGATGGTTCGGGGAAGAATGGTTCACCTATATTAGAGTGTTTGGAAGCATTGTACCTCCTCATGTCCTGCCTATGTATATCCCCGATAAACTTTTGGCTCGAGAAATTGCATATCAAACCTGTTCAGAAGGCGGCCTGACCAAAGACCTAAAAGACAAAAAGAAGGCCATATGGCCTCAGTTTCTTGTAGCTTGTGGGGCCTTTTCATTGTTCGATGTAGGTCACACTTTCACCGAAGTGGAGAATGTGACGTGTCTACAATTATTTAAATTCCCAGCAAGGCCATTTGACCCAAATGAAGTTGCCCAAGATTTCACAACGAACGTCAAAATAAAAGTATTCGTTGGAAAGAAAGATTTGTTTGATGATTTATTTCAAAGTAAAAGCTCACTCCAGGAAATTTTGCGGGAAGCTCAGTCGAAGTTATCTCCAGATGACCTCCAAAGATTCATGTTATACAGGGAAAGAAGGCTGGCCAGTGTTCCTCTAGAGAAGCTGCAACTGCCTGCCAGAGAACCAACTCCAAGCGTTAGCCTCAGTGGAAACTCTAGCACTTCCAGATCTAAATCTAACACTACGCAAGGAGTGCCTGAACATTCTAAAGGGTCTGGAAGCGACCAAGGAAAGAACAAAGAAACAACTAAGGATACGGCTCAGTCAAGTGCAATGTCGCAACGACAGGTTATCGCCTCCCCGCCAAGAGATGTCCCCCCTCTTGTCATTGAAGCGCCACACGTCACAACAGAACTTGACAAAGAATGGGAAACCTTCAATGAGCTGATCAATCTTGAAGGGCAAGCCCCAAGAACACCTGTGAACAATACACAGGTAGCGCAAGAAGTGGTTTCGACCATAGTCAGCAGTGTCACAGAAACGGAGCACATTCCTATCGCTCCACCTTCTGAGCTTCTACTTAATGTAGAAGAAATTCCCCCACTGGACGTATTCTATAGTCCCCAACATAAAGCAGTTGTAAGGAGACAGAGGAAGAAAAGAAAACTAGAAAATACACTGTCACAAGATGCTGAACATTTGGACGTTTTATGGAAAGACCCCAACAATAACCCAACTGAAAATCTCACTAAGTTGTCTCAGATCGTAGGAGCATATGCTTCTGCAACTATTGACAAGGCATCAGAAGTTCAGCAACTATTGAAAGAACAAGAAGATCAAATACATCTACTACAACGACAATTGCAACAAGACAATGCTAATATTGAAGCTTCCAAATAGCTCGAGAAGTTGCAGGAAGACTTTCAGCAGATGTAGATAGGCTATCAAAGAAGTCTAGACGAGAAAGGAAAACAATTGCAAATTTTACAAGAAATGCATAAAGATGAGCCTAAGCTTGCAGAATTTATTTCAGAATCTATTGGCTTAAATGAGCAACTACTGCAGCAACAGGAAGAGTTGGGACATAAGATATCACAGTGGAGTCACTATTGCGAGCTGAGCGATAAAATCACCAGTCAAGTGGTAGACTTGCGGAGTGACTATGATCAGAGTGATAGACGAGTGACAGAATACTTAGCTTGGTAGGATGAAGATGAAGGGAAAAGAGCAAGTGCACCCATAATAAATGAGAATCATAAAGAATTTCTCTTTAATAAATGGGACGATCAAATCAGGCAGGCGGAACAAGCAGCGGAGACAGCGGCCACACAAGCAAGCATTCTTATCGACTGTGTAAATGAGAATTTACACAAGGCCAATTTAATCGAAGAGACCACCCTGGGGTACCTACCAAATAAACTACTACTGGAAGCAGAATGGAAGCAGAAGGCACAAGAAAAGGGAAAAGCGATCCAAGCATTAAATAGGTTAAATTGGGAGTGTTACTGGGCATACTTGGTCAAGCCGCATAGTCAATGGATGACTGTGAAATGCATCATAAACGCAGCCGAAAAAGTAGTGCCAGCTCTCATAGATTCTGTTTTCGCAGCCCAGCTCACCGCAGAAGTAAGCCAGCCGACTCTCCTCAAGCCCATGATGAACACTTGCAGCTTTAAAGACCAAATTCAAAAGTAGCCTTATTTTAGAATGTTGTTTTTTCTTTAAAATTAGATTAGAAAAAGGACGGTCATTTGAAAACCGCATCCTAAATTTTGTAAATACACTATTATTAGAATTAGGAAGTAGTATTTTAACCCTTCTCATTGCATTTGGAGAAGGGTCCAGAAATTTGTCAAAAACTTGTCCTCGGAACATGCACTTCTGCACCCTCAGAGGAGGTTTTGATGAATGGATGGATCGAGATTTATTAATGTTTGCATTTGATGTCTGCTACTGATGTTGCACTTTTGTACTCTTAGTAGATGTTAGAACAAGTAGAGATAAATCGTTTTTGCTTGAAGCTTATGAGTAGGATTAGTCATAAATGGTACTTTTATCTCTTGGCCATTTCTGCTTATATTCTTAAAGTGATATACAGTTTTCAGTTGTTTATATGTTACTGCATGAATGTATGAGTTACCATTTGGCACTTCTGTACGGTGGAGCCATTTATTTATGTTTGATATATGAATAACTTATTATGCGATATGCTGTTCACAACTGTTTTGCCTAACTTTTTATGCAAAGTGGTTTATCTTAATTGATTTCTATTCTTATGATAGCTGAATGATCTTTATTACCAGTTATTGTTTGAAATCTCTTTAGATCGCATAATAGAAGAAATACACCCCGGGTTAGCATAGCTTAGATGTGTTGTTTCTCATTAGATTACAATAGCATAGAGTTAGTTTAAAAGTTTGAATTAAATTAGCTTTAAGTATTCTTAGATCAGCAACATCCAACTCTGCACACACACATACACCCTTAGATTGGGAAACTAGTCCCATTATCCCCAGTCGGACCCGCTATACCAAACGGATAAGGAGCTGCCAACCAAGGTCCGGACCGGGTGGGTATCCCCCTTGTTGTCGACCCGATTTTCGGGGCTTCAACATAAGGTAAAAGATAACTTTGATATTCCCATATTTGAAGTACACATAGATGAAGACGTCATAGATAGATAGTTAAATATGTTGGAAGGATATTTTTCAGTTCATGATTTTTCCAATCGGGAAAAGATTACTTTTGCACTTCTCAAAGCTTCCCCACATGTCAAGGAATGGTGGGAAACCTACTGTGGACAAAAGGATGAGAGGGAATCCTTACTATTTTAAACCGCACCCACTTGGAATTCCTTCTGAGATGCCATCAAGAAACAATATTACCCTGTCAAGAGATACGAAGATAAATACATAAAGTGGACCACATTGTAGCAAGGAAGGGACCAAGATGTGTCAGAGTTCACAAATTTTTTCCATACCCTTCGCACGAAATTGGGTGTCAAGGATTCTGAGAGGCATTTGGTACTCAAGTATCGCAGATGTCTACACAAGTACATACAGAACAAGATGGAGTTCCTAGACATCTCCTTGCTTACCGCTGCCTATAGATACACTCTCAAGATTGAGCAAAATTTTAAATAGAAGAAGTGAGACTTTGGATCTAGGAATCTGAAGTAAGGAAGAGGTGCCCCTATTGAAAATGTTGAACCCACCAACATGTCAGGGGATATTGATCCAAAAATGGATCTTAGATAAACCTCTAAGTCTAAAAGACTCCATGTAAGAGGTAAAAGGTGCCAAATGGCACAAATCCTTTTTAAATCAGAGGAAAATGAAAATCGTAGGATGCTCCTGGAAATAGCCTCATTGCAGAGATCTCCTCATTATGAATCCAACGCAACATGAATGGCCGAAAACAGACTCTGGATGAAGGAGTTATTGTAAAATGAAAATTTCCCAATGTCCTTGAAAAGGAGGCATTTTCATTAACATCTAAACTATATTGAAACTTTTGATTATAGGCTCATGGGCTAATCCACAGTTGACACATGGCAGGCTGGGATTGGGCCACGTGGCCCACTCTGATTGGTCTAAGAAGCATTGATATCGCATCAGCAGATTACACTATCGGGCTTTAAGAACTTGAAGAAAACCATGAAAATCAAACTATCGGAGGCTTAAATGATGGGTGAATAGGGACTATCAGATCTGGCCGATCAATGATCCAGATCTGATCAGCATATCGCATTGGCGGTGATCAGCGAGTCTGATCAGAGGCATAGCGCGATGGACCAGGGCGATGCGATGGAGCGATCGTCGAAATCAGTGGATCGCCATTGACGAACAATGGAGCGGCCATAATATATACATATATATATACATATATATATACATATATATATACATATATATATACATATATATATACATATATATATATATATGCACGATAACCTGACTGTGATCGCCGATATCGGCAGATCAGCATTGGTGATACCCAAGGGGAAGCTAAAGGGTTGTTGCGACTAGCGATGTGATATGGTCAGACCCGATAGGGTTCTGGAATGCAAATACATAAAATTTGAAATCCGCCATAGGGCCATTTTTAATGTATTTTCAACATTTCAACGTGTTTTCCAAATACAAAGGGAGACTATGGAACAGGCAAATTGCGATTGCGATATGTGATGGGAGGCAGACTCGATAGGGATATAAGGTGCATTTATGAAAATTTCAAGTTCGGGATGAACAGTGTTCTACTGATTTTCCCGTGTTTGGCAGTGTTTCTTTGTGTATATAAAAACGACTGCTGAGAGGAATTCAAGAGTCGATTGCCCTCGTCCGTTAAGGAATAGGTGGCCGCCTGCCCTAAGGGCATTATGCAATGATTATTGAATGCTCAAAGATGGGGTTTGAGTAGACCCAACCGGGAAGACAGACAGTTGAGAAGGAAGATAAACCAATAGCGCTGATTTGGCTTTTAAGCCATGAAATGTCAAAGACAGAGGGTTGCTGAGTTGTAAAATGGTGGCCAAGATATTGTGGAATACTGTTTGTTGCTGAAAGCCAAGCCAAGGAAAAGGAGCAGTGCAGAAGCCCAAGGAGGTAGCGTAGAAGCTAAGACAACACAGAAGCAAAAGTGAATGTGTAGAAGTTGAGACAGAGTAGAAGCTAAAGGGAGAAACCTACGGGGTCACTTGGAAACCAAGTGAAAAGCCAAGGGGACTATTGTTCTGATAGAGAGCTGAAGAAGGCAGAGCTAAAGAGCCGAGAGCCAAAGATTCAAAGTCAAGAGCCAGAACTACGAGCCAAAGAGCTAGAGTCAGAGCCAAGAGCCAAAACCAAGAGCCAGAGAGCAAAGAGCCAGAGCTTCAAGAGCCAAGGGATGAAAAGGTGTTTGAACCCACTGTTTATGTGTAGAACAGTAGGAGTTGAGCCAGAGAGATTGTAAAATGAATTACACCATAATCCTAGAGAGCCAAGTCAAATTAACAAGAGCTCACGAAGATGTAGCCCAAGAGTTGTGGGTGAACTTCAAATTAATTTTCTGTCTCATGTGTTTGTTTTACTGCTACATTATTTATTGTAATATCCATTTATGTATATGTTCAAGCACATTTAAATATCAGCATACACAACATATTTTAAAGCAAACAAACAGCCAATAATAAATACAAGCATACACCCATATTTTCAAGAATTTCTTAATTCTGCATTGGTTAATCATTAAAGACTTGGGAAAATTCAAGCGTTGGAAGTGGGAGAGATTCTTGTAAGCTAGACAAGAAGCCTAAGAGTCCCATTTTCAGATCAAGTTGTATCAGAGCTTAAGATTGATTAACCACACATTTAAGAAGGTTATATTAGAATGCTTGATTGACAGAGCAAATACTGCTTGTCTGAAAGGTGTTGAACAACAAGAGGCTGATTGTATGCTTGTTTGTAGAATGACTATTTGCTGAGTTTGTAGAGGTGAAGGGAAAGATATTGATAGCTTAGTCTAAGAAGGAAAAATAGGAAGAAGGGCTAAAGACATTTTTCTATCCCAAGGACCTCAAGGTAGTCCAAAGCACAAGAGGTTTGTTGCAAGAGGTTGCTTGAATAAGATCTTTATTTATCTTGTTGAAGTTTTTTTTTGTTCATTGGCATAATGACAACTTCTACAAGTGGGTCCTCAAATTTTGCTCTCTTCACAAGATTCTTTTGTAAAGACATGAAGCAAGAGTTGTCCACCATGATGGATATGGTGAGAGAAATGTATGAGGATGGAAGGAAGAGCAACATGCTTAGAAAGTAGTTGAATTCCATGAGGGAAGAGAAGCAGTTGCTTGCTGACAAATTGCAAGAAATGGAGAGGCAACTTCATATTGAAAATATGAACCTAAAGAGAATGCATGAGTTGGAAACACAACTCTTTGTTGCCCAAGAAGCCTTAGTCAAGTACCGGCTTGAAGAAGAGGTAAGCCATTCTAGTTTTTCCTCAAATTCCTTTGAGAATGCTTATATTGGTTCTTTTGAGAAACATACTAAAGGCATAGGTTCCAAGCTAATGTCCAAGATGGGCTATAAAGGAAAGGGCTTGGGAAAGCATGCACAAGGTATTGTTGAACCAATAATGGTTGAGGAAAGGCCTAAATATCTGGGTCTTGGCTATGGTCAGTCTTATGGAGAGAATTCCAAAGCTACCATGAAAGCCATTGAAACAGTCCCAAGAAGGAGTTTCATTTCATGTCCTCTACCTCAAAAGTGTGAAGGTTGTTTCCAAGAGGAATACAATAGCTTGAAACATCAATTGCAGGATGCAGGTGTTTAGAAGCACACACTTGAACCAGAGATTTGGGGAGACTCTAACAGCCTTGAAGAGTTTGATGGTGTTCCAAAGGGAGCCACTTCTTCATTTGCTTCACCTCCTCATGAAGGCAATAAAGGTGAAAGAGGCATGTATAAATCTGGTTCTAATTATATTCCTTTTTATTTTGCAAAGCATGATAAATTTCCACATATGTATGGGAAAAGAGTTTCATGTTCCTTTTGTGTTTTGCATAACCATGATGTTTCTATATGTTGGATGAAAATGGCCGTATACAGGAAGCAGAAGAAGGAAAAGAAGCAAGCAACCAAAGGTCCATTGGACAAGGCAAATCATGCTATCAAGAGGATGCACAAGCAATGCACTTACTGCCACAAGCAAGGACATCTTGCTGCAATGTGTTGGACACTGAATCCAATGATGCTTCCACCAAAGCTGAAGAAAGTGGAAAGCGAAGATGGTAGAAATGGAAGCGAAGATTCCATGAATGATGTGTATCAAAATGATTCACATGATGATGTTGATGTGTAGGCAAGGGTAGTACCTTTGAAAGGGATTGGTAAGGAACGGTTAGAGTTCTTATCTAATTAAGATTGCATGTCTATTAATCCATCTACATTATATTTCATTTCAGCTTCAAAAGTGTAGTGTGCTTAAGTGAAAGTTGAGGGATGAAATGCATGCATTGCATGTGATACCATGTTGACTTGGAAGAAGCTAACTTGGTCTCCAAATGGAGATGATGATGAAAGTTTCATCTTTTGGAAGAATAGTCCTAATGGTCTTTTTCTATATGCTTGACTTGAAGAGTCATTTGTTTAAAGGCATGTTTTGTCGGCTTGTTATCTAGTCGATCATTTGTATGCAGATATAAGACATGGAGGTGTTCACAAGTTGAAAAAATCTATTTCTTTTGTTGAAGCAAGAGTTAGTCCATCCAGTTGTTGTCTGTATGCCTATTGTTGTTAACAGTTGTTATTGGCGGCTTGTAAAATACGTACAAATGAAAGTTTTGTGGAGCAGATGTACTTCATATTTGTTGAGTCACCTTGGATCAATGATCAAGGCAAAGAATCTCACACTACCTTCTATGACCATTTCAGTAGAATTTTTGCAGGAAGGCAAGGAAGAAGACAGTTCTTCTCAAGAAGACCAACCCATCCAAGAGAAGGGAAGTGGTCAGAAACTTTGGTTCAGAGACACTATGCAAAGGCAAGTGTAGGGAGGTTGAAAGAAGAGGGTGAGTCACTCTCATTTACTATTCAAGATCAATATATCAGTCTTTTAGAGACAAAAAGTTCTTTTAGTAGGAATGCATGATCCAAAAATGGATCTTGGATAAACCTCTAAGTCTAAAAGACTCCAGGTAAGAGGTAAAAGGTGCCAAATGGCACAAATCCTTTGTAAATCATAGGAAAATGAAAATCATAGGCTGCTCCTAGAAATAGTCTCATTGCAGAGATATCCTCATTTTGAATCCAACGCAACTTGAATGGGAAAAAACGGACTCCGGATGAAGGAGTTATTGTAAAATGAAAATTGCCTAATGTCCTTGAAAAGGAGGAAATTTCATTAAAATCTGAACTATATTGAAAATTTTGATTATAGGCTCACGAGCCAATCCACAACTGACACATGGTAGGATTGGGCCACGTGGCCCACTTTGATTGGTCTAAGAAGCGTTGATATCGTATCGGAAGATTACACTATTGGGCTTTAAAAACTTGAAGAAAACCATGAAATTCAAACTATTGGAGGCTTAAACGATGGGTGAATAGGGACCGTTGGATCTGGCCGATCAATGGTCTAGATCTGATCGGCATATCGCATCGGTGGTGATCATCGGGTCTGATCAGAGGCATAGCACGATGGATTGGGGTGATGCGATATATATATATATATATATATATATATATATATATATATATATATATATATATATATATATATATATATATATATATATATATATATATATATATATATATATATATGCGCAATAGCCTGACTGTGATCGCCGATATCAGCGGATCGGCATCGGCGATACCAAAGGGGAAGCCAAAGGGCCGTTGCGACTAGTGATGTGATATGGCCAGACCCGATAGGGTTTCGGAATGCAAATACATAAAATTTGAAATCCGCCATAGGGCCATTTTTAATGTATTTTCAACATTTAAACGTGTTTTTCCAAATACAAAGGGAGACTATGGAATAGGCCAATTATGATTGCGATATGCGATGGAAGGCGAACCTGATAGGGATATAAGATGCATTTGTGAAAATTTGAAGTCCGGGATGAACAGTGTTTTGTGGATTTTCTCGTGTTTGGTAGCGTTTCTCTATGTATACAGAAAACGACTGCTCAGAGGAATTCAAATGCCGATCACCCTCGTCCGTTAAGGAACAAGTGGCCACCTTCCCTAAGGGCGTTATGCAATGATTACTAAATGCTCAGAGACGAGACATGAGCAAACCCAAGTGGGAAGACAAACATCTGAGAGGGAAGATAAACCAACAACACTGCTTTTGCTTTTAAGCCATGAAATGTCAAAGACAGAGGGTTGTTGGGTTGTAGAATGGTGGCCGAGCTATTGTGGAAGAATGTCTGTTGCTGAAAGCCAAGCCAAGGTAGCAAGCTAAGGCAAAAGGAGCAGTGCACAAGCCCAAGGAGGCAACGCAGAAGCTGAGACAACGTAGAAGCAAAAGTGAATGCACAAAAGTTGAGACAGAGCAGAAGTGAAAGAGAGCAGCCTACAGGGTCACTTGGAAACCAAGTGAAAAGCCAAGGGGACAATTTTTCTGATAGAGAGCTGAAGAAGCTAGAGCTGAAAAGCCAAGAGCCAAAGAGTCAGAGCCAAGAGCCAGAACCAAGAGCCAAAGAGCCAGAGTCAGAGCCAAGAGCCAGAACCAAGAGACAGAGAGCCAAGAGCCAGAGCTTCAAGAGCCAAGGGGTAAAAGGGTGTATGAACCCACTGTTTATGTGTAGAATAGTAGGAGTTGAGCCAAAGAGCTTGTAAAAATAATTACACCATAATCCCAGAGAGCCATGTCAAATTGACAAGAGGTCATGGAGATGTAGCCCAAGAGTTATGGGTGAACTCCAAATTAATTTGTTGTCTCATGTGTTTGTTTTACTGCTGCATTATTTATTGTTATATGCATTATGTATATGTTCAAGCACATTTAAATATTAACATACACAATAGATTTGAAGCAAACAAACAACCAACAATAAATACAAGCATACACCCATATTTTCAAGAATTTCTTAATTCCACATTGATTAATCATTAAAGACTTGGGAAAATTCAAGCTTTTGAAGTGGGAGAGGTTCTTGTAATCTAGACAAGAAACCTAAGAACCCCATTTTTAGATCAGATATCCCTGGTAAGAAGTCGCAACTAGACCTCAAACCGTTTGGTGTAGGAGTCCTAACAGTGGGTCATATGGTATCGCCTTGACTCGGTTGCGAGAAAAGGAAAGTAAGATGTCCCTATTGGTATAAAGGGTGTGACATGTGTAGCAAGACAAGGAAGGTGCATGAACAGTTCTAACACACTAAACGTGGGGTGAGTGTGCCCCTTGGAAACCTGTGAAAGCACGTGGATAAGAAGGGAACACATGAGCAAAGATGCATCACAAACTGGAAAGAAAGTAATCTAACAATCGAAATTGATGGTTAAACCAACAACACATTTCAGTAAGATTCATACATACACATACAAAAAAAGTCTATACACACATGCGCAAGAAAATAGATACATATATCATTGGAGTAAACAAGATAGCTAAAATACAATAAAAACATATGCATGAAACGTGTTGGCTCTGTTATATTAAGAAGTGAAAGTTCTAATCATACTGTAAAACCATGACCAACCACTAGTCCTGATAGCGGAACGTTACAGTCACTGCCACCTGCTCCTCCAAAGAGATGTACTAGCTCTGCACTGTGGAGAAGCCAAGGCTCATTACAATACTCTCTAAGATTTCTCTAAGATACTCATATCGGAAGCTTGGCTGACCAAAAGCCTCTATAATGAGTTATGAGGGACTATATATAGCAAAGGGTGAGGTGACCCTTGACATTCTCCTTTGTGACTATACATCTACCCTCATGAATATTCGACTACTCTATGACTGTTACATTCATCTATTCAGACTTGAACTTCCACTTGATAAGACATTATATACAATCTGCACATGTACCCATGTGAGACAAAATAGGCTTGATCAAGCCATGCAACATATCACTATGACTTAGACAACTATGGGAAGACCAACTCTTTGACATCCTCATGATGTTCGATGGTAGTGAACAGATGCCAAGCTCGGTAGTCCACGATGGTGTCTGTGTATTCTGTGGTGACATCTTTTTGGAAATGAACTCTTGCCTATGGTGCATTCGAGTACACTATTATGGCTCCTCTGTCCAACTAATCTAATGGCATGTGCATCATTTCCTTGAGTGTGGTCGGACCAGCAACATACTGATGAATGGTATCTGTACTGATTGCCAAGTCTGTGCTGGTGGCTATGTGCATCGACTCGTCAAAGTACGAGTCAAGCTCCAGTCAGACTCGTTCCTTTATATTTTCCTTGGTGAGTGTCCTAATAGATGGGATCGCATGTGCGTGCATAACAACATCCATGCTTCTAAATAATCGTGCATGGGAAACTTGCAAACTAGTGATGAGACACAGGAGTTCTTCATAGCTCCAGATTTGACTCTGGATACGTGCCTTCATATCGACTACTCTGGGCTTCATCATCTTGGACAAGTGTAACAGGGCTCCCTTGTATCTCATTTTCCATGTTTGCTGGCGGTCAACAAAAGTATGCACATTTGACAAGATATGTGCTCTCCTAGCACATCGCTGCTGCCAACAGTTGAGATGGAAAACTGCCTTATGCATGGTACCAAATTTCAAATACAATGCCCGCAAGACTGTCTCAAGCGACGATACTTCATCCAGTATCGCCTTCTTCAAATCTTCTTGGGCGGATGCTGTAACCAATTCTTCTCCTTTATTGGCCCTCTGTAAATCCTTAGTCATTCACTCGTTCACTTCTATCAAGAAGCAAACAATCAAGCTAGTGGCTTCGGTATATGCTCTGATAGCATCAACCAATGCTGCTGGATGCTTGCACACATCAAATATGATCACTCATTCCTCAAACTACATAGGAGATGTGTGGTCATCTAGAGTAGACACTTTGCATGATTTCACAACTCTATGTTGCGACTCGTCGAATGATATGTTGTGCATCTCTTCTTCTAGATTGTCTCCAAGGATCTCAGTATCTCCATAGTCGCGCAAGACCTACTCTACTTCCGGATCCGGTGAAGCTAGTGGGTCGAGCTCTTGGTGGTAAGGCATGAGGTCGATGTCTTACTCTAACTCTAGCTAATCCTTCTCCGTATCCATCTACTCAAGTGCTTGTTCAATCTCTTGTGTGAAGTCCTGCTCCTGTGACTTCTCACCCTGTCTTCTTTGCGCCAGCTGCTCGGATGAGTCTACTACCTGTACGAGCAAAGTTTCATCAATCTATTTATGTTGTACCCCCTACTGTATCTATCCTTGCTGTGCTTCCTTCTCCTATTTTCACACCTCCCATGCCTTTCGAAGTTGCTCCTTCAATTCATGCAAATCCTTCACTATTTCCTCCATGCTCTGTTTTTATCTCTGCCTTTGCATGGTCCTCATATCCTGATGTTGCCTCTTCGCCTCTATTGCCAAAGCTACTTTCTAGAAAAGTGGGTCTGCTCTGAACTTCCAACTTTGTTCTGCCTCTGCACTGTTGACAATCTTTCTCTTGCCTTTGTCGTGCACCGGCATGTTTACCTCTGCTATTGCTGCTGCTGGTGTTGTCTCAGATGCTGCTTCATGCTGCTTCGCTAACCATTCCACAACAATGCCGACTGGTTCATTGGGCTTGCAGAAGCTATGAAAACATCTCCATGGGTCTTCCTCAGCCCAATGGCATGCCTCGTGGATCCATGGAAATTGTTCTCTCATGTAGTGATACTTCACAAAACAATGCGGGTCATACAGATTATAGCTTCAGGTGTCAAAAGGATATTTCTTGAACTCGTCTATTTCAGCATCCGCGTGCTTGAGATTCTTTATCTCGTACAACCCTATCCGCAATGGAAGAGTGGGCCAAGGTGCCTTATTCTTCTGGTGCAACCTAGCTGACATTCTTGTTGAGATGTGGTATGATACTTCTTGCATGATGAGCTTGTCCATTGCAAACTTCGGAAAAACATGCAGAGGCTTCTCCGCATTGTACGTTTGTATGAAGGTGCCAAGATGTGAGGTATACCAATCTTCTATGTCGATCAATGCCTCCATTGCTACCTTCGACATGCAAGGTGGATCCTACTCAAATATCATCTTGTACACCCGGGTCACAAAATGATCTGATAGCTGTGTGATGACTCAGCGGAAGCTGCATTTTGCAAGCAGTTTACAATAAGTGTTCATAGAGGTTTCTGCTAATGTTCATGCCCACTTCAAGCCCAAGAACTCTTGACGGGAATAGATTGCATCCAAGATGTAAGCAGACATGTAGATTTTTCTTGCTAACCTTTGGGCGGCTGCTGAGCACCTGTTACCTGTTCCTTCAGCTTGTGAGCCAACATGTTGGATTAGTTGCATGATTTGCCTTCACTGGCTAGTTGGTCGAATGTGATCACCCAACTTTGCGAGAAGGTCTCCATGCTCTCTTGGCCATACAAGAGACATGGGAAGATGACCAAGTACTGATACGCCTTTCGCAGTATCTTCGTCTTGTAAATCTGGTTGGGTGTCATCTTGAATTTGGCTGGCTCCTTCACCTAGTTCTTCAAGATATCCCTCGAGTTGGTATTGTTGCTGGGTATGATGAAGGGTGTCTCCACGATGATAACTGGCTTCGACAAGTGGTACATCTACTAATAATCCTTTGCCTTGAAGGTAGAAATATTTGTCCCTCTAACACTGTTTAATGTCATCATCTCGGGATCAGTGTGCGAGACGATCCAATATATCATGTCTGTGCATGGGAACGTGAGATACCTGCATGCAATCTAGTACAAGTTGGACTTGTAAATGTTCACATAGACTTGGTGGTCTTCAAGATCTTCCCCAAATGTGCCCGAGAATGCATCATTGACCTCTTGCCATTTCATCTTGATGTCTTTATCTACGATCAACTTAGTGTTTTTGTATATCAACAAACTCATAGATACTCGCTCAAATGCCTCTCCAATTGCACTTCCGTCAGTGTCCTTTGACTGTGCTGTCTTGGAGGTTATTGATCATAAAATGCTGAGAGATGGACAAGCACCTGATATATCTGGAGACATGGCGACATGCATGGCAAGAAATTTGTTAGTTAAAACAAAACAAACTTGAGGGTTGACATGCAACATAACCGGGGAATTGGTGGCAAGTATTGCACAATTTTCATTGGGAAGCCTGGAGACTGACTACCAAAACTATGAAAAAGGAAGTTCAGACCATTGGGAGGCTAGTTGACTACTGGAATTGTGCAATGCACAATCCAGATTGGCCTACTAGTTGTTGAGATTGTGCAATGTGCAATTTCATCTAGAAAGTGATGCCGACCGAGGGCTACATTGGGCAATTTTCTGGGATAGCAGTCACTACCTCTTAGAATTGTGCAAAGAAAAACTTGAGGGCACTGACTGGCCTTACCTCTCTGAATTACATAATGTTGACCAGGTAAGGCAGAGTTCGGGCCAAGGTTGCCCAGACACACCAACGAGCAACTGAAAGCATGTGAAGATGTGAATGCATGGCGATCGTGAGTGTAAGAAGGAGTGAATGATCATGCATGCAAACAACAAATGCAAGATTCAGAAAATGAAACAACATGCACGTGTGTGAAACGAGTCGCCGAATCGATGACCTTTCATGAAAAGTAGTGTCATGCATGCGACAGAAGTGAGATTGTAATTAAAACGGGAATGGTGCTTGTATAGGCTAACATGCATGCAAACGACAAAAAACGTTCAAAGAAATCAAGAAGACAACACTCACACAAGCCAAAACAAAAAAGTGACAGAAATGTTGCAAAAGACAAATAAAGCGGACTTACTCGGAAATAGCTAAGCTAGATCTGTCGAAGACTCCTGGATGTGTTGTGGGATGTCAGAGCTCCAAGATCGATGTGAAGAATGAGCTCTGAACTGTCAAATAAATAAGTTTGAGGCTCATGATGTGCATGCCACAAATCTAGGAAAAAGCAACCCTTCGAGGAAATATTCTAAAACAATCTTTGCATGTAACGTCCAGCTGCTAAAAATAGATCCCTAAAATTTAGGGATGCTTTTTGCATGTAGCTTTTTTCTATTTTGGGAAAAAACAACCCATGCATGCAAGTCAATTTTTCTTGGTCCTAGGTGGAGCCTGTCAACCTGAAGGCACATGCAATAGCCTACTTGGGTGAGAGGGAATTTTGCGCAGTTTCTAGGTTGAGTTGTTGTGCTGGGCCATATTGCTCAATTTTCTTAAGGAAGATGGTTTGATAGGATTGTGCAATTTCTGGACCCAGCAGGATGCCAGTCATATTTATGCAATTCCTAGAGGGAAGGCTGGTTCCCCTCCATAATTGTGCCATTTTTTGAGGGAGATGGTCAGCTAGCATTTGGCCCAAGTCTGGAGTGGCATCCTATGAGGGGAGTGAAACAAACAATTATGCACAGGATGAAAAGCTGCTAAAAACCCAATGAAGCTTATGTACTTGATAGTGCAAGACATGAATCTAGGGATGGTTGGTAGGAAGGCTCCAAAACAAAGATAAGGACAAATTTTGGAGAGTGGTTGTAGCCGCTACAACACTTGGTGACACACCAGTAGAAATCCAGCTCTCTGAATGGACCTTGTTCATGAAAAGCAAGTATAACACCTTCGGAAGTATTTTTTAGTTATTTGTTCATCTTGGTTTCCACACTTGATTGATTCTAAGATGTAGCATCTGCCAAGCTCTTGGTTGGTTGACATACATTCCAGGCCAATTCAACACAGTTTTTTCAATTAGGGTAAGGGGTATATTGGTGCACAAGCCTTATGGTCATCAGAGTTTTAGTTTCATGTCTAGTGTTGCTCTGTTGCCACCAGGCCTGGACAGTACCCTGGTGGAGTCACCCAAGAACACAAGTATCGCTCTATTGGCAGCGAGCCTGGTCAGTACCCTAGAGGAGTTACTTGCACCACCTCTCTGCGTAGGAATCCTTTCTCTTCTTTTGCCTTATCATTTTTCATTTTTTTCAAAAGATTTCAGTTTTTCATTTTCCGTAAATGTGCATAGCACTTATTCATTTAAGAGGCGGAAGAGGGATCCTGACGTATTCAGATCAGAAGAGGTTTTTCCTTCAGAGAAGTATTTTATATATACCTCTGACATGCTTGTTAATGTTTTCCTCCTCACCTTACTCTACTTGACTGAGATGATAAGGATTAACCCAAAAACAACCGACTAGAGTAGGTGACACTAGTTAGCGTGCAACCATTGTGTTTCCACCAAGGTTCACTTTGAATAGTACACATTTTCCTTCGACGTATCATGGACTGAAGGTAACAAGTTCTTCATATAGAGGCTAGACGACAGATAACCAAGTATTGATAACTACAAAAGTCCTCTGTACTTTACTCAGATTGTTTCAAGAGTCACACACGGTTTCATGCGAAGCTAATCTACGAATGTAAACAGGCAAACAAACAACATAACAAAGAAAAATAAGAAGTAAGAGCATAAGCAAAGCGAGTAAGCAAACAAGCAAGAAAACAAACAAACATGCCAAGTAAGAAGGAAACATGCATGCAAGAAAACAAACCAAAATCAAACTCTAATCCTACTCCTAAGCTAATGGTGCATGGGTCTGCTCACGTGAAGTGATACTTCCAATGTAGTTACTGGTGCATTGGTCGACCCATGTTAGTGAAGGCATGTTTCGTGAACAAGGTAGTTGTGTGAACCTGCAAACATAAATGGTATAACAATGAAGAAAAACACACTCCGAGTTTAAACACACCCACAAAACATAAGTGAGTGTAAGTGCATGACACGCAATTTGTGGACATACCATGGTGTTGTGTGACACTGCATGTATTTGTTAAGCATACGCACACTCTTGCCTGTGACATGCAAGCTGTCTAGTCAATTTAGTGTCCTAAATTGCTCTACATAAATTATCAATCCGGGTATCGTAAACTGATGAAGTGTGGTGCACTATATGTGCTTAGTTAACCTTTTTCTTACTTCGTTGTTTTATAGTTTATGTTGTTTTTGGGGGTTTTGTTTCTTATGCTTAAGGAAATTAATCTAAGGAAGAAAAGTTACACTTTTAAATGAAATCTCTGAATGTTAATGGACAACCAAATCTAATGACTCTTAATGTTAAAATCTAATTTCTAAAGAAGGAGAAAAGGAAATGAACATTAGATAAAAACAAATCAAAACTTTGAATAGTTAGATTAATCTAAGCCGACAAAATGTCTATGAAATGAAAGCAAAAATGATAACAGCTAAATGAAGTGTTTTATCACTTTGCTATACAATTTTGGGAGAACTACCTCCTTGTGATAGCATTTTTGAGGGACTCCATACTTCATTGTTCTAAAACTGAAAATGAAATTTAAATGAAAGACTAAGACTGAAAGTGAAATTGCAACTAATCTACTATAACAACTAAATGAAGTGTTTTATCACTTTGCTATACAATTTTGGGAGAACTACCTCCTTGATAGCATTTGGAGGGATTCAATACTTCATTGTTCTAAAACTGAAAATGAAATTGCAACAAAATTAAATACAAAACATGTAAAGGAAAACTAATCTACTGTGTGCTCTAATGCTCTAAGCACCAATTGGAAAATACTTTCTTGGACTATTTTGCTAAGCATAGATTACACAGTTAGATAAATCTATAATCAACCGTGTTGAACACACTTGCATGAATTAAACTTGCATGAATGGAAAATCTAAACTATTAAATTTGAAAATGATCATAAAAATCAAATGACATGAATGAAATCAAAGAAAAACTACAAAATACAATCTACGCTACCTTACATTTTAATATGCTCCATGACATCTACTTCACATCTCCTTCCATGTTGGGAACATCAAAGCTTTATTCAAATTCTTCAAAATGACAAAGTACAACAAGTTGAGCTAACAAAAGTTTACAAAAGCTTTCCAAAAACTCAAAAGCTACCAAAGCTACAAAAGCTACCAAATGAAGGAGAGAGATCTCCTATTTATACAAAAAGATGAGAAGTCATCTCATTAATGAGAGTCCATGAATCTCTCCCTATACCTCTAGAGTTCTAATAAAAATAGGAAATGATAAGACACATGTCTTCTTATAGTTTCAATACAAATAGGAAATGTGACACATATACTCATGATCCTCTCCGCTCAAATTCGAATTTGGCCTTAGGATGCCACATAAAGGTCTTCTAGAAGCTTCCTTTTGACCTAAACATGTCAACAATCTCATCCCACTTGTTAGGTATAAGCATATGCACATTATTTTCTAATTTTTAACCACAAATTCACCTAAAAATGCTAAGAATTAATAAAGTTTGGAAAAACATAAATGTGACCCAATGATAATGAAAGTGAGATCACTGTAGTGACATGGTAGTGAAATGAAGGTGAAATGGAGGTGATATAATGGACATAATAGTGAAAGTGTAATGGAAATGGATGATAATTTCAAGACCCAACACAAGAAAACAAAATAAATAAAGAAAACTTGTGTCATGCACATGTGCTTTCTATGTAAGTTTCCTCCAATGCATGAGCGATGGGATCGTATAGTTCGAGTGGAGGAAGCATAATTTGTGTGGGATATTGATCTTCAATGCATAAAGATGAGTGATGATGAGCCTTGGGTGTTTCAACAATTTCCTGATTGGAAGTGAAATCAACCTCAGGACAGCGAGGGCCTGACATAACCATCAGCTTGGGCTAAAGTACCTCGATAGTTTGTAGGGTTTCGACTTCGTTAACAGATAGATCATCATATACAGGTGGCTTGAAAAAATCAACTGTGATAGAATCATCATCGTGATTGAATACGGGGGTAAATATATCACGACAACTACGATCAACAAAATCAATGATTACGTCGGCATCTACATGATCTGATGAATAAAATAGAGGGGTAGAAGAGAAGCTGAAAAATTCACCCTCTATGTTTCTAGAAAAAGAAGATAAAAATTCAAGTGGACTTTCAACGAATAATTTGTCCTCTCCATTGTCGAATTATGGACTGACATCTGGTGTGTTCTACGAATGATCAACAATGGGTGCATCTGTAGATGGAGATACACATGCAAAATCGTGGATGGCAGAATCACCAAACATGTCAGGAAAACACGAAGGAGGCTCAGATAGAAGGGAGTCATCCTTCTCCAAGGGTTGATGCCCAATATCCCAGTCATACTCTTCATGAATTGTAGTTTAGGTTGGTTGTGCAACAACAACTTCGTCAATAGCTTGATCCTTGTTCACAACAAGTGTAGAGTCCAGAATGGAAGAACATAAGACATTGTCATTCAAAGGATCATCAGAGTAAGAAGACAAAGGTTGAGGTATGAAATACATGTGACAACCCATGGGATTTGAAGTCAAGTTCGTGTGAAAACGGAGAGAAGTGATGTTGGGAGGATGTGACAATTGAACGAATATGTGTGTTTGTTCTCCCACATCACTCTGCAGTGGTGGAGCTGTTTGATGAGGGGATGCCGGACAGTCACTTGTGATAGTGACCATGTCCGCCTATGATTACGTAGCTCCATAACCGAAGTATGCTGAGCAGGGCTTGGGCTTGAACTTTCTTTTAGGATTAACATATTTGGTAAGACAGTACTCAAATCTGTCCATGAGATACTAGAATTTCATCTGAATTTTCAAAGCTTGAAACTGCAACACACGGAAGTGGTCCAAAAATTCCATAGGTGATTAATGCAGGGCCTTCCGTTTTTGTAACAATTTTTTGTCAAGATGTTCTGGATCAAAATGATGGAAAGTAGATTCAATGAGATCACATAACTTCTCAAGTGAGTGCATGCTACCAGGAGGTAGACTCTAGCACTACTGTTGTGGGGATTCGTGAAGTCTGTATGCAAGCAGTAGGCTGACCTCTTCTGCATAGAACTCATCTACATCCTCAAGGAATTCATAGAATTCTTCTAAGTACTCTAGGCTACTTCGTCTTCACCATCATATGTGAATTTAGACAAGAGATTGAAAAACTACCTCGTGATGTTGAGAGGTTTGGCATGCGAAAAACATCGCGGAGGGATGAGTGTGATAGAATCAATGATAGATATGCAAAGGTTCAAAACAGGATGAGAGGACACAACTTGCCATGAGAGGACCGTGCTGGACCTGCCAACATGTCAGGGGATCTCCCTGGTAAGAAGTCCCAACTAGACCTCACACCATTTGGTGTAGGAGTCCCAACAATGGGTCATACGGTATTGCCTTGAACGCAATTGTGTGTAGAGGAAAGTAATATTTCCCTATTGGTAGCAAGGGTGTGACATGCATAGTAATCCAAGGAAGGTGCATGAATGATTCTAACATGCAGAAAGTGAGGTGAGTTCGCCGCTTAGAAACCTGTGAAAGAACACGGCTAAGAAGGGACCACACGAGCGAAGATGCATCACAAACTGGAAAGAAAGTAAGCTAACAATCCAAAATAATGGTTAAACCAATAGCACATTTCGGTAAGATTCATACATACAGAAAGAGTCTATACACATATGCATAAGAAAATATCATTGGAGTAAATAAGATAATTGAAATACCATAACAACATATGCATGAAACATGTTGGCTCTGTTATATTAAGAAGTGAAAGTTCCAATCATACAATACAACCATGACTGACCACTAGTCCTGATAGAAGAATGTCACAGTCACTGTCGCCTGCTCCTCCAAAGAGATGTACTAGCTTTGCACTATGGAGAAGCCAAGGCTCATTGCAATACTCTCCAATCTTTCTCTAAGATACTCCTATCAGAAGCTTGGCTGACCAAAGACCTCTACAATGAGTTACGAGGGACTATATATAGAAGAGGGTGGGGTGACCCTTGACATTCCCCTTTGTGACTATTCATCTACCCTCATGACTCTTCAATGACTCTATGACTGTTACATTCAACTATTGACACTTGAAATTCCACTTGAAAAGACATTAGATACAATCTGCACATGTACCCATGTGAGACAAAATAGACTTGAGCAATCCATGCAATACATCACTATGACTCAGACATGTATGGTGTTAGCCTCCTATACCAATAGGGTTTCATTTTTCATGATTGACAGTGGAAGTGCCAAAAATGTTCATCTTTGGTGACACAAAGGTTCTATTTTTGTGAAGGAGACAGAGAGTTAAAAAATGAAAAGAGGGTATGCCTTAAAAGAATAATCAAAAGGCAAGAAAAATGAATTGGTCAGAAAAAATAAAGTGAAATGAACCCCAAACAAAGACCAGGAAAGTTGCCAACCAAAATGCCACTGCTATCTTGATAGATGGCCCCACAGTGCAAGCTGGGCCATGTTATGTTTTAAATTGCTTGTTTTAGACTAGAGAAAGAGAAATCTGTCCAAACAGTTTAAGCTTGGCAGATTGGTGGATAGGTAGAGAACAAAGGTGCCCAATTGCTTAATCTGGGCCCTTGGAAGTGATAAGGGTAGTTTAGATAGCAAATTATTGGAAAATAAAAAGAAATATCAATTGAGGATTTGCAAGTCTAAGTGCACCTTCCCTGAAGTAACAAAAATGCTAGGAACTAAGATGGGTAGGTAGTCAGGGGTTGCCAAAGCCTGATTTCTTTCATCAGTGAGCTTGACAAAGAAAATTGATATCAGCAAGAACACAACTGTTACTCAGCATTTTGATAACAAAAGATGGAAGCATGTCAAACTTCCCCTCTTTCCCAGGAAATCTTTTTCTAACATCCCTCTAATAAACCTTGGAAATCACTCAAGCAAGTCCTAGCATCACTTTACCTTCTGTGAAATACTAAGCCAAGGTGTTAGTTTCTACCACACAAAAAGCCACATTTCCTGTGTAAAATCATTGCTTACTCTCATCTCTTCCTAATCTAAGTTTACTCCTCAAAAACTTAGCTCCCTCTTCCCCTTTCACATCTCCAATTCATATTGACTTCTAACCTTACTATTTAACTCCCTAAGTGTTCCCCTCCCCCTACTATTATCATATTTTATATAAAAACCCAAAAATATGTACATACCCCTCCTCCTTTGGGCATTATAGCCATATATTTCAAAGTTCGGGGAGCCTGAGGTAATCTAAGGCTTTCATGTGTATTCCTCCAGGCTATGTCCGGGAATTAAATTAACACCTGGTTAATTTAATAACCCTAACCCGCTATATCCCCCTTAATGATAAAATCCCTCGTTTCTTTATCATTGGTGTAAATTTTCCAAAAAACCCACAGTTTCCATTTAACCAAAGTTTTGTTTCTGCACTCGGTATCAACAGAAATAATTTTTTAATGCTTGGGTCCTGCCGCTATCGCGCTGGCGGCTCGTCCTCCCGTCCGCCGTCGGATCTGGGCCCTCCCATCTGACGGTCATCGAGCATTTTGGACCCCCTCTTTTATCCGCCCGTTAGCGCCCGAAATCTGTCAGAGGATGACGTAGGGCCAGGGACGCGTGCCCATATATTAGTGGATCGGGCGGCCTCTGACCATTACCGGGCCCGTACCAAAAGCGGTCCGATAATACCACTTACCACCATCAGCTTCCCGCCCTTACGTCATCGCCCATGTCATCAAACATGCCAACTACCGTATCACCGTTATCCGACATGGCTGCCGCGTCATCCCTCCACGTCATCCCAGTCATACATCACCACGTCATCCCTGTCATACCCGGGCCCAACCAGTGACGTCATGCTGACGTCATTTGTAAAAAAGGCGCTAAATTCCGCTTTTTACATACTTTCGCGCAAAATAGTCATTTTCTCACATTTCTATTGGACGAGTGTTGTGATTCCCTGCATGCTGTTTTACGACGTTTCTCCGCCAACTCTGAAATTCAATTCCTAAACTACCGCCGCTACAAATTCACCAATTCCCGACACCCTCGACCTCACCATCACCAGGTATTTACCATTTTCTCTGCATAACCTGGTCTTCCTAGTTTTCTATAGTAAAAAAAAAGAAGGTCTAAACAACTGGTCTAACACCTGCGTACCAAGCCCCTGTAATTACCAAATCAACCTGAAGTTCATCTGAAGAGGGTTCCTAGTCTAAATTTACTCAATTCCCACAACTCCCTGCGCATTTGCAACTTAAAACCACTGGCAGACAAAGTCCACTGAAAAAGGCAGCGCTTACCCCCAGCATTGATTACTTTCACCCTCTCGACAAGCTGCTGTTCTCTGTTAGCCCAATTCACCTCCTTTTTTCACCTCTGCAAGTCATCCTATCGATAATAATCTGCTGTTCACTACCAGTTTTGACTAAACTGAAAGCATAAATTCAACTTCAAGTAAGAAATAAGCAATGGAGACCCCTGTGGCATTGAATATTACTCCTCTGAATGCCCCACAGAAGAACTTGGAATGGTTGGCCCTTGTTGACCGGGATTATCAAATCAAAGAAACAGTTGAGATAAGTACCAAATCTCACATACAAGCTGTTAGTGAGCTGAAGAAGAAATACATGAGTGGTGCTGATGACATAGGTATCTGGGAGTCTAACTTGCCCATTTACTACCTCCCCGAAGTCAATGTGTTCCCAGACCTCATCCATCAGTGTTGTGAACACTATGAACCCTCTCAAAGAGTAGTTTTGGGTTCATCTGGGAATATTTTATTTCACATCACTCCTCAATCCATAAATCAGATGCTGAACTTTAAGCCAACCAGACCTCTGGTGCCCCTTTCTATGAATTTTCTGCTCAAAAAAGCTGCCAAGTTGCCCAGCTCAGAGGTCACAAAGATTGGCCAGTTGTTCATGAAGCCAGAATATTAGCCCCGACAACCTCCTCCTTATCTGCATGTCTGGTTCAATGAAACAGGGAGACTGCTAGTGGATATGATATCCTGCATTCTAGGATTCAATACTAGTGAGTTTGTGGAGGAAACAACCTTGGTAATGTTGTCCATGTTCACTCCAGGGCAGCCCCCTCCTGCCCAGTATGATTATGCCACATTTATTGCTGATAAGATTCATGAGAAATTCATGAATTTGGAGAGGGAAAGGGTATTCAAGTATACCGCATATATATATCATTTGATATTATATTATCAGCCTGACAGTTTCCCCATTTTCTTGAAAAAGCTGGATGCAAAAGGAAACAGGAGGTCAGTGGTATTTTGGACACCAGTCTGTCACCATATCTCTTGCTCCCCATATAACTATTGTGAGTTCATTGATCTTTTCATCCATCCAGCCTTGTCTCTGCTGCAGAGTTCTCCTCCTCCTAGACTCACCGATGAAATGCAGAAAATCCTCCAACTTTCAAAGAATTATAGCATTGGAGATTGGTACCTCTACCAAGACCACACAGTAATTAGAATATATGGCTGTGAGCTAGCCCCTTACAGACTGTCAAAGTATGTTCCCATGAGACTTTTTGCATTAGAATATTTCCGGCAATTTGGAAATGCAGACATGATTCATTTTCATAGCAGAAATAAAAAAGCACAGCTGAAAATCAAACACCAACTGGGTCCATTTATCTTTAATAAAAGGGAGGAAGCTTGGGGAGAAGCAGATAAGATCCTAAAAATCCTTCAGTTGAAAACAAGCTTCTATTGGGCACCATATGACCCTAATCATTTCATAAGCCTCAGAAGAATCAAGTATAGGCTTTCTGTCTATGATCACTATAGCATTCCACAAATTGAAAAATATTCTAACCAACTAGAGTGGAAAGAAGGCACATTAGTGGAGGACTATTCTGAAGAAGAATTAGCAGAAAGAGCAATTAAAAATCTAGAAAAAGCGGTTGACTTGGAATATTTTGAACAGGTTTGGTCTCCATCCCCTTGGCATCTTGGAGAAAGTGCCTCATCCTCCACTGTTCCCTAGCAGTCTGCCAAAGTAATTGATCAAACAGCAAATCTAACCAAAGGAAAAGAAGTACAACAAGAGGAGTCACATCCCAATCTGGAGCAGCAAGCAGAGCAACAGGAAGAAATGGCTAAAATGCCTGCCTCCACAGAGCAGCAAACCCAAGAGCAGATCCCCCCAAGGCAGGAGGTGACAGTTGAAAATATAGTCTTACAGACACCTGCAAACGAGGAAAGAACAAGAAAAAGAGATAGACAAGAGAAGACTCCTCCTACCACTTCCACAGACCAGCAAGGTGAGAAAAGACAAAGGCTGAATCCCTTTTCTGAGGAGGAGATGCCTGAAAGACCCACTGATACTATGCTCCCTCCTAGCATTGAAACATCAGCCAGCTCCTTACAGCAAGAGCAAGAACTACAGCAAGGGACAGAAGTAAGTTCATCAAGGCAGCGCACCAAGGCAGATTCTAGCATAAAGAAACAATTTACAGACATAAAAGCAAGAAATGAGCCGGTTAGATTCTAGCTTTATAACTAGCTGCTCAAGATGGCACCAACTAATCAAGAAAGGCTTATGTCGGCCTATGATATCCAAGAAGGAAAAATGACTCTGAGTCATTTTAGGCCCACCATGCAGCAACCTCAATCAGTTGTAGACTACATCAGAACTAACTTAGAGGTCTTTGCCAAAGACATCCACCCCATGGATCAGATCGAGCTACACAAGCAAACAGGGGAGATACTCTATTCTACATTGGCTGATAAAACTTTATTAACACACCGTTTATAGAATTCTCTACACAACACTACTGCCTAGTTAGAATTAGAGAAGGCTTCATCTCAAGCCAAGGACAACAGAATTAAGTCCTTGGAAGAAATTATTATAGAGCTAGGACATGACCCAAATGATCCCAAGGGTGTGCAGGCATTGATGAAGAAAAAAGATGAGGATATAGCAGCATTGAGAAAATAGATTAAAATACCACCTACCCATCACCCTCAGACTGAAGGGGCTGCAGAACAAAAGAAAGATCAAGATGTGGTAGCTCTACTCTTGACCCTGCATAAGAGATTGGTGGAAACAGAGGGCGCCTTGGAGGTGGCATTAAAGATAAAACAGGGAGAATTGCCAACTCAGCCAATGCAGAAATATAAAACCATTGAAGATGTGCCTCCTGTAACCATTTCAGCAGTTCCTCCTACTGGACAAACATCAGAGGCATGCCCTTCAGGATCAGCACTAGCTCCTGAAGCAGCAGGACCAACAACAACATCAGAACATGCACCGAGCCTCGACATGCAAAATATGAGGAAAGAAATAGAGGCTCTTGAAGCACAGATGGTAGAACTAAAGGTAGAAAAAGAGAAATTGGCTACACTGGAAGAAAAATATGACAAGTCAAAGCAGAATATAGCTGAAAGAACAAGAGAGGTAAGGGCTCTTGAAAAAAGAATAAAGGAGTTAGAAAAAGAGCTCACTCTGGACAAGACTATAAGTGATATCAAGAAAATTCTATGGGCTAACATTGGTCAATCCATCACAGATCAATGGCAGTCCATTGAAACTATCCATGAACAAATGGAACTCCTAAACAGGGCAAAAGTAGAAGGCCAAAGAGCCCGGGCATCCTTGGGAAGTATGCCTGAAATAGCCAACAAAATGATCCAAGTGCTTAATAACCGCACCAGACTTCAGCTAGCAGGAATGGGTGTCAGAGACAGGAATGATACCATATTACTAATCAAGAGGGTGCTTACCTTGAGGAACTATGTGCAAACATTGGACAAAAGATGTCAAGAAATGTAGACAGAGGTAAATGAGTTCATTGCAAAAATCACTGCATTACATAACAAAGGTCTCCCCAGCTTGGTAACTAGTGCAGGAAGGTTGTTGTCACATGAAAATTATGCCAAGAGGGTCAACAACTATGCATCAAATCAAATAACAGCATCTGCTAGCAGTCCAAAGGAAGCAGGGCCCCCATCTGGGCAGACTCTATGAGAAATTGGAGAATTTGTTTTTCATTGAGCATGAGATCAAGCACCTTTTTGAAACACCTCCAAATTACTACAAATATATTGAAGCTGATGAGACTCTGATCAAAATACAGAGACACCAATTGCCTACTAAAGATTGGTGGAGAGGCATGATAGAGACATTGCTCTGAGAAATCAAATCTAGAAGAGTAGCTGAGTGGCAAAACTGATGACTAGGCACCAATAGATGATTACAAGCAACGCAACCACAACAACAGCATCGTGGCAAGACAACAAGAAAGCAAATACTTTCGAAATAAATGCAAAATTAGTCGGCAGGCCCAGTTGGTTCCAAAGTCAAGGATCTCTGACAAAGATAAACAACTGTTTATTAATCCTTTAATAGTAATAACTTTTTGTAGTTACTATTGGTAGAAAGTTGGTGAGAAAGTTATGAGTTCATGACTCATCCTTCAGATATTTTATGAAACATTTTTGTATATATACCCCCACGCATAACTTACTTGGGGTTGTTGATTTTCTTCAAAAGAGCTACACTGTAATTACCGACTTTGAATACAAGAAGCTGATGAAGTTCCTGAAATTCTGCTTTGTTTGATGCGTTATGATGAGATTGTTGCTACTGCAGGATTCCTGCGTTATTTCGTGATACAATAAGTTTTCTAAAACCGTGTCTTTACATTTTCTTTGCTTACCAATCTGCATATGTTATATGTTTAAATGGTCTTAACATCAGAGAAAAGGAATAGTTCAGGATTTGTTTATTCAAACACCCTAAGCTCAATCTCTGCGGTTAATTGTGTTTTCTTCAGAATTAGTTATGAATGTGAAATTCTTAATTGCTCACATTTACACTGAATCTTTCACAGTAAATACTGTTAAGGAATTCTAAGTTGCTCCTGAGTAATATTCCATTTCCCCACCATACCAGCATAGTGAAAGAACCTTAATTGCCTTTCACTGACTGACTGTACTCCACATTTTTCAAGTTCAAAGGTTGTTTCATGAATGCCCCATCTGGCTCTGCAGTATCATCATTCTCACCAAGCACCTCAAGCAACACATAATCATCGACTCCAATGCCCAATGGACTAAAATCCTCTGAACATTACATTACAGCTGTTAGAAGATATCATCCAACCAAAACTTTAAACAAAATTCAGTGCATCATAGCTAGCCTAAAACTCCCCAAAACAAAGCTAAATCAGAAAGAGAGAGCCCTCTCTGATTACAGGTGGGCTAGAACCTGTAATCCAAAGATTGGTTAGTGGTTACCTCAGCCGTATTCCCTTAGGAGTCAAAGGGAACAACCTGAGTGATAACATATGGGAAGACCAACTCTTCGACATCCTCATGATGGTCAATGGTAGTGAATTGATGCCAAGCTCGGTAGTTCACAATGGTGTCTGTCTATTCTGTGGTGACATGTTTCTGGAAACAAACTCTTGCCTTTGTTGCATCCGGGTACACTATTCTAGCTCCTCTGTCTAACTCATCGAATAACATGCGCATCATTGTCTTGAGTGCGGTTAGACCAGTGACATATTGATGCATGGTATGTGCACTGATCGCCAAGTCTGTGTTGGTGGCTATGCACATCAACTCATCAAAGTACAAGTCAAGATCTAGTCAGACTTGTGCCTTCGTATTTGCCTCGGTGAGTGTCCCAATAGATGGGATCACATGTGAGTGCAAAAAAACATCCATGCTTTTGAATACCCGTGCATGGGAAGCTTGCAAACAAGTGGTGAGCTACGAGAGTTCTTCATAGTTCCAGATTTGACTCCAGATACGTGCCTTCAGCTCGACCACTATGGGCTTCATCATCTTGGGAAAGTGGAACGGGGCTCCCTTACATCTCATTGTCCATGTTTGTATGTGGTCAATGACAGTATGCATGTTTGACAAGATACGTGCTCTCCTATCAAATCGTTGTTGCCAACCGTTCAGATAGATAACTGCCTTATGCATGGTACCAAATCTAGAATAGAGCACCTGTATGGCTGTCTCAAGGGACGATACTTCATCCAATATCTCCTTCTTGAACTCTGCTTGGGTGGATGTTGTAACTAGTTCTCCTCCTTGCTTGGCCCTCTGTAAATACTTAGTCATTCACTCAGTTGCCACTATCAAGAAGTGCACACTCAATCTAGTGGCTTTGGTATAGGCTCTTGTAGCATCGACCAATGCTGTTGGATGCTTTCGCACATAAGATATGATCACTCATTCCTCAAATTGCATAGGAGATGTGTGGTCATCCAGAGTAGACACTCTGCGTGATTTCACAACTCTATGCTGCGACTCATTGAATGATATGTTGTGCATCACTTCTTCCAGATTGTCTCCAAGGATCTCAATATCTCCTTGGTCGCTCGGGAACTACTCTGCTTCCAGATCCAATGAAGCTGGTGGGTCAAGCACTTAGTGGTAAGGCATGAGGTCGATGTCTTGCTCTAACTCTAGCTACTCCATCACTGTATCCATCTACTCAAGTGCTTGTTCAATCTCTTGAGCAAAGTCTTGCTCCTGCGACTTCTCACCTTGTTTGCTTTGTGCCAGCTACTTAGATGAGTCTACTACTTGTTCGAGAAAATTTTCATCAATATGTGTATGTTTCACCCCCTGTTGTATCTATCCTTGCTGCACTTCCTTCTCCTATCTGCACACTTCTTGTTCCTTCTGGAGTTTCTCCTTCAACTCATGCAACTCCACTATTTCCTCCATCCTCTATTTTTCTCTTTGCCTTTGCATGGTCCTCCTATCCCGATGTTACCTCTTCAGCTCTATTGCCAAAGATTCTTTCTACAATAGTGGGTCTTCTCTGAAATTCCAACTTTGTTCTGCCTCTGCACTGTCGAAAATCTTTCTCTTGACTTTGTCGCGTGTCGGTTTGTTTACCTCTGCTATTTCCACTGTTGGTGTTGTCCTAGATGCTGCTTCACACTACTTCGCTAACCATTCCGCATCAATACCGATTGGTTCATTGGGCTTACAGAAGTTGTGACAATATCTCCATGTGTCTTCCTCAGCCCAATGGCATGCCTCATGGATCCATGGAAATTTTTCTCTCATGTAGTGATCCTTCACAAAACAATGCGGGTCATACAGATTATAGCTTCAGGTGCTGAAAGTATATTTCTTGAACTCTTCTATTTCAACATCTGTGTGCTTGAGATTTTGTATCTCGTAAAACCCGATCCACAACAGAAGAGTGGGCCAAGGTGGCTTATTCTTCCTGTGCAACCTAGCTAACAGTCCTGCTGAGATGTGGTATGATACTTCTTTCATGATGAGCTTGTCCATGGAAAACTTTATCAAAACATGCGGAGGCTTCTCCATGCTGTACATCCATATGAAGTTGCCAAGATGTGAGGTATACCAATCTGCTATGTCGATTAGTGCTTCCATTGCTGCCTTCACCATGCAAGGTGGATCCTACACAAATATCATCTTGTACACCCAGGTCACAAAATGATCTGACAGCTGTGTGATGACTTAGTGGAAGCTGCATTATGAAAGCAGTTTACAATAAGTGTTCACAGAGGTTTCTGCTAATGTCCATGCCCACTTCAAGCCCAGGAATTCTTGATAGGCACAGATTTCATCCAAGATGTAAGCAGACATGTAGATTTCTACTTTCTAACCTTTGAGCAGCTGCCGAGGAGCTGTTACCTGTTCCTTCAGCCTGTGAGCCAACATGTTGGACCAGTTGCATGCTTTGCCTTCACTGGCTAGTTGGTCGAACACGATCACCCAACTCTGCGGGGATGTCTTCGTGCTCTCTTGGCCATACAAGCAACATGGGAAGATGACCAAGTACTGATACGCCTTCCACAATATCTTCGTCTTGTAAAAATGATTAGGTGTCATCCTGAATTTCACTGGCTCCTTCACCGAGTTCTTCAAGATATCCCTGGAGTTGGTATTGCTGTTGGGTGTGATCAAGGTGTCGTGGCGGAAAAAGTCGTTTGTGCGGACACAACTGACCTCCCTAGGAGTCTAAACTCTCTAGCAACAAACAAGACAAAATGGAGTGATCTTTCTCTAAATATACCTTTTAAAACATGAAAACTACAAGTGTTTAGGCTTACCTTATTCCAAAACGCGGTTGTTGTAGTCCGTCCTTGCCGATCCGGATGAGCTCCTCCTTCAAGTCAATTCCTGCAACCACAAACAATCAAACAATTACCAAGCACTTGTATTTCATATAATAAAACATATATTCAACATGCAGACCAAGGAACACATGAAATAACTCATTAACACAAGCTATTGAGAAAAATAAACCAGTTTGTATTAATAACGAAACAAAGAAACTCTTACAACCTGGCCTTGGTGTTGTGCAAGTTCCTCCCAGGGTCCATCAAGGGTTTTCATCTACTTTGACAAAGCTCACCCACTTCCAAGTAGAATCAAGCAAAGACAATCTCTCCTCACAAGGTTCTAAATGGGAGTCCTAATTCCTGCAGCATTTACCCAAAGAAAATGTATAGCTCCAACCTCCCCTCCCTCTGGCTCAATGTCTTTATTTATAGTGCTGTAAAGAGGTTATTCAGGTCCACCATCAATGGGATAATCCCCCTCTTTGGGTGGGATAGCTCCCTTATTGATGGGATAAGTTCCCCCTTAATAGAGATACATGAACCAACTGGAGGCGCATCCAAATCATCAAACCGACCTCTAGAAAGTTCTAGAAGTAACCACAAGTAACTTTTTTAAGATGAAACTCGCGCATTTTTGCCTTTTACAGAAGGACGCACCTGTCCCTTAACATACAGAGCGTCCAAGGACGCACCTTTTGTGAACATGGTCAGCGTCCCCGCAGGTAAGGCTAGAGAGAACCTGCGACCCCAGAGATAAACATATTTTTTACAAGACTTTCTCTCTTCTTTGAGTTTGAGATGGATAACAGAGGCATAAGACTTGCCTAAGAGGGTAGCATGACTGTTGATTTGAGCCATACTAACTGTAAGTGGTCATGGTGACATTTTTTAGTGTAACACAAGGGTGTCTCCATGGTGATCACTAGCTTTGGCAAGTGGTACATTTGCTGATAATCCTTTGCCCTAAAGGTAGAAATATTTCTCCCTCTGACACTGCTTAATATCATCGTCTCGGGATTAGTGTGCAATAAGATCAAATTTATCATGTATGTGCATGGGAACGTGAGATACCTGCATGCCAGTACAAGCTGGACTTGTGAATGTTCACATAGACTTTGCGGTCTTCAAGATCTTCCCCAAATGTGCCTGAGAATGCATCATTTAGCTCTTTCCATTTCATCTTGATGTCTTGTCTACAATCAACTTATTGTCTTCGTATATCGACAAACTCATAGACACTAGCTCAATTGCTTCTCCAATTGCACTCCCGTTGGTGTCCTTTTACCCTACTCCCTTAGAGGCCATTGATCCTAAATTGTTGAGAGACGGATGAACATTTTCTATATCTGGAGACATGGTGACATGCATGGCAAGAAATTGGTCTCTTAAAACCAAAGCAAACTTGAGCGCTGACACGCAACATACCTGGGGAACTGCTAGCAAGGATTGGGAAATTTTCACTAGAAGGTCGGGAGACTAACTGTCGAAACTATGCAAAAGACAGTCTGGACTGTGGAGAGGTTGGTTTACTACTAGAATTGCACAATATGCAATCCAGACTTGCCTGTTGGGTGCTAAGATTGCACAATGCGCAATTTGAGCTTGTAAGTGATGTAGGCCCAGGGGCCGCATTGTGTAATTTTCTAGGCCAGCAATCATTGCCTCTTAGAATTGCGCAAAGAATGACTCGAGGGAAATGACTCGCCAAATGTGCACATTTTTTGGGAGGAAGGCAGAGCCCACAACACGAAATCATTGTTCAAGTTGAAGAAATGTTGCTGTAAGGACTGACTCAGGGATGGTCAAATGGATGACAAGTATTTTGCAGATGAAAGTTTTTGCTTGCAGACCTCTTGAACACATAACGACACGACAGATGGCTTGGTGACGAATAACTCAAAGTTAATCCCCGAAACCCGGTTAAAGACTTTCAAAGTGGTTTGGTCAACTGTGAGGTAAAAGATTTCCCAACCCAGGTGAATGAAAAGTGTCGTGTTCAAGAGTGGTAATAAAGTTTCTTTTGAGATAAAGGTAACAAATAGGCTCATTCTTCTCTCTTTTCCCCCACCATTTCTGGCAAGTACCTCTTTATTTTTTAACAAGCTTGAGGAGGATAACATATGCTTGATTATAAGCTCATCCTTCGGACGAGTCCAACCTAGTTTAAATTCGAACCCTAGGAAGGAGTGGTTCGTTCCTGTTTGTAATTGAACAGGTCCTTTACTGTAAAAGTTTAACGAGCCCAGTATAGGAGAAACTCGGCGTTTTTCAATTTTAGAGAGTCTGAAAAAACAAAAGGAGACTCCACGTTGAACTTTTTCGTATATTTGTGTCCCTCAAGCCCGAAAAAGTATAAAATAATACCTGGGGGAACCGCTTGATCTTGCGACCAAGGAGTACTTTCATAATAGTGTCGTCGACCTGAAAAGTAAAAAGCGATCAAGGACACGTCGTTTTATTTCCTTATCGAGTTCGAAACGACAAAAACCCGGCAATCTTTTCCTGATTTTACGGTCAGAAAAGAGCTGAAAGGGGACCGTCTTTTAATTCCATTTTAACGAGTGTAAAAGAAACGCTCGGCGATCTTTTCATTTTTTAGGAGTCAGAAAAGGGCTTAAAAGGTGACTCTGATATTTTATTTGTGAAAAAATTACAATTTCCCTTGAAATCCCTTTGTCCTGCACAAAAGCGATACATTACTCATACCTGTTTAAAATAGGCAAAAATACATCGAAAAACAACTTTTCATGGTAAAAAATGAACTAATTCATCCAAAAAACCTATAAAAAGACCTTTTACCATGTCATTTTTACCATTTGACTTTGGAGGTTGAAAAAGGAGCTTTTGACAAGAAACTTCCCGTGGTCGCTGCGGAAAATCTGACCGTCGGAATCGAACACCGTCTCATCCAGGTATTTTACACATCCTACTCTGCATTTCTATCCGTTTAGAATTAATTTTTAGGTCTTAGTTTCATTTTTTGGGGGGGTTTTGGTTTTGGAATGCGCCTCTCGGCGGACGCAGGTGCCCTTCGGGTGACCTGCATCCCCCGACTTTTTCTCATACGGGAAAACGGTCGGAAGACGCAGCCCGCCTTCAGGCCAGCTGCGTCCGGGCGCCCTGTGCTACAAAGCCGGGGTGCGTCTTCCGAGAAGTGCGCATTTCAAAACCCCAACTCTCTAAAAAAACCACCAAAAATTCCCAAATCAATTTCTAATGGCTATTTTTGATATGCAGGGCATTAATCATGTTAGACTGGAGAGAAAGAGAGCATGTAGAGGAAGATGAAGCTGCAATAAATCACCAACCTTCTCTGGATGCCCTAAGAGCATGCGGATTATACAAATATTGGACCATACCGGGCATGAGGGGCCAGGTAAGATTCTTGGAATGGCTGGTTGAGCGATGGAACGTTCAAGAACAATGCTTTTACATAGGAGGGCACCAGCTCGAGATAGAGCCCTCGGATGTATACTTTCTCACTGGCTTGCCGAACAGAGGTGAGCAACTCAGCCTTGCGGGGACTAGGCCGGGTGGCCAATCCCTTGATAGTCTCCGCGAGGATTGGTGCACACGTGGGGCTCACCATTCAAAAGGCATAGAGATAAAACACATCACTCTACCGGAACTCAAAGTCATAGCGTTCACGGTTACCAGAATTTGCGGCGCGGCCGCTTTACACATTGCTTCCGGATCCCAAATGCGGATGGCAATTGACTGTTACCAAGGCACCATTTTCAACTGGTGTGAAGCTGTGTCGGCTCATATGAAGAGCCAACTGACCAAGGCAAAGAACGGACGACTAAAGACTTTTGGATATGGGCCTATAGTCGTGAGCTTTGCCTTGGAGAGAGTTCCAATGTTGATCCCTCAGCAACTCACTGTTGATATCTTGGGTCCTCGGCAGCCAAAGCTGATACGATGGGTTGCGGTGATGGCCCGGCATCCTGACGAGGGTGCGACAGTGGTTCGATTCTCAGATAGTTACTTTCACTGGTTAGAGGACCAGGTTTTTTCGATACAGGACTTTCCGTATGCCGGAATGGATTTCAGAGGTGATCCGGACATGGTTCTTCCACAGGGAGAACAATGGGACGACAGAGGTACTTTTATTTTCACAAGTTTTCTAATTATGAATTTTTTTAATTTTTCATATATATCGTCTCAAAACTAATAGTAAAACTTTTCAAAATGCAGATGTTGGTCCACAGCGTCCAGCCAACCTCCGGCCTTTTGATAGACTACATCCAGCTGCACCGGTACCGGCCCCACAGGACGCGGCTGCAGACGTACTAGCTGAGTTGGAGCATGATCTAGAGCGTCTCACGGCAGACATACCTGAGACTACTATGGATGATATTCCTATCAGGCTTTAGCGTTTTGTAGTCGCGGTCCCTGGACCGTTTAGGAGATTTTTGCGTAAGGTAGCCCGCGCAGTGGTGTCATACAGAGAGCACCACCAGTGATTGACTAGTCACTTTTGTAGTCACATGTGACATTTTGACTTTTTGTACTATCATTTTGCCGATCATAAGGTGTTTTCAACCTATGATCGAAGACGATGTATATATTTTTTGACACACTTCTATCTATATATATCACTATTACCGGCTTATCTTGTTTAACATATGTGATGAAATGTTTTTAAATTTACTTGCATGGTTATCGTAAATGTCTGTCCAACATTCGAGAAGAAATTGCATCTGCTAATGTATTCAAAGACCTTGGAATATGTTGATATTCAATGTAATCAAATTCACGTTCCAAGAGACGCACTCTCAAAAACAACCTTAATAACACAGGATTCCTAATGGCATAAACTCTATTAAGCTGTAATACAACAAGTTCAGAATCTAACCTCACTGTCAAACGTCGAATTCCAAATGAAATAGATTCGGATAATAATTCAATCACTGCACTGTATTCTGCAATGTTGTTCGTTGTTTGACCGAGGCTTACCCCATGCATAGAAACTAACTCGTCAGAGGGCGAATAGATAACCCAAGCTGCGGAAGAGATGTTCCGTGTACTACGACAAGCACCATCAGCAAATCCAATATATGTTTGGAGAGGCGTCGACATCTGCAATATCAAGAGTAAAACCAAGATAAGCCAGAATAACGACGAAAAAAAACCACACTCTCTAAGCTAAGCACACTGACTAAACTAACACACTTGCTAGCTAGAAAGAAAATCTAACCTATCTAAAAATTTCTCCATTCCCATCATTTAAGCATAATACCTCTTTAAGTAAAGTCCATTTCTGGGTTTACCCAAAGAGTCCCCATCAAAGTCAACTAGCTCATAAGCCCCTTTTGCTAGCTTTCGTTTTACAATGTAGGGCCCATGCCACATGGGAACGAATTTTCCGGCACCTAGCTTATCGTTAGCTTGATCATATAATAGTACTAGGTCTCCTTCCGAAAAACTTCGAGGGGTTACATTTCTATCATACTGAGCTTTCATTCGTTTCGCGTGAGTCTCGATTGCCAATGTAGCGTCACGTCGAGTCTCATCTAATTTAGCCAAGTACAATAAACGTGTCTCCTCTTCGGAAGTAGCTGGAAGTAATTCGACAGCCATTTGAAGTGATGGGATTTCGCATTCAATGGGTAACACAGCTTCTAAGCCATAAACTAGCTGGAAAGGAGTGAACCCTGTTGAATTTTTCACTGAGGTTCGGTATGCCCATAGTGCTGAAAATAACATGTTGTGCCAATTCGACCGATGAACACCAATGGTTCGTCGGATAGACTCAACCAAACCGTTGGCTTGCGGATAATAAGGAGTAGAGCTATCGTGGCGCAAACCAAGCTGGCTTGTAAGCTCAGTCATCATGACATTTCGAAAATGGCTCCCATGGTCAGTAATGATTGCTTGTGGGACACCAAACCTAGTTATGATATGATTGAATACGAAAACTGCAGCTGTTTTGCCGCTTGCGTCGAATGTAGGCATCGCCTCGGCCCACTTAGTAAAATAATCAACCGCAAGGATGATATACGCATGCCCCCCGGCCGAGTGAGGGTTACAAGTAATAAAGTCGATACCCCATTTGGCGAATGGACCAACGGCAATTATAGGGTGGAGAGGAGCAGGTGGAGCGCGCATCTTGCGATCAAACACTTGACAGTTGTGGCACTTCCTGACTGCAATGATACAATCTTTAAACATAGACGGCCAGAAATAACCAGCGCGCAACACCTTCTGAGCTGTGGCATACCCAGACATATGACCGCCACATGCTCCAGAGTGACAATCATTCAAAACCCTCTCAGCCTCTTCGTGAGTTAAACAACGTCGAAAAACTAAGTCTGCCCCCCGGCGATAAAGTGTATCTCCAATAATTTTGTATGGCTGGGATTGAAACCGAATTTTTCGACGTTCCGCTTTGGAAGCTTCAGGCCGAAAGGTTTGGGTTTGGAGATAAATGATTATATCCCCGTACCACGGATCTACAGTACTGATAAGAAACAAAGATTCGTCCGCAATGGACTCCTCTGCCACAGTCTCTGTGTCAGCACGCGGGAAATCACACATCAATTCCGCAAAAACTAAGGATTTCTTAGACTTGGACTTCTCGAACTCCAAGTCGAACTCTTGCAGGATAACAATCCATTTAGAGTACTTGCCCCCTAGCAGTTGTTTTGTCAAAATATAAATCATAGGGTTGCAATCCGAAATAACTGTAGTTTTGCGGAGAAGAATGTAGTGACGGAAACGCTGGACAGCTTGAACAGCTGCCAGGGCCAATTTCTCCACATGCGAATATTTTAGCTCAGTTGGATTCAAGGTCCTACTAAGATAATATATCACATGCTCCGCTCCGAATTCATCTTCTTGAACTAACACCATTCCAATGGTGGAATGCGAAGCTGTGAGGTATAAGAAGTAGTCTTGGTTGTAGTTGGGAGGATGCAATAACGGTGCATGGGTCAACGCGTGTTTAAGTGCATCAAAAGATTGTTGGGCAATCTCGTCCCAAAAGAATTGTGCGTTCTGTTTCAACAACCGTGTAAAACCTTTAGTGACCTCGGCGTAGTTTGGGATGAATCGGCGTAAAAAGTTCGCTTTCCCTTGCAAACTTTGGAGTTGGCGCAAACTCGAAGGAGGAGGCAATTTGATGATAGCCTCGACTTTCGAGGGATCGACGCGAATGCCGGCTTTTGAAACAACAAATCCCAGCAATCGACCTGTTTCTATACAGAAAACACACTTGTGGGGATTCAACCGAATTCGATAATGCCTACACCTCATAAAGATTGCTCGTAGGTGGACAAGGTGATCAGCTCGATGTAAAGAATGAGCAGGCAAATCATCGAGATAGGGTTGCACAATGTGCTTGATATCATGAAATGCATAAGACATCGCCCGTTGAAAAGTGGCCCCGGCATTCTTAAGCCCAAAAGGTAACTTGCAATAAGCAAATGTCCCCCATGGACAAATGAATGCCGTTTTTGGTTGGTCGGCAGGTAGAATATTGATTTGATTATAGCCCGAAAAACCATCCATGAAGGAAAACATTTCACTTCCGGCACAATCATCAATAATTTGATCGATATAAGGCGTAGGATAGTTGTCTTTTGGACAAGCTCGGTTTATATCCCTATAGTCGATACAGATTCTTATTGTTCCTTGTTTCTTGTTGACCGGAACAATATTCGATACCCAATCCGTTAACGGGATCGGATAAATGAAACCTGCTTTCAACAGCTTTTCGACTTCTGCTTTAATCGCAGCCGCTTTTCGAGGGTGAATTTGACGCAACCGTTGCCGGACGGGTTTAGCATCCGGGTAGGTCTTTATTTCATGAATAACAATGGCAGGATCAATTCCCGGCATTTCCTCGTAAGACCAGGCAAACACGTCGCGGAATTCTTGGAATAGGGCCTTGTAAGTTCGGATTTCTTCTTCTGTACATGCGGCACCTATATGAATGTTTTCCTCGATTCCGGGCTTCACTGAAATATCAATGGGAATAGTACGAGAAATATTCCCTAAATTCAGCTCTGAATCAGAATGTTTCGTTGGATCCTGAGCGTCTTTGACATATTCAGCGGTAAAGATAGATGAAAAATCATTTTCAAATGCATCATCCTTAGGTAAAAACGAAGATCTGTGATGGAGATCTTCCCATGGTAGATCGTCTACACTTAGGATTTCGCGAAGTTGTTCGTCAGATGACACGACTTCGGGAAACGTTATCCGTTCTAAGGGTGAGGTGAAAAGTGACTCTTCACTGACCACATTCATTTGGTCGACTTCGGTTGAATGAAAGTCAGTAAAAGACATGAGAGCTTCATAAGCAATTTCATATGGACTCAAAGGCATAACATCACCGAGTGAGTCTATCTCAGAATCAGATGGGACGAACCAAGGATCATCATAAATAATGTTTTCTGAAGTAATCATATGAATGGTTGCAAACGAAGGATCTGCGCTGAGAGGAGGGAGAGGAAAAGTTCCCAGTAAACCGGAATCCTTAACTAAACCTACTCCAACGTCCCTATAAGGGATTGTCGTTTTACCAACATGCTGGATACTCTCTGAAGAGGCTGGGTCGGATGAAAAGTATGTCAGCTGATCAATAGTCACGATCTTACCGTTATGTGGAAACTTAATTACTCTGAAGACCGATGAAACGACCGCTGTCATAGCTGTTATAGACATTTTTGTGCCTCGCGTCATGGAGCATGGAATGTCAATAATTACAGGGATCCTCAGTCCCTAAACAGGTTGTTCTTACCCCTAAAAGAACAAGGTCATCAAACAACAGCACTTCCAATCAGTTCTCCACCTGAAAACACTTCAAAACAGGCTTATTTTGGATCATGTCAGCTGCTCCACTGAGCTTCTGCGCTGGAATGCAACTGTTCCTCCTTGTACCTGCGCTGGAAGTCAAAATTAATGAAGGCTACCTGCGCTGGGCGAGATTGGCCAAGTGGCACAGTCATCCTGCAAGGTGTCAACTGCCCAGGAAGCTTCCAAACTGACACTTGGTTCATGAGATTCGCCCTGTGATGAGTAAGAGGTACTTGATCACCATGTGTAAGCAAGGATCTCCAAGTGGACTCAAGGACTGAAGATTAACTGAAGAGGGAGAGGACACTAGTCAGCTCTATGCCAGCCTCAAGCTGACTCATCCTTTCTTCTTCTCTCCTATAAATAGAGCTCTTCTATGAGGTCTAGGGAGGCTGGAATTTTGTGTAAAGCAAGGAGGTGCTGTTGGTTTACAGTTAGAGCTATTGGGTGATTGTTTTACTAGAGGTGAAGAGGAGAGTTCTTGCTGCTGGGGAGGTGCTGCTGGATTGGAGCCATCAATGGTTGTAACCTTCTCAGAACCCTGTTACTTCTATCAATAAAGTTTTGCATGTTCTCCTATATACTTGTATTGCATTGATGTATTGTATTTACATGTATATTTGATTCACTCTAATCCATGCATCAGTTATGAGTACTTGTATCTTGTAGTTTCCTCTCTTGTTTTGTGCAGGATCTGTGTGTAGCTGGACTGGCAAAGAGAGCAAGGAGCTGGGACAAGAGACAAAAAGAGAGGATAAAGATCGACTAAGCGAAAGACACCAGGTTGGTTAATCTTTTCTTCCTTCTCTCTGTACTTTCATAAAGGAAAACATCAAAGCTTTACTTTCAGTTGTTGCTAAAGACTGTCACCTTTAGAGTAGGGATAGGGTCATCCGCGTCGGATACTTTTCCCCACAACAAACTGGCGACTCCACTGGGGAGCCTAGTATCTTGTTGATGTTTGTAGTATTTTGCTATTCATTTCTTGAAGAAAAGAGTACCAAATCGAAAAGCTTTTGACTATATCAAAAGCGAAGTAGAGGGACTGTTACTCTTGCTCATTTGCTGAGCAAATTCAAGATTTGAAGAGCTTATCTACAAAAGACTCTTTACTCTTTGTGATAGATCTTCATCCTCTTGATCATCCCTTAGCCTGTACTTGACCTATAGCTTTTTATTTCAGCAAAAACAGTGCATTTTTGAGCTTTTTATGACCCGGAAAACTTTGTAGACGTAACTCTCGTGTCCCAGAGCAGGCTATCCACAGGCAGTCTGCATTACAGCGCAGGTACTCCCTTCGGGAACTGCGCTGAGAGTCAAACTGACAGACCAGAGCCTGCGCTGGTCCAGTTAGCCATTGTCTTGCTCAGTTTTCCCATTGTGTCTTGGCCCTGTTTTCACTGTTTTTTGCTGATTGCTTGCTGGTCATTGTACTTGTTGTAAACCACTTCTCCTTGACATTATTCCGCCTCAGTTGTGTGATGAAACTGTGAATGTTCTTTCAGTATTTCTTGTTTCAGTTACAGTTTCCCATGGTGAAAAGCGAACCAGTATAGCTGTGACCTCTTAGATCCTGAACTGTAAAAGTGTCTTTGTGATCTTAAGAGCTAGTTTTATTACTGTTCATGGCTGTTTGAGTTTGTTTGTTTTTCATATTATGGTTTGAATTCATATATTTTTAGTGTTGAAACAAGTACCTGTAAGGTGTTTTTCATTTTAGACGAAACTTGTTTGTTTACACTTCAAATTGAATTCGAAAATTATACAACAATTTCCTTTTGTCTACATCAACATTAAGGGAAAAGAAAAGAAATACATGCATCTTGCATTTGCATTTTTGATAAGTTTGTGTGTCTGATCTAGGAGAAAGTGCATTAGTTTGTGCTTTGTGCTCTGTGTGGAAAGATATTGTTTTTCTCTCCCCTCAGTAGTTAGGATTTTCAAAGCTAAAAAGATTGTAAAAGCTTGCTTATCATTTTAGCTGCATTTAGGAATTTGTACCAATACATCTCGTGGTGATCCTGAAAGACAAACTGCTAAACAAGATCAACTTAAAATATATTGAATGAATCTAAAAACGCATTGTAACATAACGCTCACAATAGAGGTCTAGGTAGAGACGTGTTCCGGCGTCGTTAAACGTAGTGACTGTCGATCTCTACGAAGGTGGGTGATTCCTCCTGAGGGACGATAGCACTAATACGGACTTGAGCTCCCGCGTACCGTCGCGTATATTGGGAGACCCCTATAGGCAATTATCCTTTATCCTTAGGAAGCCGTGTCGACCGCCCTACTGATCGCGATGCAGTGAACACAGCATTCACGAAGATCGACCACCCGTACCGTAAAACGTATTCTGTGGTTTCGCGAAAGGTTTGGCACACCCTCTGCCTAGATCTCCAGAGCAGTTTCTTTTGGCCCTTTTCAAACTCTATAACTGAAAAGGTCCAACCGAGCATTTGTCACTTCGGGCTCGTTAATACATCGAAGGCGACTAGAGTCATCTTTAGCTTTTTCTCGACTCTTAAAACATGAAAAAGCAAAGTTGTGTCTAAAAGCGTCTAATAAAATTCATTCAATACGGAAACATAATTCCCCTTTTTGTATTTTAGTTGATCAAGTAATCCGCAACCGTGGAGGAAAGTCAATTAAAACTCCATCGTTCGGGGAGACTTGCGAGTCAACCACCTTTGTCTCCGGAACCGAGAGTAGTACGGACAAAGCGAACTCGCTGTACCAGGTCAAAATCTCCTTTTAAAGTTAGAACGGAAGTTCCAACAACATCTGAGATTCTGGTCACTCCCAATATTTCTGGAATCCCTGCCTCTATTGAAGAAGTTCAACAGCAACAGAAGGACAGTGGTACTGATCCTAGTCTGAAGACAAGTACTTGCATAACTGAACCAGTTCCATCTGAAACCGGTCCACAGAGTCTTGTTGTTCAAACGACTGTCGCTGTCGAGGCAACCCCTTCTTCGGCACCAGAAATCTTTTACGGACCTGACGGTCTTCCTCTTCCTCCTGGTCTGATTGCAATAGAGGAAATCGTAGAGGACCAGCAAGCAAATACTCCAATTCATTTTGGAGTAGGTACCCCTCTTTTTCCTTCTGCATCAGAAGTTTGTCTATCGCCACTAGAAGTTCCTGAAGAATCGTTAGGAAGTTTATTGGATAGACTTAAAATGTCTGAACAACCGTCGACATCTAGGACTGTGCCAAATGACACAGCGATAGCAGAAGCTCCTGCTGTCACTCCAACGATGTTTGCCGGCATACCAGCCGTCCCGACTAGCTCTCATCAGCTAGAAGGAGTCCACCCAGGGACTATTATGACAACTTGGTCTGTTCCAGTTTGTTCTTCCGGTATAATACCCGGTAATTCTTATGTTGAAACTAGACAAATTGATCCCTTTGGGAATCAGTTTGGGCCATCCAGTCCTCAAAGGCCATCTACACCCTTGAGCTCCGGATTGTTACCGTATGGGGGGCAATATGCCCTTTCACTTCCCCTTCCGGGGGGATACCCATACGGCAGTTTTCAACCACATTCAAGTTTAACTGAGGTAACGACGAGTGGTTGGGTACCTATGTTACCCCAACAACCAAGAGTTGTATATTCCATGCAACAATGTGTACCTATGTCCAGTATCCCGACGACGCCAGCAATTGTAACCGTGTCGCAAGTTCAATCGATGCCTGTTGTATGTCAACCCCAAGTTGTAATGCAACAGCCTATTGACCCTGCAACACAGCCACAATCGCCAACTGCCGGGACGACACAGATACAAACGGGAACCATAACCCCGCATCTTGGTCCGTCGGTTAGTGTCGCACAGCAAAACATGGCTTCACAACCATGGATGGTGCAATACCAACAACCTCAGTTTCAACAGGTGTACCAAGGGTCTGAGCAACAGATCTTTGCAAATAGTGGGCAACCCTATATTCAGAACGGGTTAAACCAACCACTTTACAGTGGCCAAGCCCACCAGCCGTATCAGTCATATCAACATCAGTTGCATTATGCTGGTATGCAAAGACCTACTGCTCAGGCGATTCCATCGTATCCTGGGTACGCCTCGCCAAACCTGAATCAGCAGTTGCCATTCGTGGCAACCCTAGAATTACCAGATTTACATCGATTAACGAACGATCCAATCGCCTATGCCCATTGGTGGCCAGCGATTCCTCACAAACTTCCTTCGGACATTCCTAAATTCAATGGAAATCCGGGCGAAGACCCGTCGAATCATGTGATGACATTCCATCTGTGGTGTTCATCGAATACCTTGAATGATGATTCGATAAGGCTTCGTCTTTTCCAGAGGACATTGACTGGTCCGGCGGCCAAATGGTATATTGAATTACCTAGAGCCTCGTTCGACAATTTTAGTTCCCTAGCCACGACTTTCTTAACACACTTTCAGTTACCTATAAGGTACGAAACTGGAACAGAGATCTTGACCAATTTTAAGCAGACAACGGCCACACATATATCAGATCATATACATGAGTGGCGTCGTCGGCGCAGAATGGTAAAAACCTATGTTCCAGATCAGCTATTAGCTGAGTGGTTTATAAAGTCGCTTCTGCCTGCTATAACAGAAGATGTGGCCAAGGGAGGCGTCGTAACAGAGGAGCAAGTTATTGCTCGTGCTCAATATTTGGACTTAGTATATACTCAGTCGGGCACGCTCTATGATAAGATACCTGATGCCCCCAGACCGGAATTTTCAATCCCTCCTCCTCCCGGATCGAATAGTGACTCTCATGCCGGTGACGGCGTGATTGGAACTGCAAACGCTAAGTCGACAAGGGATTCAAATAAGAAAGCCCGTAAGACTTCGAATCAAAAAGCAAATCAAGAGATTCTTGCTTCGGAGGTAAATGCTGTATCTACGGATAAAGACAAAAACTCCAATCAACCAGGAAGCAAGAAGAAACAAAACAAAGGGAAGAAGAAGAAACAAGGTGGGTCATCCCCTCAAAAAACTTCTTCAAACCCTCCTGGGCAAAGGAAACAATTTCCTCCATGTCAAATATGCGATGAAAATCATTCAACAAAGAACTGTCCGTTCAAAGCTGAGTTAAAAAGGTTCCTAAAGAGTTCCCAAACTTCAGCTGTGTTGACTGATCCTTTTCCCGCCCCAGGTCAAAATATGGTTGATAGTGGAAATGCTTCCCCGTCTCAAGTGCTTATGTTGTCGGTTTCTAAGCAAAATGATGCTTTGATCTCGACAAGGAATAAAGATTATGGGAATCCGCCGGTGTCGAACGACAAAGGGAAAGATCAACCCAGTAGTTCGACAACAACTTCGGCAGAAGTTGTACCCCCCCTCACGCATGAATTAACAATAAAGCCACCTAAGGGAGTAGTACACAAGTCGACATTTAACCCTCGCGCCAGAGCGGCGCAACACTATAATATAGTGGAGGATTTGGCCCAATCGCCATCTGCTATGTCGACTCTTGAGGTACTGCAAAATTGTCCATCCCAAAGGCAGGCATTGTTATCAGCAATTGGTGGAGTGGATCCTAAAGATTCCAATCTTGTATCCTTTGATCACAAAGGATATGATCCTCAGTTACCAGCGCAACTAGCTTTCCTTATTCAAGTGAAAGCACTCAACAAAACTGTTCATAGAACGATTATTGATGAGGGAGCATCGACATGTATCATGTCGATGAGTTGCTGGAAAACTCTTGGATCTCCAACCTTGTCGCGATCTTCGACGACATTGAAAGCATTTGACGGTAGGACGTACACTCCGTACGGTATCCTAAATAACTTTAAGATTGAACTAGGAGGAAAAACAGTGGAAATTGATGTTGAAGTCATTGATGGCAATCTTGACTATAACATCCTACTGGGAAGACCATGGATATATGCCATGGCAGCTGTAGTGTCGACATATTTTAGGAAGATCGCATTCCCGTTTGAAGGAGGGATTACGGTCGTCGACCAACAGAATTTCCTCCCTAATGGTTCACAAGTTACTGGAAGCGTTCCCCTGATCCATGGGAGCGACCATTCAATAAAAGATATCGGAGTAGGCTTGCTAAAAGATCCCACAATGATGGGAACTTTTGCGTTGCCACCTCCTTTCCATGAAGGAAATATCCCATTTGTAGCAACATGCAATATGGTATCTTCATCGAAGGTCGCAGAAGACAAAGTCGTCATGGATCATCAAGTGGTTTTGCCACCTAGCCCTATTGAAATATTGTAGCAATCAATGTTTCAGGCATGGGAGGCGAGCCCAAATCAACGCTCGTCAAGCGTTTGGGTAGATAGGTCTGGAGAATATGGTACCCCATTAGATCCATGGTCAAAAGTTCATGGGACCGACGAAGGAATCTTACAATCAATGATGATTGAGGGGGCACCATGGAATGATCACCACCATCGTTCCCCTCTTCCAGAATGTGAAGAAGAAACTCATCACGACTTATATCACCCTTCAGTGTTTGAATTCCTAACAAATACTGTAAATACGGTGGATTCAGAGAGAAACCTATCCAATATTGAAGAGACCGTAGCCGTAAACATCTCGACAAAATCTGATGTTGTGGAGAATATCCATGTCGGCAAAAGTTGTTCCCCTTCAGAACTGGAAATATATAGTGCTCTCTTTCGCGAATTTAGAGATGTCTTTGCATGGTCATATGATGAAATGCCAGGCATTGACTCGAGCATAGTTGAACATGAAATTAAAATGTATCCTGATGTCAAACCAGTAAGACAACGGCTTCGACAGGTACATCCGAAGAAAGCCGCTGCCATTAAAGCGGAAGTTGAAAAACTTCTCCATGCTGGATTCATCTACCCGGTTCCTCTAACCGATTGGGTATCGAATATTGTCCCTGTTATGAAAAAACAAGGGACGATAAGAGTGTGCGTCGACTATAGGGATGTAAACCAAGCTTGTCCGAAGGACAACTACCCTACACCCTTCATCGACCAGATAATTGATGAATGCGCCGGATGTGAAATCTTTTCCTTTATGGATGGATTTTCCGGGTATAATCAAATAAATATCCGCCCACAGGACCAGTCTAAGACTGCATTTATTTGTCCGTGGGGCACATTCGCTTATCAAAAATTACCCTTTGGTTTAAAGAACGCAGGGGCGACATTTCAGAGGGCAATGAATTATGCCTTCCATGACATCAAGAACATTGTTCAACCTTACCTCGACGATCTTCCGGCTCATTCGCGGAAGCGGACTGATCATCCGCGGCATTTGAGAGCAATATTTCTACGTTGCCGACATTACAAGATAAGACTCAATCCGCACAAGTGTGTGTTTTGCGTTGGTTCTGGTCGTTTACTTGGCTTTGTGGTCTCTAAGGACAGGATTCGTCTCGACCCTTGTAAGGTTCAGGCAATCATTAATTTGCCTCCACCTTCAAATTTGCTTCAGATTCAGAAACTCCAAGGGAAAGCAAACTTTCTGAGGAGGTTCATTCCAAATTACGCAGAACTTGCCAAAGGTTATACTCGTCTTTTGAAAAAGGATGTACCTTTTGTCTGGGACCAGGTTGCGCAAGCTTCCTTTGACGCTCTAAAAGATTCTCTAGTAAGAGCATCATTAATGTACGCCCCGGACTATCAAAGAGATTTTAACCTGTATCTAGCTGCAGCAGATACGACCATTGCGATGGTCTTAGTGCAAGAAGTCGATGGAATAGAACATCCAATTTATTATTTAAGTAAAAACTTAAATGACACAGAAAGTAAATATTCCTATGTTGAAAAACTAGCGCTTGCTGCTGTTCAAGCGATTCAAAGGTTTCGACATTATGTCCTCTTTAGGAAAACTACCGTTCTGTCAGATTGCAATCCCATGACATATATGCTGTCGCGACAGTTGCTTGGGGGCAAATATTCAAAATGGATAGCAATCCTTCAAGAGTTTGATTTAGATTTTGTAAAATCCAAATCGAAGAAAGCTCTAGTTTTCGCGGAATTATTATGCGATCTCCCATCGTCATCCAACGATGAAACATCAGAAGAGTCAATCGTGGATGAAAATTTGTTTCTGATATCAGTAAGCGATGAGTGGTATGGAGACATCATTGTTTATCTCCAAACCCAAAAATTTAGGCCTAATACCTCACACTCGGAACGGAAGCGTATACGATACCAATCTAAAGACTACATGATCGTCGGTGATACACTTTACCGTCGTGGTGTCGATACGGTTCTGAGGAGGTGCCTTACCCATGAGGAGGCCGAGAAAGCCCTGAATGATTATCATTCAGGCGCGTGCGGGGGGCATCAATCTGGATATGCAACAGCACAAAGAATCTTACGAGCAGGATACTTCTGGCCAACTATGTTTAAAGATTGCATAATAGCTGTCAGAAGTTGCCATGCATGTCAGATCTTTGATAGCAAAACCAGAAGACCGCCCGCACCCTTACAGCCGATAGTTGCTGTTGGGCCCTTCGCCAAGTGGGGCATTGATTTCATGCAATGTAACCCCACCTCGACCGGGGGGCATGGGTATATTATAGTCGCTGTTGACTATTTTACCAAATGGGCCGAGGCGATGCCTACATTGAATAACACTGGTGAAACAGCTGCCCTTTTTTTTTTTAATCATGTAGTCGCCAGGTTCGGCGTTCCGCAAGCTATAGTGACAGATCATGGATCGCATTTTCGCAATCACATGATGGTTGAATTAGCTGCCAAACTAGGGCTATCTCACGACAGCTCTACCCCATATTATCCACAAGCCAACGGACAAGTTGAGGCAATCAACAAGGTCCTGAAGCGTATGTTGCAAAGGATGATCGGGGTTCACAAAAGAAGATGGCATCTAATCCTGTACTCAGCATTATGGGCTTACCGAACCTCGGTAAAAAACGCCACTGGGTTCACACCATTCCAATTAGTGTATGGCCTAGAGGCAGTATTACCGATCCAGTGCGAAATTTCGTCTCTTAAACTCGCAATTGACCTCCTCCCCGGAACCTCAGAAGAAGAGGCTCGTTTCTTGGAGTTAATCCAATTGGATGAAAACCGTCGTGACGCTGCTTTGGCGAACGAAGCCCATAAGAAACGAGTCAAAGCACAGTTCGACAAGAATGTCAAACCTCGCATCTTCTCTGAGGGTGACTTGGTTTTGCTTTACGACCAAGAATCCGACAAATTAGGAGCAGGAAAATTTCAGTCCTTATGGATGGGTCCTTATATTGTTAAAAGGGTGTTAGCAAAAGGAGCCTACGAGTTAATGGATTATGACGGAATACCACTGGCGCAACCCCGTAACGGGTTGTACCTCAAGCGTTACTATGCCTAAATAGTAACCTGAGTGCTTTTGTTGTATTTTGTTTTCGCTAAAATGTTTGTTTCGGTTAAAGTAATCCGCCCTTCTCATTTGTTGCAGATGTCGAATTATTCTGAGACATATGTGGGATATGCTGACGGAGCGAGTCGTAGTACGCAGAATTTGTCCTCCGCAGCCTGGGCCATTTTTGATCCAAGCGGCGAGTTAGTGAGTTTCAGAGGTGTGTGTATTGGGCGGTCAACGAACAATATCGCTGAATATAGCGCGTTGATTGAACTCCTCTCTGATACCATCGCTCATGGTATACGCCGACTAATTGTTAGGCTAGACTCACAACTTGTGATACTACAACTCACTGGTATATATTCAGTCCGCAATCCAGCTATTTATCGTATGTTTCTAAGGGTTAAGATTTTGGAAAGAGAGTTTGATTTAATTCAATACCAACATATTTCCAGAAACTTGAACACATTAACAGATTCATTAGCAAACTATGTATTAGATAGACATTTACAACATATATAAAAAGAGATGCATCGGTGCTATGCAAGTGGATCACAAATAAACTGAAATAAACTCCGAAAATCAAAATATATAAAGCTGTTTATAGTTTGTACATAATGTGCTGTAATCAAAACAAAATTGGTCATACGACCTAGAACTCAAAAAGATGCTAGGGGGCACCCTAGCCTAGTGGTGCTCATGAAAGTACGTCACGGTCTGTGCGATCATGCGCAAGAGACGAGTCCATCGTCTAGGCACGCCAATAGTGTGCCGCTGCAACTGCAAAGGTAACTCGTCAATCTGTACATCCGGAAGACCACGAGTAAGGCTCTCAACCTGCTCCTGCACAGCTGCAAGTATCTCAGTATCACCAAGGTCGCGAATAACAACTCTCCTAGCAGGCTCTGCTGCTGGGGCAGGAACTGGCGATCGTGGACGAACTACTGGACGAACAGGACCAACATCTGCATGCACCCAAGAGTTTGATCAGTTTTGAACAGTAACATCATGAATAAAAACAATAAACAGTGATATGGTCAGAGATTTTACCAATAGCGCCCCATTGCTCGCCATCCGGAAGCACCAAGTCCGGATCACCTCGGTAGTCCATACCCACATATGGATACTCAGAAAATGCCATCTCCTGACGCTCGAACCACCTAAAGAAGGACTCAGTGAAAGTAATATGAGGTTGACCAGCATGCCGGGACATATGGTCAACCCACCTCTGCATACGTGGCTCGGTCAGAGAAGGCAAATCAAGGATGATGTACTGAGGTTGCATCAATGGGATTTTCTCCAAGATAAAGGCAGTCAGAATAGAACCAAATCCAAAGTTCTTCAGCCCCCCGTCCTTTACCTTGGTCAATTGACTTTTCATCTGAACAAGTACTGCATCACACCAGTTAAACACTTTCGGTTGGAGACACTCCAAGGCGTGCTGCATATAAGATCTGTTGGCAACATGTAAAGCTGCGCTACCTGCCATCCTACCAATGGTAAACAGAATGGACCTGAGAGACCTGTCAGTGATGTCACGGATATTGATCTTGCCGTCTTTGCTCGGCTGTGAACCTTCCCGGCAATACTGACGAATGTAGTCCCTGGTGGAATTAGTCCCTCGGACCGTACCTGACAAAGAAATGGGGGCACCCCGCCTTGACAGCCCAGTCAAGAAGTACATGTCCTCTATGGTCAAGGGGATGGTTTTCCCCCTAATCTGGAATACTTGGTTAACAGGATCCCAAGCATCAAGCATATACTGCAGTAAAGAAATCTGTGCTCTCATGCTAGAGATACGGAAGAACTTCAGCAGTCCACAGTTCCGAAGCGCGTTCACCGTAACTGGGTCATGGAGTGCAACCATGTCCTCTGCTTCATGTTCTCGTTCTCGCCATGTAAGGGACATTTTGGTAGAAATTCCCTGCAATTAAACAAGAGAATGAGTAAGTTCCTGATTTTGATGAAAATCTGGCGAAAAATCATCAAAAATCTCATGCAAAATCAGCTTTTCTAGGCCCAGCGCAGGCAGAGAGTCTTCCCCCTGCTCTGGAACGCAGTCTGCCTTAAGGCTGCCTGAAATACAGCGCAATTTTCGAAAGGGGAACCTGCGCTGATGCCAGGGCGCCCTGATGAAACCCCTGGGGCTCAGAAACTCTGAAAAACATGCATGAAACTGAAAAAGGAAACCATGAAAGTGAAGGGCTAAGGTTTAGCTCCTACCTGGTCCAAACGGCGCCGAAAATCGTCCACAGAATCTCCCGGAATCAGCTGGTGAAAATCAAGGAAGAAGAGGCACCTCCAGAGCTCCAACAAGCAAAATGCAAATGAAATGGTAAATGAGAGGTAAAAACCCCTTTTTATGACTTTTTACACAGTTTAAAGTTAAATATTAGGGTTATAATCTCGTTTTCATGCAAATATTGTCCATTTCTAACAAAATTTGTTGCAGCAATTGAAGATGAAGTACTACATTTGAAAAGAGAAAAAGCTAGTAAAAGTAAAAAATTAAATTTGACCATGAATCGAGCAGTTTTACCACGGAATTCATGCTCGTTAAAAAATAGAAAAGTGTGAGCAAAGTTTCTGGCAGAGTCCAAGCTCATTAAAAAATGAACCTATCCTGGTAGACAACCATTGCGATCGTAAAGTTATCAGCCTTAAAACCTTGGTCGTGTTTTCATCCATCGCCTCCACTGTCATTTGGCCGATCGTCCACCCCCATATGTGTGTTTACCAATTTTGAGGAACATCTGCAAAGAGTGATTTCACCTAGCCATCCTTGTGACACTACCGTGATTGGAAAATTCCAATTTGTACCTGGAATCTGTAGCTATCCCTGTTTATCACTCGTTCCTCAAAAGACGAGTCTTCTTTGAGCTCTTTTCACTGACTCGTAAAATATGAAAAGTTTGCCGAGTTTTGGCCTTCCAGCTCGTTAAACGACCGGAACGCTATCCCTCCTCTAGATTTTAATCTTTTTGGACCTGAGGGATTATTGCACAAAAAGATCGAGCGCTTGTCTTGTTCAGCTCGTAAAAATACCGAACAACCATCCCTTCTGTATTGTTTTATACTTTTTCGGACTTAAGGGATTAGATGACGAAAAAGGAATTGTAGAGTTAACTTTCCGTACCTTTTCAGACTCTCTAAAAATGAAAAGGACCGAGTTTTCTTTGTCGTTAGACTCGTTAAAATGATTAAATAGCGACAAACTTGTCTTTAGACGAGAACGAGTTTCCCTATCGCTAGGCTCGTTAAATCATAGCGATGGGCTTGCCCGAAGGGCAGGTTATAGAACAAGCATATGTTATCCTCCTCAAGCTTGACAAAAATAAAGAGGTACTGGTCAGAAATGACTGGGGAAAAATTGGGAGAACATCAAAGTTTAAAGGTAGCAAGTCACTCTTGAACATGACACTTTTCCTCCGTACCACATCGGGTTGGGTTGTTTCATTCACCGGTCTCATCACCATGGTCCTCGCCAAACCATCCACATTTGGGGTAATGCTACCGATCCATCGCATCAGTGTCGTTATATGTTCAAGAGGGGTCATTCTGAAAGTGTCAACCGTGTCCCATCCACTACCATATATTATCCTTCATCCATTCATGATCGCCACCCTGAATCATATGTCACAGTTTGTTTTCACCTCCACTAAAATCATTAGCTCCGTTCCGTGTCATTGATGTGGGATTCATTAAGGCCCTCCTTTGACGGATCGCTTCTTGTCGACTTCAACTCATTATCCAAGAAGTTGATCTAGGAACACCCCCATCAGTACTTTGAAGCTTGCATGCCTCAATGGCAAGTTTCTCACTTCCGGCGACAGGTATACATCAATGACCTTCGACCAGAAGATTTTGCGTGGCGTTCGACGCCAAGTCCTTTATTCACGCCACGTGAATTGTACTGCAGTACCTTGAGGGTCATCGTCATTATTGGTGATTCCTCTCGCGCTTGTTAACGGTTTTCATTATTGACCGGTAATCAAGCGATGTCTTTCCATGTTCGACTTCAGCGCAATTCTCACATGGATCGACTTGTACTTAGAGTGAAGATCAAACGAGTTTGAAGACCCCGGATCTAGTTTCATCCATCCGGGCTGCGATATATATTCGGGAAATATAAAAGCATTTGCCATGTACATCATTGCAGCAGATGATCATCCTATTCAAAGGATGATAATTTCAGCAGAAAATTATCAGTCTACCTTCAGACGATCGTCTGCTATATGTACCAAAATGTATTTATAAAGCTGAGCATGGGAATGCCCGCCTCAGCCAGATCATGAAAACAAAATGAAAAATAATGTATTGTATTGTATTGTATTACAGGGCGCCTCCTCAGCACTGGAATGAACTTCGGACCCTCTAGCTAAAGCATTTCACCCGATAAACGGCCTCATACTTTAGGGGGCAACTGTTATAGACATTTTTGTGCCTCGCGTCATGGAGCATGGAATGTCAATAATTACAGGGATCCTCAGTCCCTAAACAGGTTGTTCTTACCCCTAAAAGAACAAGGTCATCAAACAACAGCACTTCCAATCAGTTCTCCACCTGAAAACACTTCAAAACAGGCTTATTTTGGATCATGTCAGCTGCTCCACTGAGCTTCTGCGCTGGAATGCAACTGTTCCTCCTTGTACCTGCGTTGGAAGTCAAAATTAATGAAGGCTACCTGCGCTGGGCGAGATTGGCCAAGTGGCACAGTCATCCTGCAAGGTGTCAACTGCCCAGGAAGCTTCCAAACTGACACTTGGTTCATGAGATTCGCCCTGTGATGAGTAAGAGGTACTTGATCACCATGTGTAAGCAAGGATCTCCAAGTGGACTCAAGGACTGAAGATTAACTGAAGAGGGAGAGGACACTAGTCAGCTCTATGCCAGCCTCAAGCTGACTCATCCTTTCTTCTTCTCTCCTATAAATAGAGCTCTTCTATGAGGTCTAGGGGGGCTGGAATTTTGTGTAAAGCAAGGAGGTGCTGTTGGTTTACAGTTAGAGCTATTGGGTGATTGTTTTACTAGAGGTGAAGAGGAGAGTTCTTGCTGCTGGGGAGGTGCTGCTGGATTGGAGCCATCAATGGTTGTAACCTTCTCAGAACCCTGTTACTTCTATCAATAAAGTTTTGCATGTTCTCCTATATACTTGTATTGCATTGATGTATTGTATTTACATGTATATTTGATTCACTCTAATCCATGCATCAGTTATGAGTACTTGTATCTTGTAGTTTCCTCTCTTGTTTTGTGCAGGATCTGTGTGTAGCTGGACTGGCAAAGAGAGCAAGGAGCTGGGACAAGAGACAAAAAGAGAGGATAAAGATCGACTAAGCGAAAGACACCAGGTTGGTTAATCTTTTCTTCCTTCTCTCTGTACTTTCATAAAGGAAAACATAAAAGCTTTACTTTCAGTTGTTGCTAAAGACTGTCACCTTTAGAGTAGGGATAGGGTCATCCGCGTCGAATACTTTTCCCCACAACAATAGCATATGACCAACTTCGACCCAAAAGAAGGTTGTAGTCTAGAGGGGCATCAACCACTTCCACATCCAGACTAACGGTTTTACCTTCAACCCCTATAGGCAATTCTTGTAGAATACCAAACGGACGGAACCCACGGCCATCAAAGGCCTTAAGGATGGTGGGGGATTGGTTCAACGAAGGAGAACCAAGCGATCTCCAACATTGAATCGACATAATACACGTAGAAGCTCCCTCATCAATCACAGTCCGATGAATAGGCCTGTTTTTGACTATCACTGGAATTTGGAAAGCCATTTGATGGGGGAGACGTGGTGTACTATTTTCTAGATCAAAGATCATTAGGTTCGGGTCCTGAACATCGACAGCTTCGATAGCCGACAAAAGCAATTTCCGTTGTGCTGGGCATGATTGCAGCACTTCGAGTGCCGACATTACTGAAGGTGAAACAGCTAAGTCCTCAACAATGTTGTAATTCTGGGCTGCTCTCGCATGTGGATTGAAAGCAGACCTTCGAAGTACACCCTTGGCGGGCGGCTTAATCACTAAGTCTGGGTTAGGTTTTTCGATCTGTAGTGGATCGGAACCAGGAGCTGAGGTTGATGGGTTAGAGTGAGAAGATTCTGCTTCCTTGCCATCAACAGGAGCCTTACTACCGTAATCTTGCGATCGAGTCGCAATCCTCACATGAGACATCATCAAAATGGGTTCTTCACTGGCATTCGAAGAAGAACCTATCATCTTATTCTCCTGCTCTGGAAATGGATTCTTTAACACAGCAGGAGTGGGAGAACCTTTGACTATTTTTACAACCTCGGCCTGATGAGGGCAATCTCTCGTAAAATGATCCTCTTCACAAATAAGACAAGGATATCGAGGTTTGCGTTTTTCGTCATTGGTTTCCGACTTTTCAGTTTTCTCCTTTGGAGCCTTGTCTGCTTTAGCCTTCTTTTTTCCTTTCTTCTTTCCACCGTTTTTTGATTTGGCCGTAGATGACTCTACAGCGTGAATGTCGGCGGTAAGTTCAGGAGGAGAAGACTCTCCTGTCGGAGAATCTGGCAAAGTGATTATTGGAGTATTGGAGGCCTTGGAAGACTTCTTCTTACTCTTCGTAGTCACGATGCCAATCATACCATCAGCGGCATGAGATCCCGAAGGAGCAGCAGCGATTTGATTCGACTTTGGAAGATCCGGAATCTTCTCGTGTAACGTACCCGACTGAGTGTAAACTAAGTCAAGGTATTGTGCCTGAGAAATGACTTGCTCCTCAGTAACTACTCCGGCCTTAGCGACATCTTCAGTAATCTTCGGTAATAATGATTTGACAAACCATTCAGCTAAGATTTGGTCCGGGATAAAAACTTTCACTAATCTCCTTCGACGTCTCCACTCATGAATGTGATCAGAAATATACGTGGACGTCGATTGTTTTAGTGAAGTTAATAACTCCGTGCCGTTATCGTATCTGACCGGCAAATGAAAGTGAGTTAAGAACGAGGTAGCTAACTGGCTAAAGTTGTAAAAAGAGGCCCGTGGTAACTCAATGTACCACTTGGCCGCGAGACCAATGAGTGTACGCTGGAAAAGACGTAAGCGGATGGAATCATCTGAGATAGAATTCGAAGCACACCAGAGGTGGTAAGTCATCACATGATTGGACGGATCCTCTCCAGACTTACCTTCGAACTTGGGTATATCACTGGGCAACTTATTTGGCATTGGCGGCCAGAACTGAAGATATTGAATTGGATCGTTCGTTAGGCGCGTCAAGTCGGGTAAATCTAAAGTTGCAATAAACGGTAACTGCCGGTTAGGATCTCTAAAACTCTGGGTCACAATACCAGCCCCAGGAGGAGGATATCTAGGATAACTAGGAACAGGAGTCGCATTTGGGATATTATATCCTCCTGGAAAACCAGGATTAACCGGACCGTACTGGGGTTGTTGAGGTTGTTGATAAGTGTACCCAGGATACGGTTGATACTGGTAAACCGGTTGTTGGACAGCTTGCCCAGGTTGGTACTGTCCCTGGTACGGAGGTTGAACAAATTGTGGTTGAGTAGTCACAACCGTACTTATACCAGGCTGACCTACAGGCATCTGGACCGTGGTTTGAATCGTAGATCCAGACAACGGTAAAGATGTCTGAGGTGCGGTAACAGGGACAGTAGAAACTTGAGCCATCGATACTCCAGAAGTAAGTATGGTAGATGTAGCGGGAGTTGCAGCAGCCGTTTGAGATGGAGTACTAGGTGCAATTGACGGCTGAGTAACTACCAAAGCTACAGAAGTTTGAACATTTGGCTGGACAGGTTGCGGTTGCTGGGTTGGACCAGAAACTACGGGTTGTCCAGCTTGAGGAAGCATCTGTACACTTGGCTGCAACACCTGTTGACCCTGTGAGGGATCCCACACTAACATTCCAGGGTACTGACCCGTAACAGGTTGAGGGTACTGAGATCCATAACCAGATTGAGGGTAGGATTGATAATTGTAAGGTGCAGTTCCCATACTTGGAACATATGACTGACCTTGAGGCGGTTGATAACCTTGACTTGAGTATTGACCTTGGGGTTGATAACCTTGAGGTAAATACTGATACTGGGATTGACCTTGACCTTGAGGTTGGTACCCTTGAGGTTGATAACTTTGGGGTTGATACCCTTGAGGTTGCCATCCTTGAGGTTGCCATCCTTGAGGTTGATATTGATACTGAGGTTGACCTTGGGGTACATATTGAGGCTGAGGTTGACCTTGAGGTAAGTATTTCACCATAGGTACATACTGACTTTGAGGTTGCCCCCCAGACACAATTTGTGTACCTTGAGGTTGCCCCCCAGGCGTTAACTGCGGTTGCCCCCCAGGCGGTAATTGGCCACCTTGAGGTTGGGAAACGGGAACTGAACCTGACATCATGTAAATGTCTCCTACACCCAATGGTATATTACCACTGTTTCCAGCAAATAACCCATGATCAATGGGTTGAGGAGATGCCCCTGCAAAGGTACCAGAAAGTGACTGATACCCAGTGGGAACAGAAGGACCGCCGTGTAAAAAAGATTCAGGACTTTGTGTAAACACGGATGACTGACCAGACATATTTACAGGAGTATGAATACCTCCAGGTGGAAAAGGAGTACGAGGTGTGGAAAAACCGACTGAGTTGTCTAAAAAATTGGTTAACGCAAGGTACCAAGAAGTACTTCTAGGAGGACTGTAAAAGATGGATTCACGCTCCCTTAGATCAATAGTAAGTTGACCTTCAAGGTGAGAGACACCTATATCTTCTTCTGGAGCAAGTTCTTCTATAGCAATCAAACCAGAAGGTAGATTTTCGGTGATAATTCTTTCTATTCTCGGTGAATCAGGGACACTAGAAGTTGGAGTAACAGGTTCGGAAATTTCAGGTTCTTCGCCTGTTTCACTGGCAGATGAAAAACTACCAGCAAGCTCGGAAACTGTAACAGTTTCGGGATTGTAACCTGTTTCTAAACTTTGGTAATCTGGATGGACTACCAAGGAAGATTCTCCTTCTTCAGGTGAACCTACTCTACTGTCACTAGGAGGAGTTACAAGGACCTTTAACCCTTCTAAATTACCCGGGTCGTCTCGAGGAGGGGATCCCCTAAGTCTACGGGATCTTCTCAACAATTCGGCCACAGAAACAACTTCAGGAGACTGGCCCCGAAGTCTACGGGATTGTCTCGGTAATTCCGCCACAATTAAAGATTTTTAACTACAACACACGAAAACAAAGTAAAAAATTTCAAATCAAACCACCTAAAGTCTTCTAAAGAAGCAAACAAATTTGAAGCACACGCCTAAATAATCTAGAGCGTCAAACCACACACAAACAGTAGTCTTCCGGACCAAAAGCGCTAGTTGGTGATTAGGCCCAACCTCGCAGGATTCAGTACAAAAATGGCGGGTGGAACAGTTACCCCGGCAACCTGCTTAATGAATAGACCGGCACAAGTTCCTCCACTTTAACCGTCTCGAAGTGAAGTGAACCCCCCGGAAAATCCAAGTGAGTATAACCGACGTCTGCTCCAGGTACAGTGGGACCTTCCCTCCACCGTCACCTCGGTAGAACCGTAAAGATTATGGTCACTAAAGTTACCAATCACAACAATTACACCTGGGGGAACAGTCTAAACTCCGACAGCACGCAAGGGCAGAGTAGCAAGCTCCAATCCCCTTACCAGCTCCTTGACAACAATCCAAGGTTTACCGATAAGTGACCCCTGGCTCCTCGACAATGGTTAATCCGAGGTTTACCGTTTGTAATACGTACTGTCTGGCGTCGTTCCCAACGAGGGAGGAATGATCCCCTCACTGGTTCGGACACGAGCTCGTGCTTCTCCTTTAAGAGGAGCTTTCCCAGAGTATAACTGAAACAATTGGATTTAATCTACTCAAGATAAACTATCTGTTTGGTTTTGTAGTCTTGGAGAGTTAAGTACTCACCTACTCCAAGACCCTAGCCTAAGCTATGTTGGTGTTTCAGAGCCCTAGAAAAATAAAAATTACTAGATTGATTTTAATTTAAGCGTTACTTTTAAGGTTGTTTCTTAAGTCAAAAGGTGATGGAAGTGAAACCAGTGGTGTGTTGACTCGACTCGAAACCACTACAAAATGCACCTAGGATGATTTACCCACTACTTTACTTTTTCGATGAATTTCTTAACTAAAAAGTTGAGAGAATGCAATCTTTATAAAAGCAACTTCTTAATTGAAGACAATCAAAGAAACAATTCGTTTGTCTTTTCCAAGCATAAAAAACATGACCGCTCTTTACATGCATGAAAAAACTCTTTTTCTCTTTCAAAAACAAAAAGCTACTTGAAACAAGACTTTTAAAGAAGATGTTTTTTGTATTTTTCTTTTAATAAAGCAAATAAATCTAATATAACCAAAAATCAATCTTAACAAGCTATTAAAATCTATGAAAATGTACTCATAAGCAAACTAAAAGGTAAATTTACTCTAAGCAATCTTAACGAGGCCAAAACTAACAATGATTATTCTAAGGTGTTTTACTTGATCACAATCAAATCAAGGACTAGCTTATTGCAGAACCAACAACTAGTCAAAACAAAACTCTAATCTTTTTGTTCTTTTGTAAAATGGAAATCAACACTTTATAAACAAGTAATTCGAAATTTGACCCAAAACAACTTAAATGGCAAGCTGCTCACACAAGGAGACTTTACGACAGGCCCGACTTCTAAGAAGGCTGACTAACCAGAGAGATCTAAGGCTGGACAACTTTCTACCGTTAAAGTCACTACAGGACCTATTGAAAAATCAATCCCTAGGCCTAAACTTCGTTGAAATCCACTAAAACACTCAAAGCTCACAAAACAAGTTCAGGTGAAAATTCTTGACAAGGTACTAAAGGATCTGGGTAGAAAACACTAAGAAAAATCAAAATCTAAAAGCAATTAAAGCAAAAAATGGACTTTTCCTAAATTTTACAGGAAGACGCAGGCAACCCGTTATAACAGGTGCGGGCCCGCTCTGTGCGAACGGCAACAACGCGTCCAAAGACGCACTGTGCAGTACTCAGAGGGTGCGTCCTTCTGGAAAAGTTGAGAAAAACCAAATCTAACTAAATCTAAAGCTAAGCCACCCAAATACTAATTCTCACAGTCAAAAACCAGAAAATAAAAGTGATTTTCACAGAGCAAAGTTCACACAAAGGAAAAGACTCTCTCATTAATGGATTCCCCAGCGGAGTCGCCAATTTGTCGTGGCGGAAAAAGTCGTTTGTGCGGACACAACTGACCTCCCTAGGAGTCTAAACTCTCTAGCGAAAAACAAGACAAAATGGAGTGATCTTTCTCTAAATATACCTTTTAAAACATGAAAACTACAAGTGTTTAGGCTTACCTTATTCCAAAACGCGGTTGTTGTAGTCCGTCCTTGCCGATCCGGATGAGCTCCTCCTTCAAGTCAATTCTTGCAACCACAAACAATCAAACAATTACCAAGCACTTGTATTTCATATAATAAAACATATATTCAACATGCAGACCAAGGAACACATGAAATAACTCATTAACACAAGCTATTGAGAAAAATAAACCAGTTTGTATTAATAACGAAACAAAGAAACTCTTACAACCTGGCCTTGGTGTTGTGCAAGTTCCTCCCAGGGTCCATCAAGGGTTTTCCTCTACTTTGACAAAGCTCACCCACTTCCAAGTAGAATCAAGCAAAGACAATCTCTCCTCACAAGGTTCTAAATGGGAGTCCTAATTCCTGCAGCATTTACCCAAAGAAAATGTATAGCTCCAACCTCCCCTCCCTTTGGCTCAATGTCTTTATTTATAGTGCTGTAAAGAGGTTATTCAGGTCCACCATCAATGGGATAATCCCCCTCTTTGGGTGGGATAGCTCCCTTATTGATGGGATAAGTTCCCCCTTAATAGAGATACATGAACCAACTGGAGGCGCATCCAAATCATCAAACCGACCTCTAGAAAGTTCTAGAAGTAACCACAAGTAACTTTTTTAAGATGAAACTCGCGCATTTTTGCCTTTTACAGAAGGACGCACCTGTCCCTTAACATACAGAGCGTCCAAGGACGCACCTTTTGTGAACATGGTCAGCGTCCCCGCAGGTAAGGCTAGAGAGAACCTGCGACCCCAGAGATAAACATATTTTTTACAAGACTTTCTCTCTTCTTTGAGTTTGAGATGGATAACAGAGGCATAAGACTTGCCTAAGAGGGTAGCATGACTGTTGATTTGAGCCATACTAACTGTAAGTGGTCATGGTGACATTTTTTAGTGTAACACAAGGGTGTCTCCATGGTGATCACTAGCTTTGGCAAGTGGTACATTTGCTGATAATCCTTTGCCCTAAAGGTAGAAATATTTCTCCCTCTGACACTGCTTAATATCATCGTCTCGGGATTAGTGTGCAATAAGATCAAATTTATCATGTATGTGCATGGGAACGTGAGATACCTGCATGCCAGTACAAGCTGGACTTGTGAATGTTCACATAGACTTTGCGGTCTTCAAGATCTTCCCCAAATGTGCCTGAGAATGCATCATTTAGCTCTTTCCATTTCATCTTGATGTCTTGTCTACAATCAACTTATTGTCTTCGTATATCGACAAACTCATAGACACTAGCTCAATTGCTTCTCCAATTGCACTCCCGTTGGTGTCCTTTTACCCTACTCCCTTAGAGGCCATTGATCCTAAATTGTTGAGAGACGGATGAACATTTTCTATATCTGGAGACATGGTGACATGCATGGCAAGAAATTGGTCTCTTAAAACCAAAGCAAACTTGAGCGCTGACACGCAACATACCTGGGGAACTGCTAGCAAGGATTGGGAAATTTTCACTAGAAGGTCGGGAGACTAACTGTCGAAACTATGCAAAAGACAGTCTGGACTATGGAGAGGTTGGTTTACTACTAGAATTGCACAATATGCAATCCAGACTTGCCTGTTGGGTGCTAAGATTGCACAATGCGCAATTTGAGCTTGTAAGTGATGTAGGCCCAGGGGCCGCATTGTGTAATTTTCTAGGCCAGCAATCATTGCCTCTTAGAATTGTGCAAAGAATGACTCGAGGGAAATGACTCGCCAAATGTGCACATTTTTTGGGAGGAAGGCAGAGCCTTCCCTCTCAGAATTCCGTGATGTTGTCCGGGTAAGGCACAGTCCAGGCCAAGGTTGCTCAAACTCGCCGACAGGCAACTGAAAGCATGTGAAGATGTGAATGCATGGCGATACTGAGCATAAGCAGGAGTGAATGATCATGCATGCAAAAAGTGAATGCAAGATTCATAAAATGGAACAACATGCATGTGTGTGAAACGAGTCGTTGAATCAGCGACCATTCGTGCAAAATAGTGTCATGCATGCGACAATAGTGGGATGATAATGAAAACTGAAACGATGCTTATACATACTAACATGCATGCAAATGATAGCAAGCGTTCACAGAAATCAAGCAAACAACACACACACAAGACAAAACACAAAAGAGATAGAAATGTTGCAAAAGACAAGTAAAGCAGACTTACCCAGAAATAGCTAAGCTGGATGTGTCGAAGACTCCTGAATGTGTTGTGGGATGTTAGAGCTCCAAGATTGATGTGAAGAATGATCTTTGAAGTGTTGAATAAATAATTTTGAGGCTCATGACACACATGCCACAAATCTTGGAAAAAGAAAAACTTGGAGGAAACCTTCTAAAATGGTCTTTGCATGTAACCTCTAGTTGTTAAAAATAGATCCCTAAAATCTAGGGATTCTTTTTGCATGTAACTTTTTTCTATTTCGGGAAAAAGTAGCCCATGCATGCAAGTCAATTTTTCTTGGTCCTGGGTGGAATCGGTAAACCTGAAGGCACATGCAACAACCTGCTTGACTAAGAGTTATTTTTGCGCAATTTATGGGAGGAATTTGGGTTGGTTGTCCAAAGGGATTGCATAATTTCTGGGAGGATCAGCTGACTTCTACCCAAAATTTCACAATTTTTGGGCTGAGTTGTTGTGCTGGACCAGATTGCACAATTTTCTTGAGGAAGGTTGTTTGACATGATTGTGCAATTTCTGGGCCCAGCAGGCTACCAGTCAGATTTGCACAATTTCTGGAGGGAAGGCTAGTTCCCCTCCATAATTGCGCAATTTTCTAAGGGAGATGCTCAACCCAAGTCTGAAGGCATAGCCTGTGAGGGGAGTGAAAAAAACAATGCACAGGGTGGAAAGAAGCTAAAAAACCAATGAAGCTTATGTACTTGACAGTGCAAGACATGCTACTAGGGATGGTTGGTAGGGAGGCTCCAAAACGAAGCTAAGGGAAAATTTTGGAGGGTGGTTGTAGTTTCTACAATAGCCCCCAAGCCACAAAATAAAGGAAAAAGGCAAGGTGGGGTGACCCAAGACAACCTGTCAAAGCTGCAAGTGAAGAATAACACCATGAAGATAAATAAGGACACAGGGAAATGATGTGAGTTCCATAAGAGCCCCAATCAAAACACAAGTGAGTGTTGAGCCAAGAAGTCACTTGCGGCTAAGCTGAAGGCTTCCGAATCAGATGAATGTTCTAACTCTGAGACATAAACCAACAAGGGGAATGAAAAAGGGAAGCAAATTATCAATGCAAAGCTTAGTGCCATCATTTCCACCACCAAGATCTAGAAGGATAAGCCCGAAGATCCAGAGGAAGGGGAGCGGCTCTTCCACTCATAGATGTGTGTGAAGGGTTCCCTGCAAGAATTTTTTCTCTATAGCGGGAGCCAAAAGAAAGTTATTTCAGCAGTGGTCATGAAGCGGTTGGGCCTATCGACCAAACCAAACCCCGTAGTCATGCACCACCAGGTGGCTTCACCAAGGGAGAGATCACCACGTAAGCCAAGTGAGTTACCTTCCCTACAACATCAAGCCCTTCACTGATGAGGTATTGTGTCTGTTAGCTCTGCTGCATGTTTGAGCATTTTTTAGGCTCATTGACAGTTTAGCAATATTGTTGATGCTTGAAGGGCTTCGCGGTAGCCTTTCCCCTTCTGCTCTTGCAGGTTTCCCTATACCCTCTTAACCTCTCGTTCTCTGTTTTCCTCCTGAAACTTCTTCGTTCCTTGCCTTATCCATATTCCTCTGTTTAATCTCTCTTTACCCCAGCGCCTCTATTAATTTGTTTTAATACTGCAAAACCCCGTCGTAATCCCTTCTTTTCCCAGCACCCGGTATTTTTATATAAAACCTGTTGAACCCCCCATATTAACCTATTTTTGTTTTAACCCCCAGGCGCAAGGTTTAAGTCCATCTGACCGTATTCATATAACCCGTGCCATAGCCCTTCTTGTCGCTTTTAATCTGAGCCGTTGATCGTATCTGCCGCGATCTAACGGTCATCGTTCTTTTTCCCGCGCATTAAACATCGCGCGTCTTCCGCATCATCCAACCATCCATTGGAGATCCGACGGTAGTCGCACCGTCTCCCACCGCAACTTGCCCGCTTGTTAATGCATGGGGAGAGTGGTTTCCCGCCGGTCACGGAAGCCACGCATCACCTTTTTGTTGGATAGGGCCCCGCTATACGGATACCGCCCACCTCCCAAAACTTCTCATCTTGTACATCTCCCCTCCGACTATCTGTTGCGTATCTTCCCCATGGGATGGCCGTTCGATTATCCCCGATTATGATCTGACGGCTCTCGCTCTCCCATTCCCGTTGACCTTTGATACCCAACGTAATTCGATCTTCGCCGTTGATTTTATTGATCCAATAGCCCATCTTCCTTCACCCACGATTGCTCCTGATAGCTCCTCCCGATGTGATCGTAGTTGTTCATCTATACGATCTGATGGCTCACGATGCTCTCCCCACTCCCCTGTCTTCCGATAGTCTCCATACGCCGATCTTCGCCGTCTGATTGCTTAATCTAATGGCTAGTGTTTATTCGTGTTCTGCTCATGCTTCCACCATGTTTTTAACTGTCTGGAGCTCCTGATGGACAACAACGATCAATTACTTGTACCCAGCATTCAATATGCAACCAGCCACATTTAAAGAAGAGCATGGCCAAGGAAAAACAGGACGACCTCGAGCAGTGAAAGGAATTTATCAGGCATGGAACTTAATTCATGATTCACTCTAGCTCCCAGAGAAGGATATCAAAATATCAGAAAGGGTTATTTTGTCCATTAAAGCGCTAAGAATTGTAGCAGAGGCCCGTTTCATATTGTAAATGTGGTTGGTGATCATTTATTGACATCTCCCCGCTTAGTAGCAGAGATATTTTGTAAACCAATCTCTATATTAACCTAGAAACACAATGTAAGAGGTTGATGAGTGTTAGATGAGTTTTATTCTGCCGTGAGCTTCAACTTCTGGAGACTGTAACTACTATGTAACCTGCAGCTTCTGGTCTTCATTTCCAACTAATACAAGCTTCTTTTGCTATTAATTGCTCACTGTTCACTTCTTCTTCTTGTTCCAGGCTGTGCCTGTCTTGCATTTCTTCATGTGCTGTTAATGTTAGCATTAGAGGGGCTGTCATCGCACCTCTGTGTTAGGTTTTAGCATGAATCATTGAATTTGTATGCAGGTTTTTGTTGTTTTAATGCCAGAGAGATGTCATCCTGTCTGTGTATTAGAAAACAGATTTACAGACCTTTTAACTGGTTGCAGCCGGCCATCACAGAGTCCCGTGCATCTACTGGTGTGGTCAGTCTTCTCCATTATCACCTTATTCTCAAACTGTGAGTATTTGGTGGTTAAAAGCCTTGTAGTCTGGGGGTGTTCACCCATGTATGGGGTCAATCATAGTAGAAGTGGTTATCTGGCTTGAATATGCAGCATTTTTTTCATTCATCCACCATTTATCCAACATTTTTTTGAGTTTGTAATGTTCCCGAGCATCACTGATATACAACCTAGGTGAGTTTCTTGAGGTGATAACATTAATTGGCATCGTTGCCAGGGAGAGGAGAATTGAAGGTCAGCTTCCTTGGGAGAATGACACAAATTCAAGCTTTGATGACAGACAAGGCTTGAACATAGTTTCTGGTTGTAATCATTTGTCTGGTGACTCCATTGGTGGAAGACCATCCTTTGGCGACTCCACATTGCAGTTCTGGAGTAGTTGGTGAGGCATGCTCGAAGAATTTTTCAGAAACCATCAACTCAACTAGTTCCTGATCCTGAGAAGTTCGTTCAATAGAAGAAAGTATTGTAGTAAGGAGCATCAAGGTCAGGTAAGCCTTAGAAATTCCATATTTCTCTGTTGGTGAATGTCACCTTCAGAGATTCATTCAGCTCCTTAGACATTCATTTCCTTTCAGAACTTAGTTGAAAGAAGCATCCATAATGTCCATCATATTCCTCTGTTTCTGTCATTATTTTTATTGGTTTATTCCACTCAGTCCACCAATATCCCTACTCAGTCATGGCAGGCTAGCAAACTCTTACAAAGATAGAACGAATAGTTGCTACTAGGTATGGACCCTTAGTCTTGCCTACCCCTCTGAATGCCATGCTTGCAGGGGATTATCAAGAATTTATGCCTAAGTTTATTGGTGAAGAAGGAGTATCAACTGAAGAGCATTTAGAATCTTTTTATTACTATGCTGATAACCTGGATATCAATGAAGAGGATGTTTGGATGAGGGTTTTTGTCCAAAGCTTAGATGGGGAGGCTAGAAAATGGTTTAGAAATTTACCCCCTAGGTCTATTGTAGACAGTGAGCCCTAGATGATGTGTTCTTAAAACACGGGGGGAATAATAAAGACCTACTCTTTTATCATGAAGAATTTGGGAACTTGCAGAGAGAAGATGGTGAGCTGCTATCCGAATTTAACACCAGACTCAATCATATGTACAGCAGAATGCCAGCTGAAGTAAGACCCACCCCTTCTTCTGCTATGATCACTTATGCTCATACCTTAGATTCTCAGTTCTGCCTGCTGTGAAGAGAACAAAGATGTACTTCTTTGGCTGATATGCAAGCTGTAGCCTTTGAAGTAGAAGAAAACATCATTGCTACAGAGAGACTTGAAGATGATGCCGAGTGTAGAAGTCAGAGAGGTGAATCCTCATCATCATATTATTATGAAATTGATGAATTAGCTAGGATGATTGAATTTTTGGCCTCTGAAGTTTCCAAACTACAGGCTGAGCAGCATTATGAAGAAGCAAGAGCTCATTGTTCATTTTCTCTTCCAACTCTAAATCCACATAGAGGAACACTTGAGCAAGTGTAGATTTTGCAGAGAAACAAAAACACAAATGAAGATCAAAGGGTGAAGACCCTTTTTCAGAATATAATCATGGAAGAAGTGTAGTATGATGAAGAGGAGGAGGTCCATGGTTTGGAAGGTGCTCCTTTCCTAACCAGAGATGCATATGAAAAAGATTTATCTAGGGGCATTGCTTGTCAGTTTTTTGTGCCTGCAGAACAACAAGCTCACCAACAGTGGCAGCCATTAGCAGATCCCTTTGTCCTCCGAGAACCTGTGCCTGAGGCCTACTCATCTTCCAATGACTATGCAGATCTACCAATTTTCTAGCCTGCTATCATCCCCAGTCCAGTGATTGAAAAGGGAGAGGAAAGCTCTCCATCATCTTTTGTTTCTCTGTCTGATAAAATGACAATCCCTCACAGTTTCCACTTAAACACTGAGGTAGAACATAATTCAATGCTCAAGGCCGAAGTCGATCATCTCAGTCTTGATATTTTGATACCTACTCAGATGGTCTCCATACAGAATGAAAGGGAAACTTTACAGATAACAGAGGAAGAAAATGCACAGTCGTGGGACTCCTCCTTATATGAGTATTGTTCAAACAAAGGTTCAGGAGCAGATGTTTTTTCTGTGTCCCTGCACAAAAATTCAATGGTGCATCTTTCATATTAGTTGTGCAGGCCATAGAAGACACAAACATGTACACAGCAACAGTGGTTATCCAGCAGGTGTACAAAGGCTCCAATGAAGAACATCCAAGGAGGAAAATACAAGAAAGGAAAATGAAATTTGATCTATATTTGCCTGTCAAGCCCAAACGTCCTAAACTGTTTGAGGTGGAGGATCAAATAAATCTTGTCTTGTTGATCTATGATGAACTGGATGATAGGCAACAATTTTGGTGGCCCAACAAATGGGCAATTTTTGAAGTTTAAGTTTTTAGGCTTTAATGATTGTAATCAAGTTCTTTTATAGTTTCCTGTTGTATGCTTATTTGACTCCATGCCCAATGGATACTAGGCAAGTGTTTTTATAGTTGTTTTTGCATGAAGGCATTGGTTTGTAGGTTCTTGAGACCTCATAGGGAGGATCTCATCCCCAGAAGGAGCCAATGTTAGCTCTGCTACATGTTTGAGCATTTTTTAGGGTCAATGATAGTTTAGTAGTATTGTTGATGCTTGAAGGGCTTCGTGGCAGTCTTTCCCCTTCTGCTCCTATAGGTTTCCATATACCCTCTTAACCTCTCGTTATCTATTTTCCTCCTGAAACTTCTTCGTTCCTTTCCTTATCCATATTCCTCTGTTTAATCTCTCTTTACCCTAGCGCCTCTGTTAATTTGTTTTAATACTACAAAACCCCGCCGTAATCCGTTCTTTTCCCAGCACCCGGTATTTTTATATAAAACCTGTTGAACCCCCCGTATTAACCTATTTTTGTTTTAACCCCTGGGCGCAAGGTTTAAGTCCATCCAACCGTATTCATATAACCTGCACTATAGCCCTTCTTGTCGCTTTTAATTTGAGTCGTTGATCGTATCTGCCGCGATCTAACAATGATTTTTCTTTTGCTCATGCATTAAACATCGCGTACCTTCCGCATCATCCAACCATCCATCGGAGATTCGACGACAGTCGCACTGTCTCCCACCGCAACCTTCCCGCTTGTTAATGCATGGGGAGAGTGGTTTTCCGCCAGTCGCGGAAGCCACGCGGTGCCTTTTTGTTGGATCGTGCCCCTCTATATGGATACCGCCAAGCCCCGGAAGGCAATGCGGGGAACACCGCCCACCTCCCAAAACTGCTCATCTCGTTGATCCAGGTGGATATTGGTGGCCACCTGCCAAGTCCACCTGGACCCCCACCATTGTCTTTCTCTGCATTTTCAGTTTCCTTAATTGTAGCACAACTTACTATTTTTAGCAGTTTTTCGGGTCCTGAACTTCCGGAGCCGTTTTGAGGCCCTAAACGACGTTTTTTGGGGAATCCTGGGGAAACATGGGTCCATGGAATGGACCGATGTTGCCTGTTCCAACAATGATAGTGCTCGGATAGATCTTTCTAATGAGCTATTGTACGCGTCAAACGGAGATCATATGCCAAAGTTACGACCCCGGGAAGTTGATGTACCAATTTACCCCAAACGGGGCCCACAGTTTGGCGTTTCATCTCCTAGGGTTAGGTTTTGGAATGTTAAGGGTTTTTCCATTGTTTCTCAACAATAAATAGGCCCTCGAGCCTCATTGTAATACAGTTCAGAGGCATGTAGCCATCACATCTCTTCTCAGAGATAAGCTACCATCGCCCTAGCTGGTTTATCTCCATTTCTGGTTGTAAGCATATTTCAGTATTTTCCATTAATGAAATGAAGTATTATTTCCACTGCATCTTTGTGTATATGGTTATCTCTGTAATTTGTTGCGTTCCTGTTTAAATCTGGATCAGTGGTATCAGAGCGGTCTACTTTTTCTTTGTTTTTCTTTGCATGTCCCCAACAAGGTCGGGATATAAGGAGTTAGGGCTTGAACTGGTTGAACCTTTGCAAGACCAGCCTCGCAAATCCCGACGGCCTCCCATGGCGGACGAGAAGAAAGACGAGTGGGAAGGAGATCCCATCAAAATCTTGCTCGAAGAAGCCCTCGAGCGACAACGGAACGCGATGATGGACAGCTTTGCCCAGATCCTTCAGCGGCTACCCAGAAGCGGCGCATCGGCTTCCAGCAGCTCCTCTGGAAATGCCACACCCTTTAAGGTACAAGTTAATTTTGAAATCCCCATATTCGAGGGTCAGATAGACGCCGATGCCGTAGATAAATGGTTAAATCTGCTAGAGGGTTATTTTTCTGTTCATGAATTTTCGAGTCGGGAAAATATTGTTTTTGCTCTTCTCAAAGCAGCCCCCCACGTCAAGGACTGGTGGGAAACCTACTGCAAGTAGAAGGATGAAAGTATTGGCTCACTATTTTCAGCCGCACCCACCTGGGATTCGTTCCGAGATGCCATCAAGGAGCAGTACTACCCTGTCGGAAGCTATGAGGATGAATACATAAAGTGGACCACGCTGCGGCAGGGAAGGGACCAAGACGTGCCGGAGTTCACCAATCTTTCCCATACCCTTCGCACAAAGTTGGGTATCAAGGATTCGGAGCAACATTTGATACTCAAATACCGTGGCTGCCTGCACAAGTACATCCAGGAAGAAATACAATTCCTAAACATCCCCTCGCTCGGCGCAGCATACCGATATGCCGTCAAGGTCGAGCAGAAGTTTAAACAAAAGAAGCGAGACTTTGGATCTGCAAATTCAAAGCAGGGGAAAGGTTCCCCTAAACCACAGAACAAAGGACAGAGCCAAGGCGGGACAGCCCAAGACAACCAGCCGAAGTTGCAGGCAAAGAACAACGCCGCGAAGCCGAGAAAGGACACTAGAAAATGGTGCGAGTTCCATAAGAGCTCCACTCACAACACAAGTGAGTGTCGGGCCAAGCAGTCACTGGTGGCTGAGCTAAAGGTTTCAGAATCATATGCATGTTTCGACTCTGAGTCAGAACCCGATAAGGGGTATGAAAAAGGGAAGCAGATCATTGATGCGGATCCCAGCGCCACTGTTGCTACCGCAAAGATCTAGAAAAATGAACCCGAAGATCCAGAGGAGGAGGAGCGTCTCTTCCACTCCCAGATGTGGGTAAAGGGCTCCCCGATACAGTTCATTGTTGATAGCGGGAGTCAAAAGAACCTCATTTCGGCAGAGGTCGTGAAGCGGTTGGGCTTACCGACCACAACACATCCACAAGCATACACCATTGGGTGGCTTCACCAAGGGCGAGATCTTCGCGTGAGCCAGCAGTGTCGCCTTCCATACAACATCAAGCCCTTCACGGATGAGGTATTGTGTGACATTGCTTCCCTTGAAGTTTGTGATGTATTACTAGGACAACCATACTTGTGGAAGCGACATGCTGTGTATGAATCAAGGCCCCGTGCTGTTATTATTACATTGGGAAAAAAGTTGTTCAGAATACCAGAGGTAGCACCACCTGCCGCCATCTCTTTGATTACTGCAAAATAGTGCAGTAAGATCATTTCCAAAACCAGGAAATTTGTTTTCCTGATGATACGCCCTCAAGGGAAGAAGAAGACAGTGGCCGCGGCCTCCAAACAGGGTCCCTCTGCACGACACCTACAGATGGACAAGATTGTGGAGGAGTACGAAGACATCTTCACCTCCCCGGCAGGGGTTCCTCTGCACTGTCAAGTCAAGCACTCCATCGATTTGACCCCAGGTGCGCCGCTACCCAATGGACCAATTTATCGGCGCTCTGTTCTAGAGAACAATGAAATCAAGAGGCAGATTCAGGAGCTCCTGCAGAAATGTCACATCCGTCTGAGTTCATCGCCCTGTGGGAGCCCGATCGTGCTGGTACAGAAGAAGGACGGGACGTGGAGACTCTGTATTGACTATCGGGCGCTGAAAAAGATCACTGTTCGTAATAGGTACCCGATCCCGCGGATTGATGACCTCCTAGACCAACTAAAGGGGGCGAAATATTTCAGCAAGATCGATCTGAAGTCAGGATATCACCAGGTACCAATCGAACCCTCAGATGTGTGGAAGACTGCCTTCAAATCTAAGGAGGGCCTCTTCGAATGGTTGGTCATGCCTTTCGGATTGAAGAATGCTCCTGCAACCTTTATGAGGCTAATGGATGACATCTTGCGGCCATTCACCAACTCCTTTGTAGTAGTATACTTGCATGACATTCTGATCTTCAGCCAGAGTTGGGAAGAGCACCTCCACCACATCCGACAGGTTCTCCAAACACTGCGGCAACACAAGCTATGTGCCAATTTGGAGAAATGCACTTTTGGCATGACCGAGGTTCAGTATCTGGGATACATCATTGATGAACAGGGGGTGCATGTCGATCTAGCCAAGGTCCAAGTCATTCGGGATTGGCCCTCTCCAACCACTCTAACAGAGCTCCGCAGCTTTCTAGGTCTTGCCAACTTCTACCGCAGGTTTGTGCTGGGGTTTTCTCATATCTCTTGGCCCTTGAGTCAAGTCACCAAGGGAGGGCGAAAGCCAAATTATTTTGGTCTGAATCTCAACAGAAGGCATTCAGGGAGTTGAAGGATCGCCTCTGCACGGCACCCGTGCTCGCGTTACCAGATTTACAACAACCATTCGAGGTCGAGACAGATGCCTCTGACTATGCTATTGGGGCAGTCCTTACTCAACATGGACATCCAGTGGCATATCACAGTGAAATGCTTTCAGACACAGTCCGGAAGTACCCCACTTATGATAAAGAGATGTATTCCATTGTACAGGCCTGCCGACAATGGAAGCATTACATTTTGGGGAAGGAAACGGTCATCCACATAGACCACCGACCCCTGCAGTTCATACAGACCCAAGGGAAATTGCAGAATGATCGCCATCAGAAGTGGTCTACATACCTACAACAGTTTCACTTGAATATCAAGTATAAAAAGGGCAGCACCAATAATGTTGCAGATTGCCTCAGTCGACCACCGATCATGGCGCTGACCACCGTGCTCAACTCTTGTGGGCACGAGACTTCTGATTGGCCACTTCTCTACAAAAGCGACCCAGAATTCGGCCACACATACCAGACACTCTTGGAGGGTCGGTATGTTGCAGATTTTCACCTCCAGGATGCCCTATTATGCCACCTCGGTCACCTTTGTGTTCCTTCAAGCGAGCGTGCCAAGATGATTTGGGAAGCACACTACAGTCGGGCTGCTGGGCATTTCGGGGTCGAGAAAACAGTGGCAGTACTGCAAAATTATTTCTATTGGCCGAATCTTCGACAGTATGTTGGGAAGTATATCCGATCATGTACTGCCTGTGCCATTGCCAAACCGACCATTAAGAAGCAAGGCCTCTATACCCCGTTGCCTACCCCTAGTCGACCTTGGGAATCCATCTCCATGGATTACATGTCAGGCCTTCCTTCCACTAAGCATGGAAATGACTGTGTTTTTGTGGTCGTCGACAGGTTCTCGAAGATGGCCATTATGGTGGCCTGCAAGAAGAATATCACAGCAGAAGCCATTGCTAAACTCTTCTTTGAACGAGTGTGGGTGCACTTTGGGATCCCACAGTCTATCATCTCAGATCGGGACAGTCAGTTTCTCAGCACATTTTGGTCCAGTCTCTGGTCAATGCTGGACACCAAACTCACGAAGTCCACAGCCTTCCATCCTCAAACTGATGGCCAGACAGAGGTTGTCAATAGGATGATTGTGCACATCCTGCGCATGTATAACTCAAAGCATCCACGCACATGGGACGAGAGCCTCCCCTATGTTCAGCACAACTACAACTGAGCTCTTCACAGCTCCACTGGTCATAGCCCTTTTCAGGTGGGTTTGGGATTCCAGCCACTATGCCCCATTGATGTGGCCATGCCACTTGCAGCTACTCACATGAATTCAGCTCATGTCCAGTCCAAAACAGATAAGGCCACCAGCTTCATTGAGCACATCCAACATATTCGCCAGCAGGTCCATGACATTCTTGAGAAATCAAATGCCAAGTACAAGCAGCGACATGATCAACATCGGGTGCCACACAAGTTTCAGGTGGGCGACAAAGTCTGGTTGCATTTGCAAAAGGAACGCCTTACTGGAGCCTATCGGAAATTGAGACCACTCCGATATGGTCCTTACACCATTACTAAGGCTATGGGAGACAATGCATTTGAGCTCAGCATTCCCCCATTTCTTGGCCTGCACCTAGTGTTCAATGTGGACCACCTTCGGCCATACTTTCCACCATTGTTAGACACATCCGACATTGCAGAACAGCTCAAACCCACAGAATTAAATCCAGATTGCATGGAACAAGGTGCAACTGATCGAATCATGGACACACAGATCAAGAACACTCGCCAACAGAACATCCAACTGTATCGAGTTGTCAAAGCAGGCCAACTCCTTCAGCAGCGCAAGTGGCTCACCAGGGAACAAGTTCAGCAGAAGTTCCCTCATCTCATGGAGGAGCTCAACGCAATGGGGACCATTGCTTCCTAAGGGGGGAGGAATGATCCAGGTGGATATTGGTGGCCACCTGCCAAGTCCACCTGGACCCCCACCATTGTCTTTCTCTGCATTTTCAGTTTCCTTAATTGTAGCACAACTTACTATTTTTAGCAGTTTTTCGGGTCCTGAACTTTCGGAGCCGTTTTGAGGCCCTAAACGACGTTTTTTGGGGAATCTGGGGGCAACATGGGTCCATGGAATGGACCGATGTTGCCCGTTCCAACAATGATAGTGCTTGGATAGATCTTTCTAATGAGCTATTGTACGCGTCAAACGGAGATCATATGCCAAAGTTATGACCCCGGGAAGTTGATGTACCAATTTACCCCAAACAGGGCCCAAAGTTTGGCGTTTCATCTCCTAGGGTTAGGTTTTGGAATGTTAAGGGTTTTTCCATTGTTTCTCAACAATAAATAGGCCCTCGAGCCTCATTGTAATACAGTTCAGAGGCATGTAGCCATCACATCTCTTCTCAGAGATAAGCTACCATCGCCCTAGCTGGTTTATCTCCATTTCTGGTTGTAAGCATATTTCAGTATTTTCCATTAATGAAATGAAGTATTATTTCCGCTGCATCTTTGTGTATATGATTATCTCTGTAATTTGTTGCGTTCCTGTTTAAATCCGGATCACTCGTACGTCTCCCCGTCGACTATCTGTTGCGCATCTTCCCCGTACGATGGCAATCCGATTATTCCCACTTATGATATGACGATTCTCGCTCTCCTCTTCCCGTTGACCTCCGATACCCTGCGTAATTCGATCTTCGCCGTTGATTTTATTGATCCAACGACCCATCTTCTTTCACCTGCGATTGCTCCCAATAGCTCCTCCCGATGTGATCGTAGCCGTTGATCTATATGATCCGACGGCTCACGATGCTCTCCCCGCTCCCCTGTCTTCTGATAGTCTCCATACGCCGATCTTCGTCGTCCGATTGCTTAATCTAACAGCTAGTGTTTATTCGCCTTCTGCTCATGCTTCCGCCATGTTTTTGACTGTCTGGAGCTCCCGATGGACAACAATGATCAATTACCTGTACCCAACATTCAATCTGCAACCAACCGCATTTAAAGAAGAGCATGGCTGAGGACAAACAGGATGACCTCGAGCAGTGAAAAGCATTTATCAGGCATGGAACTTAATTCATGATTCACTCCAGCTGCGAGAGAAGGATATCAGAATATCAGAAAGGGTCATTTTGTCCATTAATTCACTGAGAATTGCAGCAGAGGCCCGTTTCATATTGTAAATTTCATTGGTGATCATTTATTGACATCTCCCCACTTAGTAGCAGAGATATTTTGTAAACCAATCTCTATATATACCTAGAAACACAATGTAAGAGGTTGATGAGTGTTATTCTGCTGTGAGCTTCAACTTCTGAAGACTGTAACTACTATGTAACCTGCAGTTTCTAGTCTTCATTTCCAGCTAATACAAGCTTCTTTTACTATTAATTGCTCACTGTCCACTTCTTCTTCTTGTTCCAGGCTGTGCCTGTCTTGCATTTATTCATGTGCTGTTAATGTTAGCATTAGAGGGGCCGTCATCCCACCTCTGTGTTAGGTTTTAGCATGTATCATTGAATTTGTATACAGGTTTCTATTGTTTTAATGCCAGAGAGCTGTCATCCTGTCTGTGTATTAGAAAATAGATTTATAGACCTTTTAACTGGTTGCAGCTGGCCATCACAGAGTCCTGTGCATCTGCTAGTGTGGTTAGTCTTCTCCATTATCACCTTATTCTCAGACTGTGAGTATTGGGTGGTTAAAAGCCTTGTAGTCTGGGGGTTTTCACCCATGTATGGGGTCAATCATAGTAGAAGTGGTTATCTGGCTTGAATATGCAACATTTCTTTCATTCATCCACCATTTATCCAACATTTTGTTGAGTTTGTAATGTTCCTGAGCATCACTGATATACAACCTAGGTGAGTTTCTTGGAGTGATAACAGTGTCATGTTGCTCCTCTTGAATTTTGTGATGTATTATTAATCCAACCATACTTATGGAAGTAGAATCTTGTGTGTGAGTCTAGGCCTCACGCTGTTATTATTACTTTGGGTGATAAGTTGTACAAGATAACGAAGGTAACACCGCCTACCATCATTTCTTTGATCATTGCAAAGAAATGCAGTAAGATCACTTCCAAGACTGGAAAATTTGTTTTCCTTATGATTCTCCCTTAGGGAAAGAAGAATATTGTGGCCATAGCCTCCATACAAGGCTCCTCTACACGGTAGCAGCAGATGAACAAGGCTATGGAGGAGTACAGGGACATCTTCACCTCACCCATAAAGGCACCTCAACACTGTCAAGTCAAGCACTCCATTGATCTGACCTCAGGCGCGCCGCTACCCAATGGAAAGATCTATCAACACCTTGTTCTAGAGAAAGACGAATTCAAGAGGAAAATTCAAGAGTTTTTGCAGAAAGGGCACATCAAGCCAAGTTCATCACCCTGTGGGAGCCTGACCATGTTGGTACAAAAGAAGTAAACCAAGAGACTTTGTATTGACTATCGGGCACTAAAAAATATCACTGTCTGGAACATGTATCCAATCCCACAGATTGATGACCTTATAGACCAACTTAAGGGGGCCAAATATTTCAGCAAGATTAACTTGAAGTTTGGTTATCACAAGGTACTGATTGACCCCTCTAATGTGTGGAAGATTGCCCTTCAAATCCAATGAGGACCTTTTCGAATGGTTGGTCATGCCTTTCGAGTTGACAAATGTCCTTACAACCTTCATGAGGTTGATGGAACACATCTTGCAACCCTTCACCAACTCATCCATGGTGGTGTGTTTAGATGACATTTTGATCTTCAGCCAAAGTTAGGAAGAGAACCTCCACCATATTTGACAAGTCCTCCAAACCCTACGAAAACACAAGCTGTGTGCCAATTTGGAGAACTTAACATTTGGTATGACCTAGGTTCAATATTTGGGGTACATTACTAATGAGCAGGGTGTGCATGTGGACCCAACCAAGATTCAAGTCTTTTGGGATTGGCCAGCCCCAACCACTCTAATAGAGCTCTGCATCTTTCTGGGCCTTACCAACTTCTACTCCAGGTTTGTGTTGGGGTTCTCTCATATCACTTGTCCCTTGAGTCAAGTCACTAAGGGAGGAGTGAAATCAAAGTTCTTTTGGTCTGAATCCCAACAAAAGGTGCTTTCCAAGTTGAAGCATTACCTCTGCTATGCAGTAGTGATCACATTACTTAACCTGTAGCAACCATTTGAGATCGAGACAGATGCCTCTGACTATGCTATTGGTGTAGTTATTACTTCAACTTTTCGAAGGCCTCTTTTGTGGATCGTAATCGAAGCTGCAATATTTTCTTCTCCTCTTCTGCGTCTTGTAGATGTCTCTTCAATTCAAAATTCTCTGCTTGAAGGCTGTCGTTGATATCTTCATTTGAATGATGAGAAGAAGACAAGGAAGATGAATAATCACCCAAAGATGAAGATGGAGCATTTTCCTATACTCTCTCTTTCCCCTATTCCTCTTTTTCCATTTTCTCCTCAAGTTCTACATACATTATATCTACCATGCTTTCCATCTTGTAGAAGGCCTAGTAGAGATTTGTATGATCCTATATTTTCCTTTCTTTTTGCACATTCAATCTCTGGTTATCATTCACACTTTTAATTTGCATCAGTAAGAAGACCACTTTGATACCCAACTTTATCTGGATCTGTTAACTACCAGAATTAACCAATATCTTTTACTTTTGTGATGTTAGCATAATTTCATGTAAAAGAGTATGAAAAACCACATGTTCATACTTTAAAGAAGAATAAACAAGAACGAAACCATCAAATCAAACAACACACAGAACTTGATAACATAATTCACCCAGTGTGGGTTACATCTTCGGGTCTGGTGTCAAGAGTGGGGAGGTTACTTCATTAATTGCTGCAAGATGATGATGAATACATGATGTGTTCTTTGTCAATACAAGGAATAACTCCCTTAACTAGAGTGGCATGTTTCTCCATGAGACACTCTTCTCTAATAGCTCTCACTTATAAAATCTCTCCTTCAGCATGAAAAAATATCAAAATCTCACACGAAGTTGCATACAACGATCCTCCAATAAAATTCAAAACAAGGATCTCAACATTAAATCATCATATCGACAAATATAAAAAGAAGACATGACATCAATGCATCTTATACCTCCACTTCCGAGGATAGCCTAAAAATGCACACCTTTGCTGAATAAATGGAATGCATGGTTTAATTCTGGCAAAAAGTCATGAAGTCTGACTGTAACTCAACTCTTTTTTGACTCGGTCAAATTTGGGCTACCCGGGAATCTCAAATATTCCTCAAAGATTCTCTTTTGCGGAATGAATGAAATTCAACTACTCAAATGAAGAAACTGATCATACCATCACATTCCTTGTGAAAAAATGAAGAAAAATGAGTATAAATTTGGCCTGGTTCTGAAATAGTCTTTTTTGGGCCTCTAGGGAATCTTTCAGATTCCATGTAGATTCCTACATGAAGGTTCCAATTTTATGGTTCCACCGTAAACATTACAATTCTGAAAAATCTGTTGCCTAGATTAGAAAAACAATCACACCATCAGACTCTTGGTGAAATTCTGGTTAATCTGAGTATAAAATTGGCATACTTTTGTCACAGTAAAAAATCTGCTCCAAGGGAATCTTAAAGATTCCTCCAAGATACCCTACATCAGGGTTCCGCCTCCTAGAACTGCATCATGGTTCTGGTCATCTGTCAGGGTTTCACTTATCTTTGTTGATTCTCTGTTCTACCTAGTTGAATGGTGAACTTGGGTTCTTAAATACATCACTGGGTGGATTTTACAAAGCCTAATGCATTGGTTTGTCGGTTGTTACGTATAAATTAAGTTGGAAATTTTGGGTAGGTCCAAGGGTCCAAAAAAGTGGGACCCCCGTTATGGCATTGACATCATTTTTTTTTTAAATATTTTTGGAGTTTTTTGTTAATGTTTGCTATAAGGTCACTGATGGCAGGCCGAGCCACTTAGCTGGCACGGGTTCAACACCCGCCAACCTCCAATTGTGGTTTGTTGTTATGGTCATTAACCATTTGTGTTATATTAAACATCCATTTGTTGTCTCCACCATTAATATATATATATATATATATATATATATATATATATATATATATATATATATATATATATATATATATATATATATATATATATATATTAAATAGAATGGTAAGAAAGCATCAACCAATTTTTGATGGTTATTAGAATAACTGTTTGACAAATTGGTTAGTTATGTCCATCATGAAGGGTCAAATTGTCAATCTGTTAGTGGCCACCAAATTTTGCAGATTCTTCCATATTTAGCGAGGCTCCAAATTTAGTTAGCACTCTACTAAATTTAGCCATTGGAGATAAGTTGACCAAAACTTTGACTGTGAATATCTTGAGCATACGAATTCAGATTTTAGTTTCATTTTTGTTATTAGAATTAGGATAACAAGATATTTGATCTGGTTCTAGTTTTCTACAATCCATGGAGTTTTATGTTTTAGCCTTTACACATCCCTCTTCAGTTTCTGAGCCTTTCTAGAGCCACCTAGATCAATTCATTGATGCTATATTGATATATTTTGAGAATGAGGAAGAGCATGTTGAACACTTAGCAACAATATTGAGATTGCTAAGAGAGAGTCAATTGTATGCCAATATTAGTAAATGCAGTTCCTTTTAGAAAAACATAGATTACTTGGGGCATGTTGTGTCCAAGGAAGGCATAGAAGTAGATTCAGAAAAGATAAAAACTATCATGGAATGGGTAGCTCCTAGCAATGTGGATGATGTTACATCATTCGAGGGGTTAGCAGGTTATTATAGGAGGTCCATCAAGAACTTCTCACATATTTCTTATCCTATTACATCATTGCAAAGGAAAGGTAAGAGATTTGAATGGACAGAGGAATGTGCAACAAGTTTTAGTGGTTGTTGAAAAATTCCGCAGTTCTAAAAATTGTAGATCTAAACAAAGATTTCATGGTGTGTACAAATTCTTGCAAGAGAGGACTTGGTGGAGTCCTGATGTAGGAAGGACAAGTAGTGTGCTATGAATCAAGGAAACTGAATGAGCACAAGAAAAATTATGTTCACATGATCATGAGTTCACAATGATCATATATGCTTTGAACACGTGGAGACATTATCTTCTTAGTAGATAGTTCATCTTGATGAATGATCATAGTGGATTGAGACATCTATTTCACCAACTAAATCTGAATTTCATGAAAGCTAGATGGTTGGCCACAATAAGTGAGTTTGACTTTGAGATTAGGTACATCAAGGGAAAAGAAAACAAGGTTCTAAATGCTCTTAGCATAAGAGCACAGGTAAATCATATAGTAGCTATGAGTTATTCTGAGACAGATTTATAGGATCAGATCTTGCAAGAGGGCCGACAAGATGATAGGTATAGGGATCTTAGGCATGGGATACAACAGGATACAGGTGATGAAGATGTGGCCTATCATCTCATAGCAGATGGTTTGGTTAGATTTAGAGACAATATCTATGTGTTACACAACAATGAAGTTAAGAATATTATCTTGCGGGAATTTCATGTTAAGTCTTATTCAGGTCACCAAGGATATTAGAAGACAATGACAACAGTGAAAAAGTTCTATTATTGGTAGAATTGGAAGAGGTAAGTAGCAGAGTTTGTGGATAGATGCTTTGATTGTCAACAGGTAAAAGTAGAGTGTAAGCATCTAGGTGGTCTACTACAACCAATCTTGATTCTATAGTGGAAATGGGAGGTCATTTCCATGTATTTCATTATAGGTTTTCCAAGTACATCTAGATAACATGATTATATTATGTTTGTGGTTTATATAATGACTAAGGAAGTGCACTTCATTCCAGTGAATTCTACTTATTCATCTAATGATGTAGCACATGTCATCATCAAGGAGATAGTGAGGTTAATTTGTATACCGAAGAAGATTATGTTGGATGGGGATGCTCAGTTAACTTCTATATTTTGGAAAGAGATTTTTGTAGGTTTTGGGATAGAGTTGGCCTTCAACACAGCTTATCATCCACATATAGATGGATAGACATAAAGAGTCAATGGGATTTTATAGGACATGTTGAGAATTAATGTTATGCATCAGTAATGAAAGTGGGAAGAGTATCTTTCATTGGTTGAGTTTACTTACAACAATGGTTATTAGGAGTCACTGAGGATGATTCTATTTGAGGCACTCTATGAGTAGAGTTGTAATACTCCTATCGGTTTGAGTGATCCATTGAATAGGCTATTGATAGGATCAGACATGTTGGCAGAGATTGAATAGGAAATGCAAGTTATCAAGAATAATCTAAAGGAAACACAGGACATGCAAAAACGTTATGCAGATCAACACAGGGAATTTAAGGAGTTTCATGTTGGGGAACATGTGTATTTGTGCATCAATCCAAAGAATAACTCCTTAAGTATTGGGTCATGTGTGAACCTAGCACCTCAGTATTGTGGGCCTTTCAAGATGTTTGAAAGGATTGTACCAATGGCCTATTCACTTGCACTGCCTCTGATAGTGAAATTCCATGATGTTTTCCATGTGTAATTACTTAAGAAGTATGTTAAAGATGTTGATCATGTGATTGAATCATCTATATTGCAGGTGGAACCAAAATGAGAACTTTAGTTGGAACCTCAGTGCATTTTGTAGAGAAAGATGCTCATGCTCTGACCGAGCAATCGAGCAGGTTAAAGTGCCGTGGAAGTACTTTAGGCCCTTTGAAGCTACATGGGAGATGGTTGATGAGATGTGGGCCATGTATCCTTCATTGTTTGTCGGCTGATGCAAATAATTTTTGGTTTATGTACATATTTATGTATGTTTGTTATTGTAAATAACGCAAGGACCTGTGTTATAAAGCTCCAATAAGAAATATGGTTTTCGTGTTGTTATGTTGTCATGATGGTTTTCTTTTTAGTAGGTTGTTCATTGTAAATATTGTAATGAGCTAAGTTATAAAGCTCCATGGGTAGTGTGTTTGGTTTTCAGTGACCTTTCTAGTTGTAGGTGTCATTGAACACCGAGGATGGTGTTCCCCCTAAGGGGGAGGGGTTTATAACAACCCCAAGTTAAAAATCCATGTAAAAAAGTTAATAAAGGCAAAATAATAACCAAGATCATGGGACATGTATTCCAAGCTAAATGTTGGGAAAAAACATAGTGATGGGGATCACTTCTAATTCATTAATGGCTATGGACATTCGCAAAGGCAATGACAAAGGATTTGGAAATGCATGACACATTTATTGGCATTGTATTTATGAAAATAATGGAAAATAAGAGAAAATGAAGGTGAAAGGTCACAGATTGGATGTGAGGAGGAAAAACAAGGAAAAATAATGGAAAATGAAGAAAATAGAGGCCTCATAAATAAAGAGGCTTCTAAGGATCAATTTATAGATTTTGTCAGCACAACCTTTTGTCAGTCTTACTTGGAGCTCTCTCTCTCTATTCTCTCTCTCATAGTCTTGCACACTTAAAGTTTTCTTAGAGCATTCTTACAGGAGTGTGGCTTACTTTGGATTCAAAGTTAGAAGGAAAAGGAAAAATAGGAAAGTGCAAGAGGATAGTAGGATCAATGGCTACAATGGGATTTTCTTGCAGGTACCGAGTTGCATTTATGATTTCCTTGTTATTTTTAACATGCATGGCATATGCATGTGGTTATTTGGATATGATTTTTCATTGGCATGGAGGATTTCATAGATTGGCAGTTGTTTTGCCTAACCTTTCCATTTTTTGGATAGGCATGGTGTTTTGGATTTTCCCATTTGTTTGTTTATTGGTGCTCATGTTACTTATGATTGTGGGTTGAGTTATTTGTTCTTGAAGCCTTGGTTGGACTAATGCTCTAGAAGGCCTATAAAAACTTGGTTTGAGTTACTAATCCTTGAATATTTGGTTGGAAAAATTCTCTAGAGTCCTTACTGGGTTGAGTTACTAGTCCTCGAGCCTTGGTTAGACAAACGCTCTAGATCCTAGTGGAATCTATGGGTTGAGTTACTAGTCCTAGAAGTTGGGTTGGAACAAATGCTCTGGAGCCTTGGATAGCTTGGATGGAGACCAATCTAGTGATAGTTAGTGATGTCTGACCACGAGGTGGAATCACTAGTTGAGGGTTGAGGTGGTTTGGTCTCTGGAAGCCCTAGTTTGGTTTTTTTTGGTTTATTCCATCAGATCCCACATTCATTCTTGGAATATGACATGGGGCTGATTGGCTAAAAGAAAGATTTGGTTCAGCCCAATGTATGGTCGAGTGGTACATGGAAGTCCTTGACTTGGTAAATGTGCTTGTTATTATGTGATTTTAATGGTTGTTCTATCATTGTTAATTTGTTGGTTATATGTTGGTTATGAGCATGGTTTATGACAGACTTTAGTTATGGTTGTCATCATGTTTTAATTAGTAAATTAAATGCTAATGAATGTATGACCTAATAGATGATAATGCAACTATTGTGAGAGGATATAAGACCATATTGACGATTCTTAGATAAGTATGAGCTCCCCCTGATCAAATATTTTTTTATGACCTGTACATTACCTATTCATGATGTGTTTGATGAATTTCCTATCATGGTTAGGATGAGTCAGGTTAGGTCCTTGTTTAAGTTCTGCACTAGAGGCATTTTCTTCTTATTATCTATAATTTTTGAGAATTCCATCAAGCTCTGGGAAGAGGCCTATGTCCTCTCCCTGAAAAAGTGGCTTAGATTTTGAGGTCGATGGCACAAAAAAATTAAAAAATATCGTAGTCGCATGGAGACCTTATTATGGGAGTGACTGGAGGATTACAATTGCATGAAGGGGTTTTCATGGGAGTGACTGGGGGTCTAGTTCATTTATAATGAAAGTTAACTTAGGGGTTGGGCACTTGGAGTGGTTGGTTAGCCCCTTGGGGTCTTGTATCTCCTTAGGAAGGTCAGTTTCGTTTTGGTTTTTCGATTCAACTTCCTTAACTATACTTGGGGAGTTGAATCATATCATAGTAATTATTTGTCACTATTTACCCTAGTGGATTGGTTAGCTTCAATAAGTGTGGGAGGAGGGTGTTAGAAGAAAGCTACACCACCATGCTCTAATCGATCAAACTATGAAAATAAATGTCCATCGCATGTTGGAAGGTTGCACTGATATTAACCAACCTAAAAGGAATTCTTCTGAAATCTAATATGCCTCGCTTCGTTCATAATGTCATTTTAATTTTGTCAGGCTCTAAAACTAGAACCTGGTTGTAACAACAAAATCTATCAAGTAGAAAAAACATTTCTGACCTTGACATTATATGTAATATTTGCTCCATTGACGACATCGGATAATTATCCTTATCTGAGGCACTATTGAGATTTCAAAAATCAATGCACAAGCGAATTTCCCCTGACTTCTTCCTTACTAGGACCAAATTAGAAACCCACATTTAATGTTGAACTTTATAAATGATATGAGCATCCAACAACTTCCTTAACTCCTTCTAAATTAGGGGCTCAAGAATTGGATGTACCTTCCACATTTTCTACTTAAAAGGCTTGGCCCCTTCCTTTATTGGAATAGCATGTTGGATTATTCACATGCCATAAGTTTTGATCTCATTATACATCCACGCGAAGACTTCTTGGTACTACTTGAAAAAGTAGATAAAGGCTTCTTGCTCCTAAGGTGTACAATAAGTAGTGAGATTAACAAACTTTGGATCTTCCTCTGTTCCAAGATTGATCTACTCATGCGATAGCGTTGACCTGTGTGTTTTAACGTTGACTAATCCTCTATAGTGATTATGCAAGTCACATAACTTCTCTAATAATACCACGCCCTTCAACATGGGGTTCTCTTTGCTTGCTAGAGCTGCATCTCGCAACACTTTGTCATTCTCATATTTGTCGATGGATTCATTGTAGTATACCTAGGGGGGATAATATGGGGTATAGAGAGAGGTACCCAAGGGAATAATGTAATAATGGGATGGGAAATAGTAATAAATAAGGTGGTTAACCTGTATCATGTAAGGGACCAGAATGTACAGATCATATATATACATTCTAGTGCAAAATCTGTAGAATATAATTGCATATCTGAGTTTTTGATGCAAAAATACTCAATTTGAAAAAAAAATTCAGCCGAATCGGAGTATGGATGAAGCAGATATCGCTGATTTAAAAATCAGTGGTGTTGTAGACATTTTTCGGGGCGGCAAGTTTGAAAATCAGATCTGTAAGTTTTGGTACAAAATTTGCAAAATCTAATTGCAGATCCGGATGGTTCGTGAAAAAATACCCAATTTCAAAAAAAAAAATCGTCCGAATCGGAGTCCGGATGAAGGAGATATCGCTGATCTAAAAATCAGTGGTGTTGCAGACATTTTTTCGGGCGGCGAGTTTGCCGCACAGATCTGTACGTTTTGGTGCAAAATCTGCAAAATCTAATTGCAGATCTGTAATTTTTGTGAAAAAATACCCAATTTCAAAAAAAAATTCGCTGAATCGGAGTCTGGATGAGGGAGATATTGCTGATTTAAAAATCAGTTGGGTGGCAGACATTTTTCAGGGCGGCGAGTTTGTGGAGAATATTTGTACAGTCTGGTGAAAAATCTACAGAATATAATTGTAGATTTGGATTTTTTGTGAAAAAATACCCAAGTTCAAAAAAAAAATCAGTCGAATCAAAGTCCGGATGAGGGAGATATCGTAGATTTAAAATCAACTCCTTTTTTAGAATTTTTTGTGATGACGGGACAATTGCAGCGCGGATCTAAAATTCCAATGCCTAGATCGGGATTTCTACTACATGGGAAGATGCAGAATGGTTGTTCCATTTCCGAAAACATTTCATAATAGGGATTCTGAGCAACATTGACGGAATTGTGGCAATTTCAAATTTTCGCCAAGTAAGCGATTTGTTTTACAAACCCTCTTCATGGCTTATAACAGTAAGTTTTTTAAAGGACAATATGATTATACTTCTATTGAAAATTTTATAGCATATCATAAGTTGGACCATCCAGAGTGTTGGAAGGACAAAATAGGGTCTTATTTCAGAAATGACGCCGCTATATGGTGGCAATCACTTGACAGTGAGTTTCTGAGGTTATGTAGCACTGATGTAATAGAAGAACTACTTTTGGATGAATGGTCTCATACTAGAAAGGATAAAACCACAAAACCTAGCAAATATTTTATTGGTACAGGAAGGAAGGAAACCAAGAAACCTAAAGGGTTATTTTCTGCTAGTATCTCCTTATTGCAGGTTCATGGATTGATTCAAAAGGAGAAGATCGTTGTGTTTATAAATCCTAGTTGCAAGCATAATTTTATCAATGTTAATTTGGAAAAGAAATTGCAAGCTACAACAAAACACATTGAAAACATACAGGTTGATAATGAGGATGTTCAAGTTTATAGAGATTTGAATCTTTCTATGGATAAGTATGTGTTGCATTGTGACTTTTACACTTTAGATATGGATAACATGGATGTTGTTTTGGGATATCCTTGGATGGAATCTGCGGGTACCGTCAATATTAATGTGCAGAAGAAATTCTTGAAGCTCTGGTATAAAAAGAAGAAAATTACATTGCAGGATATTTCCATTAAGACCCAAGCAGAGACTATGGAGGCAGAAGCAAAAAGCTCTAATGATACTTGCACATCAGATGATGAGCGTTTGATGGTTGACAACCAAACACAAACATCAAACTAGGTACAAGAAAAACAGGTAGATTCCAAGGAGGCTGAAGCAAAAACTGTTATAGGTACTGATACATCAGATGAGGACTTAGTGGTTGAAGTAATATTGGAAGATAAGAAACAACAACAGGCACCACAACATGTACTAGATACCAATCAGGCTCCATTGGGTGGTGAATTAAAGAAAGATACACTATTGGTTAAAACTTCAGCATATCACCACCCACATCACCCCGCAAGAAAACAACCAAAAAGATGGCAACAAATTAGCCACAAGGACAACAACCCCCGCATGGCATATAGAGATGGGTGACGATCCACTTGCTACACATCCACACAGAAGAGCTGCCAGGATCAACTTCCATCTCAAGTGAGCGAGACACCAACGAGATCAAGGGTTCACCTTTCTTTGGGATGGATAGATGCATATGCATGGTACCAGTGGACTACTCTTTTGAGTAGATCTTATTATTGGTGTTCTTCACATGTTTCGGGGACAAAACATGTTAAGGGGGGTGGAATGTAGTATACCGAGGAGGGATAATATGGGGTACAAAGAGAGGTACCCAAGGGAATAATGTAATAATGGGATGGGCAATAGTAATAAATAAGGTGGTTAACCTGTATCATGTAAGGGACCACAAGTAGTTAGCAATAATGTAATAAGCCCATGGTATTAGATAGATGGTATTGAGGGAACCATGGTAATGACCCATGGTATTGTATGTATGAGGCCTATATAGAGGCTATAGATTCCACATTGAGGGATGTCAAGGATTATTGTATGAACAGGGATATGGCTTGTGGAGTGTTCTCCTTCCTTAAGGAGTGAATGTATGGTGTTGCCCTACTTTAAGGGTTTGATATTAATAAATAAGCATTTATATTTATTTCTATCTGGTTATTTCTTGGGTATATTTGTATTTTCATATATTTTCAGATCAGATCCATAACATTCATCTTTGGACACATGAGTGTTTGCCATGAAATGAAATATCTTTTGTCCATCATTGAAATGCACAAATAAGTGATTTTTTTAGGGACCGATGGCTTATAAATAATTTCAATTGAAAAACCATCCCTAAGTAGTGACAACATAGCAACATCATTTTCTAATGCATTTGCAGCTGCATTATGCATTCTAGGAACAAATACAATATTGAATGTTTGGAATTGAGAAATAAAATTCCATACCTCTTGTTGATAACTTTTTAATTTAGGTGACACATAGTGTATAGTATTTCATACCTATCATACGTTGATCTCAAAGTCACCTATTTCTTTAAGAGATTAAACTTTGAGGTCGATGGATTTCTGTAAGCCTACGATGCGTGCTTCATATTTTGCATTGTTATTAGTGCACTCAAATTCCAAGCGGAATGAAATAAGGTGTTTCCTTCATTGCGGGTGTACTAAAAAAAAACCATATTTGGAGCCTTACTATGTCTTAGAACCATCAAAATTCAAAATCCAAACATCATAAATACAAGAGCTATGTCCTACATTAATACTACTAATATCGACTATACGCAGACCATTTCTACCAATTGGACTAGGAAGGAGTTCCAACTGTGTGTCTGGTGGGACTAAGGAAGGCTGAGAAAGGTAGCACCCAAGGTCAGTCTCCAAAAATCAGCTTCCAAAAATTAAATCTACGAAAGCAACCGAATCATGTTTTCCTTCAAAGGGTGTAAGAGTGTGTTTCATGTAAGGTTCTGATTCCACATGGATTTGGTTGTTCTTGCCCTTATACAGAAGCCATAAATGTGACCAATCTATAACAAAATACCCATGTAGTTTTCTACACGAATCTATACTTCACAATACATTGCAGGCTTCCAGAATGTCCATAATTACTATGCTTATGCATTGGTGAACTCAGTGACCAGATGATAGGTGAATAAGAACATTTCTAAGTTCACCGATAGCTTGGATAAGATTCATGTCCAATTGAATGATCTGTGCATCAGTCTTATCCTATTTAGCATTTCTTTTCTTGGCAACAAATAATGGCATTACTTTTATGGATGCACCATAATCAACTAAACAATTCTGAACATTGTAATTAAAAATTTTGAAAGTCATTAAAAATGGAGGGCAGAGAGTGTTAGATTTTAATTTCAATGTATTGAGAATTGATTCCAAGGGACTAGAAGACTTACTAGATCCCTTATGTGAAGAAAAAGTGTTATTACCTCATGAAGGTTGGTCAAGGGCTTGGATAAGCAGTTCCCGCTGGTTGGCTATCCTTCTAAGCTCAAAGATCAAAATATTTGTGTCATTTTTCTTCATATCTTCCACTATATTATAATCCAATGTGACATACATTGCTAAAGTGTCTGGAGGAGTGACTTTATTTGACACTTCTAGAGTGGTAGACTTGATTTTACTACTGGCAAAGGTGTTTTCTGCAGTAGCATCATTTATATACTTGTTATGAGTGTTTTGATTCGAGTTGACAAGTGGTATGATTTTTCTTAATAAGTGTTCCTTCAATTTTTGCCTCATCATCTCTTATTCAGGAATAGGCCCTTGGCTCCTGAACTTGTATCAACTATTCTATTTTTGAGTTGGGGCTTCACCCAGTGGTGTTTATTCGACATCCTTCTTCTCAGAAGTGAATGTACAACTGAAAGTATTCATTGTGTTTTTGTTACCTGCAGTCTCTTCAGCCACAAAATATTCTTCCTTTTCTTCTGCCTTCTCAGTCTTCTCATTTGAAAGTACTGTGTCAATTATGTGCACATCCAGAGCATTCACGTTGTGATTCCACTATGGACACATCTTTTTTGAATGATATTCTTGATGAAAGGAACAATATTGATCCATGCCCATGATTTCAACATTTAGCATGACATTCGAGCTTTGTACAGACTTAGTTGGCTAACTCTATTAATGTTGCTTTTGTTAGTCCTTCTCAGTGAGTTGAAATTTGGGGGTTTGTTGCTGATAGTTCTCTCACTTTTCCTTTGTTTTAACTTTGCCAACTCATTAGACAAGGACTTTATGGTCCTAGTCAAGCTTTCCATATCAGTAGCTTTTTTATCTTTGGCCTTGTTTGAAGAGGCCTGAGACCTTTTTCCATTCTCCTTGGAGTCTTTAGATGGTTCATCATCGGTAATGCCTCCAATTATACACAAGTCCTTTTCAACTACGATGGCTTATTTAAACTTTTTTACCAAAATTTCTTTCGCAACTCTCTTTAAAATGTGTGAAATGCTTGTCAACGAGGAAAAAGTGTAGTAATTGATCATGATGGAGGCATAAGGTGTCGTGTCCAAAGGAAATTGGTCCAATACCCGATTGAACCCATAATTAAAATATTTGACCTTTTCTTTTTCCCCCATCTTTAGATTCCCTAAATCCTTTAATAACATGGCTAGGGTTTTGTCATAAGAAAACTTTTCAAGGAAGAACTTTTTAAGACCCCTCCAATTCTGAATTTAATTTGTGAGAAGACTATGATACCAAGTAGTCGATTTACCATCTAGAGTACAAGGAAAGATTCTACAAGAAACATAGTTATAATGTACCTCGAGTGTTTGCAGTTGTAGGTAGAAGTTATCCAAATGGTCTTCTGCTTTGATCACCTTATCAGGGTCATATTTCATTAACAACTTTTCTCGGTGTCATGGCATCTTATGTAAAATACCAAAAATGGCAAGTTGGTCCTCAGTCATCCAATCTAGATCTTAGTCTACCATGTCCTTGTCTCTATACTCTTCCTCTTGTTCAGAACCTAAAGAATATTCTTCATGACTGCCTGACCCGTGGAAAGTGTCATCTGAGAGCACAACGTGTCCCCATCACCCCCGTTGAAGATGGAGGCTTTTTTTGTGTTGTCTGTAGATTCCGCTAACTCTTCAAGGGTAACAAAAACCAAATATTCCACTGTGGAAACCACTATCCTGATAGGATTTTTTTCTTTCTTCTTCGGAAAATAAGGAAGATTATGTGCTCCAGGAATCAATCCAATAGCCTTTATGAACTTATAGGTTATGGTTTGAATCTCCCAAATGTGTTCGTAATAAACTTTGCAACTTTTTTCAAGGCTTGGCTAAGAAGAATCGTCTGTTTCATGAATATGAGTTGGAGAGGTGTTGGGAATGTTGTTTCCTTGTTTAGAGGAAGTATATTGTGGGTGGTTGGAGTTATTAGCCATAAAAATTTGGCTGCCCTCATTCTAGCACCAAAAATCTAGGCTTTTCCTGAATTCTACCTTTTTCAGCTTCTAAGGTGAATTCTATGAGAAAACACGTGGTGTTGCCAACTTAATCATGGAGGATTTTGAAATGAAATATTTGGCCTCTGGTTATTTTCATCCCAAGCTCTGGAAAAGGTTTGTAAATGATACTTGTGTTGTCTATCCCCATGGTCATGAAAAGTTGGATTTGTTCCTTACTCACCTCAATTCTCAATCGGAATCCATAAAATTCATAATGGAGGTTGAAGTAGAGGGAAGTATTCCTTTCCTTGACATTATCCTCTCTAGATTGGATGATGGTTCCTTGTCCCACCAAGTGTTTCATAAGAGGACTCACATTGAACAATATTGTCATGCCAACTCTCACCATTTCCCAAAGCAAAAATGTGGAGTTCTAAACACCCTTGCTACTCGCGCGCTGAGGGTCTTGGATGAAACCCACCTGGAGGATGAGAAGTCCCACCTTCTTTGTTGAGATTGCAACAAGATGATGGAGCTTAGTGAAAAGACTCGCCTTCACTAAGTAGGCCCGCAGGCTATTTTTGGCGCAAGTCTATTTTTAGACATATGGATCATGTCTATGGATTGCAAGTTGTTGTTTATGGATGATTGATCAAGTTGGAAAAAATAGATGGACTTCTATTTTTGATGAAAGTGTGAGCGATCACAGTGTGAGTGATCAAAGTCTATTTTTAGACTGGCTGTCAAAAATAGAAAAGTCAAATATTATTATCTCACAATAATATTTGGACTATAAACTTAATCTTATTCTCTTGGAGCACTTCAGTTTGAGCTACAGAGGTGGCACATGCAGCTGTTAGAAGGAAATACGCTTTTCTTATGAGTCAGTTGAGTTGTTGCATGCATGACTTCAGTTAGAACTCAATCAGTTGAGTTTGGTGGAGTTGATTGTGGAGTTGATGGATTTGTGTTCAGTTTAGCTTTGTTAAACTGGTTGTATTTAGTCTAACTGGAAAATAGACTAGAGATGAGTTGGGTGAATTAGTTATTAATTAATTCACAAGTTATTATCTCATAATACAACTAATGAATACATCAGTTAACTCAGTTGCATGTCAGTGCATGTTCAGTTCAACAGGGACAGGTGGTAGAGAATCATATTGCTATCAGTTGTGACTATAGTTGTGCACCAGATCTTGCACAATCAAGGGATTGAGTATGCCAATGAGTTTGCTCACGTATTTGCCCACATTATAGCTTGTGCTCACGTCCAAAAAAGTGTGAGTGACTATTTTGCAGGTGAAAAATGAGTTTGGTGAGCCATTCTCATCAGTCCTTGAGCAGGTATTGAGCAGTGGAGGCAGGCAAGTAGTGGAAGAGATTTGGAGATCAGATCTGAGCTCTATTGTGTGTAACAAAGGTGGAGATACTTGTGAGAAGTATTATGTTGTGTAATGTTACATGCCTCAATCATTAATATACAGATAGTTGGGGTTTTTAGCGAGATGCTTTCCCCGAGATACATACTGTGTTAATGTGTGAATGCTCTTGATGTTTTATTGTTATTGATGCTGCTATATTGATGATCAACGTAGAGGAGCTTATGTATTGTGTATGTTTTCCGCAATAGTACATGATCAGGATAATCTCCATTGAATATGTGTTAAATTATTCAAAATTCTACATGGTAACGGAGCTGCTTGATTTGTAGAAGAGATTTTTACAGGATATCAAGCGAGGATTGATCATCAGATCTACTATTCAGGAAGTGTTTACATTCTATTTCTTCAGGCAGAGTCTATAATCGGGCCAAGTAGCCTCTGGATTCATCCTTCCTTTGGAAGGTGAGATATCTGGTGAATGCCCATACAATCAATCTCTGTACGAGAAATATTGTGTTCTCATGAATCTTAGATCCAAGGCGATTGAGTTGGAGCTGGTGGAAATCGAATTTGCAGCAGTGGTTTTGAAATGTCTTTCAATGGATTGAAAATGTTATTCCAAAGCAAGAGTGACCTGGCGCTCAAGGATAAACTCAGTAACAATAAAGGTGAGAATGGATCTTCATCAAAGGTATCTGAAGAAGAGAATTGTGCTTTGGCTGCCAAAGCAAAGAAAGGGAAGAGAAAGAAAGCTTCTCAGTCTGGTGCGAAAGGCAAGAAGCAGGATATGTCCAAGGTGAAGTGTTTTCACTGTCACCAGCATGGACACTATGCCACAAATTGTCCACAGAAGAAGAAGAACAAGCAAGCTGCTGGATCTGCAGGGGGAGAGGCCTTAGCTTCTCAGTTTGAGCTTTATTTTTCATTGATCACATGCTTGGTTTCAAGTGTGATGGGATCAGTGTGGTTCTTGGACAGTGGTGCGTCTTTTCACATGACGGGAGATAGAGATTTGTTCTTTGATCTGGAGGACAAAGATCTTGGAGTGCACATCGAGATGGGCGATGATGGTAGATACAGTGCAACCGGTATCGGTACCATTTCCTTTGAGAGGGAGTTTGGTAAACCCTTTGTATTTAAGGAAGTCATGCATGTTCCAGGATTGAAGAAGAATCTCATCTCAGTGGCGATGTTAGAAGACAAGGGGTATGATGTTGTTTTCAGCGAGGGAAAGGCCTTCCTGCGCAGCAAGACAACTGGTGAGACCTGGAAGGTAGGGGTTCGAGTGAGGAACCTTTATCAGTTGCATGTAGATGGATGTGCAGCAATGGCAGGCAAGGCAGAAGGATTGGTGAGCCAGGATGATGGCGAGTTGTGGCACAGGAGATTGGGTCACCTTCACCATGGAGCCTTGAAGATACTGCAACAGATCACTACAGGGCTTCCTAAAGGCACACTTGCTCAGTCAGATCAGTGCAAGGGGTGTACTTTGGGGAAGTTTGTGAAAGCCACCTTTCACGAGAAGGATAGTCATGCCACAATGATCCTTGAGAGAATTCACACAGACGTGTGTGGACCTTTCTCAGTTGCTTCGACAACAAAACACAGGTATTATGTGATTTTCGTTGATGATTTCTCTCGTAAGTGCTGGATCTTCTTCATGCAGAAGAAGAGCGAGACATATTCAAAGTTCTGTGAATTCAAAGCACTGGTCGAGAAGGAGTCGGGGAAGAAGGTGAAGGCTCTTAGGAGCGATAATGGTGGTGAATACATCTTGGACGAGTTCAAGGATTTCTGCAAGACAGAAGGGATTCGTAGAGATCTCATAGCTCCCCATAACCCACAGCAGAACGGGGTAGCTGAGCGGAAGAACAGAACAATTGTGGGTGCTACACGGGCAATGTTTCATGATCAGGGCCTAACCCTTCACTTGTGGGAGGAAGCATGCAATACAACAGTTTATGTGCAGAACCGTTGTCCTCATAGGATACTTGGCATGAGTACACCTGAGGAGACTTATTCTGGTAAGAAGCCTGATCTTTCTCATTTGAGGATTTTTGGTGCTAACGTTTACATGCATGTGACGAAGGATGCCAGGAAGAAGTTGGAGCCGACCGCAGAGGTTGGGATATTTGTGGGGTACACTGATACGCCCCACAACTATCGTGTGTATTTGCCAGATAGTGGTAAAATTGTTGTGCGAAGGGATATAAAATTTCAGGAGGAGAAAGTCATGAAGTGTTCGCTTGAGAGGGAGCTACACTTGCATGCAGATGAGGAGCTATTAGTTCCTAAGGATGAGCTTCAGGACGTGGATCAGCCACAGGACGAGGTTCATGGAGTGGAAGAGACCACTCATGCAGCGCCAACCATCAGAGGGCGAAAGCGCTTGACAGAAGCTGAGTGACTGGCTCAAGATGCAGAGAAAGTTGTAGGACCACCTACAGCCCAACGCAGGCAGAGATAGTCACCTGATCGGTACACTGGATACATGGCTCTTATGAGAAAGTGTGTTGTGACTGAGCCATCCTCTTTCGAGGAAGCTGTGGAGGATCCCGCATGGGTAGACACCATGGTGGAAGAGTATGGTTCTATTGTCAGAAACAGTGCATGGGAGATTGTTCCTAGACCGGAAGGGAAATCAGTGGTGGGTTCGAGATGGATCTACAAAGTTAAGCAGGCAGCTGACGGGAGTGTGGAGAAGTACAAGGCAAGATTTATTGCCCGAGGCTTTTCACAGATTGAGGGGATTGATTATGAGGAGACCTTTGCACCTGTCGCAAGGTATTCTTCCATACAGACGATTCTTGCTCTCTCAGCGCAGATGGGATGGAACATTCATCAGATGGATGTGAAGACTGCGTTCCTCAATGGAGTCATTGAGGAGGAGGTGTACATTGAGCAACCCGAAGGCTTTGAAGTCTTCAGCAGCGAGTCGCATGTGTGCAAGCTCAAGAGAGCGCTGTATGGGTTGAAGAAAGCACCACGTGCTTGGTACACACGGATAGACAGCTATTTCACAGGACTTAGATTCTCCAAGAGCGAGGCGGATCCGAACCTATACCAGATTGTGGTGGAGGGTAAGTTTCTTATCATTGTACTGTGTGTTGATGATTTGATTCTAACGGGTGATGAGCTGTTGATACTGTCATGCAAGAAGGATCTTGCTACAGAGTTTGAGATGAAGGATTTGGGCCTCCTTCACTATTTCCTGGGATTGGAAATATGGCAGCACAGTGGTGGACTGTTTGTTTCTCAGGGCAAGTATGCTCGGGAGATACTGGAGAAGTTCAACATGCATGGCTGCAAGCCTGTTGATACTCCTCTTCCTGGAGGTTGGAGGAAGGAGGATGCCACTTCGGGAGAAGAAGTGGATGCCACTGTTTATCGACAGTTGGTGGGGTTGCTAATGTATTTGGTCAATACACGACCTGATATATGCTATGAAGTTAACCAGCTTTCACAAGCTATGGTTAAGCCTACCAAGCTCTTCTGGAAGGCGGGCAAGCATGTATTGCACTACTTGAGAGGCACATCGGGATATGGTTTGTGGTACAGACAGGAGGATGAGGTGAAGCTATGTGGCTTCACAGATGCAGATTGGGCAGGGAGCCCAACGGACAGAAAGAGCACATCAGGAGGGGTCTTCAGTATCGGATCGACAACAGTTTCTTGGTACAACAGGAAGCAGAGATCTGTGTGGATGAGGATGATCCTGGTCGGGTTGTTCGGGTCCAAGCACATTAGGTACCATCATATCAGAGATTGTGTGCAGCGGAGGATCATGTTACTTTCGTACATTCCAACGGAGGATCAGGATGCTGATATTCTGACGAAGGCTCTCACCAGGAGCAAATTCGAGTACCACCGAGGCAGGATAGGGGTTGCTGATAATCCATATCTTGTCGAGAGGGAGTGTTGAGATTGCAACAAGATGATGGAGCTTAGTGAAAAGACTTGCCTTCACTAAGTAGGCCCGCATGCTATTTTTGGCGCAAGTCTATTTTTAGACTATGTCTATTTTTAGACATATGGATCATGTCTATGGATTGCAGGTTGCTGTTTATGGATGATTGATCAAGTTGGAAAAAATAGATGGACTTCTATTTTTGATGAAAGTGTGAGTGATCACAGTGTGAGTGATCAAAGTCTATTTTTAGACTGGCTGTCAAAAATAGAAAAGTCAAATATTATTATCTCACAATAATATTTGGACTATAAACTTAATCTTATTCTCTTGGAGCACTTTAGTTTGAGCTACAGAGGTGGCACATGCAGCTGTCAGAAGGAAATACGCTTTTCTTATGAGTCAGTTGAGTTGTTGCATGCATGACTTCAGTTAGAACTCAATCAGTTGAGTTTGGTGGAGTTGATTGTGGAGTTGATGGATTTGTGTTCAGTTTAGCTTTGTTAAACTGGTTGTATTTAGTCTAACTGGCAAATAGACTAGAGATGAGTTGGGCGAATTAGTTATTAATTAATTCACAAGTTATTAACTCATAATACAACTAATGAATACATCAATTAACTCAGTTGCATGTCAGTGCATGTTCAGTTCAACAGGGACAGGTGGTAGAGAATCAGATTGCTATCAGTTGTGACTATAGTTGTGCACCAGATCTTTCACAATCAAGGGATTGAGTATGCCAATGAATTTTCTCACGTATTTTCCCACATTATAGCTTGTGCTCACGTCCAACAAAGTGTGAGTGACTATTTTGCAGGTGAAAAACGAGTTTGGTGAGCCATTCTCATCAATTCTTGAGCAGGTATTGAGCAGTGGAGGCAGGCAAGCAGTGGAAGAGATTTGGAGATCAGATCTGAGCTGTATTGTGTGTAACAGATGTGGAGATACTTGTGAGAAGTATTATGATGTGTAATGTTACATGACTCAATCATTAATATACAGATAGTTGGGGTTTTTAGCGAGATGCTTTCCCCGGGATACATACTGTGTTAATGTGTGAATGCTCTTGATGTTTTATTGTTATTGATGCTGCTATATTGATGATCAACGTAGAGGAGCTTATGTATTGTGTATGTTTTCCGCAATAGTACATGATCAGGATAATCTCCATTGAATATGTGTTAAATTATTCAAAATTTCTACATTCTTGAAGTTTTTTAAACGAATTCCTATATTAGACATCAAGTTCTTCTGGCTCTTCAAAAAGCCAATAAAGCCTCTTCGATTAAAAATTATCACGATGAACATTCTTCAAATGTTCTTCTTTCGTTCATCCATGGAACCACAGATAAGATTGCTCGTGTTCTTAAGAGGGATAATGTCTCTGTTACCTTCAAGCCCCTTAATAATATTAGGAGTTACCTTAGATTTTTTAAGGACCCTGTGAACCCTAAATACATGAAAGGGGTTTATTCGATCCCCTGCTCATGTGGGATTCCCTACATTATGAGAGTGACAGCTCCATTAATCTGAGAATTATAAAACATGGAACAGACATGAGGCATAATCGTTCTCGCTCCTCACCTATTGCTGAAAATGCGGAGAAAACTAAGCACTATGTTTGCATTGAATATTCTAAGGTCATTGTGAAGATTGATCGATTCCACCATAGGAAGTTAAGAGAGGCTATTGAAATTGAGATGTAGGGCAAAAATATAAATGGGGATGATGGTTGGAAATTAAGAGTTAGGTTCCTACCTTTTCATATTATTCTTTTTTCTTATTTTACTTTTAATTATTTTTTATTCGTCTATTTATTTATTTATTATGTTGGCATTATGATACAAGTATTGTCCTTGATGGCAACTCTATAGGTCAACTCAGTTTTGATAAGAGGCTAACATGAATATTTAGAGGCAATAGGAAAGTGGTACAGAGGATCAGGAAGATGGAACTAAGGTCTATTGATGAGAATAAAGAAGTTGAAGGAAGAAGATGATGTGAGATAAGTTTAAGAGATACATGCAAGTTCACTTAGTCCAAGCAGCGTATACACGCAGGAATAGAAAATTTTAGGGGTGAATGTTCGCCCTTTGGCGAAATTAAGGGGTTTTAAATTTTTAGTGGGCGAATATTTTGTGTCATAGTACATTTTTACAAATCACCTCAAATAGGCCACCTTATTTTAAGGGAGAGGGTAAAAAAGGTAAATTTAGCCCTTGAAATTAGGAGTTACAACCTTCCATTCGCCCATTTTCAAGAATAGGTTTTATTTAAGTGAATCCATTCGCCCATTTTCAAGAATAGGTTTTATTTAAGTGAATCCTATGGGCCAAAGGCCCAAATACCATATTTATAAAAGAGGTATGGTAAATTAATAAAAATATAAATAAATGAGAGGTATGGTAAATAAATAAAACATTTTTTATATTTACTCCATAAGTCACCTTATATACATGCAAGGGTGTAAACAAATAAAAGTATAAGTAAAGTGGAGGTATGGTAAATAAATAAAACGTCTTTTTATACTTACTCAAAAGGTATGGTAAATAAATAAAAATATAAATAAACTAGACACATGGTAAATAAATAAAACCTCTTTTTATATTTAGTCCATAACCCTCGTTCTATTTATGAAGGCTCAAGAAAGAGGTTTTATTTAAGTGAATCCTATGGGCCAAATACCATATTTGTAAAAGAGGTATGGTAAATTAATAAAAATATAAATAAACGAGAGGTATGGTAAACAAATAAAACATTTTTTTGTATTTACTCCATAAGTCACCTTATATTTACGAACACTTAAAAAATGTGTTATATTTAGGTGAAACCTATGGGAAAAATACGATGGGATACCATGGACTAGATTGCTATTAATACCATGCAAAAAAACATTATTAACCCTAATATTAGTATTAATAAAAATAAAAAGGGCACATGGTATTGACCCATGGTATTCACCAAAATGGCACATGGTATTGACCCATGGTATTCACCTGGAATGTAGCCTATTTAAATGGGGGAATTAAACCAGCATAGAACCATCTTTACTCTGGATCTACTAACCCCCGAGAGGTATCAAATATCGTGATATGCAAACTAGCATAGAGTGAAAAAATATTTGATCCGATCAAGAGTAAAAATGGATGTTGTAATTTAATGTATGTTAAACATTTTAGCTTGGTTAAAATAAAAATCAACTATTAATTTTATTAATTTTTATAAATTATTAATAGTAATTTTTAAGCTCTAGGTTTATGATAACCCATGGTATTGACCGATGGTATTCATGCGAGCATAAACTATTTAAAGGGGAAATTCTATCATCTTAGATCCATCTTAATTCTGGGTCTACCAAGTGCTCAGAGGGATAAATAGATTTCATCCCCCTAAGAGTGGTAGATGTGGAGTTAAGATGGATATAGGTTGGTTTTTATGATAATGAAGATATTAAATAGACTTAGGAAATTATATTGTAAAAAAATCTTAAGGTGAATGGTTCAAGCATAGACATTGGACAAGTATATTTGTGTACTTCTGTTTTAAACTGAAACAAATCCAGGGCTAAAAGGAATGGATTGATTGCACCAATCATCCTTCTATAAATTTCCAACATATGCTGGAGTAAACAGATTGTAATTTGGGTAATTTTTCTAATTGCAAACAAGAACATACTTGTGTATTGGCAGGGTGGTTACGAGGTCCCTAGAAGTGATGATTTGAATTTTTCTTGGTTTTATATATAGTATTAGGTTTTTTCTCATGCTTTCTGTGAATGGCACGGGTGAATTTTATCCTACACCCACTAGGTTATCGATATGTAATTTTGGTAATTTTGATTTCAAAAGATATTTTAAAGAAATGCAATGATTTCATTTTTGTATTCAATAAACACAAGATTTTATAATTGAGTAAAATATTTGCCATTCCTGGTGAGAGATTCGCCAAAAAATTATATATACATATCATATTATTGATAAAATCGCCTTCCATTTTTCCTATATACCATGGAGATTCACCCATTTATTATACATGTAAATTTAGGGGGGGTTCTTAAAATTTTCCCTGCACGCAGGTACTCAGAACAGAAATAACGTATAACGTACACACTCACTCCCACAGAAGGCAAAGCGCATACATGTTGAAAACCATGGTTTTGGTCTGAGGTATTTGGTCCAAGGTATCTTTGGACCATGATATTGACCCTAGGTATTTAGTCCGAGGTATTCGGTCCATGGCATTTGATCTAAGGTATTGGTCCTAAGTGGATTCAGTCCATGGTATTGAGAAAGGACAAAAACTATATAAAGAAGAGAGGATCATAAGGCCAGAGGCACAAGCGAATAAGATTCCAAGGAATACTTATATCTGAAGTATATTTTATGTTGTAGGGTTATGTTTGGGACTAGATTTGAAATATTTATGTGCACCATGAGTTCAATATTGGATTAGGATCATGAGACCTGAAATGAATTATTCTTGAATGATATGATATTGGTTGAGGCTAGATTTGATATTTTGCATTACCTATCATGATCTGGGTTTTTTTGAAGTTTGGAATTGCAGCAAAGTTCTGAGTCAATATTTTTAGATTTGTATGCAGGTTCGTCTCGGCAAAAGAGCGTATACACACAGGTTCTATTCTTTCAAGTAGCATCTACAAAAGAAAGGATTGATGTTCAGAGATGACTGATCTATCAGATCAGTATTGTTGATTTATTGTTGCTGCCTGTCAATGAATTCTTCTTAGATCTGAATGTAAATCTGAATGCATAAGGAGGTTGATATTTGATTTATTGTATAAGTGAGAAGTGTTTTCTATTGCCTGCCTGTGTAAAGTTCTGTAAGTTGATAGTAGATGTTCAGTACACTGCTGGTTGGTACAGTTTGTGATTTAGAGATTTTATGATTCAGAATATTTAGAGGTATACGCAGGTTGGGCTTAAGGAAGTAGCATATACACGCAGTTTTTTCTTCATTGAAGTAGTGTATACAATTTGACAAATGAATTTTTGAGGTTTTAGTTGGTTTTGAATGTTGATATAGGTTTCTGGGTTCAACACAACATTCTGATGACAGTGATCTGATTGTTTCAGATTAACTGCATGTTGGTTGATGAAGTTTGAGTTTCTAAATTTCTGATGGGTTATTGATGAGTCAAGGTCTTCATATGTCTTGATATGTGCCAGGAGCATCTAGTCTGAAAATTCATGAAACATGGTCCCTGGTGGAAGAGTGGAGTTTTTTGTAGGCTGGAACCTACATACTAGTAAACATATTGGCTAGTACAAGAGCTAGGGGGTTGTAGCTCCCTTCCAGTAGAAGCTGGAGAACGAGAGAAGGTTGTAACCTTATCTAGGTAGAAGCTTGTGTACTGGTATGAGTCTACACCAGTGCAAGATTGTAAACAATTTTTCTTATTATTAAAAGAAGACAAAGACGATAGCAGTAGGTGATTTTCACCCACATTGGGTTTCCACCTTAAATATTTGAGTTCATGTGTGTTGCTTATGTGTAATGGTTTATTATGTTTATACTACACATGGTTACGGTTTAATGATTGACGAAGTACTGACGCACTGATTAAATATCAACATATGATGAATTAACTGAATCATAAGTTTACTGCATAAACGATGGTTGCCTTAAAGATAGTTGTGTGTACACGTTAGTTCCCCTCTATGAAGTAGCGTATATAAATTTGATTATGAAAAAGAAAAATTCTTGATCTGATAATACTGATTCAACACCCCTCTCAGTATTATTTCCAACATTGGTATCAGAATCAAGTTCTTCAGAAGAAGCTTGATCACTTGAAGGAAGATCCATCAAGATGAATAATCATGAAAGCATGGGATCCATTAGATCACCAATCTTCGATGGGAGGAAATTTGTTTATTGGAAAATAAGAATCACAACCTATCTACAATCTCTTGGAACAGATGTCTGGGAAATTGTGGAAGGAGGATATAAATTTCCAACAACAATTCCTACAGACATGGAAGGTAAAAAGCAATATGAAACAAATGCCAAAGCTGTCAATACTTTATTGGGAAGTTTGTCACAATCAGAGTTTGTCAAATTCATGCAACTCAAATCAGCGAAAGAGATATGGGACAAAATCGTTCAGAGCTACGAAGGAGACTCTCAGGTAAAACATGCTAAGATTCAAACTCTCAGAATTCAGTATGAAACTCTTAAGATGCATAGTGATGAGAATATATCTAGTTACTTCTTATGTATAGATGAGGTTGTTAATTGTATGAAGAATATGAGTGAAGAAATAAAGGAAGTTACCGTAGTTGAGAAAATTTTGAGATCCTTGTCTGCTAAATTTGAATCAAAAGTGTTTGCCATAGAAGAAAAATATGATCTGTAGAATATCACTATGACATAGCTTCACAAAATCCTAACTGCTTTTGAGATGAGAAAAGGAGGTCCACCAGATATGAGAGAAGCCACATTTAAAGCTCCAACAAAAGGAAAAGAAAAGGAAGAACATAATGAATCAGGACACATTTCAAATGATTTGCTTGTGTTGGAAATAAGACTGGGGGGGGGGGGCTAAATCAGTATTAGCAAGTCAATAACTTTTCAATTTCCATAATCAGATTTATATATGCTACTTTAGTTAAGGGAACTTGCGTGTACACGCAACCGTGTTTAAGGCCACTAGCGTATATCCAGCAAACTTATGATTCAGTTAATTCATCATATGTTGATCTTTAATAAGTGCATCAAAACTTCATTAACCATATAAACAGTAACCACGTGTAGTAAAAATGGAACAGACCATCACACATAAGAAGCACACATGAACACCATGATTTAAGGTGGAAACCCAATGTGGGAAAAGAACCACCTGTTGCTGTCTTCTTTTTAATATAAGGAAAACTTGTTTCTAATCTTGTACTAGTGCAGACTCATACCAGTATGCAGGCACCCACCTACAGAAGACTAGAACCTTCTCTCATTCTCCAGCTACTACTAGAAGGGAGCTACAACACCCTAGCTCTTGTACTAGCCGATATGTTTACTACTACGTAGGCGCTGACCTATAGAAGGCTACAACCTTCATTCTTCCTCCAGGGACCACGTTTTATAAATTTTCAGACTAGATACTCCTGGAACACAACACCATAATTTGAAGGCAACGTTTCATCCAATTTTCATATTGGACCCATCAACAACATTGAAGCTCAAAAAAAATCATCACTGAACATTCAAAATACTTTCATTGAAACACAGTCACCAACGTCATAGAGTAGAACCTAGAACTCTGCAACAACCACTAGAACCAACTATAAATTCAAATATCATATCTCATAATGTATGTGCTACTCTAATGAACCAAAACAACATGTATACGTGCTTTAACCAAAGCCAACCAATGTATACATCTGCAAATAATTTTGCAGCTATTACGGACTTCAGTTATACCCAGATCATAACATTTACAGAATAACCCATACGCCAATATTCATATCTAGACTATACATAATCAAACCAGATAAGATAATTCATTTCAAGCCTTAAGATCCCGATCCATCAATAGATCTTATCCCTTCATCAACCACTAAGGTTCATCCTTGATTTAGATCAGGCAAAGCACCATAAGCCGATATGCTGCATACTAGATCTCAAACTTCATCAGATATTCAATACTTTCACACCTGGCCTAATGATCTTCTCCTCCTTTTATGGTTTAGGCCTTTCTCAATAGCATGGACCAAAACCACTTAGGACGAATACCTTGGACCAAATACCTAGGGTCAATACCTCGGACCAGATACCTTGGACCAATACCATGGATCAAAATACCATGGACCAAATACCTTGGACCAAAACTTAGTTTTCCAGATATACACGCTTTTCCTTTTGTGAAAGTGCATGTGTACGTTATATGCTCCTTTTGGTCTGTTAATCCACATGTATATGCTCCTTTGTCAAGGAGAACCTACGTATACCTCTCTTTATTCATTCTTTGTAGTCTGATCATTAATTCTATGCTATTGACTTGTTGCACTATGATCTGTCATTTGAGTGAGTTGCCATCAAGGACAACACCTGTATCATAATGCCAACAATCTCCCCCTTTCGACTTGATGGCAACAACAACACCAAGACACTCTCCCCCTTTGACATCAAAGGCAAACAGTGGACCAAGATATTCTCTCCCTTTGATATACATTATGTTGTCCATACTCCCCCTGAGTACATGCTGAAATCTCTGATTGAGCTCCCCCTTTGTACATGCTAAGATATACCAATCCGTCCATGCTCCCCTTAGCACATGTAGAGTCTGCAAAAATATTTTTGAAAAGAATAATATGGCTCTACAACTCGACTAAGTGAGTATGACTTTCCTATCACCAATGTCTCATACATCAATCTCCCAACCAAGTGGGGATATACCAAATGTTACACATCACTGACATAGAAAATATTACATCATCCTTCTCATGCATAGTGGGGTTACAAATTAGGTATTTTCATGACCTTTACATCAAATGATATACATGACATTTATAACAAGGACAACCAATCTAAACAAGACCATGATAGTCATCAGAAACTATCATACGCCATATATGATCTGCACCATCAGTAGCATCAGGATCAACAACCTATATATTTCCATCATCAAATAATTCACATGAATCAAAACAACTATGTGGATCTATATCAAGATAATGCCAACAATGCATTATTAGAAGCATATGCTTCCCTGAACCTGTGCCAACTTATGAGTACCAACACATACCATCATCAAATAGAGCAGATAAGTGATTGCACCATATCAGACTCCTTTTCCTGAGTTTGTCCTACTTCTTTTTCTTTAGAACACTATATACACGACTGTGCAACATCTAACTCACGTATATACATGACTTCTTTTTTTAATAGCTGCGTATGAAAATTGGAATACTGAAGTGCTACACTTTCAGCTTCCCCTGGGTTTGTTATGTCTACAAACTGAGCTATGCCACATCTTTCTGGCAATAATTCCGTCTTCTTCAATACCTTGGATTGTGATGTTGTATGCTTGTTTTGGTTTGGTGTCCGAAATTTTCTCTTGCATTCCTTTACTTTATTTCCAAACTTGTTACACGTATAACATCTTACATGTTTCATATTCCTTTTATTGCAATCAATAGCTTTGTGAGCAAACATATTGCAAGCAAAACAATATCTCTTAAAGTACTTGGAACGTGATGATCTTGAACCATTCAACTTCTGCATCTGGCTACAGCATGTCCAAAATTATGACATATAAAAAATTCAACATCATTCATCGAAGGAGATACATGACTATCACTTCCACAGTTAGGAGTAAAAGATTTTCTTTGAATAATTTCTTTCCTTGGTTGTTGATGGGGTTGACTTTTTATTTCCTTGTTGAGCATCTTAGATTTTTCATTGGATTTTCTTACCTTACCTTGTGAGCTAGATTCACCTTCATGAAAACCAAGACCAGTATTTATAATGGGTGAACGCTGAACTTTGAGGATTTCATCTAACATTTCTGATCCTTTAGAAAATCTAAGATTTAGAGTCTTTGTCTTTTTAAGTGCTTTTCTTAGACTTACTACTTCACATTCTAACACTTCATTGTGTTTGCCCTTTTCAGTGAGTTGATGTGTCACTGTGTTTATGACTATATCCTTTTCTGCCAAACTAATTTTAAGTTGAATGATTTCTTTAAGGAAATCTTCCTTTTCTAAGCCATTATTTTCATATGCCATGAGTAGTTTAATTTCTTGATCATCTTCATCACTATTGGACAAGCCATCACTATCATCATGAGTATAATAACTTCTATAACCTTCGTCAGACATATTTCCTTTGTTACGAGGGCATCTAGCAGCGTAATGACCAACTCTACCACAAGAAAAACATTTTAAAGGTAGCTTACCTTTGAACCTTCCAGAACCCCATCGAAGCTTCTTGACAAAATTTACCTCATCTTCTTCTTCTGAAATGTGTCCTGATTCATAGAGTTTTTCTTTTCCCTTTGCTGATGCTTTAAATGTAGCTTCTCTCATATCTGATGGTCCTCCTTTTCTCATATCAAAGGCAGTTAAGATTCCGTGAAGCTGCATCATAGTGATATTTTGTAGATCCTATTTTTCTTCTATGGCAGACACTTTGGGTTCAAATTTAGCAGACAAGGATCTCAAAACTTTTTCAACTAAGGACCCTTCCTTAATTTCTTCACCCAGATTCTTCATACAATTGACAAGCTCATCTATACGTAGGAAGTAACTGGCTATGCTTTCATCACTATCCATCTTAAGAGTTTCATACTGAATTCTGAGAGTTTGAAGCTTAGTGTGTAGTCTTCTTCCGGAGTTCTCGCATCCATTATTGTTTGCATTGACGTTTTGAGCCATCGAAGTTTAGCTCGTTTTACTTGAGAGTCTCCTTTGTCGCTTAGAATGATTTTGTCCCATATTTATTTGGCTGATTTGAGCTGCATGACTTTAACAAACTCTGATTTTGACAAACTTCCCAATAAAATAGTGACAGCTTTGGCATTGGTTTCATAATCATTTTTACCTGCCGTATATGTAGGAATTTCTGTTTGAAATGTATATCCTTTTTCCACAATTTCCCAAACATCCATTCCAAGAGATTGTAGATAGGTTGTGCTTCATATTTTCCAATAAACAAAATTGCTCCCATCGAAGATTGGTGGTCTGATGGATCCCATGCTCTCTTGATTATTCATTTTGATGGATCTCCCTTCAAGCAATCAAGCTTCTTCTGAAGGACCTACTCTGATACCAATTGTTGAAAATAATACTAAGAGGGGATGGTGAATCAGTATTAGCAAGTCACTAACTTTTCCATTTCCATAATCAGATTTATATACGCTACTTCAGTTAAGGGAACTCGTGTGTACACACAACTGTGTTTAAGGCAACTAGCGTATATCCATCAAACTTATGATTCAGTTAATTCATCATATGTTGATATTTAATTAGTGCATTAGAACTTCATTAACCATATAAACAGTAACCAGGTGTAGTAAAAATAGAACAGACCATCACACATAAGAAACACACATGAACACCAAGATTTAAGGTGGAAACCCAATGCGGGAAAAAAACCACCTGCTGCTGTCTTATTCTTAATATAAGAAAAACCTGTTTACAATCTTGTATTGGTGCAGACTCATACTAGTACGCAGGCAGCCACCTGCAGAAGGCTACAACCTTCTCTCATTCTCCAACTACTACTAGAAGGGAGCTACAACCCCCTAACTCTTGTATTAGCCGATATGTTTACTAGTACGTTGGCACCGACCTACAGAAGGCTACAACCTTCTTTCTTCCTCCAGGGACCACGTTTCATAAATTTTCAGACTGGATACTCCTAGAACACAACACCATAATTTGAAGGCCACTTTTCATCCAATTTTCATAGTGGACCCATCAACAACATTGAAGCTCAAAAAAAATCACCACTGAACATTCAGAATACTATCATCAAAACACAGTCACCAGCATCACAGAGCAGAACCCAAAACTCTGCAACAACCACTAGAACCAACTGTAAATTCAAATATCATATCTCATAATGTATATGCTACTCTGATGAACCAAAACAACGTGTATACGCGCTTTAACCAAAGCCAACAAGCATATACATCTGCAAATAATTTTGCAGCTATTATAGACTTTAGTTATACCCAGATCATAACATTTACAGAATAACCCATGCATCAGTATTCAGATCTAGACTATACATAATCAAACCAGATAATGATAATTCATTTCAAGCCTTAAGATACCAATCCATCAATAGATCTTATCCCTTCATCAACCGCTAAGGTTCATCCTTGATTCAGGTTAGGCAAAGCACCATAAGCTGATAACCTACATACTAGATCTCACACTTCATCAGATATTCAATACTTGCACACCTGGCCTAATGATCTTCTCCTCCTTTTATAGTTTTAGGCCATTCTTAATACCATGGACCAAAACCACTTAGGACCAATACCTTGGACCAAATACCTAGGGTCAATACCTCGAACTAGATACCTTGGACCAATACCATGGATCAAAATGCCATGGACCAAATACCTTGGACCTGTTATCACTCAGGTTGTTCCCCAAAGTTGTAAGAAAGGGAATACAGCCGAGGTAACCACAGAACAATATTTTAGATATAGATTCTAGCCAATCTGCATCCAGAGAGTGTTCTCTCTTTATGATTTAGCTATGTTTGAGGTATATTAGGCTAGTTATGAAGTGCAAGGGTTTTGTTTAGAGTTTGGTTGGAGGAATGGAGTTTCAATAGAACAGTGAGGTAAAACTGAAGAGTTTCAGTCCATTGGGCATGATGGAGTCAAAGGAGGATAGCTTTCTGAATTTGGTCTTTCCACCAAAGATGGTATTACAGAGCAAGGTAATCAAGCATGGAACAATTAGTAAGCTGGAATCAGGTGGAGTGGAGTCAATGGGTGAAGGGCAATTAAGAATCCTTCATCATGTTGACAGGGGGAAAATGGCTGACTATTGTTAAGGAGCAGTTAATAATTCCTTAGCAAATATTCAAGGTGAAAGAATCAGGGGAAACAGAAGCAATCAAGAATTCATTGTTTATGCTAATTCTGAAGAAAACATTAATAATAACAAAGACTGAACACAGAGTGCAATCAAGCAAGTTCTGAGTTATTCTTTTTCTCTATTATTTAGATTATGAAACATAGATGATATATTAAACACAAAAACTGTAAGACATAGGTTAGAAGGGACTTATTGATCCATGAGATGATTCAAGAATTCTGTAGCATGGTCCTTAGCAACAATTCCTCATTCAGTAAGCCAAACAAGAAATGGTTCCAACAGCCTTTTATTCCAAAAATTTTAGAATTACAGTAAAGTTTGAGAATGCTTCACAACTAACCAACCCCAAATACTTCGTCAGGGGGGGTATTTATACAAACATGCCAAGATATCATACAAAATATCTGATAGAAATAATATCTGCTGACAATTAATGCTTCTTTACATAGATAGAGACAGATAGTATCGAAAAAGGGAGACAATAAATAGATGCAATAAATTCATGGTGTGCTGGTTGTTCCATCTTAATGAGATGTACTGGAGGTAGGTGCTGCAACTCAGTTCCCAGCTATCTTCTACTGATCCTCTGTGCTGGTTATTCTGCCTTGGCCGAACTTTCTTTAACTCTGATGTGATGCGCTTTGACCTGCGTGAGTGTGATTCATTCCTTTTTTCTGCATTATAGCAGATGGTCCAAAATTTTGCAATGACCAAAATTCATAGGATCTCTAACATGCTTTGCCACCATTCAGGTCCTCGTAATTTATATCTCTGCAACTTCCTCAGAGTTTCATCAATCTCTGTGTACCCGAAGAAATTAGGTGGGATGGTGAACAGATGCTTCACCTCATGCTCTATGAAAAATATATTTTCCAGGTTGTTATAAAGGGACTGGCCAGATGGAAGTGCCTTCTCTCCTGAAGTGCTTGAAGATGCATTGGCTTGATTGAAAACATATGTATTTAATTTATGTACATAGTCCTTGTGTTTCATAAGATGATCATTACTTCCCAAAGGACTTAGAAAACCTTTTTGATGCGGGACTGTAAATTTTTCTGTGAAAGAATCAATCTCCACTTGCATGTCCTAGCATCTTCTGTCCAATTTTTTCATTAGAGTTCTCATGGTTAGAACTCTCTTGATGTCCAGAATGGTACCTGTTCTGTCTCTAATATCCAGTGCTTCCAGTTCTTCACTGGTCTTGGTATTCAAAAAATGTATTAGCTTGTTAGCTTGCTCAGGCATCTGTCCCAATAAGGCTCTTGTTTTTTGAATTTCCACTTGGGCCACTCTTATCAAATCAATCTGTTCATTATGGTTTGAATAGACCTCCACACATCACTAAAGGATTGAGTGATGTTGGTCCACAAAATTCCTCTAATTTCTGCTAGAGGCTTATCTAGAGAGAGATCCTTTTCTACAGCTCTTACCTTGTTATCCAATGCTTTGGCTTCCCTTGTTTTCTTTACTATGTTCATCTTGGATTTATCATAACTTTGTTCTATTTTTGCCAATTTTTCTTTGACTTGCTTCAACTTAGATACTTGGAGTTTCAACTCCTCCATGGCTTTTATTAATTGCTCTGTAGTCATAGCTGTACTGCTGCCTGGTGTTGTTGCTGAGGTACCTGTGGTGATTTTTGCTATTGATGCTGGGACAGTGGGAGGAACTACTGTTATAACTGTGGGAGGGGAAGTTGTGACTGTTGGAGCTACTTCAGGTGGCTGGGAGGTCGACTCTCCCTGCTTTTCTTGTATTGCTTTCTCCAATGCCTGCTCTATGTCACTCAATCTTTCATTCAGTCTCATGAGCAGGTCCATCATGTCCTTTTCAGATTTATACTGCACAACATCTGTTGTTTGTCGATGCATGGAAGGAGGCATTTTGAGCTGTTTTCTGAGGGCAGCAATGTAATATTCCTTTTTCTTCATTAGTGCTTTTATGCATTTGGCATCTTTGGGATCATGCCCCAGTTCAATGATGATGTCCTCCAAGGATTTGATCCTGTTTTCCTTTGCTAGAGAAGAAGCTTTCTCTAAATCCAACTGAGCAGAGGTGTTCTCCAAGGAGTTTTGCAATTTATGAGCCAACATTGCTTTATCAGCTAATGTGGAGTATACCATTTCTCCAGTTTGTTTGTGCAGCTCAATTTGGTTTATTGGATGAATGTCCTTGGCCAATACTTCCTGATTTGTCCTTATGTAATCAGCTGCTGATTGTGGTTGCTGTACCTTGGGTTTAAAATAACTCATGATCATATTTCCTTCTTTTATGTCATACGCAGACATCAATCTTTGCTGCTTTGTGGGAGCCATTTTAAGATACTGGTTATAAATCTGCAGTCTTAGTGGATCATTCCTAGCCTTTATCTCTGTGAATGTCCTTTTGATGTCAGAGGGCTACTTGCCTGGTGGCCTACTGGATGAGACTTCCACACTATGCTGCCTTTCTAGCTCCTGTCTGTGTGGGCTAGTTGATGTTTCTATTACTAGAGAAGTTTGTTGGCTGGTTACTCTTTCTCCTCTTAGACTTTCTATTGTTTCTTCAATAATTTCCTCTTCAGACAGAGGATTGAGTCTTTGCCTTTTTGCACCCGGCTGCTCTGCAGGTCCACTGATGGGTGTGGCCTCTTCTCTGTCTCTTTTCTTTCCCTTTTCCTCATTTAGAGGAGTTTGTAATTTAGGAATCTCTGCTGCTTTGGTCTGGACAGGAGGAATTTGCCCCTGCTGATCAATTATTGTTTGCTGCTCTGTGCCTACTACTTCCTTGCCCTTAGAAGAACCTGAAACTGGTGTGCTGGTTTCTTGTACAGGTTGCTATGAAGTTCTAGCAGAAGATGTACCCAGTCCGGTTTGCTGAGGCAGCTTGAAAGATACCCATCCAAAAGAGTCTAGGTCAAGGGTCTTTTCTAAATCTTTCATAGCTTGTTCCATCTTTTCTTGTTGAGTAAGTTCTTCTATTAATGTACCCTCTACCCACTCATCCTGATTAGCAAATTGTTCTACTTCAGGGATCCTATGATGTATGTAAGTTGACAACAAGTTTCTTACTTTTCTGTCACTTATAAAGCTATTTGGGTCATATGGTACCCACCAGAAGCTTTTCTTCAATTTAAGTTCTTCCCCCAATATCTTATCAGCATCTTCCCAAGCTTCCCTCTTATTAATGATAAAAGGGCCTAACTGGTTTCTTATTCTTAGCTGAGCCTTTTTCTTTACATTGCAAAAATGAGTTAAATCTGCATTGATAAGTTGGCTGAAATACTCCAGTGCAAATAGTCTCATGGGCACTAATTTGGGCAGCTTGTAAGGGCACAGTTCATAGCCATATATTATGATTTCAGTGTGATCCTGGTAGAAGTACCAGTTACCTATCCTGTAGTTTTTGGAGAGCTGTAAAATCTTCTTTATATCACCAAAGAGCTTAGGAGGAGGAGCTCCTATCAATAGAGTGGAGGCTGGATGTACAAACAAGTCAATGAATTCATAGTAGGTATAAGGGGATTCACCAATTTTGTGGAAGACTGAGGTCCAAAAGATCATAGACCTCCTCTCTCCTTTGGAATCCAATTTCCTGATGGGAAATATAAAACTATTTGGGTGATAATTCAATAGCAGATGGTATATGAAAGAAGTGTATTTAAACACTCATTCTCTTTCCAAATTCATGAACTGAGAATGGATTTTGTCAGCAATGAAAGAGGCATAGTCATACTTAATAGCAGGGGGCTGTCCTGGAGTAAAGGTGGATAACAGAACCAGGACAATCTCATCCACGTATTCACTGGACCTAAATCCGAAGATCACTGATATCATGTCAAGAATAATTCTTCTAGTCTCATTGAACTAGACATGTAAATAGGGAGGTGCGCCTTGGGGCTGGCAATCTGGTTTCATGAATAACTTAGCAATCCAGGTTATTTCTGAACTGGGCAATTGAGAGCTTTGCTCAAGCAAAAATACCATGGAAAGAGGAGCAAGAGGCTGAACTGGATGGAAGTGTAGCATCTCATTGATGGATTCAACAGCTATGTAAAAGAGAAGAGTTTGTGATGGAGTCATAACTGCTTTACTGACAGGGTCATAATTGGCACAGCAGTGGCGAATAATATCTGGGAACATTGACTGAGGGAAGGTAATACCTGGGGATATTGGATTCCCATATTCCATAGATATCAGAGTTGTTCAGATGACTATTTTTTATTAGGCAATGAGTATGGAGATGATTTTGGTAACCAGACGGGTCATTTATTTGGAAATCTCTGTCGGCCAAGGGTAGATGATTCTGGTATTTATGAGGTGCATTGAGGGGTGTTACATTGAGGGCCACAGGGGCTTCCATGTTTATCTCTCTGCGTTTTTAAACCGGAGGTCAAGTTTTTATGGGAAAAACGGGCAAACGAGCAGTTCCAGATGTCTTGGCATGTCAATTATGGACTGCTTCAGCTTGAATTTATCTCTTTTGGGTGAATTCACAGAGAAAAACTGAAAATACAGGTTCGGGAGGTGGGATGGGGTAAATACCTATATTTTGGAGGCGAACTAGTGTAATTTGCAGGTTGATCGACGAGTTGCAGAGTAGGATGCTGGACTTTGCTTGGTTGGGTGGCAGACTGGACGCTTCTACAGTTGCTTGGATGTAGTTTGCATGCAACATTTTCGTAGAGAAAATGAATGAAAATGGGCGAAAATAACATTTTCACGAGTTTTTAACAAAAATTGGCTTCGCGAGGCTTTTGGCGCTTTCCCGTCGGATGATGTCATCAGGATGTGACGTTTTGTCGTGACGCGGAGGTACAGATGCTGATGTGGTGGTGATGTGGCGATGATGTCACCAGGCGGGGTCAGCGAGAGGGCGGTAAGCAGTATTGGCCTGCACCGCTTATGTGTTGAAATGGTTTTGGTGGGAAGGGCAGCGAGCATGGCGGGAAGGCGCCGCGTGTCCCTGGTACGGCGGTAATACCGTCGGCTCCTCGGGCGGTAAACATTGGCGGTGGAGGGCCTCGCGATATGATCGTGGGCTGTCCAATAAGCAGGCCCTGATCTAATGGTTGGCGGAGGCCAGAGTTGGCGGGTGGTTAATGTGTGGGGTCCATGTAATATAAACGGTTGTTTAATACTTCTTGGGGCGATTATTATTGGTTTTCGGGGTGTTTGTTAATTAACCCAGATGGTTAATTAACCACATTTTACGCGGAAAATGTTTTTAATAAATTATAGATGAACCATTAAACCCTCGTTTATATAGTGTTATGGTTATAGATTGACCAGGGGCGGGATATTAATTTTTGGGGATTTTTCATATATTTACATAATACGAGGGGGAACAAATTATATGGGAATTATATAATAAATTTGAAGTTAGTATGACAATTGATATAAAGATAAGTGCGAAGTTATAATGTTTAACAACTTAGGCTTAATAGGAAAACATGGATTTTTACACAAAAAATGTGATTTAGTGTCTAAGTAAAAATGTGGTTTTAGGTCTTTTATGCAATGAGATGAAGTGATTTAAGAGGGATATTAAGCAGATCTCAACACCCTGGGGAAATATGTAAATGTATTTAGGAAGAAGTGTGAAGGAAAGTTAGTCATGCCTCACTTGATTTGTAACCAAACAATTGCCATGGTACTTATGATATCAACAAGATGAACATCTTTGAGAAACAAAAATTAATCATAAACATGCTTCTGAAACACCAAAACTACCTACTCAGCCTATTATACCTAACATTTTTTCTTCCTTTTTCTTTGGGTGCATTTAAACTAGCAAACCCTCATTCACTTCTTTTCTTTTTGCTGCAATTGTATCTAGATCTACCTTGATCACATCCAAGGGCTCAGGTTTAACAGTTGAGCTCCTTTGCTTCTCTACCTAACTATCTATCTGCCAAGTTTGAACAGTTTGAACAAATTTTATTGTCTATCTCTAAAACAGGAAATTCAAACATGAGCTGGCAAATATTAAGCTGTTTTTCCATTGATCAACTGTGGCAAGAGTTAACAAACTGCTCACCATCAGATTACTGCAAAAATCAGAATAGTAGTGGCATTTTGAACTAGCACACTTTCCTGGTCCTCTTTATTTGGGGTTCATTTCTTTTCTTGTTTGACCATTTCATTCTTTTTGCCCTTTGATCTTTCTTTTAGGGCATACCCTCTTTACATTTTTTAAGTTTTTTGATTTTTTCAAAATATGGAACCTTTGCAACAGGGAAAGGATGAACATATTAGGGACTTTTACCAGTCAATCATGAAATATGACACCTATTGGTATAGGAGCATAATAGAACCAAAACTTAGTTTTCCAAGATACACGCGCTTTTCCTTCTGTGAAAGTGCGTGTGTACATTATACGCTCCTTTTTGTTTGTTAACCCGCGTGTATATGCTCCTTTGTCAAGGTAAACCTGCGTATACCTCTCTTTATTCATTCTTTGTAGTCTGATCATTAATTCTATGCTATTGACCTGCTACACTATGATCTGTCATCTGAGTGAGTTTCCATCAAGGAAAACACCTATATCATAATGCTAACAGCTTTTGGTAGAGTCGATCATTATGCTACCAAATGTCCTCATAAAGATAAATATGAAAAAGGAAAGGAATATGCAAAAGGCAATAGGAAACAAGTTGTGAATAGAAGGAGTTACTATACTCATGAAGATAGCGATGGTTTATCTAATAGTGATGAAGATGAAACAGGTCAAGATTACAAACTTCTCATGGCTTAAGATAGTGATGATTTTTGGGATAGTTTAGAAGAGGATAGTGATGATTTATCTAATAGTGATGATTATATACTTCTGATGGCTTATGACAATGATGATTTTTGGGATGCTTTAGAAGAGGAAAACTTTCATGAAAAAATATCTAAACTCAAAATCTATTTAGAAGAAAAGAATATGATCATAGATACCTTGACATATCAACTTGCTGAAAAAAAACACAATGAAAAACTAGAATGTGAAATATTGGATATAATAAAAGATCTTGAGAAAACAAAATCTCTCAATCTTAGATTTGCTAAAGGATGAGAAACTTTAAATGAAATTATCAAAGTTCAGTGTTCTCCTCTGATAAAGACAGTTCTTGGATATACTGAAGAAACATCTCAATCACAGAAGCTGTCAACCTCCACCAAAAGCTATCTTGATGCAGCAAAGACTAGTCAATAGTATGACAATCATCATCAAAGGAATAAAGCTGATCACCAGGTAAATCATACTCAATTTTCTCCAAGGATGAATATCAATAGAAGCCACAACCAACCTCAGGAAAATCATACTCAATTTTCTCCAAAGACGAATATCAATAGAAACTACAATCAACAGGTAACTAGATTCGATAGTCGCAAAAACGTCTTTAATGGGCAACATTTTTCATGTCATAATTTTGGGCACAAAGATTCTTAATGCGTTGCTTACAAAACCATCATGACTAGAGAATCACGAAAGCAAAGGAATGTAATAGGGATCAACAGAAGTTCCTATAATAACTTTTCTTCTCTTGAAAATGAAATAGAATGCTCAATTTGTAACAACTTTGGTCATGAAGAATCTAAATGCAGGAGAAAATTTCAGCAAACACCTCAAAAGGATCAAATGTTGTTAAATCCCAATATATGGAGAAGGAAAGAATTTCAAACAGAATGATGTGGTATAGCCTTGTATACAAAAGGACAAGAAAATCAGTGGTACATCAATAGTGGATTCTCCAAACATATGACAGGTGACAAAGAGAAACTTCACTCATATAATGCCTTAGAAAAGAAAAAGAATGTCTCATTTGGAAATGAAACTCTAGCTGTCATAAAAGGTAAAGGTTTTGTTTTCTTGAAAGAAAAGGTTAAAGATGGAAATGTTATGTATGTAGATGGTTTAAAGCATAACCTATTGAGTGTCAGTCAAATGTGTGATCAAGGAAATGAAGTGGTGTTTCGATACGTATGTGTTGTTCATGAGCTTGATACAGGAGAGACCATGATGAAAGGCATAAGAACTCCAAACAACTTACACATACTCAAAGGAGGACAACGACAATGCTATCTAAGCAAAAATGATGAAAACGGGCTGTGGCATAGAAGATTGGGACATCTAAGCTTTTCTCAAATAAGAAAAGCATGCAGACTCAAGGCTGTTCGTGATCTTCCAGATATTAGCATCCCAGAAAATACAATATGCAAACGATGTCAAATCGGTAAGAAAACTAGAGTTCAATTCATGGAGAAAGAAGTGTCAGTGAGTAAGCCTCTTGAACTTATCCATACTTATTTATGTGGACCAACAAGGAAAAAGTCACCTCGTGGAGAAGAATACTTTATTTTGTTCATTGATGATTTTTCCAGAATGTGTTGAATAGGTCTTCTAAAGCATAAATATGAAGCATTTGAAAAGTTCAAAGCCTTCAAAGCTATAGTTGAAAATGAATCAGATCAAAAAATCAAATGCCTTAGATATGATCGAGGAGGGGAATTTATATTGGATGAATTCTTTGACTTTTGTGAACAACATGGAATAAAAAGGGAATTCTCCACTGCAAGAACACCTCAACAAAATGGTGTAGTAGAAAGGATGAAGATAACAATTCAACAAATGGCTCTAGCCACGCTAGATGAATCTAGAACTCCTGCAACCTTCTAGGGTGAAGCTACATTCGTTGTCGTGACTATTCTTAACAAAGCAAATGTTCGGGTAAAAAGCACTCAAACTCCACATGAACTTTGGTATGGTAAGACTCCTACTGTAAAATACTTCAAAGTTTTTGGAAGCAAATGTTTTATCAAAAGCACTGATGAAAAACTTGGTAAGATTGAACCCAGAGCAGATGAAGGGATTTTTCTTGGTTATTCTTCTAGAAGTAAAGGATATAAATGTTATAATAAAAGACTTTGGAAAATTGTTGAAAGCATTGATGTTTTAGTTGATGAAGCATGCAAAAATCCAAAATAGATAAAATCAACAAAAGATTATGACAATGAGGAAGATGGGGATTACTTTCCCACATCAAATCAAAATTATATTGAAGAAGAAACCAATGAAGCACCAGAAGAAGATATAATGGTATAAGAAAAGACTCCGTCCAGGTATGTTCAAAAAAATCATCCAGAAACTCAAATTTTAGGAGAAAGGGAGGCTGGTGTGCAGACAAGCAGACTATTATAGGGACCTCAAGCTATCTAGCATTACTATCCTCCACTAAACCTAAAAATGTAAATGAAGCATGCAAATATGAATGTTGGGTCAAGGCCATGGATGAAGAACTTGAGCAAATTGAAAAGAATGACACTTGGGAATTAGTTCCTAGACCTCATGATAAAAATATTATAGGAACTAAATGGATATTCAAGAACAAGCTGAATGAAAATGGAGAAGTCATTAGAAACAAGGCCAAACTTATTTGTAAAGGGTATGCTCAACAAGAAGTTATAGATTTTGAAGAAACTTTTGCACCTGTTGCCAGACTTGAATCCATAAGAATGTTTCTTGCTCTTTCCAGTTTTCGAAAATTCAAAGTATATCAAATGGATGTAAAATCAACCTTCCTTAATGGAGATTTAGAAGAAGAAGGTTATACTGAACAACCAGAAGGATTCATTCTTGGAAATGATGCAAAACTTGTATGCAGACTCAAAAAGGCTCTCAATGGTCTGAAACAGGCTCCAAGGGCTTGGTATTATTGCCTTGACAAATATCTACACCAACAAGGTTTTACAAAAGGTTTTGTAGATAACAATTTATATACAAAGATTGAAAATTATAAATTGCTAATTATTATTGTTTATGTTGATGATATCAATAGGGAAAATTTTAAGAACCACCCTAAATTTATATGTATAATAAATGGGCTAATCCCCATGATACATAGGAAAAATGGGAGGCGATTTTATCAATAATATAATATGTATATATAACTTTTTTGGCGAATCTCTCACCAGATTATATTATCTTGTACGGTGATGGAGAATCTTTCACTGAATTATAAAATCTTGTAAGATCTTGGCAAATCTTTTACTGAATAATAAAACATTGTGAAGTCTTGGCGAATGTTTTGTTAAAGTATGAAACCATATACGATAATAAGAAAATATATTCATTAAACTGTAATATACTAACATACATGTTTGGAAAAAGGAAACATAATTTTCTCTTCCTACAAACAATGTTCCAAGTTTCAGTGGTTGTGTTTTTGAAGGTTCTTACAATACGCTCTTTCATATCCTTCTATTAGTTTTGATAATATTCCACAACAAAGTTCTTGTAGGTGTTGATATTGACAACAAGTTCTGTCAAGGTAGGAGAGATTAATCTTTTCTCTACAACTTTTGTCAAGCTACCACCTTTTTCAAGTTATCAAATTTCTTTCTTATTCCATGGACTCCAACTGCGAGATAAAAAAAAAAAAAAAAAAAACACATCAAGTTTGTTTACCCCAACATGCAAACAAGTAGCAAGCCCCAACTATATTATATAAGAAAGTATTAGGTATCCCAAAGGCTTGAAGGGGATCTAATTGAAAGAAGTGACCATTGTGAGAATCCTTCCAATCAATATATGAATATATAAATGTAGATTTATTATTATTTTAATTGGAAATTGTCAATTAAATAATAAAATTTAACTACGTCTCTCCCAACCTAAATTGCTTATTAGCATAATTCACTACCCTCGTAGGTCTTGCATTTTTAAACAGTGTTGTAACATGTAGATTAATTTCCCTTTTGGTGAACAATCTCCACCTTTTAGGAAAATATGGTGCAATGGCTCCAACCCCTACAGATCATTAGGACAAACTAAGAATAGCACAAAAGATGAAAGGTTGTACAAACCAACTTATTTTTCAAACAACTAATCCAACATCAATACCTAAACTTTTTCATGAAGATATCATATTGAGAATGTTTGAAAAATGGTGAGAAATCTTCTGTGAGGGTGATGCAGAAAGAGTGATAACGTTTCACTATTTTGAATTTTTCTGTTAAATTAGAAAAAGTTAAAAACCAATATTAATGGAGATATTGGTGCTTTTTACTAAATTTGTGAAGTGACTAAATGTAGCTTTAACCATTCACCTTAAGATGTTTTCACAATATAATTTCCTAAGTCTATTTAATATCTTCATTATCATAAAAACCAACCTATATCCATCTTAACTCCACATCTACAGGGGATGAAATCTATTTATCTCTCTGAGCACTTGGTAGACCCAGATTTAAGATGGATCTAAGATGATAGAATTTCCCCTTTAAATAGTCTATGCTCACATGAATACCATGGTATTACCATGGGTCAATACCATGGGTTATCATAAACCTGGAGCTTAAAAATTACTATTAGTAATTTATAAAAATTAATAAAATTAATAATTGATTTTTATTTTATTTTTTATTTTAACCAAGTTAAAATGTTTAACATACATTAAATTACAACATCCATTTTTACTCTTGATCCACCAAACCCCGAGAGGGATCAAATATTTTTTCACTCTATGCTAGTTTGCATATCACGATATTTGATCCCTCTCGGGGCTTAGTAGATCCAGAGTAAAGATGGATCTATGCTAGTTTAATTCCCCCATTTAAATAGGCTACATTCCACGTGAATACCATGGGTCAATACCATGTGCCATTTTTATTTTTATTAATACTAATATTAGGGTTAATAATGTTTTTTTGCATGGTATTAATAATAATCTAGCCCATGGTATTTGGCCCATAGTATTTTGTGCATAGGTTTCACCTAAATATAACACATTTTTTGAGTATTCGTAAATATAAGGTGACTTAGGGAGTAAATATAAAAAAATGTTTTATTTGTTTACCATACCTCTCGTTTATTTATATTTTTATTAATTTACCATACCTATTTTACAAATATGGTATTTGGCCCATAGGATTCACTTAAATAAAACCTCTCTTTTGAGCCTTCATAAATAGAAAGAGGGTTATGGACTAAAAGTAAAAAGAGGTTTTATTTATTTACCATACGTCTAGTTTATTTATATTTATATTTATTTACCATACCTTTTGAGTAATTATAAAAAGAGGTTTTATTTATTTACCATACCTCCACCTTATTTATATTTTTATTTGTTTACACCCTTGCATGTATATAAGGTGACTTATGGAGTAAATATAAAAAATGTTTTATTTATTTACCATACCTCTCATTTATTTATATTTTTATTAATTTACCATACATCTTTTATAAATATGGTATTTGGCCCATAGGATTCACTTAAATAAAACCTATTCTTGAAAATTAGGGTGAATGGAAGATTGTAACTCCTAATTTCAAGGGCTAAATTTAGCCTTTTGACCCTCTCCCTTAAAATAAGGTGGGCTATTTGAGGCGATTTGTAAAAATGTACTATGATACAAAATATTCACCCAGTAAAAATTTAAAACCCCTTAATTTCGCCAAAGGGCGAACATTCGCCCCTAAAATTTTCCATGGATATCATTTTTGGTAGCAATGAAGAATCCATGAGTCAGAATTTTGCTTTAGTAATGCAGAAAGAATTTAAAATGTCCTTGCTTGGTGAACTTACTTATTCTCTTGGTCTACAAGTTCAGCAAACTAAAGATGTTATTTTTCTTTCACAAACCAAATATCTCAAGCAGATCTTGAAAAAGTTTGGAATGGAAGATTCTAAACCTATATGTACTCCAATGGTAATAGGATGCAGTCTCAGCTCAAATAATGAATCAGCAGTAGTACATCAACCAACTTACAGATCCATGATTGGAAGTCTGCTTTATCTAACAGGTACCTGACCTGACATCATGCATGTAGTAGGAATAGTTGGAAGATTCCAAGCAAATCCAAAGGAATCACACCTTCAGGCAGTCACAAGAATTTTCAAACATCTTCAACGCACTCAGGACTTTGGTCTATGGTATCCTAGAGATGCAGATCTTACTCTTCATGCATATAGAGATGCAGATTGGGTAGGAAGTGTTGATGATAGAAAAAACACTAGTGGTGGTGCATTCTATATAGGTTCTAGGTTAGTGTTTTGGTTCAGCAAGAAACAAAGTTCAATTACTTTATCTGTAGCTGAAGCAGAATATGTGGCTGATGCATCTTGCTGCACACAACAACTTTGGATGATGAAAAATTTGCAATACATTCAGATCACATGTACTCCACCCATATCCATGATATGTGATAATACAAGTGCCATCAGTATTTCAAAGAATCTAGTCATGCACTCCAAGAACAAGCACATACCCATCAAGTACCATTTTCTATGAGAACAAGTGCTTGAACAAAAGGTCAAATTGGAGTATGTCCCCTCCAAAGAACATGTTGCTAATATATTCACTGAACCACTGCCCAGATAAACATTTGAATATCTCAGACAAAATATGGGAGTTGTTGTTGCATCTTCCTGTTGTTAAATCCAGTTTTTCAGAGGAAGTTTACTACACGCTAGTTTCATGAAGTATATGCGTGGGTACACGTAGGTTGCCTTGGCTGAAAGCGCGTATTTGTTTTTCTAACAAAACAAAAAAATGGTGGTAGCACAGGTTCAGGGGGAGCGTTCAAATTCCACATTGTTGGCATTATGGTTGCTGAACTCAGCTATTTCTTAGTTTCATCAATCATTAACGTGATATAACTTCTTCTATCATGGTCTATATTTCAATGAGTTCTATTGGTCATATGATGTAATTTATTTCCCCAATATCCTTGGCATGGATGATGTAATAATTGTTGTATTTTTGTCATGTATAAACTTTGGTATATCCCCACTTGGTTGGGAAGATGAGTCAAATATGGTGTATCCCCACTTGGTTGGGTGATTGATGTATGTATGAGTTTGTGGTCATAGGGAGGTGATACTCACTTTGTTGAGTTATAGTGTCATGTTATTATATTGAATCATCTCTCTGCAGACTCAGCATGTACTCAGGGGGGTATGGATAGCATCATGCAAAGGAGGAGAGTAGAGTGGTCCGCCCTTTACCCTTGATGTCAAAGGGGGAGAGTATTTTGGTATTTTGGTGTTGTATGGTATCTCTAACAATATTTACAGCTTGTAGTAGTCAATACCACCATGGTTGCCATCAAGTCCAAAGGGGGAGATTATTGGCATTATGATACAAGTATTGTCCTTGATGGAAACTCTACAGGTCAACTCAGTTTTGATAAGAGACTAACAGGGATATTCAGAGGCAATAGGGCAGTGGTACAGAGGATCAGGAAGATGGAACTAAGATCTATTGATCAGAATAAAGAAGTTGAAGGAAGAAGATGATGTAAGAGTAGTTTAAGATATACACGCAGGTTCACTTAGTCCAAGAAACATATACACAAAGCTGCTCAGAACATAAATAATGTATAATGTACACATGCACTCCCACAGAAGGCAAAGCGCGTACATGTTGAAAACCATGGTTTTGGTCTGATGTATTTGGTCCAAGGTACCTTTGGACCATAATATTGATCCTAGGTATTTAGTTTGAGGTATTCGGTCTATGGTATTTGATCCAAGGTATTGGTCCTAAGTGGATTTGGTCCATGGTATTGAGAAAGGCCAAAAGCTATATAAATAAGAGAGGATCATAAGGCCAGAGGCACAAGTGAATAAGATTCTAAGTAATACTTCTATCTGAAGTATATTTTATGTTGCAGGGTTATGTTTGGGACTAGATCTGAAATATTTATGTGCACCCTGAGTTCAGTATTGGATCAGGATCATGAGATCTGAAATGACTTATTCTTGATTGATCTGATATTGGTTGAGGCTAGATTCGATGTTTTGCTTTATCTATCATGATCTGGGTTTGTTTGAAGTCTGGAATTACAACAAAGTTCTGAGTCAATATTTGTAGATCTGTATGCAGGTTCGTCTCGGCAAAAGAGCGTATACATGCAAGTTCTGTTCTTTCAAGTAGCGTATACAAAAGAAAGGCTTGATGTGCAGAGATGATTAATCTATCAGATCAGTATTACTGATTTATTACTGCTGCCTGTCAATGAAGTCTTCTTAGATTTGAATATAAATTTGAATGCATAAGGGGGTTGATATTTGATTGATTGTATAAGTGAGAAGAAGTGTTTTCTGTTTCCTGCCTGTGTAAAGTTCTGTAAGTTGATAGTAGATGTTCAGTACACTACTAGTTGGTATAGTTTGTGATTCAGAGATTTTATGATTCATAATCTTTAGAGGTATACGCAGGTTGTGCTGAAGGAAGTAGCATATACACACAGGTTTTTCTTCATTGAAGTAGCGTATACAATCTGACACATGAATTTTTGAGGTTTCAGTTGGTTCTGAATGTTGATATAGGTTTCTAGGTTCAGCACAGTGTTCTGATGACAATGATCTAATTTTTCAGATTAACTGCATGTTGGTTGATGAAGTTTGAGTTTCTAAATTTCTGATGGGTTATTGATGAGTCAAGGTCTTCATATGTCTTGATATGTGCCAGGAGAACCTAGTCTAAAAATGCATGAATCATGGTCCCTGGTGGAAGAGTGGAGCTTTCTGTAGGTTGGCACCTACGTACTAGTAAACATATTGGCTAGTACAAGAGCTAGGGGGTTCTATCTCCCTTCCAGTAGAAGCTAAAGAATGAGAGAAGGTTGTAACCTTGTATAGGTAGAAGCTTGTATACTGATATGAGTCTGCACTAGTACAAGATTGTAAACAATTTTTCTTATTATTAAAAGAAGACAGAGACGACAACAGTAGGTGGTTTTCAACCACATTTGGTTTCCACATTAAAACTTGGTGTTCATGGGTGTTGCATATGTGTAATGGTTTATTATTTTTATACTTCACATGGTTACTGTTTAATGATTGATGAAGTACTGATGCACTGATTAAAGATCAACATATGATGAATTAACTGAATCATAAGTTTACAACATAAATGTTGGTTGTCTTAAGGACAGTTGCATGTACATGCTAGTTCCCCTCTCTGAAGTAGCGTATATAAATCTGATTATGAAAAAGAAAAATTCTTGATCTGGTAATACTGATTCACCCCCCCTCTCAGTATTATTTCCAACATATTATTCAATTTTTTGCTATTATATATATATATATATATAGATATATAGATATATAGATATATATAAACCATAATAATAATTTAATAATTATTTTAAATTAATTCCATTTTAATAATTTCTTAAGACCAAATCAGTTTTTAAAAATCTAACCACTATTGCTAATTCTGATTGAATATTAATAGTTTTATAACTTTTGTAATTAATATTGATTATCTAATAAATTGTTACCTTTGACTTCATTAGTTACAAATTTGTGACTAAAAAACTAGCCATTTTGGTTTGCTTTTATTAAATAATATTATATTCCTAACGGCTAATTCTTGAACTTGATTCATCTCATCGCTATTTAATCCCATTGATTGATCTATTTTTTTCACCTTGGTCCTAAATATGAACCTCATTAGTAGGTTCAAAATGTCAACGAGAAAAGTATTCTTTGTGATTAATCTTAAATATAGTCTCAAAAATCATTATGGATCACAAAAGTTCGAGATAAATTTTCTTTTCGACAATGCTAGACTTGCCAACATTCAAGGGGGTGCCCTCGATATGCGGTTCCAATTATACCTCGCATTGTTTGGTATAGGAGCCCCATTCGGAACACGACCCAGTTGCCATTTTCTTAAAATTTTTACTTGGATTTAGCTCTCAACAAGAGAGAGAATTTCACATGTGCCTTCAAAAATAAAGTAGTTGTTCCTGGTGAATGTTCGATTGTAGGTGTGTTAGGATTCTTCTAATGTAGAGGGAAAAGGAAGCGAGCCTCTAAGAGAGAGGTAATAGTACCACCCTAGTAGAGACACACACAAACATGAAAGATTCACCTAACATCCAACATAATAGTCCACAAGTATGTGATGATCATTACAAGCTTTACAAGACATTCTCAATATGATAAGCACTAAAATAACTGAAATAGTTCAACTACTTTAGTACAAGTGGAAACAAACATGAATCATAAGAATTTAAAAAAAAAATATTATAAATATTCATAATACATGCATGAAGAACGTGTTATCCATCAAGGTTGAAATATTAGTTAAAAGTACCAATACACATGTATGCAATGAACACCACTAGCTCCAATAGTGGAACGTTGGATCCACTACTTGCTCCCAAAAGGAACTAACTTGTCTCTCTGATGCTTTATGGGAGAATCCAAGGTGAAAAGTCCTTTTCTTGTACGATGAGGGTGTATATAAAACAAATGGGGTGATCCTTCACCTCCCTTGTGATTCCTGAACTATCCTCATGACCGTTTGACTTCCTCGTGACTTTTCAACTCTTACATGAATATTTAAATTCTATACATGTCCTTTGGACTTCCACTTTACAATACATTTCAAATAAGAATTTACATAATCCACAAAATCATGTGGCACATGATGACTAAAGAGATGACATGACATTTAACTAAAAACATGGAATGCATGATGACATGGGAATCTCAACCCATTTTTTGTTCCTGCTTTCTTTTTTTCTTATAGAAGATAGAACATGATCTCTTCTTCCACCTCCATATGGCTAAATATGAGGAGTCTTTAGTGTTATGAGATCTTGAGTTGTTATCGCAAGCTAATGTCCCTTTGCCTCCCCCTGATTAATCAACTTGTATTTGCAGCTTCAAAGGTGTCTTCTAGCATGGTCTCCTTCTCCATCTCCTTCTTAATCATCTCATCATAGCATGATAGAGTACTTGCATCTGCAATTCACGCATGCAAATATGACATCAGTATGATAAACCCCTAATTTGAGATGCTGCATGATGATGCACTAGCTAAGATGAGACTAGGTGGGAGGTTGAGGGAGAGACTCAAGAATTGCACAATTTCATAACTCAGGTAGTCAAGGGTCAAGGCTGAGCCTTGAGACTGCACAATGTGCAGTTTAGGATGGACTAGGCTTTAGGATTACATAGTTGAGGGATTCAAGGCACTAGGTTGAGGGATTGAGCACTGATATTTCCCACTTCACAGTGTTGGAAGGACAGGGAGGTGAGGTGATTATGAAATTGCACATTTTAGGAGCTCAAGGGCAAGGCTTGAGGAATGATACTACACAATGTGTAGTTCATGGCTGACTAGAGGGGAAGACTGCATAGTTTTGGAGCTCAGGGGTTGGGTTCGATCATTTAGATTACACATTGTGTAGTTCTGGGAGAAAAAAACTATCCATTGCCCAGTGCCAAGAGACAATTCTATTGTTTGAGGGTTGAGACTATGCAGTGCATAGTTCAAGCCAGCTGAAAGAGGCTGAGTGGCCCATTCAAGGAGTTTTTCCGACTTAACTAAGTGTCAGATAAGTGAAAAAAATATGGGCAAAAGAATGACTCTGAACATGATCACACACATAGATAATTTTATGACACAACATGGAACACTCAGAACACATGAACAATATCCTTTCCTCAATATGACAACTTTGCGATGACCCGCACTAAATGTGAAACCAAAGATGCACTTTGCAACGACCATGACAACACGTGCAACGGTGCTTGAAACTTTGGAAATAAGTGCAATACATGTTTACATGGGAAGACCAACTCATTTACACAATGGTTACCCCTTGAAACCACGAAAACTAGCTTTTGTTCATTGTTCGATACTCCACATGCTAAAAGATGTCACTTTGATTTTCTTGCAAATGGGACAAGGATACTTAGAGAAAACACATGCAATAACTCTTAATTCTTGAGATGACAACATGAAAAGTTAAAGTAGGCTCTGAAATTTGGATGTAGGCCAAAATTTTGCAGGGTGTTGTAGCAGTGAAAACATGATCCTTCCTCACTTGCCTATTAATTTAGAAGAAAAAATTGTATTTATTGGTGTTAAGGTAGTCATGGGCCCCTTAGATTTCAATTTTATCTTGGGGAGAGACTATATTTATGCTATGAATTTTTTCGTGTCCACACTCTTTCGAGTGATGTGTTTCCTATGTGATGGAAAAATGGTGACTATCAACTAGCTTTCATTCATTGGTCCTAATTTAATTTCCAATCATCTCACTTCTCTAAATGTTCCTAATGTGCAAGTGGTATCTCCCCTACCACAAGTTAATTATATGGAAACCTGTCCCATGCCCATACCTATTTCTGAAGAAGAGCCTTTCACTGTTTTCTCAACTTCTTTTGACCTTGATCTAGTAGGTGATATAGTGAATCATTTACTAGGGCCATTGGAGACTGGACTTTCCATTAGATACCCTTATATGTATCCCTTCTAGAGAATTATTATTCCATATGATGAGAACCTCTTGGAAGCCATGGCCTCTTGGAGGTCATGATCAAGCTCCCCAGAGCATATTTCCTTGTCGTGTGTCAAGTTCGTTAAAAAGGAAACAAGGTCCCTGGAACAAAGTTCCTTTTCTTGTGTCAAGATCCTTAAAATATGAAACAAAGTTGTCATAGAAGAGTTCCTTTTCTTATGTCAAGCTCGTTAAAAAATGAAACAAGGCCCTTTGGGTATAGTTCTTTTATTGTGTCAAGATCATTAAAAAATAAAACAAGGTCCCATGAGCATAGTTCTTTTCATGTCTCAAGCTCACTAAAAAATGAAACAGTGCCCCCCTCCAATTCAAGTCATTTATTATATATCGTAAATGTTGAGTCGAGTCTTTCACTTTATCTCTTAAATTAAACTCAATTTCGTCCTCTTATTAGTAACTAATCATATAGTTAGGTTAATGAAATGAAGTTTTAGGGGCATGCACCTTTATTATGTTGGGGGTATGAAAACCTATCTTGAGCATAGTTTTCCTTTTTTTCATGCTTGTGTAAATTAATGAAACGCCTCTCATCCATAATTTTTCCTTTGTTTCAATCTTGTGTAAAAATGGAGCCCCTCTCAAGCATAGTTTCCCATGTTTCAAACATGTGTAAAAATGAAACCATTCTCATCCTATCCCTCATGATTGCTATTTTTATCAGCTTGTTTTTTCCAGATGAGCCTTGGCTTTCTCATTCCATCGTCACCATCTTCTTGGTCGATCATATGCTTTCCCTTGGTTATTTTTCCCTTTCCTAAGGAATCACTGCGATGATCAATCGTATTAGCGAGCTTATTGACCTATACATGTTTTGAGAAGTTCCATCATCATCAGAACATGTTTCTACCCCTTTATGCCAGTCGTCCTTCCAGGTGGATTCCTCTTTCATCTCTTTTCAGACTCCCAAAACATGAAAATATTTTTGAGCACTTGTCTTTTCGAACTTGTTAAACTAAATGAAAGGATGTCCGACCTGTATAAGTTTAACCCTTTTGCGGACTGGGATAGACTATATATGAAAAATAAATACTTTAGACAAACAAGACTAAATGGTTCTCCTCAGTATCATTTTTGCCTTTTCAGACTCAAGAGACTAAATTTACGAAAAGAAACCTTTGGAGTTTTCTTATTCACCTCTTTTTCAAACTCTCCAAACATGAAAAAGGAGTTAATTTATAGCTCCGCTGGACTCATAAAATCATCAAACAATGTTGGACTCATTAAACATGATGGGGATGAACCACTCCTTCTTATGGTTTATTAAAAATACTCAGAAGAATTATCTGAAGGGTTAACGTATAGATCAATCATATGTTATCCTCCTCAAGCTTTTCAAAAATAAAGAGGTACTGACCAAAAATGGTTGGGGAAATTGGGAAAATAGACTACTTAACCTTTTAATGGTAGTGAGTCACTCTTGAACATGACACTCTTTCACTTCACCTCTATAATTTTTGGGTTGGGAAATCTGTTTGCCTCTTTGGTTAATCACACCATATCAAAATCATTCATAATTGGTTTTGGATCGACACTACCAAATCCATAAAGTGTCTTTGATATGTTCAATAGAAGTCCTGTAGTTGATATCTTCTACGATACTCGTAAGCTTTCATTCATGTCTGCCACTCTTGACCCAGATCTTCATCAACACGATTCTGTCTCAAATCTTGATACCCATTTCATGTCGTTGATGAAGGATACATCAATGCCCTCCTGTGACGGGTCACTTCCTTTCGACATCAACTCATTTTCCAGGAAGTTGATGTATAAAATCCCTTTGGTATCTTGGAGCTTGCATACATCAATGATAATTTTCCTCACTCTTGGTGATAGGTCATCATCATTGGCCTCCAACCAAATTATTCTGTGTTGTGTTTGACTTCTCATCCATTCACACCACATAGATTGTACTATAGTACCTTAAGAGCTATTATCATTATCAATGGTTTCTCTTGTGTATGTTAACATATTACATCATTAGTGGGTAATCAGATGATGCCTACCATGTTCGACTTCAACTCATTTATTTGCATGGTTAGACTCATACTATTGAGTGATGAGGTAGAATACCCCAGATCTAGTTCCATCCATCTGGGCTGCAATTTGAGGATTCATTCAATATTACAAAGTATGATTTCTACGATCATTCAAACAATCATTTAAGCATGGGTCCACACTATATCATTAGTGGACGAGACTTTACGATCATTTTACATGAATTATTAGCTTATATGTTGAACATGGGTATGGATCCCTCAGAAATGATATCATGATGATAATATGTATTGTAACAGATGATGATCTCGACATAATTTGTTATTGATCCGGACTTATCACAAGGTAAAGCGCTTCCGTCCTTATTCGCTGCTTCTTATTTTGCATTTTAGGGGGGAATTTGTTACAGGCCATTTTGTCACATCAACCCAAAATGACCGAAACCAGATCAATCAACATCCTTTGACACTTTTTCATAATCCCTTTGCAAAGCCCTAAGCATCATCTCTCTAAATAGTCTGAGTTTTTGGGTCTATCTACTAAAAAACCATGGTTTTAGCCCTAAAGCACCCTATATACATGTCTACCTGTGTTGGGTGAAAGTTGCATAATTGAGTATCAACACTGATCACACTACTACATTTGGGCATAAATTCTGATAGCGAAATATGATGGAATGGCTAAACTCAGAAAAATGTTTCAAAAATTAAATGATTTTTTTGTTTTTTTTTTCCTAAAATCCTGACAACCGTCGAATATCCAACAACAATTCTTTACTGGTAAAATATTTTATAGAATTCCCTATCTCATCGATTATCAGATGTTTTCCTATAATCCCTCCTATCATTGAATAACTGATAGTAATTCTTTTACTGTCAGATATCTGATGCTATATCTAATATGAAAATGTGTTTTCTAATTTCCTACAGATGGTAAATAACCATTGCATAATGTTTTGTTCCACCATTAATGACATTTTGCACTGACACCGTCTAATATGGGATTGCTTTACGTTGATCAATTTAGCTAATTAAAATAAATATAACATTAATATTATAATTAAATATAATATTATTAATATATAATTAATAGATATGTTCATATTAATATCTATAATATATTAATATTAATCTTAATATTATATTATATGATTATAATATAAACTATTATATAAAGTTATTAAATATATTATTTGAAATAAATAACTATATATATAGAAAAACTACTCCATTTCAAGGTTGAGAAAATGGGTTTGGCACATTTCCTTAGGGTTTTGAACTATTACAAGTATGGAGGCACAATCGAATGTGTTTTCCTGGACCTAGCTGGTTGCTTTGGCTTATGGAATCATGATTTTCCTCCCTCCTCGGTGCTAGCTCAAGATCATACACCTGGTAGCTTTAGACTTGGGGCCTCTGGACCCGCTCTTTGCTTCGATGCATCAATAATGGAGTACAAGAGTCTTGGTGGAAATTGTCTGTATATTGGGGGTCAACTCCGTCATGATGAATTGGATGCCCTAGAGGTGTCGGAATAGGGGAGGCTTTATACGGGCCTTGAATTTTTCTTTGTTAAGTTGGACGATGGAATGGATGTGGATCTTGACAGATTGTTGAACCATGATGAGTTTAAGGAACCTCTGTTGAGGAATACGATCTTGCATGTAAAGGATTTAATCGCCCATCTCATTATAAAGGATCCCCCTATCTCTTTTTTCAGTGTTGAGACCCTTAACATATGGTGTGATCCTGCCATCGGGGAACTTCAATCTTTTTATGATTCACTTTGGACATAGGCAATGTTTATTTGTTCCATCTATTATCATAGGGATTTGATGGTGAAAAGTGGCCATCATCTATTTCTTAACGGCAGTCTTGCATTGCATGCAAAGAAAATTGCCATATTTAGCAGAGATGGACACATGCTGATGGAAAGAGTAAAGGATGAGAAGGGAAGTGCTTCATACAACTCAGGTTTATGGCCCCAACCAACAAGCATAAAAGGCAGAGGTTTGATCTCAGATTAGGAGGACTTATATCAGGTTTTTACCAAAACCTTTTATGGGAAATCGATAATGATATGGGTATGGGGTACAGATTTGGTGATAGATCTGAAACAAAAAGCTCAAATTGCCATAGGTATTTCAGATTCATCACAACTTTTGATTTCTTTCGGGAAAGAGCTGCAGGAAGAGATCCATTTGAAATATTATGGGATTCAAGGAAATTCTACCATTATCTAGAACATAAGATTAAAATGTGGGGCATGAGAAGCAAGCATACCATCTAGGGCATTATCAATAGACAATGGACAAGCTTCTTTCAAAGATGCATTAAGAGGGAAATATGACACATAGGATAAAAAAACCCAAATTTGACAATCCCAGCTCCATACATTGTATAAAAGACGGAAAAAGCTCCAAATCTGTCCATTGAATTACTAGAAGTAAGTGATCCCTTCACTACTTTATATGCAAAAGCCATTATTTGTTGTTTTAATGGTTTCTGGCCAAAATACGAAGAGCTTAACGAATGGATCTACCTCAATTGGACTAGAGATTGCGATATTTATCTGTGCGCAAAAGGCTTTTTTGTGGTTCAATTTGATACCCAAAAATATTACAATTATGTCATAAATGATGGACCATGGTTTTGGGGAAGGGCGAGCCTCTTCGTAACCCCATGGTTTCTTGGTTTTGACCCAAATTCAATGGTGGTTACAAAAATGTTGATATGGGTAAGGCTACATAACCTTCCACTACCTTTTTTGCACCATCTGGTCTTAGAAGGCATTGGGAATTCTTTGGGAAGGTTCCTAAAGACAGATCGAGAAATAATGGAGAAAGGGATCTTCACCTTTTCACATATTTGTGTGGAGACGGATTTAAGTAAAGGTATCTCAAATTTCATTAATCTGACACACAAAGATTGTGAGTGGATACAGTAGTTGGATTTTGAAAACATAGCTTTTCGATGCAAGGTTTTCCATCAAACAAGGCATTTGCAAAATACAGGAAAACAAGCAAAGAAGAGAACAAAGAAGAGAACACAAAAGAAAATAGGAAGGTAATTCCCAAAATCCTCTTGATCAGATGATGAGAAGAAGAAATGGATGGAACTCAAAAATAATGAGAGAGAGAAAAACAATGAGGGTCACAAGAGATGGGAGAAGAAAAGAAGGAAGAAAAGAAGAAACAATCAGAGAATCCAAATAACTTAGTTGTTATTCCAATCCTTGAAACCCAAGTAGAGGGGGATAACAACAATCAAGGCACAGGTGGAACCAAGAAATCACATGTATTTGAAAGCTCTAATTCAGACAAAGATATCCCAAATCTTACATGAAATAATGAGTTGGCTATTGTCACTTCTGCTCCACCTCTTGGGGTCTGGAAAAAATTCCAACAGAAAAAAGGCAAAAAAAGAAAAGTCCAGTTTATCTGGAAATCTATAATTTTTTTTTTTACTTGGTAGCTTCACTACTATGTGTGTGACTTGCACACTTGTCCCACAGGACAACGTCTGAATTCTTCAATGCATCTACTAAATGTAACTTTTAGTTTTTATTAACAAAAAGTTACTGATTTTTCCTTGGAAAATAAATAAATAAATAATTATATATATATATATATATATATATATATATATATATATATATATATATATATATATATATATATATATATATATATAGATAGATAGATAGATATAGATATAGATATAGATATTTGTGTATAAAGGCCCTAATATCATATAACTTTGACATAGTTGCTATATATTAGTTGTTATTGTTTTGAAAGGTTGTAGGCTTATTTTGTATATATATATATATATATATATATATATATATATATATATATATATATATATATATATATATATATATATATATAGATATAGATATTTGTGTATAAAGGCCCTAATATCATATAACTTTGACATAGTTGCTATATATTAGTTGTTATTGTTTTGAAAGGTTGTAGGCTTATTTTGAAATTAATTTTTGAACAAAATCATCACTGAAAGTTTGGTGACAAAAAATGTCACATAATATTCCTCAAGAAGGCCAAGGATAAATGGGATTGGCATCAAGGGCTTCTGAGGATGGAAAATGTTATTTCCCTTGTAAAAATTGCAAGGGCTTGAGGGCAAGGAGAATTGTAATAAAATAAGCTAAAAAGCATTGTACAAACTATGGACATTTTGAATGCAGACATGCATATCATCCATTTGTAAGTTATTTATTATATGTCTTTATACTGTAGATTGTTTTTTCGAATGTTTATATTCATATTGTATTTTAGATTGTATGTATTTGTATTGTAAATTGTATTATCTTTCTATTGTAAATGTATTTTATAATATTCTTTTGGTATGTGTTTGAACTATGTTGTCATCTTGATGTGTACTGGAAATATTATTTGATTATTTTTGTTAGGGACGTTTAAAGGGTTATGTCGAGTTAACGATTAATTAATTTATGAGTTTAGGGCTAAGAGTTTATTGTTTAACAATTTAGGGGTTAGGGGTTTAGGGGTTTAAGTGCTTAGAGGAATGGGGTTAAGGTGTTTATGTATATTGTTTAGGGGTTTAATTTAAACCTAGAGGATTTATAGGTAATCATGGGTTTTTATGGAGCATTATTAATAGGTTTTTAAGGTATATTATGTGAAATATGCCATTAAGAAAGAATGTGACATTACAATGATGAATGAAAAATAATATCAATACGTTCTTTATTATGGACATGAAAATATATATCAAAAAGTGACTCAATTCCTACATGTCAAAAAAAATAACATCTTTCTTAGATTTTTTCAACATACTATTAAATATCTTGATAAATTGCACAAGCATCATCATTGATTTTTTGCCTTTGTTTCTTGGTCTCACCTAAGTTGTCTTTCTCTTTATTTTTATTGTATTTATTTTCCTTATATTTTATAGTTTTAAACTGTTGTTATATAGACATTTCAATATTTTCTATATATACTAAAATTAATTTTCTGATTGCTATTATATAGTATCGTCCCCTAAGGGAATTGCTCGATGAGGAAGAGGTGGTTGTAGTACAAGCTCCTATTCAAGAACATGGAGAAATTATTATTGAGCGTCAAGTTAATGATAATATGGAAGAAGATAGTGATGTTGATAACACAGTTGAAGAAGATGAGACAAATAGATTGATATATGAGACATTTAATAATGTTGGAATGGATGATGATGGAAACCAGTATGATGATTGTTCTTTTGATTTACCTATACTTGAGATGGCATCTATACCTCTTTATGAAGGTAAAAAACATCTCTTCTCTCTGCTCTATTGTTGTTGGTCAACTTAAAGGTGGTGAATGGTTTGTCAAACGCATGTGTGACACAAGTCCTAAGGTATGTAACATATTTTGTGACATTTAATACTATATACATGATAAAGAAATGATTTTTTTCCACTATTTTTAATGTTAGTATGTTGGTTTGCATCATTTCATTAGTTTGTAACATTTGGATGCAATATGTACAATTAATATTGTTTAGTACATTAACCAATACTATCTTTTTATGTTGTAGATTATTACATGAATTTTTGTTACTGTCGTCAATGCTTTACCTCATATGTATCGATATTTACATGTTGTTATGGATGATATTGGAATGGAGTATCAAGCTATTCATGTGTTCCCTATTGATGATATTCTCTATTATAAAGAACATGCATTGAAAGACAAATGCCCAAAATGTGATGAGAGTATATATTAAACTGATAAAGTAACAAAAAAGGTTCCTCACAAGGTTCTTAGTTATATTCCCATAATTCCATGTCTGCAACAATTGTTTAGGTGCAAAACTATAGAAAAACTTATGGAATACCATGCAAGGAATAGAAGTGAAAATGGTGTTCTTCGAATGCCTGTAGATGGATCTCTATTTAGGAATATAGAGGAAAAGTGGCCAGAGTTTAAAAGATAACCTTGTAATCTTAGGCTTTCATTAGCAGATGACGGTGCCAATCCATTTGGAGAGGCCATATATACTTACTCGGTGTGGCCTGTTTTTGTTATCAACGATAACATTCCTTCGTGGAAGTTAATAAACAGGGAGCACATAATGTTGACAATGATTGTTCCAGGTATTAATTTATTTAGAATAATTATTTTTAGCAGAATAATATCTCATTTGTCTTATTTGTTTCATAATTATATCCCATATTTTCTTGTTAATTTACTCATATATGTTCAATTATACCTATTATGTCTTCTAAAAAATTTTATTTACTTATATATGTAGTACTTATGTATTGTATGTTCAATCAATGAGGTAAGTACTAAGTCAAAGATATTAATGTATATATTGAGCCTCTTATCGATGTATTAATGGAATTATTAAACAAGGTCATTATGTATGATATCTATAGACTAGTAGTTGGACAAAGGGAATTTGAATTCCATGCAATGCTTGTACGGAGAATTCACGATACCCCAAGGCTAACACCTTTTTGTGGTATGTTATAATGTTACCCTACATTTTAATAATGTTTAATTTTTTGAACTTCAATTCAAGTATGTTTTTAAAATAGTTTGACCTTCATTATACATACTTAAAATAATTGATATAAAAATTATTCCATCTCTTGCAGGCCTTCAAACATAGGGTAAATTTTCTTATCTAGTTTGTGGTTCTAAGATTAAATCTCATTGTTGAAGAACCTTAGTAAAGGAGGTGTTTTATGATTATAGGAACTTCGTTTCTAAGAACCATAGGTACCAAAGTACTGAAAAACATAATTTTAATGGGAAAGAAGATATTGGAGTAAGACCACGAAGAATGACACCTTGTGCATTGAAGTTGAAATATAATAGAGTCTCTCAAGGTATGGATTGAATTGTGTATGTATCAATATACATTATATGTTTGGATTGTTTTATTTCTTTTATGGAATTTTCTTCACTGTACTAATTGAAACATTACATTTTTGTTAAAATGTCTTTATCTATGATTCACATTTTAGGTCGTGAAGGCATTAATAACAAGGAATTTCCATGAAGAATGAAAATTTATCCAAAGAAATTCAATAGACTCCCCTACTATGAACACCTAGAATTGTTCATTTGTTTGATACAATGCACATCGGGAAGAATGTAACAAAGAACTTATGGTGAATCTTAGATGGAAGGAGAGATAAAGAAAAAATTGTGAAGATTTGTAATGACATTAAGGAGGATGACCATGCGTTGAAAATTGTGATTCATTCAAATAGCATTGGAGACAAACAAAATATAGGCACCCTTCCATGGATATTGACAGAGCAACAAAATAAGCATGTTAAAGAGGTTATTGAAAAAAATAAATTTCCAGCAGGATTTTCGTCAAACATAAAGAATATTTGAACAAAGAGACGTGAATCAGGTGGAGTAAAAAGTCATGATTTGAATACGTTCATTAAGGTAATTGTTTTGGTGTGTATATATATTTTACAAGTTGGTGAAACATATTGTTAATTAGTGTTTTTTCTACTAATTTGGGAAAAAAATGATCGATCATTATTTTTGTTACAGTATGTTCTACCTTTATCTCTCCCAGAAAACTTTGACAACAATTTCAAACAAGTTCATATGATATTGGAAAATACATGAGATAACTAGAGATTTATGTCCAAAGTGTAACTTTCTCAATAAGTTGTTGTGTCACATATTTTTCATTGCATGTGTTTTGCTTGTCATCATGTACTATATTGTTCTTTTTTGGTTGAAACCTATGACTTTCTTGCTTCATTTGTAGATGGTTGTTATCTAAAGAAATTGACAAGGAAGATATAAAGTATTGGAGAAAACATGTATGAAATGCAAAAGTATCTACCTCTGGCATTTTTAAATGCACAATAAAACTACCTCATACACCAAGTTGAGGAGATTGAAAAGTGTGGACCTGTACACACAAGATCAATGTGGATGTTTAAGAGGCACTTGAAATCACTGAGGCTTTGGTCAGACAAAGAGGATGTCATGAGGGTTCTATGGTAGAGGGATATATGGTATATCAAACCATGGATTATATTCATCAATATAGCAATGAAATAGGAAAAAGTCTTAATGCGTTGGATCACATTTGGGATGTCAACTCCATGGACGATTTTGAAGGGGATCACCAATTGGGGAAAGGTAGAATGAGAAAAGTGAGATGTAAGAACATAGTGGAGATTTATAGCACATTTGACTTATTTTATTTTCTGTGTATCGTACTTATTTAATTTTTAGTCTTCCTGCATAATCCATTATTATGAAGGTATAATATGGTAACTAATTATATATATGTGAATTTTTTATTTTAATACAGTTGGTCGAGGGTGGGATGCAATACATGGATACATTGCGATAAAAAAAGATTGGATGAAGGTATGGATTGAATGATGCAAACAAACTAATAATGGTAGGTTATCATGGTATGGTGTCTCTTGATTGGTCAAATAAGTTCAAGATAGAGGATATACCAATATTACACAGAGGGAAATTGATTTATCATATGGTTTAAAAGATTATTAGGTAAGCATATTCACCCATACTAATTTTTTTACAATTATATTGATGCATCTAGAGGTTTTTTTTCTTAATTTTCAAAATCTGCAACTATAAATATGCATGCTTATCAATTGATAATGCATTTTTTTATGTGTTTGATGTACTGCAATGGAAACATCATAGAAAAATATGGTGCAATGGCTTCAAATTTCGCTTCAAAAGGTTGGATGAAAAGATGAGAACTTATGATAGTGGGATAGCCGCAATATTAAAAGTTATCAATGTTTCCTCTAGAGGTGACAGACATCCAGAACTCTTTGAGAATTGATATTGTGGGTATATGAATGATATACTTGTGTGTGACTTTGAATCCTTCAAAATAGTTGTGTTTGATGTCAAATGGTTTAGGCTACGAATCCATGAACGTGACCCTGATAAAACTATTATTGAGCATGCTAACGAATTTACCATGGGGTATACAACGAATACTGACCCAGGATCAGAGCAATATGTTTTTCCAAGAAAACGTGAATAGGTATTTTATGTAGACGTTCCATGTAAAGCAAGTTGCTCATATGTTGTTAGATATGATCCCATAGGAAGGCTTGTAAATTATAATGTAATGGAAGAAGATGAAATTGAAGAAGAAGATGATGTAAAGGAGCAGGGGGTTCGTGCAGTGTCAGATGAAGATGTAGAAGAAGTTCAAGAAATATATGTTAAATGAGACAATGTTAATTTGGATGAACTATTGATATTGACATTATGTCAGATGAAGAGCTTGAAGAATTTGAACCAAATGTAGAGGAGCATGTTCAAGATGATGATATAGATGATGATGATATAGTTGATCTTGATATGGTGAATCCTTTGTACATGAATTCTGAACTGGATGAAACAGATGATGAGATGGATGAGAAAGAAGATTAATAATATCAAAATGTTGAAAAGTGCGAGGTACATATTTATAGTTTTCAGTTGGTTTGTTCTCTTTTGCTCACCTTAATTTTGTTTTCCTAGTTTTTATGTTTGAATGTTACTATGTTTCATTCAAATATATTATAGTAGATAGATTGGGTATGGGGAATTAAGAGTGATTTGAGAGGGGAGGGTCCATATGAGCTTCCACCTTCACGTAGTTGGCCTTGTTAAGTAGAGAATATATTATTCTTGAAATGAAGAGAAGTTCATTTCCATTTATACCATAATTTCCAATTTTCACTTTGATGGTTCATTAAGCAGACGTAATGGAGGAGTTGGGTGATGGGTGGACCAGGCAACACTGTGGTCAGGCAAACATGTGAAGTAAGGTCGGCCCATGGCTACCCTTCCCACCAGGGTGTCTCATAATGATTTTTAGAAAATTTACTAAATTAATGTTTAGGTGTTAAAATTTGGTTTATAATTGATTGATTATGCAACATGGACGTACTAATAAATGATAATATTTTTTTGTTGGGCGTCTTCGAGGAATTGCGAGTTGGGAATGCCAAGACTTCCACTCATTAGGGGAGCCTGTGTAAAGAGCTGGTGGGTTGACCCGACTTAGCAAGGGGTGCCCACATAAAAGAAGTAAGGTCAGCCCATGACTACCCATGAATAGATTTCCCACCAAGGGGTCTCATAATGATTTTTAGAAAATTGACTAAAGTAATGTTTAGGTGTTAAAAGTTAGTTTATAATTCATTAATTACACAAAATGGTAATAAAAAATTATAATATTTTGTTGTCATTTATGATTGAACAAAGGTGGGGAACCCAGGAACCCATGGAAGCATTGTGTGTAGGGCATGATAGGTTTCCCGATGCCCATGGGGGAATCGCATGTTGGGAACACGAGGGCTCCTAACACCCATGGGGTCATCGTGTGCTAGGCACTCGCCCAGCAGGGGCGAACGTGCGACGCATTGGTGCGCGCCCTGACTTGGAAAGTGGCACACATAAAAAAGAAGTAGTTTCGGCCCATGACTACCCATGAACAAAATTCCCACAAGGGGGTATCATAATGATTTTTAAAAAATTAAGTAAATTAATGTTTCGATGTTAAAATTCGATTTATAATTGATTGATCATGCAACATGGAAATAAAAAATTATAATATTTTGTTGTCATTGATGAGATAATGATTTGTGTTCATTGATTTTCATAGAAGAGTGAATGTTTGTTCCCCAAGTCCGCCTGTACAAAGGCAAGGCACCCGACACCCATGGGGGCATCCTGTGTTGGGCACGCCAAGGTACCCACTCGGTAAGGACGGTTCTGAGACGAGATGGTGGGTCAGTCAAACTATGCAAGGGGTTCCCACGTAAATGAAGTTTGACCCATGGATGCCCAAGAACGGAGTTCCTACTAAGAGATATCATAATGATTTTTATAAAATTGACTAAATTAATGTTTGGGTGTTAAAATTCGATTTCTAATTGATTGATTATGCAACATAGTACTAACAAATTGTAATATTGTGTTGTCATTAATGAGTGAACGAGGGAGGGACATCACATGTTGGGAACACTAGGGCTTGGCGTCGATGGGGGCATCATGCGTTGGCATGCCAGCGTGCCTGAAGCCCATGGGGGCATCATGTGCTTGGCAAGCTAGGGTGCTCACCCGACAGTGGTGCCCATGTGACAAGTTGGTGGGTCGGCCCGACTTTGCAAGGGGTGCCCGCACAAAGGAAGTATTTTCGACTCAAGACTTCCCTTGAACAGGGTTCCCACAAGGGGGTCTCATAATTAAATTTAGAAAAATAATTAAATTAATGTTGTGGTGTTAAAAGTCGGTATATAATTGATTGATCATGCAACATGGAAATAACAAATGATAATATTTGGTTGTCGTTGATGAGCTAATGATTTTTGTTCATTGATTTGAATAGCATGGCAAACACCTGTGTCCTCAACACAGCCGCATCAAGGTGGGGTGCCCAATGCCCATGGGGGTGTCACATGCTGGGTACGCCAGGACAGTCAGCGCCCATGGGGGCATCACATGTCATTAAGATAATTTTTAGGTCTAAAATAGTCCTCCCAAGAAAAATGTACAACCAAAATAAACTTTATAAGAACAAATAGTATTCAAGATGATGATGTCAACCATGGGGGATGATTCACTATTTTTGGAGTAAAAACGTAAAAAGATTAAAAAATAATAAAATAATAAAACTTCTTTTTCAACTCGTATTTTCAGGTTATCTCCCTAAGGTTTTACTCAAATTTTGAGTGGAAGTACTTGTTGGATGCAAAATTTAATTCCTCATTCAATGAGTACCCATGTTACATACTTTCGAATGACCCTACTACATGAAAAATGAGAAATATGTGAAAAAACGTGATTGCAATCATTCTTTTCATGTATTTCTCAGTTTTCGTGTAGTAGGGTGCATTGAACGTATGAAACATGTGTACTCCTTTGATGAGGAATCAAATTTTTCATCCAACGAGTGTTGTCGGCCAAAATTTGAGTAAATCCATAAGGAGGAAAGTTGAAAATACAAGTTGAAAAAATAGCTTTTTCTTTTTTCCATATAAAATTTAATGATGTAATTTAATATTATTTTATTATTTCAACTATTATCTTATAATTTCCTTAGGAGACCCATTTTAGACCTAAAAAATCCCCTAATGTGGGCATGCCAAGGCACCCACCTGGCAGGGGTGCTCGTGTGATGAGTTGGTGGGTCAAACCGACTTAGCAAGGGGCACCTGTATAAAGAATTAAGGTTGACCTATGATTCCCCATGACAAGAGTTACCACCAAGGCATATCATAATCATTTTTAAAAAATTGACTAAAGTAATGTTTGGGTGTTAAAATTCAATATATAATTGATTGATTATGCTACATGGTACCAACAAATTATAAATATTTTGTTTTCATTGATGAGCGAACAGAGGCAGGCTACCTGAGCACCCATGGGGGCGTCATGTGCTAAGCACGCTAGGGCAACTGAAACCCATGCGGGTGTCGCGTGTTCGGCACGCCAGGGCAACCAATGCCAATTGGGGCATCGCAGGCTAAGCATGGGCTGGCCGCTTGCCCTGTAGGGGTGCCCGTGCAATGAGTTGGTGGGTCAACTTGACTTGGAAAGCGGTGCCTATATAAAAGAAGTAATGTCAGCCTATGTCTACCCATGAACAGGGTCCCCTAAAGGGGGTCTCATAATGATTTTCAGAAAATTAACTAAATTAGTGTTTAGGCGTTAAAAGCCAGTTTATAATTGAATATTGATCATGCAACATGGAAATAAAAAATGATAATATTTTGTCGCCATTAATGAGTTAATTATTTTTTTTCATTGATTTTCCCATCAACGCGAATGCATGTGCCCTAGGTGCACTCGCATGAAGGTAGAGCTCCCTGGCGCCAATGGGGGTGTCGCGTGCTGGGCATGCCATGGTGCCTACATGGTAGGGGCGCCTCTGTGACAAGTTGGTGGGTCAACCTAACTTGGAAAAGGGTGCTCACAGAAAATATTTAAGGTTGACCCATGACTACCTATCAACAGATTTCCCACAAGGGGGTCTTGTAATGATTTTTAGAATTTGGGTGTTAAAAGTCAATTTATAATTGATTGATCATGTAGCATGGTACTAAAAAATGATAATGCTTTGCTTTAATTGATGAGATAATGATTTTTGTTCACTGAATTGCACAAAAGGGTGAAAGCCCACGCCCTGGGCATATTTGCACGAAGTCGGGGCACCCAAGCACCCATGGGGGTGCCACGTGCTGGATGGAACGTCAGGGCACTCGCTTGATAGGAGAGCCCATGTGATGATTTGGTGGGTCAGCTCGAATTGGCAAGGGGCACCATCACAAAAGAAGTAATGTTCGCCCATGAATTCCCATGAACAGAGTTGCCACAAGGGGGTCTCCTAATTATTTTAAGAAAATTGACTAAATCAATGTTTGGAGGTTAAAAGTTGGTTTATAATTGATTGATCATGTAACATGGAAATAAAAATCGATAATATTCTATTGTCATTGATGAGCTAATGATGATTTTTTGTTCACTAATTTGTACATCAGGGAAAATTCCCACACCCTAGGCATGTCCACATGAAGGTAGGGCACCTAGGTGCCCATGGGGGAATCGCGTGTTGGGCATGCTAGAGTGCCCACTTTGCAGGGGTGCCCATACGACAAATTGGTGGGTTGGATTGAGTTAGAAAGGGGCACCTACACAAAATAAGTAATTTTTGTCCATGACTACCCATGAACAGAGTCCCCACAAGGGGGTCTCATAATGATTTTTAGAAAATTAAATAAATTAATGTTTAGGTGTTAAATGCTAGTTTATAATTGAATATTGATCATGCCGCATGGAAATAACAAATGATAATATTTTGTTTTCATTGATGAGATAATGATTTTTTTTCATTTATTTGCATAGCAAGATGAATGCTCACGCCCTAGGTGTGCTTGCACAAAGGTAGGGCGCCCGAGTGCCGATGGGGACATCAAGTGCTTGGCATGCCAGGGCACGCATGAATGTGCATGACTTATCATATTAATAAAAAAAACTTTTTCAATCCATTGTTCTCCATTATTTTATCACAAATTCATGTTCCCTCTTTACAAATGATATATAGATAATGATGTTGAATGAATAAATGAATATGTTTCACTAATGCATAATCCTTACTTATATGCAAAGGATAGGTTAAAAATATGAACCTATATCATTATATGAGGAAATTTTGGACATAGTCAATCACGATCCCTCTTTCTATGTTAATTTAACCAAAGTTACATTCATTTAAACTAAGGTGGGTTTTATATACCCAAAACTCAATATATATGGCCTAGTGTGGACCACATTATAAGCATGTTAGTAGAAGCTAATAGGTTCAAAAAAACAATAAGTTTAGTAGAAGCAATGAGATCACCATCTCTACATACAATATACGCTAATACTGTGCTAAAAGTAATCTAAAAAATGCACTCAAATAAAAAAAAAAAAAAAAAAAAAATGTGACAATAAATATTTCTCAAACATAAGCCTCAATGGCTACATGGTATTTGAGTATTTTGTACATTGTCCATGCTTCTAGATAGACATCCAAAAACTTGTGAATGTATTATTTGAACGCTACAATGACCATCTTAGAAAACATTGTAGGGGCATACTTATGTCCAAAATGCATGGCATTGTCTAAACCCCATTTTATAGAAAAAGTTGTGTTTGTTTCCTTCCCGCAACATGGTCAAGCACATAACAATTGAATGTGATGAAGAAAGTGTCATGGACAAAAAAACCATTTAATCCCTTGAAATCCACAACAACCATTTCCCTTTTGATGGTGATGGTATCTTCCTTCACAAGCTTGATACTTTCTATAATATTGTCTGTTTTAGAATCTTCCAAGGTGCTAAGTCAAGATGCTCTACTCATGGTGATAGAGTGTTCCTCTTCTTGAGTTCAGGTTAGAGTTTTGTATTTTCTCAACACTTACATATAATTTCTCATTTTTCTACCTTTAACAATAGGTCTAGTCCCTTGAGATAAATGTAGCATTCTATTGCAAGTTTGTCCCTTTAGGGATTTCAATAATCCCAAAAGGATGTGAAATTAATCTTCCTTCAAAATGTCACAACTGGATGGAGTGAGAGGTTTCTATTTGGAAAGAATTGTATAAATATTATAATTTTTAAAGATAATTGTAGTCCTTTAGAGTGACTGAAATTTGGATCATACCTTCCAAATGAGCCTACAATGCCTCTATGCAGTTTAGTCTTGGTCATTCTTAAAAGTAGTTTCCTTGTTGCCTATTAGGACTACCTCTAGTTAAAAAAATATGAGTTTAAGTAGTAACTTGATCACCTTCACAAAATTACAGAGAACCTTATGATTTCAGGATCTTTGAAATTTGTTACAAGGCCTTTGAATTTGAGCACAAGTCTTTGATCTTTCTCCTAGTATTCTTGGCCTTGCGATGATTCCAACTCTTCAAGTTTGTATTGCTTATAAGTTGTATTGAGTTCCTTACTGAATTCGAAGATGACAGATCTCTTGTGTATCTATTTCAGTCATCAATCCATCTACTCTAATCAATGAAATATCTATGTCTCACTAGTTAAATTCCATTTTTGAGCTGAGTAGCCTATGATTGCAACTCTGCGATCTTGATCTCAGACAGACAATCCTTTCTTCTATAATATTTCATACGTTTTTCAAGAGACAATAATAACAAAAGGTCATTATTATGAAATGATTGTTGGTATGGTATCATCTAACTCAGTTCCTTTAAAATACTTTAGCATCCTCTTCTTTGACATCTTCTAATTGCTTGTAGGTCTGACACTGTAATGCATTTCACATATAAGAGGTCTTGAATTGTAGCTTCTCTGGAATGTAAAAGGTTTGGCCTCTGAAATCACTCAATCTCAGGTCTGGTATCCATGCACAATAAACACTAGATACACAACTTTGGCATCCTATGAATTGGCAAGGGATCAGCCTTGTAGCTACTCTAAATTATGTAATCCAAGCTATGTAATATGCCATTGTGATAACACTAATGCTTCAATTACCATAACTCTAACGCTCTGGTCCACTATAATTCTGCCACTGTCATAATGTTATCACTCAGGTATCCCTATCATAGCATTGTGATGGCTAGTGCCACAATGGGTGCCAAACTATGTAATGGAGATTTCCAGGTTGACATATGTTTAATCTCCCTTTAAATGTCAATTTCTCAATCAATTTCTCATTTTATTTTACATCATCTCATTTTGTGTGGAGGCAACATCTCTTCTTTGTTTGTTCTTCATGTGAATCCTCCTACTTGGAGGCCCCATGTTCACCACTCTGTATGCTTTTTTAATGTTTTTTTATTCAAATTTCTCTTAGGTCCAACTTTTAACTTGTTCTCAGGTCCAATTTACAACTTGTATGGAGGCACCATGATCTCTCTCTCATTTTATATCTTACTTGGCTTGTTGGCATTTAATAAATATTATTATTGAGCAATTGTAATATCTATAAATTACAATGGATTTTACATATAGTTTTTTCATATACGTCATAGATAGTAGAGTGTATCTATGATGTTCACAGTCAACCAAAGGGAAATGTCAAAAGCAAGTGATTGAAGTTTCATTCGGTAGTGATTCTAATTTCTATAGTCACCCTCCATAGAATTTTTGGTAGACTATAAAGTTTTTAGCTTCTACTATTATTACTTATTTGATGATGGTAGTAGTCTCATTAGTTAGTAGTATCTTCATGCCAACAAAACCAAAATTTCTAGGCAAGTTTGTCCCTTCATGACACTATGTCTTAGCTAAATAAATATAAAAATTAACAATAAATAAATATAATTTATTATTATTATTATTTTAATCATTATTAAAATTTGATTATTATTATCAAAATAATTATTAAAATTATTAATAATTATAATAATTAAAAATAAAAAAATAAAAGCAAAAAACCAAATACAAATTAAAGACAATTTTTTTTATTGAAACCATTCACTCCCTCCTACGTCACACCTCTAGCTCTTGAACCCTCCTACGCCTATGACTCTTGAACCCACCTGAACCCTCCTACACAGTGCCTCCTACTCTCGAACCCTCCTATGTCGCGCCATATTAATTAGATCAATGAGAAGACTTGGAGGGTTTCTAGGAAAACTTGTTGTACATTCCGTAAAAAAAAATAGGTGTTGAAGGAAATGAGATTGATTCCATGCCCTGGAGTAATTTTATATATTTTTTTAGTGATAATTGGATGCTTCCTCTACTCATCAAAAATCCTAAAAAACTCTCCCATGTTGTTTAGCTTCCCGCTCATTTTCTTGTTCCCGCCTCATCTCAAGTTTGAATTGGAGAGGATTCATTGGGGTTTTCAATGCTAGCTCCTAAGCCACACACCTTCACCATCGATCACTACCTCAGCCATCGACCTTATTCAGCGTGCCTCCACCATTGATCCCTACTTATTCCTTTAACCCTAGTCCGCACCACCTCCACCATCAATCCATGCCTCTGTCATCGACCATATTCCTTTAACCCTAGTCTCTTGGATTGATAGTGTGCGAATGATCCCACTAACCCTATCCCTATCTACCATGTTGGTCAAGTAAGCATAAAGAGGTGTATTGATAGTGCGAGGATATCTCTAGTATAGAGAAAGAATATCACTTGAGGAAAAGCAAAGAAAAAGGACAAAGATGATAAAGTTGACCCATGAAAAACTACTTGCAAAGAAGACAACTTCAACCCGACCAACGCATCCAAGGAGAAATAACAAAAATATCTTCTGTAAGTTTAAATTTCCCCATTTTATTCTAAAATTCCCAACTATTAGATGAAAATAAAATGGCACAAAATATGTTAGTTGAAAACCATAGTAGCCTACAAAATTTTAATGGAAAAAAAGTGTTAAAATCCTCCTTGAATTAGAAGGTTCTCACTCCGAAAATCAGGTGTTATCCCTTGAAAAATAAACAAAAAAAAAGTACCACAAAGGGCTTGCAACCTCCCAAAATCAAGCTTGTTGTATTGTAACTACAAAAAGAGTTATATTAATAAAAAATTAAGCTCTAGAAACCCTCGCACAATCCAACAGAAAATTGTAAAATGCATTTATGCCAAAATTATTGTTTGAAAACCTCTTCGAATTAGTGAGAGCGGTGGTTTATATGCCCTTGGCTACCTCATTCAAAACCCCATGAAAATCTTGAATAATTTTTTTCAAAATTTTCAAATGGATTCGTTGTCTAAAACTCCCTGACCTATAAGTAAATCGAGTTAGCACCTCCAAAAATAAAAAAAATAAAAATAAAAATCAATTTTGAAGATAGAAATAAACTTTAAAACCCTCTTGACTTCCTAAAAAAAATCGATTCAAGCTCAGGCCCAAAATCCAAACAAAATATTAGATGGGTCTCAAAAGAATCTCAATCTAAGACAGAGTTTAATACTTCAAATCCTAGTTGTTTGTGTGGAGGAAATGGATAAAAAATAATTTGATTTTCTTAAAATATGGCTCGGATCGACTTGCAACAAATAGATTAGATGATAGAATTTGAAATCCCGGTCTTTCCTCTTCAAATCTATAAAGACAAACAAATGATATGATGACCCATGTTATTCCACACTTTTTAAGGGTGATAAGGTTTTAATGTTGAGATAAAGGAGGCCTCCCCATGATACTATCATGCCAAATGTTGATATGCTCATTATTTCTTGGAAACAAAGTTAGTTAATATTAAGGAGGAGGGAAACAAACATTGCTAATCCCCTAGACTTGTGAACATTTTCTAAATTATATGACCTGATCAAGGCAATGACATCACACTAATAGATTCTTCTTATGAATGACTTGATTCCACTAATCATACCTACTTGAAATAAGCTACCCAGACAGTTTATATTCAATTTCTAGCGAGGGGATTCTAGCATGATGATATACATGAAAGTTGACGAGGGAAAACCCTATAAAATCCCTAACACAAAAAAAATCATATAGAACCCATTACAAAAAGGAGAAACAAACAATTTTTTGATACATGTGGAGATCCAATCAATGAAACTTGGATTAAACCCAAATTTCTAAAGGAATCAAAACATTAAGCTATGCTCGACACAATTAAATACATTTTCCATATCCAACTAAGGTTTATCCACTTTTCCTCATTATTCCTATTAAATGGGATAAGTTCATGTATAAGGATAATATTTTCCACAATTTGTCTCTTCCACACAAAACCACATCATTTTTCTAAGATATTCTTATGGAGTAGACTTTATGATATATTAGCAATGATTTTAGACATAATCTTGTAAGGCACATTGCACTATTATATAATATTGAATGTACACAAGAATATGGAATTACCTCTTTTGGGACTAAAGAAATATTAATTTGTCCCTCCTCTCAGGTGCAAGGAATTATGAACATATTGAAGAATTCACACCATCCAAACCAACTCAAACATAATAATATTCCAAAAATAGTTGCAAAAATGAATGTTGAATTCATCTAGAATTAATACCTTATCAAGTTCACAATGATTGATTATATCCCAGATTTCCACTATTGATATAACCTACATTAGACAAGCATTGTCTTTGTTTGTAATAATACATGGATTATTTTATTGCATAATATTTGTACTAAATCTGTCTTGGCTCCTAGTTTTAGTATATATGGTGGCATAGGGGTTATATGCTACTTCTTTTATTTTTTCATTTGGACTTAGTGTCTCTCCTTCATTGGTGGTGATTTCCTTGTCATTGTTACACTAGTGTTGTACTTTAGCTTGTTTGTGAAAACAAATTGTGTTTATATTCCCTAATTAGAGCCACAAACTCTTGGAATTTTACCTCCATTTTTATTATTCTTCCCTCATCATAGATTTGTAGCACTAGAAGGTTTCTTTTTCTTCAATCATTAAAGAAGGAATGACTTATTCCTACTCCATGAGCCTTTGAGTTCCCCCTAGTTTATATTTGAGGTAGTTGATATCTTTACTCACTAATTGATATCAATCCCTCATCCCAACCTTTAGAGTGAGCTTCATATTTTTAAGATTTTGTTCCTAGATGTGCACCAATGAACCAACCACCCACTTGCTCCAAACTCATGAAATAAGGTTAAGAAGGAGGGATCTTAGAGCCAAGAATTATTAAAATGAAAAAAATAGAGGACCATAATCATCTTATTTAATCATATAAAAGGTGAGGTTTCAGTGATCTGATCCAACATAAGATGTAATTTGAGAAGAAAGAGAGATGTTACCTTTAGGGAAGGAACTATATACCAACAACTTATGTAGCTTAATGTGTCTAGGGCCGAGACATCTATTGGTCCATGTACTTTTCCCTTTCTCAACCAACATATTCACTAAATCAAGCAATGAAATGGGTTTCTCCATTATCTATATGATTGGATCCAAAAACATCCCCCTCACTTCCCCCCAATTTACTCATTGTGATGAAGCATGGTGTTAAGTTCTCTTGCTACCATGTAATTTGAACTGAAATCCTAATCCCTTAACTCCATTACGAATTTCAAACATTCTACTTTATCATGATAAATTAGAGGCACATAAATATTAACTACATTGCAAGAGTGTTAGATGAGAGATGAGAGAATTGTGTCACTAAGCAATTAGGAAAACAACTAAATATATTTAAATTTAAAATAGAATAATTCCAAAGGGTATAAGTTCCCATAGATAAACCCCTAGAACTTGTTTCCCAAACATAATTGAGATGCTAACTACTATTGTATTTTTGTCGAACTTCATAGTCTTCGAATTTTGGTCTCCTAAAGTAGGAGGAGTTGGGCCTTTTATTCTTTGATTGAATCCCTAATCGATGAAATATTTCTAGGACTACATAATTCCCTTCAATTCTAGGAGATAATTTTCAACATTTTCCTAAAATTTTAATATCTCATCTTGAGGGAGAAATCACACAATTTTGGTTCCTTGTATTTCAAATCCTTTACTATAGATTCCATCTATCTTGTGATATTTAATTATTATTTTTACCTTTTGAGTTATCTTGTTCTTATCATCAAGACTAATTCCAATTAATGAAGATCATAAACAGAAGAGGACATAATGATGTAGGCACTTAGCAAGGGAAAAACTCCTAACAAGGGTAAAACTGTAGGTTTTAACCCCGTATAGAAATTACCTCCATACGAATTCTAAAACATAGAAAATAAACAATGCGAGAGCATAACACATAAAACACATATACATAGAGATTTTCCCCTGGATCCCAAAACTGGGACTACCAGATTGATTTTTTCATTATGTTCCTTTCAATGTTACAATACATATATATATACATTTTGAAGCATCCAATACCATGGACCGAAAACCATCACGTCCAAAACCATGCGTGAAAACCAAGCACAAAACCATAGGTAGGTCCGCCCAACCTAATATAGGGTCCAAAAAAACAATTTCTCCGGGGTGCTGCCCCAACCCCATAGAGGGGGGCTATCCATCCCCCTCAAACCCCCTATGACCCCCTGCTATGCAATGGGCACAACGAAGGGGGGGCTCTGCCCCCCTTGTTAACTATGGGAGCTAGTCGTGGAAAGAATATAACACAACCCAACAAAAAACCAATCAAAGTCTTCCACTAGTAGATTTAGATCAAATTGAGACAACCAAGATAAGTGACCTCCATTACTCCACCATGCCAACCTTCCATAACTAAGTCAAATTGATAAGAATCAAGATTAGAGTTTCAATTACTTTCTTCATCTTTCCTGCAATTTTCGGTCTCCTATATTTTTCGACCTTGTCATACTCAAGAAAAAATTGCACCTTTTGATAGAGGATTACTAGCTTTAGTCCTTTTCTTCACTTGCTTCTCTTCTAGGCATAGGATAGGATTTTATTTTATTTTTCTTCGTTCTTCTACACTATAGATCAAATTCCTTGTTAGCCCTCAATAGGAAAAATTCACTTGTGTATTTATAGTGGTTTGAATCTTCAACATAAGGATGACTTGTCAAGTTGTTTAAGACCGACTTGTTAAATTTCTTGAGGTTGAATTGAAAGATTAGGAAGTTAACTTGGTGGAGGAGGAGAAAATAATTTTCTTTCTGGACACAAAGATCCCAAGAAGTTACTATCATATAATAATAATGATAATGACTCAATATATAATCCTAGATGCCTATAATCGAGCCTTTTACCTGTTGACTAATGACCTGTGCATGAAACCCATGCATTAATAAGTCAAATTCCTTTTGCAATAAAAAAATATTTTTCTTTCTTTTCACAAATACAATTATGAAGATCACCACTAGTTACATTCTTTAACACCATGAACCTATTCTTCCCTAGTACTTTTATTTGTGTTGTATCTATTACGTGGTTAGGGTCATGGAAAATACTACTAGTTTCATTTAGATATATTATTTTTCTAGATAAATACCCACCTCCAACTGAGTTTCTAGACTTACATCCACTTCATGTGTCTGCATTAATAAATCCTTCACACAAAGCACTATATCAAAAGTTTAAACACTTCAGTCCTATTCAAAATCAGGTATTTGTAGTCCTTTATAACTCAGATGATAATGTTTTAGTTGCAACACTTACTGGTAGTGTTAAGATTATTTGTGTTGAGTTTTCTTTACTCTGAATGCATCAAAGAGGCCCAAATAGTGTATTTCGTTGTGTCTATATTGCTCCTATTTCAGCTATTGCCAAAGAGAGATATCTATATTGGGAGTAGAAATTTAGAATAGAGACAAGATAGACCTAAAACTGCCTCCTGTTCTTGAAAATACTCTTTAAGGCTACGACTAATTTAGATCCTCTCCACTTATGATTAATTTCACTTGGGTTGGTGAGAATGAGGCTTATCCTCACTCTAATTTAAAGAATTCTCAAGGGATTTATCTAATCTATTGTTGTGGACTTGAAAACTCATAAAATTACATAAGCTGACTCGAACAAATCATGCCCAAACCCAACAACCATACATAAAAATGAAAATTGAATCATATACAACTTAGATTTTGATGATTTTCATTGCCTTTGGTTCCTCTCAAAGTCTTGTAACACCTCCATGTGTAAAATCATCGAAATTCCTCATGGCTCCAAACCCACCCTCTTAGGTGAAAAGCCCAAAGGCTTGGGTTCTTAGCTCACAAGTACATTTTGTGTGCCAATTCATCCAAAACCCTATAGCCTAGGGTTTGGGGTACCTACCCAGATACAAATCTCAATAGCCTTGACATCCAAAAAAGTTTCCTTTTATTCCACTGAAACTAGTTACATTCTTAAAGATATCGAAGTATCTTGGTAATTTTTTGTAATGGAAGATTAAATGCTATCAGATTATGTTGAGTCCTCAAGTTATCAAGTGAGTTCATTGGTTAGGATGAATAAGTTCTCAAGTTCTCATTTTTTAAATATTACTTGAATATTTTGAACACAGACAACTTCCTGATAGCTCACTTGTACTAATATAATGTTCTTGTGTTTTCGTCAAGACTTTTCTCAACATCCCTTATGACGCTCGCTAATAGTTTCTCTTATTTGATGGAGTGTTATAGGATGTTCCACCAAATAGGTATTTATCATATCTATCTTTGTCAGGCAATGAAAGTTCAAGTAGGACAAAAGAAATTGACCAAACATCTATTGCATCGTCTATCAGGTGAATATCAACTAGAGGTGAAAATTTTAGAAGAAAATTCCATACACACATGGAATCTTTTCTTGCTAAAGGGGGGTCATGTTATTATGATAATGAGAGAATAGATGACATCGAGGTTCCCTTGAGGTACAAACATATAGTGAAGCAATGGGCACCCAAGGATCTTCCTGAAATAAACACTGATTTTTCTATCAATGAAAGGATATACTACATTTCCCCATCGTCATTACATGGTTTGGGGATATTTTCCATGCATGGCATAAAGGTATGTTATGGAGGATTAACTAAATTAATGGAGTATGTGAGACCCTATTACAACCACTATGATTGGGTACGACTAGTCCAATATACCAAAAATATGTGAAGATATGGAGTGGCCACAAATTATATACAATTATGAAAATAAAGGTTCAACTATGTATATTGATGGAAGGACAAAATTAGCAGGGAATATTATAGGGTTTATAAATAGTACGTGGCTTGTCAATACAAATAAGAAACCCAATTGCATATTTGAGGGATTTGAAAACCCTCTATTCATATGTGCCATTAAAACAATAGATGGAGGGGAAGAGTTTCTCATTGGTTACAATTTGAAAAGAATAAATACAAATATTTCTATTATGGGGGCGGTATGTATTCAATTTTACCCAACTTGTAGGAAATTTCTATTGTATGTTATGATTGTCATTTACTATGTGAAGTTTCTATATAAATTTAGACATATGTCAATAATGGTTTATTTATTAATATAATGATGATTAGTTGTGGATGAATTGAAAATTACACTTATTTGATAAACATGGTGATAGGGGAAGGTACCAGCCTTATAGTAGTCCACAGATGCTCATGAGGAAGAGGTTACTGATGATGCAATTTTTATGTCTATTGATCTAATGCAAGCAATAAGGACGATTAAATTCAAAGAAAACAAGAAACATAATTATTTTGTTCTGATTGAGCCTCATACAAATGAGATAAAAGGAGAAATCAGAACCTTGTTTCATCAAGTGCGTTGTTATGGGATGAGAAACTCATTTAATTATCCCAATTATTTGTTTATGATTTAGTTATCTCATCCTTTATAAAAAAACTCCTTTATAAAAAAACTCTTTATTTTACAAGAGTTTTTAGCAAAGTTCGATCCTCATGTCACAAATATGGGTCGAGCTGATGTTTGTAGGAGCGTTGAAGCTCCACTTGTGAGTGACTCACTAGTCATTGATACTGGTAGAACCACTCAAACACCCACATCAGGATATGCACCCGCTCAACAACGTATGCTAGGATCTACACATGATGTTGTGGACGCAGAACATGATACAATTGTAGAATTTGAAATGAGCTTTCCTGTATATTCTTGTGTTAATAACACGTGATCACTATCGATGACATTTTTGGTAGATGATGAAAATGTACCTATGAAAATAGAGAAACTTCCAGGTATTTAAGAAGTGTTTTAAATATTAAGTACAACCTAAATGAAATTAATGTATAATTTGACCCAGAAGTTAACTGAGCACATGAAGCACTCCCAAACCTTGAGAAAAACCCATCTGTATCGCTCTATGACCACCTCAGGGGGGTTTTCGTCCCCCCAAATCTTCGACCCTTTTGTCTTTGGCAATCTTCCTTCTAATCCCTCCAACACCCATCCAGATCTCGATCCAGGGTCAACAACAAAGCCTCGACTGCAAACCACAACCCTAGAGCCAATGGCTCTGCGTCCGCAGGAACATTCCCAGTCAGAATAGTGCGACAGGCCCATCCCCTTACAAACCCCTCTTGGAGAAAACACCCACATTGATCATCGAAGATCCTTGGATTGATGAATACAGAGATCACATGAGTAAACATGCCCTAATATGTCGATTCATGGGAGTTCGACTCAATGAAAAGGCTCTCTGCTAGTGGATAAACTAGAAGTGGAAGCCTAAAGGGGACTATGAACTTCAGCTAGGGTCAAGGAGCTTTTTCACTATCATCTTCGCTCACAGGGATGACAGAGATCGCATTTTCGAAGGGGGCCCAAACTTTTTCAACTCTGTAGGACTCTACATGACATACTAGAGACCCAACTTTGCTCCAAAACAGGAAGATTTCAAAAAAGTTCCAGTATGGATCAGACTCTACTCTCTGCCTGTTGACTACTGGAATAAGCACATCCTAGAAGCCTTTGGTAATCAGCTGGGAGTCTTCGTCAAAACCTCAGATCTCACATCTCAAGGTAAGTACACTACCTATGCTAGAATCTGTGTTTACATGGATGTATCAAGACCCCTCCTAGGCCATATTGATCTGGTCCATAGGGGAGTTCATTGGAAGCAATCCATTGACTATGAAAACATCCCATTCAGATGCTGGACATGTCAACAGCATGGACATCTTAGTCATGGTTTCCCCCTTAATAAACCCCCCACCACAACCCCAAGCGGAAAAGGTGGATAATCCACCCCCAGGATTCATCCCAATATCAAGGAAGAAGAAAGGGTAGAAGGGCAAAAATCCTCTGAAACCCTCCACTAACCTGACCCCCACCCAAAAGAATAGCTTTGAAGCACTTGGCAACCTTGATCCAAATCAAAACCCTCTAGAATCCCCCGCCCCCATTGTTCAAGATATATCCATTATTGTTCAGTTATTAGACCCATCAAACACTTCCATCCTGAACCCTGACTCACACCAAGCCCAGCCACAGAAACAAAACCCACAGCCCCTTCCTATCTAGAACAATACAAGCCTTGCCTTATTGCAACCCCCTCCCTACATAGAAACACATTCAGACCAGCCATCCTCAACCACTCCCACTAATCCTTTGGAGGAGATCATAGGTGACCTAGATCTCTGAAAGGTCAATGAGCAATGGTCCAAACTAGGAGTGGATGCCATTCCCCAGGAGCATTTGGAGAAAATAGAAATGGCATATCTATAGTTGGAATATTTCAACCAGAATGCTGCCAAAAAGCAATGGGGAAACAATAGCCAATTGGGCATTCAAGCCAACCTAGATCTGGACCAATACAGGCCGAAAGGTTCGGGAAGAAAGAGGGGGAGAAAATCCACAAAACAACAAATACAAGAACTCGACAGGTGCCTAATTAATGAAGGATAAATCAAGGCCTTGTTCCTATCCACTCCAAAGGTTACTCAATGAAGATCACAACCTGTAACATCATGGGGCTAAATGGTACCTCCAAAAGACAAATCCTAAAAAACCGTCTTTTCTCGCAATCCCCAGACCTTATTCTTCTTCAAGAATCTGAAAGCTCATCCAACGGCATAAAGACGCTTAAAAAACTCTTTTCAAAAGGCTATCATTGCATAATCACAGAAGCCATTTGGCAAGCAGGAGGGTTGCTCATGTTTTGGAATAAAAGCAAGTTCTTTATGTAGAATGCTCTGTCCACTAAGAATTTGTTATCAGTCATCTTCAACATGCCAGAATCGAGGCATACAATATGCATCACCAATGTGTACGGACCTCAGTGGATCCAGGAAAAGTTCAAGATGCTGGAAAAACTGGACGAGGTTCGACAACACCATGGGGAAAATCACTGGATCTTAGGTGGTGACTTCAACATGATCACCACCCTAGAGGAAAAGAAGGGAGGCTTAAGAAGACTAGATAAAGACACAGAAGCATTCAACACCTTCATAGCTGCATCTAAACTCATTGATGTCACCACAGTCAATGGTTTGCATACTTGGAACAATAAGCAAGGGGGAAATAGGAAAATTGCATCGAGGCTCGATAGGTTCCTTATCTCAGAATCCATCATGCTCCAAAATCTAGATATGGAGGCTAGCATTCTGCCTATTGGGGGATCTGATCACTGGCCAGTGCAGATTCACTTCACTAATATGGACATGCCTCATAATAGACCTTTCATATTCGAGGCTTTTTGGACAGATCACCCAACATTCATGCAAAATATACAGAGCTGGTGGACTCAAACCACCATAGAGGGCGATAATATCATGTACATCTTCCAGCGAAAGCTCAAGATCATCAAATCCAATCTCAAACACTGGAACAAGAACACCTTTGGCAACATTTTTCAAGCCAAAAGAGAGCTCGAGGAAAATTGGTGGGCCTCTAGCAAACAATGATCAAGGAAGGGCCCACTGATGAAAGGTTGGCTCAGGAATCAAACCTATAAAGGCAATGGGAAGAAAGGCTAAGACAAGAAGAGCTACTTTGGAAAAAAAAATCGATGGTGCAATGGTTAAAACATGGAGAACAAAACACAAGTTTCTTTCATAAGTCAACCATTCAGTACAGAGCCAACAATCGTATTCTATCCCTTAAAAAGGCTGATGGCGCTAAAGTTTATACCAGGGAGCAAATAGGAACTGAACTTAACTCATACTTCAACTCACTTCTCAAAGATCCAATTCATGATAGAACCCAAGCCATCAGCGAAGTCATCGGTGCTATCCCTCCCTTAGTTACGGAGGAGAAAAACTCCCTTCTTTTAAGAGAATTTACTAAGCAGGAGATTGAAGCAGTCGCCTTCACCATGGTTACTGAAAAAGCTCCTAGACCAGACGGATTTACAATTGAATTCGTTAAAGCTTGCTGGCCCATTATCAAGGCCGACCTTTTCAAACTTATAAAGAACTTTCACAGAACCAAGAGAGTGTTTCCTGCCATCAATGCCACCTTCCTCACCCTTATTCCCAAAACTGATCAAGCTGACTCACCCGACAAGTTCCGGCCCATAGCCCTTTGCAATGTCATATATAAAATCCTATCCAAATTGATGGCTAACAGACTTAAACCCATCCTCCCCTCAATCATATCTCTAGAGCAATCAGGATATGTTGAAGGCAGGCAGATCACTGACAGCATAATCCTCACTCACAAGGTTCTGCATTTTATCAAAACACAAAGGATTCTAGGTATGCTCATCCAGCTTGACCTTTCAAAGGCCTTTGATAAAATCAGTTGGATCTACATAAGAGCAATCCTCCAGGCTTTTGTCTTCAGTGAGATTTGGATAAATTGGATAATGGAATTGGTCTCAGGAGCATTCTTTTCAATCATGCTGAATGGAGGGCCCCTACAACCCTTCCTTTCGTCCAGAGGTATAAGACAAGGAGATCCCCTATCTCCTTTTCTCTTTGTTATTATGGCAAAGTGTTTGGGAAGATCTCTATCCAAAGAAAACTAGAAGAATCAACTAAAAGGAATCGAACCTGCACCTCACGGCCCCATAGTAACGCATCAGCAATTTGTAGATGATACAATGCTCATGGGCTCCCCCACAGTGCAGGAAGCTCGAACCATCAGCAAGGTGGTATAGACCTTCTTGAAGGTCTCAAGTATGGAAATCAATCTCACAAAATCCAAACTGTTTTTCTTCAATACTTCCATTCCTATGCAGAGAAATCTTAGCAGAATTATTAATATTCAGAAGAACTCCCTTCCAACCAAATACCTTGGAATTCCACTCTTGGAATATGCCCCCAAATCTACAAACTGGGAAGCCCTCATTAACAAAATGAAGGCCAGGTTAAGTAGCTAGACTCACAGAGCCCTAAACATGGCTAGCAGATTGGTTTTGGTCAAATCAATTCTTCAAACTATGCTAGCCTATCTATTCTCGGCCCTAGTGGCTCCTAAAGTTGTTTATAAATCCAATCGAAACATCCAGCAGTCCTTCCTCTGGAATGGAGCTTCTAAGAAATCAAAGTGGGTTCTCCTCAAGTGGATAGACATTTGTAAACCAAAATTGGCTGGAGGAATGAGCCTAAGAGATATTGAAATCCTAAGCAAGGCTGTAGCAACAAAAATCTTGTGGAGATGGGTGAAAAATCCTAATTCCCTCTAAGGCACCTTGTGGAAAGCGAAGTACACGAATCAAGTCAGGGACAAAGACCTCATTAGGCTCACTGGAAACACTCAAGGATCCCCCCTCTGGAACAAAGCATGGGAAAATTGACATATTGTTCAAAGGAACAACTTCTGGGAAGTGCAGCAAGGTAACACCGCCCTCTTCTGGGAGGATGCCTGGTAGCAACTCCCCCCCCTGGACCACCCAGATTGGACTACTCTAAAAAGGGTCATGCAAGAAGTAGGGTTGGTAACTCTAGTAGACTACTAGCAACTTATGAACACGACTACGACATGGAAAAAATGGCTATCAAAAGAGAAATGGCTCACCCAAGACCGCCATGTGAATATAGACCCTCTTTTACAAGACCTAGATCAGCGAAGAATCCTCACATCAAATAAAGAGGATATCCTTCGGTGGGGAAGTAATTCTAAAGTAACCTTCAACCTCAAAGAATCCTACAAGATCATGGCTGCCTCTACTGACTCGTAACCAGACCCCAAATGGCACGCTCTTTGGAATAGAGGAACCTAGCCCAAAATCACCCTTTTCTCCTGGCTGGTCTTGTATAACAAAGCACTCACATGGGACAATCTTCAGAAACATGGTTTCATAGGGCCTTCCCGCTGTGTCCTCTGTGAGAATGATCAAGAAAATCTCAATCTTATTCTCAACACTTGCCCCACTACCTGCTCTCTTTGGGATGACATGGTCATCATCTTCAGACAATCCAACAAAAGAAGGAACTCTATCTGTCATTCACTAAGCAACTGGAGATCCTCCATATCCTCCAACTCTCTGGTCAACAGAGCTTGGAATCTCATTCTGGGAGCCATAGCACGAATTCTTTGGAAAGAGCGAAATGCAAGAATCTTCAAGAATTCAGCGATGGCAGTGGACATGTTAAAAGGAAAGATGCAACAGCTCATCTCGGAGTCGATTAATGCCATGGGTATATTGCAGCCGGAGGGAAGCACATCTCCGAGTGACCAAAGAATAATCCAGATCCTAAATCTCAAAGCCACAACCATTCCTACTGGAAGGAACCAGGCTTCAGTTGCATCCCTATAAAAGAGGCCTTGGAAGTGATCTATCGCCTAACAGATCTCGATACTGCTCAGCTGGTTGAGATTTGTCTCACTTCCACTTTCTCCTGTTTCGAGGGTGAATTCTTTGAGCAGACCTGTGGTGTTTCCATGGGCTCACCCCTTTCCCCTATTGTTGCAAATCTTTTTATGGAGGATTTTGAAGCCAAAGCTTTGGCCTCAGCCTGTCTCCTTCCCAAGCTATGGAAAAGATATGCTGATGACACTAATGTCATCTGGTCCCATGGCCAAGAGGAGTTGGATCTCTTCTTCAATCACCTCAACTGTCAATCTTCTGCCATTAAGTTCACTATGGAAAAAGAAGTTGATGGTTGCCTCCCCTTCTTGGATATTCCTATTTCTAAAAACTAGGACGGTTCCCTCTCCCACTCAGTATTCCAGAAGAAAACGCATACTGAGCAGTATCTTATGTCGATTCTCATCATTTCCTCACTCAAAAATTGGGTGTTCTTAACACCCTCGCTACTCATGCCCTTAGGATTTCTGATAATCAGAGCTTTGATAAGGAGAAATCCCATCTCCCTAATGTCTTCGTGGAGAATGGCTATAGTAGGCGCTTAGGTCAGAAGGATTTTCTTAAAGCATCTAAAAATTATGTTATTAATAAAGTACCTAAAGAACACCTACCAGGTGTCCATCTTCCCTATGTCCAGGGAACCACAGACAAGATTTCTTAGATCCCTAAGAAGTATAATATTCCCTCTACCTTTAAGCGCCTCAATACCATTCGTAAATCCCTCTGATCGGTGAAAGATCCCATTGACCCTATGGACATGAAGGGTGTCTACTTAATACCTTGTTCTTGTGGGACCCCTTATATCAGAGAAACAGGGCGCTTTATCCATCAAAGTATCAGCGAACATGCAGCTGACCTAAGACATGGGAGAACCAAGTCTTCAACGTTAGAGGAGCATGCGGAAAAGACCAAGCATCAGGTCTGTATTGAGGAAGCCAAGGTTATTACCAAGGTGGCGCAATTCCATCACCGTAAATTTAGGGAGGCGATTGAAATTGAAAAAAGGCCTAACAATCTTAATAGAGATGACGGCTAGAAAATTAGTAGTTGTTGGATCCCTTCCCTTTCTTCTTAGTCCTTCCTTTTTCCCCCTTCCCCCCCTTTTTTAATTTTCAAGGTTTTCGTTTTTTCCTTGTGCTGCCCTTTCCATCCTCCTAAGGTTTCTCCTTTGTTTAGTTTTCTCTTATTGTCCTGTTCTGGTCCTTCTGGTATTTAAAATCTGTTGCTCGTTCTATTTTTATTACTTTTTCCTTTTCATAGTTTTCTTGATATTATTTGTTATTAAGCTTTTTCCTTGACCTTATGAACAAAATTTAATTAAATTAAAAATTAGAAATTAATTTTAACCAATACTCTATAATAATTTATTCCCTAGTAGTTTAAATGATTAGGTTTGTCTATAAAGAATAGAATGACTTTCTAATTTATTAATCCTTTTTTTTAATGAAATTAATATTATAACATAATAATGTAAATAAAACTTTAATTTTTATTATTTTATTTTATTTTATTTATTTATTTTTTTACATTGGATTACTTGAAGTTAGAATTAAGTAATTCAATACTTAATAAAATTAATATTATAACATTCTAATATATAATTAGAAAAAAAAAAACCCTTCACGCATCTATATGATAAAATAAATTAAAAATTAAAAAAGGAATTAAATAATTTAATTTAATACCCTAATGAAAATATTTTAATAAATATAACATTCTAATATATAATATACTATAATTAGGATATTATTCTATTATTAGAAGTAATTACTTTTGACTTTTTAACATTATATAATCTAGTCGTTATATAGCCGTTGATGGTAAACCTAGCCATTTGAAGATCTGCTCTCCCTATTTATTTTGCAGCCATGATCTGACTCCTCAACTTGTCCTGATGATGAACCACATTGGTTGGTTCGAAACGTGTCGACAAAGGTTTTCTTCATGTGATTTTCGTCGAAACTCTTCTTATAAAGGATAAATGGTTTCTGCCTCCATTTCAAACATTCAAGCTGAATTTCGACAGGGCATCAAAGAAAAACTGGGAAACATTGGTTACGGTGGAGCAGGGGATCATGCCGGTACCATCCATCTCATCTATCATGGAAATATTGGCGTGAACACCAATAATGCTGCAGAGCTAATCACTCTCATTCGAGGCATCACCTTGGCTGATCGCTACAGACTTCTACCTCTGGTGGTGGAAGGAGATTCGAAGATTGTCATCAGGTTGTTGCGAAAACTCCAGACTGGCACCCAGGTGGACAGGATAACCCCAAGCTGGAGGGTCTCGGCAATCCTGAGGGACCTACAAGGCCACCTCAGCAATATTCAAAGTGTCACCTTTCAAATGGTTCGAAGAACAACCAACAAGTTGGTTGATGCCTTGGCCAATGCTAGCATTCAGTCCAATCTTGAAGGCTATCACATCCTTTGGCAAGATTTGGAGGATGGGGAAATCAAAGCTACATGCAATACCATTAACAACTTGGACATGCGGGCCATGTAAACATGTAGAGCATGATTGTCACTATTTTTCCTTGTTTCTTCTATGTATGCATCTATATCAATAATTCTACCAGATGTAAGTGTACTGTTAGAAAACATACACAGAGTATTAACTGGGTTCTCAGACTAGGCCCAGGCAGTTTTGTAAAGGCAGACATAGGGAGGTCCCCTCAACTCCCACTCTGCATTTTTTATTTTACTGTATTCTATTAATATAAAGTCCTGCCTAACCTCACAAAAAAAAATAAAAAATTAATGTATAATCTGTGATTATTTTAAACTAATGATAATATTGTTTTGCAAGAAATGATGAATTTAATAGGCATTTGTATGGAATAACCTTGGAAATATTTGGGCAGACCATTCACACAAACTAGAAATCCAAAAGTTCCAAGTTAAAAGAGGAACTTACTAACAGGATGGTTCACTTGTTTGATGACGGTACCTTCAAAAAATGTGGAGTTACCTCAAAGGTAGACCTACATTTAAAATATCTATGGGACTAGTATATGTCTCAACTGGAAAGGGCTAGGATGCATGAGCGTACTCCATCAATTCAAGAGATAGACTGAAGAGCTCTCATGGTAGATGCACACGAGAAGTCACTTCGAAAAGTAGGAAAAACCCCACCAAGACTACGAAGGTATGAGGCACATTTAATAATGTAATTATGATGCTTTATCATCATTGCGACATATAATTAATTTTTTCAATGTTTTAAATATAGGCTTCCAGATACTTCCAAAGCCACACAGGTTATAATATCCAAACATGGTCAACATCATATTGGCATGGGTGGTTACTCAAAATTGGCCACAAAAATTGTAAGTATATAAAAAATCAATTTGCATCCAAATTATAAATTGGTAACAATTTTAATTTAATATCACATAAGAAGAAAAATTCATTTTCTAATGCAAAATTATAGGGGACACAATTCAAAGAGGCTCCCACAGAGGAATACCTAAATCTTTCTTTCAAGTACGACTATTAAGTTAGGGTTCAACAAAGGACAGGCTTGGCGTATTCACAGTCTTCTAGCATAGAACACAACACTCAGACAAATAAAAGAAACGAATAGAATTTATAAATCATTACTTGTACAATCTATTAATTATTATTTTTGGCCATAAAGTAATGTGATTGATTGTAAGAAGAAGCCAAGCAATGTAGATACAAAACATGATCCTATTGACGGTGGAGTGCCTGATATTGAGAATGATGTTAAACTCGGTACTAGAGGTATTTCATGTGTTGTAAAAAAATTGTAGTATGAATACAATTAAAAATATTTAAATTCAAATGGTGTATTAATTATAACCTTTCTTGTTTCTACACCAGATCATGTATAGAACGTGGCCAAAGAAGAGGAGGAACTTATGGCCACATCTGAAAGTATTCTTCTTGCCTCCATTACCAAAGCAAGTAAAGAACACTATACTACTATTTTTATTAATAAAACATTTGTAATAATAATAACTATAAATATGAATTTAACATTTCTTTCTTATTGTAGTTGATGCTCGACCCCACTTGCAGCAGCATAATCATAGGATTAGGTCAGCAACAATACATATTACACTAGATACCATAAATAATGGAGGGGCCCAAGATCAAGAAATCATGGCTATTACATGTTAAAAAAGAGAAAGAAAGTTGATAAAAAATGACTAAACTTGTTTATTTAGAGCTTGTTTTTTTGAGTTCCATATGTTTTACTAAGAGGTTGAATGCCTCATGCCATGTGAACATGTAATTTTAGAATATCTTAGTAAAAAGTTGTGATTTTTACATTGCAAAAAACTAGAACAATTTTGTTTCATATTGTATAAACATTTTTTTTGTGATACAAGGAGGGTGTAGAATGCCATATATTTGATAAATTTATGGTATAAGTCATTTAACTCTGTTACGAACACAAGGATCCTATAATCAAATTCCTATGTTAAAATAAGCCTTCACACAGTTCGTTCCCATGATAAGTCAACCATCTAATAATTTATATACCTATCCCAGTCCACCATACACTACCATACTTCTATATTAGAAAGCACAACCAATATATAGATTAGTTACAATAAATATAGTATAAATTAATATAGCAACCATTCCAATAGTGTCGACTAGTCTATATTGAGACTAATCTTGATGCTTCATGGGATGGTGTATCAACTCGTCTCATGCTTTATCCAAATAATAGTTGAATGTCATAATATTTCTTTGAGGTTCTATTCAAATTCTCGCAATTTATAAGACTTATGGCCTTCCAATATTTGCATATCTCTCTAGCTTCTAGTGGTACACTAATTCTAGGTTAACTAGTATACATTTAATGAAGGTAGTTTATTGTCCTCAATTAATATTCATAATATCTTGTAAACATTTCGCCATAGGTATGGGCTCCTATAGGTTATTCATATTCGCTATTTTCTTAGTTTGATCAATATTAGAAGTCTCATGCTCATAATACACACACATACACATATGCCAATATTATCCAATATTAATCATTAATATCTATGCATCAAACATAGCTATCGGCTTCTATACTCATGTTTAGGCTTTGGATCTTATATATGTATGTGAATGACCACTTTTTCCTATTCAAGTACGATGATTGTAGTTTTCAGACTAGGTCTGATCTTTTAACAATGTGTTTTCAAACTTAATTCAGATACCCTATTTAGAAAGTGAATTTAAGTCTTTTGTCATTATCATTATTTATTTCTAGATTTTTTAACTAGTGCAACAATTAAGATGCCTAGCTTCAAAAACAATGCTCATGCATGCCATTTGGGTGATACCTAATCTATTGAAGGATAAATGTGCAATTATTAATTTTACAATGCTATTAAATTTCTCATTTTAAGCATCTAAAAACATCATCGACTACACTCTTCCCTAAATATTTTATACAAACCCCTCTTATTTATTCTCCTAAACTCCTAAGTATTTTGTGTCTATGGTTAATGAATGAATGAATGTTATATGTTAAGGAATAATTTCTATCTGTCCCTTTATGTACATGATGTTGTTTCATATTATGTAAACATATTATTTATGATAACATTTATTGATATGAAACGTTTTGTGTATTTATGAATGAATGAATGAATGAATGTTTTCTATTTGTTTTTTTATGTATCTTAATGTCTTTCTTTCAACTATTTCATAGATAGTAGTTATATTGGGTGCTGGGGAATTGAGGCTGAGGTGAGGGAGGGATGGGGCATGAGATCTTCCACCTTCACATGGTTGGCCTTGTTCAATAGAAAATAAATTAGTATTTGGATAATCTTGGAGAAAAACACCTTCAATCCAACAGAGCAAAAACGAAGTCAAAGTTGACTTTGTTGTTGTGTCATAGAGTGGAGGGAGGTTTGATCAACCAAGATTAAACCACTCCAACAATTTATTCTCAAAACCAAGAGGAGATCATTCAGTTATTCATATTGTCTATATTAGAATAATTTTGTTTCATATTTTCCATATTAGAATCTCCATATTTCCTTTGTTGTCATCTTCTTGGAAAATACAACGTTCAACCATTGTAGCATCTCCATAATCCATTAGTGATTCATGTTTATAAAAAAAATAAAACACATTAACAAAACCTAGAACTGGTCTTCAAAACTTTAAAAAGGAAACAATTACAACAATATCAAAATGGAAAAGTACAATTCTACAAATACTTCTTAAACAAAGCATCAATATTTATCAAGGAAACTAATATTGTCTCTCGTCCTCACTAGTAGTGTTTGGGGCATCTATGAATTCCAAACATACTCCTACATAGATGTTATACAAACTACTGGTGAAGATGGGACGCAATATTGGTTTTCTTGACCAGTATCGATGCTTTGTATGAGAAGTATCTACAAAATTACACTTTTATGTTTTGATATTATTGTAATTTTTTCCTTTTTTAAATTACAGTGTTAAATAGTGCATGAGGTAAAGAAAACTCTAATGTATTTTTATTAATGAATAGTAATAGAAAATATCAATTTAACATTTCTTTTTTGTTATAGCTAGTGATCCACCTCTCTTGCGACGACCTCGAAAACGTCATGAATACATAACCAGGCCATCAAAAATAAAGAAAAAGAAAAATAAATGGTTGTAATACTTATATCATTAGAAGAATCACACTCCATATTATCAAAACATAATTTTTATGATAAATGTTTTTGAGATGAAGTATTTTGTGTCTATGATTAATGAATGAATGTATGAATGTTATATGTTAATGAATATTTGTTATATGTCTCTTTATGTACTTGACGTTGTTTCGTATCATGTAAACATATATTTTATAATAAAATTTATTCACATGAAATATATTTTGGATTTAGAAATGAATGAATAAATGAATGTTTTCTCTTTGGTTCTTATGTATCCTAATGTCTTGCTTTCAACTATTTCCTATATAGTATATAGATTAGGTACTGGTGAATTGTGAGTGACGTGAGAGAGGGGGTGGGGGGGTGAGGGGGTGTGGGGCGCATGAGAGATTCCACCTTCATGTGGTTGGCTTTATTCAGTATAGAATAAATTAAGATTTGGATAATCTAGGAGAAAAACACCATCAATCCAATAGAGCAACAAAAAATTCAATGTTGACTTCGTTCTTGCTTCGTCAAGTGGAGGGAGGTTTGCTCCAATATTAAACTACTCCAACAAATTATTGTTGAAACAAAGAGGAGCTCATTCAGGTATTCATGCATGAAAGTATTTTTAATTATTATTTATTCATGCAATTAAATTTAATATTTTGTAAAATTTAATCTATGTTTTCCTCATTGGTCTCATGAATTTGTGTAGGACAACAAGTTGCAATTTGAATGTTAAAGTTGAATAACTGTCTCGACAAAATAGCTCAAAATGGTAAGGGTTTAGATGAGATAACAAAATTTATTTGATATTTGTTTTGTATGTCTGGGCTTAGTGGGAGTTACATAATTTTTTATAAGAAATAACAATCTTTTCCATGGAAAAAAACTAGTGTTTGTCTCTATTTGACAATTGTGTTTTTATTTGAATGAAAGACCATACACGGTCATTTTTCATGTAAGGCAGTAGGAGAAACGCTTACTCTATTAATTGGGAATAAGGAATTGGTATTATTTTTCTTCTATTTTATTAATTATTTATCGCATCTAATTCTCCTCCTTCCTTGGTTTTGCAGTTACTTTCATTTGCATATATGGATTTGAAAGATTCACTGTTATGAAACCAGCTCAAGAAAAGATAGATCAACGCCTTAGAATTCAGCCTCTTCGAGGGGGCAACCTCCTTTACATTACATAAATGAACAATTCTTCGATGATACAAATGACAAAACCTCCTTTCTATATATAGGAGTCTAAGGAGTCACAATATAATCCAGCCGACCTAACAATAATAATATAAAGCCACAAAAATAACAATAGAGGGATTCTATGTGGCACAGAAATAATAATATGGGGGTAATAGGGGCACAACAATATAAATAAGGGGTATAACTACAATAGTAATGGGGTAATCACTAGTATTATAGGGACCCAACATGCCCCTCTCCTTCAAAAAAGTGTTGTCCTCAACGCTTGAGTAGTTCTGGATACTTCTGCATAAAATTCTCATCCTCCCATGTGGAATCTTCAGCGGATAAGTTCTTCCACTTGATAAGATACTCTAAAATTGATCGATTTCGTAGCTGTCGAGTTCTTGTTTCTATGACTGCTTCCGGTTCCAATATAATTTTCCCTTCCTCGTCAAGTTCTGGCAATATTGTTTGAACTGGGAGCTTGTCGCCTATAACCTTCTTTAAACATGAAACATGGAAAACTGGGTGCAATCGAGAAGCTACAGGAAGCTCCAATTTGTATGCCATAGTACCAATCTTTTCCAACACCTTGTACGGACCATAATACTTTGGTGATAATTTATTATCCTTCTTAGCTTGCTTTAGGGACATTTGCTTATATGGTTGTAGTCGTAGGAATACCCAATCACCTACATCAAAACTTCTTTCACTGCGATGTTTATCTGCCTGTTGTTTCATTCTATTTTGTGCCAACACGAGGTTATCCTTTAAGAGTTGGAGGACTTGTTGTTGATGTTCGATGTGATGTTCCACTGCTTGAACCTTAGAATTTTCTCTTAAATATGATGTGATTGATGGTGGTTGGTACCCATAAAGTGCCATAAATGGGGTCATTTTTGTTGCTGTATGGAAGGAAGTGTTATACCACCATTCAGCCAAAGGCAACCATTTGACCCATTGTGTTTGTTTATCAGATACAAAGCAACGAAGATATCCTTCCAAACATTTGTTTACTATCTCAGTTTTCCCATCAGATTGAGGATGATAAGATGAGCTATGAGCTAACTGAGTACCCAGACAAGAAAATAATTCTGTCCAAAAATTTCCAGTGAAAATGGGATCTCTGTCACTTACAATAATCTTTGGGTTTCCATGTAGCTTTTGAACTGTTTCCATAAATGCAGTAGAAACTGTACTGGCTTTAAATGGATGTGATAATGCACAAAAGTGTGCATACTTGGTAAGTCTGTCAACTACCACCATGATGACACTCTTTCCCTCAGACTTGGGTAAACCTGTGATAAAATCCATTGAAACCTCCTCCCAATGTTGGCTTGGAATGGATAAAGGTTGTAATAGACCCGGTGTCTTAATTGTTTCAACTTTATTTTGTTGGCAAACCAAACATTCCGCCACAAACTTTTGAATATCTGATTTAAGGCCATCCCAAAAAAATTCCTTCTTAACCCTGTGGTAAGTTTTTAAAAATCCTGAGTGCCCTCCTAAGGGAGAAGTGTGCAATTCCATAAGAATCTTTTGTTTTAGCTGGAAATTCTTACAGAGGTATAAGCGATCTTTGTACCATAACGAATCATTTTGCCAGCTAAATGTATCAGAAGTACTGGAATCTTGTTGTAGCTTTCGAATAAGTGCCCACACTTCTTCGTCATTCTTCCATTCCTCCTTTGCTTCATTTATCCAATCTGGTTGGATAATAGAAATGGCACACAACAATGCTTCCATATCCTCATCCTTTCTTGAGAGTGCATCTGCCACCACATTTTGCTTCCCTTTTTTGTAGATGATTTCAAAGTCATAACCCAACATCTTTGTGACCCACTTTTGTTGCTCTTCAGAGGATAATCTTTGTTCTAAAAAGTATTTAAGGCTATCATGATCCGTTTTTACCTTGAAGTGTCTTCCCATTAGGTAGGGTCGCCATTTCTTAAGTGCATGGAGTATTGCCAACATTTCTTTCTCATAAATAGCTTTGCTTAAAAACTTTCCCTTGATTGGACGACTTTCAAAAGCAATGGGTCTTTCATCTTGCATTAGAACAACACCAATTCCATTTCCTGAAGCATCACATTCCACAATAAAGGTTTTTGTGAAGTCCGGTGTAGCTAAGACCGGTGCTTGGCACATTGCCTCTTTAAGATGTTTAAAGGCCTTTGTTGCTTCCGGAGTCCATGAAAATGAATCTTTCTTCAATAATGTTGTTAGAGGTGCTGCTATTCTCCCATAATTCTTAACGAACTTGCGATAATACCTTGTCAACCCAAGAAATCCTCGCAGATGCTTTATGGATGTGGGGATTTTCCATTCCTTAATGGCTTTAATTTTGCTAGGGTCTACCTTAACTCCTTCATGAGATACAATATGACCCAAATATTCCACCTCCTCGACTCCAAAGAAACATTTTTCTCTTTTTGCATATAATTGTTTCTCCTCCAATAGTTGTAGCACCTTGTCAACATGTTCAACATGATCCTTCCAAGACTTGCTGTAGATTAGTATATCATCAAAAAATACCAACACAAATTTTCTAAGGAATGGTTTGAAAATTGAATTCATCAAACCTTGAAATGTTGAAGGTGCATTGGTAAGGCCAAAAGGCATGACCAAAAATTCATAATGACCCTCATGAGTTCTAAATGCCGTTTTCGGAATGTCTTCAATCTTCATTCTGATTTGATGATATCCCGAACGAAGATCCAACTTGGTGAAGTAAATTGATCCATGCAATTCATCCAGTAATTCATCAATGACAAGAATGGGAAACTTATCTTTAATAGTGAGCTTGTTGAGCTCCCTATAATCTGGACACATGCGCCATGATCCCTTCTTGTGCACCAATACTACTGGAGCTGAGAAAGAACTTTGACTCGGTTGAATTATACCAGCCTCTAGCATTTCTGCAACCATACGTTCAATTTCACTTTTTTGGACATATGGATATCTGTACGGCCTGATGTTTGGAGGAACACTTCCTGGAATCAGATGAATAGCATGATCATGATCACGCATAGGTGGGAGACCTTTGGGAGTCTCAAATACCTTGGAATGATTGTCTAGGACTTTTTGGAGATCTGGAGAAATAGATGATTCCAATGTGGAAACATCTAGCGAACATAATTGTGAAATTACACCTCTTTGCTCCTTTTTTAGAAGCTTTTTCATGCCATTAGAGCTGATTATCTTACCTGGTTTCCCTACAATACCCCTTAATTCAACTTCCTTCCCTTCCACAGAAAATTTCATGAAAAGTTCTTGAAAATTAAAAGCTATTGTACCCAAGGATTGTAGCCATTGGACTCCTAGTACAACATCAGCACCTCCCATTGGAATGGAAAGCATTGGGCTAGTCAATACATATTCTCCCATGGATAGCTTGATATTATGGCACTTTCCAGAACAATTTATTGTTCCTCCATTTGCAATCATCACTTGACACTCTGGTGCTGGATATAGGAAGCAATTCAATTCTTTTGCTACCCTACAATGAATAAAATTGTGGGTGCTTCCTGAATCAATCAACACTATTACCTTTTTCTTCTTGATTTGTCCTTCTATCTTGATGGTTTGAGGAGTGGTAATTCCCACCAATGCATTGCAAGATATGGTCGGATTTATTTGTTCTTCATCTAGGCTTTGTTCCTGGAATATATTCTCTTCTTTTGACCTTTCTTGCTCCTTTTCTTCTTCCTCTTCACAATCTATGTAGAATAATTTCTTCTCAGCACACTTATGACCTTTTGTGTATTTGCTATCACAATTGTAACAAAGCCCTTTTGCTCTTTTTTCTTCCAATTGTTGTGGTGTCAACCTTGTAGGTTGTGGAAGACTATGGGCAACAACACTTCCGTCTTTATAGTTGTGAATGGTATGCTTCCTAGTTGCCATAATTTTGCTTTCCATTTTTCTTGCTAACCTGAATGCCTTCTCTAATGAATCAGGTTCCCAAAGGCGCACATCATGTTGGATATTATCCTTTAAAGACCCTATGAACACATCAATCCTATGCTCCTCTGGAATATCTTTTACCCTTATGTTTAATTTTTGGAACTCCTCAATGTGCTCCATTATTGAACCCTTTTGTTTGAGACTTATCAATTGGCTAAAAAAAGTGTTGCTTTTTGTATCCTCATAATGTGCTATCAATTCTTCCGTAAAAATTGACCAAGTGATAAATTGTTTACGAGAACAAAGCCATTGATACCATACAAACTGATTTGGTTCCAAATATAAAGTTGCCATACGTACCTTTTGTGTGTTTTGCACATTATTGAGATCGAAGAATTGCTCCATCTGTAATATCCATGTGGCGGGATCCTTGCCATCAAACTTCCTCATATCGATTTTTGGAATGTGGTGATTCTTCGATCCAACATTAGCGTCTATGGAATCATGATTAACATTTCTTTTGTTCTCATCATGAGTTTCCTTTACTACCTTTTCACCATTAGTAAGTATTTCTTGTAGAAAATTAGTCAAATCTGTCTTCAAATCTGTCATGCCTGTCTTCAAATTTGTGTTCAAATCTATCTTCAAATTGTCCATCTTAGCTTCCATGCCATTCATCTTAGCTTCCACGCCATTTATCTTAGCATCTGTTAACTTTTGTGAGCGTGACATTTGTTGCACTTGTTCTTGTAATTTTGATATATCATGTAGCATTTCTTCCTCTTCTTCATGAGTCATGCTAGAGATTTTAGGTTCCTTACTAGGTGTTTGCATTTTCTTTCCCCGGGGCATCAGTTACCAATAATAATGCTCTACTATGCCCTTTGAATTCCTTCAAAATAAATTTTCAAACCAAGCTTAAGCAAAAATTTAAAAAAATCTACACACCTTTTTTCACTTTGTAGGAGCTCAATATTGCCTCTGATGTATCTCTGTACTTTCCAGTCATCTAGTTCTGAAGTTGTGACCTGTAGTAGCTCTCTGTGTCCTCTTTCCAATGCCACAATTTTGACCCAAATTGGATTCTCCAAGGAAGAGTTATGTGAAATCTCCCACAATGACTTGATTATAGACTAGTTCAGTAGAGCTAACTTGTATGACGTGCCATGAGTCACTATTTCGACCTTTGGATCTAAAAAACACCCACAAGAAACTGCAGTCCGTCCTCTTTCTATACCGTTTTACGAAATTTCAATCCGATCCTCAGAGAGAAAGTTATGACAATTTTCCCCAGGTCACCTGTTTTGAATGTAATTCAGGAGTCTGCAAAAAGACCAACTTCCTCAGATCATATCTCCGAAAATATGGCTCTAAAAGCTCTGAAATTTGTACCCAAGGTTCAGCATCAATTCCTCTCAAATGGGTTTTTTTTGTGACTTCTGAAACATTACCGAACAAAAGTTATAGCGAAAATGACACGATGACCTGTTTGGAGCAGCGAAACCCTAGAATCCAAAGCTCTGATACCAAATGTTATGAAACCAGCTCAAGAAAAGATAGAAAAGATAGATCAACGCCTTAGAATTCAGCCTATTCGAGGGGGCAACCTCCTTTACATTACATAAATGAACAATTCTTCGATGATACAAATGACAAAACCTACTTTCTATATATAGGAGTCTAAGGAGTCACAATATAATCCAGCCGACCTAACAATAATAATATAAAGCCACAAAAATAACAATAGAGGGATTCTATGGGGCACAGAAATAATAATATGGGGGTAATAGGGGCACAACAATATAAATAAGGGGTATAACTACAATAGTAATGGGGTAATCACTAGTATTATAGGGACCCAACATTCACACGTTTCAAGTCATATGCATGAAAAAAACTCATCGAAGAACTGCTCAAATTTAGCCCACCAAGCACTTGGCTACTAGGTGCATGATTTATTTTTGCATTGCATTTGATTTCAAGAAATTTTTATTTCTACATTGTAAATATTCCAAAACCATATATTTTGAGAAAAACTAGGGAAAATAGAATTAGGGTTTCTTTTATAATGTTTTCTCTTATTATATTTACAATTCTTGTGATATAAAGTTAGTTCATCATCGCCATTATTATTTTGTGTTCATCATCAAGACAATACCAATAAATAAGATCACAATGCAAACAACAACACCAGAAATGGGCTCCAGGCCAACGAAAAACCCCTAAATAGGGGAAAAACCCAAAAACTTCTCTTCTTATAGAAATTCAAGGAAGACTTCCAAGACCTTTAATCAAGACAACTCACCAGGTGATAGGACAACCACCTAAACAACAATTCTTCTCTCTATAAATCAGTTTGTTGCTCTTCTCTAGCTCAAAATTTGAAAAAGATAGCTCTATTCCAATATGTGTGAGCTTTCCAAACAATGAAATGATGCATAAGCCAAAAAAATAAACCTTCTTGCTTTCCTTGCTATCCTTCACCTCTTTCTCGCTCTGAATTTGCTTTCGACTTCCTGAATATGCCAAATTACTTGTGTGACTCAAATTAGATCCAATACCTCTCATTTATTGAGAAATCTAGGGAATTATGTGAGTTATATTCTTCAATATGATTTTCCTTATCTTGACATTTACTTGTGAAATTATATGTTGATTATGTTAGTGTTCCTTCATCAAATAAATTCCAACATGAATATCATAAAGACAAGAATACAAGATGTAAGCGCACAGATAAGGAAAAACCCCTATGAAGGAGAAAACCTAATCAACTCTTTCTCTAGTAGTTTAAATCAGGTTGAGACAGAATTGAACCTTTGATTAAAGAAATAGACTTACTCAAACCACCAGACCAGTTCCTCCTGCAATTGTCTCTACAACCATCATTCTTGGCTCCTTTTGTTACAACTTCAACATTTCAACCCTCCTTTTTCAATAGTCTTAGCCCTCCTACTTTAGAAATATCGGCCTTCCCACATTAGAAATCTCAACCTTCCTTTTGAAATAGTCACACCCCTTTCTGTAATCATCTCTACAAAAAGGAACTTCGGCTTCCCTGTAATTTTTTTTCAATTCATAGTTTCGAATTCCTCTCTATAATAGTCTTCTAAGATTCTCTGCTTCCTCTCCATTTATTAGCCCTGTAATAGTTTCCCTTAATTCTTGAACAAACGATTCACTTCTCTCCTTCAAATGGTGAAATAGCAGGCTATTTATACTTATTGGTCACTATGCATTTGAGCCAACGTGAACAATTTGACTATAATCCGACTTGTAGGCTTGTAATGAATGCTGACTTGATTATCTTTTGTTTGGAGGTTAGCTTTGAAGGATGAATGGTAATCCTTGTGGGAGAAGGAACTAATCTTGTGGAGGAAATATTTAGACACAAAAACATTTTTCCGTTCTTGAACTTAAGACGCTCAATAACAGTCTCTTACAAAAATGACTTTGACTTTGACTCAAAGAAAATTTGGCTTCACAATGCCCAAAAAATGTATTTGAAGGAAAGCATTTACGAAATTAGATTTTAGAGGCTTTCCCCTCCCTAATTTAGTGTTTTATTTTATATAATGGCTATGCATTCAAAAGAACATTTCTTGTTAACAGAATATTTCCATGTGAACTAATCCATTTTCGAGAGTCAATGATAAAAGTTGAAAGAGATGAAAATTATGTTCGTTACACAAGTATCAACTTCTTGGAAATTTGTGGAACGAGCTATAAGTCAAGCACAATATCCCTTTCAAGATGCTTGATTGCATTTCTTACTTATGGGGAGGTTCCAAAAGATTTATTTATTAAGCTTGTAATCAATGCTATAGAAAAAATTCAGAATGAACTTAAAGATGAAACAAAAGCTTAGAAAGTTGTAAAGCAATATAGATATTTAGATGATGATCACATATGTCTTATAATGTTATCATTTGGAATTCCTTTGCATGAATGAATTCATATTGGATTGACTAGAACCACCCTTGGGGTACCATGAAAGAAATGTGAAGCAACAATATCAAAATAGGTATCTCAAATAAGCACATGGTCCTAGGGGAAAAGATATGGATAATTATAGACATAGATATTATTAGAGTTTACATAGAACTAGGTTGCTAGTCCCTTGAAGTCAATAGGAAAGCGAGAGGAAAAGTGTATAATTCCAAAATCAATCCAAAAGAAGATGTGCTCCAACTTATCCAAAATATGGAAAACTAGTAGTTGAATGAGCCCATGATGGGATAAAAACTCATGTTTACCCTTTTTTTCCTTGGAACTCATTCCATTTATGGATTGTACGAGGAAGTATGACACATTTATGGTCTCTACAAGTTATAAGTGTAGTTGGTGTCTAGTTGTTATAGGAGTTTGAATTGATAAACATAGCCTCTACTTGGCCCTCCTTCATAGGATGTGTATTTTAAAAATATGATATTCTACCTCATCTTAGATACCTTAATAATAATTCCTTTAAATTTCAAGCCGCTTAACAAGAGTCACATATCTATTTTTTCCATTTTTTTGAAAATTCATGGAAAATTCCCTAGCTATGTCATCATTATATCCTCTAAATTTGTTAAAATAATCTATCGAGTTATATATCTCAAACATTTCCACCACCTCAGGGGTGGTAGGAGAACCTAGAGGGATCATTAAATTCCCTATGATTAAAGATCTCCCCCATTTCATAACCATATGTTATATAATTGTACGAGAAGGTTGCAATTTTGAGGGATCTTATAGATGATTGAGGTCAAAAAATTATTTCAAGAGGAAAATCCCAATTACATATATAAGTGAATTCCCTTCTCTTTTAGAATAATTGGATCAAAGAGATTCATTAGAATATTCTATTCAGTTGAGAGGAGTGTTCTATTGGAATGGTTAACAAGAAATGAGTACATAACTTCCCTATTGCATTGTATGTTTCCTAAAAAATTTGTGGTGAATTCTCCTTTCTCTATATGTAAACATTTATACACCCTCCTATAGAGCAATATGTAGAAATGTAGTGCAACCAAAAAAATGAAATCTAGTCAAGGAACATGAGTTGTGAGTAGTTCAACAACTTATTGATAGATGACCAAACTGACTTATAATGTGGTTTCACGATATGAGGTGTATTGGTGTTATTGTTGGAAATGACCCCGTAGTAACCAATTTCCTAGTTATTGTTTTGAGGCTTTTGTGATTTGTACTGTGTGTAGAGTTTTCTTTTGGAATCAACGCATCCATAATTTTTAGAATCGATGTTTTGAGCCATCCACCATGGCTCATCATCAGGATAGATCAATAAGTGTGTAAGAGAGATCTCGTAGGAATGAATAAATAGAGGAATGAGCTAGATGGAATGGGAATCTAGATGGAATGGGAATGTTATTAGACGACCATGCTTTTATTTATAATAATAATTTCAATTAATTTTTTTTTCAATTTATTATTTTTGTTTTTAAATTAATTTTATTAATAATGTTATTAAATTTTTAAAAATTAAAATTATTATTATTGTTAATATTAATGTTCATATAATTCAAAATTTGTATTAATATTCAAGTATTCTTTTTAATTAATTTTGATATAAAATTAATTATTTTAATTTACAATTAATTTTATTCTAGAATGAATGATTAGGATTCATTTAATTTTAATTCCACTTTATAATAAATGATTTAGGATTCATGTTAATATTAATATTAATATTAGTCATTAATAATCTTGATATTCCTATTAATCCAAATGAAAATAGTTTTAATTAATTTTAATTAATTTATCTGTTTATTATTTTTAATTTAATTAATTTTATTTAATTTTAATTTAGAATTTTATTAAAAAAAATAAAAAATTATTGGTAATGTTAATATTAATATTAATTTAAATTTTGATTAAGATTAAAGTAAAAATCATTTTAACTAATTTTAATTTAGAATTGATTTAACTTTATAATGAATGATCAGAATTGATTTTAATTTTATTTTAGAATGAAAGATTAAGAATTAATGTTTAATAATAATATTAATTACTAATAATGTTGATATCAATATTAATCCAAAATTTGAAATTATTTAGTTAAAAATAATTTTAATTCAGAATTTTTAATTTTTAACTTATAAAACCTTATAGTTTCAATTAAATCTGAATTAAAAATTTAGATTAGGGTTAGTGATTACTTAGAATGTGAGATGTAGAGGTAGAAAAGTAAGGTTAGGAATGGAGGTGAAAGGTCGAGCGAAAAGAGGGGAGGCGAGATGTTAGGAGAGGGCGATATAGGATGTTAAAGCAGGAATCCAATTGTCACTTTTTTTCAATCCTTCATCCCTATTGAGGTTGTTAGGGTGTTTACCTATTTCTATGGCTTCTCTATATTTTCTATGGTGATAATGATCGATTTTTTGCCAACACACTGGAGTTTTGAACACAGACATGATGATTTTGACCAATCATCATGTCTGTATAGAAAGCTCCAGTGTGTTGGCCAAAATCAATCATTATCACCATAGAAAATTTAGAGAAGCCATAGAAATAGGTAAACACCCTAACAACCTCAATCGGGATGAAGGATGGAAAATAAGTGACAATTGGATTCCTACTTTAACCTCCTAGATCACCCTCTCCTGACATCTCCCCTCCCCTCTTTTCACTGGACCTTTCACCTCCATTCCTAACCTTACTTTTCTACCTCTACACCTCACATTCTAAATAATCACTAACCCTAATCTGAATTTTTAATTCAGATTTCAACTGAAAATATAAGGTTTTATAAGTTAAAAATTAAAAATTCTGAATTAAAATTATTTTTAACTAAACAATTTCAAAATTTAGATTAATATTAATATCAATATTATTAGTAATTAATATTATTATTAAACATTAATTCTTAGTCATTCATTCTAAAATAAAATTATAATCAATTCTGACCATTTATTATAAAGTTAAATCAATTCTAAATTTAAAGTTTATTCTAAATAAAAATTAGTTAAAATGCTTTTTACTTTGATCTTAATCAAAATTTAAATTAATATTAATATTAACATTACCAATATTTTTTTTTTTAATAAAATTCTAAATTAATATCAAATAAAATTAATTATAATTAAAAATAATAAAGGGATAAATTAATTAAAATTAATTGAAACTATTTTTCATTTGGAATAATAGTAAATATCAAGATTATTAATATTAATATTAACATGAATCCTGAATCATTTATTATAAAGTGGAATTAAAATTAAATGAATTCTAATCATTCATTCTAGAATAAAATTAATTCTAATTTAAAATAATTAATTCTATATTAAAATTAATTAAAATGATTAATTGAATCTTAATAAAAAATTTAAATTATATGAATATTAATATTAACATTACTAATAATTTTAATTTTTAAAAAAATTAATAATATTCTTAATAAAATTCTAAAATAAAATTAAGTAAAAACAAAAATAATAAATTGAAAAATTTAATTGAAATTATTATTATAAATAAAGGTATGGTCGGCGAACAACATTCCCATTCCATCTAGCTCATTGCTCTATTTATTCATTCCTACAAGATGTGTCTTACACACTTATTGATCTATCCTGAGGATGAGCCACGGTGGATGGCTTGAAACGTCGATTCTAAAAATATTGGATGCGATGATTCTAGAAGAAAACTCTACACACAATTTTGTATTGTCCATTATCTTGTAATATAAAGATTCTATAGGAGGGAGAGGAATTATGATTCTGACAGAGCCTGGATATGTATGTATGTATTCTATATAGTGATGGAAATAACTGATTGCATCACATCAGATCACTAGTTTAATTATCATGGAACCATGTGTACACAGGACCCTACAACTACAAGTTAGAGTGGATTCCATGCCACTATATCTAGCATTTTCATCAGCCACAAACAAAAAAGGTTTTCCAATATAACATGTTATTATCACATTTAACTCTTCCTCGTCATCTACTTCATAGATATCATCATTCGAGGACTTTTGAGGTCTAAAATGGGTCTCCTAAGAAAAATGTGCAACCAAAATAAACTTTATAAGAACCAAAAGGATTCAAGATTATGATGTCAACCATGGGGGATGATTCACCGTTTTTGGAGTAAAAAAGTAAAAGGATTAAAAAATAATAAAATAATAAAACTACTTTTTCAACTCGTATTTTCAAATTATCTCCCTGAGGTTTTACTCAAATTTTGAGCGAGGGTACTTGTTGGATGAAAAAATTAATTCCTCATCCAAAGAGTACCCATGTTTCATACTTTCAATGGACCCTGCTACAAGAAAAATGAGAAATACTTGAAAAAAGGCGATTGCAATCATGTTTTTCATGTATTTCTCAGTTTTCGTGTAGTAGGGTCCATAGAAAGTATGCAACATGGGGTAGTCCTTGGATGAGGAATCAAATTATGCATACAATGAGTGTTTCCACTCGAAATTTGAGTAAACCCATAGGGAGATAAGTTGAAAATACGAGTTGAAAAAATAGTTTTTTCATTTTTCCCTCTAAAATTTGATGATGTCATCTAATCTTATTTTATTATTTCTTTAGGAGGCCCATTTTAGACCTCAAAAATCCCCTAATCCAATGTGATCTATGGTGCATACATCATATGGATGTGCTTGAGGGGCTGTGTTGCGAAAATCGAGAACATCTCTTAAGTTAGATGCTTGAATTTGTTTTAATGGTTGTATAACTCCCCTTTCTCTTTCAATTTTGTGTGTGTGTATGTTTGCACATAAAAAATAAATGGAAATGACCAAGTAAAACAATAAAAGAAGAAATAGTGAATCTAGCTGATAGCGAGAGATGAGACTATCCATGGCTGCTACCTGGTACCTCTCTGCATATCCTTCCCAAGTACAATTAGATGTATGTAGCTCAGAGCCCCCTCAATGTATGGGTTGGACAAATCCATCATAATTATAATTGTTTCAACTAATTTTAGGGAACTGAATGATATACTATGAATAAACACCCATAATCCATCGAAATTTCACTGGTGTCAGAACCCTACAATATCTCCGAAAACAACCAATCGAGTGGGCCAAACTTAAGATGATTAGGTGCTTACACATCAAGGATCGATCCTTACACCTTTACTTATTTTCTACATAATATTTTTGAGTTTATGATTGACTTCTTCATCACTCTCCACTTAGAGAAGGATAGAGACATCAAAGCTGAGACGAAATGAGCTAGAGCCACAAGGGAGGAGAGAAAGAGACAAAGAAGTTGAGAAGAAATGGAAGAAAGCCACAAACTGATGTCACTTCTTATAGTATTCAAAATAGTACTGTGTATTATATTTTTTTTAAATGCATATATTCATCGAATATTCGATGGACTAGTCTATTTTTTTCTAAAAAGGACTCTGTCACATATTCAATGGCATAGGCAAGCCGTTGAATATTCAACGAATGTCGATTGAAGTACTTGTCAGATACTCAACGACAAAATCGACGAATGGAAGTGTCGGTACCTTAACAATCCTATGAGACAGAACTACCATCCATCGCATATCTGACACTTCACCTTGGCTTGAAAGCGTAAGAGTGACCACATTTATGTCACATAGTTTACTTATGGCGTTCATTACCCAGCACCTCAACGTCAATTTGTTCCGTCAGAAAAAATGACCTATGTTTCGAATATACGACTACAGACTGGTGTTCGACATACCAAATATTTGATTTTCTTTCCGTCGGATATCTGACGATTTCTAGTGTCACAAAACCAACTTATAAACATCATTTTTTTAATGACCATTTTGTCCTTTTTATGTGTCAGATAATTGACTATTCAATATAATTCCAACGATGATTTGATAATCGCTAATGTGTCGAATAGGTTATGCCAATAAGTCGCATTTCCGACTAATAGCCATTGGATTTTGGCCCCATTTGTACTAGTGTCAGTGTATGTTGGTCGATTCTATAAGTGTGTTGATTCTAGAATTTCGAGAAAATTAAAAATTATTTTTGAATCTTCTCCTTCCAGAAGCTTCTAAGGCAATTTTAACCATTTACCATGGATAGAGATCTTCAATTCTTATTTGATCCTACTCTAGTGATCTAATCTCTTATCCCTTGATTTTATCCTCCCTCATATGTGGATCTCAAGCCTAGATTGGTAAATCCTAAACTACCACTTTCACCCTATAAATTTACTGCCTCCCATAGAGTCTGGGTTGGCTTTTGGAGATTATTAGCTAGTTTTTGGAGATTATTAGGTTGGAATGTGGGGATTTATAGTGCCCTCATGTTGCTTCTTTGATCTTAAGGAATCATCATCCATTTTCATTAAGGTTGAGTGCGAAGGTTTTCTTTGTGGCAAGGAAGGACATGACAATTGGGGAGGCATCTACAAAGTCAACTTCTATATATGGTTGTAACTCTCTCCTTTGTGTATTAATACAAAAGTAAATCTATTTTCCTATACTTGTTTCATGTTGATACTTATGTATTTCAATTCCATGTTGACTCATTGAATAGAGATATTGGATTATGCTATGTGGATATTTTAGTTCATTTTCTTATTTTAGTCATTTTTACAGGTTCCATTTATAATGCGTGGAGCTAGGGTTGGAGCTTACAAGAAAATATAAGAGGAGGACTTACTATGGATTTCAAGTAGGTCTCTTTTATGTATTCTAATCTCTCTAAGAAAAACTTAGATACTTTTATCCTCTGTTGTTTTGCATCGGGCCACTAGATCTAGGGAGTTCATTTCTATCTGCAGAAGTGAATTTTCCATATAACAATCTTCAACCCTAATATGACATTAGGTGTTGGGTGTGATATAGGGTGATATTATAGTTATGGTTTAAAAACTAGGCTTGGAGGGCTAGAAATAGACCACAATTATAAATTTGGAGCTTTTCTGTAGAGTGAAATTGATTCAACACTTGGAATGAATTGGCTTAGACTAGAGAGTTAATTTAGATATCTATTGTGATGACATTGTTGAATTTAAACATTGTTCATATATTTAACCTTTCTATTGATGTGTTAAATAATATTTTAGGCCAACCTAAGCTATTCTTGTCGTATTTGGGGTAACTTTGTATGTTTAACTTTATTTATCATTATTTTAAACTAAAATATTTGTGTATTCTTCTAGCACATAAGGAGATGCATTTCTAGTAGAAAGAGAAAAAGGAATGTGTAATACAATGGTCCAATACATATTTGACAGAAATTCGCATAAAAGAGAATAACATTCATAAGAGAGGATTGTAGTAGAGACACCTCCTTACCAAATGGAGACCAATGACCAGTAAGGAAAAAGGGAGTAACTCAAGAAAGAGGCACATGAATGCAAGAGAAGGTACAATCAATGATGATATTTTAGCAAACACCCTAGGTGTGGAACATATAGTTTTGATAAGTTGCCCAACATGAAAACTAAATCCAGGCTTCCCAAGAAAAGGATGAATAGGGCTATTGTTATCACCTAAAAAATGTTCACCTAGCCATTTCTAACTAGTTGGATTGAAATACACCATGTAGGATTATTTTTACCATAGTAAAATAAATTTCACCATAGGAAATAATTTAGTAAACCATTTTTATTAAATTATTTCTGTTTAAAATAAAAAAACTCCATGAGACTACTTGAGTAAATCATTATTTATTTAATTTTCTCTAGAAATAATTATTAAATCATTATTTATTTCTTATCACTTTTTCCTAAATCACCTTAGAATAATTAAATAAATCACTATTTATTTATTATTCCTTATTCTTATTTTTGGAATAATTGTTAAACCATCATTTAATAATTTTTTCAAATGATCACTTTTCTTATCTTTGACCATTTTGATTATCTTTCCCCTCTCCAAAAAATCTAATAAAGTATTTCTAATGGCTAGATTTTGGTTTGGTCAATAATATTTTATTATTTTCCAATTCCTAATTGAGCCTAATACTTTGTTATAAATAAGAGGGTTTTCCATTTATTCTTTATCATGATCATTATCATCATCACCATTATCATCTCACAACATTTGAGCTCCCACTTGAGTTTCATCTTTCTTTTTGGATTTTTTTCCATATTTGAGAGATAAGAATAAGCTCGTTGAAGCAGAAGGACATTAAGAGGACCCATCCTATGGAGGGGGAATTATAGACCCATGTTGTAAATCTTCTTCACTAGGTGTTTCAATAAAATTACAATTAATTTAAAGTCTTCTATTGGGTTATTACACTTCTCTTTTTTGTTGTTATATATTTTGGGCTTACATGAGATATTTTCTTGTAGGGTTTTGTCATGTTTTATTGCAGATCTGAAGCATAAAAGAAACCATATATTGTTGTTAGGGTCACTTTTCACCACTCACTTAAGTGAAGCATTTTTGGTACACATACTAAGAATTTTCATACTAACAAATGGTAACTCCATTAGGTTTTTAACTACATAGTTTTCAACCTTGGTGATTGTCGTTTCAAACCTCTTCAATGTTTTTTCAGTTATTTTTAGCTTTTCAATTTCTATTTTTAGATCTCCTTTGTTTTCTGGAAATTTTTTGGCTTCTATTGGTTTTAGGCATCTTTCTACAAGTCAAAGTACCAGCCAAGCAAGAGATGACACAATTTGGGTGAGATATTTCGAGCGAGAGTTGCGGGAGAGAAACACACTTTTAGGCTTCTTTTCTACATTCTACAATGAACTTTCGAGGACAGTTTCTGCATTCTATCATTTTTTAGAAACTTTTTCAGAATTTTCTAGATTTGTCGACTATGTTGCGTGTGTACTAAGAAAGGTTTCGATTCTTTCCTGAGACACCCCTAGGACTAAATTCTCTTAGTAATTTCTCATTGAGGAAGGGAAAATACCCCTATGGTTTATAGTACACCTCCATCATTTAGGAAGATATTTTTTGAGTTGAGGAGTCTAGGGTATAGTGCTTTTAGCCTTTGATTTCTAGAGTTTTTTCCATTGTTTTACAACCCTTTTGGATAGGTTTCTTCATCATTTTAATCCCTTTAGAGTTTGGTTTTTCCTTCCCCCCTTAGGATCCCCTTGTGTGTCCTAGGTTTTGGAGCTTCTTGCCTATCCTTTTTCAACATTTTCACCTTTGATCTTTGTTGATTATTTGCACTATTTTCAGTAGCCTAGTTCCTTTAGATCCCAACCCCATAGATTATATATTTTGGAAATTTGTGTGCCTTTAAGTAGCTCGTTTTCCACATTTATGTTTGCTACTTGTTTTCCTCTTTGGGTGGGGGTTTGTGTGCTTGGATTTGCTGTTCATTTTAATGTCCACTTTCATCATTGTTTATAATGTCCCAGAACTTTATTTTCAATAGAACATGGCATAATAAAACATTCTCAATTAACTCATCCACTTGAAACATTATTTCACACACACACACCCTAAGCGAACATGAGCTTGGTTAACACCGCCAAGACAAGACTTGAAACACTACACCTTAATAATTCAACACACATAGATTAAGTCCACTTTGGCACCATGGCAAAAAAATCTATGTAGTTAGGTGTAGGATAAGTGGTATAGGCTTCCAATAACACCCATCTATCACTTACATTGTGACATAGAATTTGACATATTAGGGAGCATAAAGTTCTTCACCATCCCATAGTACAAAGTTGGAGTGCATTAGAAACCCGATTCAGAGGGGGTTAGGCTAGGTCATCATGTGATCAGTTCTTCTTGAGGCTACCCAATCCATGGTAGGGAATCTCGTCCATTGGTTGATCACCAAGAAGCTCAAGAATTGACCAACCCCATGGAAAAGAGGCAATCATAGCGACTAATCATATGAAAACACCCTATAGAACTGGTTGTGGGCAGTGATTGCTTCTCTACCCCACCTTTCTCTAGACATATTTGCTTGTAGGGATCGGATTTCATCAAGTAAGAAGTCTTTTGGAAGGTCATTTGAAATAATATATCTAAGACTTGTTTTAGGATTTAGATCACCTATAGGCTAGAGGTAATTTTTCTTTTATAGGATGTGTTTTCTTAAATTATAGTAACATATCAATATTGTTAGTTTACACTTGAAACCACTGCACTAGGTGTTTTCTTATTGTATGTTGATTTTTTCCTCCTATCATCACCTTTTATTGTATTGAGTCATCATTGTCTTAACATCATGGCACCCCCTAGGAATTTTTTGTGGAGACTTCATTGCTTTCACCCCTAGTTTCTTTTAGGACATCTTACTCCTCCATGTCAAGTTAGAGTTCATCCTCTTAGTCCTCCATTGAGTCCCCATACTAACTCTGGTTCTTGTGATTCTTCTAACTCTTCCTTTGATTATGTGTCCTCACAACCTCGTATCACCACCATATTAGGCACCAACTTGACTGTGGGATACTAAGTTCATAGCCAAGGTAACCCCACAAGAGGAACCTCTATCGGTATGGTCACTAACCTCCCATTGCTTCCCTATATGGCTAGTTTGAGCCTTCCTGATTTCATCCAAGTCATCAATGATCCTCTTCTCCATGACCCTAATTGGCTTTCTATGAATGCCAAGCTTCCTTTCGAAATCCTAATGTTCAAAGGTAATCCTAGAGAAGATCACACAAATCATGTTCACCCTTTTCATATGTGGTGTTCATCTAATTCCATCACTAAATACTCTATTCATCTTCATCTTTTCCAATTCACACTTACTGGAGCTACCTCCAAGTGGTATGTGGACCAGCCACATGCCTCCCATTCCACCTTCACAATTCTCACCAAATCTTTTCTGTCATACTTCCAGTTACCCCTCTGATATGCCACTCATATAAAACTATTGACCTCTTTTCATCAAACTTTTTCCACCCACCTATCTGACCATGTTCAAGAATGGCACCGAAGGATGAGAATGTGTAAAGCCCTTAAGTTTGAAGACCATGTCTCTATGGGTTGGTTCCTTAGAACACTTTTGGCGCCCATAAGTAAATATGTTGCCTCCCACTTCCCCTAGTATAAGGAAGAATCACTCCAAGTAGCTTTGAAATATGACCTAATCAATTCATAGTCAAGATATGTTTATATTGTTCTTCCCGATATGCCTCTGCCTGGTACTGCCAATGCACTGGTTGTATCACATGTTCTTGAAGGTATCATTGATCCCTCTCATACCCTCAACCTTCACCATATGCTCTACCTTCGATGACTTATGCTCAACCCTAGGGGTGGACCAGTTCCGTTTACACTTTTCCCCCTCTTGATCCTTCGCATGTCAATTCTTACCAATTTACAAGCACGTCCTATGCATATCCCCACCCTCAATAGTTGATTCTAGGTCCAGTTGTTTCTCCACTTGGTTATCCCAATGTTACCGTGATTCCTTTATACCCATATGCACCACCTAGTGCTCCAGCCCCACCGGCACCAATGCCCCACCCTGCCATGCCTCTTCCACCTCTACCACAATAGTAACCACCTCCTCAAGGTCTAGTATATGCTAAGCAAAGTGAAACCAATCCCCTAACCCCAAGTGAAGGAATAAGGGGAAGGGTAACTGGAACTAATCATCTCAAGGAAACCAAGGCAACTAAGGCCCACCAGATAATGTCCCTCAGGTTGACCAGCCTAATCCTGCAAGGTACCAATAGTGATGACAACCCAAGCAAAACAAGGCTCTTGGTACAAATAAAACGTGTGCTTGTTGTGGAGTATTTTTCCATTATACTGATGAATGTACCCTTTTACCTCAAATGCGCCAAGAATGGGAAGCTCAAGAAGCTACTTTTAGAGGACCGCAACCAATTTCTCCACCTCCTCCGCCTTTTTCTTCATCACACCTGACTGTGCTTACAAATCATTGTCCCCATCAGGGATATGTAGATACAAAACCTACATAGGGTAATGCAGCTTCTGGTTAGAAAAATTACCAAATCCTCATGATGAATTCTGATGAATGAAACAATGAACAACTAAACCTCCAGAATCGATCAAACAAATATGGAAAAACCCCTACAAAGTTATCGACCATTTCACAACCAAAAGTTTCCACTGAGCCTCTATCATTACCAAATCACACCTTACATATCCCTCTACCTAAATTTGAGGTTCTCCTCAACGTCCCTAAAAGTAAATTACGTTGAAATATTACTTCTTCTAAAGTTTCCCATACCTACAACTTAGTAGATGACTTGGCATAGTCTCTTGCTTCCATGTTAATGTTGTAATTTCTCCAAATGTAACCATCCCAATAGAGATCTCTACTATCTACTTTAGGCATTGTGAGTCCCTCTAAAAATCGTCTATTTTTTTTTTTACTTTGACAAAGCAGAATATCCCCCCCCCCTTCCTTCCTCAGTTTCCTTTCAAATATAAGTCTCCAAAAAGAATACTACAGTCCAACAGTGTATCATAGATGAAGGCACCTCCACCAGTCTGATGGATGCTAGTGTTTGGAATCAACTTGGTTCCCCTAACTTCTCCCCATCCACTATTACTCTTCATGCTTGGGAAGGTCATCCCTTGCAGCCCCTCGATTTATATCACAGTTGTCCCATTATTGTTGCCAGCAAGACTATCTTGATTGATATCAAAGTCACTGATGCCCCAGTAGATTATAACATCTTGTTGGGTCATAGTTACACCTTTGCAATTTTCATTGTCACATCCATTGTCTTTCGTAAGAAGTGATTTCCTCATAATGGAAAGATCATCATTATCAATAAATTTGACTTATTATTATACTCAGTCTCAAATATCTCCTCAGACCACTATCTCATCAGTGAATGGCAATAAGCCTATCACTTCCTTTATAGATGTGTCTCTTGGAGTCTCTAGATATTCCATGTTGCTTGGGGCTTATTATGGCCCAACACCTACACCTTATGAGCCTATATCATCTAGTGTTTGCATGCTTCAAGCCTCACGGGCTGCCAACAAGCGGTCTAGTATACCTTCACAATAGTGAGCCCCTCCATAACCTCCCACCATGGAAAAATTTAGAGGCTAATATTCGCAAGTGAGTTAATTTTCGATGCTTTTTGCCAAAAAAAGATTCACTAATTTCCATTTTTCATAAAAAAGATTAGCCCAAATTTTATAGTATAAAACTATTTTATCTTAAAAACCGCCAAAATTTTATATAGAGTCTATATAAAATTATTAGACATATGAATTTATTTTTACAAAAATAGCATCAACTATTTTAGATATTTCATATTATGGACTAGTGAGATTCACCAAGGTTTCTAAACTTTAAATAAATTTCCATCCTTAAAATTTTCTCCGCCTCCTGATCCCAACTCAACTCAGCCTTTAGGTAAAATTCCTCCAGGCCCATTTCCTTCTTCTAGTATCTCTTTGGTACTTTTCAGCTCGGAACCATTCCCCAGGTCTTAATCATCTAGGAGCAGTTGCCCCAGGATATTACCTTTCTAGTCAGATACATTTCTTGTTCTCACCACCTAGAATCTGGGGATCCCAGTATGGTACATTGATCCCCCCATAAACAATCCTCTTAATTAACTCAAACCTTACATAGCCTTGACTCTGGTTCAACCTATTGTTCCTACCCCTTCCTTTGATTTAATTACACAACAACCTCAACAAGAAGCCAATCCTGTTGTAAAAGCATCTGGTGAGGGGGAAAAGCCCAGAAAAAGGGACCCAAAGATAAGGCACCCCAAACAACTCAAACTCCTCTTAAACCACCAAAGCCTACTCCTCCATGCACTTTATGTGATGTTATTAGGCATGGCACCAATAATTGTCCTAAGCTCCCTCATATCAAGATTGTGGTCTCTGATACCTTTCCTCACTCTAACATTCTTGAGGCCCATGTCACCTTACCCAAGTCCAACAAAAAGAACAAATATTTACACACAAATCACCCTTGTGCTTTTTGTGATAACTATGGATATTATTCTCATCAGCATCCCCATCTCGAAGATTTTCGTGATATGGTTCAAGTGCTTCGCGAGTTAGATGCATGTTGTAGTGATTCCACTTCCCCTCTACCTCAAGTTTTGGCCCCACTGTTATTCCAAAAAAGGAGGTTTCCCAACCCACCATTGTGTTTCCCCCTCCTGATGTTGAGATGAAGGATAGTTCTACCATAATTCTCTAACTATCATCATCCATAGGACCGATCTATTGGGACTCTCTTGGAGTTTCCTATTTTGATTCAGTTAAACATTCTTCGGTGAACACTTCGGTCTCAACATTGTTAGATGTTGCATCTACTAGCCATCTACCTCCCCTTTTTGATGATGTGCATGTGAAACTTGTCTCCCATGAAGATACCTCAGCTAGCTCCTCTTCATCATGTGGTCTCTCTTCCTCTCGTCCTCCCATATTTGATTTTGATGAAGACATCATGGAATCCATGACCACCCCTAATTATCCTTGGGATGATATGCACCATCGTGCGTACTTCCTTTCGTAGAAAACCCATGACCAATATCTTGTCGAGTCTAAAGACTTCATCCATGGTGAGGCTAATTGTTTCAATAAACCCTTACTTTGAACCCATGAATTCGAACCACATCCTCCTTGTGGCCATTACATTTCCACTCAATGTTTGGGTAAAGAGGGAATCCACTTTTGAGACTTCAGGAGAATAAATTCTCCCCAAACCTCCTAGTGCATTCTAGTAGTGTCGAATCTAGTCCCATCCTTCTTCCCCATACCAAAGAACCTATAGAGTCCCATATCACTCCATATCACTCTAGTGGTGATCGACTTAATCATTCATCCATCTTACATCAACAACTTAGTCCCTTAGACATCTTTTTTGTTCAACCATGGTGTTGTATAGGTGAGCATCAATTCATTATATCCGAAGCCACTCTTTTCTATAGTGACATCATGTATGTGAACCAAGAACTTCAGTCCATTTGACTCATATGTGTACTGGCAAGTTAGAATGGTAATCTACCATTTCCTTTATCCTACTACATGTATTCATTCTTCCCTTAAGAAGATAACCACCAAATAAACAAATGGTGAACAACGTCATCACAAAAAGATGCATAACCATGTTATGTATCATAATATCCATCATATATTGTTAGGAGTCTACCACTCTAAATACATTTGACATCATGATCACTTGTTACATACAAAAATGGGGGGTACATATTCCCCTACATATCCTCATTATCCTATATAGAACCTTGTGCTAGAAGGGTCAAATGATTGAATCCATTATTTTAGCACTTGGAACATAATGGCACTCCACAAACTCATCCAACTAGGAGCACCATTCCCACCTTTTCATTTTCGATCAGTCACCTCCAAGACATATATGATGGGGGGTAGCATCTCATTCTTGGGGGCATGATGGCCCCCTTGGACAACTTCTCATTTGATCAACATAAGTCTCGGCCTGGACCGCAACAATCTAGGTATGGCCGATTATTCTCTAATTCCTTAGATATTTTGTCCTACCATCCTCTTCGGTGAGCCATATACACATTGCATATCATATATTCTTGATACCATATATTAAAACATTCTACTATATGTGATGCTACACATCCCACCTAGTCCCCATGTTTGACTTGGTGGGCGGGGATGATCATAGACCTTCTCTAGTAGTTCATTCATGTATTGTTTTCTTCCCTTTATTATTCACCTAGAACCATCCTTCTAAGAACAATTAAGGTCATTTTTTACCAGTAAAGTCACCACCCTGAAACTTTCATATATGAATTCCAATTGTCATTTTGTCTGCTATGATCTCCTCAAGATTTAGGCCCTTCTCCTCCTATCCAAATTCTCCAACAGCCCACTATGCAAATGAATTGGATTTGGGGGAAATAAGCCCTTTTTTAAGACAGCCTAGATCCATCTAAACTCTAGATCTATCGAGCGCTAAGAGGGATCAAATATCTTGAGGTGAAAACCTCTTTTTTAAGTGCAAAACTTAAGGAAAGGTTTGCACCTTGAGAGATTTGATCCCTCTTAGTGCTTGATATATCTAGAGTTAAGATGGATCTAGGTTGGTTTCAGTTGTGTGCGGCCAAGAAAAATCTATCGAACATATGATTAATTTTATAAATAATATGGAAATACATCTAATATTAATATAATCATTTTAAATATGCCAAATATGTTTGAGATTTGTCTAGTCATTTTAATTTTAAATTTTCTTAGTTACTAGAGTTTGTTGAGATGATAAATATTGTTAATAACTTTATTGATGAAAAATGATGAAATGAAAATTTTGAATGCAAAGTGACAATGTAATAGTGTTTAATGATAGAAAATGTGAATACTAATAATGTAGTGAATTACAAATAGTCTTTATTGCGATCAATCTCAAACTATTTTCTTGTACTATTCTTATTGACACTCCTGTTAGTTTTGTCATCTTTTCATATCGATTATATGAAAAGGACAATTGAAATCACAAACCATTTAAATCTTTAGCTCGAGATTTTGTAGTAAACATCATACCTTGTCTCTCTTGCTCTCCAACATTAATAGGCTAAATCACTATAACACAAAAATCAATGTACATTGTCAATATTCTTTTTTTCTTACACTGAAATCAATGGACACTGTTAATCCAATCACTTTAAAATTAATGTACCATCATACATCCAATTACATCAAATCATAAATCAACATCTACACTAATATCAATGCATCTAATGAAAGTAATCAAATAGGATTAGAAAACAACATTCACACTAAAATCAATGCATCTAATGCAAGTAATCAAATAGGATTAGAAATCAACATCTACACTCAAATTAATGCATCTAGTGCAAGTCAGCGAATAGGATTGGAAACCAACATCTAAATTTAAATTAATTCATCTAGTGCAAACAATAAAATAAGATTAGAAATCCCCATCTATACTGAAATCAAAGGATTTAGTGAAAGTAATCAAATACGATTATAAATCATCTACATTGAAATCAATTCATCTAGTACAAGATATCAAATATAATTAGAAATCAACTTCTACATTGAAATTAATGCATATAGTGCAAATACTCAAATAGGATTAGAAATAAGCATCTACACTTAAATCAATGCATTTAGTGAAATCAATAAAATAGGATTAGAAATCATCTACATTGAAATCAATGCATCTAGTCAAGTAATAAAATATCAGTAGAAATCAACATCTACACTAAAATAAATGCATCTAGCACAAGCAATAAAATAGGATTAGAAATCACCATCTACACTAAAATCAATACATCTAGTGAAAGAAATAGTCTTCCCTCTCTCCCCCCTCCATTTATATCTATATCTCCCTACATCTCTCCTTATTTATCTCTCTATCTTAGCTCCCAAAATCACACACTCTCTCACTCCATATCTATCAATCTCTCTATTCCTCCCTTCTTGTCCCCATCTCTCTTTTCTTCCCTCTCTTCACCTTTAATTTATATCTCTATATCCCTATGTCTCTCTATATCACCCCCAAAACATACACTCTCTTTCTCCAATCTCTCTATCTATCACTCCCTCCTCCTCCTCTCTCTCTCTCTCTCTCTTCCCCTTCTCTCCCTCTCCCCCACTTCTATCTCCCTTCCCTCATTTTGTCCTCTCTCCCTCTCTCTCCATCTTCCTTATCACTCCCTATATCTCTCTCCAACTTTCTCTTTCTATGTCCTTATTCTTACCTCCCTCTCTCTCCCCCTTCATATCCATATATCTTTCCCTACCTCTCTCCACTCTCTCACATCCCTTCTCTCCCTTTCTCTCCCCTCTCTCTCACTATCTCTCTCTTCACCCTCCAACTATGTTACTATATACCTATCTCGCTCCTTATCCCCCCCCTTCTCTCCATCTATCCTTATTTGTCTCACTATATCACCCCCAAACATACACACTATCTCTCAATCTCTCCCTTGTAACTCCCTCTCTCTCTCTCCACTTCTCACTCTATATGTCTTTCCTCTTCCCCCCTTCTCTCCTCCTCTCTCTCAACTCCTCTATCTCATCCTTCCTCTCTATCCCTTTATCTCCTACCTCCCTCTCTCTCTCCCCCTCTCTCTCTCTCTCTCTCTCTCTCTCTCTCTCTCTCTCTCTCTCTCTCTCTCTCTCTCCAATCCTCTCCCTTCCTCTCTCTCCCTTTCTCTCCTGCCTCCCTCTCTCTCTCTCTCTCTCTCTCTCTCTCTCTTTTCCATCCAATCCGCTCCCTTCCTCTCTCTTATCCTTCATCTCTCTCCCTTTCTCTCCTGCCTCTCTCTCTCTCTCTCTCTCTCTCTCTCTCTCTCTCTCTCTCTCTCTCTCTCTCTCTCTCTCTCTCTATCTCTCTTTTCCCTCCAATCCTCTCTATTCCCTCATAACTTTCATTCTCTCTCTCCAAATTTGTTACTATATCTCTCCCTTTCTCCTTCTCTCTCCTTTGTCTCTTTATCTCACACAAAAACATACACACTCTCTCTCTCTATCTCTCCCTTGTCACTCCCTCTCTCTCTCCACTTTTCACTCGCTATGTCTTTCTTTTCCACTCCTTGTCTCCCCCTCCAACTCCATCTCTCTATCCCTCCCTCTATCCCCCTCTTTCTCAATTCCTCTCTCTCCCTTTCTCTCCTACCTCCCTCTCTCTTTCCCCATCTCTCTCTCTCTCTCTCTCTCTCTCTCTCTCTCTCTCTCTGCCCTCTAATCCTCTCACTATCTCCCTCTCTCTCTCCTTCTCTTTGTCCCACCTCCATATTTATGTATCCCTCTCTCTCTCTTACCCTTCTCTACCTCTCTCACTCTTCTACCTATCTCTCTCTTCATTCATCCTCTCCCCTTTCCTTTCATTTATCTCCATCTCTCCCTTGTCACTCCCCCTATCTCTCCACCTCTCTCACTCTATGTCTTTGATCTTCCCTCCCATATATATCTAGAGTGAATATATATATCATGATATATTAATATATATTATAATACAAAAAAATTAATATTGTATTAATCCAAAGTTATTAAATTTAATAATATTAATTTTTTAATATTAATATTAGGGTTAATAATTCTTTTTTTGCGTGGTAGTAATAATAATTATTGGAAATAATACTGAGAGTGGGGGGGGGTGGGGTGAATCAATATTGGTCAAGTCAATAACATTTTTCTTTTCATACTCAAATTTGTATACGCTACTTCCATGAGGGTAACCCGCGTGAACACGCAACTATGCTTAAGGAAACAAGCGTATATCTGGCAGACTAATGATTCAGTTAATTCATCATATATTGATCTTTAATTTGTGTATCAGTACTTCATTAAACATTAAACAGTAACCATATACAGTTAATAATAGAGTGAGCCATCACACACAAGAAACACACATGAACACCAAGATTTAAGGTGGAAACCCAATGTAGGAGAAAACCACCTACTGCTGTCATCTATGTCTTCTTTTAATATTAAGAAAAACTGTTTACAACATTGTGCTGGTGTAGACTCATACCAGTACGCAGGCTTCTACCTGCAGAAGGCTACAGCCTTCTCTCATTCTCTAGCTTCTACCGGAAGGGAGCTACAACCCCCTAGCTCTTGTACTAGCCAATATGTTTACTAGTATGTAGGCACTGACCTACGGAAGGTTACAACCTTATCTCTTCCTCCAGGGACCTCCTTTCATAAATTTTCATACTGGATACTCCTGGAACACAAAATCATAATCTAAAGGCCACATTTCATCCAATTTTCATACTAGACCCATCAACAACATTGAAGATCAAAATCAATCATCACTGCAATATATCCATCAACTATATCTGCATCAACCAATTACTAAAAGTCAATCTGAATCAACCAAACTCAATCAATCACTGACAACCTCTGAACCTCTGACACAGCTGAATCAATCATTCATTCATACTTTAATCAACTGCAACAGATAGATCACTTGATAGATTATTGTAACTAATACACAGATCTGAGTTACATTATCATTCAAAATCAATTTCAATTTCAAAACCATGCTTCATATTATATACGCTATTTGGCAGAAGCCAACCTACTTGTATACGCAGCTTCCCTGAAGCAAACCAACGTGTAGTTCCAAACACTTTGCTGCACTTCAAGACTTCAGACATAATCACACATTGAGGATAAAAAATGTGTTAGTGATCAGATCTAGTCCATTCATTATCAGATCACATAAGTCATTATGATCCTGATTCAGCATTAGATTTCATCCATCAACACTAAAGCTAATCACAATCAACCAATCTAAATATGTGGAATACTATCACCAGAAAAACAGTCACCAGAACACAATATAGAACTTAAAATACTGCAACATTAAATAGAACACTTATAGATCATACTTCAGAAGATATACGCTACATTCATAAGCTGAACCAGCATGTATACGCGCTTTTACCAAGGTAAACCAGCATACATATCTATAAATTCCATTTTGTGATGTATACGCTACTTTTGTATGTTGAATCAACGTGTATACGCTTTTTTGCCAATCTCAACCTGCGTATAGATCTGGAAATGCTAACTTAAAGCATCTCAACTATTTTAGACTTAATTCAGACCTAGATCATCACAATTATATAACAATAACATGCGTCAGTATTTAGATCTAGAATGTTCAAGATCAAACCACATAATGATAATACATATAAGTCTTCACGATCCCAATCCATCAACATTCATCAACCATATAGGTACCTCCTTAGTTCAGATCAAGCAAAGCATCACAAACCCATAATCTGCGTTCTTGATCTCATACTTCATCAGATATTTAATACTTGAATTAACATGGCCTAATGAACTTATCCTCCTTATATAGTTTTAGGCATTTCTTAATACCATGGACCAAAACCACTTAGGACCAATACCTTGGACCAAATACCATGGACCAAATACCTTGGGTTAGATACCTTGGACCAAAGAAATACCTTGGACTTAAAAAGTTGTTTTCCCAAGATATACGTGCTTTTCTTTCTGTGAAAGTGCGTTTGTACATATACACTCCTTTTATACAGTGAACCCACGTGTATACGCGTCTTGGTCAAGGTGAACCTGCGTATACCTTTCTTTCTTCATTTTGTTTGGTATGAACTGTAATTCTTTGCTGTTAACCTGTAGTACTTAGATCTTTCATCTGATTGAGTTGCCATCAAGGACAACACTTGTATCATAATGCCAAAAATCTCCCCCTTTGGACTTGATGGCAATGTTAACTTGCTGCACTGTGAAGTGTCATCTTAGTGAGTTGCCATTGTTCATTACTTCTGAACTGATTCCTTTGAACTGCCTTGCATCATATCTATTAACACAACTACCATGTATTCTATCACATCTGATATCTCATTTGTAGATTCATCTAGTTATATATAAGTGATTTGTTCTGCTACAAGTGGGTTGCCATCAAGTACAACACATGCATCATAATGCCAACAATAATTTGGTGGTATTTGGCCCATGGGCTTGGTGTATAATTAGATGTTGATTTCTAATCCTATTTAATATTTTTTTATTTATTTACCATACATATTTATACCTATTTTATATTTATTCATTTACCATACCTCTTTTATAAATATGGTATTTGGCCCATAGGTTTCACCTAAATAAAACCTCTTTTTTGAGTTTTTGTAAATATAAAGAGGTTTATGGAGTAAATATAAAAGGAGGTTTTATTTATTTACCATACCTCTAGTTTATTTATATTTTTATTAATTTACCACTCCTCTATAATAAGTATAAAAAGAGGTTTTGTTTATTTACCATACCTCTGGTTTATTTACATTTATATTTATTTACCATACCTCTTTTTTGAGTGTTCACCTCTTCATATTTTAAATTTATATTGTGCTTATACATAATAATAATTAGATTAACTTAAAAAAAAAATATGTTAAATGTTAAACATTACATGTTGTAGGAATTTACAGGGTAAGTTCCTAAGATAGAACACCAAAGGACACCACTCACAAACAAATCATAGATCAATACACTAGTATTCTTGATGTGGTTAAAACCCTCAAAGAGGGAAAAAGTCCACAGCCTAAGCCAACACGGCCACTTCCAGAAATTTAGTAATGTAAAAGAAAGAAAATTTACATAATCTTCTCTCATGAATAGTCACCTTACAAATGACCCTCCATGCTCTTTAAATAGAGATCATGGACCAATCGGGTGTTAAACCACAGATCAAGTGTCGGTAATATCTACGAGAGAATGAATCGTCAGATCACTTCATGTCTAGAACATATCATGACCATCGGATTGTAAGTTACAAACAGTACATACTAAATAAACACACTTTACCTAAATATACACTAGACCAAGTTATACTTAAATATTTCCTATGTGTTAGAAAATCCTAAGATCCCCCCTTAAGAACAACTTGGGATAGGATTGAAGGATGTACAAATATGACACAATAGGAGAAGGAAGGAGGCATTAGAGCCTATGCCCCTATTGTAACGGCTACAACCACCCTCCAAAATTTTGCCTTAGCCTGTTTTGGAGCCTCCCTAGCAACCTTTCACAGCACTTTTCATTTCTTCATCAAGTACACAAAATTCAGTGTTTTTCATGTACAAAGGTAGCCTATCAAGCACAGCTTGATGCAGTCCCCTCACTAGCTATTCACCCAGATTGGGTCTAGCTGTAGGCAAAGCAGCTTCTCAAAGAAAATTGCACATTTCTAGAGGGAAACCAACCTTCCCTCCAGAAATTGCGCAATTATGTATGGCAACCTGTTGGGCTCCAGAATTGTGCAATTCTGCTAGCCAACACTCCTAGTAGAAATTGCATAAATTTCCCCAGCAAGGCTGCTCAGCCCAGAATTTTTGTAAACCTGGGCTGTAGTCAGCTACTCTACCCATAAATTGTGCAAACCTAGGCAACAGTTAGCTGCTCTACCCAAAAATTGTGCACAACTCCTGGGTAGTTAGCCCAGCTCACAGCCAGAAATGTGCATTTTTATCAAGTAGTTGAGCAGTTGCATGCATGAGCAGTCTGGTTGACCAGTTGCACCCGAGACCAAGGAAACTTGACTTTCATGCATGCATGACTTCTTCTTCCTGGAATAGGAGAAGGAAACATGCAAAAGGAATCCCCTGATTCAAGGAGCTATTTTTAGCAGCCGGAGGTTACATGCAACGTTGTTTTAAAAGATTCCCTCCAAGTGTCACTTTTTCCTAGATTTTTGGCATGCACGTCATGAGCCAAAAATTATTTATTTGATGAATTAGAGCTCATTCTTTCACATCCCACAACACATCCAGGACTCTTTGACACATCTGGCTCAGCTATTCACGGGTAAGTGGCCTCAACTTGTTGTTTTCAACGTTTCTATCACATTTTGTGTATTCACTTGTGTGAGTGCTATTTGCTTCATTTTTTTGAAAGCTTACTATCGTTTACATGTATACTAGCTTTTCCTAGATTTGTTTCAGTTTTCGTTGCTATCTAACTGTTTTTGCATGCATGAAACTATTTTGCACGAACGTTCGCCCAACCGATGAATTGCTTCACCTACATGCATGTTGATCTCTTTGTTGAATCTTTCATTCATGTTTTGCATGCACTTTCCATCACTTCTACTATCACTTATTGTCACCATGCATTCATTGTCTATTTTCTTTCAGTTGCCCCACATTTTTTCCCAATACTAGACTCCAGGATTGTTTTGCACATTTCTAGAGGACAATGGCTGTTGGCCCAGGAAACTGCACAATTCAGTCCCTGGGCCTGCAATCCTTCCCAGCTCATCCAGTAGCCAGTCTGGATTGCGCATTGTGCAGATCTAGTAGCTATTCATGCCTCCCAGACAGCCCAGATTGCCTTTTTCATAGTTCTAGTAGCCAGTCACCCAGCCTCCCAGAGGAAATTATGTAATCTTTCTCGTCAGTTTCCCAAGTATATGTTGTGTCATTCCCCAGAATTTGCTTTGTTTTCACTGACAGATTTCTTGCCATGCATGTTGCTTGTCTCTAGATCTTTCAGGTGTTCATTTGTCTCAATGGGTTCCAAGAGAACAAGATGTCAAGACACTGATGGAAATGTAGTTGAAGTAGCAGTTGAAAAAGTGTCCTCTAGTCTGTCGATCTATGAAAGATACAAAGTTTTATCTAGACAAGGACATCAAACTGAAGTGGCAAGAGGTCAATGAAACATTTGTAGGCACTTTTGGGGAATACCTCAAAGATCATCAGGTGTACGTGAACATTCACAAGTCCAGATTGTACTGGATTCCATGCAGATATCCCATGTTCCCATGCGTGGACATGATACTCTAGATTGTCTCTCACACTGATCCCGAGATGATGACCTTGAGCAGTGTCAATGGGACAAAGTTTGTGACCTTCTGGGGACAGGATTATGATGAGATGTATCAAATATCAATGCCCGTGACTATCATGGGGACTCCATTTAGCTTACCAAACAATAGTGCTAACTCCAGAGACATTTTGAAGGATTGGGTAAAGGAGCTAGCTCGTTTCAGGATAACACCCAGCCAGGTCTACAAGACAAAGATACTGAGGAAGGCGTACCGATACTTGATCATATTTGCTTGTCGACTGTATGGCCAAGAAAGCATGGAAACCTTCCCATAGATTTGGGTAGTTGCACTGGACCAAGTGGCTAGAGAAGGAAAACCATGTAACTGGTATGACATACTATCTCATCAGCTGAAGGAACAAGTCACGAAGGCTCAAAAGTCACTCGGAGGTATGCATGCAGAGATTTACATGTCCACCTACATCCTAGATGCAGTCTGTGCCTGACACGAGTTCCCAGGCTTGGGGTGGGAATGGTCACCGACAGAGACTACTGTGAACACATATTTCAAGTTGTTGTCTGGATGCAGCTTCAAAGGAGTAATCACATGGTAGTCCGATCATTTTTTTCGTCCCTTTGTACAAGATGATATTTGAACAAGATCCACCCTGCATGTCAAAGGAATCAATGGAGGCATTGATAGGTATTGCAGAATGGTATGCCTCACATCTGACACTTTCATCCGAATGTTCAGTGTGGAGAAGCCTCCACATGTTTTGCCAAAGTTTTCCTTGAAAGTACTTGTCATGCATGAAGTAGCATATCAAATCTCAGTAGGATTGACAACTAGACTACACTGAAAGAAGAAGGCACCTTAGCCCATTCTTCCATTGCAGGTTGGGTTATATGAGATTCGGAGTATCATGCAAGTAGATATTGAAGCAGAACTGATGAAGAAGTACCCATTTGGCCTTTGAAGCTACAACTTGTATGACCCACATTGCATTATGAAGGATCACTGCATGAGAGTTTAGTTCAACTGGATCTACGAGGCATTTCATTAGGATGAGGAGGACCCACGAAGATATTCCTACAGTTTCTCCAGACCCAATGAACCGGCTGGATTCGCTGTGGAGTGGTTAGCGAAGCAGCATCATTGAGAGCACCAGTGGTAGCATTAGTAGCAACAATGGCAGCAAAGCCAAGCATACCAATACATGACAAAGGGAAGAAGAATATTTTTGATCACAAGGAGGAACAAAACTACAAGTTTCAAGTAGATCCACTTGTAGAGAAAGAAGCTATGTTTATAGAGGCAAAGATGTAGCAGCACGACAAGTGAATCACCCACAAAAAGAAGGACAAGAAGAGAATGGAAGAAGCAGAGAAGGAGTTGCATGAGCTGAGGGAGAAAATTCAAAAAGAATAAGAGTTGAACAAATAGGAGAGGGAAGCATAGCAGCAACAGATACAGCAGGGGGCACAACATGTGCCAACAGACAAAGCAACGCCCATACAAGTAGTTGATTCATCTAAACAACTGGCATCAGGTGGACAGGGTGAACCGTCACAAGGGCAAGACTTTGCTCATGAGATAAAACAAGCACTTCAATAGTTGGATGAAGACATGGAGCATCAGGAGTTGGAAGAGGATACTGACCTCATGCCTCACCACAAAGAGGTTGAATCACCCACTCCAATGCATCCAGAAGAGGATCAAGTCTCAGATGACCAAGGAGGCACTGATATCCTTGGTGATCAGCCGAAAGAAGATATGCACAACACTGCGTATGTTGAATCCCAACATACAATTGTGCAATCTCGTAGAGTGTCAACTCTGGAGGATCAAACATCTCTTGCGCAAGTTGAAGAATGAGTGATCATGACTGATGTGTGAAAACATCTAGCTGCCTTGGTCGATGTAACAAGAGTGTATGCGAAAGACACAAGCTCAAGATTTCACTTCCTAATAGATGAGAATGAGCGAATGGCAAAGGAACTACAAATGGCCAAGCAAGGAGGATACTTGGTGATAATGTCCACCCGAGCTGAACTGAAGGAGGCAATACTAGATGAAGTATTGTCTCTTGACAAATTCATGCGAGCATTGTACTCCAAGTTTGGTACCATGCACAAGGTAGTCGTTCATCTCAATGGATGGCAACAACGATGTGCTAAAAGAGCACACATCTTGACGAACGTGCATGCTGTTGTTGATGACATGAAAACATGGATGATGAAGTATAAGGGAGCCCCACTTTCCTAAGATGATGAGGGTCAATGTAGTTGAGTTGAAGGCACGCATATAGAGTCAGATACGAAATTATGAAGAGCTCTCGCAGTTCATCACTAGCATACAGGCCTCCCATGCATGAATATTCAAGAGTATGGATGTTGTGGTGCGCACACACATGATCCCATCAATCGAGACTCTCACCCAGACAAGGACAAAGAAGCAGGTCTGACTAGAGCTTGACTCATGCTTCAACGAGTTGATGCGTATTGCCACCAACCCAGACTTTCCTATCAGTGCAGACATCATGCACAAGTATGTTGTTGGTCCAGCCACATTGAAGACAATGATGCACCTGCTTTCATATGAGTTGGAAAGAGGAGCCCGACCAGTGTATCCGAATGCTATGGAGGTGAAGGTTAGGTTTCAGACTAATGTCAATGCGAAACACACAAACAGTATCAAAGACTACAAATCTTGGCATCAATATGTTAATGTTTATTAGCATGAGGATGTTGAGCAGTTGGACTTGTATAGTTGTCTAAGTCAGAGTGATGTCTAGTTTGGCTTGCTCAAGCCATTGTGTTCACATGGGTACATGTGCATTGTAATGTTGAGTCATGTTAAGTGTAAGTTAAGTGTTAATAGTGAAAGTAACAGTCATAGAGTAGGTGAAGGGTCATGAGGGTAAAGGGTAATGTCAAGGGCCACTGCACCCTTTGCTATAAATAGTCTGTCATAACTCATTGTAAGGGATTTTTGTCAGCCAAGTTTCTGATAAGACTATCTTGGAGAAAGCTTGGACAATATTGTAACACACCTTGGCTTCTCCATTGTACAAAGCTAGTACATCTCTTTGGAGGAGCAGGTGGATGTGGCTGTAATGTTCCACTATTGGGGCTAGCAGGTTTACATGGATGTATTGTATGATTGGGACTTACACTTCTTTATATAATACGAGCCAACACATTTTCATGCATATGTTGTTATTGTAGTTGGACTGCTCTATTTCTTAGCAATATATACTATTTAACCTATGTACTTATGTATGAACTACTTCGCATGCGATTATATGAATCTTGTTGCAGATGTGTTGCTGGTTTAACCATAACTTTGGATTGCCGACTGATCTACTTTCTAGCTTGTGATGCATCTTCACTCATGTGTTCCCTTCTTAGCTGAGTACTGCTACAGGTTCCTAAGGGGCACACTCATCTCACCCCCCATGTGTAAGAACCTCTCATTCACCTTCCTGGACTCACTAATGTAAAGGTTTTCCGTTACACCAAAACCCGCAGGTGTTGGTAAACGTTCCAAACCAATAACTAGGATCTACAAGGTGGAAATTACGGATTCCATAGAGATGCGGTAATTCTTCCAACACCCCCCCTCAAACGCAAATCGGGGGAATCGAACCTAGGTCCAAGCTCTAATACCATGTAAAGGTTTTCTGTTACACCAAAACCCGTAGGTGTTGGTAAATGTTCCAAACCAGTAACTATGATCTCCAGGGTGGAAATTATGGATTTCATAGAGGTGTGGTAATTTTGCAACAACTATAGCAGTCACACCCTTGCTACTGACAGAGTTATCTAAATTGCCTCTGTGTGACATCGCGATCAAGGAATTACCTTACGACCCACTGCTGGGACTCCTAAACCAAATGGTTTGAGGTCTAATTGGGACTTCTTACCAGGGAGATCCCCTTGACATGTTGGTAGGTCCAGCACCATCAACACCCCCCAGTGACAACTTCTTAAACTCCAACCATAAATCAAAGTTTAGTAAACTTCTCTTCTCTAAGAGCCTTTGTAAATATGTCTACAACTCGATCATCTGTTGAAAAATATTTCACTTCAAGAACATGGTCATGAATGAGCTTTCTGATGAAGTGCATGTGTAATTCAATGTGTTTGCTGCATTGATGTTGAACTAGATCTTTGCATAGTTGAGTGGAACTTTGATTATCACAACAAAGTGTAGTCGGATGTTGCTGCTAAAATCCAAATTTTGATAGGATCTGACGAAGCCACAGGGCTTCCTTACTAGCTTCTATGGTGCCACAATACTCTGCTTCTGCTAAAGAAAGAGAAATGACACTTTGTTTCTTGCAAGCCCATGCAATAGGTCCAAAACCAAGAATGAAGACATAACCTGCAATAGACTTCTGATCATCAGGGTCACCAGCCCAATCTGGATGGCTTGAAGCTTTTGCAAAGGTATCAAGATCATAATTCACTGAATCTTGAGCCAGTAAAGAAGAGGCTATCGAAATGAGAACATGTACGTAGATGATCTGTAGGATCGCCTGCAAGCACACCTTTTGCATCCTGAGTAGCACGAACCCATTTTGGAAGCTAAGGAGTTGAAGGAGGATCTCGAGAAGGTGGGGGAGGATTTTCATCCTCACTGTCATCGTCTGAAGAAGAAATGTTTTCAAAATTATAAGGGATAGAGAGAGGTGGCACATTAGCCGAACTAGACTTGTAAGCCAATATATTTTCAGCAAACTTTACATCTCTTCTAATGATAACTTTTTTGGATTTAGGTGGAAGAAGTCTATATCCTTTGACATCTTCAGAATATCCAACAAAAATACATTTTACACTCTTAGGTTATAAGGCTTTATGTTTCTCAGCGGGAATATGGGCCCATGCTTCACTTCCAAAAGAACGAAAGTGACTTACATATGGTTTAATTGAGCTCCATGCTTCTTCTGGAGTGATATTATTTAAAAAATTAGTAGGAGTATGATTTACTATGTAATTTGCATAGTTAATTTCTTCTGCCCAAAAATTAAGACTAAGCCATTTAAATTGAAGCTTACAATTAGCCATTTCCTTTAAGGTGTGATTCTTCCTTTCAACTACACCATTTTGTTGTGGAGTATATGGAACAATATGTTGCAGTTGAATTCCATGCTCAGTGCAAAAGTTGATGAATTTTTTGTTAACATATTCTCCGCCATTATCAGATCTTAGCTTTAGAATTTAATGTCTAGATTGTTTCTCAACAAAGGCCTTAAATTCCAAGAACATGTTAAAGACTTCACTCTTTATTTTTAAGAAGTATACCCAAGTGCATCTGGAGAAATCATCAATGAAAGTTAAGAAATACTTGTACCCAGAGAATGAAACAACTGGAAGTGGACCACATAAATCACTATGCACAAGCTGTAGAGGGGTTGAGGCATGCTAAGAAGCACATTTTTCAAAACTATCCCAATGATGTTTTCCAAGTACACATCTAGAACAAACACCATCTCTGCAAGATACCATAGGAATACTTGTCACCATATTTTCCTCACATATATTTTGAAGGGAGCGATAGTTTAAGTGACCAAATCGCTCATGCCAAAGTTTGCTCACTTCATCATTATGAGAAACAAATATCGAGGGAAGAGTTGATGACCCAAAGTTGTTAAACTTATACAACCTTGTAGAATCATCAGCAATGTCGGTAACTAAAATCTATCTAGGATATCTTAGGTCCTTAATTACAACATCATGAGGTGAAAATTCAACAGTTTTACCTTCACCTGAATGAGTTATCTGATATACAGATAGAAGGTTGCAGGATAAGGTAGGAACACATAATGCATCATTAAATTGACCATTGTCTAGATGAATAGTTCCAGTCCCTACAACACTAAGAGATCTATCATCAACAACATATATATTTTTGGTGTTACAATCATTTAAAGAAGAAAAAATGCCTTTGTTTTTGGCCATGTGATAAGAAGCTCCAGAATCAATGAGCCACTCATGATAATGAGAAGAAGAAGATACATTTAGTGCATAACCAGACCGAGATGTTTGACAACCACATGCAGAAAGTGTTATTCCTGAAGATGAATTTGAAGTTGAAGAGTGCTCCAAATGGATGTTATGCTTCTTCACTGCTACTTCCAAGGATTCCATCTTTTTAAAGCATTTGGATTCTAAGTAGCCATCACGATTACAAAAGTTTCAATGTCTATCAGTTTTCTTCCCTTTCTTTTTATTTTCCTTATCATTTTGTTGAATTGATTTTTCATTTTGAGACTGAAATTTCTTAGGACCCTTGTTTGGTTTAGGACCATTAATTTTAGGATGTTGTTTCTTAGGATTCTTTGTATTTCGTTGTTGCTGGGCTGTTAAGGATTTCTTAGAATATTTTATAATATTAAGAAGACCAAGATGTAAGATTTTTTCTTGTTCTCTTATTAAAGAATCACAAAAGGCATCAAAAGAAGGGGACTTGTAGTCTTGTCCTTGAGAAATAAAGGATTCTCTTGTAGAATGGAGGGTGGAAACAAACACATAGTAGGCTAGTCCCAACTTAGTAAGAATGGAATAGATAAGGCTAACATCTTCTTTCTTAACCTTAACACCTTCCAAGAGAAGTCTTAGGGCCTTGGACTTGGACAAAAAATCTTCAATGGAAGAAAAATTATTGGGGTCCAATGTAAGAAACTCATTTTTGAGTTGATGGGCTCTTATTTCATTTTTAATTCCAAAAACTTTATTGAGTTGTTTCATTGCTTCATCAGGGGTATCAAGTTCTATGATATAGAATCTAAGGTTTGGAGAAATAGGCATCCCTATGAACCCACGTGCTTGATCTTGCCTATTTTCCCATTTGACTTGTTTATCTTCATCTTTAGGTTTATCCTCTAGGCTTAAGGCTATTCTATAAATACCTTTACCTCTAAGTAAATAATCAATGTAGGACAACCATTCGAAGTAGTTGGTATTGTCAAGAATAACTTGGCATGGACTTTCCATTTTAAAAAAATCTAAAAATTTAGACGTTGAAACTAAGTGTTCCAATGGAAAGATTTCGAAAATTTAGGCTGATTACAAAAAACGTCTCTAAAAATGGCTTCCTGATGAAGAAGTTATGGATTTTTCAAGAAAAGTTGTTGACAATGCTGATGAAATACATGAATGTATGGAAATGAATGATAATGTTATATTTTTTAAACCCTCCCCTTTCCAAACTTAATCTAGTTAGCTCACTTTAAAAAAAAAATTATGTCACCCACTTTTATAAATAAGTGAAAATCACTTTTACAATGGTACTTTATGAGCTACCCAATAAATTGTAACTTAAATAAAATATAAAGATACCTTATAAATATAGGTGACTCACTTTTTATAATGGGTGAGAACACTTTTACAGAAAGTAGCTTTAAAACATAAGTTAGTAATTTTTGGAAAAGAGGAAGGGTTTTTTTTTTTTAGTCACTGAAGCTTTGGAGTGTGTGCTTACTTGAGAAATCCATTTTTGCCTACAAAACAAAAAACCACACAACCCAAAATAGACATGCAAAAAAACCAAACCTTACTGCTTGAAGTTAGATTTCGCTGGAAACTAAATATTTTCCTCAATGTTTCTAATTTTTCGAGATCACACTAAGGTGTGGTGGAAAAGAGCATATGCATGAGAAAAATCCTTCCTTTTTGTTTCTTATTTTCCCAGATGGCACAGAGTTGCAGGGCAAAGATCATATGAAGAAATGAAAGGTATAGATTCGGTAATAAAAAATAGAGAGATAAAAAAACCGAAATAAACAGAGAGATAAATAACTAAAACTGCAAATAAAGATTGTATACTTCTAGATCTTAAAATGATGTAGCTAGGGCTACCAGAAACCTTTTCACATGAAACAAAAGGGCTTCCTCACTAGAACATATGATCCTAACACAGTAGAGCAGTCCTCTAGGCCCAAAAGCGGTCAGAAAAAATAGATCTAGGAAACGACAGTCAGATGTAGTTGTACCGACTTTGTATTTGGATCAACAATGGATGCGGCCCTCAGATAGCTTTGATACCATGTACGAATTTACAGTGTAAGTTCCTCAGATAGAATACCAAAGGACATCGCTCACAAATAGATCACAGATCAGTACAGCAGTATTATTGGCATGGTTAAAACCCTCAAAGAGGGAAACAATCTGTTATCACAAAATCACTACTGAGGGCTGCAACCAAGCAAGATTTCATGTAACTCTTTCAACCTATCTTTAGATCAAAGCTTAGCCTCTTTGATCTGAGAGGGCTCTCTCACAAACTCTTGATAAAAATCATTCACTACAAAAGATGGCTAACTCTTTATTCATTGATAAAAGCAAAAGCTGGTTGGATACATGTCAAACTGGTTCTCATTGGGCTATGGAGTCTCATACACTAAGTAAACAAGAAAAACATGATCATTTCATAGAAGTCAAGGCTCTTTGCATTAAGTGTCAAACATACTCCATCAAAACCACAGCTTGCTAAACACACAGGAAGTCAGAGCATAATATTATGAATTCTGAGTGATTGTGTTACAACAAGGCTGTAAATGAACATAAAACATAAAACACCATCCTTATATTTGACCACAATAATCCATCGAGAATCTTGAGAAGAAATCAACACTGTTTTACTATTACTGTCATAAGCTTTACAATGGCCCAAAACAACTCTGTTTTTCTATAAAATGTCCAACCTTTTTTACATATGAGTCATTTCTATATATAGCCAATCAAAACATTACTACCTGAGACTCCTCAACAAGCATGAAGGGAGCTCGAAACTCTGTCATTAATGACCTTATCTATATCATAAACAAACTAATTAATTACAAGAGATATTGTGCTACGAAAACAGAGGACTCCATTACATTGACACTTCAAGACTATCTCCTCGTGTACTTTGCTGTGTTCTGGAAACTTGACACTTGTGGCACTTCAATAATAGCCAAAACAAACTGAAAACACATTCAATGGATGAGCAGCTTCGGATGCCTGATGTGTAGATGATTCATCAACCAATAAGAATATGTACCCTACATTCACGGTTTCTGCCTCCCATTAGTGTTTATGCATTAATGATCATGTTTCAAGCCATTTAATCCCCTGATAGTCCCGCATGACTGAAGAAAACTAATGACCTGGCCATCCCATAACTGAACATGTGTACCACTCAACACCTCGGCAGCTCTATCCAAACCCTAAAAATTCGGACATAAAGTGAAAACTTTCAACAAAAGACAAAATTTCACCTTTTCTTCGAATACTTACACCTGGCATCCTTTTTAAACATCTGACTGACTTTCTATAGTCTCCATGCTGGCATTAAGTCATCTCTTCAAATATTTGCTGACCTCGGCATTCAAACTCAAGTTTTCAATATAAACAGTCATCTACAGCAGTTTCGTAGCGCGCTACGAAACTGCTGTAGGTAATCAAAACCAAGCATATAAACCTTGAAGCAACAATAACTTAACTCAGTGATTTCTTCAGTCATTCTATACAGGTGTAAGGACATCAAAAAGTCTCAAAAAGCTTTAAAATGTTGACAGCCAAAATATACCAAAATTTGGAAAGCACATTTGTCCTTGGATCATTTAGCTAGTTTGTCTAGCTTCCCTTTCAAGCTGCTGACTTCTTCCTTTAACATCTTGTTTTCTGCTCTTAAACTTGCATTCATTTGTTTCATGATTTTTGCCTGCTTCAGAGCTGGCACTGTCCATACATATGCATCAGATACTGAGTCAGCTTGACTGATCAAACTTGTTCTGCCCTTCATTACAGCCTTCTTATAACTTGTATATCTTACTGCCTTTTCCTTAAAAACATTTTGAACCTGAGGTATTTCTTCCTTTGTTGCTCCAGCTTGTTTCTTAATAGCAATCACATTTCCACTTTGACTGATAACCACCTTATTATCCTTGTTCTTGCTTTTGGCTGTTTGAACTATTTCAGAGAAGATTTCAAGTGCCTCTGTCCTAGGCACTTCCAAAGGTGCTTTCTCTTTCTGAGCTTTCTCCACTTCTTTAATTTGCCTTCTAGTCACTGGTCTGCGTGGTTTAAAGGCATATTCTTCACTTGGTTCTTCAAACTTTAACCTTTTAGAAGCCCTTGATTTTTTAGAACTTTCAGGTGAGGACTGAGTTAGATCAATATGCATTGGTGGTACCAATTGATCTTGCTCAAGTTCAAGTGGTTCAATTTGTATTGGATGATCTTGCTCTAGTTCAATGGCTTCAAGTAAGTCATTTAAACTTCCCTTTGAAATAGGACTTTCTTCCACAGGGACTGACTTTCCTTTCTCTTTGCTTAGTTGGCTTCTAGTTCTCACCCTTGAAACCTTTTCAACTTCACTGGATTTAGTTTCATCTTTCCTTTTGTGAGTCTTCTGCTTTGATGACTGAGGTGTTTCCTTAGGTGATGACTTAGGGGTTTCCTTTTCAGATACTCTAGATGATTTAGGAGTTTTATCTACTGATGCTTCAGGTGTTTCTTTAACTGCTGGCTTAGGAGTTTTCTTCATTGATGCTTCCGGTGCTTCTTTAACTGCTACAGACCTCTCTGATTTCTTTGTTTTAGCTTTAGGCTTCTTATGGTCTGTCACTTCTCTTCTAAGTTCAGCCAAAGTAGGTTCCTCACTCCTTTCTTCTCTTTCTCTCACAGGTAATGGAGTGAGGCCTGTTTTGCTTGGGAAACCGGCCATAAACACAAATGAATCCCAGTCTTTACCAATTTTTTGTAAACTATCTAACACCAGCAATTTTACTAGACCATGATGAAAAAGGGATGTTTCATAAGCATCTTTCTTTAACTGAATCTTATCACACATTTTGCTAATACTCCTGAACAAATAGAAAGGTATGTCTATTGAACTCTTACCAGTGAAGTGTAACAGAAGTTTGAAGTGGTAGGAGTAAACTTTATTGTACCTACCCTCACATGTCAGGTACTTCTGGATGCATGTCAATAGCATAGCATAATTTTCCTTTAGATATCTCCTTGGGACTGCTTTAGTGAGATCTTCATCTACATAAGGTGCCTTCAAAAACTCTTTGCATGGACCCATGTCAAACTTGAAGTTCTTGAACCATTCTTGGCCACCCCTCGGGATTTCTGTGACAGTGGAAATAACTTCAGGGGACACCGGAAACTCCAACATGGCCACCTTCGAATTCAGTCCAGTGAAGTTTAATGCGAAAGCCTTGGTCACTTCTGCATGTCCCCCCTTCAATTTTTCGCAAAATCGCCAGCATCCAGCACTTCGAAATGCCTTTGCTACCTCTTCATTCCTGAGAGTAACATCTAACCCCTCCGGCTCTGTCCTCACACATTTACCAGAACGGTGTTCCTTTCTTTCCATGCTGCTTTGAGTATTTTTACACAAAGGACTAATGGTGGCTTGTAGCACGAAAACAAACTTCAGCTTTGGAGAGCAGGCTCGCTTGCAGTAGTCCGTTTAAATAAAAGCTTGAGCTTTTCATATAGCAAACACGTTCATATGATATGAAGAACCCATTATGAAATGACCACCTCTTATAACATCCCCTAAACTGACACACAACTACATGACTTCGGACCTTATGGCGAAATAATGGCTTATCATGACATGGAGAGGGTGTGAAATGACAATCATGAACGGACTTGTGACTCACTACTCTCGGATTTGACATTCAGAGAAAAACGCTGCAAAAAACCCTGAAACCCCGATTTCGTAGCGCGGGCAGTTCAAATTTAACAGGATGCGCTATGAAATCGCTGACAAACAGAGCGCTGCGAAAACACGAAAACATTATTTCGCAGCTAAACTGACCAATCACACCCGCGCTGCGAAACTGCGCAAGTACCAAAGACATCATACCCGCGCTGCGAAACTGCGCAAAGTACCAATGACATGACATGCTTTAACTAACAATGATGGAGGGTGTCTAATGATTTTTCCTTTACACGAATTCACATCAATAGCTCTTGAATTTCAAATTTGAAATTGACATATGCTAATAAACCTATACACAAGACTTCAAGACTTTATATAAAACTTATGGACAACCTTATATACATGAACTATATTTCCAAGTGATAACAGTGGCTCCACTAGGGATAGTGTGCCCCTGTGGTACACTAAGAACACGTAGTACCAGTGCTTTATCCATTTATTGCACTCACATATGGCTGACAAGCATTCCTTTCAAACCTTGTGGGCCTTCTCCTCGGGCTAAAGTCTTCTAGTTCAGCTTGTCACTTATTACTAACATAAAACACTTCAAACAAAATGATTATTTACAATGATCATGGATTACTTGGCAGAATTTTCACTGATAATAATGCTTTAAGAACCTGCCATTGACAGGCCCACCAGCATACTGTGATCCATCAACTTCTTGTAAAATATAAGTATTGTTTCCATGGAAAGCAGAGATCAAATATGGCCCCTTCCATAAATTCTCAAATTTGCCATGTTTGCCCTTTTCTTCAATCTTGGCTTCCCACTTCAAAACCTTGTCATCAATCTGAAAAGTCACATCTTTAATCTTCTTGTCAAAAGCCCTCTTGACTCTATTCTGATTTTGTTGATAATCTTCAACCACTTCATTCCTTTTCTCTTGTAATGCTATCAATTGATTAATCCTCCGCTGTATGGCATTTGGCTCTTCTTCAAGTCCTTGAATTAGTTTCATAACTGGGACACCAAGAGACGTTGGAAAAATAGCTTCTGCTCCATACACAAGTTCATAAGGTGAGGTTCCAATAGATCTTTTAGTGCATATGCGATCAGCCCACAATGCATACTTCAGTTTCAAGTGCCAAGTTTTCTTGTTTTCTTGCAGCAGTTTTTTGATAATCCTCACAAGACTTTTATTTGAACTTTCAGCTAGACGGTTGCCTTGTGGATAATAGGCTGTTGAGTGACCAAGAGAAATATGGTATTGGTGACAAAAGTTTATCATTCTCTTAGACTTAAAAGCCTGAGCATTATCTGTGATAAGCTTGAGTGGACATCCAAACCTTGATAAAATATTGTTCTCTAAGAAGGAAATAATGACTGCATCATTAGCTTGTCTAGTTGGTACTGCCTCTATCCACTTTGTGAAATAATCAGTGGCTGTAAGTATCCACCGATGTTGGCCTGATGAAGAGGGATGTATCTCACCTATAAAATCTAGCCCCCACTGCTGAAAGGGCGCTTCTACATAAATAGGAACTAGAGGCATAGGCATGAGCTTCCTTTTACCTTCAAACAACTGACATTCATGACAGGCTGCAACCTTTTTATAAATATCTTTGAACATGGTGGGCCAAAAATACCCGGCTCTCAATATTTTATTAGCAGTAGCCTTCCAATAATGGTGGCCTCCACAATCTCCCTTATGAAATTCTTCAATCACCCTATCAGCCTCCTCTTCAATCAGACAACTTAATAGAATTCCTCCAGCATCCTTCCAAAATAAATTCTGCTCATAAACAAAATATCTAAGAGATTTCAGCTTGATGAAACGAGCTCTAGACTTGGAAAGATTATCAGGGGCTCTGTTGTGCTGTAGGACAAATGAGACATCCTTATACCATTCAGATATCAGAAATTTTTCATTAATTTGAACCAACTCTTCCTCTTCTTCAAAAATTTCTGATATTTCTGCATTAAAATTAATGTCACTGCAGTCTAGATTTGAGTGAGTTAGCAGCTCTGCCAATCCTTGACCCTTCACTAATTTAGTTGGCCTAATTTCAATATCATATTCCAGCAATTTGGCTATCCATTTCCCTCTTTTACCATCCGGGTCTGCTTGTGTGAGAATTTCTTTAATAACAGCACTTGGCACAAATGCAATAATATGAGAATGTAGCACATAGATTCTAAAATCTTTGATTGCCTTTACCAAAGCATATGCTTGCTTTTCTAAAATGTTGTACTTTAATTCAGCATTTGCCAATGTTTTACTAAAGAATGAAATAGGCTGCTCAGTACCTTGATTTCCTTTCTGTAAAAGAACTCCAGCAATTGTATCCTCAGAGGCATAGGTGAATATTAAAAATTCCTTGGAAAAATCAGGGCTAATAAGAACTGGTGCTTGAGTGAGTGCTTTTTTAATTTCTTCAAATGACTTTCTTGCCTCAGCTGTCCACTTGAAGTCTGCTCCTTTCTTTAGCATTTTTGTGATGTGCTTAACCACCTCTGCAAAGTTGGGAATGAACCTCCTAACAAAATTAACTTTACCAAGAAAAGACTGAACCTCTTTCTTGCTCCTTGGCAAATCCAGCTTTGAAATAGCACTGACTCTATTTGGATCTATCTTAATGCCTTCTTGAGAAATGATATGCCCAAGCAACTTACCAGAAGTCAAAGCAAAGATACTTTTAGTCGGGTTCAAAGAAATGCCAAACCTTCTACACTTCAATAGTATCTTTTCAAGATGCTTTAAATGATCTTCCTCTCTCTTTGAAAAGACTGTGATATCATCAAGGTATACCACTACTGATTTATCTTTTTCCTCTGCAAAAGCAATGTCCATAGCCCTTTGGAAAGTCGCCCCTGCATTCATGAGGCCAAAAGGCATCTTAGCATACATAAAGGTGCCCCATGGTGTAGTGAAGGTTGTCTTCTCCTGATCTTCTGGATGAACAAGGATCTAATTGTATCCTGAGAAGCCATCTAACATTGACATTCTTTGAGAGCCAACAATATTCTGCAACATAAGATCCATTTTAGGAAGAGGATAATTGTCTTTCAGTGAGGCCTTGTTCAAATTCCTGAAGTCTATGCAAATCCTTATCTCTCCATTCTTTTTCCTAACTGGTACCAAGTTAGCTAACCAATTTGAAAATCTGATAGGAACAATAATCTTTGCATCAAACAGCTTCTTGACTTCTTTCTCAATTAATGGCATTAGCAGAGGATTTATTCTTCTCAATTTTTGCTTAAAAGGTTTCTCATTTGGCTTGATTGGGATTGTATGTTGTATAACTGAGGAATCATATTGTTTGAGATCAATATAATTCCATGCAAACACATCAATGAACCTCTTCATTAGATCAATGTACTTAACCTTTAGATCAGCTGATAAAAATTTTGAAATTTTGACCAATTTAGGCGCTACTAAATCACCTAGATTGCAGTTCTCTATCTCCTCTTCATTTGCTTGCAACCTTGGCGCCTTAAAGACATCATTCTGATCAAAAAGCTTCTCAAGTGGAATCAGACCTTTAGGAATAAGATTATTTTGCAGCTGTAACACCTCAGACTTTTCTTTTGTTTCTACTAACATGTTTTGCTGATCAATTTGACAATGCTCAAATTCTCCTTTCAATTCTAGGAAACTTTTCACCTGCTGGTCATCTTCAAAGACTTGCCAATTTAATATATTATCAGGGATTACTGGCCTATGGCGGACTTTCACTTCATAACTATCAGAAGCATGTTTGGGAATGACAAAAAGACTAGCTGCTACAGCAAGAGAATCTGCCATGGAATTCTGCTCTCTGGTTTTGATATTGAAAGTATATGATTGAAATTTCTCCAACAATTCTAACACCAAGTTCCTATAAGCTCTCATTCTTGCATCTTTTGTTTGATAAGCACCTTGAACTTGCTTTATAACTAGCTCAGAATCTCCATACACAGCAATGTTCTTTGCCTTAAACTCAATCAAATTTTCTAAGCCTAAAACCAAGGACTCATACTCGGCCATGTTATTTGTGCAATCAAAATTGAGTTTATAAGATAGAAACTTACTTTCATCAGCTGGACTCATGATCCAAATTCCAGCGCCAACACCTTCCTTCCCTGCTGCTCCATCAAAATACAAAGACCAGCAACCAGAAATATCTTCTTCATTACTTTGCTGCAACTCTTCACACTGATTTTCTGCTTTTTCTTTCTGTGATTCTTCTCCCACTGATTCATTAAATAGAATAGCTGATCCCAAGCCTGTGTCACAAGAATAAATGGGAAAATTCTGTGGTTTATCCTTGCTACTCACCATATATGCCATCCTTGTTTCACGGTATAATCTTCTCTGCTCTCCAAATACTGGAATAGTAGCATAAGTCAAATCCATTTGCATGGTACCTTTAATTTTAGCTGCCCATGACCTTGAGAGTAATATTCCAAATTTAGGTGGAACATCAGCCACAACAATATCCATGACAGTGGTTTTAGCTGGGATTTGTGTGAGTGCCACAACCACATCCTTAATTAACCCAATACAATGAACCCTCTTTGAATCAAAAGAAAATAAGTCTTTATAAGGTCTGGTCACTTCCAATCCTAACCTTTCCATAATGACTTTGGGCATAAGGTTATGAGATGCTCTTGAGTCCAACATGGCATTATGAAGAGTCATCCCATGTATATTGATGCTTATATAAAAAGGAGGAAATTCATCATTCTGCTCATCTTCAAGCCTTGGGCCTAAACAAATGATAGGATTGTCTTCTTGCAAATTTAAAATATCAGCTCCTCCTGGGGGAGAATTAAGCATTTCCACAATCTTACTTCTATACTTGTTTACTTTCAAGATTTCATTAAATGGGACTGATATTTTGATTTTAGCAATCTCATTTTCTATATTGAACACAGGAGTAGACCTCTCAATTTCCTTGGGAAGAGCAAGAGTTTGATTATCCTTCTTCTCAATAGGAGCATCACCTTTTTCATCAGCTTGTTTTGGCTTTTCTTTTTTGTCTTCCACTGTTTTTGAAACATTCTTCTTAGGCTGACCCTTATTTGCTGTAATGGGGACATCTCTATTTCTGAGGTTGTATTGCTTTTGAATTTCAAATATGGCATGCTGATAACCCTTTAAGAAATCTGAAGGTTCTTCCTCGGCTTTTTGTTGGCTAGACTCATCATGTTCCTCCTTTGTTAGAAAGATCTCTGAATCTTCTTCACCAAGACAATGAATAGATTCTTCAGGTTCCTCTCCATCTACCATATTTTGCTGAAACGGAGGTCTTACAGGAGGATCAGCTTGTTGATTTCTATTCTCCCTTGGCCTTTGCTGATTTTGAGGCCTTCTAAACTGAGGATTTCTAAACCGAGGTTCTTGTTGTGCTTGAGGAGCAGCAGTATTCCCAAGTGCTAATTGGTCCATCAATTTCTCCATAGTCTTCATCATGGTTTCAAATTTATCCTCTTGAGCAGAAGTAGAAGGCCTTTCCTCTTCCTTTATCTTAGTCTTAGCCATCTTGGACTTTTTAGCAGCAAGTATATTCACCTCCACTTTAATAGCATCATTTTGCATGTCAGCCAATGTAGCAGACTCTCTTTCTCTGAGTAAGAGAGAAAAGTCAGAATCAAAGGACTCAGCATATCTTAATTGTGCCAAGGCTCCAGGAGGTTTCAAGTGAGCTGGAATAGAATTATAAATCTTATTAAACCTCTTAGAAAAATTTTGAATAGTCTCATCTGGAGCTCTTCTTAAATTATTGTATTCAGTGAGGGCCTGAACTGGATTAGTTCTATTTCCCCATTTCCTCAGAAAGCTATCTTCAAACTCAGCCCAACTGTGAATGCTACCAGCTCCCAAGGCTTTGAACCATTTCCTGACCTCTCCAATGAAATACTGAGCAAACAATCTCAATTTGACATCTTCATCATCCACTTCATATCTATCAATAAAGTCATTGAATCTATCCACATGCTCTTCAGCTGTAATGTCTTCATCTCCTCCCCATGTTGGAATCCTAGCAGCATATTTATTTGGTAAATCATGCAGAACAGCAGGAAGAGCCAAAGGAGCATACCTAGCAGGTACGGCCATAATGAAAGGAGGAAGAGTGACAATAGGTATGCTATGACCAGAGCTAGTATGAAATATGGCCTGAGGGCTATTTGGACTTGCAGAGGCAGAGGACAAAATATGAGTACGAAAAGGGCTATTAGGACTTTGTAAACCACTAACAAAAGAACTCCAATTTGGGAGAGGTAAACCAATCTTTGAGTTGAGCAGAATTTCGAAAGGGTCAAGTTCCTTAAGCTGTTTTAAATCTTCTTTCTCTAATAATAGCTCAGAAGAAACAATTTCCCAAAACTCCTCTTTATCTTTTTGTGAAATTAAAGAAGAAGTATCAATACCTCTCTTTTGTAGATCCAAAATAATACCAATTAATTCTTCTTCATTTTCAGACCTCAATATAACCTCTTGAACTTTATCATCAACAAGTTTATTCTCAGGACTTCTAGAAAACTCAGGAAATAATGACTTTGAAATACTTGAAGTACCTGGTATATCAGAGAATCTTTGTTTACTCCTTGAGATGATATTAGGATTTTCTACAGGACTAGGTGGATTTGGATCAGGGTTACTCCTTGTGTACCTTCCTTTCGAAGCCACCTTTAAACTTTTAAAGAACAAATGGAGTCACCAAGGTAGAATGCAGCCTCGAAAATCATTTGAACTCCTGCTACCTTCAGAAATTCAATCTTAAGCTCCCGGCAGACGCACCAAAATGTTATCACAAAATCACTACTGAGGGCTGCAACCAAGCAAGATTTCATGTAACTCTTTCAACCTATCTTTAGATCAAAGCTTAGCCTCTTTGATCTGAGAGGGCTCTCTCACAAACTCTTGATAAAAATCATTCACTACAAAAGATGGCTAACTCTTTATTCATTGATAAAAGCAAAAGCTGGTTGGATACATGTCAAACTGGTTCTCATTGGGCTATGGAGTCTCATACACTAAGTAAACAAGAAAAACATGATCATTTCATAGAAGTCAAGGCTCTTTGCATTAAGTGTCAAACATACTCCATCAAAACCACAGCTTGCTAAACACACAGGAAGTCAGAGCATAATATTATGAATTCTGAGTGATTGTGTTACAACAAGGCTGTAAATGAACATAAAACATAAAACACCATCCTTATATTTGACCACAATAATCCATCGAGAATCTTGAGAAGAAATCAACACTGTTTTACTATTACTGTCATAAGCTTTACAATGGCCCAAAACAACTCTGTTTTTCTATAAAATGTCCAACCTTTTTTACATATGAGTCATTTCTATATATAGCCAATCAAAACATTACTACCTGAGACTCCTCAACAAGCATGAAGGGAGCTCGAAACTCTGTCATTAATGACCTTATCTATATCATAAACAAACTAATTAATTACAAGAGATATTGTGCTACGAAAACAGAGGACTCCATTACATTGACACTTCAAGACTATCTCCTCGTGTACTTTGCTGTGTTCTGGAAACTTGACACTTGTGGCACTTCAATAATAGCCAAAACAAACTGAAAACACATTCAATGGATGAGCAGCTTCGGATGCCTGATGTGTAGATGATTCATCAACCAATAAGAATATGTACCCTACATTCACGGTTTCTGCCTCCCATTAGTGTTTATGCATTAATGATCATGTTTCAAGCCATTTAATCCCCTGATAGTCCCGCATGACTGAAGAAAACTAATGACCTGGCCATCCCATAACTGAACATGTGTACCACTCAACACCTCGGCAGCTCTATCCAAACCCTAAAAATTCGGACATAAAGTGAAAACTTTCAACAAAAGACAAAATTTCACCTTTTCTTCGAATACTTACACCTGGCATCCTTTTTAAACATCTGACTGACTTTCTATAGTCTCCATGCTGGCATTAAGTCATCTCTTCAAATATTTGCTGACCTCAACATTCAAACTCAAGTTTTCAATATAAACAGTCATCTACAGCAGTTTCGTAGCGCGCTACGAAACTGCTGTAGGTAATCAAAACCAAGCATATAAACCTTGAAGCAACAATAACTTAACTCAGTGATTTCTTCAGTCATTCTATACAGGTGTAAGGACATCAAAAAGTCTCAAAAAGCTTTAAAATGTTGACAGCCAAAATATACCAAAATTTGGAAAGCACATTTGTCCTTGGATCATTTAGCTAGTTTGTCTAGCTTCCCTTTCAAGCTGCTGACTTCTTCCTTTAACATCTTATTTTCTGCTCTTAAACTTGCATTCATTTGTTTCATGATTTTTGCCTGCTTCAGAGCTGGCACTGTCCATACATATGCATCAGATACTGAGTCAGCTTGACTGATCAAACTTGTTCTGCCCTTCATTACAGCCTTCTTATAACTTGTATATCTTACTGCCTTTTCCTTAAAAACATTTTGAACCTGAGGTATTTCTTCCTTTGTTGCTCCAGCTTGTTTCTTAATAGCAATCACATTTCCACTTTGACTGATAACCACCTTATTATCCTTGTTCTTGCTTTTGGCTGTTTGAACTATTTCAGAGAAGATTTCAAGTGCCTCTGTCCTAAGCACTTCCAAAGGTGCTTTCTCTTTCTGAGCTTTCTCCACTTCTTTAATTTGCCTTCTAGTCACTGGTCTGCGTGGTTTAAAGGCATATTCTTCACTTGGTTCTTCAAACTTTAACCTTTTAGAAGCCCTTGATTTTTTAGAACTTTCAGGTGAGGACTGAGTTAGATCAATATGCATTGGTGGTACCAATTGATCTTGCTCAAGTTCAAGTGGTTCAATTTGTATTGGATGATCTTGCTCTAGTTCAATGGCTTCAAGTAAGTCATTTAAACTTCCCTTTGAAATAGGACTTTCTTCCACAGGGACTGACTTTCCTTTCTCTTTGCTTAGTTGGCTTCTAGTTCTCACCCTTGAAACCTTTTCAACTTCACTGGATTTAGTTTCATCTTTCCTTTTGTGAGTCTTCTGCTTTGATGACTGAGGTGTTTCCTTAGGTGATGACTTAGGGGTTTCCTTTTCAGATACTCTAGATGATTTAGGAGTTTTATCTACTGATGCTTCAGGTGTTTCTTTAACTGCTGGCTTAGGAGTTTTCTTCATTGATGCTTCCGGTGCTTCTTTAACTGCTACAGACCTCTCTGATTTCTTTGTTTTAGCTTTAGGCTTCTTATGGTCTGTCACTTCTCTTCTAAGTTCAGCCAAAGTAGGTTCCTCACTCCTTTCTTCTCTTTCTCTCACAGGTAATGGAGTGAGGCCTGTTTTGCTTGGGAAACCGGCCATAAACACAAATGAATCCCAGTCTTTACCAATTTTTTGTAAACTATCTAACACCAGCAATTTTACTAGACCATGATGAAAAAGGGATGTTTCATAAGCATCTTTCTTTAACTGAATCTTATCACACATTTTGCTAATACTCCTGAACAAATAGAAAGGTATGTCTATTGAACTCTTACCAGTGAAGTGTAACAGAAGTTTGAAGTGGTAGGAGTAAACTTTATTGTACCTACCCTCACATGTCAGGTACTTCTGGATGCATGTCAATAGCATAGCATAATTTTCCTTTAGATAGCTCCTTGGGACTGCTTTAGTGAGATCTTCATCTACATAAGGTGCCTTCAAAAACTCTTTGCATGGACCCATGTCAAACTTGAAGTTCTTGAACCATTCTTGGCCACCCCTCGGGATTTCTGTGACAGTGGAAATAACTTCAGGGGACACCGGAAACTCCAACATGGCCACCTTCGAATTCAGTCCAGTGAAGTTTAATGCGAAAGCCTTGGTCACTTCTGCATGTCCTCCCTTCAATTTTTCGCAAAATCGCCAGCATCCAGCACTTTGAAATGCCTTTGCTACCTCTTCATTCCTGAGAGTAACATCTAACCCCTCCGGCTCTGTCCTCACACATTTACCAGAATGGTGTTCCTTTCTTTCCATGCTGCTTTGAGTATTTTTACACAAAGGACTAATGGTGGCTTGTAGCACGAAAACAAACTTCAGCTTTGGAGAGCAGGCTCGCTTGCAGTAGTCCGTTTAAATAAAAGCTTGAGCTTTTCATATAGCAAACACGTTCATATGATATGAAGAACCCATTATGAAATGACCACCTCTTATAACATCCCCTAAACTGACACACAACTACATGACTTCGGACCTTATGGCGAAATAATGGCTTATCATGACATGGAGAGGGTGTGAAATGAAAATCATGAACGGACTTGTGACTCACTACTCTCGGATTTGACATTCAGAGAAAAACGCTGCAAAAAACCCTGAAACCCCGATTTCGTAGCGCGGGCAGTTCAAATTTAACAGGATGCGCTACGAAATCGCTGACAAACAGAGCGCTGCGAAAACACGAAAACATTATTTCGCAGCTAAACTGACCAATCACACCCGCGCTGCGAAACTGCGCAAGTACCAAAGACATCATACCCGCGCTGCGAAACTGCGCAAAGTACCAATGACATGACATGCTTTAACTAACAATGATGGAGGGTGTCTAATGATTTTTCCTTTACACGAATTCACATCAATAGCTCTTGAATTTCAAATTTGAAATTGACATATGCTAATAAACCTATACACAAGACTTCAAGACTTTATATAAAACTTATGGACAACCTTATATACATGAACTATATTTCCAAGTGATAACACAATCCACAACCTGAGCCAACACAGCCACTTTAAGAAATTTATTAATGTAAAAGAAAGAAAATTTACATAAGCTTATCTCACGAACGGTCACCCTCCATGCTCTTTAAATATAGATCATGGACCAATAGGGTGTTAAGCCACGGATCAAGTGTAGGTAATACCGAGGAGAGAATGAACTGTTGGATCACTTGTAAGTTACAAAAAGTAGATACTAAAGAAACACACTTTACCTAACTATACACTAGACCAAGCTATACTTAACTATTTCCTATGTGTGGGAGTATCCTAACACATGTTAAATGCTTACATGTTTATGTTTATGTTTATGTTTACATTTTAAGTGATACCTACCTGCATACTTACTTTATGTTTATGTGTTTAAGTTTACATTTACATTTGTGTTTTTAAGTGAGATCTACCCCCATACTGGGTTGTAGATCACCTCTTGGCACAAGAAACCATAGTGTTTTCATTGCCCATTGCGACCAAACCATAGCTCAATTTGATGAACCATAAACACCATTGTAAATCTCTCACTGAGTTTTATAATGGGTCTCTTTTTGTTTTTGGTAATTTAAAAATTCACTAAGAAGCCATTTTCCCTGAGGTCTCACTTTGCCACCCATCAAAACCGAATTTATTCATGTGAGTCACTTGTACTCTAGTACCACTTTTCCTTTGCACTTGTTGTCAATTGTTTTCATGAGTAACCATTATTTAATCATGTTTTTATGGTCCCCTTTAGGCCTCCCCCATGTGGAAGCATCATCGAGTCACCCTTGTTCAGAGCATCAGAGATGAGTCACCCTTGCACCCACAGAGTCTTATCTGAGTCCCCTTGAGTCATGTTACAATATTTCATCCCCCTTTGTGTTGCATTCATCCAATTGTGCTCATATTTGGCCTCCATATATACTACTTTGTCTTTGAAAATCCTTCATTTGAGTCATTGACCATCCCCTATGGAATTGAGTCACTTGCTGCCAGATCAACAATGCATATCATGCTATGGCAAGGGAATTTTTCAATTCAGCTCTCATCCTATATCCTTCCATCGTCATCCTTGGTGTCAAGCCATTAGTCACATTACTATGATCTTCATGCCTTTGTTGAGGAATCATAATTTCCTCACCGCTGGTAGGCCCTATTCTATCAACTTCAGCACATTTATTCCAGGAGAGTGGTCTAGAAGGCAGTGTACCTTGGTTCCAACTTTCATCATTCTTCAGTGCCTTGGATCAAGCAAAGGGAATCATCATTTCCATTTAACTTGATTGTTTCTTGTGTGATTGACACAAGCTCATTATCTCATGATTGATAATTGATCTGAATTGGATCATTATATTTTTTTCATCTATCTCGATGCATCTAGAGTGCAAAAAGTGGAGGAATCAGCTCACGAGGCCATTTTTACTGGCGGGACCCAGTTTGGCGAAACGGGGTCTGAAATCTTCTGGGACCATTTTGAAGCATCAAATGACATTTTTTGGGGGTAAAGCTTTGTCACTTTAGTAGCATACCTTTTCATGATATTCTACACACAGAGACCTTTCCAATGGCTCGAGAAGTGCATCAATTAGAGTATGTATGCAAACATTATGCCACTCAGAAGTTGGCCTTCCTGTTTTCACACCTATAGTTTAGGTGGATGTCGCGTTAGCCCCCATTATTTATGGAAAAAGGGCTAGCCACGTGTTTTTGATGTAAAATACTCTAGAAGAGTATATTTTGTAACTCTAGTTAAGAGTTGATATAGTCAAACTTTACCACTAGTAGGTTATCGATTTGTGTTATAACCGAGCCACTAGGAGGAAAAGGCATTTCATTCTTTCAAGAGGATTTTTTCCATAGTTGAGCAAAGATAGCGAGGAGAGATAGGAGGTAGAGCACATAGAGAGGTTTTTTGGACTATAGTAGCCCACAGGCCACAGACATTACTTCTTTGTACCTATAGCCATATTTCTAGATAGAGAAAGAGAGTGACATAACCTCACCTTCCAGCTGGATTTTCTCCTGAAAGTGTTTCGCAGAGAGAATATATTTTATGTGAGCTTATTTTTTCATTCTCTACTTTTCTGCATAATTTCCATTTGTATGCATGCACTACTTAAAGTAAAATATACAGATTTAGAATTTTAAATAAAGTTGTAATAGTGTAAAAATATGGTATTTAGTATAGTATTATTAGATATGTTGTGAGGAACTGTCCAATGGAATATCCATGACAGTTTATGGATCATTTGGTATCAAAGAAGTTTTCTTTGGGTATTTGTGGATATTTGTAAGGGATCTAGGTCGGTGGGGTAAACGAACCTTGTGATCCTGCAGAGGTGAGGTTTTTGCGACTTGAACAACAAGTCGCAGATATAAACCGCAATGTGAACCTCCTCATGGAAGCTCTAACAAATAAGCTGGCGATATTTGGAGAATATGGGGGTTTCATCTAGACCTTGGGGGGAGGCCCCCAAGATATGAAAAATTGAAATGACAAAATAAAATAGGATAACACATAGTAAATAAAACCACAAAGAAACTTTTTTTTATCAAAATAGAGAATAATTGTAAAAGTTGCATTGCGATGGACAATATGTCCTTTTACAAAATGCGACTTGTTACTTGTAGCCTTTTATTAGTTATAATACCACGGTTAAATTCCATGGGTGGGTAGATAGCATGGGTGATTGAATACCATGGGTTGATCTCACTTACAATACCACGGGTGAATGAATACCATGGGTGGATGCCACTTACAATACCATGGGTATATTCCATGAGTGGATAAATACCATGGGACGATGAATACCATGGGTAGATGTCGAATTTCATTCAGATCATTTCTCCCTCCTTAAGAAGCAATGGTCCCCATTGTGTGAAGTTCCCTCCTAAGAATATTTTTTGAATATGAAGAGCCACGGAAGAGAAGGTTTTTGCATGGTTAACCCATATCCAGGATGAACAAAGATCCAAGGATAGAGATACCCTGTAATAATTGTGACCAACTGTGATACTGACATCATGCGACCTAGAAAATGGACTTCGATGAAGTGTGGATTTACAAATGACCCATAACTATGACAGTCGAAGATCTAAGGATAGAGATACCCTTAATGATTCTGACCAACTGTATTACTTACAATGTGTGGCCTAGCAAATGGACTTCGATGACAATGATTTTTTGCGGTTGACCCATAACCATGATGCTAACGAATGATAAAATAGCAGGTGCCTACATAGCCTGGGGTGGGAGGGCATGTCTCCAAACAACCCAAGCCAAATTCTTCTATGCTGAAACTGATGAATGCGAAGCAGATGCCTACTAAAGCGTGGTGGGAGGGCACGTCTCCAAAATGAACCTGCTCTGAATGTTGCTCTAGATATAAAAAGGTAATTTAAAATGGGCATAACTTGGTCAATATAACTCAGAATATTTATTATAACCTATTTTTGGAATTAGAATGACTATTCTTCATATTCCCATGTGTTTTAAATCCATATCTAGACACTCTCGAAACTCAGATTCGCGGTGCAACTTTCCCGTTGTCACAAAACTTCTGAAAAAATAGTTAATTTTAAATCAGTGATATCTTCCTCATCTGAACTCTGATTCGACCAATTTCTTTTTAAATTGCATGATTTTTCAAGAGGAGATTAGATATGCAATATTTGTTTATAAAATTATGCATAAAAATTGCAAAAAATTATAGGAGCTTTGTCGTCCAGGACTTGTCATCATAAAAATTTATGCAACACAATGGATTTTAAATGAACGATATCCCCCCAAGATCTGAATCATTGGTATCATGTTTAGATTATGGCTCCATGGGAATGAGGTCCTAAATAATTGAAATGGATCTTGGGGGGAAGGCCCGAAGATCTGAAAAATTGAAATTCCAGAAGAAAATAGGAGAACACATAGTAAATAAAACCACAAAGAAACTTTTCTTTATTAAAATAGAGAATAATTATAAGAGCTACATTGTGATGGAAAATATATCCTTTTACAAAATGTGACTTGTTACTTATAGTATTCTTTTAGTTATAATACCAAATTTAAAATCCATGGGTGGGTAGATACCATGGGTGATTGAATACCATGGGTGGATATCGCTTACAATACCATGGGTAAATACTATGGGTGAATGAATACCTTGGGTGGATGCCACTTACAATGCCATGGGTGGATAAATACCTTGGGTGGATGAATACCATGGGTGGATTCCACTTACAATACCATGGGTATATTCCATGAGTGGATAAATACCATGGGTCAATGAATACCATGGGTGGATGCCAATTTCCATTCTGATCAAGGTTCAAATGAACAAGAAAAATAAGAAGGGGGATCTGGAGATTGGGAAGACATTGAGAACCAGCCAAAGAAAGATACCAGAAAAGGTCAACCTAGTTCGAGTGTCATGAATCCATCCCTATTCAAAATGGAAGAAAAATTAGATATCAAGGCGTACCATGGAAAGATCGACCCTCTGAAGCTGAAACACTAATTGTAGCAATTGGAATTTTATTTCAGTGTCCATCAAATTGAGGAAGGGCAAAAGATCTCATTTGTGCAGCTAAAATTAGAGGGCCATGCACTGACTTGGTGGGAGAGCCACATGGAAACCCTGAGGTTGGAGGGAGAACCTCGAGTGACTAACCAGGAGGATTTAAAAAGCCTCATTAAGTCTTAGTTTTATCTCATTGGGTACGTGGAGGACTAGTGAATTCGGTGTCATTACTTGTAGAAAGAATTAGACCAAAATGTGCAGGAGTACACCACAAAATTCAAAAAGATGGATATAATTCTAGGTATCTCTTCAAAGAACGCAAATGTACTCCTCAAGTATTCGGGGGGTCTACATCACCATCTATGTGAGCAAGTGATGTTTTTCAAGCCCAAATTGGTGGATGAGGCTTATGTACAGGCACAGTGCATGGAAAACATAGGCCTAAAAAGAGCGCAATCAAGTGGATCAAGGTAGAAGGACCAACAAGAATCTTCTAAGAAGGGGAAGAAGAAGAAAAAAGGGGGAAAAGATAAAAATATGGTAGCTATAGCACACTAGTGCAAAGATCCTAGCAACCATTGCAACATTGATGGACATACAGAGGATAAGTATTGGAAGTTGCATCTAGATCTAAACTCGAAGAATAAGAAGAAATATAATAAGAAGAAGAATCTCATGCCCACTGATTCAAGAAACCAAGTTGAAATGAGCTTGGACATGGATGACAAGATCTTATGTACATCAGTGCAGAAGGACGTGAATCTGAGTAGCCTTCAGTAACATGAAGGGAAAGAAATGACCAAACTCTTCCATATAAAGATACAGGTCAAGAATACAAAGATTGATGTTCTATTTGACTCAAGATCATAGGAAAATATCATTGCAGTAGAGTTGGTCAGGAATTTAGGGCTGGAATTTTGTGATCATCCAAACCCATATCGACTGGGATGGGTAAATAAGGATGTAAAGCTGAAGGTAACAAAATAGTGCAAAATTAGATTTTCTATCAGTGTTCATTTTATTGATGAAGTAGATCTAGATGTGGTTTCTCTTGATGTATGTGGAGTCATGTTTGGGAGTCCATACATATACATGCATGATGCAATATTCATGAGGAGAGGTAACCAGTACCATCTCATCAAGGATGGAAAATCATTCATCAATGCTTACAAAGGCAAGTAAAAAATTTCAATGGTAAGTGCCGACCAAGCCAACAAATTTATTAGTTCCAGAAAGAAGTAAGTTTCAATGTTTTTAACAAAACATCAGTCTGAAGATGAGTCAATAAGAGGCAAGGAATCCCTGGAGGGATGTACTAAGAAACAAAATAAACAATTGGAGGAGTTGTTCCCAAAATACAAGGATGTGTTATGATAACCTAAAGGGTTACCACCTAATAGATAAGTGGAGCACGAGATCCAACTATTCCCAGACTCCCCATTTCCAAATATTGGGTTGCATAGGAAGTTTTTTATAGAAGAAAGTGAGGTGAAGACACTGTTATAGCAGCTGCTGAATAAGGTGTCATTCGACCGAGTACATCACCATGTGGGTCACCCATCATCATTGTGCCAAAGGAGGATGGGACTTGGCGGATGTGTATAGATTACAAGGAGTTGAATAAAATCACACTCAAGAATAGATATCCCCAGCCTAGGATAGATGATTTGCTAGATCAATTGCAGGAAGAAAAGTATTTTATCAAGTTAGACTTGAACTCTGGATATCACCAGGTTCGAGTTAAAGAAGAAGATACATGGAATATCACCTTCGAAATGAGGCAAGGTTTGTATGATTGGTTAGTTATTCCATTTGGCCTATGTAATGCACCAACTATGTTTATGACATTATTGAATGATACATTGCACCCATTTTATATATTCATTTTCTATTGTCTATCTCGATGATATACTAGTATATAGTTCTACCTGGGAGGAGAATATTTCACATCTGAACCATGTACTAGAAACATTGAAGAAGCACTAGATTCTAGAAAATATCAAGCAGCGTGAATTTGCATGGCATTCTTTGTTGTATCTGGGGTATGTGATCGATGGAGGAGAGTTGAAGATAGATCCTTCTAAGATGGAGGTCATCATGAAATGACCAGTGCCTACTAATTTTTATGAGATCAAGAATTTCATTGGAGCAGTAATGTATAACCTGAGGAAATTCATAGCCTCATTTTCAATGGTAGCTACACCTCTCCATGCCATAAAATCAAGTGGCAAGAGTTTCCAGTGGGGAAAAGGTCAGCAGAAGGCTTTCGAGGAGCCAAAGAAGAAGATAAATCAGGCACTAATTATGGCATTACCAAACTTGCAATGGCCCTTTGAAGTGGAGAGAGATGCAAATGGGTATGTTATGGGAGCTATCTTGATGCAAGGAGGAAGGCTTGTTTGCTACCATTCCTAAGTATTTGATGGGGTAGTTCTTAACTATCCTACCCACGATCAAGAGCTTTATGCCATGGTGCAAGTTGTGAAGAAGTGGAAGCATGATCTTATTGGAAAGGAGACAATAATCCACATAGATCACCAGTTGTTACAGTACTTGCAGGCCTATAGTAAGCTACAACAGACAAGGAATTACAAGTGGATGGGGTTTTTACAACAGTTTCATTTGGTGATCAACTATAAGAAATGAAACACAAACAATTTACCCAATAAGATTTTAAGGACACCCACATCAAAGATTACAACTTTGGTGACTCTTATGCACATGGAGCCATTTACCCATGATGCATATAGAGAGGCATATTCATAATATGAGGACTTCAAGGAGGTGTATTAACAATTGCAGAGTTAGACTGATGTGCACGATGGAGACAACATTTTTGACTACCATCTCCAGGATGGGTTACTCTATAGGTTGGATAAGCTATGTGTTCCTAAAGGTGAGCATTTGCAGTTGATTAGAGAGGCTCACACCTCCAAGGTTGTAGGGCACTTTGGTGTAGGGAAGACAATGGCTAACTTGTAGAGGTATGTGTATTAGCCCAAGATGAAAGAGAAGGTAGCTAGGTTCATAAGAGGATGCATGATTTTTTGTACCATCAATGTAACATCCCTCATGAAAACTCAAGTAAATTATATAAATACCATGGATGATGGGACACGTATTCCAAGCTGAATGGTGGGGGAAACATCTTAGTGGGTGTTGATTCAGTTTATTATGGCTAAGGAAATTGGCAAAGGAAGTGGATAAGGCTTTGGAAAGGTAAATGGAATTTTTGGCACACTTTTTTATGAAAATAATGGAAACTAGGAGAAAAGGAAGGTGAAAGGTCACATGATGCATGTGAGGAGGAAAATGAAGGAAAATAATGCAAAATGAAGAAAGTAAAGGCCTCATTAATAAAAAGGCTTCTAAGGATCAGTTATCAAGCTCTTATTTAGTGTAAGTTCTTGGCTCAAGCTTTTGACAGGTTTTGGTGAAGCTCTCATTATTCTCTCTCTCTCTCATACTCTTGGAGACTTAGAGTTTTCTTGGAGCACTCTTGGTGGGTATGACATACTTGGATTCTTGGAGCAAGAAGAAAAAGGAAGAGTAGGAAATCATAAGAGGGAATTGGGTTCAATACCTACATCATATTTTCTTGCAGGTACCGAGTTGCATATGTTGATCCCCTATTTTGTTCCTACCAATATTGCTTTCCATCTCTATTTTGACCTTTTTGGCACTCCTAAACCTACTCACCTATCATTCTTATTTCCCTAATCACTGTCCTAATATTACTATGAGGTAAAGTATTTCATAGTAACATTTTGTTCTTTATTAGTGAATTTAAGTGGATATGAGTAACTATCCATAAACTAACTAATCATTATGGTCAAAGTGTACACATTGCAGCAGATGTGCAGGGTGACAATAGAAGAATGCAAGTGGTGAACCATGGTTCCTCCACTTTCGTACTCGAGCATTTTGGGTTCGGTACCTTACAACATAGGGGATAAGAGGTTGTATACTTCTAGATGGCGAACTGCCTCCAGCCATACTTGAACGTGTTCAATTCCAGCCACGACAAAGATCCTCGTTATCCTCTCTGAATGGAGAAGACACCAAGATTGGGATTGGTTGAAGGTTGTTAAACTAAATTGGACAAGTTGATCAAGCCATCCGATTTGAAGGAATCAATTAGCTAGGCTGTTAGGATTTCCATGGTTTAGTTTGTTTTGACTTAGTTAACGCCTATAAAAGGATACTATGTAATACTTAGAAGCTAGTGAACAAAAGTTAAAATTATTATTATGTATCCTTCGTGTTGGCTTGTCAAGGCCTGAACTAGGTTCAATGTTAGTTAGCCAAAAAATTCCCTAGACTACTGGTCCTTTCGGCGAGTGCAAATTGAATTCTCACACGAAGTAGTATGGGGGGATGCTGGAACCAATTTTCTGGACCCTTGAGATGGATGTGATGTCATTTTACTATAGCTATACCTACCTTCGTGTAGGTTGCTTAACCCTCTTCTCCACCCTTCAGTACCTTCGTGAAAGGGTACAATCATATTCTGCACAGCCCTAACCAGGGGCTGAAGACCTTTGACGCTGCTAGGGTAGCAAATTGAAATATGTTTCTAACTAGGCAAAGTGTTTTATTATTAGATCTTAGTTAGCTTCGCGTAAATAGACGTTCCTACTTACGGTCACTTATCCAACACAATTACATAGATTCACGCATCATATAAGCATTATAAGTGAAATTTATACCCAATATAATAGATGCATAAATAGGAAATAAAGATGCAGAAATTGTACAATACTTCTCTTTATTGATAATTCTGAACTATTACAAAGTTGAACCTCCCTGCGCACTCAGTTGCAGGGGTTTACGCACTCAGCTGTGAACTTCTATGCCTCTACACTCTCAGTTGCAGAGCCTCTACCTATGCTATGACCCAAAACATAGACTTCTACTCAGAGCTATCTCTCATACATCATTCCATTAATTGATGCCCCTAACTACTTAGAGCTCAGCTCTATTTATACAATCCCATGGTCTGCGAACCATGGGTAGATATTCTACGAACCATGACATTTCCAAAATAAGGGTGGACAACCCTATGACTCTTTAACATCTACACGCTCCGCAACCACAAAATGCGGAGTCTTTACATTTGGATTACAAAACTGGACCAAAATCTGGGTTTTAAGCCCCAAAACTGCCCTTGGGGGATCCTGCGCCCAATAGGCCCCCAACATAAACATTGTGACTCGCCCTCATGTTACTCTACAGGTGCCGAGATCTTAGCGTGAAGGCCTCCCAACTCTATTTGGATCGCCACAATGTCAGTAACGCACTGAGCGACCACCTGTTGGACTTCTTCCACTCGTTGTTCGGTGACTGCTACTCAACTGCTACTTTGAATCTTTTGTTGAGATGCCTGTAGTTTCACGAGCTTCCCTTCAATGGAGGTTGTGATTGCATAAACCTCATCTATCCATGGTTGTAGGTGCGCTTTTAATACTGCTTCCTTATGCCGAGCGACATCCACCTATTCCTTGAGCGCCTTTGCCTCCTACATCCGTGCAAACCTCTACATAGGGGCAACTGTCTGCGCAGTCCCTTTTACCTCATTATACCTCTGCTATAGCTCGCATGCCTTTGTCTCCAAGCACTCTACATTCGGGTCCTCCTGCAAGGTGGTTAGGACCTCGAATGACTGTTCAAACTGCTTCATGCAGTCTGCCACTGCACTGTCAACCACCGCTATTGCTAATGTAACAATGGTGGTATGTTGTTCCTTGACTTCCGGTGGAGTTGAAGGTTGGGCCTTCAACTGTAGTTCTCCGATCTCCAGGTTCAACTCTAGTTGAACCCTAACCATCTTCGCTCAAGTGTCGCACACCCCTATGGCTAGCTTGTGGACGTGTGCCTCCACTGATTCTTTTGCGTGGATGTCCAACTCTAGGACCATTCGACATGCTTCCTCTACTACCTACATAATCTACTTGTTCTGCTCCACTAGCTCATTACGTTGTAGGCCCAACTGCTCAATGTTGATGTGATGCTCGCTCATCACCTCTAGAGCACAACTCTCCCGGGCCTTGAGTTTTGTGGTGACTCCATCCTGTAAAAGGTAGAGCATCTCTCAAGGGAGCGCAACCATGTTCAATCCTACCCCTTTCAAATTTCTAATTGTGGGCTTGTCTTCTTTGTATAAGTGCCCCATCTAGTAGCACTATCGTGTTGGTTAGCCTTGTGTGCAACATCTCCTCGGTAGTTGAAGTGCCAAGCGTGAGGCTAGTGGAAACTATGCCTATGGAGTGTGTACCTGCAACTCTTGTAACTCTATTCGGAGAGCCCCCAATACCAACTGCTACTTCTCTTCGAATTGCTAGAGGGCCTCCGCGGTGACATCCCTCACCATTTCTCTAATATCGTGCAAATCCCCCTTAGTGGGGTGATTGGGTTGAAGGATGTCTTTGATGCCTTTGTTTTATTTCATGGCACTGCCTGCTCTCGCGATCATATACGCTTGAGCTGGGTGGATGTTTTCTATGGGTGTGTGCCACCTTTTTCTGTCTCTGTTTCTACCTTAGTGCCGGGCGAGGGTGACTTCTATCCTTCATGCTCTTCTCCTCCTGTTTTATACTGCTCCTCCAATTTTGCAACATAGCATGCTTCCTAGGCCTTAGCTGCTGCTTCCTCCTTTCTACGCTTCTCCACCAGCTATGTCATTCTGAGCTTTGCCTCTTGCTTCTTGTGTTGCATGGCGAACTTATCAGTTTCCACCACGAAGCCTACTGGAGTGCGCCACTCCAGCAGCCAAGAATTTAGGACTGTAAAGATCACATCATCTGTCACCAGATATGGGAGGTTATGCCATGTCTTTTTAGGGTCCTTCCGTGCCTTGATAAAACATGGTGGAAATCTGCTTTGGACTCTGCAAAGCTCTTCAAACTAGTGTATACTATGGGTGACAACCACGAATTTCGATTGATTCCCATCCTGATGCTCATCTCCATTAGGACCCGAAATATCTTGCTTTCTTTTACCCACTACGCATCCTTGGTCACCCACATCGAAGTGTACTTCGCTGCCTTTAGAAGGTTCGGCATGACCGAAGGGAATTCATTGTCTTTGGGCAACTCCCATGCCACCATTATGATTGACAATAGTAGCCACGCATAGTGAAATGTTTTTCCCTGCTCCTATTCCTCGTGACAGTTTGCATGGAACTCACCACATAAATAGTTTGCCTAGTTGAACTGGACTCCTTCCACACATTGGGCCACTAGTGAAATCACAGGCGGAGGTACCTCACATGCGTGACATTTTTGCATCACTTTCCCTGCTAGTATTTGTATCGCAACCTTGACCGTGGGGTGTTTAATGCTGGAGATGGCATATCCTCGCTTCTTCTTCTCCAACTTGAACTTCTTGATGATTGCTTCCATGAGGGCTAACTCACCATCTTTTCCTTCTGAAATATTGGTTGGATCCTCCTTGAGTAAGGCAGCTGTGTGATTTGATGAATCAAGTGATCTGTGATGGGAACGGGCTCCTCCATCCACAAACAACCATCATGCACCAAGTAGAGCAAACGCCTAATGATGAAGATGGTCACTGGGGTGCGGTGGTAATGCGGAACCTAGAGAAGGTTTAGCAACCCGACTTTTTGTACACCCCTGAGCCATTTGCGTAGATCCAATTCAATCATTCCAACATTCGCGTCAATCCATCAGCGCGTTAGCTACTCAATCGCTAAATTCGGGAATTTATCATGATCTGCAAGGGCCCAATCTTCAAACTTCAGTACAAGAACTCGCCCTAAGTGCGGTCCCTCAAAAACAATATCGTCAGGGAGCAACGAAGTTTGTAGAGATCTCTTGCTCTAATCTATGTCCTTCGGCACTTTGGCTTTTCCCTTGTGTGGAGGAACATATTCTGGTAGCCTAGTAATAGGGTCTGCACCCTAGGTTTCAACTTCCATTTCTTCGTCCTCCTCCTCCACCAGGATTTCTTCAGATTCCTCCTTGTCGGCCTCCAGATTAATGGCCTTCCCCTTTTCCTGCAGGGTGAGCTTGGTCCTCTGTGGGTTTCTTGGTGAGACGCGCACCAGTATCATAGCCTGCTTATCCTTCTTAGGTCTCAGTGTTCTGGGTGATTTAGGGACCTCAAATATTATTTCAGCACTCTCTGGGGCTTCTACTACCACAATTTCCTTCGCAGCTTCTTCCGTTGTCACTACTCCAGTGTCCATGGCTTCTGTAGGTGCTGACATAGCACTATTCCACAATTCTTGCAGTGTCTCTGGTAGTTGCTCAAACAATGAATTTGCTTTTAGAGTCTCGAATAGGTATCGGTTCATGTATACTTTAGCGAACAACAACTCAGTTCTTAAAATTCCAAGTGTTTTTCACTGGACAACCACTTGTAATTTATAGGGTCTTTTGAATTCAAATTCGACCGTTCCCCCCACATTCGGTCCATTAGTGCTAGATTGGAGGAAGATTTTCAAGAATCTAACCCATAAATATTGCCTTAAATTCCTGCCACCTGCTCCATTTGGCCTCAAACTGACCATGAAATCATGAATAGTGACTTTAATGGTCACTTTCTCTGGACCTGGATGTGAGTGTAGCTGTCTTTGTGCTGTCGCGGACCTTGTGACACTTCGTTGCTTTACACAGTCCTGAAATCGCGTAGCTGTCCAAATCGGGCAGTGTAGTTTATAGTCCCGCACCTCCTTTCAGCGACCTGGAGCACTAAGACTATGTTGCTGTTAGGTAGTCAGATGGCCAAGCCACCTGTGCATGGCTTCAAATGACTGCCATTCACTTTTCCTAGGAAGGGATCTTTATTCAACTTAACCAACTGGACTGCGCCATCGTTGGTAATCTCCTTAATAATATAGGGCCCCAACCAATCCATTATTAATTTCCCTAGAAATTTATCAAACTTATTGTCATACAAGAGCACCAAGGCATTCACCTTAAAGGTGAGCATCTTAATATGTCAGTCATACCATGCCTTTTTGTGCTGCTTTTGGACTTGCTGGTGAAATCCAGCCAAAAATCTCTCTTCTTCGAGCTCATCCAACTACACGAGCCTCTCTTCTAGGGCTCCACGATCTATAAAACCTATGAGCGCTGCTATGCCCAGACTAGGCATCATGTATTCTGTAGGAATCACCGCTTCAACCTTGTATGCCAGCCTAAAGGGTGTCTTTCCTGTTAACTTCTTGCATGTCATCTGATAAGCCCATAATACTGCAGGTATGGGTAGGTCCCAATCACTTGACTGAGCATTGCGTACCTTGGTTAGCATGTTTTCAATCACTTTGTTGAATGCCTCCACCATCTCGTTAGCTTGAGGGTGAAAAGGTGTGCTCTTTTGGTGATACACCTGAAATTCCTCTGCTAGTGCGCTAATTGTCTCATTCAGGAAGTGCGTACCATGATCACTCATCAAGATTTTTGGGCATCCAAATCGTGTCAGTACATGTTCAAATAGAAACTTCACGGCAGTCACGCCCGTGCAATCCTTCACTGACTGCCCTTCTGCCCAACGAGTCAAATACTCCGTCGCAGTGATAATGTACCTTTTGCCTGTCTTCCCTTGTGTCTAAATCGGTCCTACAAAATCTATTGCCCACTTCAAAGGCATTTCATCCCTCCGTGATGGCCTACCTATCTACTGACATACATCACATGCCTTGTAATATGCTTTTGAATCTTGATGAAGGGTTGGCGACAACAACCCTCCGCATAGAATCTTCTGCGCATTTTCTGTCCCTGCACAATGTCCTCCCATGGCGCCCCCATGAGCATCCACTGGGATGTTGTTTCATTCAAATTCAAGTACATACCTTCGAAGTGTTTCATCATTCCCCATTTTGTATAGATTCCCAACAACGACAAAGAAGTCTGCCACGCACAGTACTAATTCCTTCTTTTGCTAGATAGAGTGTCCTTCTGGTGCAGTTCCAGTTGCTAGGAAGTGTATTATATGCTTGAAATGTCGATCCGCAATGTGCACAACAAAGAGCTGGACGTCAAGTAATCCTTCCTCCAAATTAGTAGGTTCCTCCCCTATCTTGATGCGTGATAGGTGGTCAGGTCTTGCGTTTAATCATCCAAGCTTCAGAAAAACATCAAAATCGTACTCCTGAAACAATAAGATACATCTTCAGATGCACCCCCCCAACACATGCTTATTGACCAGGTACTTCAACGTGGAATGATATGTATACATCTTAAAGTGACCCCCTAGCAAGTAGTGTCGATACTTCTAGAGCTCATACACCATAGCTAGCCCCTCGCATTCAGTGGCGGAATAGTTCTTTTTTTCTTTGGATAATCTGTGGCTTGCGAATGTGATAGGGTGGTCCAAGCCTTCTCTGCCATCCTGTGTTAGTACTGCCCCCAGCGCTATACATGACACATCAACATGTACATGAAATTCTTTCTTCCAGTCCGGGAAGATTAGAATCAGCGCGGTAACCATCTTTTCTTTTAATATATCCAGGATTTTCTTACAGTCATCGTTCCAGTAGAATGAGACATCCTTTTTAAACAATTTTTACATCAGCGCAGTGATCTAGGCATAGCCTTTGATAAAATTTCTGTAATATCTTGTATGTCCCAAGGTAGAGCACAACTGTTTCACACTTCTCGATGCTTCCAAGTTCAAAATCATTGCGATTTTCACGGGGTCTACCATCAGCCCTTGTTTACAAACCACATGCCCCAATAGGTTCCCAAAAGGAATGCAAAATAAACACTTCTTAAGGTTGAGCATGATCTGGTATCTTCAACAAGTATCCATCATCAAGCGCAAGCTCGCTACATGGCGCTTAATGAGCCCAAATATAGTCCAGTCATCAAAGTATACCTCCAGGAACTTATGAAAAAATTCCTTGAATGCTGCAAAAAGCATGCGTGAAAAGATATCAGACGCATTCTTCAACCCAAGCGAAATTACAGTATATTGAAAGCAACTCCACTCAATCATGAAGGTTGTCTTGCTCCTATCCTCCGGCTCGATTTTGACTTGGTGGTACCCCCAGAACTCATTGTTACACTAAAAAATGTCACCATGACTATTTACAGTTAGTATAGCTATCAACAGTCATGCTATCCTCTTAGGCAAGTCTTATGCCTCTGCTCTCCATGTCAAACTCCAAAAAGAGAGAAAGTCTTTATAAATGTATTTATCTCTGGGGACGCAGGTTCTCTCAATCTTACCTGCGGGGACGCACCCAATGTTCACAAAAGCTGCGTCTTTGGACGCTCTGTATATAAAGAGGCAGGTGCGTCCCCCTGTAAAGGTTAAAATGCGCAAGTTTCATCTTTAAAAAGTTACTTGTGGTCATTTCTAGAGCATTCTAGAAGGTTGTTCGACGTGTATTGAGCGCCTCCAGATGGTTCATGCACTCCTACCAAAGAGGAACTTATCCCATCAATAAGGGAGCTATCCCATCCAAAGAGGGGATTATCCCATTAATGGTGGACCTGATTAACTTCCTCTTGAGCACTATAAATACAGGCATTGGGCCAGAAGGAGGGGAGGTTGAAAGCTATACATTTCTAAGGGTAGATGCTGCAGGAATTAGGACTCCCATTTAGAAGCTTGTGAGAAGAGATTGCCATCTTTGCTTGTTCTATTTGGAAGTGGGTGAGCTTTGTCAAAGTAAAGGAGAACTCTTGATGGACCCTGGGAGGGACTTGCACAACACCAAGGCTCAGGTTGTATTTGTTCCTTTTGTTACCTATTAATGCAAATGAGTCCATTCTTCTCAATAACTTGTTATTTATGAGTTGTTTCATGTACTCCTTAGTCTATGTGTTAAATATGTTTTATTCTATGAGATTATCAAGTGCTATTTAATCGTTTGATTGTTAGTGTATGCATGTTTTAAAGTGAAGGAGGAGCTCATCCGGATCAGCGGAGCTGGAATACTACAACAGCGTTGGATTACAGGTAGGATCTAAACACTTGATTTCCCATATAGTAAATGCATGTTTAGAGAAGGATTGCTCTTGTTTGTCTTGTTTGTCACTAGAGAGTCTTAGGCTCCTAGGGAGGTTGGTTGTGTCCGCACAATAGACTCTTTCCGCCTGACAAATTGGCGACTCCACTGGGGACTCCATTGATGTGAAAGTCTTTTCCTTTGTATGAACTTTGCTCTGAGAAAATTGGTTTATTTTTCTGGTTTTTGGCTCTGTGACTTTGTCTTTGGGTGGGTTAGCTTAGGGTTAGATTCATTTGAGTTTTTCTTGAATTTTCCAGTAGGACGCACCCTCTGAGTATTGCACAGTGTGTCCCTGGACGCACTGTCGCTATGTGCATAGAGCGGGCCCGCACCTGTCTTAACGGGTTGCCTGCGTCCCCTACTAAAATTAGAGAAAATTCCATTTTTTGCATTTTTTTCTCTTAGATTTTTCTTTTTCTTAGTTTTTACTGCCCAGATTCATTAGTCCCTTGTCAAAGATCTTCACCTGAACTTGTTTCGATAGCATTGAGTGTTTTAGTGGATTTCATAGAAGTTTAAGCCCTAGGGTTTGATTTTTGAGTAGGTCTTGTAGTGACTTTGGCAGTAGAAGTTGTCAAGCCTTAGATATCTCTGGTTTTGTCAGCATTCTTAGAAGTCAGACCTGTCATAAAGTCTACCTGTGAGAGCAACTTACCATTGAGTTGTCTTTTTGGGCAAATTTCGAAGTGCTTGTTGATTGAGTCTTGAAATCCATTTTACAAAAAGAACAAAAAGATTTGAGTTTTGTTTTGACTAGTCTTTTGATTCTGCATTAGCTGGTCCTTGATTTGATTTTGGTCAAGTAAAACAACCTAGAATCATCTTTGTGAGCTTTTGCCTTGTTAGGTTTGCTTAGAGTAATTTCCCTTTTGATTTGCTTATGAGTCAAGTTTTCATAGATTTTATAGCTTTTGAGATTGATTTTCGTTAAGATAGATTTATATGCTTTATTAAAAAGAGAAAATACAAAAACATCTCCTTTGAAAAGTTTTGTTTCAAGTAGCTTTGAAAAGTTTTGAAAGAAAAAGAGTTTTTCGTGCACGTAAGGAGTGGTCATGTTTGTATGCTTGAAAAGATAAAGAGAATTCTTTCTTTGATTGTCTTTACTAAGAAAGTTGTTTTCTATAAAATTTGCATCTCTCAACTCTCTTAGTTAAGAATTTCATTGAAAAAGGAAAGTAGCGTAAATCATCTTAGGTGCATCTTTGTAGTGGTTTGAGTCGAGTCTACACACTATTGGTTTCACTTCCACTACCTTTTGTCTTTAAGAAAAACCATAAAATTAACGCTTAAAGTAAAATCGACGTAGTAACTTTTATTTACTAGGGCTCTGAAACACCAATTTAGATCAGGCTAGTGTCTTGGAGTAGGTGAGTAATTAACTCTCCAAGACAACAAAACCAAACAAGTAGCTTATCTTGTGATAGAATAAATCCAATTGTCTCATTTGTACTCTGGGAAAGCTCCTCTTAAAGGAGAAGCACGAGCTCGTTTCCGAACTAGTGAGGGGATCAATCCCCCCTCGTTGGGAACGACGCCAGACACACACGTATTACAAACGGTAAACCTCGGATTAACCATTGTCGAGGAGCCAGGGGTCACTTGTCGGTAAACCTTGGATTATTGTCAAGGAGCCGGCAAGGGGATTGAGCTTGATACTCTGCCCTTGCGTGCTGTCGGAGTTTAGACTGTTCCCCCAGGTGCATTTGTTGCGGTTGGTAACTTTAGTGACCATTATCTTTAGTATTCTACCGAGGTGACGGTGGAGGGAAGATCCCACTGTACCTGGAGCAGACGTCGGCTAGACTCACTTGGATTTTCTGGGGGGTTCACTTCACTCGAGATGGTTAAAGTGGAGGAACTTGGTCCAGTCTATTCATTAAGCAGGTTGCCGGGGTAACTATTCCACCCGCCACTTCTGTACTGAATCCAGCGATGTTGGGCTTCATCACCAACTAGCGCTTTCGGTCTGGAAGGCTACTGTTTGTGCTTGGTTTGACGCCCTAGATTCTTTAGGCGTTTGATTCAAATTTGTTTGGTTCTTTAGAGACTTTAGGTGGTTTGATTTGAATTTTTACTTTGTTTTCGTGTGTAGTAGTTAAAAGTTTTTAGCTGTGGCGGAATTACCGAGACAGTCCCGTAGACTTCGGGGCAAGTCACCTGAGATTGTTACCGGAACAGATTTGTTAAGAAAACTCCGTAGATCACGGGGTGGATCTCCTGAAGACGTTCCGGGTCAGTACGAAGGGTTGAAGGTCCTTGTAACTCCTCCTAGTGGCAGTAGAGTAGGTTCACCTGAAGAAGGAGAATCTTCCTTGGTAGTGCATCCAGATTACCAAAGTCTAGAGACAGGTTATAATCCCGAAGCTGTTACAGTTTCTGAGCTTCTTGGTAGTTTTTCGTCTGCTAGTGATACAGGCGAAGAACCTGAAATATCTGAACCTGTTACTCCAACTTCTAGTGTTCCAGATTCACCGAGAATAGAAAGAATTATCACCGAAAATCTTCCTACTGGTTTGATTGCTATCGAAGAACTTGCTCCAGAGGAAGAAATAGGCGTCTCTAACCTTGAAGATCAACTTACCATTGATCTAAGGGAGCGTGAATCTATCTTTTACAGTCCTCCTAGAAGTACTACTTGGTACCTTTCGTTAACCAATTTGTTAGACAACTCAGGGGTAGGTTTTTCTACACCTCGTACTCCATTTCCACCTGGAGGTATTTATACTCCTGTAAATATGTCTGGTCAGTCGTCCGTGTTTACTCAAAGTCCTGAATCTTTCTTACACGGCGGTCCTTCTGTTCCCACTAGGTATCATTCACTTTCTGGTACTTTTGCGGGGGCATCTCCTCAACCCGTTGATCATGGGTTATTAGCTGGAAACAGTGGTAATATACCATTGGGTGTGGGAGACATTTACATGATGTTAGGTTCAGTTCCCGTTTCCCAACCTCAAGGTGGCCAATTACCGCCTGGGGGGCAGCCTCAGTTAACGCCTGGGGGGCAACCTCAAGGTACACAAATCGTGTCTGGGGGGCAACCTCAAGGTCAGTATGCACCTATGGTACAATACATGCCTCAAGGTCAACCCCAGCCTCAATATGTACCCCAGGGTCAACCTCAGTATCAATATCAACCTCAAGGATGGCAACCTCAAGGATGGCAACCCCAAGGGTATCAACCCCAAGGGTACCAACCTCAAGGGTACCAACCTCAAGGTCAAGGTCAACCCCAGTATCCGTATTTACCTCAAGGTCAATACGCGAGTCAAGGTTATCAACCACCTCAAGGTCAGTCATATATTCCAAGTATGGGAACTGCACCTTACAATTATCAATCCTATCCTCAATCCGGTTATGGATCTCAGTATCCTCAACCTGTTACGGGTCAATACCCCGGAATGTTAGTATGGGATCCATCACAGGGTCAACAGGTGTTGCAGCCAAGTCTACAGTTGGTTCCTCAAGCTGGACAACCCGTAGTTTCTGGTCCACCCCAGCAACCGCAACCTGTCCAGTCAAATGTTCAAACTTCTGTAACTTCGGTAGTTACTCAGCCGCCAATCGCACCTAGTACTCCATCTCAAATGGCTGCTGCAACTACCGCCACATCTACCATACTTACTTCTGGAGTATCGACGGCTCCGGTTTCTACTGTCTCTGTAACCACTCCTCAGACATCTTTACCGTTGTCTGGATCTACGATTCAAACCACGGTCCAGATGCCTGCAGGTCAGCCTGGTATAAGTACAGTTGTCACTACTCAACCTCAATTTGTTCACCAACCGTACCAGGGACAGTACCAACCTGGGCAAGCTGTCCAACAACCGGTTTACTAGTATCAACCGTATCCTGGGTACACTTATCAACAACCTCAACAACCCCAGTACGGTCCGGTTAATCCTGGTTTTCCAGGAGGATATAATATCCCAAATGCGACTCCTGTTCCTAGTTATCCTGGATATCCTCCTCCTGGGACTGGTCTTGTGACCCAGAGTTTTAGAGATCCTAACCGGCAGTTACCGTTTATCGCAACTTTGGATTTACCGGACTTGACGCGCCTAACGAACGATCCAATTCAATATCTTCAGTTCTGGCCGCCAATGCCAAATAAGTTGCCCAGTGATATACCCAAGTTTGAAGGTAAGTCTGGAGAGGATCTGTCCAATCATGTGATGACTTACCACCTCTGGTGTGCTTCAAATTCTATCTCGAATGATTCGATCCGTTTACGTCTTTTTCAGCATACACTCATTGGTCTCGCGGCCAAGTGGTACATTGAGTTACCACGGGCCTCTTTTTACAATTTCAGCCAGTTAGATACCTCGTTCTTAACTCACTTTCAGTTGCCGGTCAGATACGATAACGGCACGGAGTTATTAACTTCACTAAAACAATCGACGTCCACATATATTTCTGATCACATTCATGAGTGGAGACGTCGAAGAAGACTAGTGAAAGTTTTTATCCCGGACCAAATCTTAGCTGAATGGTTTGTTAAATCATTATTACCGAAGATTACTGAAGATGTAGCTAAGGCCGGAGTAGTTACTGAGGAGCAAGTCATTGCTCAGGCACAATACCTTGACTTAGTTTACACTCAGTCGGGTACGTTACACGAGAAGATTCCGGATCTTCCAAAATCGAATCAAATCGCTGCTGCTCCTTCGGGATCTCATGCCGCTGATGGTATGATTGGTATCGTGAATACAAAGAGCAAGAAGAAGTCTTCCAAGGCTTCAACTACTCCTATTATCACTTTGCCTGATTCCCCGACAGGAGAGTCTTCTCCTGAACTTACTGCCGATATTCACGCTGTAGAGTCATCTACGGCCAAATAAAAAAACGGTGGAAAGAAGAAAGGAAAGAAGAAGGCTAAAGCAGACAAGGCTCCGAAGGAGAAAACGGAAAAGTCGGAAACCAATGACGAAAAGCGCAAACCTCGATATCCTTGTCTTATTTGTGAAGAGGATCATTTTACGAGAGATTGCCCTCATCGGGCCGAGGTTGTGAAAATAGTCAAAGGTTCTCCCACTCCTGCTGTGTTAAAAAATCCATTTCCGGAGCAGGAGAATAAGATGATAGGTTCTTCCTCGAGTGCCAATGAAGAACCCTTTTTGATGATGTCTCATGTGAGGATTGCGACTCGATCGCAATATTATGGTAGTAAGAATCCTGTTGATGGTAAGGAAGCAGAATCTTCTCACTCTAACCCATCAACCTCAGCTCCTGGTTCCGATCCACTACAGATCGAGAAACCTAACCCGGACTTAGTAATCAAACCGCCCGCCAAGGGTGTACTTCGAAGGTCTGCTTTCAATCCACATGCGAGAGCAGCCCAGAATTACAACATTGTTGAGGACTTAGCTGTTTCACCCTCAGCAATGTCGGCGTTAGAAGTGCTGCAATCATGCCCAGCACAACGAAAATTACTTTTGTCGGCTATCGGAGCTGTTGATGTTCAGGACCCGAATCTAATAATCTTCGATCTAGAAAATAGTACACCGCGTCTCCCCCATCAAATGGCTTTCCAAATTCCAGTGATAGTCAAAAACAGGCCTATTCATCGGACTGTGATTGATGAGGGAGCTTCTACGTGTATTATGTCGATTCAATGTTGGAGATCTCTTGGTTCTCCTTCGTTGAACCAATCCCCCACCATCCTTAAGGCCTTTGATGGCCGTGGGTTCCGTCCGTTTGGTATTCTACAGGAATTGCCTATAGGGGTAGAAGGTAAAACCGTTAGTTTGGATGTGGAAGTGGTTGATGCCCCTCTAGACTACAACCTTCTTTTGGGTCGAAGTTGGTCATATGCTATGACAACGGTCGTTTCATCGGTCTTCAGAGTAATTAAGTTTCCACATAACGGTAAGATCGTGACTATTGATCAGCTGACATACTTTTCATCCGACCCAGCCTCTTCAGAGAGTATCCAGCATGTCGGTAAAACGACAATCCCTTATAGGGACGTTGGCATAGGTTTAGTTAAAGATTCCGGTTTACTGGGAACTTTTCCTCTCCCTCCACTCAACGTAGATCCTTCATTTGCAACAATTCATATGATTACATCAGAAAACATTATTTATGATGATCCTTGGATTGTCCCATCTGACTCTGAGATAGACTCATTCGGTGATGCTATGCCTTTGAGTCCATATGAATTTGCTTATGAAGCTGTCATGTCTTTTACCAACTCGTGTTCAACCCAAATCGACCAAATGAATGTGGTCAGTGAAGAATCACTTTTCACCTCAACCTTAGAACGGATAGCGTTTCCCAAAGTCGTGTCATCTGACGAACAACTTCGCGAAATCCTAAGTGTAGACGATCTACCATGGGAAGATCTCCATCACAGATCTTCGTTTTTACCTAAGGATGATGCATTTGAAAATGATTTTTCATCTATCTTTACCGCTGAATATGTCAAAGACGCTCAGGATCCAACAAAACATTCTGATTCAGAGTTGAATTTAGGGAATATTTCTCGCACTATTCCCGTTGATATTTCAGTGAAGCCCGGAATTGAGGAGAACATTCATATAGGTGCCGCATGTACAGAAGATGAAATCCAAACTTACAAGGCCCTATTCCAGGAATTCCGCGACGTGTTTGCCTGGTCTTACGAGGAAATGCCGGGAATCGATCCTGCCATTATTGTTCATGAAATAAAGACCTACTCGGATGCTAAACCCGTCCGGCAACGGTTGCGTCAGATTCACCCTCGAAAAGTGGCTGCGATTAAAGCAGAAGTCGAAAAGCTGTTGAAAGCAGGTTTCATTTATCTGATCCCGTTAACGGATTGGGTATCGAATATTGTTCCGGTCAACAAGAAATAAGGAACAATAAGAATCTGTATCGACTATAGGGATATAAATCGAGCTTGTCCAAAAGACAACTATCCTACGCCTTATATCGATCAAATTATTGATGATTGTGCCAGAAGTGAAATGTTTTCCTTTATGGATGGTTTTTCGGGCTATAATCAAATCAATATTCTACCTGCCGACCAACCAAAAACGGCATTCATTTGTCCATGGGGGACATTTGCTTATTGCAAATTACCTTTTGGGCTTAAGAATGCCGGGGCCACTTTTCAATGGGCGATGTCTTACGCATTTCATGATATCAAGCACATTGTGCAACCGTATCTCGATGATTTGCCTGCTCATTCTTTACATCGAGCTGATCACCTTGTCCACTTACGAGCAATCTTTATGAGGTGTAGGCATTATCGAATTCGGTTGAATCCCCACAAGTGTGTTTTCTGTATAGAAACAGGTCGATTGCTGGGATTTGTTGTTTCAAAAGCCGGCATTCGCGTCGATCCCTCGAAGGTCGAAGCTATCATCAAATTGCCTCCTCCTTCGAGTTTGCGCCAACTCCAAAGTTTGCAAGGGAAAGCGAACTTTTTACGCCGATTCATCCCAAACTACGCCGAGGTCACTAAAGGTTTTACACGGTTGTTGAAACAGAACACTCAATTCTTTTGGGACGAGATTGCCCAACAATCTTTTGATGCACTTAAACACGCGTTGACCCATGCACCGTTGTTGCATCCTCCCAACTACAACCAGGACTACTTCTTATACCTCGCAGCTTCGCATTCCACCATTGGAATGGTGTTAGTTCAAGAAGATGAATTCGGAGCAGAACATGTGATATATTATCTTAGTAGGACCCTAAATCCCACTGAGCTAAAATATTCGCATGTAGAGAAATTGGCCCTGGCAGCCGTTCAAGCTGTCCAGCGTTTTCGTCACTACATTCTTCTCCGTAAAACTACAGTTATTTCGGATTGCAACCCTATGATCTATATTTTGACAAAACAACTGCTAGGGGGCAAGTACTCTAAATGGATCATTATCCTGCAAGAGTTCGACTTGGAGTTCGAGAAGTCCAAGTCTAAGAAATCCTTAGTTTTTGCGGAATTGATGTGTGATTTCCCTCGTGCTGACACAGAGACTGTGGCAGAGGAGTCCATTGCGGACGAATCTTTGTTTCTTATCAGTACTTTAGATCTGTGGTACGGGGATATAATCATCTATCTCCAAACCCAAACCTTTCGGCCTGAAGCTTCAAAGGCGGAACGTCGAAAAATTCGGTTTCAATCCCAGCAATACAAAATTATTGGAGATACACTTTATCGTCGGGGGGCAGACTTAGTTTTTCGACGTTGTTTAACTCATGAAGAGGCTGAGAGGGTTTTGAATGATTGTCACTCTGGAGCATGTGGCGGTCATATGTCTGGGTATGCCACAGCTCAGAAGGTGTTGCGCGCTGGCTATTTCTGGCCGTCTATGTTTAAAGATTGTATCATTGCAGTCCGGAAGTGCCACAACTGTCAAGTGTTTGATCGCAAGATGCGCGCACCACCTACTCCTCTCCACCCTATAATTGCCGTTGGTCCATTCGCCAAATGGGGTATCGATTTTATTACTTGTAAGCCTCACTCGGCCGGGGGGCATGCGTATATCATCCTCGCGGTTGATTATTTCACTAAATGGGCCGAGGCGATGCCTACATTCGACGCAAGCGGCAAAACAGCTGCAGTTTTCGTATTCAATCATATTATAACTAGGTTTGGTGTCCCACAAGCAATCATTACTGACCATGGGAGCCATTTTCGAAACATCATGATGACTGAGCTTACAAGCCAGCTTGGTTTGCGCCACGATAGCTCTACTCCTTATTATCCGCAAGCCAACGGTTTGGTTGAGTCTATCAACAAAGTTCTGGTTATCATGATCCGACGAACCATTGGTATTCATCGGTCGAATTGGCACAACATGTTATTTTCAGCGCTATGGGCATACCGAACCTCAGTGAAAACTTCAACAGGATTCACTCCTTTCCAGCTAGTTTATGGCTTGGAAGCTGTGTTACCCATTGAATGCGAAATCCCATCACTTCAAATGGCTGTCGAATTACTTCCAGCTACTTCCGAAGAGGAGAAACGTTTATTGTACTTAGCTAAATTAGATGAGACTCGACGTGACGCTGCATTGGCAATCGAGACTCACGCGAAGCGAATGAAAGCTCAGTATGATAGAAATGTGACCCCTCGAAGTTTTTCGGAGGGAGACCTAGTGCTATTATATGATCAAGCTAACGATAAGCTAGGTGCTGGAAAATTCGTTCCTATGTGGCATGGACCCTACATTGTAAAGCGAAAGCTAGCAAAAGGGGCTTATGAGCTGGTAGATTTTGATGGGGACTCTTTGGGTAAACCCAGAAATGGACTTTACCTAAAGAGGTATTATGCTTAAATGGTGGGTATGGAGAATTTTTAGTTAGGTTAGGTTTTCTTTCTAGCTAGTATGTTTGTTAGTTAGTCAGTGTGCTTAGCTTAGAGAGTGTGTTTTTCGTCGTTATTCTGGCTTATCTTGGTTTTACTCTTGATATTGCAGATGTCGACGCCTCTCCAAACATACATTGGATTTGCTGATGGTGCTTGTCGTAGTACACGAAATATCTCTTCCGCAGCTTGGGTTATCTATTCACCCTCTGACGAGTTAGTTTCTATGCATGGGGTAAGCCTCGGTCAAACAACGAACAACATTGCAGAATACAGTGCAGTGGTTGAATTATTATCCGAATCTATTTCATTTGGAATTCGACGTTTGATAGTGAGGTTAGATTCTGAACTTGTTGTATTACAGCTTAATAGAGTTTATGCCATTAGAAATCCTGTGTTATTAAGGTTGTTTTTGAGAGTGCGTCTCTTGGAACGTGAATTTGATTACATTGAATATCAGCATATTCCAAGGTCTTTAAATACATTAGCAGATGCAATTGCTTCTCGAATGTTGGACAGACATTTACGATAATCATGCAAGTAAATTTAAAAACATTTCATCACATATGTTAAACAAGATAAGCCGTTAATAGTGATATATATATAGATAGGAGTGTGTCAAAAAATATACATCGTCTTCGATCATAGGTTGAAAAACACCTTATGATCAGCAAAAATGATAAAGTACAAAAAGTCAAAAATGTCACATGTGTCTACAAAGTGACTAGCCAATCACTGGTGGTGCTCCCTATACGACACCACTGCATGGACTACCTTACACAAAAATCTCCTAAACGGTCCAGGGACTGCGACTACATAGCGCTGAAGTCTGATAGGAATATCATCTATGGTAGTCTCAGGCATATCCGCCGTCAGACGCTCTAGATCCTGCTCCAACTCAGCTAGTGACTCTGCTGCCGTGTCCTGTGGGGCCGGTACCGGTGCAACTGGATGTCTCCTCTCAAAAGGCCGGAGGTTGGCTGGGCACTGTGGACCAACATCTGCATTTTGAAAATTTTTACTGTCAGTTTTGAGACGATATATATAAAAAACAAAAAAAAATACATAATTTGAAAACTTGTGAAAAATAAAGTACCTCTGTCATCCCATTGTTCTCCCTGTGGAAGAACCATGTCCGGATCACCTCGAAAATCTACTCCGGCATACGGAAAGTCCTGGATCGAAAAAACCTGGTCCTTTAACCAGTGAAAATAACTATCAGAGAATCGAACAATCACCGTGCCCTCGTCAGGATGCCGGGCCATCACCGTAACCCATCGTATCAGCTTTGGCTCCCGAGGACCCAAGATATCAACAGTGAGTTGCTGAGGGATCAGCATCGGAACTCTCTCTAAGGCAAAGCTCACATCTAGAGGCCCATATCCAAAGGTCTTCAGTCGTCCGTTCTTTGCCCTAGTCAGTTGGCTCTTCATATTAGCCGACACAGCATCACACCAGTTGAAAATGGTGCCTTGGTAACAGTCAATCGCCATCCGCATTTGGGACCTGGAGGCAATATGTAAAGCGGCTGTGCCGCAAATTCTGGTAACCGTGAAAGCTATAACTTTGAGTTCACGCAGAGAGATGTGTTTGATTTCCACGCCTTTCGCATGGTGTGCATTGGGTGTGCGCCAATCTGCCCGGAGACTAGCAAGGGATTGGCCACCCGGCCTAGTCCCGGCTAGATTGAGTTGCTCGCCTCTATTTGGTAAGCCAGTGAGAAAGTATACGTCAGAGGGCTCTATCTCGAGCTGGTGCCCTCCTATGTAAAAGCATTGCTCTTGAACGTTCCATCTCTCAACCAGCCATTCCAAGAATCTCACCTGAGCCCTCATGCCAGGTATGCCCCAGTATTTATATAGCCCGCATGCTTTTAGGGCATCAATGGAAGGTTGATGTTCAATTGCGGCTAAATCAACGTCCTCGTGCTCTCTTTCTCTCCAATCGAACATGGTGAGTACCCTACACACCAAGAAACAAAGATTAGAATTGATTTGGGAAATTTTTAATGGTTATTTGTGGAGTTTGGGGTTTCAAATTCCGCCTTTCAGGGGGGACGCACCCCGCATTTAGAACACAGAGCGTCGGGACGCGGCTGGCCTGAAGGTGGGTTGCGTCCCCCGACCTTTTTCCTGTACAGGAAAAAGTCGGGGGACGCAGGTCACCCGAAGGGCACCTGCGTCCCCCGCAGAGCGCACTTTGAAACCCAAAACCCCCCAAAAATCAAAACTAAAACCTAAAACACAATTTTAATCGGATGAAATTGAAGAGGAGGATGTTGTAAAATACCTGGAAGAGACGGCGTTCGATTCTGACGGTCGGATTTTCCGTAGCAACCACGGGAAGTTTCTTGCCAAAAGCCCTTTTTTCAACCTCAACAGTAAAATGGTAAAAATGACATGGTAAAAAGTTTTTTTATAGGTTTTTTGGATGAATTTGTTCATTTTTCACCATGGAAGGATGTTTTTCGATGTATTTTTGCCTATCTTAAACAGGTATGAGTAATGTGTCGTTTTTGTGCAGGACAAAGGGATTTAGAGGGAAAATTGTCATTTTTCACGAACCAAAATATCAGAGTCATCTTTTAAGCCCTTTTCTGACTCCTAAAAAATGAAAAGATTGCCGAGCATTTCTTTTACACTCGTTAAAACGGAATTAAAAGACGGTCCCCTTATAGCTCTTTTCTGACCGTAAAATCAGGAAAAGATTGCCGGGTTTTTTTCATTTCAAACTCGATACGGAAGTAAAACGACGTGTCCTTGATCGCTTTTTACTTTTCAGGTCAGTGGCACTAATTATGAAAGTACTCCTTGGTCGCAAGATCAAGCGGTTCCCCCAGGTATTATTTTATACTTTTTCGGGCTTGAGGGACACAAATCTACGAAAAAGTTCAACTTGGAGTCTTCTTAAGTTTTTCAGACTCTCTAAAATTGAAAAACGCCGAGTTTCTCCTATACTGGGCTCGTTAAACATTTCACAGTAAAGGACCTGTTCAATTACAAACAGGAACGAACCGCTCCTTCCTAGGGTTCGAATCAAAACTAGGTTGGACTCATCCGAAGGATGAGCTTATAATCAAGCATATGTTATCCTCCTCAAGCTTGTTAAAAATAAAGAGGTACTTGCCAGAAATGGTGGGGGAAAAGAGAGAAGAATGAGCCTATTTGTTACCTTTTGTCTCAGAAGAAACTTTATTACCACTCTTGAACACGACACTTTTCATTCACCTGGGTTGGGAAATCCTTTACCTCACAGTTGATCAAACCACTTTGAAAGTCTTCAACCAGGTTCCGAGGATTAACTTTGAGTCGTTTATCACCAAGCCATCTGTTGTGTCCTTATGTGTTCAAGAGGTCTGCAAGCAAAACTTTCATCTGCAAAATACTTGTCATCCATTTGACCATCCCTGAGTCAGTCCTTACAGCAACATTTCTTCAACTTGAACAATGATTTCGTGTTGTGGGCTTGCCTGCAACGGGTCGCTTTCTATCGACATCAGCACATTATCTAGAGAGATGGCTTAGAAATCGTCAATACCTTGAAGTCTCCATGCATCAATGGCAGGTTTCTCGCCTTTGACGTCAGTTTACATCATTGACTTTCGATCGAAGGATTCCGTGAAATGTTCGACATCAACTCATTCATTCACATCTCATGGATTGTACTGGGTACTTTGAGAACCATTGACATTACTGGTGGTCTCTCTCACGCTTGTTAACAGTTTACATCATCGACTGGTAATCAAGTGGTTTCTACCATGTTCGACATCAACTCATTTATTCGCATGGCTAGAATCGTACCAATTCGGGAAGTAGAAATGAAGACCCTGGATCTAGTTTCCACCATCCAGGCTGCGAGGAGTTTTGTATTCATTATCTAAGTAGACTAATCATAAACAGATGGCTGCGCCCATACTGTGTCTACAAAAGTCTATGATTATGATGTACTGCAAGATCATTCCTGTATCAGAGTAGTTAGTCTGTTAGTTAAAGTTTTAATCTGAGTATGGGAATGCCTACCTCAGTGATGATATAATCTTATACATGTATTTTGTGTTGAAAATTGCAGGTTCTGACCAGGCTCTCCACGAGATAATCCTTGAAATGATAAAGCGCTTCACCCTTCCTAGATAATACAAAACCCTAATCTATTACAGGCTTCGCACTTTAGGGGGCAATCTGTTACACTAAAAAATGTCACCATGACTATTTACAGTTAGTATGGCTCTATCAACAGTCATGCTATCCTCTTAGGCAAGTCTTATGCCTCTGCTCTCCATGTCAAACTCCAAAAAGAGAGAAAGTCTTTATAAATGTATTTATCTCTGGGGACGCAGGTTCTCTCAACCTTACCTGCGGGGATGCACCCAATGTTCACAAAAGCTGCGTCTTTGGACGCTCTGTATGTAAAGAGGCAGGTGCGTCCCCCTGTAAAGGTTAAAATGCGCAAGTTTCATCTTTAAAAAGTTACTTGTGGTCATTTCTAGAGCATTCTAGAAGGTTGTTCGACGTGTATTGAGCGCCTCCAGATGGTTCATGCACTCCTACCAAAGAGGAACTTATCCCATCAATAAGGGAGCTATCCCATCCAAAGAGGGGATTATCCCATTAATGGTGGACCTGATTAACTTCCTCTTGAGCACTATAAATACAGGCATTGGGCCAGAAGGAGGGGAGGTTGAAAGCTATACATTTCTAAGGGTAGATGCTGCAGGAATTAGGACTCCCATTTAGAAGCTTGTGAGGAGAGATTGCCATCTTTGCTTGTTCTATTTGGAAGTGGGTGAGCTTTGTCAAAGTAAAGGAGAACTCTTGATGGACCCTGGGAGGGACTTGCACAACACCAAGGCTCAGGTTGTATTTGTTCCTTTTGTTACCTATTAATGCAAATGAGTCCATTCTTCTCAATAACTTGTTATTTATGAGTTGTTTCATGTACTCCTTGGTCTATGTGTTAAATATGTTTTATTCTATGAGATTATCAAGTGATATTTAATCGTTTGATTGTTAGTGTATGCAGGTTTCAAAGTGAAGGAGGAGCTCATCCGGATCAGCGGAGCTGGACTACTACAACAGTGTTGGATTACAGGTAGGATCTAAACACTTGATTTCCCATATAGTAAATGCATGTTTAGAGAAGGATTGCTCTTGTTTGTCTTGTTTGTCACTAGAGAGTCTTAGGCTCCTAGGGAGGTTGGTTGTGTCCACACAATCGACTCTTTCCGCCTGACACTCATCAGTGAAAGAGTATGCTTCCTGTCCACCTACATTGCCCAACACTTCATCTTTGAATGGAGTTGGGAAATGATCATGCACATAGGTGTCATTCAACTTTCTAAGATCCACACATATCCTTATATCATCCTTCTACTTCTTCTCTTGCACCATCATTGGGCTTACCCAATCGGACTCTTCCATAGGCTCAATGATGCCTACTGCTAGCATTCTGTCTAGCTCTAAGTAGACCTTCTCCTTGTATTCTGGATTTAGGTGGTAAGGCCTCTTCTTAACTGGCTTCGTGTTGGGATTTAGCGTGATTTTCAACACTCCCAGGTCTGTTATTATTCCTTTCAAATCCGTAAACTTGGTAGGGAATAAGTCTTGATATTCGTGGAGTAATTTAGCGAACTTATCCACTTTCGCGTCATCCCAGTAGTCTCTAATCTTCACAAACTTAGGTTCTACCTCCGTACCAATGTTCACCTGTCTAGTTTTTACTAGCGTAGTTATATCAGGGTTCTCAACCTGTGGTCCTTGAACCTCGTAGTGGCCTTCTATTTCTAGAATGTTAATCTTCTACGGATCCTCATCCTCATCTTCAGTAGTTACATTATAACATTCCGGCGTGCGACTCAGCTGAGTAGCCCATTCAGGCTATGTTAGGTGTAAAGGATCCTGTGGTATCCTAAAGATGTCTGCTTTCACCTCTTGTAGCGCTTCATCAATACCGTCAAACCCATCCTCAAAACTAAATGTCATCATGAATCCTTCCCGTAGGATATCCCATTCACCTGTCCCATGGTGAAGCTCTATTTCTACATACCAATTCATTGGGATAACATCCAAGGTATGACAGAATAGGTGAACCCACTCAGGTTCTGGCTTTTCTCCATAAGCTTGCATCCATTTTTCCAGATGCATGTGTGGATCATTCTGCCCATTGTACTTGTCTGTTAGTCGCATATTAGGCTTCCCAAGATGTTTTCACATCATTATCCTACATTCGCACCAATCATCAAAACTCCCCTTGTGCGTACCCCACCATCTTGTGGGAGTAGTGCTCAATGCCTAGTCCAAGGCCTGGAAGCATCATTTTTCTGGCACTTCCCTTTCAAATGCATCCAAAAACATATCTACCTCATTCAATCCATCATAAGTAGGCATACTTCTTACCTCTGACGACACATAGCGCAACGACGTGGTTATCATATTGCAATTCAACGTAGTTACTTCATCTAACTGGTTCTTCTAGCATTCTATTTCCTCGTCAGAATTCGAAGTGTAGGAGCTCTCGCACTCCCATGTAATCCACCCATCCGCGGTGGGATTCACCCAGTCTTAGTTTTACAATGTTATTTTATAGATGCAGTCCAGATCATCATCACTCTCATAATCGCGGACTGGCTCCATATAGTGCGATCCTTCAGCAGGAGCCAGGGGTATTATTACGAGCAATGGTTTCTTCTCAAAGATCATTTTTCTCTTCTTTAGATTGATTACCCCATTAATATTAGTAGCCTAGTCAATTCCCAATAGTGCAAGGTAGGGATTGCTGTCATCAACAATCTCTATTACTTCAAAATCTTCCAGCGCGCTCGCTCCCTCAATATCCACGGTTACTCCCTGCAACTACCCCATGGGTATTATTTTCTGCTAATTTTCCATCCTTAGCTGAATTGGAGACCATTGCAGCACAGGTCTCCCCATTCTATCCCATGTTTGCTTCGGTAGAATGTTCACATCTGATCCCAAATCCAGAATGACTTGATCAATTTCATATTCTTTGATCTGCATGGTGAGTCTCATTTCATGCCCCATCCTTGTTTTATGCTTTTTGATATTGCGGACTATGCGTGGCTCAGCTGGTGTGGTCTGATCACATCTATTGATAAGTTCTTGTAACCCTTTCATAGCCTTACTATCACGCAGTAATTTCATGCAAGTTTCCAAGAAAGTTGTGAGCATAGACGGATCCATCTCAGGGTCAAGCTTATCCTTGCTTCTTGAAGTTGGGCCCTCAGGGAAGCTCTTCTTAGATTCCATGAATGCTTCACGAGCACGCTCCAAATCAAACTCGGCCTCTTTCACCGGGGCTTTGCGAACCCATGTACTATCTTCTAGATGTTTCCCGTTATCATCCCTCGTCGCAATTCTAGTCCGGAGCACTATATTTAAATTTGGGTCTTCCTCGCATGGCTCAGACCTCATCATCTATAGGTTCTGAGTCAGGGGAGGTGGTAATGACCCTTTGTCATGTATCCTAGCTATCAGTGTAGGACAATCTTATGTTTCATGATCAAACAACATAAAATACTTGCACGACGGACGCGTTGGATTAGTGCAATTGCGGGCATAGTGTCCTAACCCTCCGTAACTATAGCAAATCAACTGTCCATGACCTCTACTAGGTCCTCCTCCACCTCGACCTCGTCTGTGCCCCTGAAATCATTTCTGTGCCATCCTTGCATTCTGGTTAAGGGGCCGCATTTCGGCCTAAACCTTGTAGGTAGGAGTTCTATCTATCATCAATTCATAACTCCTGCAAGTATGCTCATCATGTCCTACCGATCTACAAAAGTTGCAGAACAACTATTGTGGTGTTTTCACATACTTCTATAGAAAATGACAGTTATCTCTGGCATGTTTTCCGGCCACCTGACAGATAGCACACCATAAAGCAGGCACCGCGCTAGGTCATGCTTAAGCTTCTAGACTTAAAGGCATCGGTCCTCTGCCTACAAGGTAATTTGTAAAGACCGAGCAGTGGTCTTTGTCATGACCCTAACTCTTGCATTTAAAACACCATATCTCATCGTGCACCTCTGATCAAACCATCTTGTCCTGCTTTAGACTTTGCATCTCAAGGCACAGATTCTACCATTGCGCGTGGATCTACTGAACTCCTAGATTAGGATCTTGCATCGAAGTCTCTTGTAGTCTCATCGAAATCTACAAGGCCTCTACCTGAGTTGTTAGCTTCTGTTGCGATAGAGTGCTCCTTAAGCGGGGTAGTAGCAAAGCCACAAACCACTCGTGATGCTATCCATTTGTCGAATTCATATTGGCTTCACGAATTTGACACTTCAATCTTTGATCCAATTCCCACAACGTCTCACCTGGTTGCATCCTAATTTCTTTGAATCTCACAATCGACTGTGACTTGGACTTAGGCATACTAAATTCCCTATATAGTGCTGCTTGGATGTCGCTACTCTCGCATTTGGGTTATCGTTGGAGTACTTAATATACCAGGTCAACACGCGATCCTACGAAGCGTTAACCAGTGTCGCTTTCTTTATATGGTCATCTGTAACACCTTGAGCTTCCCATACAGCCCTTACAATGAACTAGATTTTCTCTGGATCCTCATTTCCCAAAACTTTGAACAACGAAAACTTCACTGTGTTTGTCATACTGAATTGTGGTGGTGGTGGAGGTGGTACAGGTGAAGTTGGAGGTGATGGCAGTGAAGACGGAGGTGGTGTGGGTAGAGGTGGTGTTTGCGGAAAACTTTGTCTTATCAACTGAATAACACTTTGCGGAGAGACCTTCGCTATCCCTTCTTCATCCCCTCGCGAAGGTGAAATCAAGGGGCTATACTCTGGACCCTTATTTCCTTCATTTTCGTAACTTTTTCTGCTTCGCGTAGTCCCAAACATCAAGGTAGTTGCATAACCTGTTTTTCACATGATAACATTTTAATCCAAGTATTCAAATATTTTACGTACTTACCTCGCGAACCTTTGAAAAATCATCGCTTTGCCTCGCTATAGCTAACTAATGTATCAACCATGAATTCAATAACAAATCCTCCTATGATGTGATCGAGCCAATGATCGACAACGTCTGTGATCTTATCCCATGATGCTTCCAACCTTCGAACTAGCACTGGGGTCCACACAATAGGACCGTCAAGTTTCCACCTTCCTTGGCTATCTACTAGTTTCGCGATCCACTCGTATAGCTCTATAGGGAAAGAGGCGAAAAATATTTCGTGGATCTTCTTATACATGTATCAGTCAAACCACTATTGTTTTGACAATTGCGGGTTTCTATTCTCCTACGCCGCGAACTCATGAGTCCTTTTGTCCAACTAGACTTCAATTTCTTTCTTAGTTGGATTCCAGTGATATGACATCACACGTCTTTATGTAGATTCTGGTCCCGGCAATGGAACCATTTGTTGGCTTGTGGGGACCTAACACAGGTTTAGCATTAGTTAGCCAAACAAATCCCTACACTGCTGGCCCTTTCGGCATTAGCCCGCAGAGCACAGACTGAAGTCTCACTTGAAGCAGTATGGGGGCATGCTGGAACCAAGTTTCCACAGCCTTGAGATGGATGTGATGTTGTTTTATTCCAACTATACATGCCTTGTGTAGGTTGCTTAATCCTCTGCTCCACCCTTCAGTACCTTTACGAAAAGGTACAATCATCTTCCATGCAGCCCTAACCAGGGGCTGAAGTCCCTTCGCTCTGCTAGGGCAGCGAATTGCGATATCTTCCTAACTAGGCTAAGTGTTTTATTATCATATCTTAGTTATCTTCGCGTAAATAGATGTTCCTACTTGCGGTCACTTATCCAACATAACTACATACATTTGTGCATCATATAAGCATTATAAGTGAAATTTATACCCAATACAATAGATGCATAAACAGGAAATAAAGATGCATAAATTGTAAAATAATTATCTTTCTTGATATTTCCAAATGACTACAGACTTGACCCAAAACTTAGACTTCTACACAGAGCTATCTCTCATACATCATTCCATTAATTAATGCCCCTAACTACTTAGAGCTTAGCTCTATTTATACAATCCCATGGTCTGCGGACCATGGGTAGATATTATACAGCTGACATTACATTTCCAAAATAAGGGCAGACAACCCTATGACTCTTTAACATCTATGTGCTCCATGACCACAAAATGTGGATCCTTTACTTATGGATTACAAAATTGGACCAAAATATGGGTTTTAAGCCCCAAAATTGCCCTTGGGGGATCCCGCGCCCAACACTTCGACTTATTGTTTTTGAATCGAAGATGTTTACAATGGTTATGCATTAAGTTCAAGTTAATTGTTCTATGGTTCAATGTGGATGACGATTAATTGTGATCGAAGTCTCTCACTTTTTGTAAGTTAATCAGCTCCCCAAGTGTGGTCGGGCCCACCCATCTAGGTTCAACTTTGTAATATTGTGTAGTAGTATATTTGTGTGATAGATATAGTCATTCTTCAATTATCTGTGATTCATTATTAGTTTACCTGCTGCGTGGAGAGTTTTCGTAGTTTCAATTGATTGTATTATGTTGATGATATGATGCTTTTAAACCCCTTTGCTTCAGTGATACAAATCTAAGTCTCTAGTGAGACCATCACTTTTGCTTTCAAGACAAAGACCTACTCTATTCATGGACACTGCACATTATATTGGGTTGTGATTGTCATAGATATATATGAAGTTTGTCGAATTACATTTTCATCTAATGCTTATGAGGAGCTAGTTTATCCATTGACAACACAGAAGCTACTTTCAAATACCTAAATTGGATAACATATTTAGAGACTAGAGTTGAATAGAATCTGAGTTTAATTTGGATTGTGATCAGTCAATTTCAAAATCGTTTCTCTTGTTTCCTCTAGTAATTGATTGACTCTCTTCTGGATTGTTTCTGCATATGTGTGTGGCATAGGAAGTATTTGTTTCAGGTTGATTATGTGAATAATTTGATTGGTATGAGCTTGGTTTGGTTTAAGTCGACTGGTTTTATGTTAGGTTATTTGCATGAATGTGTATACAACAGAAGCATTGCTTTCAAAGTAATTTATTTGAATGATTTGTTATAGCTTCAGTTAGTTTCTTTTGTCAAATAGATTTCTCGGTTGTTAAGTAGACTGTGTGGATTAACTTCAGAGTGCAAAAGAGTGATCTAGTGTTAGTTGTTAAAGCAATTTCCTTTGGTTCATTTGGACTACTTGATTCCCCTGTTTCATTTGAATGCTTGGTTATATTTTCTATAGCTTAGATGCCTGATTGGATTTCAAAAGCAGAGTATTGGTTTGTTAAGGTTTCAAATAGGGTTGTTTACATTTTGATTAATGCAACTGTAGGGTAGTTTTGAGTACAGTTTCTCATAATTGTTTCAGTTGATTTCCATGTTTGAGTAGAGTTATTGCTTGAATTGGTGCTTGCGGTTATGATCAATTAGGGACTTGGATATAGCTTAGTTGAGAATAAAACAAAGTATCTAGATTAAGTGCTCAACACCAAGGCTTTTGATTGTTGATAAGCTAGTAGGGTTAATGAGTTTTGAGTACAGTTTGGTTAATTAGTTAGAATTGGATTGTCATTACAAGTTGTAAATCATCTAGTGTGGATTGTAAGAATTCAAAATTGAGTATTTTGACTGATTAAGTTTGGTATGAAGTCTATTTGATTAGGTATTCATTCTCATAAGATGGGATCTGTGGTAAAAATTCAAGTCACCTGTTAATTCAAGATTTCAATTCCAGTTCCAAATAGATTAAGTTCATAGAAATTTTGGATGTCTTTAAATTAAATTTGATTATTGATTCTGCCTATGCTAGCTAGATGTTTGATTTCTTTTGACTTTGTAAGCATTGGTGTGTCTATTACCCAGATGATCATTATAAAATAAACGTTAAAACTTTGACCTAGAACTAAATAAAGGAAGAACAAGACAGCTCGTGCTTACGAGCCTAGATTGACATATAAATATTAGGAGATTAATTCACCAATTTAATCTCTCAACATTTTGGCGTCATTGTCGGGGAAGTTGTCATTTCTTATTCAGGTAACCATTATCATTTGAGTTTCAGGATCTTGTAGGACTGTCAAATGGCAGAGAGATTACGGTAAGACATGAGTAAAGAGCCACACATCCACTTTTGTGGGGTTGCTCCAAAGTTTGATCGATCACTTCCTATTATTGAGTTTCTATTTCTTTTATATTTATGCATAGGAGCACATGTAGACCTAGGGATAGCAAGGGTAGATTTATTTCCAGCTCTAAATTTCCTACAACTTTTGGATCATTTTATATACCCATTCTTACCATTGCTAATCGATATGCAGGTCTGAGACAAGAAGGAGGAAGTGTTGATGCCAATGTGTTTTTGGATAAGGAATTCTTAGATCGAGGGGAAAGGATCATTCAGCAGGTTGTCTTTGACAACCCTATAGAAGAACCAGTGGAACAACAAGACAACTTGGATGAGAAATCAACCAACATCAACTGTGTCCCAATACCCCCTATTCACACCATAATTAGCAAACCCTAGCAAGTGCCAGTTGCAGAAATGGATCACCAAGATGGGGAGGACAGACACAATGAAGAATGCCAGGAAGAGGGAGAAGGTCCTCGACACAATGGGAACCTCTTTAGAGGGGGAAACCAGGAAGATGAAGGGGAGGTTACCTTCGGATTCCCTATCCTAGATGTAACTCATGATATCACAATGAAAAGCATTCTGATGGCATCTATCCCATTATTCTACGGAAAATCATCTGAAGATCTCAATGCCTTTATTTTTGAATGTGATATTTTATGTCGCAGTTATAATTATTATGACAATGAAGATAAACTTAAATTGTTTCCCGCTACATTAAAAGATGCAGCCCTTAGGTGGTTCATGAGTCTAAGGAAACACACTATATACACATGGGATCACATGAGATCAGCTTGTCTTAAAATGTATCAAGATTTTTGTAAAAGTAGGGACATAATGATATCCTTAGGATGTAGCAAACTGAAGATGAAAACCTAGAAGAGTATCTTGAACGGTTCCTATACAAATTTCACAAATCCCATGGGTCCAGCCTAGATGAAAATATTATTAGAACCATGTTCCTAAAAGGGTTGAGAGATTATTGCATTGAAACATTAAACTTGCTTAGTGGTGGAGACATTTATAAGAAGAAATTTGCTGAAGTAATTGAGCTTTGTCGCACCTATTCTAGAAGCCAAGCTAAAGTAGGTAAAAAGCTTTGGGAACTTAGAGACGGTTCTAGAGACTATGTGAAAAAGAAAACTGTGACTAATGTTGTTATAAGATTCGAGATAGGAAACCTATTAGAAAATTTTAAAACTGATATCTTGAACACAATCAGTGACTAGCTAGACACCATGAAAATTAAACAAAAACAAGAAGTCGAGAAAGCAGCCATGGCAGTCTTTTGTTCCAAGTGTAGGCGTAAACATGTAGAGAGGGAATGTCCTTTAAACACCATTGAGGTATGTGGAATCTGTACTCTATAACACCCGACCGAGAAATTCCCATCACTTCCCGACTTATAGGCCATCTACAAGGGGAACACTAAAATTGTTGACCAATCTCAAGTGACCAAAAGACCCACTTGGAGAGGCTAGAGTCAGAATATGTTTCTGGATCCAAAATCGCAAGGTTATAGCCACACTTAGCCTTAGACCTTTCTGGCATCCTACCCTCCTTGGGCTTCTCAGCAACCACAAAATACTTCCTGGAGCTAGAATTGGAGGACAAAACCCTATGTTGGAATTATGAGACAAGTATTGTCCTTGATGGCAAACCACACTGATGACAAATCATAGTGCAGAAGGTCAGCAGCAAGGAATTGATGATCAAACTATAAGAAGAAGAGAAAATTCATATATGCAGGTTCATCAAGCCCAAGTCGCGTGTGCACGCTGGTTGGCTTCAGTAAAAGCGCGTGTATGTGGAAAACTTATTTTTGGTCCGTGGTGGTTATTCCTTGGAAGTTGTGCCTATGGTTTCGGACCATGGTGTCTCGACGGACATGTTGATCCCTAGTTTTGAAGCTGATAGTATTGGATTTCTATGGTTTTGGCTCTTGGTATTGAACAAGGCCTAAGGCTATATAAGGAGAAGGAAATCATTAGGCAAGTGCATCCGAAAAGTCTTGAATATCTGATGAAGTATTAGATCCAGTATGCAGGTTATTGGTTGATGATGTATTGCTTGATCTGAGCTAAGGAGAGATCTCATCGGTTGATGGAGAACAAGATCTAAGGAGAGATCGGGATCAAATGGTTTGAAATGAACTATCTTTATATGGTTGATTATGCGTATTTCTAGATCTGCATACTGACGCAATGTTATATTCTGGGTATAACTGATATCTGGTACAGCTGCAAGTTATGAAAAGTTATTTTTAGATCTGTACGCAGGTTGTCATCGGTAAAATCGCGTGTATACGCAGGTTGCCTTCATTGAAGTAGCGTATATCTTTTGAAGCATGATTTTTGGGTTTGCAGTTGGGTCTGACTGATATTACAGAGTTCTGTAGTCTGCTCTGTGTTCTGGTGATAGGTGTTGACAGGGTTTCAGTGGTTCAGTGATTCAAAGATTGATGATGTTAGTATTGGTTGTTTTATGCTTCAATGATTTTTGAATGAATCATAGTCTTCAGATTGTAATTTTGTGCTTCAGGAATATCCAGTCTGAAAATTGATGAAAAGTGGTACCTGAAGGAAAGAAGATTGTAGGCCAGCACCTACGTACTAGTATCTTAGCTAGTACAAGAGCAAAGGGGGTTGGAGCTCCCTTCTAAGGAAGTTTGGAGAACGAGAGAAGGTTGAAGCCTTCTGCAGGTTGTAGCCTGCGTACTGGTATAAGGCTGCACCAGTACAAAAGATTGTAAACTGAAGTTCTTATTAAAGAAAGATAGAGACGACTTGCAGCAGGTGGTTTTCACCCACATTGGGTTTCCACCTTATATCATGGTGTTCATGTGTGTGGCTTTTGTGTGATGATTTGTTCTGTTATACTGCATCTGTTTACTCTTAATATGGTGAATAATGACCTGATGCACTTAATTGAAGATAAACTAACTGAATTATAAGTTTTCTGGTTATACGCTGTTTTCTTTAGACACAGTAGCGTGTACACGCTGGTTCACTTAACTGAAGTAGCGTATATGTTTCTGAGCATTGAAAAAGTTTTATTGATCTGATAATACTGATTCACCCCCCCCCTCTCAGTATTATTTCCAACAATTGGTATCAGAGCAAGTCCTTCAGAGAAGCTTGATCGCTTGAAGGTAGATCGTTCATCATGAGCAACTACGAGAGAGAAGCATCAATCAGGCCACCGGTTTTTGATGGGACAAACTTCAATTATTGGAAGGTAAGAGTTACTGCCTATCTTCAATCTCTTGGTACAGAAGTTTGGGACATTGTAGAAACAGGCTACGCTTTTCCTTCAGCTACTCCTACAGATGCAGTCGAGAAAAAGAAGTATGAAACAAATGCGAAAGCAGTTAGTACCCTATTAGGATGTATATCCCAAACGGAATTCATGAAGGTAATGCACTACAAATCCGCAAAAGAGATATGGGACAAAATTGTCATGAGCTATGAAGGTGATGAACAGGTAAAGCGTGCTAAACTTCAAACTCTCAGGATTCAGTATGAGACTCTCAAGATGTATAATGATGAAAGTGTGGCTAACTATTTTCTTCGGGTAGATGAAATCGTTAATTGTATGAAAAATTTGGGTGAAGAAATAAAAGAGGCTATAGTGGTTGAAAAGGTTCTAAGATCATTGTCCCCCAAGTTTGAATCTAAAGTATCTGCAATAGAAGAAAAGGAAAATCTACGAATTCTTACTATGTCTCAGCTACATGGAATTCTAACTGCTTATGAAATGAGAAAGGGAGGTCCATCAGACAGAAGAGAAGCTGCTTTCAAGGCATCAAGCAAAGAATATTATTATGAAGCAAGCCACGTCCCAGAACAAGAGGAAGAAGAATCAAATTTTGTCAGAAATCTTCAAAGGGGTTCTGGAAGGTTCAGAGGTAAGTTACCTTTTAAATGCTTTGCTTGTGGAAGAGTAGGTCATTATGCTGCAAAATGTCCTTATAAGGATAAAGGAAAGGAACCTGCTAGATGGAACAAGAAACAGAGTGCAAATAAGAAAAGTTACTACACTCATGAAGATAGTGATGGTCTATCGAATAGTGATGAAGATGAACGAGGTAATGAATATAAGTTGTTAATGGCATTTGAAGATGATGATTATATGGATGCTATAGATGTGGATAACCTTTATGATGAAATTACTAGACTCAAGAGATGTATAGAAGAAAAGAATATAATCATTGATACTCTGCAATTCCAAATTGATGAAAAGGAAAAACATCTTGAAAAACTAGAAGGTGAAATTGTTGGTCTTAGAAAAGAGATTGAGAAAACAAAAGCTATTAATCTTAAATTTGTTAAAGGATCTGAAACCTTGGATGAGATTATCAATGTGCAGCGATCTCCTCTGATCAAGACAGGTCTTGGATATAATGGAGAAACATCTCAAGCCTCTACCTCTAAAAGTTATCTTGATGCAACAAGAAGAAGCGAGCAAAAGCCAAATAAAAGTAATCAGGTGAATCAGGGACAGTTTACCTCAAGAACAAATAAAGACCATCAAGAAATTTGGGGACAAACTGCCTTAAGGACAAACAGAAGCTACAATCAGCCACAGGTAAAATCTTCTCAATTTGCTCCAAGAATAAATAGAAGCTACAATCGGTTGGATGATAGATCTGGTTATCACAGAAGTTTCTTTAATGGCCAATGCTTTTCTTGCCATAACTTCGGTCACAAAGCAGCTCAATGTGTTGCCTACAAGACAATCATGACTAGAGAAACTCAAAAGCAAGGGAGAATGACTAAAACCATGAAAAGGACTTATAACAACTTTTTGGTTCTTGAAAATGAAGTTGAATGCTCTATTTGTAATAACTTTGGTCATGAAGACTCTGAATGCAGGAGCAGGTTCCAGAAGACAACTCAGAAGGAGAAAAACTCAAATGTCAAAACATGGAGAATAAAGGAACCACAACCAGAAAGATGTGGGATAGCCTTTTATGCAGAAGGTCAAGAAAGTCTATGGTACATTGACAGCGGATGTTCGAAGCATATGACAGGGGACAAAGAAAAGCTTGAGTCATATACCGCATTAGAAAAGGGGAAGAAAGTTTCCTTTGGAAGCGATATCTCTGCAGCCATAAAAGGAAAAGGTGTGGCTCCATTGAAAGAGAAGGTCAAAGCTGGAAATGTTTTGTATGTTGATGGATTGAAGCATAATCTTCTGAGTGTCAGTCAGATGTGCGACCAAGGAACAGAGGTAATATTTAGATCAAATGGATGTTGTGTTCGTGATCTTGATACCGGTAAAACAGTGATCAAAGAAAGAAGAACTCCAAATAATCTATACATATTTGAAGAAGGACCACAACAATGCTATTTGAGCAAGGATGATGAACACTGGCTATGGCATCGAAGGTTGGGGCATCTAAGCTTTTCACAGATAAGGAAAGCATGCAAATATCATGCAGTTCGTGGTCTTCCAGATATCAAAATTCCAGACAACACTATATGCAAATCTTGTCAGTTTGGAAAGCAAACCAGAACTAACTTTCCAGAGAAGGAAGGATCAGCTAGCATGCCTCTTGAGCTAGTACATACAGATACATGTGGTCCATTCAGAAAAAGAACACCTCGAGGAGAAGAATACTTGATATTATTCATTGACGATTTCTCCAGGTTTGTCTGGTTAGGACTTATGAAGCACAAAGATGAAGCATTCGAAAAATTCAAATCCTTCAAAGCCTTGGTTGAAAATGAATCAGGACACAAAATTAAGTGCCTCAGATCTGACAGAGGTGGGGAGTTTACCTCAAACGAATTTTTCGATTTCTGTGAAGAACATGGGATAAGAAGAGAATTCTCTACAGCTAGAACCCCTCAGCAAAATGGGGTGGTGGAAAGAATGAACAGAACTATTCAACAAATGGCTCGTGCTATGCTTGATGAATCAGGTACTCCCGCAACTTTCTGGGGTGAAGCTGCACATGCTGCGGTTATTATTCTTAATAAAACAAATGTCCGAGTAAACAACACTCAAACACCTCATGAGCTCTGGAGTGGTGAGACTCCTTCGGTGAAGCACTTCAAAATATTTGGGAGCAAATGTTATATTAAGAATACTAATGAGCAACTTGGCAAACTTGAACCAAGAGCAGATGAAGGCATTCTTCTTGGTTATTCTCCATATAGCAAAGCATACAAGTGCTACAATAAAAGACTTGGCAGAATTGTTGACAGCATTGATGTAGTGGTTGATGAGAAGGGATATATTCCTAGGCAAGTTCATCATGAAGACATTGAAGAAGATGAAGGCTACCCCCAAAGGCAGAATGATGAAGAAGAAGAACCTCAAGAAGAAGAAGAACCTCAAGAAGAACCAGAGGAGCAGACAAGAATAGAAGAGAAGACTCCATCCAGATATGTTCAGAAGAATCATCCAGAATCTCAGATTGTGGGGCAGAAAGAAGCAGGAATACAAACAAGAAGAAGAATTGCAGAAGCCTCAAGCTATTTGGCATTACTCTCTTCCACTGAACCACAAAATGTGAAAGAGGCATGCAAAGATGAATGTTGGGTCAAAGCAATGGATGAAGAACTTGAGCAGATTGAAAAGAACAACACTTGGGAACTGGTTCCTAGACCAAAAGATAAGAATGTCATAGGGACAAAATGGGTCTTCAAGAATAAATTGAATGAAAATGGAGAAGTAATTAGAAACAAGGCCAGACTTGTTTGTAAAGGGTATGCGCAGCAAGAAGGGATAGATTTTGAGGAGACCTTTGCTCCTGTAGCAAGACTTGAGGCCATCCGAATGTTCCTTGCTCTCTCAAGCTTTCAAAACTTCAAGGTATTTCAAATGGACGTGAAATCAGCCTTTCTGAATGGAGACTTAGAAGAAGAAGTATATGTTGAGCAGCCAGATGGTTTCATTCTTGGGAATGATCCAAACCTTGTATGCAGATTGAAAAAGGCTCTTTATGGTCTCAAACAAGCTCCAAGGGCTTGGTATTATCGGTTGGACAAATATCTTCACCAACAAGGTTTTTCAAAAGGATCAGCAGATAGCAATCTCTATATGAAAGTTGAAAATAACAAATTGCTAATACTTTTTGTGTATGTAGATGATATTATCTTTGGTATCAATGAAGAGGCTATGAGTCAGAACTTTGCCTTGGTTATGCAGAAAGAATTTGAAATGTCATTACTTGGAGAATTGACATACTTTCTTGGATTGCAAATCCAACAAAATGAAGGAGGTATTTTCTTGTCTCAAACCAAGTACCTCAAGCAGATCTTGAAGAAGTATGGCATGGAAGATTCAAAGCCAGTTTGTACCCCCATGGTTACAGGATGCAACCTCAGTGCAAATGACGAATCAGCAGCAGTTCACCAACCCACTTATAGATCCATGATTGGGAGTTTGCTTTATTTGACAGGTACCCGACCAGATATTATGCATGCAGTAGGAATTGTTGGAAGATTTCAAGCCAACCCAAAGGAAACTCATCTTCAGGCAGTCAAAAGAATCTTCAAGTATCTTCAAAGGACCCAAAACTATGGCTTATGGTATCCTAGAGATACAAATCTCACTCTTCATGCTTACACAGATGCAGATTGGGCCGGAAGTGTGGATGATAGGAAAAGCACAAGTGGTGGTGCTTTCTTCATGGGTTCCAGATTAGTATCTTGGTTCAGCAAGAAACAGAGTTCGATTGCTTTATCTACAGCTGAAGCAGAATATGTGGCTGCGGCATCTTGTTGCACACAACTTCTTTGGATGATGCAGACCTTGCAGGATTTTCAAATCACTTGCACGCCACCAGTCTCTATCTTATGTGATAATACAAGTGCAATCAGCATTTCAAAGAATCCAGTCATGCACTCAAAGACCAACCACATACCAATCAAGTACCATTTTCTTCGGGAACAAGTGCTTGAGCAGAAGGTCAAGCTGGAGTATGTTCCTTCTAAGGAACAAGTTGCTGATATTCTCACAAAACCACTACCCAGGGAAACTTTTGAATATCTCAGAAAAAAGCTGGGAGTAGTTGATGCTTCATCCTGCTGTTGAAGCTTGTCTATTCTACAGAAAAGTTGGTGTACGCAAGTTACGTAAGGGAAATCCGCGTATATACGCCGATTTATGCTGGGAAAGTTGCGTGTATGGTGTACGCGTGCTGCAGGAAGCATATCCGCGTGCATACGCTGTTTTATGAAGGAAAAGTCACGTATATGGAGTTTTGAACAGCAAGGGTAGACTCCGGTTGGAGAAGATCTGAGATGGGTATGCCAGAATTCTTTAGACACAGTTTCAGGGGGTGCAGCAGTCACAGGTTCAGGGGGAGCAGCTTAAAGTCTCATAAAGCATTGTTGGCATTTAGATGCTTTTGGTTCTAGTACACAACTGTTTTTTTTGGTTTCAGGAGAAGGAGCTCAGAAGGAAATCTTGGTTGCTGATCTAAAAGATGTGTATCAGATGCTGCTTGTGACTTTCATAAGTCTTGGTCTAGATTTGTTGTCTCTATGTCATGTATCTCTTCTGTGATATCTCTTTTATGGTGTCAAGGTCATGTAACGGCCTATGTTGGTTTCCCCACTATGCCTGGGATGAATGATGTAATATAATTGGTTGGTTCTAATGTATCCCCTCTTGGTTGGGAGTATGGATGTATGTATTGAGTCTTTTGGTGATAGGAAGGTCCTTTATGATGTGTAAGTCTTGGTTCGTTTGAAGAACATCTTTTGCAAATCTTGCGTACAGTCAGGGGGAGCATGTTCAGCACAGCAGAGCAGAGAAATCAGCATGTACTCAGGGGGAGCACAGCCCTTTGCCCTTGATGACAAAGGGGGAGAATGATTCTAAGGATCTTGGGGTTGCCATCAAGTCCAAAGGGGGAGATTGTTGGCATTATGAGACAAGTATTGTCCTTGATGGCAAACCACACTGATGACAAATCATAGTGCAGAAGGTCAGCAGCAAGGAATTGATGATCAGACTATAAGAAGAAGAGAAAATTCATATACGCAGGTTCATCAAGCCCAAGTCGCGTGTACACGCTGGTTAGCTTCAGTAAAAGCACGTGTATGTGGAAAAATTATTTTTGGTCCGTGGCGGTTATTCCTTAGAAGTTGTGCCTATGGTTTCGGACCATGGTGTCTCGACGGACGTGTTGATCCCTAGTTTTGAAGCTGATAGTATTGGATTTCTATGGTTTTGGCTCTTGGTATTGAACAAGGCCTAAGGCTATATAAGGAGAAGGAAATCATTAGGCAAGTGCATCCGAAAAGTCTTGAATATCTGATGAAGTATTAGATCCAGTATGCAGGTTATTGGTTGATGATGTATTGCTTGGTCTGAGCTAAGGAGAGATCTCATCGGTTGATGGAGAACAAGATCTAAGGAGAGATCGGGATCAAATGGTTTGAAATGAACTATCTTTATATGGTTGATTATGCGTATTTCTAGATCTGCATACTGACGCAATGTTATATTCTGGGTATAACTGATATCTGGTACAGCTGCAAGTTATGAAAGGTTATTTTTAGATCTGTATGCAGGTTGTCATCGGTAAAACCGCATGTATACGCAGGTTGCCTTCATTGAAGTAGCGTATATCTTTTGAAGCATGATTTTTGGGTTTGCAGTTGGGTCTGACTGATATTACAGAGTTCTGTAGTCTGCTCTGTGTTCTGGTGACAGGTGTTGACAGGGTTTCAGTGGTTCAGTGATTCAAAGATTGATGATGCTAGTATTGGTTGTTTTATGCTTCAATGATTTGTGAATGAATCATAGTCTTCAGATTGTAATTTTGTGCTTCAGGAATATCCAGTCTGAAAATTGATGAAAAGTGGTACCTGAAGGAAAGAAGATTGTAGGCCAGCACCTACGTACTAGTATCTTAGCTAGTACAAGAGCAAAGGGGGTTGGAGCTCCCTTCCAAGGAAGTTTGGAGAATGAGAGAAGGTTGAAGCCTTCTGCAGGTTGTAGCCTGCGTACTGGTATAAGGCTGCACCAGTACAAAAGATTGTAAATTGAAGTTCTTATTAAAGAAAGATAGAGACGACTTGCAGCAGGTGGTTTTCACCCACATTGGGTTTCCACCTTATATCATGGTGTTCATGTGTGTGGCTTTTGTGTGATGATCTGTTCTGTTATACTGCATCTGTTTACTCTTAATATGGTGAATAATGACCTGATGCACTTAACTGAAGATAAACTAACTGAATTATAAGTTTTCTGGTTATACGTTGTTTTATTTAGACACAGTAGCGTGTACACGCTGGTTCACTTAACTGAAGTAGCGTATATGTTTCTGAGCATTGAAAAAGTTTTATTGATCTGATAATACTGATTCACCCCCCCCCTCTCAGTATTATTTCCAACACCCTATCCCAACAACTATCAACCCCAACCCCAATTCTATGCGCCTTATCCAAATAAGCCAAGTACTTCGTATAATTCGACCATGCAAACCTATCAGCAAGCGTATAAACCCAACATGTATCAACAACCTACGCTGCCACCACCTCATTTGCATCAATTATTACCTACATCTACTAATCCATCATCTTCACAGCCACCTGCTACCATAAACCCACCCCGACCTACACTGTTGCCTGTGCAACCCATACCTAATCCAAGTCATAATAGGTTACCTCAACTAGTGAAAAACATTGATATTCAGCCTTTTCCTACATATATGATCATTTCCATTCCTATGAATGAAATCCAATTACGATCAGGAAAGACAATCAACAAAGGAAAATCAGCTATTGTTATCCAAGAAGAGGTACCCTCCACATCATCTGAAAATCATTCACAAAATGAAAAACAACAACAATCATAGAAAGAAGAATTAGCTAAAACATCGTACCTGGAAAGACTAATTGTAAAGAAAGAGGAGATCCCACTTGTATATGATTTGGAAAATGAACTTAGGAATGTCAGCATTAAAATTCCGCTCTTACAAGCTATTATAGACATTCCCATATATACCAAAATTGTTAAGGATCTCTGCATTAAGAAACCGGGGAGAAAGGGGCATAAAAACTAGAATGTCAAAATCATGAGCCAAATGTCCACTATGATTTCTGATATGCCTGCCAAATACAATGACCCCAAGAACCCTATTTTCACCATTGATATAAACAAAGTACTTCTGCCAAATACTCTTGTGGAGTTAGGGGCAACAATAAATGCAATGACCTATGAAACAATGACATCATTACAGCTACCTGGACTTAAAACCACCCCTATCCTTTTAGAAATGGCAGATAAATCCATCGTCAAACCAATAGGATCCATGGAGGACATAGTAGTCACTATTGCCTCTTGGCAATATCCCATAGATTTCATAGTCATTTCTCCAAAAACCTCTAGGCCCGGACACCCTATGGTCCTGGGACAGCCATGGCTGGAAACTACTGATGTTGTCATTGGATGTAGAAATGGGGAAATGATTATTTCTAATGGTCCTCACAATCAAACATTTTCTATTTTTCCACTTGCTCAGACAGTTGCTGAAGTACCATTATGGCTCAAAAACCCATATGGAGACGAGAACTATATGTTTCCCTTGTTAACATTAGATCAGTCTAGAGGTCTCCAAGAACATTTTGATGAACATGTTTTGCAGTAGTTTTTATCTGATAGCTCTTGTATCGATTATCCTGTCTCTTTTAATGGCTATTAACATGTGTTAGTGATAAGTTTTAGGAAACCTGCCACCAAGCTATCTTCTCCTATTTTGTAGCAATGGAGGAAAGCCACGAGCTCACCACAGAACTTGTGGAAATTTTTGAAGGAAAAATCTTACATATCGGTACAGGATTGACTGTAGAACAAACACATTAGTTGATGAGTATGATTCGTGAACAAACTGGAGCATTTCCATGGGATTAATTGGATATGAGGGGCATACATCTAGACACTTGCATCCACCATATCTATACGGATGAAGAAATGAGACCTATTTGGAAACCACAAAGCCATATGAACCCAACATTAAAATACATTGTCAAAGATGAGCTTCAAAAAATTTTGGCCACAGATTTCATCTACCCTATTTCCGACAGTAAGTGGGTGTCACCTCTGGTAGTGGTTCCAAGGAAGAATGGAAAGTGGTGGATCTGCATTGACTATAGAGAACTAAACAATGCCACATTGCATGACTATTTTCCATTGCCCTTCATTGATCAAGTCCTCGAGATGCTTTCAGGTAAGAAATATTTTTCTTTTCTAGATGGGTACAATAGGTACAATCAAATACAAGTAACCGAAGAAGAGCAGGAGAAGACTACCTTTACATGTCCGTGGGGTATTTATGCATATAAAGTCCTCCCCTTTGGTCTTTGTAATGCCCCCACCACTTTTCAGAGAGATGTACTTCCCATTTTATCTAATTTAATCCATGACTGTGTGGAAGTCTATATGGATGAATTCACAGTCTATGGAGATGAATTTCCATAGGCTTTGGAAAATCTAGAGAAGGTATTGATTCATTGTCAAGAAGTTGATCTAGCCCTTAGTAGCAATAAATGTAGGATGATGCAAACTAAGGGAATTGTTCTAGGCCATCATGTGTCATTTGAAGGGATTCAAGTTGACCTGGAAAAAATCGAGGTAATCTCATGTATCCCTATTCCTAGCTCACAAAAAGAGGTAAGAAGTTTCTTAGGGCACGCAAGATGTTATCAATGATTTATTGAGAATTTCACTAGAATTGCAGCACCATTATTTAAATTGTTAACTAAAGATGTTGACTTTGTAGGGAATGTTGATTATCAACAAGATTTTCAGGTACTAAAGGAAAATTTGCCTACAGCTTTGGTGCTAAGATGACCAAATTGGTCCTTACCATTTCATATTTGTACATATGCTTCAGATACTGCATTAGGAGTGATTTTAGGACAAAGTGGGGAAAACTTTCCCTATGCCATTTATTTTTTCAGTAAAAATCTCTCTCCCGTTGAATTAAATTATATGGTTACTAAAAAAGAGCTGTTAGCAGTTGTGCATGCTATAGGAAAGTTTAGACATTATATTACCGGTTATGAGACATTTGTCCATACCAACCATTCTGTTGTTAGATTTTTAATGAATAAACCTATTACTAATAGTAGGATAAATAATGGTTGTTTCTTATACAAGAATGTAATATAACTGTAATTGATAGGCCTGAAAGAGATAACTTGGCAGCTGATTTCTTATCTCGTCTGAATCTTATGCAGGAAAACACGCCAACGCCAGTGCCTGATGAATTTCCAGATGAAGCATTATTTTCCATTTCCACTATTACTCCTTGGTTCGTTGATGTCTCTAATTATCTGGTATCATGAAAACCACCTCAAAACATGTCAGCAAGAGAGGGATAATATAGCGCAGCGCAGTGCTAGTTTCTCATGGATCGAGGGAGATCTATTTTATACAGGGCCAGACTTGATTATGAGGCAGTGTGTGTGGGAAGATGAAATGCATGATATACTAAATGCTAGTCACAACGAGCCTTGTGGTGGCCATTTTGCTGATAAAAGGATGACATATAAAGTTCTATGTACCAGATACTATTGGCCTACACTCTTTAAAGACTCCAAGAAGTTTGTTTTGAGTTGTGACACTTGCCAATGAATGGGGAGACTAGTTGCCTCCGATGAAATGCCTCTTCAACCACAAATTTCCATTGAACCCTTTGAGAAGTGGGCATTGGAATTCGTAGGGACCATCTCCCCAATTTCAAATAATAAGAATTATATTTTGTTGTGCACTGATTATGTCACCAAGTGGGTGGAGGGTAAAGCCTTGTATGCTACCACTGAAAAGGAAGTAGTAGAATTTTTGTTTGAGGACATTTTTACAAGATTCGGTGTGCCTCATGAAATCTTCACAGACTAGGGTACACAATTTACATCAAAGTTGGTCAAGGCACTGAAGGAGCAGTATCAAGTTAAGCGCCACAAATCAACTCCTTACCATCCCGAGGCTAATGGGAAAGTGGAGTCCATGAACAAATTTTTGGAATCCATCCTTACAAAAACAATTCAATTACATCACAAAGACTGGGTAGATAAGTTACCAAAAGCACTATGGGCTTACCGGATCACATGGAGAAATGTGTCCAGACACACACCTTATGAGTTAGTCTATGGAAAACAAGTTCTCTTTCCCATCGAGTTCCAAGTAAAGACATTTAGAACTGCCACTCGGTTGGGCATGAATCTAAATGAGGCTCAAGAGCAAATATTTATGAAATTGAACGAACTTGACGAGATCTGACAAGAGCCCGATGGCACAACAAATTTATTAAGAAGAAAGTCTTCCATCTAGGTGACTGAGTTTTTTTATATGATAGTAAGTTTAAGCATTTCAAAGGTAAATTCTCTACTAGATGGTTAGGATCGTATGAGGTAACTGAAGTTTTTGATAACGATTCAGTTCGTATTTGTAATATCGATGATGATAAGAATTCTTTTGTAGTAAATGGTCATCAACTTAAAGTTTATCATAAACCACTTTCACGTGATCAGATTTTGCATGAAGTTCGAAGGGATCTAGGTTTGGAGCTAATTCATGCCAATGATCAGACCCTTGCTGGTTTAGCTGATTAATTTTTATATTTACATACACACATACATATATATATATATATATATATATATATATATATATATATATATATATATATATATATATATATATATATATATATATATATATATATATATATATATATATATATATATATATATCTATATATATATAAAAACCAATGGGTTGTCACTTTTCATATCTATAGGTGGTCCTCCCCACATCCCATGTAGAATAGAGGAGGAATTCATCAGGAGCAAGTTTATTCCTTTATCCAGGTCTGGTGGATTACTTATGGAAAAGGAATCGGTGGAGTCTTGTTTGGAAGCCTTTAGACTCTCTAGACATGAAGTTCCCGAGCATTGACTGATCCAGGCCTGTAAATAATATGGACCATTATTAGTCTAGGGATTCCTTGAGTATAGAATTGTTCTTTTCCGGGCTCAAGGAAATGTTTACGGAAAGGAAACTCCTGGAGTCTACTATGGGCAATTCAAACTCTCTAAACATGAATGCCTCGAGCATCAATTACTTTAGGCTTGTTAAAACAATAAAGTAATGGTAGTTTAGGCATCCTTTGGGCATCGAATTATTCTTTTCTAGGCCCAAAGGAATAACTATAGAAAAGAAGCCTTGTTGGAGCTCTCTTTCTGGAAATTTCCAACTCCCTAAAGAAGAAATGCCCCAGGCAGTGATAATTCCAGACCTAGTTAAAATCCATGGATTGATAAGTAGTTTATTTTTCCAAAGACCATGAGAAGCATGATATATGTCATTAAGTCTGAGGGTCTTGATATTATATTCAAATAGCTTATGCCCTATACTTTGTCTAAATTCAATTTGTTATTACATATTAGGATCCTGAAATTATGATTCAAACAGCCTATGCTCTATACTCTGTCTAAAATGCAGCTTGTTGTTACAGATGAGGGTCCTGAAATTTTGTCCAAATCTGTGTTCTATAATTACACATTTTCTATCATAGTGCGTGTGCAGAAGCCTTCTGGATCATGAAGAGATCATCTTTATATATATGTCAACATGTCTCCTGAGTCAGGACTCGCCTCCACCAGCAGTCAAGGATGATTGTGGTTAGCAAACCAATCTATGTAAGTACAGATCCATAAGATCAATACTGAACTTGCCGAGGTTACAAACATGTCAATCAAGTTCCATTTTTAGAATTGGGATCACAGCACATAGTTGTAGCCAACATTAGTTATATTCAAGTTTCGGTAAGCATATCCAATCAAACAATCGACACAAAATCACTAAAGTGGTTCAGGTACATGCTCGTATTTTTCTTGAATTTGACTAGTAAGTGGTTAAAATGTATATCATGGAAGTGTGCCTCTGACCCTCTCCTAAAGTTCGCACATAATCATATACCATGCTTCCTCACCTGTCTATTCCCAATTCATAGTGATTACCCTCTATCACATTGATGAGACATGAACCACAATCACCACCCACTCATGATTCATACTTGTTATGTGATGATGTCTGCCCTGCCTGCACTTGGCCATCATTTCATGGCACCTCTCAGTAATCATGAGGAGGATGTGCCGCCTTTCGGCCGTGATACTCACACACTCCCTTAGATGCTCGCATATTGCAATTAAGCATTCACACTCTGAACCAATTGTGGATGGGACGATCATCATAATGGTAATCGATCTCACATTTCCAATCCATCATAATGATGGTCATTCATCCAAAATTAATACAAGGGGTTTCTACGACCGTGGTTAGAGAATCAGTGAAAGACCAAAGGTGCAGAAAAGAATTGGGAGAAAGAGAATCGTAGTTGAATGCATGCACTATGGGCGCTAATCGACAAGAACCTACCTTCGCCCAGCTTGTGTGCAGCACATAGTATTAGCAATGTAGTGGCATTTTGGAGGAAAAGGGTTAGATGACCTTTCTACAAAGGTTTCAAGGTTACAATGACTAAGTTTCTATGGAATTCACGTGGAGTATTGATGGCGAGCATGCCCAAGTAGGCAACTTAAATTTCAGAGTCACGGAAGAATCTGTGAGCAGGGCCATTGGGTTACCGGTCGTGAGCGAGAAATTCTTCAAAGGTGGGCAGTTGGAAATTCCAAATTGCACCCTCTTTTCGAAGCCTACCTATAGGTCGATCAGTTGGGAAAAAGGAGTGCTCTGCAAGTGCACCGAGGAATGATAACATCCATTACTTACGATGTTGCAACACTTTCTGACCTGCGAGGGGAGGTTTCCTATTGTATTCCTTTACCATATTCGGCTAATGATCCATTTTACTAAAGATATATAGTTGAACATTCTTGACTTTTTGAAATTAAGTTTGCACAAGATGGCTAGAGGCATGCATTTTTAGGGTAGGAAACCTAAGACTGAATTATACCACCATAGATTAATAAAAATCCTGTTGGTCATGAGCTCTAGAATAGGAAACGCTCGTGGGAGGATTTTCTAATTGAGGAATTCCCTGGGTAGGAAACCCAGACTAAGGGTCGACAATGAGTAGTAGGCCGCTCCCTAAAATTAGATGATGCCACGTCCCAATCCAAATCTGGATCTACACCTACACCACTCTCCCACTCCTATTTCTGAACTACCCCAGATAGCCGATGATAGTTTCAAGGATGGTGAAAAAGTGGTTCCTTTGGAAGCCGCGGTGGGCTCACAAAGGAAAAGAAAATGAGATTAGGCTAAGCCAAACCAACCTGAGTTTAGCCCCATTACAAAAGGAGACGCATTTGAATCCCTCGCAGAGCCTTCCCTAAATCTTGAAAGCGCCACACCAAAGTCCAAACGCCGACGACCCCTGTTTCCTTTCAACACTCGCCTTGCTTCTCCAACCGAGACCTCTGCTCAAGGCCACTGTTGAACTCAGAGCATGGCTTAGGTCCCGCAGTCCAAGGTTGAAGGCACCAGCTCAGAAGCTATCCATATCTCATCCTCGCATCATATTGATGTCCAACAATTTGAAATATCCCTTGAAGGAGAGCCCACTACCATGACCAAGGTAAATATCCCTGTGGATATTGCACGAGATATGGAGACCTTGTCTCCCAGCTAACCTTCAGCAAGCAAGAGCATCACAAAGGCCAGTCCACATCATTATTCCCAAAGAGAATACAAAGAAAGGTCACCCGGAGGTAGTATCGTGTAGCAGTCGATGACACCAACCCAAGCTCCTACATATGATGCTGAAGAAAACTTAAATATCCGACTTGTCAGGTTACGGAAAATGATCACCAAGCTCAGGGAACATGCCAAAAAGTATAATGTTTTATTCCATTTCTGTAGGGATGTGAACCAGCAAGTGCGGGAATCCAACATGAAGTTATATGCTCATAACAATGCCTTGGATAGAAAAAACAAGCAACTGTTGTGGTGGAAAGTGGCAAGGAATAAGCCTACTAAAAGATTGAATGCAAAAGGATTAGCTCTTCAATTTCAAAAATGCTCACCACCAATCAAACAGGGGATCAAGGTATTGATCAAGACTGCTAGCCTTTGACCACAATCTCTTTTTGGTTAAACACAGATTTCGTTTTAGCAGATGCATGAAGACATGCATCAGAATCGGCATGGGAGGATGTTGATCCCCCATTTTGTTCCCACCACTATTGTTTTTCATCTCTATTTTTACCTTTTTGGCACTCCTAAACCTACTCACCTGCCATTCTTATTTCTGTAATCACTGACCTAATCTTATTATGAGGTAAAGCCTTTCATGGTAACATTTTTCTATTTATTAGTGAATTTATGTGGATATGAGTAGCTATCCATAAACTAACTAATCACTATGGTCGAAGTGTAGACAATGCAGCAGATGTGTAGGGTGATAACAAGAGAATGCAGGTAGAGAATCATGGTTCCTCCACTTTCGTACTCAAGAGCCATTTTGGGTTCGATACCTAACAACGCAAGGGATAAGAGGTCGTATACTTATAGATGGCAAGCTTCCTCCAGCCATGCTTGAACGTGTTCGATTCTAGCCGTGACAAAGATCCTCGCTATCCTCTTTGAATGGAGTAGACATCAAGATTGGGATTGGTTGAAGGTTGTTAAACTAAATTGGACAAGTTGTTCAAGCCATCTGATCTGAAGGAACGAATTAGATAGGCTGTTAGGATTTACTATCCATGGTTCAGTTTGTTTCAACTTAGTTAATGCTTATAAAAGGTTGCCATGTAATACTTATAAGCTAACGAACGGAAGTTAAAATTGTTACTGTGTATCCTTCGACTTATTATTTTTAAATTAAATATGTTTACAATGGTTATGCATTAAGTTCAAATTAATTATTCGATTGTTCACTATGGATGACGAGTTAATTGTGATCGAAGTCTATCGCTTTATGTAAGTTAATCAACTCCCCTGGTGTGGCCGGGCCCACCCATCAGGGTTTAGCTTTGCAATATTGCGTAGCATTATATCTATGTGATAGATATAGTCATTCTTAAATTATTTGTGATTCATTATTAGTTTACCTGCTGCGTGGAGAGTTTTCTTAGTTTCGATTGATTGTATTATGTTGATGATATGATGCTTTTAAACCCCTTTGCTTCAGCGATCCAAATCTAAATCTCTAGTGTGACCATCGCTTTTGCTTTCAAGATAAAGACCTACTCTGTTGATGGACATTGCACATTGTATTGGACTATGATTGTCATAGATGAATATGAAGTTTGTCGAATTACATTGTCATCTAATGATTATGAGGAGCTAGTTTATCCATTGACAATGTAAAAACTACTTTTAAATACCTAAATTAGATAACGTATTTAGACACCAGAGTTGAATAGAATATGAGTTTAATTTGGATTGTGATCAGTTAATTTCAAAATCATTTCTCTTGTTTCCTCTAGTAATTGATTGACTCTCTTCTGGATTGTTTCTGTAGATGTGTGCGACATAGGAAGTATTTTCTTCAGGTTGATTATGTGAATAATGCGATTGGTATGAGCTTGGTTTGGTTTAAGTCGACTAGTTTTATGTTAGGTTATTTGCATGAATGTGTATACAACAGAAGCATTTCTTTTAGATTAATTGATTTGATTGATTTGTTATAGCTTCAGTTAGTTTCATTTGTCAAATAGATTTATCAGTTGTTAAGTAGAGTATGTGGATTAACTTCAGAGTGCAAAAGAGTGATCTAGTGTTAGTTGTTAAAGCAAGTTCCTTTAGCTCATTTGGACTTCTTGATTCCCATCTTTCATTTGAATGCTTGGTTATATTTTCTATAGCTTAGATGACTGATTGGATTTCAAAAGCAGAGTATTGGTTTGTTAAGGTTTCAAATAAGGTTGTTTACATTTTGATTAATGCAACTGTAGGGTAGTTTTGAGTACAGTTTCTCATAATTGTTTCAGTTGATTGCCATGTTTGAGTAGAGTTAGTGCTTGAATTGGTGCTTGTGGTTATGATCAATTAGGGACTTGGATACAACTTAGTTGAGAGTAAAATAGAGTATGTAGATTAAGTGCTCAGCACCAAGATTTTTTATTGTGGATAATCTAGTAGGGTTAATGAGTTTTGAGTACAGTTTGGTTAATTAGTTAGAATTGGATTTTCATTACAATTAGTAAAACTTCTGGTGTGGATTGTAAGAATTCGAAGTTAAGTGTTTTGACTGATTAAGTTTTGTATGAAGTCCGTTTGATTAGGTATTCATTCTCATAACCTGGGATCTGTGGTAAAAATTCAAGTCACCTGTTAATTCCAGATTTCAATTCCAGTTCCAAATAGATTAAGTTCATATAAATTTTGGAAGTCTTTAAATTAAATTTGATTATTGATTCTGCCTGTGCTAGCTAGATGTTTGATTTCTTTTGAGTTTGCAAGCATTGGTGTGTCTATTACCTAGCTGATCATTATAAAAGAAACATTAAAACTCTGACCTAGAATTGAATAAAGGAAGTGCAAGACAGATCATGCTTAGGAGCCTAGATTGACATATAAATATTAGGAGATTAATTCACCAATTTAATCTCTCAACAGCATGTATGATTCCTTCACTAGTTTTGGCATGAATGACCTATGCATGTGGATTTTTGGTTTTGCTTTGTCATTGGCATGGAGGATGGCCAGGATTGGTAGTAGATTGCCTAGTCTTGCCATTTCGTAGATAGCCATGGTGATTGTGGGTTCAATTTCATTGTTTTTTTTGTTGATTCTCATGTTTTCTTAGCTTGGTTTGAGTTACTAGTCCTGGAATCCCTGGTTAGACGCTCTAAAAGCCCTGTAATCACTTGGGTTGAGTTACTAGTCCTAGAATCCTTGGTTGGAAAAACACTTTGGATGCCCTTAGTGGGTTGATTTACTAGTCTTGGAAGCCTTGGTTGGACAAACACTCTAGAAGCCCTGTATAATATGTGGGTTAAGTTACTAGTCCTAGAAGCCTTGGTTGGACAAACACTCTGGAAGCCCTAAAAGGATTGGATTGAGACCAATCTGATGATGGTTTTGTGATTTATGACCATGAGGTGGAATCACTATTTGATGGTTTAGGTTGATAGCCTCTGGAATCCCTAGATGAGTTTTGGTTGATGTGTTCTATGAGATCCCTATGCTTAGATCTATTATTTGCAATTGTAGTTTACACATTCATGATATGTTTGAAAAAATTACTGTCATGGCTAGTAGGGGTCCAGTCAATGTCTTAAACAAATATTTACCTTATTACTGCCATTTCCATGTTATTTTATTGTTCTGAAGAGATGGTTCAATTCTAGGTAGTGACTTGGGCTTTGGGCCTGAAAAAGTGGCTCAAATCTCATGGACGTTGGCATATCACTAACAAATGTAGTCTTTGGATGCTAGTAGGGAAGCCTATGAGAGGGACTTTGGGTTTCTAGACGTTGTCATGCCTATAGCGCGGGAGCGACTGAGACTTAAGTTGTCCAAAAGTTGAAGGGTTGTGTGAATATTGAAGGTGTTGCGGTGGAATATGTCTTCATGTTTGTATGTTGAGTATGCAGTGTTAGGCACGTTAGTGTTCACATGTTATTAAGTGTGTGTTATGTGGTTGTTATTGTCGTGCATGAGGTCATGGTTTGTGTAGTTGATATGGTCATGCATTAATGACTGGACCCTAGCAGAATGATGTGTATATGATTTTTTACTCTTGTTTTATATATCTATATGGAGTTGTTATGCATGTATGGTCTTGGTTATAGTTATGCATGAATAGTAGGTCAAACATGCCTTGTGAAGTCATGGTGTGAAATTTAGGTCATCATGGTGCTATTGGTTGTTATGATGATAATGTGTTGGCTGAGATAGAGTAGGAGATGCAAATCATCAATGTGAAGTTGCGGCATTAGACCTCGAGGCAAGAGCAGATCGTTATATGGGTATTGTATGTTTGGTATGCAGATATGTAAGTTAAGTATTGTTATATGTATTAGGTTTAAGTACATGTCTTTTGATGTTATGGTCACATACATGATAGATGATAGTTGAGTAGTGTAGTCATATGCACATGTGTCAGATAGTCATGAATTATAGTAACTTGTGGTCGTATGCATTGCTATTAATGTTTTATGTTAGATAACCTTATGATTAGGTTATATGTTGTTGATGGGCATGATATATAGCTTATGGTTTTTATATGCTAGTAACTTGATGATTAGGGTTATTTCATTGAGATCTTGATGTTGTAATTTGGATTGGTCATATGTGTGATGCTTATGTTCATTGCATTGAAGATCTTGATGTTATATGTATTGTGTCAACCTGGTTTGACCTATGCAAATGGTTATGGTGTCATACTAATCTAAATTGATCATACATATGTGATTGTTATGCACGAAAAAAAAATTCTTATGAACATATGATCTGAACATGTTAGTTAGTTAGTATTATGGATATCATAATATTATTTATGTTTGGGTTGATATGTTGTGTAGTTATATCATGCTAACTAGATTGATTGTGCAGACAAGATAGCCCCCCTTAAGATACATTAAGGTATGAACTCACTTATGTCATCTACCTTGTGCTTGACTGTTTGAGTATGATGTCTATTTGGTGTTTGAGTGTTTGGTGTTTAATATGTCTTCTAGTTGATTTATTTAACATGGTATGTTTTCAAGTTGGTTGAATGTTTGATGAATTGCATAATATGAGTATGTGTTCAAATGATATTGTTTTAATATGATTGTACTAACACATATGTGTTGAACCAGTTGATATGTACTTGAATGTAGTTGACAGTTGTAGCATTATGTCTAATGACTAGGAATTGACTGTGGATTAGGACATGATTATTTGTAAAAGTTGATTTCAAATTGATAGGTATGATTGTCTTAATATTTGGAACATGTGGTTGACATGTGTAAACAATTACAGGAAACATGCATGGTATTAGCATGACAAGGCAATAGTTGATGTATTTATATAACTAACAGTTGGATTATGTGATAGCGCATAATAAGACTTAATTGCAACAAAGTAAAAATGTAGAAGAAATGAATTGGGCAAGAACTCCTTTGGCTATGTTTAGAAACCCTAATTCCAAACAAAAGAGTACTTTGCATGCAGGAAGTCTTCTTAACCTTGACTTTGTTTGACATTATGAGGATATATGCTATATTCATGAACATGTACTTGACGGGTATATTACCTAGTCTCTAGTTACAGGTGGATTTTTCAAGGGAATTGGAGTCCCTTGAGAGATGGCGTGGATGTGTTTAGTTGTAAGAAAAGTGCTTGGCACAACAAGGTAAGGTAACTGGTGTATTGTTATATTTATTTATGAACTAACAGTTATGCGCTTATGGCAGTATGATGCAGGAGATTGCATGGCAAAGAGATTACCATGAAATCTTGAAGAAGGCTCGGGTTGAGATTTCCTTTGGATAACTCGGAACCATGGGGATTGAGTCATGGCATCTAGTGTTAGTCTTGTGATTGATTGGCAGTTTTGTTATGTCTAGTGCATGATCATGCCACTTTGTTTCAGTGTCGCATTGTTATTGATTTTCATGGTTTTGCTTCTTGTTTATTTCTTGGTATTGCCTTTCATGTTTTGAGTCTTGGGAATTGGTTTGGGAAAGAGGAATGCTAATAGAGCTCAGGGAGAGACGTGTGGTACCCGAAAGGTAATGTAGGATTCAGATGGAGCTATATGCATAAGTAAGCGCAACAGGAGGTAAGACTATGACAATTAGTTGGAATGGTTTGGTCCATTGTGGTAAAGGGACAATGGAAGTACAGACATGAGAAGGGTAACCAGAAAAGGTAAAGTAAATGGACCTTAGGTGTCAGATGGTTTGATCAAGTTGGGAACAGTGGTTCTCAATGTTGTGCATGTTGTGCACAAATAAGGAAGTTCTCTTAAGCTATAACTTATGTTATCTGGTAGTTATGTTATGATCATGATTATGTTGATGTTTATATATGTCTACATGTATGTATGCATGTCATTGTCTGACAGGGTGATGATTTTTTTATGCTAATGATTATATATGTATCTATGTATCTATGTCACTGTCTGACATGTTTGTTAAGGACCGTTTGTGTGGAGGAACTATTTCTTATGAAGGTGAATGACATGAAGAGATTCTTGGTTCATGAGGAATCAAGTGGGAAGAGTATCCTGACACATCTGCAAGGTTAGTATCATGTGGCTATGAGTTGATATTACGTGATTATATTATGTCTATGTTATGGAGAGGTTATACCAAGGGATGTATCATCAGAATGAAAGCCATGTGGTCCATGGCATGCTAGGATAAGCATGGATGGTGGAGAGACACTAGAAGCAAATTTTCTTGGTAAAGACAATATGGTTTTGGATGTGTGGTACTATTGTTGTGCATATGTTGTATATCTTGTACATGTTGCATATGTGTTGTTGTGTGCATGTGGTATTGTGCATATATAATGTTTATACATGTTGGTTATTCAATGTTATGTACATGATGGTACAAATAATGTTATGTGAATATTGCATATGCAATGCTGGGTATAGATGGTGCTATGTACAAGTTGTATATGCAGTGTTGTGTACATTTGATTCTATGTACATGTTGGATATGCAGTGCTATGTACCTATGGTGTTGTGTGCATGTTGTACAAGTGGTGCTAGGTACATATGGTTTTGTGTGCATGATTGTACAAGTGGTGATGTGTGCATGTAGTGCTATGTACATGTTGTACGTGGCGCTGTGTGAAGGTAGTGTTGTGTACATGTCGTGCATGTGGCGTTGTGTACATGTAGTGTCATGTACATGTCATGCATGTGGTATTGTCTACATATGGTATTTTGTACAAATTGTATAGGTGGTGCAGTGTACATGTGGCATTGTGTACATGTTGTGTAGGTGGTTCCATGTATATGTGATATGCAGAAGTTATGCAGGTGGTGTGGTGTATAGGTGGTATTGTGTACATGTCATACATATGGTATTGGTGTACATGTGGTATCGTCTACATGTCGTACATGTTGTGTTCTGTACATGTGGTACTATATATATGTATTTTGTAGTAGTGGTATCATGACATGTGTACTTGTTGTGTTGTGCTTTGTGTAGTACAAGTATTTTGTTGTGTTGTACGCTAGGTGTAGCTACATGTATTGTGTGGCGTTTTACATCAGGTATAGATGTATGAGTTTTTCTGTATATCTAGTGTATGTGTATGGATTTGTGGTGTCGCACGTTGTGTGTAGATGAATGCCTGTGATGTACATTGTGTACGTATACGTGTTGTGTTTTTTTATACCCCGAGTACAGGAATATGTATTGTGTTGTGTTGTACACTAGGTGTAGGTATATGTGTTGTATATTAGGTGTAGATACATGTATTTCATGTTGTGGTATTCTGTCTCTGGTTCTATGTGTGGGATGTACACTACATGTGTGTGCACATGGTTGAGGAGAAGGCATTGGTGTTTGTCGGGTACGGAAACCAATCCGAAGTGCATATGGAATAAGGACAAAGGTGGAAGCTAAGGATTGATTAAAGGATAAGTATCAATATTTTATTTCAGTTTTATTATCCTTATGATTTATGATTTTGGTCTATGATGATTACATGTGATCTATGATTCTAGTTTATGATAGTTACGTGTGATTTATGATTTTGATCTATGATGGTTGTGGTTTGAACTAATCTGATGTGATATGTTATACATGATGATTTGGTCAAAGATGTTAGCTTGACTTGTTGTGATAGGAAGCGAATAAAATTGCAAATTTACCTTATTGACGGGCTACCAATGAGGCATGATTTGAAGTTATTTCAATTTATTTTGAATCTAATGGAAATTATGTGCCTGGTACAGGAATGCATGTACATGCATGGTTGAGGGTCTGAAATCGACTGCAAGAATTAGTAGCATCAAAAAAAGGAATTGGAAAATGAAGTAGTATTCTGGTAAAGAACTTCAGGAGTAGGGCCATTGCGGGACACTGGTACCCAATAGTGTCCATTGATTTCCATGAGAATGTTATGACTGGTATGATTGTTTTAATTCAGGGATATACCTTGGTTTTTGTATCTTCTGATGCAAGGAAGCCTTTCCAAGGGATGGATTTCCCGATATGGGGGTGCCAACGGAACTTGGAAGGTGAGTGATTGCACAAAAGGGGATGACTCGATTGCTTGAGGGACTGTATCGTAGAGAAGGGAAGACTCAGGATGGATTTGTTTTGGTTATTAGCATTTCTAGATGGAATCAGATGCACATTGGGAGTGTGCCCTGGAACAATGAGTCAGTAACCGTTCACTGAGAGGACAAGTGGCATGAGATTTTAGCACTAGACATTGGATGCAGATTTGACTTTGCAATGGATTTTGGACTTCCTGGGAAGCAGGTGAATCCTGGTATTATTTTGAGGGTGGAGGTGTGCGCCTCTAGATTCCCTTGTTGCAGATGTAGACATTGTATCCTTTTATTTGTTGGTTGAGAAAATGTGCATATGTGTATATGTGTGTATTATTGTAAATATTGTATCGAGCTAGATTTATAAAGCTCCATAGACAATATGGTTATTTTCTAGTTGAAGAAAATGTGTATGTGTATATGTGGTTATTGTAAATACTGTAATGAGTTATGTTATAAAGCTCCAGTAAATGGTATGATTGTCATGTTTCAGCAATGGTCATTGTAAATACTGCAACAAGCTATTTTATAAAGCTCCATGGGTAGTATGTTTTGTTTTCAGCAGTGTTATTGGTTATAGGTGTCATTGAACATCGAGGATGGTGTTCCCCCAAGGGGGAGGGTTCTGTAACATCCCTAGTGAAAACTCATGTAAAATATATAAATACCATGGATGATGGGACATGTATTCCAAGCTGAATGGTGGGGGAAACATCCTAGTGGGTGTTGATTCAGTTTATTATTGCTAAGGAAATTTGCAAAGGAAATGGCTAAGGCTTTGGAAAGGAAAATGGAGTTTTTGGCACATTTATTTATGAAAATAATGGAAATTAGGAGAAGAGGAAGGAGAACTGTCACAAGTTGCATGTGAGGAGGAAAATGAAGGAAAATAATGGAAAATGAATAAAATATAGGCCTCATTAATATAAAAGGCTTATGAGGATCAGTTAACAAGCTCTTAGTTAGTGTAAGCTCTTGGCCCAAGATTTTGACAGGTTTTGGTAGAGTTCTCATTATTGTCTCTCTCTCTCTCTCATATTCTTGGAGATTTAGAGTTTTCTTGGAGCACTCGTGATGGGTGTGGAATACTTGGATTCTTGGAGAAATAAGGCAAAGGAAGAGAAGGAATGCACATGAGGGCATCAAGGTCAGCAACTACATCAGGTTTGCTTGCAAGTACCGAGTTGCATGTATGATTCCTTACTAGTTTTGGCACGGATGGCATATGAATGTGGATTTTTGGTTTTGATATGTCATTGGCATGGAGAATGCCCAAGATTGACAATGGATTGCCTAGCCTTGCCATTTCCTAGATAGCCATGGTGATTGTTGGTTTATTTTCATTGTTTGTTTTTGGTTGGTTCTCATCTTTCCTTATCTTGGGTTGAGTTACTAGTCCTATAAGCCCTAGCTAGACAAATGCTCTTGAATCCCTATAACAACTTTGGTTGAGTTACTAGAACTGGAAGAATTGGTTCAAAAAGCACCCCAAAAGCCTTTGGTGGGTTGAGTTACTAGTCCTAGAAGCCCTAGTTGGACAAACACTTTGGAAGCCTTGTATACATTGTGGGTTGAGTTACTAGTCCTGGAAGCCTTGGTTGGATAAACACTCTGGAAGCCCTGGAAGGCTTTGATGGAGACCAATCTGATGATGGCCTTTTGATGTATGTACATGAAGTGGAATCATTGTTTGATGGGTTGAGGTGGATGGCCTATGGAAGACTTGGATGAGTTTTGAGTGATGTGTTCTATGAGATCCCACATTCATTCTTGGAATATGGCACAGGGTGGAATGGCTGAGGAGAGATTTGGCTCAGCCATTCTATAGTTGAGTGCAACGTGGAAGTCCCATCCTGAGTTTGGATTTTACATCATTAATGAAAGGTTAATTCTCCTTTTATTTCTATGAGTATTAAACTGGATTTTATGAGGTTTATATGGTGGTAAGTTCATTGGTATTTCCATCCCTGTTATGTTGGTTATGTAAATGTTTTATGACAATAGTTATGTATGGCTCTCATCATGTTTTTACTTTTAATTGAATGATAAATGTATCTATGGACTAATGGATGGAATGGAAATTAATGTGATAAGGCATCAATGCTTCTTGGAAAATCTCAGATAAGTATGAGACCCCTATGCTTAGATTTGTTATTTACACATGTACTTTACACATTCGTGATATGTTTGAACAAATTCTTTTCATGGCTATTAGGGCTCCAGTCAAGGTCTTAAACAAGAATTCTCTTTAGTATTATCATTTCAATGTTATTTTACTGTTATGAAGGTATCATGAAATTTTGGGTAGTGACCTGGGATTTGGGCCTGAAATCGTGGCTTAAATCTTGGGGACACTGGCATAGCACTAACAAATTTAGTCTCTGGATGCTAGCATGCAAGCCTGTGAGAGCGAATCTGTGATATGGACACTAGCATGCCTATAGCATGAGAGCAACTAAGGCTTAAGTTGTCGAAAATCTTAGTGGGACCCAAGGGCAAGCTCTCTAAAGTGTTGGATTGATTCCTAAGGGTCCTGAAGTTGATGTTGAATATTTGAATGGTGCGTTTCCATTAGTTCCACATCCTTAACATGAATTAGGAGGATGAATCATATCATAATGGCATCTCATCGAATGTTTACCCCAGCTGGCTAGTTGCTTGGGTAGAAATGGGAGGAGGGTGTTACAAACAAGCCTAGCAATAGGAAACATGGTTTGTATCATCCCTTACCTGTACCTACTTGTCCTTGGGAAAGAATTTCCATTTGATGGGAGGATCAGTCGACATGTCGTGACACGCACCCTAGCACCTGAACAATTCGCAGTGTGATTCGGAAGTAGATAAGTGTGACATAAGGAGAGAGCTCAATGAAGTAGTATGCAAGGAGCATAGGAGAGTCATAATATGTCATAACCCAAGCAATGCATCCATACGCTCCTCCACATGACCAATACATCCATGCCATATGTCCACCAGATGCCAAGTCAACAATAGAAACTCCAAGCTCGACCATCAATCAATCCAAAAAGTCTCCACATGTGTGCCAAGAGAGGGTGCTCTAGGAGGTGATGTGTCAATGAAACAAAAACTCCTCACGAGCGAGGGAACAAAGGAAAGGTCCCGGAGGGGCTTGCGCTTCCTAGTGCAAGGAAATGACTGCCAGCAGTTGCATTAGGGCAACAGCCGGAGGGATGCGAAGGATTTCATGACATATGGCGGGGGAGAGGGGAAGCATTGAACAGTGGGGGCTGAAGATTTAGGTGGAGGTACCACATGCCATCCGGTGGAGGAATTTGTGGGAGGTGCATAGACAACAAGAAACGGAAATGACTACTTGTTTGTGGTAGTTAACATGTTCAACAAGCTGTGTGTTTTGATGCCATGTAAAAATATCATAAGCGGATAAGAAGTAGCAAACTTATTCTTTGGAGATATCTGGGTGCACTTTGGGATACCAAGGAGCATCATTTCAAATAGGGACACAATATTTCTCAGTGCATTCTAGACTACATTGTGGGATAAGATGGACACAAAGTTGAATAGTTCTATGACATTCCATCCACGAACAGATGGGTAGACAGAAGTAGTCCACAGGACTTTGGTGCATACTCTGAGGGGATACAACGAAAAGAATTTGAATTCCTAGGATGAAAATATGGTATATATACAACATCCTTATAACTGAGTAGTCCACAATTCTATAAGAAAGTCCCCATTTGAGACTTCTTTTGGATATTTTCCACCTTGACCTTTGGATATTTCATATGGGTAGTAAGGAGGAGTGAGGGAAGATCTTACAAGAGAAGCTTTGAGTGCTGAAAAATTTATAGAGAAGATCAAGAAGATCCATCTATAAATACAGGAAACACTACAAAAGTCACAAGAGAAGTATAAGGCCAAGCATGATCAACACAAAATAGAGAAATCATTCAAGGTGGGAGACAGAGGATGGCTACAGTTGAACAAGGAGAGGTTGCAGGGGCTTGGAGAGAAAATCAAGGCTCTAAGGTATGGTCCCTTTGAGATACTGGAAAAGGTGGGTGATAATGCCTATCAACTCAATTTACTAACATATATGTTCATTTACTCAATTGTGAATGTAGAGAATTTGAAACTATATGAGCCTTCCATGATAGATCAGGAAGAGGAACAAATCCTACCTTTTTATGGAAGATTTGGCACCTGACGCTCAGGAAGAGTTGATAGAAGATACAATTTTTAGAAGAGGTCAAGAACTACAAGACAGGGGTAACATGACCTTTGGTAGATTGGGCTGATGGGACAACTTCCAGGAAAGACTAAATGGTACACCAGAGAGAAGGCGTAGGAAAAATTTCCTCACCTTATTCGGTAAAATATTTTGGGGACCAAAATCCTCCAAAAATGGGGAGGTGAGATCTGAATTGGATCATTATATTTTTTTTTCATCCATCTCACTGCATTTGGAGTGGAAAAGGTGGAGGAATCAACTCACGGAACCATTTTTACTGGTGGGACCTAGTTTGGTGAAACGGGGTCTCAAACCTTCTAGGAGAATTTTGAGGCATCAAAGAACATTTTTTGGGGGTAAAACGTTTCCACTTTAATTCCACACATTTTCATGCTATTCTACACGTAGATACCTTTCCAAAAACATAAGAAGCATGTCAATCGGAGTCCGTATGCAAAATTTATGCCACTCAGAAGTTGGTCTTCCTGTTTTCACACCTATAGTTTGGGAGGATGTCACGTCAGCCCCTATTATTTATGGAAAAGGGGTTATCTGCATGTTTTTTTTATGTAAAAGGCTATAGAAGATTCTATTTTTAACTCTAGTTAAGAGTTGATGTAATCAAACTTAACCACTAGTAGGCTATCGGGTTGTGTTATAACTGGGCCACTAGGAGGAAGAGGCATTCATTCTTCTAAGAGAGAATTTTTTCGATGACTGAGAAAAGATAGTTAGGAGAGATAGGGGGTAGAGCACACAGAGAATATTTGTGCATTGTAGTAGTCCATGGGCCATAAGAATTACTTCTTTGAACTTGCAGCCATATTTCTAGACAGAGAAAGAGAGTAAAGCAACTTTTCCTTTTAGTTGGGTTTTCTCCCGAAAGGGTTTCCCAGAGAGCATATATTGTGTCTCGTGTGTGTGTGAGCTTATTTTATCATTCTCTACTTTTCTACATAGTTTCCATTCGCATGCATGCACTAATTACAGTAAAATCTACAGATCTAAAATTTTAAATAAAGTTGAAATAGTTTATTATACGACATTTAATATAGTATTATCATATTTGTTGTGACAAACTATCCAGTGGAATATCCACATAGTTTATGGATCAAGAATCATATAATCGATGGTTCGATGATCCAGAAAATTGTATGAGATTTTCCTCTGTGTGTGTGAGATGTTCCAACCTCATGAGGTGGTGGGCCTTCAACTAGCCCCCCACATGCCCAGATGTTCGCATCGCGTGATCCAGCATCAGATGCAGTTCCACATATTTGATGGGTTTGGTTTTCGCTATTTGCAGCACCCACAACATGTATGTCTCCTTTAGATGGTCGATTTAGATCTTCAAAGCCCTTTCCTATTCAGTAGGGCCTATCTGGTTGTGATTCCCCCTCATCATGCCATCTTGAGGGGCATTATGTCTCATGTACTCAGATGTTATTGTATTCAGTCTTGGTCTCTGTTTTTCCAGGCACATTATGTATATGGGACTCATTGTATTACTGTATCGCATTCTAGCCCATTGATGCTAGTGTATCATGTACTTTGTAGCTCATTCCTAAATTGTTGGTCACACCATTATTATTTGTACTCAGTTATCTCGGCAGGTATGGGTATGCCTCCCCCGCCTCATTTGAGATCATGTACTCCAAAATTAAAGGAGACTTATATCATATTAGTAGGTTTCACCCCCTTCATTTCTCTTTCCTTCCTTACATTGCTTCATCTCTCTCTCTCTCTCTCTCTCTCTCTCTCTCTCTCTCTCTCTCTCTTCCCCCTTTGGTGTCTCATGGAAGTGTAACCTACAACATATTTTGGTCATATGATTTGCTCCTAATGCTCGTACATTGGGGGGAAATCTTTTATCACCTAAAAAATGACCATCTAGTCATTTCTAACTAGGTGGATTGAAATACACCATGTAGGATTAATTTTACCATGGTAAAATCACTTCCACCATAGGAAATGATTTAAGTAAATCACTTTTATTAAATTATTTCTGTTTAAGTTAAGAAAAACCCATGAGAATAATTAAATAAATGATTATTTATTTAATTTTATCTAGAAATAATTATTAAATCATTAGTTGATAATTATTTCTTAACACATTTGATTAAATCACATTGGAATAATTAAATAAATCACTATTTATTTATTATTCGTTATTCTTATTTTTGGAATAATTGTTAAACCACTATTTAATAATTATTTCAAATTCACACTTTTGTTAATCCTCGCAAAGTGATTAATAAATCAATTGATTCGTTAATTACTTCAACCATTTTTTAAATAAATATATTTGACCATTTTGAATATTTTTTCCCTCTCCAAAAAATATAATAAAGTATTCCTAACGGCTAGATTTTGATTTTGTCAATAATGTTTTATTATATTCCAATTCCTAATTGAGCACAATAATTTATTATAAATAAGATGGTTTTCCATTCATTCTTCACCATGATCTTTATTATCATCACCATTATCTTCTAACAACATTTGAGCTACCACTTGAGTTCCATCTTGCTTTTTGGATTTTTCGATGTATTTGAGAGAGAATAACAAGATTGTTGAAGCACAAGGACATTAAAAGGATCCATCCCAGAGAGGGGTATTTACAAACTCACGTTGTAAATATTCTTCACCAGGTGTTTCAATAAAATTAGAATTCAGTTAAAGTCTTCTATTGGGTTATTACACTTCTCTTTTTTGCTCCTATATGTTTTGGGCTTGTATCCGATATTTTCTTGCAAGGTTTTAACATGTTTTATTGCAGATCTAAAGCATGAAGGTGGCCATATGTTTTTGTTAGGGTCACTTGTTACCAACGACTTTAGCGAAGCATTTTTTATACACATACTAATAATTTTCATACTAGTAGCTATGAAGAGTGTATGATTGAAGAATTCAAAAATGAAAAACTTCCTACCTTTCATGCAGAAATGAAGAAGAATGAAGAAGTCAGTGTAACAACCCTGGTTAAAAATCCATGTAAAAATATATAAAACCATGGCCATGGGACACGTATTCCAAGCCGAATGGTGGGAGAAACATCCTAGTGGGTGTTCATTCGGTTGATTATGGCTAAGGAAATTGGCAAAGGAAATGGAAAAGGCTTTGGAAGAGGCATGAGGCATTAATTGGAATTTTATTTATCAAAATAAAGGAAATTAGGAGAAAAGAATGGTGAAAGGTCACAATTTTCACGTGAGGAGGAAATTGAAAGAAAATAATGGAAATTGAAGAAAATATATGCCTCAATAATAAAAAGGCTTCTGAGGATCAGTGTGTAGGCTTCGTCAGTTTAATTTGGTGGAGGTCTCTTCCATTCTCTCTCCCCCATACTCTTGGATTCTTCGAATTTTCTTCTTGGAGAGGGTGGCATACTTGGAGTTTTGGAGTAATAATGCAAAGGAAGAGTAGGAAAGTGCAAGAGGACATCGAGATCAGTGACTACAACAGGTTTTCCTTGTAGGTACCAAGTTTCATGTACATTTTCCTCAGTATTTTTGGCATGCATGGCAAATGAATGTGTTTTATTGATCATGATCTATCATTGGCATGGATTGACAGTGGATTTTCCTAGCATTGCCATTCCTTGGATAGCCATGGTGTTGTGGGTTTATTTCTTTATTTTCTAGTTGGTTTTCATGTTTCCTTGGCTTGGGTTGAATTACTAGTTCCTAGAGCCTTGGTTGGACAAACGCTCTGGAGCCCTGTAACAGCTTGGGTTGAGTTACTAGTCCTAGAGCCTTGGTTGGACAAAATCTCTAGAGCCTTGGTTGGACAAATGCTCTAGAGCCCTATATAAGCTATGGGTTGAGTTACTAGTCCTAGAGACTTTGTTGGAGCAAACACTCTGGAGCCCTGGAAAGCTTAGATAGAGACCAATCTGATGATGGTTTTGTGATGTCCGACCATGTGCTGGAATCATTGTTTCATGAGTTGAGGTGGTTTTGCCTCTGGAAGCTCTGGATGGTTTTGATTGATGTGTTTTATGAGATCCCACATTATGCTTGGAATATGGTACAATGGTGAATGGATGACGAGAGATTTGGCTCAGCCATTCTACGGTCGGGTGGAACGTGGTAGTCCTATACCGGGTTGGTTTTTTCATCATTAATATGAGGTTATTTCTCCTTTTTATCTCATGAGTATTATATTGATTTATATGTGGATTATATGGCTATTCATTCCTTGGTATTTATGTTGTTATTATGTTGGTTATGAATATGTATAATGATAGTGCCTGTGTATGGATCTCATCATGTTTTTACTTGTAAATGAATGAAAAATGTATCTATGACCTAATTAATGAAACTACAACTAAAGTGATAAGGAAACAATGCCTCATAGCAAATCTCAGATAAGTATGAGACCCCTATTCTTAGATCTATCATTTACACTTGTAGATTGCATTGATGTCAAGTTTTGACAGAGTGTTAGTCCCGGTTAGGGATGGTTAGGCCTAGTCTTGGAGTTTTTTTTTGGTTTATTAGTCTTGTCATCATGTGTTTAATGGTTTTTGGAAGTTACAACAAGTTTTGGGTAGTGGTCGGAATTACAGGCTTGAAAAGTGCCTTAAACTCCCTGGACTCTGGCACATGTCTGTTGGAAATAGTCCCTTGATGTAGGCATGCAGGCTTGTGGGAGAATCTAGATCTCTCTAGACGTTGGCATACCCATAGCGTGGGAGCATCCAGAGGTTTAATAGCTTGAAAACTCAGTGAAACTCAAGGGCTAGTTACCATAAAGGTTGGGATGGTTCCTATGAATCCAACTATTGATGTTGAAGGTCTGTATGGTGTGTTTCCGTTGGTTCCACTTAACGTGAATTAGGAGGTCAAATAATATCATAGTAACTTCTCATCACATGCTTACCTAGGTTGTTTGGTTACTTGGGTATATGTGGGAGGAGGGTGTTATAAAGTGGTCTTAGAGCATGGTTCACCCCTCAGACTGGATAGGTTTTGTGTTGGTCATGCATTCATGCATATGTGTTCCTTATGCTTGTAGTCCATGTGCTTGTTGCATTTTCATGGTGTTAATCATGGTTGTAGTGATGTGACCATGTGAATTTTGAGGATGTTTTTGTTGGGATGCTTTAGTCATGAATGGATTTAAATTGTATATGCATTTGTTATGCATGTTAATGTCCATATGTTATTATGCATGCATCGTCATGGTTATAGTTATGCATGTATGGTAGGTTAGACATGCATTGTGAGGTCATTATATGCATTTTAGGTCATCATGATGTAGTTTTTATGTTATGATTCTAATGTGTTGGTTGAGATAGAATAGGATATGTAGATCACCAAAGCGATATTGCAGTATTAAACTTCAGGGTAAGAGTACATCGTCATACAGGTTTGTATGGTGGGTTTGTAGGTATGTAGGTTAAGGATTGCTATATTCATTATGGTTATGTGTATGCCTTTGATTTTATTGGACCCCAAGGAAACTTTTAGGGGCTAATATTCGCAGGTGTGATAATTTTCCATGGTTTTTCCAAAAAAATGATTTTCTAATTTCCATATTTTTTGTAAAACAAATTTCCCCATATTTTATACTATCAAATTATTTTATCGTAAAAATTGCCAATATTTTATAAAGACTATATAAAATCATTAGGAATTTGAATACTTTTACAAACATATTGCCAAAGATCTTATTGTTTCCATATTGGGGACAAGTAATATTTTCCAAGGTTTCTAAACTTTAAGAAAAAAATTCGTCCTTAAAATTTTCCCTGGTGAACCCGTGTTTTGAAATTGGACCATAGAGGGTAAAAGAGATTGACACAGATGGAGGGAACCAGAATATTCCTCTAGCTCATGATAGGCAATTGAGAGATTACAATCTTGAATTATGTTAACTAAGGAAACCAGTGATGAATCCCTCAAACTAAGTTAGGTAAATCAAGAGGAACTCAATTGTCTATTTATATTATGTGCAAGAAGCACTAAAGAGAAGAAGAATCACTTGAGAACCCTAGGAAGTGGTGAATATATTTTCTTTTCTCATGTATAGGCCTTTAATGGCCATACTTTTTTGTTTCATTATCCAAAACTCAATGCTTTACATATAGAAATCATGTTTCTTGGAAGTGAAGGAGAATGATTGTCATACTTTATACCTAGAGTTATACCTGTTCTGAAATTCCTTGAGTGAAGCATCCTTTAGACATCCAATTTGGATCTAGAGTTTCTGGTTGCAAGAAACCTACAATGTAGCTCTACCTATTGTTAGGTGGAGAGTGTTTGTCCCTTGTTCATTTTCCAAAATCTTAATTAAACTAGATAAGTGTAATTTATATTTATTTCTATGAAAAAAATTACTTCTCCAAGTGTAAACTAGATAAGTGTAATTTATTTTTCTTTTGATATGTTGGATTTCTTTGTATACATGTAATTATAATCTTAAAGCTACATTTATTTCATTATCAATTATGTATGATAAGTGAGATGATTAACCAGCATAGCCTATGCGAATGTTGTTTAGTATTCCTTTTATGCATATTTTGCTATGTGCAAAGGAAACCATCTTACCGACTCTTTGTGATCATGATGTGTTATGAATGCTTGAAATAAGATGCTAATTCTGGCTATGAGGACTGATTGTGATAGTAGTAGCTTATGAATTGAAATGGCGAAGAGAGGCTTTTATTTTCCTATGAGGTTAAGGCCACTTATGTCTTTGGAGATATGATGGCTTATGGGCCCTTCTCTATTACATAAAAATTGGGGAGGAGGAAGCTTGAATTTACATGGTTAAAGGTAGTGGATTGATCTATTTATAAGCTATTGAAGAGCTCTTAAGGTTTGAAATTAATTCAGCAATATTGTTGATCTAAAAGGTCAGCTTCATTCCTTTGAAGGAAATTTAGGACTTGGAGGTTTGTCCCTTAAAATTTTGAGTTTGGGAAGTCTTAGCCTTGGCCCCTGGTCACATGGATCGAGGGGAGCCATGACCAAGATCCATTTGGAAGGGGGCCTACCGAAATACCAAGAAACCAAATATTTCAACACTTTGTGTTATTATATGCATCGTAGTGTATTAGATGACACTTGACAGATAAATATGCAATAATTGACACAACTCGAGGGTCAACACATTGGAATGTCGAGATCAACAATACTGGAAGAACAAAATACATAAATTTTGAGAAAAAATCATTATGGTTTGGCCTTGATATGACAAATGTCACTTAATAGCAATGATTTTATTAATCATGTGCATTAACTAGCAACAATGAACATTGAATTAATGGAGATTTTGAAGAATGAGTTCATGATGATGTAAAAAAAGATGACATGGTGCCACCATGTGTATGACATGTCACATAGATTCAACATTTTTGGCATACCAGCTACGTAAATATGAGTGGCATTTGGAAACACCCAAATTGATGATTTCCACATGTTTTGGGAAACATTAGAATCTGCCACGTGTTACATAGTGATTAAGTATAAAAGTTTGAGGTAGTATGCTAAGATATCATATTGACATATTGGAAAATTAGGATTTCATGAAGATTGTAGCTAAAGAAAATATTTTATATCCCAGTATTTTTCTATACATGTCATCTATTTCCACATGTTATAGGATACATCAACATCCACCACATGTTAGATAATTATTGGATGTTGAAGAATGAGGTGGCATGCTAAGTTTTCATGCCAACATATAATCATATCAATATTTTGTAAAGAGGGTACTTATAGGGAATATTTGATATCTTGGTATTCCATCTTGGTATATCATCATATTGGAATATTGTAGTTCTATAAAATTGGACATATCAACATATTCAGGTTCTACAAAACACACCCTTTATAAAAAAATATGGTATGGTGGGGCTCTAGTATGATGGACTAGCAACATATGTCGACCAATGTAGAGTGACACATGGCCAAGCATCACCATGTGTTATCCTCATGGCCTATATAGATGTTGATGTGGTCCATAAGGAGTAGATCTTCAAATGGACATAGCTTTGTTCTCATAACTCAAAATGAGGTGATTTTTTTATCATTAGAACCATCTCAACCAAAAGAAAAGTTGATAACCCTAAATTCATAATAAACCTTGAATGTTAGGTCTAGTTATGCCCTGCATCCCTAATAGAACATTAGGGGTTTGATGTGCTACACTATCTAATGTAGTGAAACACCCATTTCACCTACCTATTTTAAGTCGAGGTCATATAACTTAACTTCAAAAGCCTATCTTATGTCTATTTGAGATCCATATCTTGATCTCAATTCACTGAATAATAACCTACCATGGATATTCCATTGGAACAATTCAACGTAATAGATTTTATAATATACTATATTTTATTAATTTAGATCTCATATTTAATATTACCGGAATTGTGCTCAAAATTATGGAAATAACTAAATCCAAAACAAAACACACAAGAAAATGAAAAAACCATCGACACGGATGAGCATAGGATGTTACATGGTAAACCTGATATCAGAGGAAATATCCTCTAGAAGGTGATACTTATGCTATGTTCTCTTTTACTTAAAAAAATGCATGTACAAAGAAAGGGGCAGCCACTGTCGAATTTCCATGTATATCATGGCCTGAATGGTTGCTACAAAATTATGTCTCCTCTATTATTCTTTACTTTCCCATTCCTAGATTCTCTACTCAACTACTAGATAATAAAAATACCAAAAGAATGCAATCCCTTTTCTTCCAAGTGGATAATTATTTAATATAGCTTGATTGTTGTCTAGGGTTAAGGTTGGGGTTTTTGCTTGCTTCAATTCTCAATTAGTGTTAGTATTTTTGACGCTCTAAATTATTTTTAAAAGTACACACAATAATATCCTAACATGTGTGAGTGATTGCGGTTGTTGTGGCATACACACAATATAATGGTGGTCAATAGGGTATGTGTGGGAGGGACATTTTTTTCATACAAACTATAATTGAGGTAATTTTTTTAGCATTGGAAGATTTTTAGTCTGTATATCAATGTAAAGTGGCTAGAGATATGCTCACAAAATTTTGACCACAAAATATGTCAATTGGTCCTTAAATTGTCTCTCAAAGGTTGCAATCCCCAAATAATCAAACTTAAGCCTACCACTTAAATGGGGTTTGCAAGATAATTTCTCCAATTATTCCACATAAAATGTACCAAAATAGATGAAAATTATATATTGATCTATTTTGGATCATACCTCCTCATTTAGAGAGGAATTTTCTCTCCAAAATATTTTATGGAATGAGGTAAGGAATTGTTTTCCTATATATTATCCCCAAAATACCATTTGGCCTTGCTTGAAAGTTCCCCTTTTAACCAAACTTTTCATAATTTATGTTGCATGTCTAGTAGTTGTAGACTTCTTTTAAAAAACTATATCTTGTACCAAATCTTCCAAATATTATAGAGCTAATTCCTCAATGATAGGTAATGCACACTTCCCAATTTCTTGATCCAACATGGAAGGCTCGCATAGTCTTTGATTGTGCACATTCAAAACTAAGAAAATATGTATATAGGAGGGTCGTATACGTCCATGGATCATCTAGGTCTGTAACCATTATCACAAAGCTTCTACAGTGAATAAAAAGGACCATACTTTATAGCCTTGTTCTTATTACTATGACCTTTTAGCCTTTATTTATTTAGATGCAACCAAACTCTAACTCCCACCTTGAATATTTCTTAATTTTTTTCTAATAATATTAGGGGTTTCACCTTTATTTATGATTTATTCAATGTATTCTATACATGAAAATGGATTTACCTTATCTTTCCAAAATTTGTGTTTCTTTCAATAGATCTCTTATTTTGTCTTCCGTCACTTCTCTTTGTTGTCCATGTACAACATGCAAGGATGAAGGTGTTAAATATCCAAGGCAAGTTTCAGAGTTGGATTTACTAGTAGAAATGTGGACCACTCTATTATAAGAGTGTCATTATGGATCAAATTTTAATACCGAGTCTTTGGATTCTTATTATTTTAACCTCTCAAAAGATGAACCAATTTTTTGTTGACTACTTCTATCCTCCCATCTATCTATGAATGGAAATTTGTAGATATATTCAACTCGGTTTCCATCTTCTCCCAAAGTATAATCTAAAATGCACTCAGAAATACAATATAATTATCTGAGATGATTTTCCTTGGTATCCCAAATCAAATTTAGACATGTTCAAAGAACCTGCTTATTTCTTGTTGTCCTTTGATTGTATTTTCAAAAGCTATAAGAATGCATATCTTGTTGAACTTATCAACTACCACAAGATGATAATCATGTCCCTTATCAATTGTTGGCAAACAACACACAAAATCCCTAGAGATGTTATCCCAAGGTATAGTGGTTATAGGTAAAGGTGATCTAAGAATTATTTTTTATTATTGGCATCATTCGTAGGGTAAAGTATGCATCCTATAATAAATTAAGCTACATCATCTTGCATTTTGGACCAACACACAGACCTTTAGAAGTTGACAATTTTCTTCCCAACTCCAAAATATCTTGCAACCTTGGAGTTGTGATCTGATCTGAATAAAAAAGGTCATCCACCCGTGATATTCATCAACCCATGTTATTTATCCACTCATGGAATATACCCATGGTATTGTAAGCGGCATCAACCCATGGTATTCATCCACCCAAGGTATTTATCCACCCATGTTATTTTCATTGGCATCCACCCATGGTATTGTAAGTGAGATCCACCCATGGTATTCAATCAACAATTGTATCTACCCATCCATGGAATTTACATGTGGTATTGTAACTAAAAAATACTATAAGTGTTATGAAACCAGCTCAAGAAAAGATAGAAAAGATAGATCAACGCCTTAGAATTCAGCCTCTTCGAGGGGGAAACCTCCTTTACATTACATAAATGAACAATTCTTGGATGATTCAAATGACAAAACCTCCTTTCTATATATATGAGTCTAAGGAGTCACAATATAATCCAGCCGACCTAACAATAATAATATAAAGCCACAAAAATAACAATAGACGGATTCCATGGGGCACATAAATAACAACATGGGGGTAATAGGGGCACAACAATATAAATAAGGGGTATAACTACAATAGTAATGGGGTAATCACTAGTATTATAGGGACCCAACATGCCCCTCTCCTTCAAAAAAGTGTTGTCCTCAACGCTTGAGTAGTTTTGTATACTTTTGCATAAAATTCTCATCCTCCCATGTGGAATCTTCAGCGGATAAGTTCTTCCACTTGATAAGATACTCTGAAATTGATCGATTTCGTAGCTGTCGAGTTCTTGTTTCTGTGACTGCTTCCAGTTCCAATATAATTTTTCCTTCCTCGTCAAGTTCTGGCAATATTGTTTGAACTGGGAGCTTGTCGCCTATAACCTTCTTTAAACATGAAACATGGAAAACTGGGTGCAATCGAGCAGCTGCAGGAAGCTCCAATTTGTATGCCATAGTACCAATCTTTTGCAACACCTTGTACGGACCATAATACTTTGGTGATAATTTATTATCCTTATTAGCTTGCTTTAGGGACATTTGCTTATATGGTTGTAGCTGTAGGAATACCCAATCACCAACATAAAAACTTCTTTCACTGCGATGTTGATCTGCCTGTTGTTTCATTCTATTTTGTGCCAACACGAGGTTATCCTTTAAGAGTTGGAGGACTTGTTGTTGATGTTCGATGTGATGTTCCATTGCCTGAACCTTAGAATTTTCTCTTAAATATGATGTGATGGATGGTGGTTGATACCCATAAAGTGCCATAAATGGGGTCATTTTTGTTTCTGTATGGAAGGAAGTGTTATACCACCATTCAGCCAGAGGCAACCATTTGACCCATTATGTCTATTTATCAGATACAAAGCAACGAAGATATCCTTCCAAACATTTGTTTACTATCTCAGTTTTCCCATCAGATTGAGGATGATAAGATGAGCTATGAGCTAACTGAGTACCAAGCCAAGAAAATAATTCTGTCCAAAAATTTCCAGTGAAAATGGGATCTCTGTCACTTACAATAATCTTTGGGTTTCCATGTAGCTTTTGAATTGTTTCCATAGATGCAGTAGAAACTATACTGGCTTTAAATGGATGTGATAATGCACAAAAGTGTGCATACTTGGTAATTCTGTCAACTACCACCATGATTACACTCTTTCCCTCAGACTTGGGTAAACCTGTGATAAAATCCATTGAAACCTCCTCCCAACGTTGGCTTGGAATGGATAAAGGTTGTAATAGACCTGATGTCTTAATTGTTTCAACTTTATTTTGTTGGCAAACCAAACATTCCGCCACAAACTTTTGAATATCTAATTTAAGGCCATCCCAAAAAAATTCCTTCTTAACCCTGTGGTAAGTTTTTAAAAATCTTGAGTGCCCTCCTAAGGGAGAAGTGTGCAATTCCATAAGAATATTTTGTTTTAGCTGGGAATCCTTACAGAGGTATAAGCGATCTTTGTACCATAACGAATCATTTTTCCAGCTAAATGTATCAGACATACTGGAATCTTGTTGTAGCTTTCGAATAAGTGCCCACACTTTCTCATCATTCTTCCATTCCTCGCTTCGTTTATCCAATCTGGTTGGATAATAGAAATGGCGCACAACAATGCTTCCACATCCTCATCCTTTCTTGAGAGTGCATCTGCCACCACATTTTGCTTCCCTTTTTTGTAGATGATTTCAAAGTCATAACCCAACATCTTTGTGACCCACTTTTGTTGCTCTTCAGAGGATAATCTTTGTTCTAAAAAGTATTTAAGGCTATCATGATCCGTTTTTACCTTGAAGTGTCTTCCCATTAGGTAGGGTCACCATTTCTTAAGTGCATGGAGTATTGCCAACATTTCCTTCTCATAAATAGCTTTTCTTAAAAACTTTCCCTTGATTGGACGACTTTCAAAAGCAATGGGTCTTTCATCTTGCATTAGAACAGCACCAATTCCATTTCCTGAAGCATCACATTCCACAATAAAGGTTTTTGTGAAGTCAGGTGTAGCTAAGACTGGTGCTTGGCACATTGCCTCTTTAAGATGTTCAAAGGCCTTTGTTGCTTCCGGAGTCCATGAAAATGCATCTTTCTTCAATAATGTTGTTAGAGGTGCTACTATTCTCCCATAATTCTTAAAAAACTTGCGATAATACCCTGTCAACCCAAGAAATCCTCGCAGATGCTTTATGGATGTGGGGATTTTCCATTCCTTAATGGCTTTAATTTTGCTAGGGTCTACCTTAACTCCTTCATGAGATACAATATGACCCAAATAGTCCACCTCCTGGACTCCAAAGAAACATTTGGATATTTTTGCATATAATTGTTTCTCCTCCAATAGTTGTAGCACCTTGTCAACATGTTCAACATGATCCTTCCAAGACTTGTTGTAGATTAGTATATCATCAAAAAATACTAACACAAATTTTCTAAGGAATGGTTTGAAAATTGAATTCATCAAACCTTGAAATGTTGAAGGTGCATTGGTAAGGCCAAAAGGCATGACCAAAAATTCATAATGACCCTCATGAGTTCTAAATGCCATTTTCGGAATGTCTTCAATCTTCATTCTGATTTGATGATATCCCGAACGAAGATCCAACTTGGTGAAGTAAATTGATCCATGCAATTCATCCAGTAATTCATCAATGACAGGAATGGGGAACTTATCTTTAATAGTGAGCTTGTTGAGCTCCCTATAATCCGGACACATGCGCCATGATCCATCCTTCTTGTGCACCAATACTACTGGAGCAGAGAAAGAACTTTGACTTGGTTGAATTATACCAGCCTCTAGCATTTCTGCAACCATACGTTCAATTTCACTTTTTTGGACATAGGGATATCTGTACGGCCTGATGTTTGGAGGAACACTTCCTGGAATCAGATGGATAGCATGATCATGATCATGCATAGGTGGGAGACCTTTGGGAGTCTCAAATACCTTGGAATGATTGTCCAGGACTTTTTGGAGATCTGGAGAAATAGATGATTCCGATGTGGAAACATCTAGCGAACATAATTGTGCAATTACACCTCTTTGCTCCTTTTTTAGAATCTTTGTCATACCATTAGAGCTGATTATCTTTCCTGGTTTCCCTGCAATACCCCTTAATTCAACTTCCTTTCCTTCCGTAGAAAATTTGATGAAAAGTTCTTGAAAATTAAAAGCTATTGTACCCAAGGATTGTAGCCATTGGACTCCTAGTACAACATCAGCACCTCCCATTGGAATGGAAAGCATTGGGCTAGTCAATACATACTCTCCCATGGATAGCTTGATATTATGGCACCTTCCAGAGCAATTTATTGTTCCTCCATTTGCAATCATCACTTGGCACTCTGGTGCTAGATATAGGAAGAAATTCAATTCTTTTGCTACCCTACAATGAATAAAATTGTGGGTTCTTCCTGAATCAATCAACACTATTACCTTTTTCTTCTTGATTTGTCCTTTTATCTTGATGGTTTGAGGAGTGGTAATTCCTGCCAATGCATTACAAGATATGGTCGGATTTATTTGTTCTTCATCTAGGCTTTGTTCCTGGAGTATATCTTCTTCTTTTGACCTTTCTTGCTCCTTTTCTTCTTCCTCTTCACAATCTATGTAGAATAATTTCTTCTCAGCACACTTATGACCTTTAGTGTATTTGTTATCACAACTGTAACAAAGCCCTTTTGCTCTTTTTTCTTCCAATTGTTGTGGTGTCAACCTTATAGGTTGTGGAAGACTAGGGGAAAAAACACTTCCGTCTTTATAGTTGTGAGTGGTATGCTTCCTAGTTGCCATAATTTTGCTTTCCATTTTTCTTGCTAACCTGAATGCCTTCTCTAATGAATCAGGTTCCCAAAGGCAAACATCATGTTGGATATTATCCTTTAAAGACCCTATGAACACATCAATCCTATGCTCCTCTGGAATATCTTTTATCCTTATGTTCAATTTTTGGAACTCCTCAATGTGCTCCATTACTGAACCCTTTTGTTTGAGACTTATCAATTGGCTAAAAAAAGTGTTGCTTTTTGTATCTTCATAATGTGCTATCAATTCTTCCGTAAAAATTACCCAAGTGATAAATTTTTTACGAGATCAAAGCCATTGATACCATAAAAACTGATTTGGTTCCAAATATACAGTTTCCATACGTACCTTTTGTGTGTTTTGCACATTATTGAGGTTGAAGAACTGCTCCATCTGTAATATCCATGTGGCGGGATCCTTGCCATCAAACTTCCTCATATCGATTTTTGGAATATGGTGGGTCTTCGATCCAACATTAGAGTCTATGGAATCATGATTAACATTACTTTTGTTCACATCATGAGTTTCCTTTACAACCTTTTCACCATTAGTAAGTATTTCTTGTAGAAAATTTGTCAAATCTGTCTTCAAATCTGCCATGTCTATCCTCAAATCTATCTTCAAATCTGCCATGTCTCTCTTCAAATCTGTCTTCGAATCATCCATCTTAGTTTCCATGTCCTTTATCTTAGATTCCACACCATTTATCTTAGATTCCATGCCATTTATCTTAGATTCCACACCATTTATCTTAGCTTCTGTTAGCTTTTGTGAGCGTGACATTTGTTGCACTTGTTCTTGTAATTTTGATATGTCATGTAACATTTCTTCCTCTTCTTCATGAGTCATGCTAGAGATTTCAGGTTCCTTACTAGGTTTTTGAATTTTCTTTCCTCGGGGCATCAGTTACCGATAATAATGCTTTACTATGCCCTTTGAATTCCGTTAAACCAAGCTTACACAAAAATTTAAAAAAGAAACTACACACCTTTTTTCACTTTGTAGAAGCCTGATATTGAGTCTGATGTATCTCTGTAATTTCAGATCATCCAGTTTTGAAAGTGCAACCTATAGTAGCCTTCTGTGTCCTCTTTTCAATGCCACGAGTCTGACCCAAATTGGATTCTCGAAGGAAGAGTTATGTGAAATATCCCACAGTGACTTGCTTCTAGACTAGTTCAGTAGAGCAAATTTGTACGACGTGCCACGAGTCACTGTTTCAACCTTTGGAATTGAAACATGCATACAAAAAACTACAGTATGTCCTCTTTCTGTACCTTCTTACGAAATTTCAATCTGATCCTCAGAGAGAAAGTTATGACGATTTTCCCCAGGTCACCTGTTTTGAATGTAATTCAAGAGTCTGCAAAAAGACCAACTTCCTCAGATCATATCTCCGCAAATATCACGTGAAAAGCTCTGAACTTCGGACCCAAGGTTCAGCGAAATTTCTTCTCAAATGGTTTTTTTTTGCGACTTCTGAAATGTCACAGAAAAATGTTATCGCAAAAATGCCACGATGACCTGTTTGGAGCAGCGAAACCCTAGAATCCAAAGCTCTGATACCAAATGTTATAAAACCAGCTCAAGAAAAGATAGAAAAGATAGATCAACGCCTTAGAATTCAGCCTCTTCAAGGGGGCAACCTCCTTTACATTACATAAATGAATAATTCTTGGATGATTCAAATGAAAAAACCTCCTTTCTATATATAGGAGTCTGAGGAGTCACAATATAATCCAGCCGACCTAACAATAATAATATAAAGCCACAAAAATAACAATAGAGGGATTCCATGGGGCACAAAAATAACAACATGGGGGTAATAGGGGCACAACAATATAAATAAGGGGTATAACTACAATAGTAATGGGGTAATCACTAGTATTATAGGGACCCAACAATAAGTAACAAGTAGCATTTCTAAAAGGAAAGTTGGTCCATCAAAATGTAGCTTTTACAATTATTCTCTATTTTAATAAAAAAATATTTATGGTTTTATTTATTTTGTGTCCTATTTTCTTCTGGCATTTCAAATTTTCAGAGCTTGAGGCCTCCCCCTTAAATTGAAATTGGCATCGACCCATGGTATTGTAAGTGGCATCCACCCATGGTATTTTAAGTGAGATCCACCCATGGTATTCAATCACCCATCGTATCTACCCACCCATGGAATTTAGTTGTGGTATTATAACTAAGAAAAGACTATAAGTAACAAGTCACATTTTGTAAAAGGACGGATTGTCCATAATAATGTATATTTTAAAATTATTCTCTATTTTAATAAAAAAGGTTTCTTTGTGGTTTTATTTACTGTGTTCTCCTATATTCTTTTGGCATTTCAATTTTTGAGATCTTGTAGGCCTCCCCCCAAGATCAATTTTATAATAAGTTGCAATCTTTCACCTTGAGGAACTCAAATCTTGTATAACTTGTAGAGTGATGTATTTCGGATATGATAGAAAAATTTATTTTCACCTTATTCTACACAAATTAAGCCTTGTAGCTACCAAAACATCTCTATTTAAATTCTTCATCTTCTTTGTATGCCTCTTTCTATCTATCACATGATAAATGTGTTGATGTTTTGGGTAACATCGGGAGTATTCTCATGTGTGGGGAAATTTGGTTAACTGATAGGGCTTTGAACCCATAGAACCATGGTATTTTGATGACCCATGGTATTTCATCCTTTGGAAAGTATAATCACAAGGGTGAGTGATTCATTCATGTGGTCAATAAGAGAACATCTTGTGAATGAGAAGGTTGAGTAGGCCTTAGGCCTTTAGAGGGCCAAGAGGGCCTATGGTGGTAGGGAAGAGAGCATAGACTGTTGGAGGGACAAGAGGGCCTATGGTGGTTTCCAAGGGAGCATCTTCTGTAGGATATGTTTGAGTAGATCTCAGACCCGTGGAGGGTCGAGAGGGCATTTGGTTAGTAAGAGAGCATATTGTGAAGGAGAAGGTCAAATAGGCCACAAACCTATCATGCACTAAGAATTCCTATGGTGGTTCGAGAGAGATAATATTATGGAGGATAAGGTCGAGTAGGCCTAAGACGTATTGAGGGTTCAGAGAGCCTATGGTTGGTAAGAGAGAATCTTGTGGAGAATAAGGCCAAGTAGGCCTTACAAATTTGGAGGGTTGAGAGGGCCAATGGTCAGAAAGAGAGAATCTGTGGAGGAAAAAGTTGAGAGAGTTGAGTTTTGTTAAGTTTGGAAGAGAGGGCCAAAAGTGTCGACAAGGTTGAGTTGGCTGAGAGGGTTGAGTTGCACCAAGAGGGCCAAGAGGGTTGAAAGGGACCAATATGGCCCAGAGGGTCAAGTTGGGCCAAGAGGGCCGATAAGGCCTATAGAAGGTGGAAAAAGGAATAAGGTAGGAATATTGTGGGGCACACCTATTAAGAGAACAAAGATGTACATGGGCACAATACATTCAGAGAGATATTCCTTCAAGTAAGTAAGTGATTTTCATGAGTAATATTGGAAGTTTTTTGTGAGTGATATACTTAGTTGTGTTTGGTTCGACGAAATAGAATGGAGAAACAAAGGAGATCCATATCAGCCAGATTGAGGATGGATTTAAGTTTTGATCTGTTGGATCAAATAGAATGTAATTTTTATATATGTAATTTTCTCAAGGGCCATTATCTCGGTAAAGGGGTCCTAATTAGGTTCTAAGAAGAATTTAATGAAGAAATATTGAATAGGAAAAGCTTGTGTGTAATCTGTTTAATGTGCATGATATAATCATTGGTTTTACAAGTTCTATTGTGTAATTGTTTTCTTAGGAACTATTGTCACTGCGAAAAGCACCCTCCAAAATTTTGTGTGCACTGTAATTTTGGACCCTACTGTGGATGTTGCGATTAGTGTTTCCATAGTCACTTCCTGGTCAACTAACGCTTTGAGCTCCCTTCGTGGATCAAAAAGTTTGAAGTCACTTTCTCACACATTCTCAGTCCGCAATAAGTTCATGAGCACATTCTCTTATGCAAGCTTGGACAAGCATAGCACGTTCCATCAAGACTATTCATTTGCAATGTCCAATCCATGTCTATAGTCAATGTGCATTGACAATAACAGTTTCCCACATTCTAGCTGTGTTCGTACTTCCATTTCGGTGAGTTTTTCAAACTGTTTCCTTCACGTACCTTTGTTTTCACGAGTTTCATTTTCATGTCTTTAACTGTCTATTTTTCTTGCCTTCAATATAATTAGTTTTGTTTTCATGTTATCTTTGCTTTGGCATGTGTTACTTTCACTATCATCCACATATCGCAAGAGTTGTTCACACTTTAGCAATTGACGTCTTTTCACATATTAGTTGTATCACAATGCATGTATGTTTATGCTAGTGGTTTCAAGGGGTTATATTTGTGTGAATGATTTCTTCTAGCCATGTAAACATCAGTCACACTCATTCATAAAGTTTCAAGCACCATCGCACAAGTGTTGTCATGGTCGTCGCAAAGTGTAACTTTAGTGTCACACTTGTTAACATGTTCCGGATAATCTATGTTATTGTGTCATCAAAATGTTTCAAGTGTGTGATCACATTTAGGTCATATCATTGTTCACATCCATCTCTTCAGTCCCACACACAACCAATTTTTAGAAATTCCTCAGCAACCTAGCCTCATTAGACCTTCCTTAACTACGCACTGCACAATTCCGACCCTCAAGCTACATACTTGTCCCTTGATACTGGATAATGCGTAGTTCCTACTTCCCAAGACTATTGCACTACATAGTTCCAGTGCTCAAGCCTAACATTGCCTCCCAGAATTGTGCAACTCATCTTCCAAGCTTGGCCTCAACTGTGCACTGTGAAATCTATAGCCTTAAGCTCATTCCTTTAGCTTCTGAGCTACGCAATTGTGTAATAGCCTAACCTCCACTGCCTCCCATAACTGCACAGTTCTCCCAAGCAGTACAAAATGTTGCATCTAAGCTCACTGAGTCCAGAAACTATGTAGTTTGTCTCCAAAGTCCTGCCTGAAATGCACACAGCGCAGTCACGAGGGTTCAAGATTCACCACTGACTCCCTGAGTTGCTCAATTATATAATCACCTGGGCCCATATATCCTCCATAACTGCACAATGGGTTGATCCAGTGCCCTTCCTCTCATCCTGTCATAGTGAGCTCCCAAATTGTGCAAATTTCTTCTTCAATCTTGCCTAAATTGTGCATTGTGCAGTCTCAAGGCTAAAGCTTCACCCATGACTACTAAGCTGCAAAATTGTATAGTTACTGAACCTCTTTCCCAACCTGTCACCTAGTTCCAACTCAGTCAGTGGAGCAATGTGGACCATCTTAGACTAGGGATTTAGCTGACTGATGTCGTCTTGTCATGAGTGGATTGGAGATGTAGGAACTCTATCATTCTATGGAAAGATGACAAAGAAGGAGATGGAGAAGGAAGACATGCTACAAGACACATATGGAGTTGAAGAGATAAAATGATCATCAAGCGAGAAGACGAAGGAACAACAAACACTAAAAGAACATGGAGACCAAGATCACATGGAAGACTCCTCATCTTCAAGTCAAAAGGAGGAGGCAGAAGAAGAAAATGTACCATCTTTTCAATAAGACACAAATAAAGAAGCAGCAAGAAGGACAACTTGGAAATTTCACATCATCATGTAGTTCATGTCATTAGTGTCATGTCTAGGTCCTTTCACAAGTCATCATATTCCACAACATTATTGTGGATCATGTAATTACCTATTCGAAATGTATTGTAAATTGGAAGTCCAATGGACACATTTAGAATATGAAGATTCATGTAAGGTAGAAAAGTCATAGGAATTCAAATAGTCATGAGTGTATTCAAATAGTCACAAGGAAGGTGAAGCATCAACTCTTGGTTATATACACATCCTCCTTGTATGAGAAAATGACTTTTTCACCTTGGCTCCTCCCGCAAGGCATTAGAGAGACAAACTAGTTCTTTTAAGGAGCAAGGAGTGGCTCTAATGCTCCAGTAGTGGATGTAGTGATGTTTATTGTATACATGTGTCTTGGAAGTTTTACTTAATAATAGAAGCCTTCATCGCTGGCACGTTCTTCATGCATGGATTATGAATATTTGTAAGACTATTCTGCGGATGTTTGTATTTCATGTTTCCTTTCATCTGTGCTAAATTAGTTGAACTATTTCGGTTATGTTAGTACTTATCTTAGTCATAATGTGTTGTAATGGTTATTATTGTTGTCCCATCCTTGTGGGCTATTCCACAAGATGCTATATATATATATATATATATATATATATATATATATATATATATATATATATATATATATATATATATATATATATATATATATATATATATATATATATATATATATATATATATATATATATATATATATATATATATATATATATATATATATATACATATACATATATATATATATATATATATATATATATATATATATATATATATATGTATATATATATATATATATATATATATATATATATATATATATATATATATATATATATATATATATATATATTCTTATTGATTATTTGTAACGATCATCGCATATTTTGTGGACTATTCCATTGGATGATGGACGAATCCCTCTTATTTGCATGTGTCTCTTCTTGGGTGGCACTATTACCTCTCTTAGAGACTCACTTTACTCTTCCCCTTCGCAATAGAATAAATTTGACACATCTACAACCGAAAAATCATCAGCCACACCCTCTTTCTTTCAGAAGGAACCATGCGTACCTCTCTTGCTGATAGTTAGAGCCAAGGAAAATCTATAGGAATACATGGGAAACTATTCGATATTCTGAATGGGGCTCCTACTCCAAATTGTGTGAGGTCTAATTGGGACTTCACATTGAGGATACCCCTTGGTTGATGGATTTCCATCACCATCAATAATTGGCTCTAGAAGGAGGGACATATGACAAGTTGAGCCCGTTGAATTTGTTTTGAACCTCTTATCTAAAATTCCTCACCCCCAAATCTTACTCCCTAGGTATTTATCTAATTTATCCATTTGTTAATTTTCAATCCCTGATGAGCCTCTATATTACTTGTCTCAGTTACAGTTTGATGGTGAGGATGGAACATCCATAACCGAGCACATTTCTAATTTTTTAAAATTTTGTGAATCTTATGAAATTGATGATGAAGAGTTTGCTTGTGTTCTTTTCTTCCTCACCCTTGAAGGTTGTGTTAATCGATGGTTCCATACCTTTCCACCTGTTTCCATCCATTATCTTCATAATTTCCTTGGGGAGCTTAATCAAGACTTTGATAGATATAATTACCGAGATGTTTGTAAAATAATTAATCACCTAAGAATGAATCGTAATGAATTAGTTGAAGATTTTTCTGATCGATTCCTTCAACTTTGTTTTGAATTTCCTGAAGAAGATATGAATCAGGATTTATTGAAACAAGAGTTTGAGTACTTGGTTCATATCACTTTACATATTGAACATGAACCCCCTGTTTTTTCTACTTCCCCAACACTTGTGAATCATGGAACACCTCTAATTTTAGAGGAAGAATTTACTGCCCCTTTTGTTCTTTGTCCTCCTCCTTTTCTAATTCCGATGAGGGTGCCTCTCTGTGATGGTAATAAAGATGGAAAATTTGCAATTGAAATGTCTACTCCTTCTTCTAATTCTTATTTTGCTTCTCATGACTGAGATTCAGTGGAGGAAATCCTATAATGGCTCATAAATCCCATGGTGAAGATAAATTCCCCATTCCACAACATGATTTTATTATTCATAACCACATCCTCGAATTTGATATAAATTTTTGTTACCCTCTATAAACTACATGACATGACTCTTTGTATTGTGATCCACCTGATTAATCTACTACACCAGCTAATTTTTCACACTGTCTTGATTTTTGAGTTGTTGGTTCAGATTGAGATCAGATATAAGGTAGTCACATTACACATACAGAGGAGCAGGAAGGTGGATATGCTTTCAACCTTTCTTAGTTTTTTCAAGATCCTCCATGTGAATATGATGTGCTTCCATTATTTGAAGATTGTCAATCTGCTAATCTCGGGAGTGAATCAAATGCAATCAATTCTTTTGATCAATCTATAGCCTTGGGAAACGATCATTTCGATGATGATGAATCTATTTATGTATGCGATCACGAATGCCCAGGTACATCATCTTATTTTTTGTTCCTCCAGAACATGTTTATCTGACCAAATTAGATCTTGAATCTAATCCATCCAAAGAAAATGTCTTTATCTAAACATCCTCTTCATCTCAATATCCCTTGTTCTCTACCATTTGAGATGCATCTACTTGTGATGAAGATACTCCATGCTCTTCAAGTTCTTCATACGATGAGTTAACTTCTTAATTGACACAAGGTAGTGATATTATCCCTTATGAAAATTAAAATAGTTAGATCATTAAGTATCCTTTATATATTGTATCCTCTCTTGTTTTTCTTTAAGATCAACTCTTCAAATCACCTTGCTCATGAAATTTATCTATCTCTAGATTTGCGATCAGAAGAATCTTTCGACCTGAGTAACCTGATTGTCAAAGTTATAAAATCTAATCAAATCAATGATAGAGATGGCTTCCATCCGGTGAGAAATGACATTATTGAAACCAGTGGTAGAAATTATCATCACACCATGCAAGATCTAGTTCAATATTCAGGATGTGATTTTAAAATCCTTGAAAGTTCTAGGACTTGCCAGGGAGTCTAGGCACTTAAAATTTTGTTGATGGATATGTCAATATCTTGCAACTTTAGCAAGAACCCTAAACTAAGTTAGGTCTAGTTTTTTTGGCAAAAATCTTCCTTCTGCATGGTTTCACTCGATGTGAATTCCCTCTTGAAATATATTTGGCATTGTGAATATGATCTTTCAACTTTCAAGATTCGATTTATGATCGGATTCAAGTTTTTATTTCAGAAGATTCATCTTCATGCAAATCTCTTGTATCAAACTTGGGTTTGGAATGTGTATCTCTCAAAGAATCATGGAATTACAAATTTTATTATTCTAAATATTATCTTTGGCTAAAGGAGTAATACATGTTGCACTCTTTTCAAAACAATCAGCTCCTCATCCTTCTTGTGAATATTTTGATCCTGATATTTTTCTTCATCGCACTTGAAATCCTCTTTAGTGTTAGTGAATGCATGGATAATTTTACAAATAAAATTCTTCTTCACCCATTTTACACTGACTAGTTTCATGTGTTTTTCATACTAGTATTCCTTTTTACTTCTTTTGATGATTACGATGTTAGTGAAGTGTGTAACTAGCTACAAGAAAATGGTATTTTGGACTCGTCACGTGAGGAAGATGATTCTATTATGAAAAGAATGTGTGATACTATTGAAATTGATTTATCTTTGGTCATTACAAACTAGGAATGGGATGCTTTAATCAGCCTATCTGATCGTGATTTTGTTTCTGATGACTGTTGTTTAACTTATTATTTTCCCATCAACACATCCAATGATATTCATTTTACATCCTTTTATTTTTATGGTTTAACATCTCACTATCCAGGTTCTTGTCAAGCAGTTGAGGCACTTCTACACTCACAGACGGCTATGTAAAGTCCTCATTGTATTAACACACCTGTTGAATATGATCAGATATATTTTCCCTCATGATATTCTCATCGTAATCCCATGCCTCTAATTGGAAATTCATATTTTCAAATATTTCAGAGTTTTCAAGAGGATTGTCATGAATTATATGAAACAATCCCTTAATGGTTGGAACAATCTTACCTAGAAATCTCTTTCGCAAATAAGAAGTTTCGATATTTCCTCATGCTTGCTAAGGAGTTCAGTGTAGATGGAGACACATTCGTGACAAGTTTTTGAGGTTTTCTGAATGATGGTTCTCATAAAAAAGGTAAGAATATAAATCAGTTGCAAGTGGTGGCTATGGACTATTTTTCTGCTCATAGAAAAGACCTTCAAATTTTTCATACACTTGAATTTTTGAGCTTAATGTGGATCTTGCAATCGATCTTTCCATAGTCACTTATTGGTCAGCTAACGCCTTGAGCTCCCTTCTTGGATTGGAAGTGTCAAAGTTAGTTTCTCACCCATGCTCAGTCTGCAACAAGTTCATGAGCACATTATTTTACGCAATATTGAACAAGCATAGCACACTCCATCAAGATTATGCCTATACGATGTCCAATCCATGTCGACAGAGAGTGACCATTGACAATGACAATTTCCTCACATTCTAGCTACGTTCATACTGCGATTTCGGTGAGTTTGTCAAATTGTCGCTGTTGGGTGTAGGAATTGCACTTAATTAAACTCCTCAACACTTAATTGTCAACCCGGGGGATTCGTAAACTTAGAGACGAAGCACAAGAAATTCCAGAGATGGTATGAATTTTCCTGATAGAAATTCCTACTTTCTTAAAGAAAAGCTTGCAGAGTCAAAAGAGTAAAAGATAATTGAATCATCAAAGTAAATCTAGTGCTGGAACAAGAAAGAATGCATTTGCAAAGGAATCAAAATAAAAAGGAAATCACTCCAACTGATCAATTTTTAATTATTGAGTATGTGTTATGTTTTTCTTTAGTAGTGACACTTGGCAGTCTCATAGAATGGGCCCTTAAACCTGCTACTTTATAGATTTCCTTCTTGCACTAATCTATCCTGCACTATCACAGTTTGCTTGCAATAGTGCAGGAACAGAGATTTATGCAGGAGGTATAAATGGTGTCTTTACCAAATTATTTTTACTTCATGCAAGGGCTCAAACTCCTACGGTTCAGAGAACTCAGATCCTATGACAAGAAAATAGTTCTTGCACCTAATTAGAGCTTCCTGCACTTAGCTATTAATTCTTAAAATGAGTGCTTAATTATTGCAAGTGTCAAATTAAATTGCACACATAAAAAGTGAATGTTCCTGATCTTATCAAAATGCAATAATGAAGAAACAATCAATATACATTTATCCTGTCATAAGCTTTTAATGAAAGAAAAGAAGATTGCGGGAAGTAAGCTAAAAATTCTTGCTGCAACACACCAACGTGCACTGGTGCAGGTTCATTTCTCCTGCTCGGAACAGGCAGGGAAAACCAATCAAACGGAATTGCAGGAAATGAAATATCACACCAATGTGCACTGGTGCAAGTTCATTTCTCCTGCTTGGACCAGGTGGGGAAAACCAATTTGAAAGCAAGTGCGGCAAAAGAAATTGCTGGAAATGGAAATTTATCTACTTCACACAACGGATCCGCTTTCACTCAGACAGGAATGCATGTGCTGGAAATTAAATCACACTTGACAATGTAAACATAAATTACAGGGAAACAAAATGGGGTAAATGCACTGGGTTGGCTAGGCCCTAGCCAACCAGCGTGTTTCCCTTTTAAATAAAAATGCTACTCAGTAACTCAGATCAGACTCATTTTTTTAAAGGAACAAATAAGATTCAAAAATCATGAGGTAGATCTCCTTATTCCTATTAATTCACAAAGGCAAAGTACATCATGAAATATAGAGTCCAGCCTAGATTTGGCCGATAACAAAAGGTACAATCTCCCATTTAGAAACACAGTCCTGTTACCGCCTCCCCCTACGTGCATAATCGCTCCTCCTTTTATAATATGTTTACATGATAATTAATCGTATCCTTTGTAAACAATCATGGGGATTTCATCCCAACTAATTCTAATTAAATATAATATCAGTACAACCATTCCCCTATTAAAAAAATAGAGATTTAATATGAATTTTCCAAATCTGGGCGTTTTCTAGATTTTTGGAAAAATTGGTATTTTTAACAAAATTCCTCCAAAGACCTCTTCGTATCTCCTCAACCATTATGTATTTTGGAGAATGGCCCATCTCTTACTCAATTTCCTATACCGGGAAAAAAACCCATGATTCAGAATTTTGAGATTCACAACGATCGTCGTGGAAATCGAGTAAATCGGCTATCGGGAAACTGCTGCAAATTTGGGTGGAAGTTGTAAAATCTGAACTGGTATAGGAATGTGTGGTGCAGGAACTTCGCCTCTATCAGAATAGGCATATAAGCAACTTTTTAAACCTGCAAACACACAAACTATTATTAAATATTCCTTTAATGATTAAATCTCATTAAAACAAAGGAATAGTGAATACTTATTATCTCTGAGAATGCACAAAACTATGACAATGACTAGTCAAGCTAAACAAAAGCATGAGTGATTTTGAGTAAAAGGTGATATAAAGCAAGGCAAAATAGAGGCCCAACATCCACCCATGATGACCTTCTTGCATGTCCTCATGCAAGGAAATCAATTGTCACATTGTTGCTCCCTTGCAAAAGGCAATATTAAAAACATTTATGGGCATTCGTAATGATGTTTCCTGCAATTCTTTGTGATAACATTTCCTACACTAGATAAAGCTTGTTTGAAGAATAGAGTGTTTGCTGGACTCTTTGATTATTTATACTAATTTCAAGAAAATCTATCACAAGGACTACAATAAAAATACCAAATTGCAAGGATGGTGCGTGCTTGCATTGATTTGCTTACACGGCTTAAACTGCACTGCTTTGCTGGCACTTTTCTACTTGCACTACTATATATTACAACATGATTGCATTGGTGCAAGCATAAAATTTGCTTAAAAAACAGGGAATTTTGGTAAAATGTGGGTTGGACTTTAACATGACTTCGTCAATCATACAGAAGGTTTGCTTCGCCATTTCTTTGATGCTTCTGAGCATATCCTTTTGCTCTTTCTCCAGTAGATCCAACAATAAGTTCATGGGGGAACAAAGAAGTGGGAAAAGGGAAAAATTCAGAATGGGAAGGAAGTTTATTACAGGGATTCCAAGAACAATACCATCAAGAGTGCGTAAATAGAAGTGGGATAGGAAAAAAATTTAAGGGGTAAAGTGGGATTTACAAAATGGATGGGAAGGTAATCATTCTAGGATTGAAGAAGAAAACTAATGGGGAATTATGAAAATGGGATATGAAGAAAGGTAGAAAATTTTCTGGAAGGTTTGCCTGCTAAGTTCCACATTATAGTTCTATTGAAAATATCAATTCTAAGAATGCAAAAATATTAGGTACAAAAAGTAGAAATTATAGACAAAAGAGTATGGTACATACCTGTTACCTTGTCCCAAATGAATTCCTTGTTTTGTTTCTACCCAAAGTCTTATAATGAAAATCAAATTTTGTTGAAAAGGTGCAATCTCAAAATAACTACCACAAGTTCATGCACCTACTATAGCAATCTTGTACCTAGATTATGCAGTGCATATTTAGAGGCAACCACCATCAATACACATTGTTGCCAACCAACATCTTGTGAGCAATCATCATTGAGTAATTCATCACTCTAAATACCATGAAAGTCAAAATGAGTTATGATACCAATTAGCAACCTCTTTATTGAACACTCTAAATTCCATTGTCATCCGGATTCAAACTAAATTTCCTCTTAATATAGAACAAAGAATAACCTTTACTAAGGGTACCACATCCTTAAAGATTCTTGATTTTTTAAAGATATAACTCAAAGCATCATGTTCAAATCATCTTTAAAACCATTGTCCAAAAAAAAAAGGATAAGTTTAGGGGAAGAGAAAGATAGCCAAGCAAATCATAGTATGCAATTAACTTTAATACCACAGACATAGCCCTGCTGCCCGCAGGTGTCCATAACCTCGGCAGGGGTGTCTTTTGACCCATTGAAATGTCTGTGTCCCACTTACTAGGCATGGATTTAGAGTTATCTTATTTTAATTTTAGATGAAGGCCACTATTCTGTCTTGGTAACCAACTAATGGTAGTGCCACTCACAAGAAGTAACATGGATAAATAGGTCGGCTAGTGATGAGACCTCCTGTCTTCCAACTTTTCAGTTGAAATCCATTACTCTGGCTTGATGACCAGAAGCAATAATGTCATGCATGCTAGGTCTCATGATTGTGGTACGTAAGCTCATCATGAGACCTCGTATCCTCCCCTAAATCTTTTGTATACTCTGATTATGATTAACCTAAAAGGTTACTTTGAAAAATCATGAGGTATTAGAGTGAATCATACTCAACAAGATGTGTCACATATGTGTGTGTTAACAACCAATGCGGATCAAAAGTAGTTTTAGTGACTACACTTTTAAAAATAAAAGACCTTAATAGCATCTTAACAACTTTATTCACCTACCCTACTTTACATAAGAGGCAGGAGACTTCCTTTTATGTATATGAGTACTTCCAATGAAGTCATGTGCATATCAGGTGAAAATATATATTCATGCTCAAATTCATCATACAAACTTGAAAGTGTGCATGAGCATGAAAAACCAATGAATGTAAATGATAAGACAACAAGAGTTTTAGAAGAGGGTAATGTTTCCTTGCTTGATTAGTTGTTTGGAACCAATTTTCGATGTAATCATGGTAGCCTTGGTCCATTTCTTGATTTGGCCCATGCTGCACATCTTCTTCTTCCTTGTCATGTTGATTGTCCTCCTTAGGGTGATTAGTCTCTTGATCACATTCTGGATCTGCTGATAAACATGTCAAGAAATTTTCATTCTTAGGTTCCAATGGATATCCTTCATTTATTATAGTGCATGATTCATTCATCTCCTAAAAAGAGACTTCTAAATCCTCTTGTGATGGTGGAGAAATGGACAAGTCCTTGACTGTTGTCAAGAAGTTTTCTTCTTGAGAGGTAGAGATAAAGATCCCAGAAGCTTCTAGGGCTTGAGGGAGAACCTTCATACTTGTTATCATCTTTAAGTCCATTTGGTTGATTGATAGTCCCTGTTTCCACACATATTAGTAACGGGGGTTCTTACAACACCCCAAAAAATGATATACCGTTAAAGATTAGGATCTGAAGATAATTGATTTTAAAAGTTATTGACTGAAATAAATCTCACCACACTTCCATAAAAAATACAAAAAGATAAAGGTAGACTTACCCCTATTGCATCAACAAAGAATTCTTACCAAATCAAATCACCTCCCCGGCAACAACGCCAAAATGTTGTGTGCAGGAATTTCACTTAAGCAAAATCCTCAACACTTAATTGTCAACCCGGGGGATTCATAAACTTAGAGACAAAGCATAGGATTGCCAGAGATGGTATGAATTTTCCTGATAGAAATTCCTACTTTCTTAAAGAAAAGCTTGCAGAATCAAAAGAGTAAAACATAATTGAATGATCAAAGTAATCTAGTGCTGGAACAAGAAAGAATGCATTTGCAAAGGAATCAAAATAAAAAGGAAATCACTCCAACTGATCATTTTTTAATTACTGAGTATGTATTATGTTTTTCTTTAGCAGAGACACTTGGTAGTCTTGTAGAATGGGCCCTTAAACCTACTTCGTTAGAGATTTCCTTCTTGCACTAATCTATCATGCACTATTGCAGTCTGCTTGCACTAGTGCAGGAACAGAGGTTTATGCAGGAGGTATAAATGGTGTCTTTACCCAAGGCTTTTTAATTCATGCAAGGGCTCGAACTTCCAGGGTTCAAAGCACTCAGATCCTATGATAAGAAACTAGTTCTTGCACCTGATTAGAGCTTCCTACACTTAGCTATTAATTCTTAAAATGAGTGCTTAATTATTGCAAGTGTCAAATTAAATTGCACTCATAAAAGTGAATGTTCCTGATCTTAAAATAATGAAATAATGAAGAAAAAATCACTATACATTTATCCCGTCATAAGCATTTAATGAAAGAAAAGAAGATTGCATGAAGTAAGCTAAAAATTCTTGCTGCAACCTCTTGCTTGGACCAGGCAGGGAAAACTAATCAAACGGAATTACAGGAAAGGAAATATCACACCAACGTGCATTGGTGCAGGTTCATTTCTCTTGCTTGGACCAGGCGGGGAAAACCAATCTGAAATCAAGTGTGGGAAAATAAATTGCAGGAAAAGGAAATTTATCTACTTCACACAACGGATTTGCTTTCACTTAGACAGGAATGCATGTGCTGGAAACTAAATCACACTTGACATTGTAAACAAAAATTACAAGGAAATGAAATGGGGTAAATGTGCTGGGTTGGCTGGGCCCTATCCAACCAACGCATTTCCCTTTTAAGTAAAAACGCTGCTCAGTAACTCAGATCAGACTTATTTGTTTAAAGGAACAAATAAGATTCAAAAGCATGAGGTAGAGCTCCTTATTACTATTAATTCACAAAGGCAAAGTACATCATGAAATATAGAGTCCAACCTAGTTTGGCCGATAACAAAAGGTAAAATCTCTCGTTTAAAAACACAGTCCTGTAACCACCTCCCCCCTTACGTGCATAATCGCTCCTCCTTCTATAATATGTTTACATGATAATTAATCGTATCCTTTGTAAACAATCATGGGGATTTCATCCCAACTAATTCTAATTAAATAGAATATCACTACAACCATTCGCCTATTAAAAAAATAGATATTTAATACGAATTTTCCAAATCTAGGCGTTTTCTAGATTTATGGAAAAATTGGTATTTTTAACAAACTACCTCCTAAGACCTCTTTGTATCTTCTCAACCATTATGTATTTTGGAAAACGGCCCATGTCATACTCAATTTCCTATACTGGGAAAAAAAATCCATGTTTCAGAATTTTGAGATTCGCAACAGTCGGTGCGGAAATCGAGGAGTAAATTGGTTGTCCGGAAACTGCTGCGAATTTGGGTGGAAGTTGTAAAATCTGAACTGGTGCAGGAATCCTACTAGTACTAGTGCAAGAATGTGTGGTGCAGGAACTTTGCCTCTATCAGAATAGGCATATAACCAACTTTGTAAACCTGCAAACACACAAACTATTATTAAATATGCCTTTAATGTTTAAATCTCATTAAAACAAAGGAATAGCAAATACTTACTTATTATCTTCGAGAATGCACAAAACTATGACAATGACTAGTCAAGCTAAACAAAAGCATGAGCGATTTCGAGTAAAAGGTGATATAAAGCAAGGCAAAACAGAGGCCCAACAGTCGCCTTGACGCACCTTTGTTTTTACGAGTCTCATTTTCATGTTTTATTTTGTCACTTTCCCTTGCCTTCACTCTAATTAGTGTCATTTTCATGTTATCTTTTCTCTAGCATGTGCTACTTTCACTGTCATACATATATCAGAAGATTAGTTTGCACTTTAGCTATTGGTGTCTTTTCGCATGTTGGCTGTCACACAATGTATGTATGCTTGTTCTGGTGGTTTCAAGGTATATTTTTTGTGTGAATGAGTTTTTCTAACCATGTAAACATCATTTGCATTCATTCCTAAAGTTTCAAGCACTATCGCACAAGCGTTCTCACAGTCGTCGCAAAGTGTACCTTTAGTGTCACACTTGTCATAAAGTCATCACAAAGTTGTCACATTGAGGGAAATATGTTGTTAATGCATTCTGGATGATCTATGTTGTTGTGTACTAAAATTGTTTCAAATGTGTGATCACAATCAAGTCATATCACTATTCACATCTGTCGCTTCGGTCCCACACTTAGCCAATTTTCAAAAATTCCCTAGCAACCTAGCCTCATCCAGCCTTCCTCAACTATGCATTGCATAGTTCCAACCCTCAAGTTGCATCCTTGTACCTTGACATTGCTTAATGTGCAGTTCCTACTTCCCAAGGTTGTTGCACTGTTTAGTTTGAGTGCTCAAGCCCAACCTTGCCTCCCAAAATTGGACAATTCATCTTCCTAGCTTGGCCTCAACTACACACTACACAATATCTAGCCTCAAGCTCATCTCTTGAGGTCTCGAGTTGTGCAATTTCACAATGGCCCAGCCTCATCTTTCTCCTAGAACTGTGCAGTTCTCCCAAGCAGACAAATACCCTGCAGATAAACTCACTAAGTCCAAAAACTGTACAGTTTGTCTCGGGGCTCTAGCTTCACCACTAACTCTCTGAGCTATGAATTTGTGCAATCACCTAAGTTCATCTATCCTCCATAACTATGCAATAGGTTGATCCAGTGCCCACCCTCTCAGTCTATCACATTGAGCTCCCAGATTGAGCAGATTTGTTCCTTAGTCTTGCTTGAACTAGGAATTGCACAGTATCAAGGCTCAAGATTCACCCTTGACTACCTGAGTTGTGAAATTGCATGGTTACTGAGCCTCTTTTCAAGCCTTTCACCTAGTTATGGCTTAGTCAGTGGATCAATATGCACCATCTTAGACTTGGGGTTTAGTGGACTGATGTTGTCTTGTCATGAGTGGATTGAAGATGCAGGTACTCTATCATGCTATGGCAAGATGATGAAGAATGATATGGAGAAGGAGGACATGCTAGAATATACATATGGATATGAAAAGAATATCATCATCAGGCGAGAAGACGAAGGGACATCGACCTCTAATAGAATATGAAGACCAAGATCACATGGAAGACTCCTCATCTTCAAGTCATAAGGAGGAGGAAGAAGAAGATGTACCATCTTTTCAGAAAGACACAAAGAAAGAAGAAGCAAGAAGGAAAGCTTGGCACTGTCACATCATCATGCAGTTCATGTCATCAATGTCATGTCATGTCCTGTCACAAGTCATCATATGCCACATCATTATTGTGGATCATGTAATTACCTATTCGAAATGTATTGTAAAGTGGAAGTCCAAAGGACACATTCAAAATATGAAGAGTCATGTAAGGTCGAAAATTCATAGGAAGTCAAACAGTCATGAGGGTAGTCAAAGAGTCACAAGGAAGGTGAAGCATCACCTCTTGGTTATATATACAACCTCATTGTATTAACAAAGGAATTTTTCACCTTGGAACCTCCCGTAAGGCATTAGAGAAACAAACTAGTTCTTTTGAGGATCAAGGAGTGGCTCCAATGCTCCAGTATTGGAGCTACTGATGTTCATTATATACATTTTTCTTGGAACATTTACTTAATCACATAAGCCTTCATGGCTGACATGTTCTTCATGCATGGATTATGAATATTTGTAAGACTATTCTGCAGATGTTTGCATTTCATGTTTGCTTTCATTTGTGCTAAAGTAATTGAACTATTTCTATTATTTTAGTACTTATCTTAGTGTGAATATGTTTTAATGGTTATTATTGTTCTTCCATCCTCGTGGAATATGCTAGAGTATGTTAGATAGATATTTCTCATTGATTGGTTGTAATGACCATCACATCTTTTGTTTACTATTTTGTTGGATGTTGGACATATCCCTCTTATTTGTGTGTGTCTCTTCTTGGGTGGTACTATTACCTCTCTCTTAGAGGCTCACTTTACTCTTTCCCTCCATAGTAGAAGAACTTTGAAACACCTACAACCAAACACTCACCAAGAACACACTCTTTCTTTCCAAAGGCAACACACATTCCTCTGTTGCTGAAAGTTAGAGCCAAGGAAAATCTATAAGAATATATGGTAACCAAGCCACTATTCTAGATGTGGCTCCTACTCCAAACAGTGTGAGGTCTAATTGGGACATCACATCAGGGAGACCCCTTGGTTGACGATTTCCATCACCGTCAATAGGAACATCAATGTTTTTAATTTAATTAGTTAAATTGATATCTATACTAGATCTAGTGTTTGTGTGTATGCATTGATTGTAGTTCCCAGAATTGCAACATGTTTTTAGGGAATGGTATATGAGAAGGGAATTTGGATCTCAGATTTTCACAAGAGACAACTTTGAGAAGGAGTTGTAGGAAATATTAAATGTAGTAGCAATATTTTGAAAAACCATGCCAAGAGAATTGGCTAAGTATGGCAGACTACTTCTATGGGTTGTGAAATTTAAGATCAACGAACCTAGTGAGAAATAGAGGATATCATTCACACGAGGATTTGTCTACAAGTGTAGCCTTTTTTGTAGACAAAGAGAAATGAATGATAGTTACATTATGACCTAGGTGTAAAGTTCTTGTGAATAGATCTAAAATTGGAGGGGTGGAGTAAGGGAAAAATATATTCCTCTGATAGGTTAGGATCCAAGAAGGAAGGATAAAAATGGTCAAAGGATTGAGATGGCCTTTAGAGATCCAAGTGGGAAACTTAGAGTGAAGGTCAAGTAGATACCTTTAGGGCTAAGAAGGTCTTTGATCTAGAGTCAAAGGGAGTCATGCTTGAGAGGGAGAGAGTAGGCTGAGGAGGGATTCAAGCTTCAGAGGGAGTCAATAGCTCAAAGGGAGTGAACAATGTAGAGGAAGACAACCTTCAAGTTTCAAAAGTCATGGTATGATATGGCCATGCAAGTGGGAGAGAGTCTTCTAAGAGTCATGGTATGAGATGGCCATGTAGGTGGGAAAGAGTAGTCTTCCAAGATTATGCCATGGTATAAGATGACCATTTAGCATGCTCAGGAGTGGGATGCTTCTAGGAGCAGTTTGTGTTCAAAGAAGGGTCCCTTTCATATAGGGGAATTGTTTTTGTTTCATATGGAAGTTGTGGTAGTGGATCAAGGGTGGAAATGTGTTCCAGGTTTGAAGACCAAGACACTTCCAAGTGTTATTGTGAGAATACATTCCTCACTAAGAGGGAGTGTTGATGTTTTAGGAAGAATCGAGAGTATTCTCACGTGTGGGGAAAGACATATAAGTGATGGAGATTTGCACCAATAGACACATGACATTATGATTAATTGCACCCCTTAGAAAAGAATAATTACAAGGATGAGTGATTCATTCCTATGATTAGAAATAAAGAATCTTGTGGAATAGAAGGTCAAATAGGCCTCATACCTATGGAGGGTCGAGAGGGCTTATGTTGTTTGGAAAGAGAGCATCTTTCGAATAAGGTTGATTAAGCCTTAAACCTATGGTGGTTGGAAAGAGAGAATAGTTTAAAGGATAAATTTGAGTAGGCCTTAGATAAATGGAGGGCCAAGAGGGCTTGTGGTTAGCAAGAGAGAATATTGTAGAGGAGAAGCCTAAGTAGGCCTTAGAACTATGGAGGGGTAATCAACTAGGCTAATTTGCCTCAAACCATTATAGGTAAGATTACATAATTATGTGATACATAGATATAATAATTCATAATGGTAATAATACAATGAAATCAATGCTAAGGAGGTCATCCCAAGGACCACCTCCACTAGAACCACCATTGTCATAATTGAAGTTGGCCCTCGTGTTACATTCACTAGAGGAAATTAATGAAACCTTAAAGGGGAACCAAGTGTTAGAGGTGGAAATAGAGCACCTCCATCCAGGGTAGACAACCTCTAGGGATCAATAGATTCTTAACAAGGACCTCTAAACATAAATATTACTAGGGAGCTCTAGAAGCTTAAGCTCCTAGATTTTGTTGGAGGTTGTGCTAATGAATGTGCAAAAGCTTACTTAGAAGGAATGACGACATTTCACACTATAGCAATCTGATGATTCAAGAGAATATGACTATGTTTCCAGATAGAATAATATTACTTCCGGATTCCCACAAATAAGAGTTCAAATGAATCCAATACAGCAATATTCAATATGAAGGCTCTGTAACAGAAACAGTTGGCTTAAATAGTGAACATGCAATCAACTCTTAAGAGATTCATTCACACAATACAGAGTCACTTACATAAATTTCCCGAATGAAACCATTAATGAATTGGTCGTAACAAAGCATGGAACAGCATATGACAAACACGTCAGATTACCAAACTATATAAACAATCCACACAGAAACCAAATTATAATGATACAAAAGCAAGTGTCCTACGGAGTCGGGCCCTTAGCTTCCAAGGATACACCACCTTAGATTACTCCAGACGCAAGGATGAAATAAAGCACCAAGTCTTTGATATTAATGCATCAACAAAAGTACAGCAAAACAAGTCTTAACGAGACTCGATGATCAAAGTTCAAACTGAGACTTAAATTTACATATATGAAAAAAAGGTCTCTTGAGCTTAACACTGCTGCCCCTTTTTATAAGAGTAATGGCGGAGGTATCTAGGTAGCAAAAATAAGCAAGACAGCGATCCCTCAGGATCAAGGATCCTGAGGGATTCGCCAAGCCGTTAATCCTTGATTTTCCTTTCCCTGCTCCGCCGAATCGATAATTCTTCTTTCCTTCCCGGGTCGTTCTGCTTCGATCCGCTTGATCTCATTCGCATCCGGTTCCCTTCCAAAGGGACAACAGTTACTCTTCCTTTGTCTTTTCCTCTTAAACAGTAATCCTTCATTTCCACCCTTTTCTGCATGGAAAAATAACAATTATCAGTGATTAAGCTTTTCATACTAATTCTCACATATTCTACTAAAAATGCTTTATCTCTTTAAGTTCATTATGCAGAAAGGGTTACAATTGCTACCGAAAAGTCACTAAATTGTTTGTCAAAAACATACCTTTTCAGAGCTCCACACACCCCCCTGCTTACCCTGTTTCATGCCCTCGTGAAAACATTATAGTTGACATGCAAAGAAGTAAGAGAGTAGGCCGGAGAGGGAATCTTGTGTGGAGGCCTACAACCGTGATGAGCAACCAAATCATCAAAAAACTGATTTGTTTGACCTTCAGGCATTTCATACAAGGCCTGGTATCTAGGTGCAGGGTGCCAAATGATTGGACTATGAAATCGATACCCTAACCAGGATGGCCCTGCTTGCAAAATTTGCTCACCATAAAGGTTCAATCGGCTGGCTGCCAGCTCAAAATTTTCATATCTGAATGGTTCCCTGAGCTGGATGTTTGGGTTCGAAATCTGATATCAGAATTTTGCAGCATTAGTAGCAAGGTATTTAATAGTCAGAAAATATTCCAAATTTTGTCTGATTAAGTCCTCATGCATGGGTCCTAATGTCTCCATAACACCCGAGGTTCTCATAAGGTTCCTATGTGCTCTCCATAACAGTACTGGGTCTCTAGGCTCGGCTCTCACCCACAAGTTTAGGCTATTTTCCTGTCTCTGAAAAGTGGTATAAGCCCTGAGCCATTTTAGCTGATCAACCCCGAAGCAAACAAAGGCTTGCAATTGTATGTCCCCAACAAAAGGGCCAGGATCTAAATCAGTTTCCTGGTCTAGCACGAGGTTATGCAAGTAAAATTCACATAATAATCTTTGGACCTTAATTCCATAATGCTTGCAACAATCTATGAAATCATTAAGAGTATTGATTTGTATAGGGGCACCTGCCCTGACAGCTTTTATCTTTAATCGTAAATATCGTTCAAGCAAAAATAAAGCATAGTTTTTAGCAGGGGCCCTACAGGCTAGAACGTCATTATACAAGGAACACACAGTGTCCATCTGCCTAACAACAATATCTAATCGACGAGTTACCTTTGCAACCTTTTCCTACTCCTTTTGCCAGCCTTCGAAGGCTTGGCTCTCGGACTGACTAATATTCCGAAGTTGCTGTTGCAACTCTTCATATTTCTCCCGGGGGACTGTTTGTTCCTTCAATTGTTCAATTTCTTGTTGAGCTTCCTTCATCATTTTATGCAAGGTTCTTGTTTTTGGATCCTTTTTCCATAAGGCCGTAGAGGCCGGGAGTTTTACCTGAACGTTTTTGTTATGCTGCTTAGAGTTCAGAACCCGGATCACCCCTGAGGGCGGTGCCTCTATTTGGATCTCCTTATTCTCCTTTTCTTTCTTGACATGAACAAAAGGTTGTTGTGGTTCCTCTGCTAATGGAACGACAGTTTGTTCTTCAGTGGCAATTGGAACAACAGTTTGTTCCTCATTATCAATTGGAACAGCAGTCTGTCCCTCAGTGGCCATTGGAACAATAGTTTGTTCTTTAGCGTCATTTGGAACAGTTGCAGGTCTTCTAATCGGGTTTCGACCAACAGTGCGAGTGTAAGTCCCTCGACTTCTTGTTCAATGGGATTCTGCTGTAGCGGTCCTCTTCCTCTTCTGTGTGGTCCTTTGTATCCTCAGACTAGCTTTCAGAATGCGAATTTTCTGTCGGAGCCGGGCTATAGTGCTCAGCAGCCTCTGCTGTTTAGTCCTCAATTTCTTGATTTCTCTTGTCTCGGCAGAGGGTTTGGGCCTGGCCCTTAAATCTGCCCCTATGTCTAGCATTTCTTCTGGTGCTTCGGGAACAGATTGTTCCCGGTTGGTATCCCTTATTTCTTCCTCATGAACGGGTGGATTTTCTTCTCCTTGGTTCTCTGCATGTGAATTCTCGGGTATCTCTTCCTCTGGCGGTCCATCGGGAGGACCTGCTGGGCTGGAGGGTTGGCCATATTCCCCCAAACTGGCCAGGATTGCGGCCAATTCTTCTTCGCCCACAGGGTCTCGTAGCGGGCTGCTTTCTGGCTATATTACTTCCTCCTGCCGATTGTCCTGTTCAGTGAATGCCTTGGAGTGTTCAGCTTCGGAGTGCATTTCTCCTTCCTTACCTCCTTCTCCGGCTTGTTCAGCCTCGTCCCCAGATTGTCCAGCATTTTCATCAGAAGGTATTTCTTCTGGTTCTGGAGGTTCATCTGTAATCTCAATTGGTTGGCTGGTGTTTCGAATCTTTTCCAGCCTCCCTCGTATTCGAGCTAGCCGAACTGATTTCCTTGGTTTTTCTGGCTGTTCAGGTGTACAGGCAACAAGTTTTTCTGCTATCACTTCTCTGCGTTTTTCTGGTCGCTCTGGTGTATCTGAAGAATGCTTTCGTTTCGGAGCGACACGTTTTCCAGCTGCCACTTCTCTGCGTTTCTCTGATTGTTCTGGCATGTTGGAGGAAGTTTTAGGTTTTGGGGGTGGTGCAACCAATCCCCCCTCAATCAATGTAATGAGCTCCTCCCAGCTGCTCTGCTGTTGAGTGAGACTATGGCTCACTATCAATCAAATCAATCCATGGTGGCTAACAACTACGTCTACGTGCTGGGCCATTTTCAGGCTTCGGGCCGCATCATGCAATAGCGAATTTAAAAGTGCAGGCATATTTACAGAACATTTTTCTTTTAAAACAGCTAAGAGTTTAAGATGGCGAGGTCTTACCACGTCCTTCCTTCCTTTGCAAGTAATGTAGCTCTGTACTATCTTTGCTAGTTCAGTCCAGGGTTCTCCTAATGTAGCTGGCAGAACTCCCTTTCCTTTCACTGTCAATCTTTGGCCTTCATCCTGAAAAATCTCCATAATCTTCTGCAGTCTTTCTTTCTTCAGCGTCCATACAGGTCCGGTGGCTGGTAGGCCTGAGACTTCTGCAATTACATCGTCAGTGACCAGTATCCGTCTTTCTCTTACTGTGGAGTAGTCTTCCTGCAAGTTTTGTAGAAATTCCAACGCCACTGTCTCGTTTGGTTCTTGTAGGCGATTGAAATAATTCAGCCATCCAGCCTTTTCCAGGATCTCCCGAGCAGCAGCAGAGGTTGTCAATTCCTGGGGCTCGCTTCGGACTGCCTTACCTCCCATGGTTCTACTAAGGATTTTTAATGGAACAACAACTGCCTGAGCTGTTTTGGGATGCAGAGAAGGTGATCGTCGCGAAAAAAAACAGAGCATGCAGCAAAAATGGATTGCGGATGGCAACTTTACGTAAAATAGAATTATCATACCGTTAAACCATGCCATTCCTTCGTACACTCTCTACCCCGAATGGTGTGGTGACACGTACCCCGTGGAGTAATGAGATTACCTTCCCCCCCCACGATGTGATAGGCTGCCCCAGCCGTCAAATAGAGGAACAGCAGCCATCGTGTTACCAGTCATAAAGAACAGCATATAAAATTATGCCATGTTTTGGATAGACAACTAAATACCGAAATCGAGGCAAAAAGGTGGATCGCGTTTTACATAAGAGCTTGCATAATATGATGCGAGGCCGGGGGATGGGACGTCTGTCACTCGTACGAAGTCCCGAGGGGTCATTGTCAGTTCCTTTGCCATGATTGGTAGTAATGAGTATTCATGCGATATGTTAATCGGGGAATAAAATATGAATTATTCATAGGATAGAAGAAACAAAGAGGTATTAATATTATCCCTGTTGGTGTAACCATTTATGACTTCGATACCATTAACAGAGCTCTGCTGCCAACAGGTGTCCATAACCTTGGCAGAGTTGTTTATTTCACCCCCGGAACCATGATCCTGTATGTGTATAAAAATATTTTGTCAAAATACAGGCCATTATGCTGGCTTGGTAACCAGGTAGCCATAATGCCATTCACCAGGAAGGCGCGAAACGTGGGCAGGCCGGCTCGTGATGAGACCCCCTGTTCCAAGGTCTGCTTAGTTAGTGTACCTTTGGACCATATCCCTGGTATGGTGGCCATGCTGGGAATGCCACTTCGCTTCCAACCTGATGATCATGGTAGGCTGGCTCTTGATGAGACCCCCTATCCTGCATTTGACAATAATTCACATTCGTCATCATTTTTCTTTTTTTTTTTCTCTTGTTTTTTCAGTACTTTTTCTTATATATTTACACATAAGGGTGGTTCAGCACTCCTTAAGAGTGGGAATGGCAGAAGAAGTCTTATCATCCCAACAGGAAGATATAAATCCTCTGTTCTTATTCTTATGTAATAATCAGAGAAAATTTTTAAGGAAATCGCCATGATAAAGATAACCAACTGGGGCAATGGGAATAAGTCAATGACAACGGGGAGGAGAAGTAAGTATGTCCCCCCTCTTGTCCTCTTATCAATACTAGGCTCTATAAAGATAGCAATTTTATGATATGCTGACTTCGGCGTGTTGTAATTGATGTTCATTGCATAAGTGTATAGCTGTATCTTAAAGACTGGAGAGATAATGGGTGAAAAAGCATCCTTAATATGAATCATCACTGAGACAAAGATATGACTATGGTGTTCCTTTTGAAAGAGAAGAATCCATGCAAGCAAATAGTTGGGATGCCGTTCTCCTAAGATCATGAGTGTTGTCTAAAAATTGTCAACTGCTGTTCCTTTTGGAAAGGAACAACAAAAACTCGCAAATGTTGTCCCTTTTTGAAAAGGAACAGCAAAAGCTCACAACTGTTGTTCTTTTGAAAAGGAACAACAAAAAATCAAAACGTTGTTCCTTTAAAAAGGAACAGCAAAACTCAAAACAAAAAAACTCAAAATGCTGTTCCTTTTGAAAAAGGAACAGCGAAAACACGAACTGTTGTTCCTTTTGAAAAAGGAACAGCAAAAACATGAACTGTTGTTCCTTTTGAAAAAGGAACAGCAAAAACTCGAAGTGCTGTTCCTTTTGGAAAAGGAACAGCAAAAACTCGAAGTGTTGTTCCTTTTGGAAAAGGAACAGCAAAAACTCGAAGTGCTGTTCCTTTTGGAAAAGGAACAACAAAAACACGGAATGCTGTTCCTTTTGGAAAAAGGAACAGCAAAAACACGAAATGCTGTTCCTTTTGAAAAAGGAACAGCAAAAACACAACAATGCCAAAAACACGAAAACAAGCAACTGCTGTTCCTTTTGAAAAAGGAACGGCAAAACTTCGCAACTGCTGTTCCTTTTGAAAAGGAACAACAAAAACCCCAAAAATGTTGTTCCTTCTGAAAAGGAACAGCAAAAATTCACACCTGTTGTTCCTTTTGGAAAAAAGGAACAACAAAGACACAAAAACAAACCACTGCTGTTCCTTCTGGAAAAGGAACAACAAAAACTCAAAAATGTTGTTCCGTTTGAAAAAAAAAAAGGAACAGCAAAAACACACTGACTGTAAAGAGCAATCTTAAGAAAGAGAGATCAAAAAAATATTAAAAAAACGTATATACAAGAACTTATGTACAAGTCAAAAGAATGAGTTCCTTACTGAATTGTAGGTGAGGAAGATTTTACTTCCTCTCCCAAAATTTTCATGTCAGTATCTTGACGTAGCTGCTCACAGAAGGATTCCCAAGTGAGTGGCCTGCGATAGAGACGAACTCGATGGCCATTTACCTTGAATGCATATCCAGAACCATCGATTGTAATGAGAGTAAGGGTCCCATTATCATGTACTTTCTGGATTTCATTTGGCCCCAGCCATCGAGTCTGCAGTTTCCCTGGGAAATCCTGAAACTGAGAGTCATATAACAGAGCCCAGTCCCCTTCGTGAAAGACTTTGTTCTTGATAAGTGCATCATGCCATTTAGCTCGCTGCTGTTGAATAAGTGCTGTATTATGTAATGCAGAGAGCCTTATTTCGTCCAATTCATTAATCTGCTGTAGTCGATTGATTTGTGCCTCACTTAAATCTAGGCCAACTTCCTGTGCAGGTCGTAGGGTTTGGATTTCGAATTCTATGGGGAAAATAGGTTGTTTCCCAAACACTAATTAATAGGGTGAATAACCAGTGGTACTTCTCCAGGTGGTTCTATAGGCCCAGAGTGCTTCAGGTAGTCGGGCGGCCCAATCACGCCTATGTGAAGCAATGGTTTTTGTTAAAATTGATTCTATTACCTTATTGCTGCTCTCTACTTGCCCATTCGCCTGCGGGTGATATGGGGTAGTAATTTTGTGCTGGACGTGATAGTTGTTAAGTGTTGCAGCTAATTTGTTTCCGGAAAATTGAGGTCCTCCATCTGTAATTATTTCTCTCGGAAGGCCATATCGTACAAACAAATGGAATAGGAACTGAACTACCAAATCTTTTGTAGCTCTAGGTAACGCTTCGGCTTCAACCCATTTGGTAACATATTCTGTGGCTACCAAGATATATGTTCTCTGATTTGATGATGGGTTGATGGGTCCAACGAAGTCAAGAGCCCACTGTTCAAATGGTTCAATGACCAATTGTGGCCTCAGAGGCATCTCGTCGGCTTGACCAGGTCGTCCTGCTCGCTGGCAGCTGTCACAGGCTTGAACGAATTTCTTCGCATCCTTAAAAATTGTAGGCCAGTAGTATCCTGTCTGCAGTACTTTATGTGCTGTTCTTTTTTCTGCAAAGTGTCCCCCGCATGGTCCGTCATGACAGGCTTTTAAGATGTCAAAAATTTCATCTTCTCGAATACATCTCCTGATTTGCATGTCTGCCCCTGTGTGGAACAAATAGCCCCCAATCCACGAAAATCGAGTACTCTTCTGAACAATCTGCTTACGTTCATTAGGGGTTAAGTGCTTTGGTAGTTTACCTGCTGCAAGGTAATTGGAAACATCAGCATACCAGGGTGTTTGAACAGCAACGGCAAACAGGTGTTCATCCGGAAATTGGTCTTCTACTGTTGTTGCTTCAATTGGTTTTGGTATCCGTGAGAGAAAATCAGCTACAGGGTTTTCCTTGTCGGGTCTATCTTTGATTGTGATATCAAATTCTTGCAATAAGATCAACCATCTTGTTACTCTGGCATTTGTAACAGGCTTATTTTCTAAATATTTAATAGCAGAATGATCTGTGTATAAAACAACGGGATAGCCTGTGATATAATGTCTAAATTTATTGACAGCATGTATTACAGCGAGGAATTCTTTTTCGGTGACAGTGTAATTTAATTCAGCAGGGGTTAAATTTTTGCTGATATAATAAATAGCATAAGGTTTTTTATCCTCCTCCTATCCAAGGACTGCACCGATTGCTGTGTCTGAGGCATCAGATGAGATTTGGAATGGTAAATTCCAGTTTGGTCCTCGAAGGACTGGAGCTGTTGATACAAGCTTCTTTAAATCCTGGAAAGCGCGGTCACATTTCTCTGTCCACATGAAGTCAACATTACCCGTTAGTGCATATAAAGGTGCAGCAATGTGTGAATAATGTTCTATAAATCGTCTGTAATACCCAGAAAATCCAAGAAATCTGCGTACCTCCGTCTGAGTAGTGGGGGTGGGAATAAGCAAAAGAATTTGAATTTTAGCCGGATCCACCTGAATGCCGGCTGCTGAGACGTAGTGCCCTAGAATAAGCCCTTCTGTCATCATCATATAACACTTTTCGTGGCTTAAGCAAAGCCTGGTAGCAATGCAGCGCTGTAGGACTTTTTCTAGAGTGTCTAGAGCTGGATCAAAATCATCTCCATATGGTGTAAAGTCATCCATGTAGACTTCAAGCCCATCATTTATTAAGTCTGCAAAGATGCTAAGAATGGCCCTTTGGAACGTGGCAGGGGCATTACATAGGCCAAAGGGTAGAACTCTATAGGCGAACGTTCCCCAAGGACAAGTAAAGGTAGTTTTGTCCTGGTCTTCAGGGGCAATCTGAATCTGATTGTATCCACTGAAGCCATCTAGGAAAGAAAAGAATTTCTTTCCTGCTAACGTGTCCAGTACTTGGTCTATGAATGGGAGGGGAAAATGGTCTTTTTGTGTGGCTTTGTTTAGCTCTCTATAATCCACACAAATCCTCCATTTCCCATTCTTCTTGGGTACAACCACAAGTGGAGAGACCCACTTACTATCAGAAATAGGATAAATAAAATTAACATCTAAAAGCTTCTGAAGTTCTGCTTTCACAACATCTTTTAGATGGGGGTTGAGTCTTCTTTGCGGTTGACGGACAGGTCTTGCATCTTTTTCTATGTAAATATGGTGGGTGCACAATTGGGGATCAATCCCTTTCATATCAGGGTAGTCCCATGCAAATGCTTCTTGATATTTTCGTAACAGATGGATGAGTTTTATTTCTTGGTCTGGTGTAAGGTTGGCATTGATGTTTAGTGTTTTTCCCGGTTCAATTTCCACTACTTTACTATTAGCAACAGAAGTCACAGGTATCATTTGGTCATGTGTATCTTTCAAGGGGTCTTCTTCCAGTTCGTTCTCGAATGCAGCTTCTATCATAAAACACTGTGCATGAGGTCTAGATTCAGTTTGACTAACGAAGTTATTGATGGCATCATCTTCTGTTTGATCTTTAAAGTCTAGAGCCTTCTGTATAGTCAATGGTGATCTGATATTGTCAGTAAGGTATGATACAGGGTGCTGGTTAGTTTTTATCATTGTAAGACTTGGCTGTGTTGGAGGATATAGGACTAGATTTTTTATATTTGGTCCTCTGATTATTGTCATATTCCCCTGCCGACAACCAATGTACGCATCGGCAGTGGCCAGCCAGGGTCTACCTAAAATTAGAGGGTGTCCATCCAGTCTGGTTTTTGGATTAATTACCAGGAAGTCAGTCGGGTATTCCCAAGAATCTACAGAGACCATGACATCGTATAAAGTTCCTTCTGGTCGCACTACAGATCGGTTAGCTAATTCTAACAAAGTAGAAGTGGGTTCTACTGATGTAATCCCAAGCTTTTGGCACGTAGAAGTTGTCAAAATATTAATTGCAGCTCCTAAATCAACTATAGCATTAGTCAAAGTCTGTCCATAGATTTGAAAAGTTACTATTGGGTTTCCCAGATCCTCATATTTAATGGGTATTCTTGATAACAAGTTAGATAAAGTACCGACTACTTGGACTCTTGGGTTAGTGGTTGGATTCCTCCTTGATTTCTTTATGCACAATTCTTTTATAGTTTTTGCATATATAGGGATGTCTTGAATGGCTTGGAGGAATGGAATTCTTATGTACAGATTTTGTAACTCCCCCAGAATGTCAAAGTCTGGATGCTGTACAGGTCGTGGTATGACTAATCGTTCTGGGAAGGGAGGAGCGGGCACATTTATTTGATGATGAGTCTGCTCCTTATTTACGCTCTCTTGTTGTAACGGTTGTTCTATTGGTAACTGATCTTCAATGTGCATTGTTTTATCTCCCTCTGTTTCTATTATTCGTCCAGATCTTAACTGAAGATCATTGCACTCCCTCAGTTCAGGTCTAATTTCTGCTGATTCTATGATTTGGAGAGACTGGACCGGCCTATTATTAGGATTAGGATTAGGTTGGGCTGGGAGTTGCGGTCTCAGATTAGACTGGGGATTTTGTTGCAAAGCTGGCAGAGTCGGTTGAGGGAGCGGAATAGTTCCTGTTGGCTGATATGTCGATCTTGGCCAATTTGTCTGCCAGGGTGAACTTTGTGAAGTAGGGGGGGTCCATTGCGGAGGGTATGAGTTATTCTGCCAATATGGTGGAGTGTAAGGAAAATTCGGCCAACCAAATTGGCTTAGTTGATTCATCCATGGATTTGGAGAAGGAAATGGTTGTGATGACCAGTTCGGAAATGGGGGTTGAGATTGGTTTTGCCACATACTATATTGTGGAGGCTGAAAAGAAGAAGTTGGGTCTGAAAACATACCTGATTGCCTTGGTTGCCATTGGTGACGCTGGTTAACAAAGTATGATGATTCTGGTTCTTCTTCTGCTTCCTTATATACTGCTTTCAATCCAGGAAGTGAGGGGCAACTTTCGGTAAGGTGATCTTTTGTACAGATGGCACATGTTTGAACTGTATCCAGCAGACATTCCTTCTGGCTATGCTTTCTTCTACATCGGGGGCAGAAGATCGCCAAATTCTGTTCTACCTCAATTTGCTTCTGTTTAGCCTGCACAATATCAAGTTGTGTAGTTAATGTCCCCAGAATATCAGTTTTAAAATTTTATAATAAATTGCCAAGTTCTACACGTGTTACTCCTTCTGTTGGTGCTTTGTTATCTTTGACAAACCGATCATATTCTGCTGGTTTTATCCTTGTGCTGCCTCTCGAACTTCTGATACATAGATCAATGATGTCAGCAAAATTTTCTTGATAAATATCCCCTTTTCCCATGATATTTAATGTTTCGATCCACTGCTCTTTCATGCCTCTGATTAATGCAGTTTTTAACACATTATCAGGCAGTGGTAATGATGCATAAGGCAACCTTTGTAAATTATACTGAAAACGTTCTACATATTCTTCTAATGTTTCATTTGGTCTAGCTATCATTTGGAATATTTCGTCTTTCAATTCTCTAGACCTACAATAGTCTTGATATTTCTTTAGAAAAGATTCCTTCATCTGCTCCCAGTTATTTATAACCCCACCACCTAAACCCATAAACCAGCTTAAGGCTGCTCCTTTCAAAGTGGAGGGGAACAACTTTAATTTCTGGGGGTCAGTGGTGTAATCATATCCCCTGCATAATACATCAAATTCAAATAAGAATGCATCCGGGTCTTCTGATGTAAGTCCATGAAATGTAGGAATGTGTTGAAGGGGAATTGCTTTCATAGGAGCATTTGCTGCGGAATCCACTATAGGATATTGTAATGTAGAAGTTTGAGTATTGGGCTGATTCTGCGCCATAGGATCGAATATGTTCCAATAACCTTCCGGGATTTCTAAAAGGGTATTCTTAGGCTAAGAAGGTACGCTTTTGGTTGTCTTAATAGCACTTCCTTTGTCCGGAATAATGAAAGCTCCTGTTACTTGAGGAGATTGAATCCCTTCAATGATTTTTACAGTGCTTCCTTTATCTGGGCTTTCTAATGGATGGATTATCCTAGGAGACCTTGGCTCTTCAACTTCTCCTGTTTCCCCTTCTCCTTCACAAAGATTGCTTAGATTCCCTTCCTGCAGTCGTTCTGGAATAGAATTTTCAATTTCTTGAAAGTCCTGTTCATCAGTCTGACTATGCACCTCAGCGAAGGCTACAGATGGTGATCCTGTGGCCTGAAGGGAACCAGTAGGCTGTTTGGAATTGGTTTTTCTGAGACCTACTGATGGCTGAGATTCAGTTTTCTTATAGATTTCGTCTATGAAGGTCGTTCGGCCAAGGGTTACCGGCCCTTTGGCTTTTTCGGGTTTGAATGGAGGTTTGATAATTTTTTCTGGCTTTTTCTGCTTAGTCATGCACTCTATAAACTACCGAATTCTATTCAACCCACAATTCTGCCAGGAAAGCAGATGGTGGAGCAGGGCTTTTACATGCTCCGTACGCAGGTACTTACTTTCCGTTTTTAAAATCCAACTCTCCCCTAGCAGACTCGTACACTACTCTGTAAAAGACAAATGGCTGTACTCTTTCCCCGGCAACGGCGCCAAAATGTAGAGCTGTAACAAGGGTCTCTTTCACCTCTAGTTATGCTACATTAATAAGTCAATCCGGGAATGCTTTGTTATTGCAAAGAGTAGCTCAATCCGAGGCTATTCGTCAGAGTAATGCTTCGTAGTACAGTGTCTAGAAAATACAAGAGTAAATGGATGCTAAACTATAACTAATTTTCTTTTAAAAGAAAGGAATCACACCAGGCGATTTATCAGTCAAGGGTGCGGAAGCGATAACCCATCCCTCTAGAAACTGATGGAAGGAAAATAGAGTATGGACCAAAGATCTGGGAGCTAAGCAGCGACTTGCTGACTCACTATAGCTTTAGACCTTCTCTCACACCAAAATAGTAAATGCAAGGAAATGGAACAGCAGAAAGTAAAATGGAACAGCAAACGGAAAATGGAACAGCAAATCTGAAATGGAACAGCAGTAAATGGAACGAAAATAAATGGAACAACAACTCAGTAAACTAGATCTCGCGAGTTAGAACTAAACTTGCTTTATTGAACTAAACTCCCATTCCGCAATCAAATAACAATCTTCAAAAGCAATTCCAATGAACTTTACTTTATGAGGCGATATTCAAAAAATGAATTATGGAACAGCATTTATCATATATACACAACACACTTACTATATCAATCTGATGATTCAAGAGAATATGACTATGTTTCCAGATAAAATAATATTACTTCCGGATTCCCACAAATAAGAGTTCAAATGAATCCAATACAGCAATATTCAATATGAAGGCTCTGTAACAGAAACAGTTGGCTTAAATAGTGAACATGCAATCAACTCTGAAGAGATTCATTCACACAATACATAGTCACTTACATAAATTTCCCGAATGAAACCATTAATGAATTAGTCGTAACAGAGCATGGAACAGCATATGACAAACACGTCAGATTACCAAACTATATAAACAATCCACACAGAAACCAAATTATAATGATACAAAAGCAAGTGTCCTTCGGAGCCGGGCCCTTAGCTTCCAAGGATACACCGCCTTAGATTACTCCAGACGCAAGGATGAAATAAAGCACCAAGTCTTTGATATTAATGCATCAACAAAAGTACAACAAAACAAGTCTTAACGAGACTCGATGATCAAAGTTCAAACTGAGACTTAAATTTACATATATGAAAAAAAGGTCTCTTGAGCTTAACACTGCTGCCCCTTTTTATAAGAGTAATGGCGGAGGTATCTAGGTAGCAAAAATAAGCAAGACAGCGATCCCTCAGGATCAAAGATCCTGAGGGATTCGCCAAGCCGTTAATCCTTGATTTTCCTTTCCCTGCTCCGCCGAATCGATAATTCTTCTTTCTTTCCCGGGTCGTTCTGCTTCGATCCGCTTGATCTCGTTCACATCCGGTTCCCTTCCAAAGGGACAGCAGTTACTATTCCTTTGTCTTTTCCTCTTAAATAGTAATCCTTCGTTTCCACCCTTTTCTGCATGGAAAAATAACAATTATCAGTGATTAAGATTTTCATACTAATTCTCACATATTCTACTAAAAATGCTTTATCTCTTTAAGTTCATTATGCAGAAAGGGTTACAATTGCTACCGAAAAGTCACTAAATTGTTTGTCAAAAACATACCTTTTCAGAGCTCCACACAGATGACAAATAATTTTTTTCTTTGTTTATCTTTCTGTGGATTTGTTTTGCAAAGTAACTACTTGTTATTTTTTCATATGTCTTGGATTATTAGAGCCCAACAACCTCTCTTCTTCCATGATTTCACATTTTTTGCAGATTCCAGGAGAATAAAAGAAGTCAAATTATGAACGTGCGATTCTTGAAAGAAATGTTAATGAAACAAGGGCATTTCATCTAATTCATTACCTAATAGATTCATAATAGAGGAAATGGAGAATTGATTTCCATTTGAAGATTCATGTCACTACTCCCAAAACATTTTTCAAGAGATCATTTTTTTCCCATTGACAGATTGATATTCTCTTAGGTAATAACATCATAGTTGTTGTAACTTAATTTATTTATTTATTTACTGGTTTTAAATAAAGTGTTGTTTCTTTTCTGATTTCTCTTATGTTTTTGTGTTTCAGGTGTTGCTTCCTTCAAAGTTTTAGTTTCTGCTCATTGGCGATTGAAAAACACTTATTTTTGTGTGTGTTGTTGTTTAATAAATTGAACAATTGTTGTTCAATCTATTAAGCAACACTTTTGTGTGTTTTATTTTTGTTGTTCAAATGATTGAATGATTGTTGTTCAATTGATTGAACAACACTTTTGCGTGTTTTATTTTTGTTCTTCAAATGATTGAACAACACTTTTGCGTGTTTTATTTTTGTTGTTCAAATGATTGAACGATTGTTGTTCAATCTATTAAACAACACTTTTGCGTGTTTTATTTTTGTTGTTCAAACGATTGAACGATTGTTGTTCAATCAATTGTCACATTTTATTTTTTGGTGTTCGAACAATTGAATGATTGATTGAACAACCCTTTTGCATGTTTTATTTTTTGTTGTTAAAACAATTGAACGATTGTTGTTCAATCGATTGAATAACACTTTTGCATGTTTTATTTTTGCTGTTCAAATGATTAAACGATTCTTGTTCAATCGATTGAACAACACTTTTGTGTGTTTTATTTTTGTTGTTCAAACGATTGAACGATTGCTATCGAATCGATTGAATAACACTTTTGTGTGTTTTATTTTTGTTGTTCAAATGATTGAACGATTTCTGTTCAATCGATTGAACAACACTTTTGTGTGTTTTATTTTTGTTGTTCAAACAATTGAACGAATGTTGTTCAATTGATTAAACAACAATTTTGTGTGTTTTATTTTTGTTTTTCAAACGATTGAACGATTGTTGTTCAATCAATTGAATGACACATTTACGTGTTTTATTTTTTTTGTTCAAACGATTGAACGATTGTTGTTCAATCGATTGAACAACACTTTTGCATGTTTTATTTTTGTTGTTCAAACGATTGAACGATTGTTGTTCAATCGATTGAACAACACTTTTGCGTGTTTTATTTTTGTTGTTCAAACGATTGAATGATTTTTGTTCAATTGATTGAACAACACTTTTGTGTGTTTTAGTTTTGTTGTTCAAACGATTGAACGATTGTTGTTCAATCGATTGAATATCACTTTTGCATTTTTGACTTTTTTTGTTCAAACGATTGAACAATTGTTGTTGTGTGCTTTATTTTGTTGTTCAAATGATTTAACAATTGTTGTTCAATCAATTGAACAACACTTTTTTGTTTTTTGACTTTTGTTGTTCAAACGATTGAATGATTGTTGTTCAATCGATTGAAAAACACCTTTGCATGTTTTACTTTTTGATTTTTCTATTCAATCGATTGAAAGATTGTTGTTCAATCAATTGAACAACACTTTTTGCATTTTTGTAGGAATAACTGTGATTTTTCTTTACTGTTTCATCGCTTGTCATTTTGTCATTTTTCTTTCTATTTTATGTTTTGAATAAAAAAACCATCTAGTTGAATTTGTGCCTAAGATAAAGAAAAATAGTAATATTAATACCATTATGACTTATAAAACCTTTTGATAGCCATCTTTATTCCGAAGCTGACATGGTGCACCTATATAATGACTAGTTAAATATCTTCTCTTTTGACACATCATAAAATTATTTATTATTATAATACCATGTTAGTTTATCTTTTACACTTTCAAATGGATAAATCCCTTTGATATGATGATATGGGGGGAAAAGGATAACTTTCATTGGCATTTTTTTTTACTTCTTGTGCCATCCCTAACTCTTAAGGAGTAAATGCACCTCCCTCTCTTTACAATAAAAGCATTATAATATAAAAATATGAAAAAGTAACAAGCATTGTTTTAAAGAGGATAGGGGGTCTCATCACGAGCTAGCCTACCATGATCATAAGGGTGTAACATGTGACATTCCATTATGGCCACCACACCAAGGTAATGACCTTCTTGATAATTAAAATTGTCAGAAGGATAAGGGGTCTCATCACGAGCTAGCCTGATCACTTTTTTATATCCTAGTTAATTACACTATGATTATCTGTTTCTAATGCCAGCATAGTGGTCTCTTTATAGCAATAAGAAACATAAAACCATCTAAATACTAAATGGAGGACTTTCACTCATTTTTGGGGTTAAAAAGCAATCATGTCAAGGCTATGAACGCCTGTTGGCATCAATGGCTTTGCTTGTGGTATTGAAGTACTATGTTACATTGCCAAATAGTCTCTATCCTATTACCACCTATGGATTCATTTGTAAAGGAGAATTTGCCATTTGAACAACATTTCTAATTCAATTAGTCAAAATGCATGGTAAACTATATCTTTATACACATTATATCATTATTGTCCAATCACTCTACCACCAATCATTAACATTTATCGCCAGTCATACGTTCGTCACTTTTCCACCTAAGGTAAATATCTATTTACATAATTATCTAACATCTATTTTATTCTTTTTTGGGCATTTCAAATCTTTCGATGTGTAATGCTTTGATTGCCTTTGTCATATTTTACACCGCTTTTATTTGATTGGTCACCTACATTTATGAATCCTCAATGTCCTTTCCCTTTTTCCTATGCTTTATGGTCATGGACGCCCTTTTCGGATTTGAGGGGGGAAGATATGCATTATGGGATAGCATGTGTAATAATTACCGAACTCTGCCATAACTTACTAACTTGACAAAATATTATTATTGCATTTATACAAAAGCTTTTTTTGATTGAAATTTTTGCACGCAGCTTATCTGTTGTTGTTCAAAACTAAAACTGTGGATTCAAGAAAATTACATACAGTGTAGTGAATTGTTTATAGGATAACAACAAGTATTGGGGGCAACTCTATTCGCAGTGAGTCCATACTATTGCAACTAACAGAAGAGTCTTGAGCAAATTGCAGACAGGATGTGCTTGCATGGCTTCCACCTTTTGCATCACTTTCAGCATCATCTCAGCCTACATCAACTTTGAAAAATACCAATCCATACATGTAATTCCACATTTTTCCGTAGGTAAAACTTGAGGTAAAATAGCATAAGTTTCTAATTTATTAAAAGTTTAGGAGAATTTCATGAAAATCCATTGAGCATTATTTATCATCATTCCTTCCACATCTTTACCACTTCCCATTTTTCAGAGACATAGAAGCTTTTAGTTTGGGGGAGTGTTACTTTCATTCATTCATTTATTATGATCATGCCATCATCCATCGATCTCCTTATTCATTCTCAAAACCTCTCTTATTCCATGTTTTTTTACACCAAGCATATATTTCAACCACAATTTTAGCGATTTCAACCAAAATTTTAGCAACCACCTCAATTTGTTTTCTAGTATTGCATGAGGGCATGCTAATTCTCTAGTTTGGGGGAGGAATTGCTACACATGATGGATTCTTTCTACTTTCTTTCTCATTTAAGGAATTCAATTTCATTTTTATATAGTGCAGAAATTGATTTGTGTATATCTTTAAAACTATGAATTGAATTCTTATGATTTTTTGATAGGAAAGAGATATCATTAAAATACACAAACCCAGAAAATTTCAAGTTAAATTAGTTTGTAAAATTTCAGGAATCATGCACTGTCACCTACAACCATTTTTCTTATATCTCATGATTCGTGCATCAAAATGATCTAATTTGTAGTTTTCAAGAAAATGGTTAATGAATTTCATTGTTACTTATATCATATTTTGTTGCACCTTTATATACATATAGTTGAAAGTCAATGTGAAAATTATTACACCTTCATCAACATTGCTAAAATTAAATATTCATTATTTGGAGAAGAACTCATTTGTTCCATCAATTTCATGAGTTGGGATGAACATTTTTGTATCATAGCTTGGTTAATACAGAGGCTTTGGGTTGCATGAGGACATGCAACAAATTGAGTTTGGGGATATGTTGGGCCACTAATTTGTCATTATTAATATCACTTTTTAACATCTATTTCATCTATCTCTACCATTCTTTATCAAACCATTTATCATAATTTATCATATAATTCCATTTTATAATTATTTATGCTCTTACGGATAAATACTATTTTTCTCTTTTATTTTTAATAAATTGATGATTATTATGCATGATTTTCACAATGATGGTTTATTAATAGATTTCTTGTAACATCACTCACGATTTTAGCCTCCAACACCTTTTCCAGATTACAAATTTGATCTCCAACTCATAATTAAATATTCCAACTCAAAAATTCGCTGGAATAAGAAGTGACCATTTTTCATTGGATGTTTTAGACAAATGAAGGAGAATCTACAAAATCTAAAACATGGATTTTGTCCAGAACAAACCAAATTAGTTTTGATATGAGAATTTTTCCAAAATTTGGTCTGTAGTAAGAGAAACAGAAAATTCTTCGAAGATGATTTTCTCAGATTTGTTGTTGTGGTCGTTTTCCAAATTCTTCCAATTGCAATACCAGATTCGACTTGTTCCAACTGAATCATAATGGGAAGATATTTTAGATATGAACTTTTATTAATATTATGTAATCAATCCAAAATTGTAATGGAAATCATTTCGTAATCAAATTTGTTGTAACTTCCCTTTGCTCTTTGTTTATTTAAATGAAAATAGAGATCAAAGAGAGGAGGACAATAGGAGGAGAATTAGAGGGTAATTGGGGGATAATTGGGAGATAATTAGGAGATAGGAGATGGGCAATTGTTAGATAGGATGTAGGAGAAGAGATAAGAAATGAGAGATGAGAGGATGAACAATTGTTGAATTTGAGGCAAAGCTAAGAGCTTCTTATGTTGTAATTATTTCTCTCATATGTTTTAATGAAGGAAGTTATCCATTGAGTTCTACATCTGTTATTTGTAATCTGATATGAGTTGCTTATCAAGGTGGAACTGAGTCTTGGGTAGTTGGGCCCACTACCTTGGACAAGGTGCTGCCTTGAATATGTACAATAGTTTAGTTGTGTGCTTGTTTCTTTGAATTTCAATCATTGTTCTTTGAAGTAAATTTCCTTTCTTTTAACTAATTTGTTGTTTGTTGCATTTTCCAGATTTTTTATTTCATCCAATTACTAGATTTCATTTGATTTGTTACTCTAGATTAGAATTTTAATTCTGTTGAGTGCAATAGATTAAATTTCCAATTTAGCAATGTGTGGTTTAATTTAGCAATGATTCAAGTTGTGTGATTAGCATAATTGTTTTTCCTGTCATTTACTTTCTTCTTTTGAATTTTAGTTTTATTATTCAAGTCTTACATTTTATTTCTTGTTGAATGAGCTTGATAGTATAGAATACAATCATATAGAACTAGTGTTAGTTGTTGGTATCGTTATGCATATATTTTTCCTATTGCCTTGAAATAAAAATACGCTCCTCGGGTTGATAATTAATGTCTAGGTGATTAGTTGTTTTATTTATTTATTAAGCAATTAATTTTACCCAACAAGGACCTCATTACAAATGTGACTACTTTGAGTCACAACATGATAATACTAGATGTAGAGAAGGAAAAGTGCCAATGGGAAGAGAAGTTAATCACCATCATATTTATGTAGTGGTTGATAACTACCAAATTGAATACCAATCCACTGTGGTGGAAACCTTAGGTATGATAAATCATGTCAAAGTTATAATTCTATTTCATTATGGTGCTACAGATCATTTCATTTCACCATTTGCATTAAATAAATGTGGATTGGTAGCTTATGAGCACAATGAATTTAAATAAGTCGAGATGGCTTCAGGGGTAAAATAGGAAGTGGGACCTTGTGTAGATTAGTGTTTGGTAGACCTCGGTGTGTGTAAAACTAAGTTTAAATCATATGTCACTACATTGGGAACATATGATGTAATCATTAGAATGGATTGACTAGAAGCTCATTGAAATTTGGTGGACTATTTCAAAAATAAAGTGATATGTTAGATGGTGAAGGTATATCAATTGATATCTATCGCCAATGGGAAGAACAGGTAGTCACCATCATATTTATGCAGTGGTTGATAAATACCAAATTGAATGCTAATGCACTGTGGAGGAAACCTTATGTATGCTAAATCATGTAAAGTTATAATTATATTTGATTATGGTGCTACAAAAAGTTTCATTTCACTATTTTAATTAAAGAAATGTGGATTGGTAGCTTATGAGCACAATGACTTTAAATAAGTCAAGATAGCTTCTTGGGTAAAATATGAAGTAGGACCTAGTGTTGATTAGTGTTTGGTAAACCTCGGGGTATGTACAACTAAAATAATATGTCAGTGCCTTGGGAGCATATGATGTAATCATTAGAATGGATTGACTAGAATCTCATTGAACTTTGGTATACTATTTCAAAAAGAAAGTGATATGTTAGATGGTGAAGTTACATCAATTGATATATATGGTATCAATATGGAAGTGTCCCTATGATTCATCTCAATGATGAAGGTAAAGTATTTACTCAAGAAAGGTTGCAAATTATTTGTTGGTAAGACAATAAGTGATAGAAAGGGAACCTTTCTAGATCAAAATCTAGTTTCATAAAAATTCGATGATGTTTTCCCCAAAGATTTTCCAGGGTTGCCTCATAAGAGGTATATTGATTTCATAATCAAACAAAAACCAAATGTAGATCCAATATACAAGAAACCCTATAAGATGACATATCCAAAAAATTTCGAGTTGAAGATGCAGTTGAGAGAGATGTTAAACTTGGCAATGATTAGACCTTGTATTTCACCTTGGGGTGTATTATTAATTTTTGCAACAAGAAGGATGGTTCCTTAATATTGTGCATATATTTTAGGGATTTGAGTTGAGCCACAATAAATATAGGTACCTAATACCTAGAATAGATGATATATTTTATCAAATGGAGGGAATAATAGTTTTCCTGAAAATTTTATTTTTGGTCATGATATCACCAACTAAGGATTAAGGAGGGTGACATTCCAAAAAAAACCTTCTTAGCTAGGGTTGGGAACTATTAATCCATAGTAGTGTCATGTGGTTCGACCAATGCATTATAAATTCTCACGAGCATCATGAATGGCATGTTCCAAAAGTATGTGGACTACTTTGTATAATTCTTTCTAGATGACATTCTAATGTATTTAAAGAATGAAAGGGAGCATGAAGAGCACTTAAAAATTGTGTTGACATGCTTAATAGAAAACTAGTTGTACATTAAACTATCAAAATTCTCTTTCTTTCAGAAGGAGTTTCATTATCTCAACCACACCATTTTAGGAGATGGGATTTTTGTGGACTCGGAAAGGGCTAAGGTTATAATGGATTGGTTGGTGCTAAGAACTACTCAAGAGGTGTATAGCTTCATGGGGATTGTAGGTTATTATCATATATTTGTGGAAGGGTTTTCCAAGATTTTGAAGCCCATTACCTCATTGTAGTGCAAGGGAGTTAGGTATGAATGGATACTATTCATTAAGTTGAGGATATTACTAATTACTTCCCTGATATTTTGATTGATTGATATAGAGAAGGATTTTACAGTGTGCACAAATACTTCAAATGAAGGATTATGAGATATGTTAATGCAAGAAGGGGGAGTCATAATTTACACATATAGGTTTTGAAGAAACATAAAGAGTTGTATTCTACCCATAAAAAGTTGGAGGCATTACCTCATTAGGAGAATATTTGAGCTAAATATTGAACATGAGAGCCTGAAGAATCTCTTCACTCAACGAGATTGAAATGCTAAACGAAGGAGATGTAGTGAATTCATGAGTGAGTATGATTTTTGGGATTTTGGACATAAATAGAAAGAAGAATGTGGTGGTTGATACATTAAGAAGAAGACCCAAATATTCTATATGGTACCCTTGAGAGTCAATTTAAGGGAGTGTATGGTAGAAAATCTCTTTGGATATAGTTTATATCTAAAAGCTACAACAATGATCTAGAATGGGAAGTAAATACAACCAAATTTTGAGGGATATATCCTTGAACCAGACGGGTTTTTGAGTTTCCAAGGAAGGATGTATATCCCAAAGGAAGCGTATATACAAATAACTATTCTCAAGGAATCTCATAGATCTCTATAATATTCACATATTGGTGTGAAGAAAATGTACACAAACATGGAATTTTTTTTCTTTTGAGCAGGCGTAAGTGCGTCATGCTCCAGCTTATGCTAAGTGTCTTGAATGTCATCAAGTAAAGGCTAGCCATCATCAACTAGTAGGAATCCTATAACTACATGACATCCATGTGTCTAAATGGGAGGACATTTATATGGATTTCATTATGGGATTTCCACTCGTGTCACAAAGGCACAACATCATCTTGGTCCTAGTTGTTAAGTAGACCAAAATTTCCCATCTAATTTAAATTAGAGATAGTTAGGATGTCACTAATGTGGTAGGAAATAGCATTTATAAGCGAAGTATCCATCACATGGGTTACCCAGAAAGATAACTTATAATAGAGGCTCTTGATTTACATCTTGGTTTTGGATAAGTTTGCATTCAATCTTGGGCACCTGGTTGAAATTGAGCATTGCATATCATCTAAAAAAATATGGGCATATTGAAGAGTAAATCATGTTATGGAAGACATGATTAGAAAGTTCGTGTGGATAATCCATATCAATGGGAAATGTACCTACCATTGATAGATTTCTACTACAAAAATAGTTACCACATTTCAATCAAGATGCCTCCTTATCAATCTCTATATGGGATACCATGTAGGACACAATTAAGTTGGGAAAGGTTGGAGAACATAGAAATACTAGGGCCTATAATAGTACAAGAAATGGAGGAAGTGATTCAGATTTAATCAATGTTAAAGGAAGCACATAATAGATAGATGATTTATGGTGTTTCACATAGGACCAACTGAATTTAGAAGTTGTGGGGAATTTTTTTATTCAAATTCAATCCAAAAAGAGTACCATTCGGTTTGGAAAAGGGATGAAGGTGTCACCTTGATTTATAGGAACTTTTAGAATTAAAGAGAAAATTGGACTAGTTTCCTATCATCTTTTTACCATCCCACTTGCATAAAAATCATGATGTTTTTCATTTATCTATTCAATCACATTATGCTTTTGATGAGTCTGACAAACTTAATTAGAGGGAATTACTAGTCTTAGATTTGTGAACTATTATGGTCAAACTGTTACACACATTGTACCCTAGAGTTTGACAGTAGAAGCATCTCTTGGTGCATGAAGTTAAGGTTCATTGGGACAAATATATCTTAGGGTCTACTACATGGGAGGATCAAAATACTTTTTGTTGAGATTATGACTCACTTTTTTACCACATTTGATGCCCCATTTTGACCTAGAAAACTATTTATATTGACTTATTTATATTTTAATTATGTATAAACATTATGCAATATTGTTTCATTTCAAAATTGGATGGATGGATTTATTTATATAAAACACTTGATGGATTATGTTTTTTGTTGATTAAAATATCTAATGCATGAACTATTTGTTATATGATTTACTTCCAACATGATGAAAATGAATCATACAACAAATATATATGTATATATGTGTGTGTGTGTGTGTGTGTGTGTATATATATATATATATACACACACACACACGATATATATATATATATATATATATTCTTATGCATATTCTTAGATTAAACTAACTTGTAGGATTATAAGGGGGCTATGTGATGGCTATAGATCTATGCTAGTAATCGGTTGATGTCATGACATTGAATGAGAGATTTGGTATGATGTATATTGTTCTATTATGTTTCATATTTATTGATATGCACTTTTATGACATTGGGTAAGCCATGGATTTGAAAGTAACATGACTTCTCAACTAAATATATAGACATGTGATCATAATTATCATATTATAAAACATGGTATCGACATACTAAAATCTCTTAATTAACATTAGGATGATGGAAGTAATTCATACAATAGATAAATCACACACACACACACAAAGTGTTATGCATATTTTTATATGATAACTAACCTACAGGATTGTTATGGTATTGGATAAGGCATTAATTTGCAAGTAAAATGACTTCCCAATTGAATAATTCGATGATAAGCACCAACAAACAATGTCATTGTGTGGTCCATGTTAGGCTGTTGACCCTATTTTTTTAGAGGAATGGAGGTATTTCCCACCATTTAAACTCCAAACATAGAGAAATGGTAATATTGTGATGGAAATGTTCCCTTAGATGTGTGATGATGACTCTTAGTTCTTGCTGAGAAATTTCTATCAATATGTTCAACACTTTCACCATTTTGGTTCTATCAGTGGTTAGAATAGTATAGCCAATTCCATAGCATATTGTAGCAAAGGATGGGAATGGAAGTAGGTTAGGGAGGATGGGTGGATATCGGATAGTTGACAACTTTGGATGGGAAGTGGTTCTTTTGTACGCTTTTACTTCATTTTGGTTACTAGGTCTTTCATCATATTTTGATTATGTATGATTGTCCTATTACTCCTTGATTGTTGTATCCTCTTGACACTAAATTCTAGATGAAGTTTTCTAAATGATGGGTGTATGTAATTCCCATTCCCTAATCCTATTATGTTATTCTAGGTTATTAGCCTACATGTTGCAAGATTGATTTCTGGGACAAATATTTATTGGTGTTTTCACTATATGTGCGTGGTATGTGTATGAAGACTGCATACCCATGCCTTACATGAATATGCTAGCATTTTATAGTCTACTATGACAGTTGAATCATAATGTAGCTTAGTGATTAATCCTTAAGGTTGATTAAATATTAATTAATATAATAGTCAAATTAGCCTTAAGCTAGATTAGTGGTTAATTAAATGATTGTCCCTTAATCCTTATTAATAATTTCTCAATAATTAATATTTATATTTAAATTAATTAGGATTGTTATGAATCCAGTGATTTGAATCAACCTTTAAATATTATATTATTTTATGGTGCATTTATTAAGTGGTGGGTGAATGAATTGACCACTTGAGGCATTAACTAAGGGACAATTGGGTAGGTGGAAGAGATAAGGGGTGGGCACAAGAAAATGTAAAGAGGTAGGTGGAAAAAGTTGAGAGGGGTTATATATCGCAAAAATATTTGGTTTTAGAGGGGTAACTTGTTTATTTTTGGTTTACAAGTGGACAGGTGCATGGGAATCGAGTTTTCAGAGTGGAGAAGGCCAAGATAAGGGTGGACGAAAACTTTACTATGGATTTTCAATTTGGATGTTGGGAAGGTGTTTAGCACCTAGAACTTGGACACACTATAGTTATACTTTTTTACTTAAGCTCAAAGGAACAAGGAACTTGTGGAGGTTCTCTAACCCATGAATTCAAATAGGGTGTTCCTCATTGGCAAGGTGGCATACTTAATGAGGTGATCCTAGGAGGAGCACCACAACAAAACCACCATAACTACATATTCCTATTATTCATTATGTTCATTTGAAAATATATAGGAAGAAAATATATGTTGTGGGATAAATCTCCAAAAAATATATACTTGTATAGTTGTATAAAATAATTTTTTTTGGTTGATAAATAAATGGTTATAGGGAATGAATCCTCTATCTTACTATATCCTAATGCCTCTAGGAGGGCCTAATAGAGTATTTTTTTCCCTTTAGTTTTGATACTTTCAAAGACAAGGGACATTCATTATTGCATCAATACCACACTATTGCCATGAGTTGAAGCATCACACTCCACAATGAATTTTTTTGTGAAATCGCATGTGGTTAATATGAGAGTTGTACACATCACCTATTTAATTTTTTCAAAATATTTTTTTATTATTTAGTCAAATAAAATGTTTCCTTCTTAAATAATATTGTTAAAGGTGCTAAAAACTGATGAAATATCTTAACTAGGAAATATCTCATTGATCTTAAGAAAACTTTGAGTTTCTTCAAGGACTCAGGGATTAGTCAATCCCTCATAACTTTTATTTACTAGGGTCCACTTTGAACCTTCATGGAACACAATATAACCTAAATATTCCACTTATTGAACTCCAAAGGCAGACTTGGAAGGATTCAAATATAGTTGTTACTCTTCCAATAGTGTTAAGGCCCTATCAACATGTTTTACATGTTATTCCCAAGTTTGATGTAGATTAATATGTTATCAAAAAATACTTACACAATTTTTCTTAGGAAATATTTGAAAATATAATTCATCAAGCTTTGAAATGTTGAAGGTGCATTAGTAAGTCCAAATGTAATAAACAAAAACACATAATGACCTTCATGTGTTCTAATTCCTATTTTGGGAATTTTTTCAACCTTATTCTAATTCTAAAATATCTAGGATTGAGACCTAACTTAGTAAGTAAAATTTATCCATGAAATCCATCTAATAATTCATCAATGATGAGAATATGAAACTTATATTTGACTATAATTTTTAATAACCATCACAGTTGGTGAAGAGAAGGCACTCTAGCTAGGTTAAATGATGTCAACCTCTAACACTTCTAAAACATACACTCAATCTAACTCGTTTCTACATGTGGATACCTCTAAGGATTAATGCTATGTGGTACACTTATAGGTTGCAAATTACTAGCATTTTCAAGATATCAAGAAAGTGGAAGACCCTTAGGAGTATCACCAAATACATTGGAATTATTGTTTATAACCTTTTGGAGATCCACTGGAGTAGAGGATATATATGTTTGAACATCTAATGAACACAATTGTGCAATTACACCAAGGTCTCCCTTTTTTAGCAATTTTTTAATCCTATTAGAGCTTATCACTTTATAGGATTTCACTTGGATACCTTTAAGCTCAATTTCCTTTCCTTCCAAGGAAAATATCATGAAAATATCTTGAAAATTAAAGGTCATTGTTCCCAATGATTTTAACCATTAGACCCTTAACACAACATTAAAACCAACCATGGGGTTATCCAATAAACACTCCCTCATATTCATCTTAATACTTTGGCACTTCCCTAAACAATTAAGGATACCTCCACCTACAATCATTAAATGAGATTTTGGTGAACCAATATTTTAAAACTCATTTAAAAATTTCAATTTAATATTCATATTTATGTACGCTACAGTCATTAAGTAAAACAATGTATTTATGTGACTATGATGAAGGAAAAATGCATATATCCAGTAAACTAACTTTCCATATATTTCATCATATGTTCTGCTTTAACCAATGTATCATTACTTCATTAGTATTTAATTAAACACTAACCATGAGCAGTAAGAATAGAATAAACCATCATACATATGCAATACAACAACACACAACACAATAACACATGAGGAAACCATTAATTTTAGGTGGAAACCCAATGTGGGAGAAAACCACTAATGTCGCCATCTTTGTCTTCATATTTTATTATAAAGGAAAACATATTAAAATATTGTACTAGTTCAGACTCATATCAATACGTAGTAAGCCACTTACAGAAGGCTACAACCTTCTCTCATTCTCCAACACCCATGAGAAAGGAGCTCCAACCCCCTGATCGCATTTACCAGCACCTTTCAGAAGGGAGCTCCAATAGCCTGATCAGATATTCCAACTACTACTGGAAGGAACCTTCGACTTCCTCACTGAAGGCTCCAACCCTCAACATCTTTGTGGACCACATTTCATAATATTTCATACTGGATCCACTTGACTCACAACATCAAACCTATAGGCCACTTTTCATCATATTTTCATACTAGACCCACTACCATCATTTAAGCCCAATAGAAAATAATAAATCTAAAATCCAATCACTGTATCAAATCACTCAATCCTTGAACCAATTAAATCATCAAATAAATCATTGAATCTTAATAAATCAATACAATTGGACCAGGATAGATCATATCAATGCACAACTATTCATCAATAAGGCAAACATCGTTACCCATCATAGAAACCAACTACTTCTACTACAAATATTGATCAACCATATGTCAAAATATATATGCTACTATTCTAAGTCATACCTGTGTATGTACACACTTCTCCTTAGGAGGACATGCATACAGATCACATAATATTGAAAAACTGAGTTTAAATCACTGTCACACTGAATCAATCACTGAATCACATACTGAACCCATCACTGATCACTAAACCAGATACAGATCATCACATAGTAGCATCATCCCTAGTCAAAATATCATTCCATAAATAGTTCAACCCAACCAGAACTGTCAAACACAGATTATCATGACAGAGACATCATTGAAAGATAAGAAAAAACATAATAGAACTGATCAGGCATCAATAAAATATCATACTTCAAAACCCTAGTAGATTTACGTGACTCTTATAAAGAACTTCCATGTATGTATGTGTTTTTCATAATTGACACCTGCCTACAGATCTGTCCATATTGCAGGATATATACATGACTAGTCAAAAGAATATCTGCATGTGTAAGCAACTTCTAAATGGAATACCAACATACAAATTTGTAAACACTGAGTTATAACTTTGTTGCACAATAAAACATTTGACATTCCCAAATGTTGGCATACAAATTGTTACAAACACACATCATAATATACTCATCATAGATATATCAAACATCAATAGATTATTCAATATATAGTCATTTCAAATCTATTAGATCTTATCCATCTTCATGGTTCTGGGTGCACACCCATTTCATATCAATTCATTCACAAATAATCCATCACGTGCACACTCTAACACTTGATCTCCATCTCCTTATATAGTATAAGCCTTATTCAATACCTTAGGCCAATCCCTTAGTAATGTTGATGGTATTCTTTGACGAGGTCAAATATCTGTTGTTGCACTCATTACTATGGGCTACTACCATGGTAAAAAATACTGGTATTCATAATACCATGGTGCAGAAACTATACATGACTTATCTTCATCATAGCTGCGTATGTACGCATATTTTCTTCATAAGACCCGCGTATACTTTCCTAAACTTCACCTTTATCATCCTTCTATCTCTGAACTAATATTTCTTTTTCTATTTCACGTGTAACATTTGCATAACCATCATGTTGACATATTTATCAAGTAAATTTACATCAAGGACAACACATTAGTCATAATGGAAACACTTGAAAATTAAAGGTTATTGTTCCCAATGAATATAACCATTAGACCCTTAACACAACATTAAAGCCAACCATGAGACTATCCAATAAACACTTCCCCATATTCATCTTAATACTTTGTCACTTCCCTAAATAATTTATGGTACCTACAACTACAATCATTACTTGAAATTTTGGTGCTCAATACACAAAGTAGTTAAATTAGTTTTGGCAATGTTCAATTGATGAAGTTATACATACTACTCACATCCATCAACATTGTTGGTTTTTTTTTTTCCTGATATATCCTTCTATCTTGAGGGTTTGTAGAGTACTAATGCAAACCAATGCATGAAAATATATTATTAGAGTAGTCTCTTCAAGATCTTGACCTTATTCATCTTCACAGTCTATGTAGAATAATTTGTTCTCATCACATTTATGCCCCTTAATGTACTTGTTGTCACAATTGAAGCATATTTCTTTTACTCTTCTTTCAACCATTTTTTGAGTTATCAACATTCTTGATTTAGGAGAGGAAGCATGATGTTCTTTGTAGTTATTGTTGACCAATTTTATAGTCACCTTATTTTTATTTTCAACTTTCCTTGTTAGACTAGAAGCATGCTCTAGGGATTTAGGTTCAAAGAGATGCATCTTATGTTGGATGATTCCCTTTAACATTCCCATAAATAGTTCTAACAAATTATGATCTGAAATATCATTTAAACTATGTCTCAATTTTTGAAATCGTTGAATGCACTCTATATTTAGACATTTTTCTCAAATATTTACCAATTGACTAAAGAATGTATTTCTCTTAGTATCTCCAAATTGTTCTATTTCCTCTATAGAGATGGACCAAGATATAACAAAATATGTTTTCCTTTTTGAATCCATTGATACCATACATGTTAGTTTTGTTCTAAAATCATGGATGGAATATTTACCTTTTATAAGGCTACCACTTGGTGTAGATTGAAGTATTGCTCAACCTAGAATATATGTGTTATAGGATCATTACCATCAAACTTCCAGATATCGATCTTTGAAATGTAGTAGTTTTTGGTGTTGACTTGAAGCCTTGATGATGTGGATATTTGAGTGAAAAATTATGATTATGGTTTTATGGTTCAATATGTTTTCTCTTTAATTGTGATAAAATACTCCCCATAGGTGATTGAGTTCCAACACAATTATTTTCCTTAATTTCAAGATTTCCTTGGATCTAAATATCCCTTTTAGGAAGCCTCTCCAAGAGAATATTTTCAATGGAATTCATGGAATTTTGCATTTCTTTCTTATTTTCATTCATCTTATTTCCCATTTTATCCATTGTTTAACCTTTAAGGTTTTCTTGAGAACCTAATAGATCCACCTTTTCTAGAAAAATATTATCGATTTCATTAACTTTCATATCTAATTGGAAGAAACAAAAATATAAGTCTTCACTTTCTTCATGAGTCCACAATGAGATTTGAGGCGTTTTAATTGGTGTGGTAGATTTATTTTGAGGCATAGTAATAGTAATTTTTATTTATCACAACTTTTAGTCACTGAAACAATTTGGATCTTCTAATCAATTTTTTTGTGACTTTGTAAGTTTTGTAGCTTTAAAACCTTAATTTGGAAAATATCTAATTGGATTATCCTTTTCTTGATATATCTCTGAGATATGAGTCCTTCTAAATATAAAATTTTGGCTTCTAATACTTTGATGTGTCTTCTTTGGAATTCCACAACTCTAACCAAAATTTGATGTGCTAGGTGAAAGTTATGGTAACTTTATGAAACCTTGCCAATCTTTTTCCTCTTCCCAAGATAAAAATTGTATGAAATGACACTTTTCCAATTATTCAAATATAATTCTAAAAAATTTACCTGAGGTAATTCATTATGTATCCTCAGATTTATTAAAATTTCACAATCTAAAGTGTCCCATATATTTGAAAAAAAGAAAATTATAGTGAAAATTTCATGAGAACTAATCTGAAATTGATTTCACTAATATGTGGGTAATTGTAGTTTACATTTTCTCAACCCTGTTGTCTTTCCTAACCCCTCCCACGCCACCCCCCCCCCCCCCCCCCCCTCAACAACTCCTGTGATCTCTCTTCCTTGTATTGTGCCTCCTTCCTTTGTCCACATCCTCCTCCCTAACCCTTTAAGATTCTTTATTTTATTATATTTTTTCTATTATATTTATGGCTCTATAGTATCAGTATTATATCTAGACTCTAGTATTAACAATTTTTTCTTTGGGTATTAGTATTATATCTTGGTTACAATTATTAATACCTTAGTATTATTAATAATACAATTTTATGTCACCTTTAATATTTCCTTCACCATTCATTTTCTAGGGTTTATTTTTCTTTGTATCCCTTCTAGGTATCTTATCTAATCGACCTCTCTTTGTTGTTATTTCTCCACCCTTATCTTGCATTTATTAATAATAATGTTTTCCTCTTCCTTACTTGGGAATTGGTCCTAAGGATGAATCCAATTTAGGATTCAAAACATCAACCTTTATGGAATATGGATAATGTGGAAATTTCTCTCAAAAATTTACTATCAAACAATCAATCTCATATTATTATTAAATTTGTTATTATTATTATTTTATTATATTATGAGTTAATAATGAATTAAATCCTACACATAAAATGTAAGAACTTCATAATAATACATCCTTGGTTGATAATTTAATGTAATAGGATTTAATTATATAAACTTCCTGACAATGTCCATGCTACAATTCCAAGCATACAGTGCCATATTTCTCATATCATATCAAAATTATATTACGTTACGTTTATTTCCATTCATAAATAATCCACTATCTTTCCCTTTTTTCCTTTTTCCCTTTTAATTTCATACCTCTCATCTAAATAAGTAGTTATTAACTTGAATTAGAAGGAGGGAGATAAGAATTCTTAGAAGGAACTAGTTACTTATCTAAATTAAAAGTTTTATGATTTTGTTATATGGAAAATTCACTTTTGCAAACAAAAATGAACTCCCTAGATCTAGTGGTCTAATCTAGAACAACAGAGGGCAAAAATATCTATGTTTTCCTTAAAGAGATTAGAATATGGAAAAGAGACTTACCTAGAATATGTATTAAGTCCTCCTCTTCTCTTTGCTTGTAAGCTCCAAATCTGTCTCTACACGCTATAAATGGAACCTACAACAACAACTAAAACAATAAAGGGAACTACAATATCCATATAGCATAAACAAATGTCTATAATCAATTAGTCAATTGGCATTGAAATACATACGCATCAACATGACACAAGTATAGAAAAATAAAGTGGTTTTTGTATTAACAAATTAAGGAGAGAGTTACAAGCATTTATAGATGTTGACTTTGTAGATGTCTCCCCAATTGTCTTGTCCTTCCTTGCCACAAATAAAATCTTCACACTCAAACCTAATGCATAAATGGATGATGATTTCTTAAGCTCAAAGTAGCAACATGAGGGCACTAGTTATCTCCAAAATCAAACCTAGACTCTATGAGATGCAGTAAATTTATAGGGTGAAGGTAGTTTAGTATTTACCAGTCTAGGCTTGATAACCACATATGAAGGACGATAAGCTCAAAAGATAAGAGACAATACCTCTAGATCCAAAATTCGAGATCTGTATCCATGTTAAATGGTTAAAATCACCTTGGAATCTTATAGAAGGAGAAGATTCGAAAATATTTTTTATGTTTCGTGAAATTCTAGAACCATCGCACCTACAAAATAGAGAAACTTGCGTTGGTTAGTCTAGGTGCTCAGTTGGGTCTAAAAACACTATTTTTGAATTGATTGACGTAGAGACTCAGACTTTTTGGAGAGGTGATGCTTAGGGTTTTTCAAATGGATAATGATAAAGTGTTTAAGGTTCTTGATTAATCCAGTTTTCAAGCCTTTTGATTGGGTGTGACAAAATGTCCTATAATATATTACCCCCTAAAGTAAAACTTCAGAAGCAATGGCTGAAGACTAAAGTTATTTACCTTGTGACAAGTACGTATCAAGAAAAAATTGGTCGAGGTCATCATCTGTTACAATACATATTACCATCATGATATCATTGCTAAGGGAGGCATACCCATGCTCAGCATATAAGAAAATATTACATGTACAATGATTAAGATGTCTCTTCCATTGATGACATAGTGTGGACACATGCTTGGTTGACTATCTGAATGATCATAGCCATCATACTTTATAATATTGTATGAACCTTTAAATCGCAGCCTGGATGGGTGGAACTAGGTTTGGGGCCTTCTACCTTGTCACTCGATAGTATGAGTCTAGCCATGTGAATAAATGAATTGAAGTTGAACATGGTAGACACCATCTAATTATTTTCCAATGATGTCAGCCATTAACAGATGCAAGATAAACCATCGATAATGATAATGACTCTTAAGGTACTATAGTACAATCTATTTAGTGTGAATGAATGAGCTGAAGTTGAACACCATACATAATCTTCCAGTTGAAGGCCAGTGATGACAACCTGTCACCGAGACCAAGGAAACTTGTCATTGAGGTATGCAAGCTCCAAGGTACCAGAATGATTTTCTAAGTCAACTTCATGGATATGATATGATGTCGACAAGAAGTGGCCCATCGTAGGAGGGCCTTGATGTACCCCTCATCAATTACACGAAATAGGTATCAATATTTGAGTCAGAATGATGTTGATGTAGAGCTCGTTAAAGAGTGACAGACATGAAAGAAGGCTTAAGAGAATTGTAGCAGATGTCAAATGAAGGACTTATCTTGAACATATCGGTGGCACTTTATGGAATCATTGACTCAAAAATAGTTATGAAGTATTTTCATATGGTGTGATTGACCAAAGAGGAAAGTCGATTTCCCAACCCAACAGTCATGAAGATGAAGTGAAAGAGTGTCATGTTCAAGAGAAATTCACTACCATTAAAAGGTTTAGTACCCTATTTCCCAATTTCCCCAACCATTTATGGTCAGTACCTATTTACTTTTTACAGCCTTGAGGAGGCTAACATATGCTTGATATATAAGTTCATCCTTCAAATGAATCATTTTGGGTATATTTAGCGAACCTTGAGAAGGAATGATTTGGTCTTGCCATACTTAATGGGTCTGTCATTGTTTAATAATTTTATGAGCCCAACGAAGGCATCACTCAAATCCTTTTTCATTTTTATAGAGTTTGAAAAAGGGGTGAAAAAGAAAACTCCAAAAGGATTACTTTTGTAAATTTAGTCTCTTGGGCCCAAAAAGGCATAAGAAAATACCCAGGAGAACCTTTTAGTCATGTTCGACTAAAGTATTCCTTTTCCATAAATAGTCTATTTAGTCTAGAAAAGGGTTAAACTTATACCAGGAAGATGTCTTTTCATTTAATTTAACGAGTTCAAAATACAAGTGCTCAGTAATCTTTTCATGTTTTGAGAGTCAGAGAAGAGATGAAAGAGGACTTCTCCTAGAGGAACAAGTCGTAGAAATGGTAGCAATTGGTTCCAGTCATGATGGAACTGTAAAAAACACCTAGAGATTAAGGAGAACGATAGCAAGAAAACTCATTGCATCGCTTCCCCAGGCAATTGTAAAACACCACGTGAAAGTATGATCAGCCAAATAGAAGGTGATGATAGAATGAGAAAACCAAGGCTCATCTGATAGAACTAGGATAACAAAAATGGAAATCAAAAGGGATAAAGTGCAAGTAGTTTCATTTTTACAAAAGCTTGAAGCAGAGACCTCTAAGCATCGAGTCTCATGGCATGATCATATATGAAAAGGTCTAAGTTCTAGTGTCTTCATGCCACAACAAAGGTCACATGGTCATATGGGTTAAAACTTCAAATTATTGGCATAAATAACGGCCCAAAGGTTGGCTTCCCCTAAGCTATGGGACCACACACACACACACACATAGATATAAAATTCTATGAGCACTCGTTGGTTGCAGCACTTGAGCATAATCCCTAAAATGAATTTTAATCTCTATGGATGGGGTGATAAGTTATGGTTTATGTTTGATGAATAATATTGGTTCTAAACCCTACGAACAATTTGGTTCCATGGAGTGTTAATATGTGACAAGGGAACATAGTTTGGATCATGAGTTCGATGGTGAACTCCTGACATCATTCCACTTATATTGAAACCTAATATGGATTATGTTGCATATCGTTTTTCGACAAGGCTTAACCATAAGTATAGTTGGATCATGGGATCGGGTCCTTCCCCCTTTTGTAGTTAGTTGGTTGACATGATAAAAAAAGGAATTTATTCATCTTATATAATATGGAAATGGTAATGGATTCTTGTTGAATAACACAGGTCATAAGTTTTTGGGGTCATTCTGAAGCCAAATTGAATTCTGAAAAAGGGGATATCAGAAAAATTCTATTGTGATCAATCTAAATGTTATGAAATGTCATGAAGATGCATTTTTTATGTCATGAAGTCACATTATGTTTTTTGGAATGCTTCAAGGGTTTATGAATAGGTTGTTGGCTTATGAGAAAGTCTTGCACACATGACTAAAACAGGTATCAAGAAAGCTGATATGTGACTAGATTAATGAACAATTTGTTGCGGGATGGTTTGCAGGTCATGACGGTGTTGATATGAGTATATTTATGACATGAAAATGATATTGATGTTTGTGGATCCAGGATAAAAATTGTGAAATGTGATCCATTTATTTTTGAAGGAGGTGGGTGCCTCCATCAGAGATCAATGCCTCAATCATGTTATTTCCTACATCATACGTTGTGTTAGGCCAAAAAATTGTCCCATTTCTCATCATTCTAAACAACAATTTTCAGTCATTTTACCACACTTATCTTCCGATCTATTTCTTGTCCTATTGTATTTGTTCGTGAATAGGCCACATTAGTCTTACAAATCTCTAAGTATTTAATTATAATTATTTCCTTTAGTTTTTATGAATTATAAAGTATTGCTATTGGTTTTGTTGATGATGATTTTACTAGTGTTTTTTGAGTGGTTCGTATGTAGTAATAATAACAACTTTCAAGGTTAGCAAATTGATGCTAGTCCAGGAGAAATCATAGAACATGGGTTTTGTTCCTAAGGATAATGGATTTATGTTATCCAAGTCATACATAGGTAAACTCCATTAGCCTCCAACTCATGATCTATAGGTCAAACAACTCACGCCAAACTTAGACGTGATTTTCTGACAAATGAAGATGAATATGGAAAATACGTCACGATTTTTTCTCAAAACATCCTCAATTAGCTGACTCGCGAGAGGTTTCTCCAACAAAATCATAGATTAAGCAGTACATGTGGTTCTTTCAGGAACATTTTTCTTACTTTAGTATTTTTGAAAAACTGAGTCCAAAATAGAGAAGCCAATTATCAACTAAAACAAATTCATCCTATTTTAAGATGATTATATGATATAATAATCTATGTAATCCAATATTTAGTTTGTATACAACTAATATCTCCCAAAAATCAATCGAGTTAATATTTTGTAATATGTCCATAGATGTTACAATCCATATTTGGGGGAATTAGTTCTAATTCTCCCCCTACACTTCTCTTGTATAAATGTATGTACACAGAGAAGATTGGGAGTTGACCTAGTGTAAGGAAGTTAGGTTAGGAAGGGGAAGGGCACCATCATTGTAATCCTGTATTGTAACTTTCATTAATGAAACTCTGTATTGTTTGTGGCTTCAAATCTCTTTCCTGATTAGCTAGCATGCTATGTAAATCACCAATCCCTGCTAAGGAGGAATGGCCCTCCTTCTTAGTAGGGATCACTCATTGGAAAAGTATTATAATTCTATATTTATTTCCTCTTAGTTGCAGTTTATATGTTATTTATTATTATTGTTACAAATCTTTTCCATGTATTGAATAGTTGCAGGATTGTAGCCTCTATCATTATATAACAACATAGCTCCTAGACCGGCCCCTTCATGAGGTGTGATATTTATTTGATCATTGCGATAGTTAATTGGTTTGTTTAATTGATTGAATGGGTGTTACATCAATTGTTTAAGTACTGAATGAGAGGATGGAATTCATAAGGGTTTATGGTGCTCATAGAAGCTTGCTTTGTGCCACCATCATCAACAAGGTCCCTTCAAGTAGATCCATCTAGCCTGGGCATAGGCCAAGCATCTTCGAAAGAGACCCTTCATGTGAATTAGTATTCATGGACATTATTTTTTCAAGTGAGGTGGTTGGATCAACCAATGATAGTGTAAAATTTGTCTAGTTGTTTCAATACATGCTCAAAGAATTTAACCTTGATGCAGATCTACATGTTTTCTCATTAGATCTAACAGAGATATCCTATGAAATATTGGATATTTCATCCTTTATTTTCTCTTATGAAGGCTTCGATGAAGCCATCGAAATGGAGAATGAATGGATGCTCAACATCATCTTGCTTGTGGATCTCAAAGGGGATTAATGAAGGGAGCTTTCTCAATTCCCATGCGAGGGTTTTCAAGCATATCTAGAAGAGGGGGTTCATTTTCAATTTTTTACAAAAACCCCATATGGGAAATCATTCCTCATCGAGGTTAGGGATACAAAATTAATGCTTAATCTAAAGAAAAAGATCCAAAATAGACTAGGAATACCGATGAAGCTTGAAAATCTAGTTTATGCCAGCAGAACCCTGCAAGATGATTTTCTTTTGCGTGACTATGGAATCGATTGAAAATCCTATATTATAATAGATTTGAGGTTCGAGGTGGTTTTCATAGCACTAATAACTCTAAGCAACCATCTTCATTAAGGAATGCAATGAAGAGTCAGGGTGACTCACAAAACAAATCTAATCCAAACATATAATTTTCCTGGACCTTACATTGCGGATTAGATATATCAAGTTTCAACGATGGAAACTAATGTTCTAGAAGTTATGGAATGGTTCTCCAACATACAATATCAAGTAGTTATTTTTAGATTTAATGATTTTTGGCCAAAAAAAAGGAATCTCTGTCATTGGGTATATTCAAATTGGTCCCAAAATTGTGAAAACCATTTGTGCTCGAGGTGTTTTTTCATTGTACAATTTACTACATTAAAGGATATGCATTTTTCCCGAAATGAGGGCCCATAGTTTTGGGGAAGTGCACGACTATCTATAACCCCATCGTTTCCAGGGTTCAAGGCAAATACAATGGTGGTCTCCAACATGCTGGTTTGGGTAGGATTACACAACCTTCCTCTTCCATTATGGAATCATCAATATCTAGAAGGAATTGGGCACTGTTTGGGAAAGTTTGTAAAAATGGATTTCGATAGGGGTGAATGCATGAAGATGGGTTATTGAATTGCAGCCGTCAAAATTCATATAAGAATTATGAATTTTGATTCAGAGTAAAAGTGAAATATGTCTAGAATTATGTTGTTGTCCTAATGATATTTTTTGGAAAAAAAAATAGTGTCATATAATCTCTCAATTTTCCATTAAATAAAATGTATGTCCGCGCCAATTTTCGCAAAACTTAAGAGATATGTGTGTGTTCACGTAGCATAACTTATTCTAAAATGTGTAATTTTTTTAAATATATATATATGAGCATGATCTACACAAAGAGAACTAAGTTCTCCATATTAAAATTTTATTTTATTTTATAATAATATATATATATATATATATATATATATATATATATATATATATATATATATATATATATATATATATATATATATTTATTTATTTATTTATTTATTTATTTATTTATTTTTCAAAGTTGGCGAAGTAATATTTCAATTGAATTTTGGAGACACATGTGTTCACGTAAGATTTTTTTCAACTCTTTAAATAAATTGAAAAAACACGACTACTATTTTTAAGAGGACACATAAACGAAGATAGTGGTATTTTTTGAAAAAAAATTATTGTGTATATTTGCTTTTATGATTTTTTATTTGGCACCTTTGAAATTATCCAAAAAAATTTCAAGTGTTATGTTTAAAAGAAATTAGACGAAAAATATCATATGAATTCGAAAGTTTCAAATTCATATTCCATTGGATAGAGTATGCTTTTACCAATCTAATGTAATCAACTCCACCACATAAGGACAATTTATGCCCTAAATTCGGTAGGGCACAAAATGGGGTTGCAGAGAAATCTGCATAAGAGGTGTTGAAACTGCAAGTTTAGGACTTCAAGAGCTCAATTGAGCACTTTAAATACTCGATCAAGTTCTCCAATTCAAAATTAAAATTGCTTGATCGAGCATTAAAGAAACCCTCGATTAAGTGGCATCCATAGTTAACCAATGGCTTGATCGAGCCATTAAAAATCCAACTCGCCAACAACCTTACCAAGTTTTTTTTAATAGTATTGATGGAAAATCATATGGCTCAAGGGCTTGATCGAGCCTATAGCTCGATCAAGCCTCTGCCCTCAATAAATATTTTAGATTCCAAATTCAGTTGTGCAAAAAAAAAACAGCAAACATTCTTTCATAGAGAAATAAGAGAGTGTGGAAATGATCTTAACTTAAACAAGAACACAAGAAAAGACAAATATAACCACAAATATACAGATGTAGCAAAAATAACACTTCATTTCATTAATATCAAAGCACTAAAATATGCTTACAAACATAATGGAAATAAACTAGCTCGGGAGATGGTAGCTTACCTCTGAGAAGAGATGTGGTGGTTACATGCCTCTGAACTGTGTTACAATGACGTTCAAAGGCCTATTTATTATTTATAAACAATGGAAAATCCTAAACATCCAAAAATGTAACCTTAGGAGATGAAGCACCAAATTATGGGCCCCATTTGGGTAAATTGGTACATCAACTTCTGAGGGTCGTAACTTTGGCATACAATCTTCATTTGACGCGCACCATACCTTATTAGAAAGATCTATCTGACGACTACAACTTTTGGCTGCAAACATGAGTTAAAGACTCTTGTATGCCTATTTTCCAAAAAAAAAAACTGTTTAGGGCCTCAAAACGACTCTAGAAGTTCACGACCCGAAAAATGCCAAATATAGTAAATTGTGCTACAATTAAGGAAACTGAAAGCCTGAAAGAAACAGTGGTGGGTGTCCAAGTGGAATATGAGGGTGGCCACCAATATCCACTTAGATCAGTCCCCCACCCTTAGGAAGCAATGGTCCCCATTGCATTAAGTGCCTCTATGAGATGGGGAAGCTTTTGCTGAACTTGGTCCCTAGTGAACCACTTTCCTTGGTGCAGGATTTGGTCAGGTTTGACAACCCGATATTGTTGGATCTTCTATTGGAGAGTATTCTTGATCTATGTTTCCATGATATTCATAGATCAAGAATAATCGCCAACAAAATATCCAACTATATCGGGTTGTCAAACCTGACCAAATCTTGCACCAAGGAAAGTGGCTCACTAGGGACCAAGTTCAGCAGAGGTTTCCCCATCTCATGGAGGCATTCAATGCAATGGGGACCATTTCTTCCTGGGGGGACTAATCCAGGTGGATATTGGTGGCCACCAACATATTCCACTTGGACCCCCACCAATGTTTGTTTTAGGTTTTCAGTTTCCTTAATTGTAGCACAATCTACTATTTTTGGCATTTTTTTGGGTCCTGAACTTCAAGACCCGTTTTGAGGCCCTAAACGACATTTTTTTTTTAAAATAGGAAAACATGAGTCTTTAACTCATGTTTGCAGCCAAAAGTTGTAGTCGTTAGATAGATCTTTCTAATAAGGTATGGTGTGCATCAAAGGGTGGGGTTCCAAGTCGAATATGCGGGTGGCCACCAATATCCACCTGGATCAGTCCTCCCCCCTTAGGAAGCAATGGTCCCCATTGCGTTGAGTGCCTCCATGAGATGGGGAAACTTCTGTTGAACTTGGTCCCTAGTGAGCCACTTTCCTTGGTGCAGGATTTGGTCAGGTTTCACAACTCGACATAGTTGGATCTTCTATTCACAAGTACTATTGATCTATGTGTCCATGATCCGATCAGTTGTGGCCTGTTTCATGCAATATCAGTTTAACTTTGTCGGTGTAAGTTGTTTTTCAATGTTGAATGTGTCCAGTAATGGTGGAAAGTATGGCTGAAGGCAATCCACTTTGAACACTGGGTTCAGGCCAAGGGATGGTGGAATGTTGAGCTCAAAAGAATTGTCCCCCATAGCCTTGGTGATGTTGTATGTCCCATATCGTAGCAGTCGAAGCTTATGGTGGGGCCTAGCAAGGTGCTCCTTCTATAAATGTAGCCAAACTTTGTCACCCACCTGGAACTTGTGTGCCATCCAATGTTGATCATGTCATTGCTTGTACTTAGCATTGGATTTGTCCACTATGTCATGGACCTGCTGGTAGATGTGTTGGATGCACTCAATGAATTTTTTAGCCCTGTTAGCTTCAAACTGGATATGGGTTGAAACTGCGTGAGTAACTGCAAATGGTATGGCCACATCAATGGGTCATAGTGATTGGAATCCCAACCCCACCTGAAAGGTCCTGTGGCTAGTGGAGATGTGGAGAGCTCTGTTATAGTTGTACTAGACATAGGGGAGGCTTTTGTCCCATCTGCATGTATGCTTCGAGTTGTACATGTGAAAAATGTGTACGATCATCCTATTGAAAACCTTTATTTGGCCATCAATTTGGGCATGGAAATTTCTGGCATTAGTGAGCTTGGTATCTAGCATCAACCAGAGACATGACCAAAATGTACTTAGGAACCTACTATCCTGATCTGTGATAATGGATTGTGGGGTCCCAAAGCGTACACATACTCATTCAAAGAAGAGCTTAGTAATGGCCATCTTAGAGAATCTGTCGACGACCACAAAAACAAAATCATTGCCATGCTTAGTTGGAGGGAGGCCCAACATGTAATCCATGGAGATGGATTCCCAAGATCAACTAGGAGTAGGTAGAGGATTATATATACCTTTATTCTTGAATGTTGGTTTGGCAATGGTGCAGGCACTGCATGATCTGATGTACTTCCCAACACCTTGTTGAAGGTTCAGCCAATAAAAATACATTTGCAACATTGCCACTATTTTCTCTACTCTGATGTGTCCAACAACCTGAATGTAATGTTCTTTCGAAATCATCTTGGCACACTCACTTGAAGAAACATAGAGGTGTCCAAGGTGACATAACAATGTATCTTGAAGGTTAAACTTTGGAACTTTCTTGCCTTCCAGGAGCATCTTCTATGTGTTGCTGAATTCTGGATTTCTCTTGTACAAATGTGGCCACCCCGAAGTCTTGTTCCCATAAGAGTTGAGCACGGTGGTCAGAACCATGACCGGTGGTTTTATGAGGTAGTCTACAACATTATTGGTGCTTCCCTTCTTATATCTAATGTTTAAATGGAGCTTTTTCAGGTATGTGGACCATTTCTGATGGCGATCATTTTGTAGCTTTCCTTGGTCTCTATGAACTGCAAGGGTCAGTGGTCTGTGTGGATGATCGTTTCCTTCCCTAAAATTTAATGCTTCCATTTTTGGCAAGTCTGCCATGGAATACATCTCTTTATCATAGGTGGGATACTTTCAAACTGTGTCTAAAAGTGTCTCACTGTGATATGCTACTGGATGCCCCTACTGAGTAAGAATTGCACTAATAGCATAGTTAGAGGCATATGTCTCAATCTCAAATTGTTGTTATAGGTCTGGTAATGTGAGAACTTGTGCAAAGAAAAGGTGGTGCTTCAAATTAGAAAACACCTTCTATTGGGATTCATACCAAAAGAATTTTTGTTTCGCTCCACCCTTGGTGACTTGAATCAAAGGCCAAGTGATATGAGATAACTCCAACACGAACCTGTGGTAGAAATTGGTAAGACCCGGAAAGCTACGAAGCTCTGTTAGAGTGGTTGGTGTTGTCCAATTTTGAATGAATTGTATCTTGACTGGGTCCACATGCACACCTCGCTCATCAATGATGTGCCCTAGATATTGAACTTGGGTCACACCACAAGTGCATTTCTCAAAATTGGCACACAACTTGTGTTGTCGCAATGTTTGGACGACTTGTTGAATATGGCAGAGGTGCTCTTCCCAACTCTGGTTGAAGATAAGGATGTTATCCAAATACACCACCATGAATGAGTTGGTTAAGGGTCACAAGATTTCATCCATCAGCCTCATGAAGGTTGCGGGGTCATTCGTCAACCCAAAAGGCATGACCATCCATTTGAAGAGGCCCTCCTTGTATTTGATGGCAGTCTTCCACACATCAAAGGGTTCAATTAGTACCTAGTGATACCTAGACTTCAAGTCAATCTTGTTGAAATATTTGACTCCCTTGAGTTGGTCCATAAAGTCATCAATCCGTGGGATTGGATACCTATTCCGAACAATGATCTTGTTCAATGCCCTGTAGTTAATAAAGCATCTCTAGCTCCCATCCTTATTCTGTACCAACATGATCATGCTCCCAAAGGGTGATGAACCTAGCCTGATGTTCCCTTTCTACAACAACTCCTGAATCTACCTCTTGATTTCATCATTCTCTAGAACATAGAATCGATAGATTGGTCCATTGGGAAGTGGTGCACCTACGGTTAGATCAATGGATTGCTTGCTCTGATAGGGTAGAGGTACCCCTGTGGGTGAGGTTAATATGTCCATGTACTCCTCTGGGACATTGTCCATTTGCTATTGTCATACAGGGGAGCCCTGTTTGGCAATCCTAGCCATAATCTTCTTCTTGTTCTCAAGTGGAATCATAAGGGAAAAAAAATCCCAGTCTGGGAAATGATCTTACTGCATTGGTTCGCAATGATCACAGAGATGGTGGTAGGTGGCGCTACCTCTGGTATCTTGTACAACTTATTACCCTAAGTAATAATAACAATGTGGGGCCTAAACTCATACACAACATACTGCTTCCACAAGTATGGTTTTCCTAATAATACATCACAAACTTCAAGAGGAGAAACATCACACAGTACCTCATTTGTGAAGGGCTTGATGTTGTAAGGAAGGAAACACTACTAGTTGACACAGAGATCTCACCTTTGGTGAAGCCAACCGATGGTGTACAGTTGCAGGTGTGTTGTGGTCGGTAGGCCCAACCGCTTCATGACCTCTCCTGAAATGAGGTTCTTTTGGCTCCCACTGTTGACAATGAACTACAGCGGAGAACCCTTCACCCACATCTGGGAGTGGAAGAGGTGCTCTGCCTCCTATGGATCATCGGGCTCAATCTTCTGGATCTTGGTGGTGGCAACGGTGGCACTAGGCTTAGAATCAATAATTTTCTTCCATTTGTCATTCCCCTTATTGAGTTATTACTCAGATTCTAAACATGCATCTGATTCGGAAGGCTTCAACTCATCCACCAATCATTGCTTGGCCTGACACACACTTGTGTTGTGAGTGGGTCTCTTATGGAACTCGCACCATTTCCCGATGTCCTTTGTCTTTGTGGTGTTGTTCTTTTCTTGCGGCTTCGGCGAGTTATCCTAGGTCACCAGGCCTTGCCTTTTTCCTTTGTTCTATGTCTTGCGGGCGCCTTTCCCTTAAATTTATCTCGATCTTGATAATGTATTGATAGGCATAACTGAGAGAGGAGATGTCTAGTAATTCCATCTTGTACTGGATGTAATTGTGTAGATAGCCACGGAAATTGATTACCAAATTCTGCTCAGAATCTCTAATACACAACTTCTTACAAAAGGTATGAAAATTATTTGTGAACCTTGGCACATCTTGGTCCCTTCCCTACCACAACGTGGTCCACTTTATGTATTTATATTCATAGGTCCCAATAGGGTAATATTTCTCCTTGATGGCATCTCAGAAATAATTCCAAGTGTGTGTGACTAAGAATAGTGAGGGTTCACTCTTGTCCCTCTTCTTGCAGTAGGTTTCCCACGTGTCCTTGATGTGGGGGGTAGCTTTGAGGAGTGCAAAAATAATATTTTCCTGGTTGGACTAGTCATGAATCGAGAAATATCCTTCTAGAAGATTTACCCATTTATCTATAGCATCCGCATCTATCTGACCTTCAAGTATGGAGATGTCAAATTTAACTTGTACCTTAAAGGGAGTGGCTTCCAGAAGAAGATGTGTCATCTATGGGTAACCGCCGAAGGATTTGGGAAACGTTGTCCATCATTGCTTTCCTTTGTCGCTCGAGGGCTTCTTCAAGCAATATTTTGAAAGGATCTCCTACTCCCTCATCTTTCTTTTCTACTTCCATGGGGGACCATTGGGGTTTGCGAGGCTGGCGTTCCAAGGGTTCAACTAGTTCGAGCCCTTACTCTATATAGCCCAACCTCATTAGGGACATGCAAAGAATATCAGAGAAAGAGCAGACCACTCTGATACCACTAATTCGATCTTAAACAGGAATGAAACAAAAATACAGATATAACTAAAAATACAGAGATGCAATAGAAATAACACTTCATTTCATTAATATCAATGAACTAATATAAGCTTACAAATATAATGGAAATAAACTAGCTCAGGTGATGGTAGCTTAACTCTGAGAAGAGATGTGGCACTACATGCCTCTGAACTGTGTTACAATGAGGCTCAAAGGCCTATTTATTATTGAGAAATAATGGAAAACCTTAAACATCCAAAAACCTAACCCTAGGAGATGAAGCATCAAAACTATGGGCCTCATTTGGGTAAATTGGTACATCAATTTCTCGAGGTCATAACTTTGGCATACGATCTTCATTTAACGCGCATCATACCTCATTAGAAATATCTATCCAAGGACCACAACTTTCAGTTGCAAACATGATTCCAAGACTCATTTTTGCTTGTTTTCCAAAAAATGTCGTTTAGGGCCTCAAAACGTCTCTCGAAGTTCAAGACATGAATAACTGCCAAAAATAGTAAATTGTGCTACAATTCAAGAAATTGAAAAATTGAAAGAAATAGTGGTGGTGGTCCAAGTGGAATAGGCAGGTGGCCACCAATATCAACCTGGATCAAGAAATTACACAAAGATTCTCAACAAACATGGGAAATTGGGGAATTGGATCTAGAAAAAGAAAGAAATTGCCATCCACGGAGGAAATACAAGAGAAAGCTAGAGAAAAGATGTGAAAAAGACATTAGACATTGAAAGAATAAGAAGTTCATGCAAATACATGTAATTCAAATTATCTCACTTCTCATATTACTTGCTCCATATTGTATGCATTAAGAAACATGATAGAAAACTAGAAACAAATGGAGAATGAAAAAATAAAATTAATATAAATTAAGTATTGAAAGTAATTTACCATGTAGTTAAAAAATGAGTTGTAACAAAAACTAAAGAAAACCACTTGAGACCATAAAAATTATTGAAAACCACTTGAAACCATGAAAATTATTGAAAATTACTTGAAACCATGGCTTATTGTAATTTTTGAAATCACTTGAATTCATTCAAATTATGAATCATCTTTGAACTTTAATGGTTTAATATAACCCGCAAAAGATAAGGATTTTATTTAACCAAAGAAAACCATTGGAACATAATTTCCATATGTTATTTACATGAATTACAATTCATGGAAATTTATTTACAAGAGGGATTAGCAAAAATGGTTGTGAAATAGGTGCTCCAAAACCTATAAACATTAGTTTGATTAATGTTTAATATCCAAAGTATGAGTTAAACTAGAGAAAATGTAGTGAGATCTACAAGGAGAAAGAATATCCCTTCTTCCATTGTGCATGAACTGAGAAGATATTATTTGTTAAACATATATTTAACAACATTAAACTTTCATAACATGCATCATTATCTATTACAATTAATGGTTATTTAAATCCTAAATGATGATCCCTACCTTTGAAAACCTCACAAGTTTGTTCTTTCAATTCTCACATGAAGGTTATGAGACTTTTTTAAAAAGAACAAGTTTTTAAAGACATACAAAGTGTAGTATAGATTCATGTTTGCACAAAAGGGAGTGTATTATTACATATAACTATAATTCTCCATGGAAGACTCATGTGATTAATCAACATTAAACTCATAAATAATAAATGCAAAAGAAATAAATTGGCATGCATGTATTGAGGATATTCTAGAAATTTTTGCAATGTTAATCTTCTTAGACAGTGGCAATCTAATGTCAATTAAATTCATCTAGTTGTTTATCAACATATTTAATTGTGAAATATATTATAAAATATGGTTGAAAAGTATAAAAGAGTTATTTATTTTAAACTTTGTCAAGATTTAATGAAAATAATTGAAAACCTAAAGGACATTGGATACCCATTTTTGCACGTGCATAAAAAATGTTCCTTTTTTAACCCAGGGAAAAATTTCAATTTTCATTAAGATATTGAAAATTACATGTTGTAGATGCTTCAAGAAGCATATGTATGAGAGGGTGGCTATTGCCACAATCTGATAAACTATTCAAAAACTATCCTAGGATGGGAGCCTATTATGTTAAATACAAATTTACATGTCTAAAAACAAATATGTACATGAATAGCCTGATAAAATATAAATTGAAATATCATAAAATCATCAAAATCAGGGCCTCATTGCCCCAACATGTTGCTAATCATCTTATGGTCTTTGAAAATACTTGTAGTACTCGTGCCCTGTTTGCGTCTGGATCATCCAACGCTCCCAAGGCTGGAGTGCAGCCTCCTTGGATAGTTTGTCTGAAATCTGATTGCATTCTTTATATATGTGATGACAAATGATAGAGTCAAATTGTGATTTCAGTAGCAAAGCCTCATCCAAAATATTCCATAGTGTATGCATGTGACATACAGATTGTTGATTTAACCAATTTATGTTGAGTTTGGATTCACCAAAAATCTAAATGTGTCTACATCCCTTCTCAAGTGCAAAGTGTAATAAGTGTCGAAGGGTAATAAGTTCAGCATAATTGTTTGTTCCTTCTACTAGACCCATCTGAATTTCGAAGAAATGATTGGCATTGAGATGAAGGAGTACTCCTCCTCCACAACCATTCCACTGAGCTGATCCTTCAAAATATGTCCATGGTATATTCCTATCTATGGTTTCTGAAGTAATAGTTTGAATTGGGCTAGGGTGTTCATCCTCCAAAATACTGCTATAAATTGTAATAAAATGCACAGATTCTAGTGACCATTGAGGTATGATTCCCTTGAATATTAGCTTGTTCCTATGCAACCAGATACACCAACAGATTAGGAGAGGGAGGTTCATGACTTTGGTTGGTTGCGTAGTAGTCCACCATGTTTTCCAAGCCTCCAAGATATTTATACGTTTCCATATGTTGGAGAGATGTAATGTTGAAAGAACTTGTGTCCAAAAGATGTGGTGATAAAGCCATGAAGAAAACGACGTTCAATTGATTCTACAGCCTGTCGACCGTGAATGCACTAGGTTGATCCTTGAAATGATCGCCTCTATAAATTATCCCTAATGGGAGCTTTATTATGAAGCATACACCACATGAATAACTTGGCTCTTGGAGGTGCCTTCAATTTTCAAAGACCGTGCCACCACCAGTCAATAACAGGTGGCTTATGTTCAAATAAAATTAAGGGGTAACCTTCCTTAGGAGAGTAAGAACCATGTTGTGCATGTACCCAAATGAGCTCATCCTCTCCCTCTGTGATTTGTAAATGTGATTTAGAGAGTTCATTAGTGTAGGAGAGCCATACATTATGCCAGATATTTAGAATTCCTAATTGATCAACACATTTCCAGGCCTGTGAGAAAATATATGAGTTGTCCAGATCTGCAATGTGTGCGAGGCGAGAGATACCAGTGTTCAAGAGAAATTTTATGAGTTCAGGTGGACGATTAAATGCATTCCCACATCCAAACCAAGGATCCATACCAATGCAGACCAAGTCATCATATACAACCCTCCAAGCTAAACCATCATGGATGTAAGATAGAGAGTTCAATACTCCTCACTAGATAGTTGAGATGTTAGCTCTGTTCCAAGTAGGGTGCTTGATCCAATCAAGGAGGTGGAGTGGACTCATATATTTCTATATGACAACCTCGATCCACAAATTCTTTGCAGTGAGAACTTGTAAACCTATCTTGCCAGCAAGTGCTTTTGCAAAGGCTTCAAAAATTTTCTTGCCCCAACCTCCCCATTTCTTACGAAGTGAGATGTGTTCCCATTTGACCCAAGCATAAGTATATCCTTCTTGTTTCCCCCTCCATAGACATCTACAACACATCTGTTTAATTCTAGCAAGATGCCCCTTGGAATACAAGCCAAGGACATCCAGTACACCAGTGTTGCCTCCAGAACAAAATTCATAAAAGTGAGGCACCTAACCCTAGATAGCCACCTATGGTGACAAATATTCAACCTCATTTAAATCTTTACCACATGCCATATCCAATCAACTATTTTTTAGTGAGTGGGCTTGAGTCGAAAAGAAAGATATTTGAGGCCATCATCAAAGGGAAGAATAAACAAGTAAACTTTGAAATGAGAACTGATACGATTACCTGTTTCGTAGAGGTAGAAAAAAAGTGACCTAACTTTGAAAAGTGGTGATGCAAAATACACAAAAAAAAAATAAATTAACATAGTTTTTGACACTTTAATTTTTTTTTATGTACATTAGCTTTTAGAATGTTATTGATTTGCATGCTAATTATAAAAAGTGTTGATTCTGCATCAAGCCCTTTTTTTAAAAGACATTTTTTTTTTAAATTTAAATTTTCTAATGTATTAAATGTGAATAATTATTTCCTAAATTTAATAATTTTTTAAGTGGTCTTCTTCTTCATATTTTCTCGTTTTTAGTGAGGTTTTTATTTTTTTGCATAGCTAAAGAAGAAGGTTGATATTTTAAAGTTTTGATATTCTACATATTTATATATCGTTAATTAAATTTTCAATGAACATCAAATAATTGTCTCTAAAAAACAATAATTTCTAACAATTGACATAAAAATAACCATTTTTAACATAAATATAACTAAAAAATTACACATTTTGATAACTTTTTGCTAAAAATGACATGTCAAAATCACAATTCTTATAGCGAAAAGTTAACAAAAAATGGTTAAATAATAGTTTTTTTTTATGAATTTCATGTCAAAAAATAATAATAATCACTGTTTTTTCATAAAATAATGATTCACATAAAAATTAAAACGAAAATCACTTAATACAAATATTGAACACATAACAACATTAATTGAATGCTTATTCTTCTCATAAAATCTCAAAGTCAAAAACATTACAAGTATAACTAATTAATAGTTACAAAAAATAAGCTTGATTTCCAAGCATAACTTAATAAATTCAATCAACAATATCACGTAATCCAAACTCTTCATCCTCTAGAGTTTCATCATAGTCTTCTCCTACAATATTTTCTGCTTCATTTTGCTCATTTTCCTCTTCTAATGGATCTATGATGTTTGCGAACTTCCCAATGTATGTCTTTACAATCATTCCATGCAATGGTGTTTGAGGTTCCTTTGCCTTTTTTTTCCACACGTGTTTCACTAAAATCACCTTTCTTCAACCCAGTTTCTTCCATTGCATCTGGAAAGAATTGAAGAGCATTAATTCTTTGCTGAATAAATTTGCACTGTATTGGATATTTTTCAATTGCAATGCAATTTCTTCCTTTTTGTATGCAACATGCTAATGTTGTACCTAATTATCAAGCACAAAATAAATAATGAAGTAAATTAGTATAATGACATATAAATTAAGAAAGAAGATATTGAAATTCAATTCTATATAATAAAACTTATGTGAGCTAGAAAATAAATCTAGAACCCAATCTCCTTCATTTGAACATATGTCTATAAGATTGTTAATCAATGACTGTGGTTTTTTTATAAATTTTAACTATCTCTCCTTTTTCTTCTTTCTTTTCATATGTTAGTTTTTTCACAACAGCATCATAAACCAGTACTTGGCTATGACTCTTGCCATCTACCCGATTAAAAAGTGTAGAGATATAGCTATCATTTTTTGCCCAACTATCGATATGGATGAACTCACAATCATTTATAAATGGTTGACCTTCGCGGTTAAGAAGATTTGATTTTTGCCTATAACATGAAATAGTAAAACTTCAATTAACTTGTACATAAAGGAACTTTTTAACATTAATCAAACATACACTTTCAACGTCTTACCATGTAAACTGCATCCTTGAGTTTGTTTTCCCCTTGAAGTTTGACAATAACATTGCCAATTGTGTGTCTGAATGAAATGTCACAAATATCCATAACGGTGATGATGTGACTTCTACAAATCCTGTAACCACTCTACTAAGAGCTTGATAAGTATAAGGGTCAGTATCATAGTCAATGTTTGGGATATTTAAACCATGGGCAATATCTGCAATAACTAGGGAATAATCCCTTTTAGGTATGAGTTTAGCAATTTCTTCACAGTCACCTTGTATTACTTGATATTGAATAGTGTCAAGCCCATTCCAAATGAAATGAGTAAGAGTTGGATCAATTTCAACATTCTTAAGACACTGCTACTTTAGTATTTCGATATTAATCTTTTCAATAAAGGTTCTAAAACTATTTCGTGAACCATTTGCATCCTTCCTCATCTTTAATAAAATAAAATAAAAATATGTATAAGTTATAAAATAAAAATAGTATACAAATGAATAAAAATGAATGTATAAATGAACATACCTTTCTAAATGCAAGATAGAAGTCTTTTAGTGTTGATGTAGAACTTGAATCTAGATAGTTGCATACAACATCATCCCAACTATCTTCATTCAAAAATTTAACCATTTTTTCTTGTATTTTCATGTAAACTTTGTGACTGAATAGATAAAGTAAAAAAAGTTAATGTAATGATATGTATAAAAAATACTACTAAGAACAATATGATATATTAAAAATAAAATTATAATCTACAAATAAGTAAAAATAATTCAACAAAATTACTTTTGAAATTCTTCAGACATTTCCTCTAATGATAATTCCCCTGACCTCACATGACATAATATTTATTTGACAAGTTTTTCGTCCTTCACTCCTTGCATTTGTTATGAAACCAGCTCGAGAAAAGATAGAAAAGATAGATCAACGCCTTAGAATTCAGCCTCTTCGAAGGGGCAACCTCCTTTACATTACATAAATGAACAATTCTTGGATGATACAAATGACAAAACCTCCTTTCTATATATAGGAGTCTAAGGAGTCACAATATAATCCGACCGACCTAACAATAATAATATAAAGCCACAAAAATAACAGTAGAGGGATTCTATGGGGCACAGAAATAATAATATGGGGGTAATAGGGGCACAACAATATAAATAAGGGGTATAACTACAATAGTAATGGGGTAATCACTAGTATTATAGGGACCCAACATGCCCCTCTCCTTCAAAAAAGTGTTGTACTCAACGCTTGAGTAGTTCTGGATACTTCTGCATAAAATTCTCATCCTCCATTGTGGAATCTTCAACGGATAAGTTCTTCCACTTGATAAGATACTCTGAAATTGATCGATTTCGTAGCTGTCGAGTTCTTGTTTCTGTGACTGCTTCCGGTTCCAATATAATTTTTCCTTCCTCGTCAAGTTCTGGAAATATTGTTTGAACTGGGAGCTTGTCGCCTATAACCTTCTTTAAACATGAAACATGGAAAACTGGGTGCAATCGAGAAGCTGCAGGAAGCTCCAATTTGTATGCCATAGTACCAATCTTTTCCAACACCTTGTACGGACCATAATACTTTGGTGATAATTTATTATCCTTCTTAGCTTGCTTTAGGGACATTTTCTTATATGGTTGTAGCCGTAGGAATACCCAATCACCTACATCAAAACTTCTTTCACTGCGATGTTGATCTGCCTGTTGTTTCATTCTATTTTGTGCCAACACGAGGTTATCCTTTAAGAGTTGGAGGACTTGTTGTTGATGTTCGATGTGATGTTCCACTGCTTGAACCTTAGAATTTTCTCTTAAATATGATGTGATTGATGGTGGTTGGTACCCATAAAGTGCCATAAATGGGGTCATTTTTGTTGCTGTATGGAAGGAAGTGTTATACCACCATTCAGCAAGAGGCAACCATTTGACCCATTGTGTCTGTTTATCAGATACAAAGCAACGAAGATATCCTTCAAAACATTTGTTTACTATCACAGTTTGCCCATCAGATTGAGGATGATAAGATGAGCTATGAGCTAACTGAGTACCCAGACAAGAAAATAATTGTGTCCAAAAATTTCCAGTGAAAATGGGATCTCTGTCACTTACAATAATCTTTGGGTTTCCATGTAGCTTTTGAACTATTCCATAAATGCAGTAGAAACTGTAATGGCTTTAAATGGATGTGATAATACACAAAAGTGTGCATACTTGGTAAGTCTGTCAACTACCACCACGATGACACTCTTTCCCTCAGACTTGGGTAAACCTGTGATAAAATCCATTGAAACCTCCTCCCAACGTTGGCTTGGAATGGATAAAGGTTGTAATAGACCCAGTGTCTTAATTGTTTCAACTTTATTTTGTTGGCAAACCAAACATTCCGCCACAAACTTTTGAATATCTGATTTAAGGCCATCCCAAAAAAATTCCTTCTTAACCCTGTGGTAAGTTTTTAAAAATCCTGAGTGCCCTCCTAAGGGAGAAGTGTGCAATTCCATAAGAATCTTTTGTTTTAGCTAGGAATTCTTACAGAGATATAAGCGATCTTTGTACCATAACGAATCATTTTGCCAGCTAAATGTATCAGAAGTACTGGAATCTTGTTGTAGCTTTCGAATAAGTGCCCACACTTCTTCGAAATTCTTCCATTCCTCCTTTGCTTCATTTATCCAATCTGGTTGGATAATAGAAATGGCACACAACAATGCTTCCATATCCTCATCCTTTCTTGAGAGTGCATCTGCCACCACATTTTGCTTCCCTTTTTCGAAGATGATTTCAAAGTCATAACCCAACATCTTTGTGACCCACTTTTGTTGCTCTTCAGAGGATAATCTTTGTTCTAAAAAGTATTTAAGGCTATCATGATCCATTTTTACCTTGAAGTGTCTTCCCATTAGGTAGGGTCGCCATTTCTTAAGTGCATGGAGTATTGCCAACATTTCCTTCTCATAAATAGCTTTGCTTAAAAACTTTCCCTTGATTGGACGACTTTCAAAAGCAATGGGTCTTTCATATTGCATTAGAACAGCACCAATTCCATTTCCTGAAGCATCACATTCCACAATAAAGGTTTTTGTGAAGTCCTGTGTAGCTAAGACCGGTGCTTGGCACATTGCCTCTTTAAGATGTTTAAAGGCCTTTGTTGCTTCCGGAGTCCATGAAAATGAATCTTTCTTCAATAATGTTGTTAGAGGTGCTGCTATTCTCCCATAATTCTTAACGAACTTGCGATAATACCCTATCAACCCAAGAAATCCTCGCAGATTCTTTATGGATGTGGGGATTTTCCATTCCTTAATGGCTTTAATTTTGCTAGGGTCTACCTTAACTCCTTCATGAGATACAATATGACCCAAATATTCCACCTCCTGGACTCCAAAGAAACATTTGGATCTTTTTGCATATAATTGTTTCTCCTCTAATAGTTGTAGCACCTTGTCAACATGTTCAACATGATCCTTCCAAGACTTGCTGTAGATTAGTATATCATCAAAAAATACCAACACAAATTTTCTAAGGAGTGGTTTGAAAATTGAATTCATCAAACCTTGAAATGTTGAAGGTGCATTGGTAAGGCCAAATGGCATGACCAAAAATTCATAATGACCCTCATGAGTTCTAAATGCCGTTTTCGGAATGTCTTCAATCTTCATTCTGATTTGATGATATCCCGAATGAAGATCCAGCTTGGTGAAGTAAATTGATCCATGCAATTCATCCAGTAATTCATCAATGACAGGAATGGGGAACTTATCTTTTATAGTGAGCTTGTTGAGCTCTGATCCGGATTTAAACAGGAACGCAACAAATTACAGAGATAACCATATACACAAAGATGCAGCGGAAATAATACTTCATTTCATTAATGGAAAATACTGAAATATGCTTACAAACAGAAATGGCAATAAACTAGCTAGGGCGATGGTAGCTTATCTCTGAGAAGAGATGTGATGGCTACATGCCTCTGAACTGTGTTACAATGAGGCTCGAAGGCCTATTTATTGTTGAGAAACAATGGACAACCCTTAACATTCCAAAACCTAACCCTAGGAGATGAAACGCCAAACTGTGGGCCCCGTTTGGGTAAATTGGTACATCAACTTCCCGGGGTCGTAACTTTGGCATACGATCTCCGTTTGACGCGTACAATAGCTCATTAGAAAGATCTATCCGAGCACTACCACTTTGGGAAGGGCAACATCGGTCCATGGACCCATGTTGCCCCTAGATTTCCCAAAAAACGTCGTTTAGGGCCTCAAAACGGCTCCGGAAGTTTAGGACCCGAAAAACTGCTAAAAATAGTAAGTTGTGCTACAATTAAGGAAACTGAAAATGCTGAGAAAGACAATGGTGGGGGTCCAGGTGGACTTGGCAGGTGGCCACCAATATCCACCTGGATCATTCCTCCCCCCTTAGGAAGCAATGGTCCCCATTGCATTGAGCTCCTCCATGAGATGAGGAAACTTCTGCTGAACTTGTTCCCTGGTGAGCCACTTGCCCTGCTGAAGGAGTTGGCCCGCTTTGACAACTCGATACAGTTGGATATTCTGTTGGCGAGTGTTCTTGATCTGTGTGTCCATGATCCGATCAGTTGCAGCTTGTTCCATGCAATCTGGATTTAATTCTGTGGGTTTGAGCTGTTCTGCAATGTCGGATGTGTCTAGCAATGGTGGAAAGTATGGCCGAAGGCGGGCCACATTAAATACTGGGTGCAGGCCAAGGAATGGCGGAATGCTGAGCTCAAATGCATTGTCTCCCATAGCCTTAGTAATGGTGTACGGACCATATCGGAGTGGTCTCAATTTCCGATAGGCTCCAGTAAGGCGTTCCTTTTGCAAATGCAACCAGACTTTGTCGCCCACCTGAAACTTGTGTGGCACCCGATGTTGATCATGTCGCTGCTTGTACTTGGCATTTGATTTCTCAAGAATGTCATGGACCTGCTGGCGAATATGTTGGATTCGCTCAATGAAGCTGGTGGCCTTATCTGTTTCGGACTGGACATGAGCTGAATTCATGTGAGTAGCTGCAAGTGGCATGGCCACATCAATGGGGCATAGTGGCTGGAATCCGAAACCCACCTGAAAAGGGCTATGGCCAGTGGAGCTGTGAAGAGCTCGGTTGTAGCTGTGCTGAATGTAGGGGAGGCTCTCGTCCCATGTGCGTGGATGCTTTGAGTTATACATGCGCAGAATGTGCACAATCATCCTATTGACAACCTCCGTCTGGCCATCAGTTTGAGGATGGAAGGCTGTGGACTTCGTGAGTTTGGTGTCCAGCATTGACCAGAGACTGGACCAAAAGGTGCTTAGAAACCGACTGTCCCGATCTGAGATGATAGACTGTGGGATCCCAAAGTGCACCCACACTCGTTCAAAGAAGAGTTTAGCAGTGGCTTCTGCTGTGATATTCTTATTGCAGGCCATCATAATGGCCATCTTTGAGAACCTGTCGACGACCACAAAAACACAGTCATTTCCATGCTTAGTGGAAGGAAGGCCTGACATGTAATCCATGGAGATGGATTCCCAAGGTCGACTAGGGGTAGGCAACGGGGTATAGAGGCCTTGCTTCTTAATGGTCGGTTTGGCAATGGCACAGGCAGTACATGATCGGATGTACTTCCCAACATCCTGTCGAAGATTCGGCCAATAAAAATAGTTTTACAGTACTGCCACTGTTTTCTCGACCCCGAAATGCCCAGCAGCCCGACTGTAGTGTGCTTCCCAAATCATCTTGGCACGCTCGCTTGAAGGAACACAGAGGTGACCGAGGTGGCATAATAGGGCATCCTGGAGGTGAAAATCTGCAACCTGCCGACCCTCCAAGAGTGTCTGGTATGTGTGGCCGAATTCTGGGTCGCTTTTGTAGAGAAGTGGCCAATCAGAAGTCTCTTGCCCGCAAGAGTTGAGCACGGTGGTTAGCGCCATGATCGGTGGTCGACTGAGGCAATCTGCAACATTATTGGTGCTGCCCTTTTTATACTTGATATTCAAGTGAAACTGTTGCAGGTATGTAGACCACTTCTGATGGCGATCATTCTGCAATTTCCCTTGGGTCTGTATGAACTGCAGAGGTTGGTGGTCTGTGTGGATGACCGTTTCCTTCCCCAAAATGTAATGCTTCCATTGTCGGCAGGCCTGTACAATGGAATACATCTCTTTATCATAAGTGGGGTACTTCCGGACTGTGTCTGAAAGTGTTTCACTGTGATATGCCACTGGATGTCCATGTTGAGTAAGGACTGCCCCAATAGCATAGTCAGAGGCATCTGTCTCGACCTCAAATGGTTGTTGTAAATCTGGTAATGCGAGCACTGGTGCCGTGCAGAGGCGATCCTTCAACTCCCTGAATGACTTCTGTTGAGATTCAGACCAAAAGAATTTTGCTTTCGTCCCGCCCTTGGTGACTTGACTCAAGGGCCAAGAAATATGAGAAAATCCCAACACAAACCTGCGGTAGAAGTTGGCAAGACCTAGAAAGCTGCGGAGCTCTGTTAGAGTGGTTGGAGAGGGCCAATCCCGAATGACTTGGACCTTGGCTGGATCGACATGCACCCCCTGTTCATCAATGATGTATCCCAGATACTGAACCTCGGTCATGCCAAAAGTGCATTTCTCCAAATTGGCACATAGCTTGTGTTGCCGCAGTGTTTGGAGAACCTGTCGGATGTGGTGGAGGTGCTCTTCCCAACTCTGGCTGAAGATCAGAATGTCATCCAAGTATACTACTACAAAGGAGTTGGTGAATGGCCGCAAGATGTCATCCATTAGCCTCATAAAGGTTGTAGGAGCATTCGTCAATCCGAAAGGCATGACCAACCATTCGAAGAGGCCCTCCTTGGATTTGAAGGCAGTCTTCCACACATCTGAGGGTTCAATTGGTACCTGGTGATATCCTGACTTCAGATCGATCTTGCTGAAATATTTCGCCCCCTTTAGTTGGTCTAGGAGGTCATCAATCCGCGGGATCGGGTACCTATTACGGACAGTGATCTTGTTCAGCGCCCGATAGTCAATACAGAGTCTCCACGTCCCATCCTTCTTCTGTACCAACACTATCGGGCTCCCACAGGGCGAAGAACTTAGACGAATGTGACCTTTCTGCAGGAGCTCCTGAATCTGTCTCTTGATTTCATTGTTCTCCAGAACGGAGCGCCGATAAATTGGTCCATTGGGTAGCGGCGCACCTGGGGTCAAATCGATGGAGTGCTTGACTTGACAGTGCAGAGGAACCCCTGCCGGGGAGGTGAAGATGTCTTCGTACTCCTCCACAATCTTGTCCATCTGTAGCTGCCGTGCAGAGGAACCCCGTTTGGAGGCCGTGGCCACTGTCTTCTTCTTCCCTCGAGGGCGTATCATCAGGAAAACAAATTTCCTGGTTTTGGAAATGATCTTACTGCATTGTTTTGCAGTAATCAAAGAGATGGCGGAAGGTGGTGCTACCTCTGGTATCCTGAACAACTTATTTCCCAATGTAATAATAACAGCACGGGGCCTTGATTCATACACAGCATGTCGCTTCCACAAGTATGGTTGTCCTAGTAATACATCACAAACTTCAAGGGGAGCAATGTCACACAATACCTCATCCGTGAAGGGCTTGATGTTGTATGGAAGGCGACACTGCTGGCTCACGCGAAGATCTCGCCCTTGGTGAAGCCACCCAATGGTGTATGGTTGTGGATGTGTTGTGGTCGGTAAGCCCAACCGCTTCACGACCTCTGCCGAAATGAGGTTCTTTTGACTCCCGCTATCAACAATGAACTGTATCGGGGAGCCCTTTACCCACATCTGGGAGTGGAAGAGACGCTCCTCCTCCTCTGGATCTTCGGGTTCATTTTTCTGGATCTTTGCGGTAGCAACAGTGGCGCTGGGATCCGCATCAATGATCTGCTTCCCTTTTTCAGACCCCTTATCGGGTTCTGACTCAGAGTCGGAACATGCATCTGATTCTGAAACCTTTAGCTCAGCCACCAGTGACTGCTTCGCCCGACACTCACTTGTGTTGTGAGTGGAGCTCTTATGGAACTCGCACCATTTTCCAGTGTCCTTTCTCGGCTTCGCGGCGTTGCTCTTTGCTTGCAGCTTTGGCTGGTTGTCTTGGGCTGTCCCGCCTTGGCTTTGTCCTTTGTTCTGTGGTTTAGGTGCACCTTTCCCCTGCTTTGGATTCGCAGATCCAAAGTCTCGCTTCTTTTGTTTAAACTTCTGCTCGACCTTGACGGCATACCGGTATGCTGCGCCGAGCGAGGGGATGTTTAAGAACTGTATTTCTTCCTGGATGTACTTGTGCAGGCAGCCACGGTATTTGAGTATCAAATGTTGCTCCGAATCCTTGATACCCAACTTTGTGCGAAGGGTATGGAAAAGATTGGTGAACTCCGGCACGTCTTGGTCCCTTCCCTGCCGCAGCGTGGTCCACTTTATGTATTCATCCTCATAGCTTCCGACAGGGTAGTACTGCTCCTTGATGGCATCCCGGAACGAATCCCAGGTGGGTGCGGTTGAAAATAGTGAGCCAGTACTTTCATCCTTCTGCTCGCAGTAGGTTTCCCACCAGTCCTTGACGTGGGGGGCTGCTTTGAGAAGAGAAAAAACAATCTTTTCCCTACTCGAAAATTCATGAACAGAAAAATAACCCTCTAGTAGATTTAACCATTTATCTACGGCATCGGCGTCTATCTGACCCTCGAATATGGGGATTTCAAAATTAACTTGTACCTTAAAGGGTGTGGCGTTTCCAGAGGAGCTACTGGAAGCCGATGCGCCGCTTCTGGGTAGCCGTTGAAGGATCTGCGCAAAGCTGTCCATCATCGCGTTCCGTTGTCGCTCGAGCGCTTCTTCGAGCAAGATTTTGATGGGATCTCCTGCCCCCTCGTCTTTCTTCTCGTCCGCCATGGGAGGCCGTCGGGATTTGTGAGGCTGGTCTTGCAAAGGTTCAACCAGTTCAAGCCCTAACTCCTTATATCCCGACCTTGTTGGGGACATGCAAAGAAAAACAGAGAAAAAGCAGACCGCTCTGATACCACTGATCCGGATTTAAACAGGAACGCAACAAATTACAGAGATAACCATATACACAAAGATGCAGCGGAAATAATACTTCATTTCATTAATGGAAAATACTGAAATATGCTTACAAACAGAAATGGCAATAAACTAGCTAGGGCGATGGTAGCTTATCTCTGAGAAGAGATGTGATGGCTACATGCCTCTGAACTGTGTTACAATGAGGCTCGAAGGCCTATTTATTGTTGAGAAACAATGGACAACCCTTAACATTCCAAAACCTAACCCTAGGAGATGAAACGCCAAACTGTGGGCCCCGTTTGGGTAAATTGGTACATCAACTTCCCGGGGTCGTAACTTTGGCATACGATCTCCGTTTGACACGTACAATAGCTCGTTAGAAAGATCTATCCGAGCACTACCACTTTGGGAAGGGCAACATCGGTCCATGGACCCATGTTGCCCCTAGATTTCCCAAAAAACGTCGTTTAGGGCCTCAAAACGGCTCCAGAAGTTCAGGACCCGAAAAACTGCTAAAAATAGTAAGTTGTGCTACAATTAAGGAAACTGAAAATGCTGAGAAAGACAATGGTGGGGGTCCAGGTGGACTTGGCAGGTGGCCACCAATATCCACCTGGATCAAGCTCCCTATAATCTGGACACATGCGCCATGATCCATCCTTCTTGTGCGCCAATACTACTGGAGCTGAGAAAGAACTTTGACTCGGTTGAATTATACCAGCCTCTAGCATTTCTGCAACCATACGTTCAATTTCACTTTTTTGGACATATGGATATCTGTAGGGCCTGATGTTTGGAGGAACACTTCCTGGAATCAGATGAATAGCATGATCATGATCACGCATAGGTGGGAGACCTTTGGGGGTCTCAAATACCTTGGAATGATTGTCCAGGACGTTTTGGAGATCTGGAGAAATAGATGATTCCAATGTGGAAACATCTAGCGAACATAATTGTGCAATTACACCTCTTTGCTCCTTTTTTAGAAGCTTTTTCATGCCATTAGAGCTGATTATCTTTCCTGGTTTCCCTGCAATACCCCTTAATTCAACTTCCTATCCTTCCACAGAAAATTTCATGAAAAGTTCTTGAAAATTAAAAGCTATTATACCCAAGGATTGTAGCCATTGGACTCCTAGTACAACATCAGCACCTCCCATTGGAATGGAAAGCATTGGGCTAGTCAATACATATTCTCCCATGGATAGCTTGATATTATGACACTTTCCAAAACAATTTATTGTTCCTCCATTTGCAATCATCACTTGACACTCTGGTGCTGTATATAGGAAGCAATTCAATTCTTTTGCTACCCTACAATGAATAAAATTGTGGGTGCTTCCTGAATAAATCAACACTATTACCTTTTTCTTCTTGATTTGTCCTTCTATCTTGATGGTTTGAGGAGTGGTAATTCCCGCCAATGCATTACAAGATATGGTCGGATTTATTTGTTCTTCATCTAGGCTTTGTTCCTGGAATATATTCTCTTCTTTTGACCTTTCTTGCTCCTTTTCTTCTTCCTCTTCACAATCTATGTAGAATAATTTCTTCTCAGCACAGTTATGACCTTTTGTGTATTTGCTATCACAATTGTAACAAAGCCCTTTTGCTCTTTTTTCTTCCAATTGTTGTGGTGTCAACCTTGTAGGTTGTGGAAGACTATGGGCAACAACACTTCCGTCTTTATAGTTGTGAATGGTATGCTTCCTAGTTGCCATAATTTTGCTTTCCATTTTTCTTGCTAACCTGAATGCCTTCTCTAATGAATCAGTTTCCCAAAGGCACACATCATGTTGGATATTATCCTTTAAAGACCCTATGAACACATTAATCCTATGCTCCTCTGGAATATCTTTTACCCTTATGTTCAATTTTTGGAACTCCTCAATGTGCTCCATTATTGAACCCTTTTGTTTGAGACTTATCAATTGGCTAAAAAAAGTGTTGCTTTTTGTATCCTCATAATGTGCTATCAATTCTTCCATAAAAATTGCCCAAGTGATAAATTGTTTATGAGAACAAAGCCATTGATACGATACAAACTGATTTGGTTCCAAATATAAAGTTGCCATACGTACCTTTTGTGTGTTTTGCACATTATTGAGATCGAAGAATTGCTCCATCTGTAATAGCCATGTGGCGGGATCCTTGCCATCAAACTTCTTCGTATCGATTTTTGGAATGTGGTGATTCTTCGATCCAACATTAGCGTCTATGGAATCATGATTAACATTTCTTTTGTTCTCATCATGAGTTTCCTTTACTACCTTTTCACCATTAGTAAGTATTTCTTGTAGAAAATTAGTCAAATCTATCTTCAAATCTGTCATGCCTGTCTTCAAATCTGTGTTCAAATCTATCTTCAAATTGTCCATCTTAGCTTCCATGCCATTCATCTTAGCTTCCACGCCATTTATCTTAGCTTCCACGCCATTTATCTTAGCATCTGTTAACTTTTGTGAGCGTGACATTTGTTGCACTTGTTCTTGTAATTTTGATATATCATGTAGCATTTCTTCCTCTTCTTCATGAGTCATGCTAGAGCTTTCAGGTTCCTTACTAGGTGTTTGCATTTTCTTTCCTCAGGGCATCAGTTACCGATAATAATGCTCTACTATGCCCTTTGAATTCCTTCAAAATAAATTTTCAAACCAAGCTTAAGCAAAAATTTAAAAAAATCTACACACTTTTTTTCACTTTGTAGGAGCTCTATATTGCCTCTGATGTATCTCTATACTTTCTAGTCATCTAGTTCTAAAGTTGTGACCTGTAGTAGCTCTCTGTGTCCTCTTTCCAATGCCACAAGTCTGACCCAAATTGGATTCTCCAAGGAAGAGTTATGCGAAATCTCCCACAGTGACTTGATTATAGACTAGTTCAGTAGAGCTAACTTGTACGACATGCTGCGAGTCACTGTTTCTACCTTTGGATCTAAAAAACACCCACAAGAAACTACAGTCTGTCCTCTTTCTATACCTTTTTACGAAATTTCAATCCGATCCTCAGAGAGAAAGTTATGACGATTTTCCCCAGGTCACCTGTTTTGAATGTAATTCAGGAGTCTGCAAAAAGACCAACTTCCTCAGATCATATCTCCGAAAATATCGCGCGAAAATATTTGAAATTCGGACCCAAGGTTCAGCGCCAATTCTTCTCAAATGGGTTTTTTTTGTGACTTCTGAAACATCACATAAAAAAGTTATAGCGAAAATGCCACGATGACCTGTTTGGAGTAGCGAAACCCTAGAATCCAAAGCTCTGATACCAAATGTTATGAAACCAGCTCAAGAAAAGATAGAAAAGATAGATCAACGCCTTAGAATTCAGCCTCTGCGAGGGGGCAACCTCCTTTACATTACATAAATGAACAATTCTTGGATGATACAAATGACAAAACCTCCTTTCTATATATAGGAGTCTAAGGAGTCACAATATAATACAGCCGACCTAACAATAATAATATAAAGCCACAAAAATAACAATAGAGGGATTCTATGGGGCACAGAAATAATAATATGGGGGTAATAGGGGCACAACAATATAAATAAGGGGTATAACTACAATAGTAATGGGGTAATCACTAGTATTATAGGGACCCAACAGCATTTCTCTCCAAGGTGTGATAGTCATATATTCTGGAAGTTGCTTCATTTCAGGACTTGATTTACCGTTGCTACATATCAATGGTATAGACCTTTTGAACTTCTAATTAATTCCAATGTTATTCCACATGCTAAAAATATCATTAATCAATTCCCATGTCTCTCCAGTGCTAAATGCCAACTGAAAAATGTTATCAATACCTCTGAATATATGAGTATTTACTATGTTGCCTTTTGAATTGATTTTCTCCTCAATTTGATAGCCTATTTCCATACAACATTCCTTTCATAAATCTACAGTAAAATTTATCTTATCCCCACCACATTTTTCTTCAAATTCACTATGAATAAATCTAACCCTTTAGATGAAATTCATATACATCCTATATTCATTATCTGAATTATGATCCCATGCGAATAACTTTTCTTTTGTATCTGATAAACCATCATAAATGATACATTTCATTGTTTCAAAATGTGGGTTATTGGGATATTCCTCCATCAATTAAATTTGAGCTTCTATAGAATGGTTCCCCCCAAGCACATAATAATTGTATTCAAAACATTTTGACTTATCAAATGCTTCTTTTTTGGGAACTTGAACTGGATCAATAGGAAGCACATAATTAACCACATGAGCATATGGATTGTACCTCATCAATTTCTTCAAGTTGTGAAGATGCAGGTGGTGTGGCTTTCTGATTTGATATTTACATTTTCCTTTACTTGCCTTATAGATTTGTCTCACATTAAGCTGAAATGTACGACCACCCTCAATTAAGTTTCTCTTTGTCAAGTTATCTCGAATGGCATTTTGTTTTTTTTAATAATGCCATCATCTAAATCAGTTCCTGGTGTAATGATTTCCTTGCTTTCTTTTGAATTTTCACTAGGATCTTCACTGTTGGTAACGACTACTTGAGAATGTTCTAATTTACTTTTATTCCTCCTAACATTCTCATCACTAACTAGAATAGAGACATTCCTAGGTATTGTTACTTTTTGTATTTTAAGGCTCTTCTCCTTTCTAACTCAATTGTAATGTCATCCTAAGTAACGACAACATATTCTTTAGTGTCAATTTCAACTTCGTCATCTTCAAAAGTAACCTGTCTACCTTTGCTAGATTTATCCACTAGAGGAATTTTTTTTATGATCCCTTGGATGTAGTTTTGTAGCGTCATGAATTACTACTTTTTGCTTGTTTGCCATATCTTCTTCTGACCTTGAGTAGAAACTGCTGACAACATTCATAATATCTTTCTCTATGAAATGAATGCCTCCCAACATAATTGAAAGACTTTCAACAAAATTATGTCAAACAAAATATCATATGTCAATAAAAGCTAAGTTATAAAATATAATGAGACAATTACAATCATACAAAACACAAATATAAATAACAATACTTACGATATCTTGTGCAATATTATTTATGATTTGTTTAGACAAATTTGTAGATACCTGTCTCGTGTCATACAATGAATATGATAACTGATATTTAATCTTATCATGTGACTTGAGCGGTTTTGTAAGTATATAAACAAATTCAGTGTCTAGTACCAAACACATGTCTATGACCTTTCCCAACACCTCATAAATTCCACTATCGTTAGGGATATCAACATATAGATATATCTGCACATCTTTGGCTTCTCTTTCTTTCACATACCAAACATTTTCTGGAAGTCTCACTTATTTTGATTTCTTCCATTGTGAAATCATCTTCTTATCATTTGAGGAACTTGATAGTTTTGTAGCTATCAACTCAGGTTTGGTTCATTCAATAGTGACTTTTGAGGATCCACCTTTAATTTTAGCAGTCTTTGGTCTAGAAAGATTGATAGAAATCTTCTTTGATGCCATTTTCCTGCAAAAAATTACACATATATATAAATTATTAAATTACAAAAAAATAATAGCTTAAATTAACAAACAAAACGATAAATGATAACTAATTTTGTAAAACATAACCATTTAAAAAAAAAGACAAAAAATAAAAATAAGAAATTAAAAAAATGCAGTACCCTATCACCCCACCCCGGTGGCCCCAAACGTGCAGCCCTCTCCCGCCCCACCCCAACGGTGCAACAATCAGTCGGGGTTGTGGGTTGATTCCAAGAATCGGCCCGCCACCCCAGCCTACCATTGGGCCGCCAGGGTGGGGTGGGGGGGATTGGCACCTGGCCCATCGCCCCATCCCTGTGACCCAACGGCCGACCGAGGTGGCGGATTGGCCAGGGTAGCAGGATGTTGGGCCGGCGTGGTGGGGTAGGGGGCTGGGTAGCCAGCCCCACCACCCCTCCCCCATAGGCCCGTTGGGTCGCCGCCGAGAAAAAATGAGCCAACTACGCCCACTGCGGACATAGTGGGTAAATCTATCTCATCTAAATTTTTAATTTCTAAAAAAGAATTAAATTTCATTAAACCTATTGAATTTTAAAACTTGAGCACAACAAAAGAGAAACTAACCTTTCAAATGCAATAATCTTCTATCGAATATTTTTTTGATAGTAATGTAGCTGCTCCACAAATTCGCTCCAAGTATTTTAATGAACCTTGAAAAACCTTGATGTGATGTGAGGAATAGTGATAATGAAATTTATGTTATAGTGGAAATTACGGAATTGTTTTACCACACTGTTAATGTGGGACTAATTTTTTTATATAAAAACTTTAACAGGTAAATTTTGTTATGGGAATATAGGGAACTATGATAAAATGAACATTACGGAATTGCTTCACTACTCAGTGAATGCGGGATTAATTTTTTTTAATAAAGACTTTAAAATATAATTATTGTTATGACGATATAGTAAATTATGATAAAGCGAACATTACAAAATTGTTTTACAGCACAGTGAATGTGGGATTAATTTGTTTTAAAAGATATATAAAAATTAAAAAAAAAACATTCAATTGTCTAGTATATATTATATAGTTTAAGTAAAAAATTAATTTAAGTAAAAGATTTAGTTTACAATTTTAATTTAAAGATTTATTTCATAAGAAAATTTTAATTAAAAATTTTCAATAAATTGTAGAAGAAAATTATGGAGGAAAATACATGAAATAAAATTTTTGGAGGGAAATTTTGGAAGGAAATTTTCATTCTTTAAGCTATATATTATCAGTAGGAGAGAGTGCATTTGTATCATTCAACCTCTTCTATTTGAAAAACATGGATTCTCCTGATAGTGAAGTTTCTCTTTGTGAAGCATCAACATATTCATCGCGTAACAACTCTATTCATATTGATGAATATAACGGAAATTCTTCCACTATGAATAGAGAGTCAAATCTTCCACTTAGTCCTAATCCTAAGTACTGTGAGAGCAGTATCGATGAAAGACAAGATGAAGAATTTCAAATAAATAAAGAGTCGTGGTTTCCACTTAGTCCTAATCCTATGGATTGTGAGAGCAGTAGTGATGAAGAGCATGATGAAGATTTTCAAATAAATAGAGAGTCACAGTTTCCACTTAGTCCTAATCATATGGACTATGAGAGCAGCAATGATGAAGATTTTCAAATGAATAGAGTGTCACAGTTTCCACTTAGTCCTAATCCTATGGACTATGAGAGCAGCAGTTATGAAGAGCATGATGAAGAATTTCAAATGAACAGAGTGTCACAATGTCCACTTAGTCCTAATCCTATGGACTATGAGAGCAACAGTGATGAAGAACATGATGAAGAATTTCAAATGAATAGAGTGTCATCGTGTCCACTTAGTCCTAATCCTACAGACTATGAGAGCAGCAGTGATGAAGAACATGATGAATCATTTCAAATGAATAGAGTGTCACGATGTCCACTTAGTCATAATCCTATGGACTATGAGAGCAGCAATCATGAAGAGAATGATGAATATTTTTAAATAAATAAAGTGTCACGGTTTCCACTTAGTCCTAATCCCATGGACTATGAGAGCAGAAGTGATGAAGGCCAGGATAAAGAATTTCTAATAAATCGAGAGTCACATTTTCCACCTAGTCCTAATCCTAAGGACTAAGAGAGCAGCAGTGACGAAGGACAGGATGAAGCACTTAGTCCTAATCCTAAGGACCATGAGAGTAGCAGTGATGAAGGGCAGGATGAAGAATTTTCAGTAAGTAAAGAGTCACATTTTCGACATAGTCCTAATCCTATGGACTATGAGAGCATCACTGACAATGCACATGATGAATAATAACCAATAAACATCAAGTCAAATTTTCCATTTAGTCCTAATTCTAAGGACTATGAGAGTAGCACTGAAGAAGAGAAAGATTAAGAATACACTCCAAGTCAGTATTTCAAAAGAATAGATGATCATATTGAGGATAACATTCCTCGTAACGATGATGAAAATTCTTATACAAATGATTATCCAATGATGGAGATTTTTCTAGGAAATATTGTATCAAGGAGTAGGAGCAGACCTTTTCATATCAATCTAAGATGTTCTACCTATACAAGGGGTAGAGCAAAATATCTGACGAGAAGAAGTTCTATCTACACTCTCATTTCAAGTGAATGTTGTTAAAAAGATTTCTTGAGACATATGGATTTCAAGTTTGCATTAGAGAAAAGGAAGAGATAGTCAATGAATAAACGCACGAAAAATTCATATTTAGCGGGGTGCATGGAATCTACATTGTCAATTTATGATTAACATATTGGGTCTTTATTTATCTATAGAAAGGCTTTCAAAATGTTTCATTCAATGGGTAATTTTCGTCTCTCAAGAATCCAAGAAAATTTGGAAAAGGATCACACATTTTATTTAGAAGTATGTCATAAACGACAGTTTGGGCCATTATCAAATATTGCAATATCATAGATGAAAGATTTATTTTTAAAGCATGGAGAGTATATTCCGAATAGACAGACAATAGATATTACAGATAATTTCTCAAGACGATAAATCTACAACTTATACAAAGAATATGCAGAAGGTGTTGAGGGACATGGTCGATTTATTACATATCAATATTTTGTGAAGATATGGAAGAAAGAATTCAACAATGTCCATATTCCTAAGAAGACAAGGATGGGGATTTCGCAGTACATACGCTTCTCTTAAATCAAAAAGGGATAAATGTGAAGGGTCAAAAAGAGGTAATCATTCATAACTTTAACTTCTAAAATTGTATAGTCATCAACTATGAAAACGTATTTCTTAATGAATTTCTTTTATGTTGTGTAGATTCCATTGTCAAAGCACTTCAAGAGCATTGTGAACAACAAACAAGTGAAAGGAAAACGTTGTACAAGCATTGAAAGAAGTGTTTGATAAACCAAATAAATATTTTGGTTTGATAGTTGATGGTATGGACCATAAGAAAACACTTCTACCACATTTTGTTCTCACACCCAAACATTTACAGGAGGAAAATTTTATTCAATATCACTTGGTCAGTTGTATGGTCTTCAATGGGAAAATCTTTCCAAGGATATACTTCACAGCTCCAAATATTCATAATGATTCAAATATGACAATAACCATACTTCATGATGTGCTTTCTCATTGGTCTAGTAATCTTCTTGAAGTTTTGTATCTACAATTGGATAACACTTGTCGTGAAAACAAAAATCAGATTGTTTTTGGATATCTAAACATGCTTGTTGAATTGAGAATTTTTCAGAAGGTAAAGGCTGGTTTCGTTCTTGTTGGGCACACTCATGACCATATTGATCAGATGTTCATCCATTTTTCAGTCACATTGAGGAGGAAGGATGTTGGGATCTTGCCATCATTAATTGAATGTATTAAGAAATCATCCATGCCAGAGCCTACTTTTGATGTGTTGGAAGAAATTGTTGACATGCGTAGGTTTATTTTGGGATCGAATGGTGAGGAGAAATGCATTGAAAACTTAATCACATTAGCTTCAAACATCAATTTCGTATCAAAAAAATTGATGGGAAAACACTAATATGGGGCAAGAAGTATTCAACTACTGCAGAATGGGCATCGTCATCAGGTTTGGCATTTTTGAAGTTCATTCCAGATCATCGAATATTTGCATCAAATATATTGTTATATCAATCGTTTGTTGAAGTTCATATTGCCGAAGACAAAATAGAGATATAAATTATTCTGATTTCCTAGAAGAAATTAAAAAATGTATTAGATATACATATGAGTACTTTGATCTTGTTGATTTAGTTTGGTGGGAGTCTTTGTTCAATAATCAAAGTGATATCATTTCAAGAACAAAAAATAAAGATATACCTTTGAAAAATCCATTTATTTGGCCACAAAATATGTCAAATGAACATGAGGAGAGAAACATTGTTGAATAACAACAATCTCAAGGTATTAATAATTCTTCACAAGCAGATGAAAGGGAAATGTATATTGCTTCCAGAAGATCTTGTGCACAACGTGAAGCCATGGAAGACCTTTACAGGGGTTCATTACAAGATTTTAAGGAGGGTTGCATGATCATAGTGCTAGAAGATGGAAATCCCAATGGATATCCATTCTGGGTTGCTAAGGTTATAAAGGCCATTGCAGAAAATGAAGGTGTTGTAGGTGTTGAAGTACATTGGTATGCCACAAATACAGACTTATTCAATGGTGTGTATAAGCCAGAGATAGTAGTTGTTAAAAAAATTGGCAGATTCAAATAGAAAAGGAAAGGGTACAAATATAAATCATCACTACACATACCTCTTAAAATTGGAGGATGTTGACATACTTGTTTATGGCTTCAATTTAACAAATAGAGGAACTCTTCTCTTGAAGATGATAGAGGTTCTGAAGAGGTTGTTACCAAAAGGAACAGTGTTAAGATGGGAGTCTATTGAAACCAATCGTAGATCCAGAAGAATTTTGAAACCTGAAATGGTGGGAATGCATGTGGACTCAGATGGGGCAGCATTTGATGAAAGAGAAGAATATGGAACATCTTCATCTGCATCGAGTCATTCATCTGAAGATGTTAATTCTGATGGTGTGCAAGAAAACATGAGTGATTTTAAATAATTGTCTAAGACAGTTTATATAACTCATGTTTGCATCGTATCTTGAAATAAAAATTTTGATTTCCATATGGTGTTAAATGAAGTTATGAGTCATTTTTATGTTTGTTGGATTATATGTTTTAATTATGATGATTTTTATTTTTTAGAATATCTACAATGCAACAATAACTTAGAGATATAATGTATGTTTCATTCAATCTACAAGTAATGACATTTTGATTAATTTAGTCATGTAATTTGTTCATAATGTCATGGTGTTTTAATTTTATTGTTGAAAATTTTCCAGTTTTTTTTGTATCTTTAACATTATGGTTGAAAACAATTAGAATTTTAGCAATCTTTAGTGTCATGTTATTATATGTTTAACAACATGGATGAAAACTAATAGAATTTTAATGTGTTTCAGATCCCATTATTTTATCTTTATCATCATTACTAAAAAATGTTGAAATTATACCTACGAAAAAAAATGTTATTCTACCAAAAACATTAGTGTGTTTTTTCGTCAAAAACAACTATTTTTTGCACAAAAAAAATTGTTTTACTGCCATTTTTTTAAATATTGAAAATTGACCCTAAAACAAAACATCATTGCAGTATACACACTTTTCATTTTGAGCACTATTTTTCATGTTTTCTTGGGGTTTTTTGGACAGATTTTCCATTTTTAGTTTATAGTTCCCATTTCAAATTTTACATTGTTAATAGAAAAGGGAGAACTCTAATATGCATAGTGAGATTCATATTGGGAGAAACCAACAACAGTCAGGGTTGATTTTTGTTGATTACACTCCATATTAGTAGAAAAATAGAAGGACTTGAGGATAGAAAAGAATAAATATGCATCGCTAATCGATCCATTAAGGACAAGAAGGTCATAATCAACGAAGAGTAGCTGAGATATGATGCGACTATTGGTAATTTTAATATCCTATAATTTGTCCAATCTTCGTTCCTTAGAGATGAGTCGACTCAAACTCTCCATGACCAGTAGAAAAAGAAGCGGAGAGATTGGATAACCTTGTCTTAGACCTCACTCAACATGAGAAAAAGGAGAGTTAGAACCATTGATAAGAACACTATAAGAGAAATTGGAAATGCAACACATGGTCCAGTTGATGAAATCTATAGGGAAACCCGAGTGAGTCAAGCAAATTCTCAAATATAGCTAGCTAGTACTATTAAAAGCCTTTTCTAAATCAATCTTAAGGACCATACATTTTAGCTTCTTGATCTTGATAGAATGAAGAACCTCCTGTGAAGTTCCAACAACTTCATGGATCTGATGATGATTAAGGAAGGAAAACTGTTCTGATGAGATGTGCTTAGATAAAATAGGCTTTAAGCAGTTTGCAATGATTTTGGCGATTACCTTATATATACAATTGAAAAGAGAAATAGGCCTAAAGTCATTGAAGGTCTGGGTAGTGTTAGACTTGGGAATAAGGGCGATGAAAGTCAAGTTGAAAGAATCATACATGTGTACACTGACCTGAGATTTTTCAATGACCTGAAGCATATCATTTCCTAGCACTTCAAAGAAGGCTAGATAAAATTCAACTGGCCAACCATCTGGCCTAGGACTCTAATCTTTTTTGAACCATTTAAGCGTGTCTTCCAATTCTCACAAAGATATAGGCCTATTGACATCCTCTGTAGCATCCTAGTCAATAAATCTAGGGAGGAATCTAGATTCTTTGATTATCTTAGTGAGAGTAGCTTTGTGAGGTGCCTTAAAGAGTTCTCTAAAATGTGATGTACTCAGATTGGCCATTTAGTTGAAGGATTATACTCAGTGACCATAATTTTTCTCCAAGTGTCAAATCATATTGATGGCACCACGACCATTTGCAAATAGATGGTAAAAATTTGCGTTGTCATCCCCAGATTATAACCATATGTCTTGGCTCCTTAGTCCCCAAGTTTCTTCTCTCTCCTTCAAAGTTTTGGTCCTCTCTACTTCAAAATTTGTGAGGCGCACTTTTGCTTCAATAGAACCAAATCCCCTTCCATCCACTATGACCATATTAGTTAACTCCTGTTCAATAGTGTTGAGAATGACTTTGTCCCTCACCCTTTTAACTCTAGCCCATTCAATAGTTTTACGCTTAAGACAAAGAATATTTTTAGCTAAAAATTCAGTGCAAGACTGACCAGAAGTGGGGGAAGAGATTTCCAATAATCAAAGACCATTTTGGTGTATTCCTCATCCTTGAGCCAAGTTGAATTAAACTTAAATGGGGATTTTGGATTCTAAGAAGCACCCACAATTTCAAGGTAGATAGGAGAGTGGTCTGATAATCCTCCTGATCCCACCCATTATCTATACAGGGAGAGACTTCCTATAAGAGATTCTTTTAAGAGGAAATGGTCCAGTCTTCTAGTAAGAAAAGCATATCCAATTCTTCTGTTTCAACACGTAGGGAGAGGTCAGGCCATAGGGATATCAATGAGGTGGTGTTCATCCAATATCATGTTAATGGAGCTAGAAAGTGGTTCAACCTGTGCATTATTTCCCCACAACTCACCCTGCCTAATGGAGAAATTGAGATCTCCCCCCAAGATAATGTTATCGCATGGATAAAAGAAGACTTGAGGAGTTTTTCCCACTATGCACCCTGATTAGTGTAGAGACCATAAATGTTAATCAGTCTCAAATCCATCCCAAGATCTCAAGAAAAGATGTCAGCCCCAATTAAGCCATCACCTCCCCAAATATTAAGCAACTTGATTTCCCTACGATTGTAACCAAAAGAAATACCACCAAATCAACCACGAACATCTAAAGCATGAAAATTCGAATGAGATACAAGGCATTCAAGGGTGTGCATAATCTGAACAATAAATCTGAGGGTTTCTTGTATTTATATGATGTCCACCCTCTCAAGTTCGAGGAGTCTTCACAAGGCTAGTTTTTTAGCAAGACTAGCGAGCCCGTAACAATTGCAAGAGAGCCACTTCATTGAGGACCAGAGGAAAGGATGGTCATAGATCTAAGGACCCTTTCAATGGAGAGTTGTCTACCCTCGATAACATCCAGGCCAGCCTAGTGAATATCCTTGGACATAAAAGAATGTCTGCCCTCGAAGACTTGGACGATTTCAGGGGGGGACTATACCAAGTCTACAACAAGCATCGGAAGATGATTTGACCAAGGAGTGGAGATGATAAGGATCTCTCGAAAGAGAATAATTTGAGGTCTTAGATAGGGGAGTAGCAAGTGGAGGATCAGGGATAGCAGGGAGGGTGTCCAAGAAGGTGGGCGGAGGTGATACAGAGGAGAAAATAAGAGGGGGAGAGACAAATGCAGATGATATGATGCATTGAGATAAAGATGCAGATAATGAATCTATAAGACTAGTATCAAAAATGGAGGGATGAAAATGAGGGAGAGGAGAGGAAATATTACCTGAAGATAGAATAGCAGCTATCGCATGGGATCTAGTGAGGAGAGGAGAGGGAGGCCAAACAAGTCCCGAGCCCAAACCATGCTGCTAAATTTTTAATTTTCAAGGATGACTGACATCTTTAGTAGACCACTTGTCCTATTATCCATATGGTGCATCTGCTGCATGATTATCAGGCTGAGAATCAGTAGTAGGGATGGAGGCAATCAGTGGACATTCCTTAAACAAGTTTCCAACCTTATGACATCATCAACACCTGAAAGGTACTCTTTCATAATCAACAATTTGAATACAAGAGGTGTTCCTCCACTAAATATTTAGCCAAACCTCTAAACCTTCACGGGTATCAATATGGACCAATATGTGCACCATAACCATTTTTCCAGTCATAATATAGGATTTTTCATAGTCCAAATAAGTCCCTAGAGCATTCCCAATGAGCTTGATGATGTCCTCAGACTAGAGATTAAGTGGTATACCAAGCAAGCAAAAACTGATAGGTCCAGGCCCTAATTGTTCATGCTTTTAGTCAAAAAGAGGGCTCCATCTCTTGAGCAAAACCAATGCTAGTTCAATGTGGCATAATTTATATAGTACCCAAGATACATATTCAGGATGCTAAAAGAGGAGAGAAAACCATCCATGGGATATGGTGACTACTGAAGGTAATTATTCCAATACTTGTCCCCAAATTTCCATGATCCAATCCATGAGACGGGCCGAGTTGTAGGTGTGGCCCTGTACCTATCCGACGATAATTTTGTCTACATTGTCCAGTACAGCACCCATTTGAAGACCATCACCAAAGGTTAATGAGATATCTTTGTGTCCCTCGTTGATTCACTTACATTTATACATAGATCAGGGCCTGGTACCAGAAGTCAGACAGAAGGGGGCAGCAGCAGATGTGCCCAGGTCTTCACAAACCCTAGTATCTTCACCTATATTAGAAGGCAATAAGGTAGATCCTTCAAAAGAAGTAGATGAAAGGGGGAAGGATGCCAAATGGGAAATGGTAGGGTCAGATGCTGATGGAAGAGAGTAGTGAGGATCCAGAACCGAAGGGTTAGAAGGATAGGAATCCTAGAGGAAGGGATAGAGAGATGATCCAGCAGAATAGTTGTGATGATTAGGTCCAAACAAGAGGCTTGAAACTGAAGGGAAACCAAAGAAGGAGGTGATTAGTAAGAAATCAACAGGAAGAATGAGCTATCAAGAGAGTGAGAACCAGGTAGAGAGGTTAATGAAAGATCAGAAGACGAAAAAAAAAATTGTGCTAGAAAGATACAGTTGAGAAACCTGGGCGCTGAGAAAACCCTAGGGTTGCCTGCCAAAGTAGTAGGGAGCTACAAAGGGATCGAAGAAGTTGAGACAACCATGTGAAGTGGAGAAACTGTCTATATGGGAATGAAATTGTAGGGATCCTCTCAACAGTCCATTAGATCAACCTCCATCTCAGCCAACAGATAGGGACGGGAGATTTGTAAGATATTCGAGCCAGCCAACAGTTGCCAATGCTTAGTAAAGTGTCTTCCAAAGAGAACGTGAGGTTCCAGTGGTCAGGTCAGTGACCAGCATGTAGCTACAATCACCAAAGGCAATAGGAGAGACCCTTAACCGAAATCGCTAGAGGAGGAAACTCTAGCCAAGTGCAGTCAGAGGTCAAAAAAATGTAGTCATAGAGCCATCATAGGGTTTCACATAAAAAATATTCCTTGTAGAAACATATAGTTTTTAAAATCCTCTTACCCCTCCTTATTCTCTACTTGATTGTTGTGCTAAATTTCCATGTACACTCTCCCAAAAAACGCTCAAATCATTTGTGCCTCTCTTCACCACAAATGATAACAATGTACATTCATTATTGATAAGACCTTGAAGCATCTTCCTTGTTCTCTAAATCCATTAAAACCTCTATCTCTTGATTTATTTTTGTTTCCTTATCGAAAAATTCATTGTTCTTTTAATCCCACATTTCTTCCACTTTTTATTCGGAATTTTGAAAATCTGTATAGTTACATGATAAGTTCTTCATTTAAGAAAGATATTCTTACGATTATTTTATTGTACTTTTAGTTAAATTTTTAAAACGTTAAATGATATGGTGCTTCTAATGAAGAAATTTGTTTCCAACTAATTTGATTTTGTATAGTAGGCTTTCAAATATTAACATACTTAAAAATTAGTTTAGTGGTTCCTTATTGTATTGTGGAGTGTGTATTTATGTATTGTATGGTTTTTCAGTCACGATTTATCTTACAGGTGATTAAATTTGTATGAATTTATAGATATAGATTTTGTTGTATCTCATGAAATAAATTTGGCCCTTCAATTTGGTAATCACTAGCTTGCTTTTTCAAGAATCTCTAATTCTCTCAAATTCAAAGATTCCCCACATTATTAAGTTATTTAACTAGTAGTTCCCTCTGAAATATGTACAATTAGAATTTTCCTATATGGGAATTTAAGCATAACTTCTATTAGCAGATTTAGTTCAGCAACCTTGCAAATTATTATACAAATGAGTAGATTTAAATAATTTAAATTGGATTTAATTAATTGAAATTTTTGGTACATATGATATATATGAACAAAAATATAATGCTTTCCTTATTACAGTAAGGATCAATTTTAATTTGGGATTTATATCTAGTCTTTTGAAGAAATCAGAAAGTGTTGCTAGGAATAATAAAATTTGAAAAAGGCCTTGAAATGATTTACTTTGTTGTAGAAATCATTTTTAGTTTAGGATTTATATAGTCTCTTGAAGAAACAATTTTTTTTCTTCTAAGAATAACTAATTTTGAAAAAGGTCAAATGCTTCAGTTAGTAAATGGAGACAATATTCCTATGATCTATCAAATTAAATTTGAAAAAATTTGAAAAATTGTATTTTATTAATTGTTTATATAAATGTATTTAACCACACATTATAACTATATAATACATATATTTCACACATATTTGCAATTCAAACACTTTTTATTTGCACTAGGTTCACCTTGCAGACATCGTCACTACTAACCAATTTGTTATACTGACCATTACAAGTAGAGTAATTGATACATATTACTTTACTTTGGAATTTTGCAAACAAACATATGTTCAAATGGTATAATTAGGAAATAAGTAAGTGACCCAGCATCCCCACATCATTTCTTTTCATGTACGCAACAAACATCACATAGTGTAATTAAGGGAATTGTATTAAGGTATCAAGAACCACATATCCACATACTTCCATTTCAAACACTTTGTATGTGAACTAGATTCACCTTGAACACACCATCACTACTAACCAATTTTGTTTACTAACTATTGCATGTAGAGTAATTTCTTATATTTTACTTTGAAATTTTACAGACAAACATATGCTCACATAGTATAATTAGGAAAGAAGTGACCCATCATCCACCCATCATTTCTTTTTGTGCAAGGAACAAACATCACATGGTTTAATTAAGGGAATTGTAAAGGATCGTTGCACATTCACATCAATTCACACTTTGTATGCTTACAATTTCACTTTCATGCACATTCACCCGACACACTAAGCTCACTTAAAGTTTGTATAAAGGGTATCCTCTTTCTAGAATATTTGTACCTAGTTTATTTGAGCTTATATTTTTTTTCACACCCTAAGTGAAGCAAAGCCTTTCTAAAAAAAACATTAACCTAAACACATTAAACTCCCCACAAGGGCCACAAGATAATTTATATTTTAGGCTAGTACCATGGCGATAAGAAGCACATAAGCCATCATGGTTTTTTTCATGTTGAAACATAGCAAGTTATCTTTTAGGGAGCTTAAAATTATGCATCATCTAGTGACAAATCTGGTACACTAAGAGAAACCTGTCAAGGGGGTGAGGCCTAGGTGGCAAATTATCATATACCTTCATGTTGTCTCATGACATGAGGTAGGGGTTATGTTTCCAAAACTAACAACCAGAAGCTAAGATTCATCCATTCCCACTAGATGCAGGTAACTTAGTGGCCAAATATTAGGGCATATTTCCCTAAAGGTTGAGGTGCAAAAGCAATTAGACCTAAGGTGATCTTGGTTAGGCTACTAGAAGCATCACCAGATATTTCGGTTCATAGCCCTTGTATGTTTGGCCACTATAACCCTCTCCATACCTTCGCTGGTTTTTTGGCTGCTAGAAGCGTCTCTAGTGACATTTACGACGTGGGTCGAGTACCCTATTCTAAAATATTCAAAAGGCCCAGTTACTACTTGATTTGAAGGGCATTAGGTCTTTTTAGGAATTTTCCTCATATGCAAAACCTCAGATAAACTTTTTTGTTGATTTTTTCACACATTCGAATTAAAGTAAAAAATAACAATATATTTTTTGTTTTTTCTTATGTATGTGATTCATTTGGTTTTCTTAAATAAAATGTTTGTGTTCAGATGTTCTTACAAATGCAATAGTCTCGGGTGTTCTTGATTTATTTCCTTTCCTACCACCTAATTTATTTCTTGGAATATAATGTTTGTCATTAGTTACATATTTCATAGGGATTATGTCATCTTCAGGTACCTCCTACATACAATTAACATTGTCATGAAAATTATATTACCTTTCATACATGCTTAAGCTTTTACCTTTCATCATATTTTTAATCACCCTTTTTGTTGACACAGGGACTGATACTTTTACTAACTTTCTCTCTTCTTCAACCCATATTTCTCCTAAGCTCAAAACCCTTTTCTTTTCATGTTTCAACTTCGAACCCTTGGTCCATGTGACTAGAACCCTATGGTTTCCAAATTGATTTTTCTTGAGTGAGGAGGAATTATTTTACCTTTCACCATATTCTAAATCACCATTTTTGTTGACACAGGGACTGATACCTTTACTGTGTACTCTTCTTCGACCCATCTTTCCCTAAGATCAAAACCCTTTTATTTCCATATTTCAACTTATAATAATTCGTTGATGTCAACTTCTGCTACCTAGTTGCCAACTGTCAACTTTCTTTTCGTTTAACTTTTCCCTCGGTTTTGTGACTAGAACCCTAGAGTTTCCAAATTGATTTTATTGCTTGAGGATGAATTCTTTTATCTTTCATGATATTATGCATCACCCTTTTTGTTGACATAGGGATAGTTACTTTTACTAGTGTGCGCTTCTTCGATCCATATTTCCCTAAGCTTGTAACACTTTTATTTTCATGTTTCAACTTATAACCCTTGGTCCATGTCAACTTCTGCTACCTAGTTTCCAACTGTCAACTTATTTTTCATTTATCTTTTCCCTAGGGTTTGTGACTAGAACCCTAGGGTTTCCAAATTGATTTTTGTTAAGTGAGGAGGAATTATTTTACGTTTCATCATATTTTGAATCACCTTTCTTGTTGACATAGAGACTAATACCTTTACCGATGTGCTCTTCTTTGACCCATTGTTCCCTAAGCTCAAAACCCTTTTCTTTTCATGTTTTAACTTATAACCATTGGTCCATGTCAACTTCTTCTACCTAGTTTCCTACTATCAGATAATATCATGACCTTCCACCTATGACGATTTCTTAAATAAACATGTGTAGATTTTTTATTCACTTATCTTATGAATAGTATATTTTTTATTCCACTATGTAGGGATGGAAATTGAACAACCACATGAGGGAGAAGATGTGTCCCATCAAACTGATAAACCATATGATGATCAAGATGTTCCCTATAGACTTGATCAACCACTATAGGAACATGTGCCATATCAAGATGATTGATTGTCACTAGGGAAACAACATGTGCCATGTCAGGATAATGAACCAATGGAGGAAACAGATTTTCCCTATCAAGTTGATCAACCACAAGAAGAACAAATTGTTTCCTCTCAAGATGACAAGATAACAGGGAGTTGCAGTGGTTTGGAAACAAGTCAACTGTTTGCAAAAAAAAATAGATGAAAGCACAATTGAGGACCTTAGGGATCCTATACCTATTCGCAGTATTTGAGACCATGTCAATAACATCATTCAAAAAAAAATCAGAAACATTCAGTTGTTTCACAAGCTCATATAATACATGGGTTTATCAAACATAATAAACTAAAACATGCCACAAACCTTTTTAGTCTCCAAGATTTTGAAAGCAAGAAGACACATATGAATGTCACTAAAAATATATCAAAGGCATTCAATATGTTTGGAAAGTCATGAAAATCGAAGTTTGAGTTGTGCACAGGGAAATTACAACTATTATTGTTGCACTAAGTACATCAAGACCTACAACCACCCTCCAATTTTTTTCCTTAGCTTCATTTTGGGGCCTCCGTACCAACCTTTCGCAACACCTTGTCTTGCTTCATCAATTACACAAGCTTCATTGTGTTCTTGTGCAAAGACATCCCGTCGATCAAAGCTTGATGCATTCCCCTCACAGGTTGTTCACCGGGACTTGGTCCAATTGCAAGCTGAGCAGCTCCCCCTACAAATTGTGCAATTCTAGAGGGAAACCAGCCTTCCCTCTAGAAATTGTGTAATCTTTTCTGGTAGCCTTGTGGGCTCCAGAATTGCACAATCCGGCTAGTCATGCTTCACCCAAAAAACTACACAATCCTTCCCAGAAGGCCTGCTCAACCGAGGAATTGTGCAATCTTGGCAAGAAGTCATCTTCTTTGCCCAAAAATTATGCAAATCTCCTAGGCAGCCAACCCAACTCCCATCCAGAAATACGCATTTTCCCCCAGTAGTTGAGCAGCCTCATGCATGAGCAGTTGGGTTGAACAGTTCCACCGGGGACCAAGGAAACTTAACTTGCATGCATTGCTTGCTTTTTCCCGAAATAAAAAAAGGAAACATGACAAAAGCATCCCATGATTCAGGGAGCTATTTTTAACAGCTGGAAGTTTCATGCAAAGTTCGTTTTAGAAACTTTCCTCCAAGTGTCGCTTTTTCCTAGATTTTTGGCATGCGTGTCATGAGCTCAAAATTATTTATTCAATCCGTTAGAGCTCATTATTTCACATCGATCTTGGAGCTCTGACATCCCACAGCACATCCAGGAAACTTCGACACATCCAACTCAGTTATTCATGGGTAAGTGGTCTCAACTTGTCTTTTTCGGCATTTTTGTTGATTTTTTTGTTTTCTCTTTTGTGAGTGTCGCTTTCTTGATTTTTTTGAATTCTTTGTATCATTTACATGCATACTAGCTTGTACAAGCACCATTTCAGTTTTCATTGTTGTCGCATGCATGAAACTATTTTGCATGAATGGTCAGCAATTTAGCAACTCGCTTCACCCACATGCATGTTGATCTATTTATTGAATCTTTCATTCAATATTTTCATGCGCGATTAGTCTCTTTTTCTTTTAGTTAGTGTCACCATGCATTCACTTTCATATTTTAATTCAGTTGCCCGTCGGAAGGTCTAAGTAGCCTTGGCTTGAACTCTACCTCACCCAGATAGCATTGTGTAATCTGGAGAACGAAGGCTTTGTCTTCCTCTCTAGAAATGCACAGTTTTGCCTAGACATTGTCCTCTAGGATTGTTTTTCCCATTTCTGAGGGACAATGACTGCTAGGCCAGAAAATTTTGCAATAGAGTCCCTGAGCCTACAGTCATTGCCAGTTGGAATTGCGCATTGCGCAATCCAAGTTGTCAACAGTTAGTCTGGATTGCGCATTGCACAAATACAGCAGCCAGTCTTGCCTCCTAGATAGCCCAAACTGCCTCTTGCGTAGTTCTAGCAGCCAGTCACCGAGTCTCCCAAAAGAAATTACGCAAACTTTTCCTATCATTCCCCAGGTATGTGTTATGTCATTCCCTGAATTTGATTTGGTTTTCGCTGACAGATTCCTTTCCATGCATGTTTCTTTGTCTCCATATCTTTCATGTGTTCATTCACCTCTTAGTAGTACATGATCAATGGCCTCCAAGGGAGCAGGATCAAAGGACACTGACAGAAGTGAAACTAGAGTAGCAGTTGAATAGGTGTCTGCATGTCTACCGATCTATGAAGATACCAAGTTGTTTCTAGACAAGGACTTCAATTTGAAATGGAAAGAGGTCAAAGAAGCATTTGCAGGCACTTTTGGGAAGGACCTTGAAGACTGTCAGGTATATGTGAACATTTGGCTTGTACCATATTGCATGCAGATACCCCGCATTCCCATGCGCGGACATGATACACTGGATCGTCTCGCATAATGATCCCGAGATGATGACTCTGAGCGATGTCAGCGGGACGAATCTTACCACCTTTTGGGAACATGATTATGATGAGATGTATCAGATGTCAAAGCCCATGACTATCATGGGGACTCCTTTCAGCCTACCCAGTAGCAGTGCCAACTCCAAAGGCATTCTGAAGAACCGGGTAAAGGAGCTGGCTAGATTCAGGATGACACCCAACGAGGTCTATAAGACGAAGATATTGTGGAAGGCATATCAATACTTGGTCATATTTTCATGTCGACTATGTGGCCAAGAAAGCATGAAAACCTTCGCACAAAGTTGGGTGATCGTGTTGGACCAACTGGTCGAAGAGGGTAAACCATGTAACTGGTTGGGCATGTTGCCTCATAAACTGAAATAACAGGTAGTGAAGGCTCGGAAGTCACCTAGAGGTATGCAAGAACAAATATACATGTTCGCCTACATCTTAGATGCAGTTTGTGCCTGACAAGAGTTCTCGGGCTTGGAGTGGGCATGGTCACCAGCGGAGACTGTGGTGAACACATATTGCAAGTTGTTGTCTTTATGCAGCTTCAGAGGAGTGATCACATGGATGTCCGATCATTTTGTCACCCCAGTCTACAAGATGATACTCGAATAGGATCCACCCTCCATGTCGAAGGAAGCAATGGAGGCACTAATAGACATTCCTAATTGGTATGCCTCACCGTCTCTCACCTTCATGCAAATGTTCAGCGCAGAGAAGCCTCTACATGTTCTACCAAAGTTTTCCCTGGACATACTCATCATGCAGGAAGTAGTATATCACATCTCGGCAGGATTGACAGCTAGACTGCACCGGAAGAAGAAGGCCCCTTGGCCTGCTCTTCCATTTCAGATTGGGTTATATGAGATCCAGAGTTTAAAGCAAGCGGATGTTGAATCAGAACTAATGAAGAAGTATCCATTTGACCTCTAGAGCTATAATCTATATGACCCACATTTCATTGTGAAAGATCACTACACAAGAGTACAGTTCAACTGGATACACAAGGAATATCATTAGGTGGAGGAGGACCCATGGAGATACTGTTACAACTCCTCTAGACTCCATGATCGAGTCAGCTTCGTTGTGGAGTTGTTAGTGAAGAAACGTGAAGCAGCATCCCAGAGATCACCAGCACTAGCAGTAGTAGTAGTAGAGGCAAGCATACCAATGTGCGATGAGGAGGAAGATTGTCAATCGCATGGAGGAAGAGAAAAGATGAAAGTTCCAAGTAGATCCATTGGTAGAGAAAGAAGCTATGGCTATAGAGGTGAAGAGTCAACAGCATGAGAAGTGAATTGTGCAAAGGCTGAGGGAGAAAAGAAGAATGAAGGAAGCAGAGAAGGAGTTGCACAAGCTGAAGGAGAAACTATGGAAGGAACAAGAGCTGCCCAAATAGGAGAGGGAAGCACATAAGCAATAGGTACAGAAGGGGAAACAACATGTGAAAATAGCTAAAACAGTGCCCGTATAGGTAGTGGATTCACCATAACAGCTGGCATTAGGAAAACAGGGTGAACCATCGCAAGAGCATGACTTTGTTCATGAGATAGAACAAGCACTTCAATAGTTGGATACGAATATGGAGGAATGGGAATTAGAACAGGACATCGAACTTATGCCTCAACACCAAGCGGTCAACTTACCTGATTCACCGCATCTAGATGATGAGAAAGTCTCAAGTGACCGAGGAGGCATTGAGATCCTCGGAGATCAACATGAAGAAGATATGTACAACATCTCATTTGATGAGTCTCAATAGAGAGTTGTGTAGTCTCGTAGAGTGTTGACTCCAAATTATCATACATCTCCTGCACAAGTTGAGGAACTAGTGATCGTGTCTGACATGCGAAATCATCCAGTAGCCTTGGCTGATGCAACTAGAGTGTATGATGAAGCCACTAGCTCAAGTGTTCGTTTTCTAATAGTTGAGAATGAGAAAATGTATAAGGAACTACAGATGGCCAAGCAAGGAGGAGAGTTGGTGACAACGTCCACCCGAGATGAACTAAAGAAGGAAATACTAGATGAAGTATTGTCCCTTGACACATTTATGCAAGCATTGTACTCCAAGTTTGGCACTGTGCATAAGGTAGTCATCCATCTCAACGAATGGCAGCAGCAATGTGCTAGAAGAGCACGTATCTTGACGAACTTGCATGTTGTTGTTGATTACTTGCAAGCATGGACGATGAGATACAAGGGAGCCCCGCTTCACTCACCTAAGATGATGAAGGCTAGTGTAGTTGAAATCAAGGCATGTATCCAGAGTCAAATATGGAACTATGAACAGCTCCCACGACTCATCACTAGTATACAGGTTTCCCATGCACGTGTGTTCAAGAGTATGGATGTTGTGGTGCATGCACATGCGATCCCATCTATTAAGACTCTTACTGTTACACTAAAATTTGTCACCATGACTATTTGTAGTTAGTATGGCTCCATCAACTGTCATACTATCCTCCTTGGCAAGCCTCATACCTCTGCTCTCCATGTCAAACTTCAAGAAAGAGAGAAAGTCATTAAAAATCTATATATCTCTAGGTATGCAGTTTCTCTTAGCCTTACCTGCGTGTACGCACTCCAAGTTCACAATACCTACGTACTTGTACGCTCTGTATGTAAAGAAATGGGTGCGTACTCCTATAAAGGTCAAAAGGCGCAAGTTTCACTCCAAAAAAGTTACTTGTAGTCATTTCTAGAGCCTTCTAGAAGCTTGTTTGACGTGTATGAAGCGCCTCCAGATGGTTCATGTATCCCTACCAAAGAGGAACTTATCCCATCAAGAGGGGAGCTATCCCATCCAAAGAGGGGCTTATCCCATTGATGGTGGACCTGAATAACTTCCTCTAGAGCACTATAAATACAGGCATTGGGCCAAAGGGAGGAAGGTTGAAAGCTGAACATTCCTAAGGGTAGATGCTGTTGGAATTAGGACTCCCTTGTAAAGCTTGAGAGGAGAGATTCCCATCCTTTCCTAGCCTTATTTGAGAGTGGGTGAGCAGATCAAAGTAAAGGAAAACTCTTGCTAGACCCTAGGAGGGACTTGCACAACACCAAGGCTCAGGTTGTAATGGTTCATTTTGTTACCTTTTAATGCAAATGAACTTATTTTTCTCAACAGATTGTTATTCATGGTTTTTTTCATATACTCCTTGGTCTATATGATAGATATGTATTGTTTTATGAGTTTATTAGGTGCTATTTAATCTTTTGGCTTGTTAGTGAATGCAGGTTTCGAAGAGAAGGAGGAGCTCATCCGAATCGGTGAGGCTGGACTACTACAAAGCGTTGGACTAGAGGTATGTTAAAGATCCCCTGATTACTTGTATTTGCAATGCATGTTTAGAGAAAGGTAGGATTTATTTGTCTTGTTTGTCACTAGAAAGCTTTTTCTTCTAGGGAGGTCGGTTGTGTCCGCACTAACGACTCTTTCCGCATGAAAAAATGGCGACTCCGCTGGGGAATCCATTGATGTGAATGTTTTTTCCTTTGTATGAACTTTTGATCTGAGAAAAGTTATTTGTTTTCTGGTTTTTGGCTGTCTGACTGTGTGTTTGGGTGGGCTAGCTTAGGGTTAAATTAGATTTTAGTTTTTCTTTGTTTTGCTAGAAGTATGCAGCCTCTGAGTGGAGCACAGTGCGTACCTGTACGCACTGTCGCTTTGTGCACAGAGCGTACCCGCACCTGTGTAAACAGGTCGCCTGCGTACCCCTGTCAAAACTAAGAAAATTTCATTTTTCTTCTTTTTGCCTTTTACATTTTGTTTTTAATTTGTTTTTCTGCCCAGATCCACTAGTTTTCTGCCATAAATCTTCACATAAGCTTGTTTCGTCAGTGTCGAGGGTTTTAGTGAAATTCATAGGGATTTTGCCTTAGGGTTTGATTTTTAACTGGTCCTGTAGTGACTTTGGCGTTAGAGGTTGTCAAACTTTGGATCTCCTTGGTTTTGTTCAGTCCTCTTAGGAGTCGGGCCTGTCATAGAATTCACCCTTGTGAGAGACCTACCTTTGTGTCTTCTCTTTGCGAATCTCGAAAAAGTTTGTGGTTTGAACTTTGAATTTTATTCTTGAGAAAAGAACAAAAAGATTTCGATTTTTGTTTTTGACTGGTTTTTGGTTCTGCATTAACTAGTCCTTAGTTACATTTTGACTGAGTAAAACATCCAGGAATCATCTTTAGTAAGCTTTTGGCTCGTTAGATTTACTTTTAGGTGCTTTTCTCTTAGATTTGCTTTTGAGTGGAATTGAGTTGATTTGATTGCCATAGCTTTTTTAACTTTGATTTTTGTTAAAGTAAGTTTTACATGCTTTATTAATTAGGAAAAAATACAAAAATATCTTTTGAAGGAAAGTTTGCTTTGGTAGCATTTGTGTCTTTGAAAGAAAAAGGAATTTTCGTGAAGTGATTAGTGGTCATGTGTCGTATGTTTTGAAAAGATAAAGAGTTTGTTTCTTTGTTTTTCATTGCCAAGAAAGTTGTTTTTATATCAAGTTTGCATTCTCCAACTCTCTTAGCTAGGGAATTCATTGAAAAAGAAAAATTAGTATAAATCATCCTAAGTGCATCTTTTTAGTGGATTTTGGTCGAATCTACACACCATCAGTTTCATCTCCACTACCTTTTGTCTTAAAGAAAAGCCATAAAAATTAACGCTTAAAGTAAAATCAACTTAGTACTTTTTATTTACTAGGGCTCTGAAACACCAATATAGATCAGGCTAGTGTCTTGGAGTAGGAGAGTAATTAACTCTCCAAGACAGCAAAACCAAACCAGTAGCTCATCTTGTGGTAGGATAAATCCAACTGTTTCATTTGTACTCTGGGAAAGCTCCTCTTAAAGGAGAAGCACGAGCTCGTGTCCGAACTAGTGAGGGGATCAATCCTCCCTCGTTGGGAACGACGCCAGACACGCACGTATTACAAACGGTAAACCTCGGATTAACCATTGTCGAGGAGCCAGGGGTCACTTGTCAGTAAACCTTGGATTATTGTCAAGGAGCCGGCAAGGGGATTGAGCTTGATACTCTGCCCTTGCGTGCTGTCGGAGTGTAGACTGTTCCCCCAGGTGCATTTGTTGCTATTGGTAACCTTAGTGACCATTATCTTTAGGATTCTACCAAGGTGACGGTGGAGGGAAGATCCCACTGTACCTGGAGCAGACGTCGGCTAGACTCACTTGGATTTTCCGGGGGGTTCACTTCACTCGAGACGGTTAAAGTGGAGGAACTTGTGCCGGTCTATTCATTAAGCAGGTTGCCGGGGTAATTGTTCCGGCCACCACTTCTGTACTGAATTCGGCGATGTTGGGTTTCATCTCCAACTAGTGTTTTCGGTCCGGAAGGCTACTGTTTGTGCATGGTTTGACGCCCTAGAACCTTTAGGTGTGTGGTTCAAATTTGTTTGGTTCTTTAGAGAATTTAGGTGTTTTGCTTTGAGATTTTACTTTGTTTGCGTGTGCAGTAGTTAAAAGTTTTTAATTGTGGCTGAATTACCGAGACAGACCCGTAGACTTCAGGGCAAGTCTCCTGAGATTGTTACCGTGGCTGATTTGTTGAGGAAGTCCCGTAGATTGCGGGGCGAACCTCCTGAAGAGGTCCCGAGTCATTACGAAGGTTTAAAGGTCCTTGTAACTCCTAGTGGTAGTAAAGTAGGTTCGCCTGAAGAAGGAGAATCGTCGTTGGTAGTCCATCCAGATTACCAAAGTCTAGAAACAGGTTATAATCCCGAAGTTGTTGCAGTTTCTGAGCTTGTTGGTAGTTTTTCATCTACTAGTGATATAGGCGAAGAACCTGAAATATCTGAACCTGTTACTCCAACTTCTAGTGCACCTGATTCACCTAGGGTAGAAAGAGTCATCACCGAAAATCTTCCTGCTGGTTTGATAGCTATTGAAGAACTTGCTCCAGAGGAAGAATTAGGCGTATCTATCCTTGAAGATCAACCTACTATTGATCTAAGAGAGCGTGAATCTATCTTTTACAGTCCTCCTAGAAGTACTACTTGGTACCTTTCATTAACCAATTATTTAGACAACTCAGGGATAAGTTTTTCTCCACCTCGTACTCCTTTTCCACCTGGAGGTATTTATACTCCTGTAAATATGTCTGGTCAGTCGTCCGTGTTCACTCAATCTCCTGAATCTTTCTTGTACGGCGGTCCTTCTGTTCCCTCCGGGTATCAGTCACTTTCTGGTACTTTTGCGGGAGCATCTCCTCAACCCATTGAACATGGGTTATTAGCTAGAAACAATGGTAATAAACCATTGGGTGTAGGAGACATTTACATGATGTCAAGTTCAGTTCCCAGTTCTCAACCTCAAGGTGGTCAATTACCGCCTGGGGGGCAGCCTCAATTAACGCCTGGGGGGCAACCTCAAGGTACACAAATTGCGTCTGGGGGGCAACCTTAAGGACAGTATGTACCCATAGTACAATACATTCCTCAAGGTCAACCCCAGCCTCAATATGTACCCCAGGGTCAACCTCAGTTTCAATATTTACCTCAAGGGTATCAACCTCAAGGTCAAGGTCAACCCCAGTATCAGTATTTACCCCAAGGTTATCAACCTCAAGGTCAATACTCGAGTCAAGGTTATCAACCACCTCAAGGTCAATCATATGTTCAAGGTACGGGAACTGTGCCTTTCAGTTATCAATCCTATCCTCAATCCGGTTATGGATCTCAATATCCTCAACCTGTCATGGGTCAATACCCCTGAATGAACATAGTGTGGGATCCATCGCAAGTTCAACAGGTATTGCAGCCAAGCGTACAGTTGTCATCTCAAGCTGGACAACCCTTAGTTGCTGGTCCATCCCAGCAACCAGTCCAGTCTAATGTTCAAACTTTTGTACCTTCGGTATTTTCTCAGCCGCCAATTGCACCTAGTACTCCATCTCAAACAACGGCTGCTGCAACTACCGCAACATCTGCTCCTTCCACCACACTTGCTTCTGGAGTATCGACAGCTCCGGTTTCTACTGTCTCTGCAACTACTCCTCAACATATTTACCATTGTCTGGATCTACGATTCAAACTACGGTTCAGATGCCTGCAGGACAACCTGGTTTAAGTACGGTTGTCACTAGTCAACCACAATTCACTTATCAACCGTACCAGGGACAGTACCAATACGGGCCTGCTGTCCAACAGCTAGTTTACCAGTATCAACCATATCCTGGGTACACTTATCAACAACCTCAACAACCCCAGTACGGTCCGGTTAACCCTGGCTTTCCAGGAGGATATAATATCCCGAATGCGATTCCTATTCCAAGTTATCCTAGATATCCTCCTCCTGGGACTGGTCTTGTGACTCAGAGTTTTAGGGATCCTAATCGGCAATTACCGTTTATCGCAACTTTGGATTTACCAGACTTGTCGCGCCTAACGAACGATCCAATACAATATCTTCTGTTCTGGCCGCCAATGCCAAATAAGTTGCCCAGTGATATACCCAAGTTCGAAGGTAAGTCTGGAGAGGATACGTCCAATCATGTGATGACTTACCACCTCTGGTGTGCTTCAAATTCCATCTCGGATGATTCGATCTGCTTACGTCTTTTCCAGCGTACGCTCATTGATCTCGTGGCCAAGTGGTACATTGAGTTACCACGGGCCTCTTTTTACAATTTTAGTCAGTTAGCTACCTCGTTCCTAACTCATTTTCAGTTGCCGGTCAGATATGATAATGGCACGGAACTACTAACTTCACTTAAACAGTCAAAGTCCACTTATATTTCCGATCATATCCATGAATGGAGACGTCGACTGCGATTAGTGAAAGTTTTTATTCCGGACCAAATCTTAGCTGAATGGTTTGTTAAATCATTATTACCGAAGATTACTGAAGATGTAGCTAAGGCCGGAGTAGTTACTGAAGAGCAAGTAATTGCTCAAGCGCAGTACCTTGACTTAGTTTATACTCAGTCAGGTACGTTACATGAAAAGATCCCAGATCTTCCAAAGTCAAATCAAATCGCTGCTGCTCCTTCGGGATCTCATGCTGCTGATGGCATGATTGGTACGGTAAATACTAAAAGCAAGAAGAAATCTTCAAAGAATTCTTCACCCATTATAACCTTACCAGATTCCTCGACAGGAGAGTCATCTCCTGAAATTTCCACCGATATTCACACTGTAGAGTCATCTACGGCTAAATCAAAAAACAGTGGGAAGAAGAAGGGTAAAGCAGACAAGACTCCAAAGGAGAAAACAGAAAAGTCGGAAACCAATTACGAAAAGAGCAAACCTCGATATCCTTGTCTAATTTGTGAAGAGGATCATTTTACAAGAGATTGCCCCCATCGGGCCGAGGTTGTGAAAATTTTCAAAGGTTCCTCAACTCTTGTTGTTTTGAAAGATCCATTTCCAAAGAAGGAGAGTAAGATGATAGGTTCTTCCTCGAGTGCCACTGAAGAACCCATATTGATGATGTCTCATGTAAGGATTGCGACTCGATCGCAAGATTATGGTAGTAAAAGTCCTGTTGATGGATCGAAAGAAGCAGAATCTTCTCGTTCAAATCCATCAATCTCAGCTCCCGGTTCCGATCCACTACAGATCGAGAAACCTAACCCTGACTTAGTAATAAAACCGCCCGCCAAGGGTGTACTTCGAAGGTCTGCTTTCAATCCACATGCGAGAGCAGCTCAGAATTACAACATTGTTGAGGATTTAGCTGTTTCACCCTCAGCAATGTCGGCTTTAGAAGTGCTACAATCATGCCCAGCACAGCGAAAATTACTTTTGTCGGCTATAGGAGCTGTTGATGTTCAAGACCCAAACATGATAATCTTTGATCTAGAAAATAGTACACCACGTCTCCCTCATCAGATGGCTTTCCAGATTCCAGTGATAGTAAAAACAGGCCTATTCATCGGACTGTAATTGATGAAGGAGCTTCCACGTGTATTATGTCGATTCAGTGTTGGAGATCACTTGGTTCTCCTTCGCTGAACCAATCCTCGACAATCCTTAAGGCCTTTGATGGCCGTGGGTTCCATTCGTTTGGCATTTTACAGGATTTTCCTATAGGGGTTGAAGGAAAAACCGTTAGTCTGGATGTGGAGGTGGTTGATGCCCCTCTAGACTACAACCTTCTTTGGGTCGAAGTTGGTCTTATGCTATGACAGCGGTCATTTCATTGGTCTTCAGAGTAATAAAGTTTCCATATAATGGCAAGATCGTGACCATAGACCAGCTGGCTTATTTTTCATCCAACCCAGCCTCTTCAGAGAGTATCCAGCATGTCGGTAAAATGACTATCCCTTATAAGGATGTTGGCGTAGGATTAGTTAAAGATTCCGGTTTACTGGGAACTTTTCCTTTTCCTCCAATCAACGCAGACCCTTCATTAGCATTCATTCATATGGTTACTTCAGACACTATTATTTACGATGATCCTTGGATTGTCCCATCTGAATCTGAGATAGACTCATTCGGTGATGCAATGCCTTTGAGTCCATATGAAATTGCTTATGAGGCTGTGCAGTCTTTTTCCAACTCAAGTTCAACCCAAATCGACCAAATGAATGTGGTCCGTGAGGAATCCCTTTTCGCGTCAACCTCGGAGTTAATAACGTTTCCCGAAGTTGTGTCATATTATGAACAACTTTGTGAAATCCTGTGTGTAGACGATTTACCATGGGAAGATCTCCATCATAGATCTTCGTTTTTACTTGAGGATGATCGTTTTGAAAACGATTTCTCATCAATTTTTACAGCTGAATATGTCAAAGACGCTCAGAGTCCAATGAAACATCATGATTCAGAGCTGAATTTGGGAAACGTTTCTCGCACTATTCCCATTGACATTTCAGTGAAGCGGGAATTGTTGAACACATTCATATAGGTGCCTCGTGTTCAGATGACGAAATTCAAACATACAAGGCCCTATTTCAATAATTCCGCGACGTGTTTGCCTGGTCCTATGAGGAAATGCCAGGAATTGATCCCTCCATTGTTGTTCATGAGATCAAGACTTACCCGGACGCTAAACCCGTTCAGCAACATCTGCGTCAGATCCACCCTCGGAAAGTGGCTGCAATCAAAGCAGAAGTTGAGAAGCTGTTGAAAGCAGGTTTCATTTATCCGATCCCGTTAACGGATTGGGTATCGAATATTGTTCCAGTTAACAAGAAGCAGGGAACAATAAGAATATGTATCGACTATAGGGATATCAATCGTGCTTGTCCCAAGGATAACTATCCAACACCCTATATCGATCAAATAATTGATGATTGTGCCGGCAGTGAAATATTTTTCCTTTATGGACGGTTTTTCCGGTTACAACCAAATCAATATTCTACCTGCCGATCAACCAAAAACGGCTTTCATTTGTCCATGGGGGACATTTGCTTATTGCAAATTACCTTTTGGGCTTAAGAATGCCGGAGCCACTTTCCAAAGGGCGATGTCTTATGCATTTCATGACATCAAGCACATTGTGCAACCGTATCTCGATGATTTGCCCGCTCACTCCTTACGTCGAGCTGATCACCTTGTCCATTTACGAGCAATTTTTATGAGGTGTAGGCATTATCGTATACGGTTGAACCCACACAAATGTGTCTTCTGCATCGAAGTGGGACGATTGCTGGGATTTGTAGTTTCAAAAGCCGGCATTCGCGTCGATCCCTCGAAGGTTGAAGATATCATCAAATTGCCTCCTCCTTCGAGTTTGCGCCAACTCCAAAGATTGCAAGGGAAAGCAAACTTTTTACACCGATTCATTCCTAACTACGCCGAGATTACCAAGGGTTTTACCCGGTTGTTGAAACAAAATGCTCAATTTTCTTGGGATGAGATAGCTCAGAAATCTTTTGATGCGCTAAAGCACGCGTTGACCCATGCACCGTTGCTGCATCCTCCCAACTACAACTAGGATTACTTTTTGTACCTCGCCATCGCTCATTCCACCATTGGGATGGTCTTAGTGCAGGAGGATGAATTCGAAACGGAACATGTGATATATTATCTTAGTAGGACGTTAAATCCACTGAGCTAAAATATTCGCATGTGGAGAAATTGGCCTTGGCAGCTGTTCAGGCTGTCCAACGTTTTCGTCATTACATTCTTCTCCGTAAAACTACAGTCATTTCGGATTGCAACCCTATGATATATATTTTGACTAAACAATTGCTAGGGGGCAAGTACTATAAATGGATTGTTATCTTGCAAGAGTTCGACTTGGAGTTTGAAAAATCTAAGTCTAAGAAATCTTTAGTTTTTGCGGAATTGATGTGTGACTTCCCGCGTCCTGACACGGAAACTGTGGCAGGGGAACCCATTGCGGACGAATCTCTGTTTCTCATCAGCACTTTAGATCCGTGGTATGGGGATATAATCGTCTATCTCCAAACCCAATCCTTTTGGCCCGAAGCTTCGAAGTCGGAACGCCGAAAAATTCGATTCCAGTCCCAACAATACAAAATTATTGGAGATACTCTTTATCGTCGTGGGGCGGACTTGGTTTTTCGTCGTTGCTTAACTCATGAAGAGGCAGAAAGGGTTATGAATGACTGTCATTCTGGAGCGTGTGGCGGTCATATGTCTGGGTATGCCACAGCTCAGAAGGTGTTGCGTGCTGGCTACTTCTGGCCGTCCATGTTTAAAGATTGTATTATTGCGGTCCGAAAATGCCACAACTGTCAAGTGTTTGATCGCAAGATGCGCGCACCACCTGCTCCCCTCCACCCTATAATTGTCGTTGGTCCTTTTGCTAAATGGGGTATCGATTTTATTACATGTAACCCTCACTCGGCCGGGGGGCATGCGTATATCATCCTTGCGGTTGATTATTTTACTAAGTGGGCTGAGGCGATGCCTACATTCGAGGCTGACGGCAAGACAGCTGCGATTTTCGTATTCAATCATATTATTGCTAGGTTTGGTGTCCCACAAGCGATAATCACTGACCATGGGCGCCATTTTCGAAACATTATGATGACAGAACTTACAAGCCAGCTTGGTTTACGCCATGATAGTTCTACTCCTTATTATCCTCAAGCAAACGGTTTGGTTGAATCCATCAACAAAGTTCTAGTTATCATGATCCGACGAATCATTGGTATTCATCGGTTGAATTGGCACAACATGTTATTTTCAGCGCTTTGGGCGTACCGAACCTCAGTGAAAACATCAACAGGGTTCACTCCTTTCCAACTAGTTTATGGTTTGGAAGCAGTGTTGCCCATTGAATGCGAAATCCCATCACTTCAAATGGCTGTCGAATTACTTCCAGCTACTTCCGAAGAGGAGAAGCGTCTATTATACTTAGCTAAATTAGATGAGACTCGACGTGACGCTGCATTGGCAATCGAGACTCATGCAAAAAGGATGAAAGCTCAGTATGATCGCAACGTGACCCCTCGTAATTTTTCGGAAGGAGACCTAGTGCTATTATATGATCAAGCTAACGATAAATTAGGTGCTGGAAAATTCATTCCTATGTGGCATGGGCCCTACATTGTCAAGTGAAAGCTAGCAAAAGGGGCCTATGAGCTGGTAGATTTTGATGGGGACTCTTTGGGTAAGCCCAAAAATGGACTTTACCTAAAGAGGTATTATGCTTAAATGGTGGGTATGGAGATTTAGTTAGGTTAGTTTTTCTTTCTAGCTGGTGTGTTTGTTAGTTTAGACAGTGTGCTTAGCTTAGAAAGTGTGTTTTCATCGTTATTTTGGCTTATCTTGGTTTTACTCTTGATATTGCAGATGTCGACGCCTCTCCAAACGTACATTGGATTTGCTGACGGTGTTTGTCGTAGTACATGGAATATCTCTTCCGCAGCTTGAGTTATCTATTCGCCCTCTGACGAGTTAGTTTCTATGCATGGGGTGAGCCTCGGTCAAACGACAAACAACATTGCAGAATACAGTGCAGTGATTGAGTTATTATCTGAATCTATTTCGTTTGGGATTCGGAGTTTGATAGTGAGGTTAGATTCTGAACTCATTGTATTACAGCTTAATAGAGTATATGCCATTAGAAATCCAGTGTTATTAAGGTTATTTTTGAGAGTGCACCTCTTGGAACGTGAATTTAATTACATCGAATATCAGCATATTCCAAGGTCATTAAATACATTAGCAGATGCAATTGCTTCTCGAATGTTAGACAGACATTTGCGATAATCATAAATGTAAATTTAAAAAAACATTTCATCATACATGTTTAACAAGATAAGCCAGTAATAATGATATATATATAGATAGGAGTGTGTCAAAAATATACATCGTCTTCGATCATAGGTTGAAAAACACCTTATGATCGGCAAAAATGATAAGTACAAAAAACCAAAAATGTCGCATGTGTCTACAAAAAGTGACTAGCTAATCACTGATGGTGCTCTCTATACGAGACCACTGCCCGCGCTACCCTACACAGGAACCTCCTGAAAGGTCCTGGGACTGCGACCACATAGCGCTGAAGTCGGATAGGAATATCGTCTATAGTCGTCTCTGGTATGTCCGCCGTGAGACGCTCTAGGTCCTGTTCCAGCTCGGCTAAGGTCTCTGCGGCCGCATCCTGTGGGGCCGGCGCTGGGGCAACTAGTACTCTTCTCTCGAATGGCCGGAGATTGGCCGGACGCTATGGACTTACATCTGCATTTTGAAATTTGTCACTGTCAGTTTGAGACGATATAAAAAACAAAAAAAAAGGAAATAATTTAAAAACTTGTGAAAATGAAGTACCTCTGTCGTCCCATTGTTCTTCCTGTGGAAGAACCATGTCCGGATCACCGCGAAAATCTACTCCGGCATAAGGAAAGTCCTGAATCGCAAAGACCTGGTCCTCCAACTAGTGAAAGTAACCTGCAGGAAATCGAACAACTCCCGCTCCCTCGTCAGGATGCCGGGCCATCACCGCAACCCATCGCATCAACTTTGGCTCCAGAGGAGGCCCAGCTGGAACAGTGAGATGCTGTGGGATCAGCATCGGAACCCTCTCTAGGGCAAAGCTCACAACTAGAGGCCCATACCCAAAGGTCTTTAATTGCCCGTTCTTTGCCCTAGTCAGTTGGCCCTTCATATTGGCCAACACAGCGTCACACCAATTGAAAATGGTGCCTCGGTAGCAATCTATCGCCATCCGCATTTGGGACCCAGTGGCAATGTGCAAGGAGGCTGCGCCGCAGAGTCTGGTAACTGTAAAGGCAATTACCATAAGTTCAGGCAAGGATATGTATTTTATTTCTATCCCTTTCTCCTGGTTCTGATTGTTGCACCACTCTAGCCGGAGGCTAGCAAGGGATTGGCCACCCGGCCTAGTCCCAGACAGAGTCAGTTGCTTGCCCCTATTAGGCAAACCAGTGAGAAAATATATGTCTGAGGGCTCTATCTCGAGCTGGTGCCCTCCGATGTAGAAGCATTGATCCTGGATGTTCCACCTTTCAACCAGCCATTCTAAGAATCGCACCTGGGCCCTCATGCCAGGTATGGCCCAGTATTTGTAGAGACCGCATGCCTTCAAAGCATCAATGGAGGGTTGATGATCTATTGTGGCCAAATCGACATCTTCGTGTTCTCTTTCGCACCAATCAAGCATGGTGGGCAATCTACACACCAGAAAACATTCATTAGAATTCATTAAATCAAAATTTGATGGTTTGGTTTTGAGTTTTAGGGTTTTGAAATTGCTTTGCGCGGAGTACTCACCCCGCGTTCAGAAACAGAGCGTATGGATGCAGATGTTCTGAAGGTAGGCTGCGTACTCCTGCCATTTTCCCATGAACGAAAATGTCGAGGTACGCAGGTCGCCCATGGGGCACTTGCGTACCCCGAAAGGCGGATCATAAAACCCCAAAGCCCTCAAAAAATCAAACTAGGGCTTAAAATGAAATTCTAAACGGATGAAAACAAAGAGGAGGATGTTGTGAAATACCTGAAAGAGACGGCACTCGATTTTGACGGTCGGATTCTCCGCAAAGTCCATGGGAAGTTTCTTGCCAAAAGCCCTTTTCTCTCCCTCAACAGTAAAATGGTAAAAATGACATGGTAAAAGGTCTTTTTATAGGTTTTTTGGATAAATGAATGCTAAATTTGTTTATTTTTCACCATGGAAGGATATTTCTCAATGCATTTTTGCTTATCTTAAACAGGTATGAGTAATGTGTCGTTTTTGTGCAGGACAATAGGACTTTCAAGGAAAAGTATCATTTTTCACGAACCAAAACATCAGAGTCACCTTTTAAGCCCTTTTCTGACTCCTAAAACATGAAAATATCGCCGAGCGTTTCTTTTACACTCGTTAAGACGGAATTAAAAGACGGTCCCCTTATAGCTCTTTTCTGACCGTAAAAACAGGAAAAGATTGCCAGGTTTTTGTCGTTTCAAACTCAATATGGAAATAAAACGACGTGTCCTTGATCGCTTTTTACTTTTCAAGTCAGAGGCACTAATCATGAAAGTACTCCTTGGTCGCAAGACTAAGCGGTTCTCTCAAGTATTATTTTATACTTTTTCGGGCTTGGGAGACACAACTTTAAGAAAAAGTTCAACCTGGAGTCTTCTTTAGTTTTTTCAGACTCTCTAAAAATGAAAAAAGCCGAGTTTCTCCTATACTGGACTCGTTAAAATTTCACAGTAAAGGACCTGTTCGATTACAAACAGGAACGAACCACTCCTTCTTAGGGTTCGAATCAAAACTAAGTTGGACTCATCCGAAGGATGAGCTTATAATCAAGCATATGTTATCCTCCTCAAGCTTGTAAAAAATAAAGAGGTACTTGCCAGAAACGGTGGGGGGCAAGAGAGAAAAATGAGCCCATTTGTTATCCTTTGTCTCAGAAGAAGCCTTATTACCACTCTTGAACACGACACTTTCATTCACCTGGGTTGGGAAATCCTTTGCCTCACAGTTAATCAAGCCACATTGAAAGTCTTTAGCCAGGTATTAACTTTGGGTCAAATGTCACCAAGCCATCTGTTGTGTCATTATGTGTTCAAGAGGTCTCTGCAATAAACATTCATCTGCAAAATACTCGTCATCCATTTTGACCATCCCTGAGTCAGTCCTTACAGCTACATTTCTTCAACTTGATCTATGATTTCGTGTTGTGGGCTTGCCTGCAACGGGTCGCTTTCTATCGACATCAGCACATTATCTAGAAAGATGACCTAGGAATCGTCAGTACCTTGAAGTCTGCATGCATCAATGGCAGGTTTCTCGCCTTTAACGACAGTTTACATCATTGACTTTCGATCGAAGGATTCCGTGAAATGTTCGACTTCAACTCATTCATTCACATCTCATGGATTGTACTGGGTACTTTGAGAACCATTGACATCACTGGTGGTCTCTCTCACGCTTGCTAACAGTTTACATCATTGATTGGTAATCAAGTGGTTTCTACCATGTTCGACATCAACTCATTTATTCGCATGGATAGAATCGTACCTGTTCGGGAAGTAGAAATGAAGACCCTAGATCTAGTTTCCACCATCTAGGCTGTGACGAGTTTTGTATTCATTATACAGTAGACTAATCATAAACATATGGCTGCGTCCATACTATGTCTACAAAAGTCTATGATTATGATGTACTGTAGAATCATTCTTGTATCAGAGCAGTAGATAGTCAATTAGTTAAAGTTTTCAATCTGAGTATGGGAATGCCTACCTCAGCGATGATATGATCATATATATGTATTTTGTGTTGAATATTTGCACGTTCCAACTGGGCTCTCCACAAGATAATCCTTGAAATGATAAAGTACTTCACCCTTCCTAGATGATATGAAACCCTTATCTACTACAGGCTTCGCACTTTAGGGGGCAATCTGTTACACTAAAATTTGTCACCATGACTATTTGCAGTTAGTATGGCTCCATCAACTGTCATACTATCCTCCTTGGCAAGCCTCATACCTCTGCTCTCCATGTCAAACTTCAAGAAAGAGAGAAAGTCATTAAAAATCTATATATCTCTGGGTACGCAGTTTCTCTTAGCCTTACCTGCGTGTACGCACTCCAAGTTCACAATACCTGCGTACTTGTACGCTCTGTATGTAAAGCAATGGGTGCGTACTCCTGTAAAGGTCAAAAGGCGCAAGTTTCACTCCAAAAAAGTTACTTGTAGTCATTTCTAGAGCCTTCTAGAAGCTTGTTTGACGTGTATGAAGCGCCTCCAGATGGTTCATGTATCCCTACCAAAGAGGAACTTATCCCATCAAGAGGGGAGCTATCCCATCCAAAGAGGGGCTTATCCCATTGATGGTGGACCTGAATAACTTCCTCTAGAGCACTATAAATACAGGCATTGGGCCAAAGGGAGGGAGGTTGAAAGCTGAACATTCCTAAGGGTAGATGCTGTTGGAATTAGGACTCCCTTGTAAAGCTTGAGAGGAGAGATTCCCATCCTTTCCTAGCCTTATTTGAGAGTGGGTGAGCTGATCAAAGTAAAGGAAAACTCTTGCTGGACCCTAGGAGGGACTTGCACAACACCAAGGCTCAGGTTGTAATGGTTCCTTTTGTTACCTTTTAATGCAAATGAACTTATTTTTCTCAACAGATTGTTATTCATGGTTTGTTTCATATACTCCTTGGTCTATATGATAGATATGTATTGTTTTATGAGTTTATCAGGTGCTATTTAATCTTTTGGCTTGTTAGTGAATGCAGGTTTCGAAAAGAAGGAGGAGCTCATCCGGATCGGTGAGGCTGGACTACTACAAAGCGTTGGACTAGAGGTATGTTAAAGATCCCCTGATTACTTGTATTTGCAATGCATGTTTAGAGAAAGGTAGGATTTATTTGTCTTGTTTTTCACTAGAAAGCTTTTGCTTCTAGAGAGGTCGGTTGTGTCCGCACTAACGAATCTTTCCGCATGACACTTACCCAGGTGAAGAAAAAGGAACGGGTGTTACTAGAGCTTGACTCATACTTTGATGAGTTGTTGGGAATTTCTACTAGCCCAGACTTGCCCATCAGTGTAGACATCATGCATAAGTATGTTGTTGGTCCGGCCGCATTGAAGACAATGATGCGCATTCTTACAGACGAGTTGGATAGATGAGCCCAAGAAGTGTACTTGGATTCTATGGAGGCAAGAGTCAGGTTCCACAAATATGTCTACTTATAGCACACAGACAACATCAAGGACTATCGATCTTGGCATCAATATGTTACTGTTGATCATTGCGAGGATGTTAAGGAGTTAGACTTCCATGGTTTTCTAAGTTAGAGTGATTTCTATCATGGCTTTCTAAAGCCATTTTGTCTCACATGGGTACTTGTGCATTGTAATGTAACATCATTTCAAGTGTAAATCAAGTGTCTATAGTTGGATGTAATAGTCATAGATTAGATGAAAAGTCATGAGGGTAGTTGAACTGTCACAAAGGGGAATGTCAAGGTTCACCCCACCCTTTGCTATAAATAGTCCCTTATAACTCATTGTATAGGATTTTGGTCAGCCAAGCTTCCAATAAGACTATCTTGGAGAGAGATTGGATAGTATTGTAATGATCCTTGGCTTCTCCACTGCACAGAGCTAGTATATCTCCTTGGAGGAGCAAGAGGTTGTGGCTATAATGTCCCGCTATCGGAACTAGTAGTTGCACATGGATGTATTGTATGACTAGAACTTACACTTCTTAATATAACAAGAGCTAGCAAGTTTCATGCATATGTTTTATTTTGTTTTATGTTATCTGGTTTACTTTAAATGATATATGTATTGGTTTTCTTACGCATGCATGTATAGCTATCTGTGTATGTATGTATGAATCTTTCTTAAATGTGTTGTTGGTTTAACCATCACTTTGGATTGCTTGATAACTTTCCTTCCATGTTGTGGTGTATCTTTTCTCATGTGTTCCCTTCTTAATTGCATGCTAACATAGGTTTCCAAGGGGCACACTCATCTCAACCCCCATGTGTTATAACCTCTCATGCACCTTCCTTGGATAACTACAACTGTCACACCCTTGCTACCAAAAAAGTTATCTTACTTGCCTCTATGTGAAATCGCAATCAAGGCATTACCATATGACCCACTGCTGAGACTCCTATACCAAACGGTCTAAGTTCTAATTGGGACTTCTTATCGAGGAGATCCCCTGACATGTTTGCGGGTCCAACACCCTCAACATTTCTGGTGCTAGAAGGAGGGCCAGATGACAAGTTGTGTCCTCTCATCCTGGTTTGAACCTTTGCATATCTATCATGGATTCTTGCACTCTTCTCCCTCCACGTTGTTTTTCGAATCATGAAGATGTCACCATCACGAGGGAGTTCTTTGATCTCTTGTCCACTTACACATATGATGGTGAAGGTGAAGTGGCCTAGCCTGAGTTCTTACATAACTTTCTTTCCATGCTTCATGAGGAAGATGGGTGTTCTAATGAATAGGCTAGTTTTTTGCTTGCATACACACTTGTTGAATCCCCACATCAGTGGTTTTGAAGCCCACCGACTGATAGCGTGCACTCACTTGAGCACTTTTATGATCTCATTGAAGACACTTACCATCATTTTGATCCAGACCATCTTGACCAAAAACTATTACAACAATGGAAGGCTCCACATGAATCAACTATGGATTTTTGGCAACGCTTCCGTGACGTGCAGTTTCAAGCTCCGAAGAGCCAGATGAAATGTTTCTATCTTTGGGACTGGTTTGAGTATTGTGTTAAGAAATATGCTTGTCCCAAGAAGAAGTTTGAAATCAAGCCTCACTCCATATTCTTCAGTGATGGAGCTGTGAAATATCAAATGGATATGGTCACTGTTACAAGTGATTTTCCGCCATCCCCTCATCAAACAGCTCCACCACTATAGAGTGATGTTGAGGATCATGCTCACACACCTGGTCAGCTGTCACATCCTCCCAACATCACTTCGCTTAATTTGAGCACAGATTTGGTTGTGAGTCCATCGAGTTGTCATATGCATTTTGTTCCACAACCTCTGTCTTCGTACTCATTTGTTCCTCCAGATGATACTGTCTTGTGTTCTTCCATTCCATACTTTACATTTTTTGTGAACAAGGAACAAGCCACTGATGGAGTTGGTGTTGCACAACCAACATGTGTTGTCATTCATGAAGAATATGAGTGGGAGCTTAAGCATCAACCCTCGGTGAAGGATGAATCCCTTCCTTCCAAGCCTCCTTCATTCTTTCCTGACATCTTTGTTGAACCGGTCATCCATGATTTCGAATGTGTATCTTCATCCATGGAGGCACCCATTGTTGATCACTCACCGGACATGTCGAATGTCATTCCATCATTCGACATTGGAGAGGATAAGTTATTCATTGAAAATCCACTTGATTTTTCATCTTCCTTTTATGGAAACACAAAGGATGGATTTTTTTGCTTCTCATCTACCCCTATGTTTCATTCATCAGATCATGAGGATGTCGAGGAAATCATTGATTTTTTTTTATTGTGGCTATCATGATCCATTTAATCCCATATTCGATCATGATCATATGTCTATCGTAGTTGATTTTTCAAAGCCACCGGTCTATGATGATCTATCTAACGATGAAGTTGAAACACCCAAGACTATCAAGGCACTTCAGCCCAAGCAGATGGTTATGTCAGTCCCTCGCTCTCTTGGGGTCAATATCACTACCGATTAGGACACTATTCAATCACCTAAGCCTCCTCATCACTCATATGTATGCGTTGAATATCAATCTCACACACAGATCATGCTTCCTCCACTCGAACCTCATGATCCTATCACTCATGCATTGAAGGAATCTTACATTGCAAGCACGTGTGCACAATGCAAGTTGTCTTTGTTTCTTTCGTTTTCTTGCATGTCATAGTCAAGAGTGTGCATATGTTAGATCTAAGACTTTTGTGATCCATAATGTAGAAGAAAGTCTTTCAAATTAATCACATTTTTAGGATTTGGTCATATAGCTTCACGTAGTGTCATATAGCACCGTGCTAATTCCATGGGCTACTCTTCATGCACTTGCACTCACTTATGACCCGTGGGACCTTTGAAACACGAAGTGTGGTTGTCTTCATTTTTATATCTTTCTTGCTCGTTGGTTCGCACAACTGGGTTGTTCGCAGACTAAGCCTTCACAACCATGGGTCAACCAATGCGTATGTGGCTGCATTGGAAATTTCACTTCACGTGATCAAGCCCATGCACCATTAGTTTAGGAGTAGGAGTAGTGATTTATTTCACTTGGTTTGCTTGCATGCTTGTTTGCTTACATTCTTTGTTTGTTTTTTTGCTTGCTTGCTTGTTTTCTTACTAGATTTTCTTTTGCTTTTGCTTCTTCTCTTACTTTTCTTTGTTGTTCCTTTGTTTTCTTGTTTCATTGATAGCTTAGTTTTGTGTGAAAGCATGTATGACTCTTGAAACAAGATGGGTAAAGTACAAGAGGCCTTGTGCATCTATCACTACTTGGTTATGTGTCATCTTGCCTCTGTAGGAAGATCTTGTTACTTTTAGTCCATGATAAGTTGAAGGAAAATACATATTGTTTGAAGTGAACCTTGCTGAAAACACAATTCTTGTGTGATAACTACTGTCACATACTCTAGTCAGCTTTTTTTGGGTTAACCCTTGTCAGCTCAGTCAAGTAGAGTAAGGTGAGGGGGAAAAACTTAACAAGCATGTCAGAGGAATAATAAACTACTTCTCTGCTAGAAAAACCTTTTTTTCTCTCAATAAATCGGGATCCCTCTTCTGCCTCTTAAATGAATAAGTGTTATGCAGAGTTAAAAATATGAAAAATAAAAAAATGAAAAGTGAAAAAATTAAAAATTAAAAATGAATAAGGCGAAAGAAGAGAAAGGCTTCCTGTGCAAAGAGGTGATGCAAGTAACTCTGCCGGGGTACTAACCAGGCTCGATGGTAGCAGAGCCATGCTTGTTTTCCTACATGACTCTGTCGAGGTATTGTCCAGTCCTGCTAGCAACGGAACAACACCAGATATGAAACTAAGACTTTGATGATTATACTGATTGTGCACCAATATACCCCTCAACCCTAATTAAAACAACTATGTTGCCTTGGCTTGGAATGTGTTTCAACCGACCAATAGCTTGGTAGATGCTACATCTTACAATCAGGCTACTGTGAAACCAAAATGAACTAAGAACTAAACAATACTTCTGGAGGTGTTAGACTTGCTTTTCACAAACAAGGTCCATTTAGAGAGCTGGAGTTCTACTAATGTGTCACCAAGTATTGTAGTGGCTAAAACCACCCTCCAAAAAATTTTCTTAGTTTCATTTTGGAGCCTCCCTACCAACCTTTCACAGCACCTTGTCTTACTTCATCAAGTACACCCGCTCCAGTGTTTTATTGCACAAATACAACCTGTCGATTAAATCCTGATGCATTCCCCTCATAGGTTGTTCACCCAGACTTCATCCAACTACAAGATGAGTAGCTCCCCCTAGAAATTGCACAATTATGGAGGGAAACCAGCAACCTTTCCTCTAGAAATTATGCAATCATGTCTGGCAGTCTGCTGGGCTCTAGAATTGCACAATCCTGCCAATCAGGCTTCACCCAGAAAACTGCACAATCCTTCCCAGCAGGCCTACTCATCCCACGAATAGTGTAACTCTAAGAATCAGTCAGCTGCTCTGCCTAGAAATTGCACAAATCTCTTGGGCAACCAGCCCATCTCCCATTAAAAAATGCACATTTTCCACCAACAGTTGAGTAGCCTCATACATGAGTAGTTGGGTTGACCAATTCCACCCGGGACCAAGGAAACTTGACATGCTTGCATGGCTTAATTTTTCCTGGAATAGAAAAAGGAAACATTAAAAAAGCATCCCATGATTCAAGGAGCTATTTTTAGTAGCCAGAGGTTTCATGCAAAGTTTGTTTTAGATAATTTCCTCCAAGTGTCGCTTTTTCCTAGGTTTGTGGCATGTGCGTCATGATCTCAAACTTATTTATTCAATGCATCAGAGCTCATTCTTTCACATTGATATTGGAGCTATGACATCCCACACAACATCCAAGACTCTTTGACACAACTATTCATGGGTAAGTGGTCTCAACTTGTCTTTTTCAGCATTTCTGTCCCTTTTTGTGTTTTCGCTAGCGTGAGTGTTTTTTTCTTGATTTGTTTGAATGTTTGTTGTCATTTACATGCATACTAGCTTGTACTAGCACCATTTCAGTTTTTGTTGATGTCGCATGCATGAAACTATTATGCACGAACAGTCATTGATCCGGCGACTCGCTTCACCCGCATGCGTGTTGATCTGTTTACTGAATATTCCATTCAATATTTTCATGCACGATCAATCACTTTTGATTTCACTTAGTGTTTCCATGCATTCACTATTATATTTTATTTCAGTTTCCCATCAGCGGGTCTGGGCAACCTTGGCCCAGACTCTGCCTCACCCAGACAGCATTGTGCAATCTGGAGGAGGAAGGCTATGTCTTCCTCTCCAGAAAAGCACATTTCATCCAAGAAATTGTCGTCCAAGATTGTTTTGCACATTTCTGAGGAATTTTGACTATTGGCCCAAAAAATTGTGCAATGCAGTCCCTGAGCCTGCAATCATTGCCAGCTAGAATTACGCATTGCAATCCCAGCAGTCAGCAGTCAGCGTAGATTGTGCAAATCCAATAGCCAATCTTGCCTCCTAGATAACCCAGACTACCTTTTGTGTAGTTTTGGCAGCCAGTCACCCAACCTCCCAAAAGAAATTGTGCAAGCTTTGCCTATCATTCCCCAGGTATGTGTTAAGTCATTTCCCGAATTTTCTTTGGTTTTCGCTGGCAGATTTCTCGCCATGCATGTTTCTTTGTCTCTGGATCTTTCAGGTGTTCATACACCTCTTAGCAGTACAGGATCAATTTCCTCCAAGAGATAAGGATCAAAGGACACTGATGGAAGTGCAACTAGAGCAGCAATTGAACAGGTGTCTGCATGTCTACCAATCTATGAAGATACCAAGTTGTTTCTAGACAAGGAGATCAAGCTAAAAGGGAAAGAGGTCAATGAAGAATTTGTAATCACTTTTGGGAATACCTCAAATATTGTTAGGTATATGTGAATATTTAGAAGTCTGGATTGTACTAGATTGCGTGCAGATACCTTACGTTCCCATGCCCAAACATGATACACTGGATCGTCTCACACACTGATCCCGAGATGATGACTCTAAGAAATGTCGGTGGGACGAATATTGCCACCTTCTAGGCATGGGATTATGATGAGATGTATAAGATGTCGAGGCCTATGACTATCATGGAGACTCCTTTCAGCTTACCTTGCAACAGTGCCAATTCTAAAGACTTTTTGAAGAACTCGGTAAAGGAGCCGGCTAGATTCAGGATGACACCCAACCAGATCTATAGGACAAAAATACTATGGAAGGTGTATCAATACTTGGTCATATTTTCATGTCAACTATGTGGCCAAGAAAACACGGAAACCTTCCCACAGAGCTGGGTGATTGCGCTGGACCAACTAGCCAGAGAGGGTAAACCATGTAACTGGTCTGGCATGTTGGCTCATCAACTGAAGGAACAGGTAACGAAGGATCGACAGTGACCCGGAGGTATGCAAGCAGATATCTACATGTCTGCCTACATCTTAGATGAAATCTATGCCAGACAGGAGTTCTCGGTCTTGGAGAGGGCATGGTCACCAACGGAGACTGCTGTGAACACATATTGCAAGTTGTCGTCTGAATGTAGCTTTAGAGGAGTAATCACATGGTTGTCCGATCATTTTGTTACCCCAGTTTACAAGATGATATTCGAATAGGAACCACCCTACATGTCGAAGGAAGCAATGGAGGCATAGATAGACATTTCTTATTAATATGCCTCACTGTCCATCACCTTCATACGAATGTTTAGCGCGGAGAAGCCTCCGCATGTTCTACCGAAGTTTGCCTTGGACATACTCATCATGCAGGAAGTAGCATATCACATCTTGGCACGATTGGTAGCTAGATTGCATCGAAAGAAGAAGGCCCCTTGGCCCACTCTTCTGTTTCAGATTGGGTTATATGAGATCTAGAGTTTCAAGCAAGAGGATGTCAAATCATAACTGACAAAGAAGTATCCATTCGACCTTCGGAGCTACAATCCGTATGACCCACATTGCATTGTGAAAGATCACTACACGAGAGTATAATTCAACTAGATACATGGGGCATGTCCTTGGGTGGAGGAGGACCCATGGAGATAATGTTACAACTCCTCCAGACTCAATGATCTGGTCAGTTTTGTTGTGGAGTAGTTAGCGAAGCAACGTGAAGCAACATCCTCGAGAGCACGAGCACCAACAACAGTAACAATAGAGGCAAGCATACCAATGCGTGACTAGAGAAAGAGGAAGATTTTCGATCGCATGGAGGAAGATAAAAGCTGCAAGTTCTGAGCAGATCCATTGGTATAGAAAGCACCTATGGTTATAGAGGTGAAGAGGAAACAACGCGACAAGCAAATCGTATAAAGGCAATGGGAGAAGAGAAGAATGGAAGAAACATAGAAGGAGTGGCATGAGCTGAAGGAGAAACTCCAGAAGGAACAAGAGATGCGCAAACAGGAGAGGGAAGCACAACAGCAATACGTACAACAGGGGGTGCAACATGTGCAAACACATGAAACAACGCCTGTATAGGTAGTGGATTCATCAAAACAGTTGGCATCAGGCAAACAGGGTGAACCATTGTAGGAGCAGGAATTCACTCATGAGATAGAACTTGAAATTCAATAGTTGGATATAGATATGGAGCAATAGGAATTGGAACAGGACATCAACCTTATGCGTCGCCACCAAGAGGTTGACTTACCTGCTTCACCTCATCCAGATGATGTGCAAGTCTCAAGTGACCAAGGAGGCACTGAGATCCTCGGAGATTAGTTAGAAGAAGAGATGCACAACATCTCATTCGACAAGTCTCAACATAAAGTTATGCAGTCTCATAGAGTGTCGACTTCAGATGATCATAGATCTCATGTGCAAGTGTTATGGAACTAGCTCACAAAAATATAGAAAAGATAGATCAACTCCTTAGAAATAAGCCTCTTCGAGGGGGCAACCTCCTTCACATTACACAAATGAGCAATTATTATATGATTCAAATGAGAAAACCTCCTTTCTATATATAGGAGTCTAGGGGGTCATAATATAACCAAAGCCAACCTAACAATAATAATATAAAGGCACAATAATAACAATATGGGGATAATAGGGGCACAACGATAATAATAAGGGATACAACAACAATAGTAATGGGGGAATCACTAGTATTATAGGGACCTAACATGCCCCTCTCCTTCAAAAAAGTGTTATCCTCAATGCTTGAGTAGTTCTAGATGCTTCTGTATAAAATTCTCATCCTCCCAAATGGAATCTTCAACAGGTAAGTTCTTCCACTTGATGAGATACTCTGAAATTGATCGATTTCATAGTTGTCGAGTTCTTATTTCTTTAACCGCTTCAGGTTCCAATATGATTTTTTCTTCCTTATCAAGTTCTAACAATATTGCTTGAACTAGAAGCTTGTCACCTATAACCTTCTTTAAGCATGAAACATGGAAAATTGGGTGCACTCGGGAAGCTGCAGGAAGCTCCAATTTGTATGCCATAGTACCTATATTTTGCAACACCTTGTACAGACCATAATACTTTGGTGATAATTTATTATCTATCTTGGCTTGCTTGAGGGACATTTGTTTATATGGTTGTAACTATAAGAATACCCAATCACCTACATCAAAACTTCTTTCACTGCGATGTTGATATGCCTATTGTTTCATTCTATTCTGTGCCAAGGTGAGGTTATCCTTTAAGAGTTGGAGAACTTGTTGTTGATGCTCGATGTGATATTCCACTGCTTGAACCTTAGAATTTTATCTTAGATATGATGTGATGGATGGTGGATGATATCTATAAAGTGACATAAATGGGGTCATTTTTGTTGCAGTATGGAAGGAAGTGTTATACCACCATTCAGCCAGAGGCAACCATTTGACCCACTGTGTTTGTTTATCAGATACAAAGCAACGAAGATATCCTTCCAAACATTTTCTTACTATCTTAGTTTTCCCATCAGATTGAGGATGATAAGATGAGTTATGAGCTAACTGAGTACCAAGACAAGAAAATAATTTTGTCCAAAAATTTCCAGTGAAAATGGGATCTCTGTCGCTTACAATAATCTTTTGGTTTCCATGTAGCTTTTGAATTGTTTCCATAAATTCAGTAGAAATTGTACTCGCTTTAAATGGATGAGATAATGCACAAAAGTGTGCATAATTGGTAACTCTGTCAACTACCACCATGATAACACTATTTCCTTTGGACGTGGGTAAACCTGTGATAAAATCCATTGAAACCTCCTCCTAATGTTGGCTGGGAATGGATAAAGTTTGTAATAGTATTGGGGTCTTAATTGTTTCAACTTTATTTTGTTGGCAAACCAAACATTCCACCACAAACTTTTGAATATCTGATTTAAGGCCATCCCAAAAAAATTCCTTCTTAACCCTATGGTAGGTTTTTAGAAATCTTGAGTGCCCTCCTAAGGGAGAGGTGTGCAATTCCCTAAGGATCTTTTGTTTGAGTTGTGAATTCTTACATAGGTATAACCTATCCTTGTACCATAACGAATCATTTTTCCAGCTAAATGCATCAGATGTACTGGGATCTTGTTGTATCTTTTGAATGAGTGCCCACACTTCCTCATCATCCTTCCATTCATCCCTTGCTTCATTTGTCCAATCTGGTTGGATAATAGAAATGGCGCAAAGAAATGATTCTACATCATCATCCTTTCTTGAGAGTGCATCTACCACAACATTTTGCTTCCCCTTTTTGTATATGATTTCAAAGTCATAACCCAACATCTTTGTGACCCATTTTTGTTCCTCTTCTGAATATATCTTTGTTCTAAAAAGTATTTAAGACTATCATGATTTGTTTTTACCTTGAACTGTCTTCCCATTAGATAGGGTCACCATTTCTTAAGTGCATGTAGTGTTGCCAACATTTCCTTCTCATAAATAGCTTTGTGTAAATACTTTCCTTTGATTGGATGGCTTTCAAAAGCAATGGGTCTTTCTTCTTGCATTAAAACAACACCAATTCCATTTCCTAAGGCATCACATTCCACAATAAAGGTTTTTGTGAAGTCTGGTGTAGCTAAGACTGGTGCTTGGCACATTTCCTCTTTAAGATGTTCAAAGGCATTCATTTCTTCTGGAGTCCATGAAAATGCATTTTTCTTCAATAATGTTGTTAGAGGTGCTACTATTATCCCATAATTCTTAACAAACTTGCAATAATACCCTGTCAACCCGAGAAATCTTCGTAGATAATTTATGGATGTGGGAATTTTCCATTCCTTAATGGTTTTATTTCTGCTAGGGTCTACATTAACACCTTCATGAGATACAATATGACCCAAATATTCCACCTCTTGTACTCCAAAGAAACATTTGGAGATTTTTGCATATAACTATTTCTCCTCCAATAGTTTGAGCACCATGTCAACATGTTGGACATGATCCTTCCAAGACTTGTTGTAGATTAGTATATCATCAAAAAATACTAACACAAATTTTCTAAGGAAGGGTTTCAAAATGGAATTCATCAAACCTTGAAATGTAGAAGGTGCATTAGTAAGGCCAAAAGGCATGACCAAAAATTCATAATGACCCTCATGAGTTGTAAATGCTATTTTTGGAATGTATTCAGCCTTCATTCTGATTTGATGATATCCTGAATGAAGATCCAACTTGGTGAAGTAAATTGATCCATGCAATTCATCCAATAATTCATCAATGATAGGAATGGGAAATTTATCTTTAATAGTGATCTTGTTGAGCTCCCTATAATCTAGACACATGCACCATGATCCATCCTTCTTGTGAACCAATACTACTGGAGCATAGAAAGAACTTTGACTAGGTTGAATTATAGCAACCTCTAGCAATTCTCTAACCATATGTTCAATTTCATGCTTTTGGACATAGGGATGTCTATAAGGCCTGATGTTTGGAGGAACACTTCCTGGAATCAAATTAATAGCATGATCATGATCATGAAGAGGTGGGAGGCCTTCGAAGTCTCAAATACCTTGAAATGATTGTCCAAGAATTTTGGAGATCTGTATAAATGGATGATTTTGATGTGGGAACCTCTAGTGAACATAATTGTGCAATTATGCCTCATTGTTATTTCTTTAGAAGCTTTGTCATTCCCTTAGAGTTGATTATCTTTCTCGATTTCCCTGTGATACCCTTAATTCAACTTCCTTTCCTTTTGAAGATAATTTTAGGAAAATTTCTTGAAAATTAAAAGCTATTGTACCCAAGGATTGTAGCCATTGGACTCATAGTACAACATCAGCACCACCAAATGGAATGGAAATTATTGGGCTATTCAATACATATTCTCCCATGGATAGCTTGATATTATGGAACTTTCCTGAGCAATTTATGGTTCCTCCACTTGTAACCATCACTTGACACTCTGGTGTTGGATATAGGAAGCAATTCTATTCCTTGGCTATCTTACAATGAATAAAATTATGGGTACTTCCCGAATAAATCAACACTATGACCTTCTTCTTCTTGATATGCCCTTCTATCTTGATAGCTTGAGGAGTGGTAATTCTAGCCAATGCATTACAAGATATGGTTGGATTCATTTCTTCTTTTTCTAGGGTTTTTTCTTGGTGTATATCCTCTCCTTTTGACGTTTCTTGTTCCTTTTATTCCTCCTCTTCACAATATATGTAAAATAATTTCTTATTAGCACACTTATGACCTTTAGTGTATTTGCTATCACAACTGTAACAAAGCCCTTTTGCTATTTTTTATTCCAATTTTTGTGGTGTCAACCTTTGTGGATGGCTAGGGGCAGCAACACTTCCATCTATGTGATTGTGAGTGGTAGGCTTCCTTGTTGCCATAATTTCTCTTTCCATTTTTCTTGCCAACCTGAATACCCTCTCCAATAAATCTGGTTCCCAAAGGCGAACCTCATGTTGGATGTTATCTTTTAAAGTCCCTATGAACACATCAATCCTATGCTCCTCTAGAATATCTTTTACCCTTATATTCAATTTTTGGAAGTTCTCAATGTGCGCCATCATTGAACCCTTTTGTTTGAGATTTATCAATTGGCTAAAAAAGTGTTTCTTTTTGTATCCTCATAATGTGCTATCATTTCATTCATAAAAATAGCCCAAGTGACAATTTGTTTACGAGATAAAAGCCATAGATACCATACAAACTGATTTGGTTCCAAATATAAAGTTGCAATGTGTACCGTTTTTGTGTTTTGCACATTAAGGAGATCAAAAAATTGCTCCATCTGTAGTATCCATGTTCTAGGATCGTTGCCATCAAATTTCCTCATATCGATCTTTGGAACATGGTGGTTCTTCTTTCCAAAATTAGAGTCTATGAAATCATGATTAACATTTATTTTGTTCTCATCATGAGTTTCCTTTACTACCCTTTCACCATTAGTAAGCATTTCTTGTAGAAACTTTGTCAAATCTGTCTTCAAATCTTCCATGCCTTTCTTTAAATCATCCATCTTAGCTTCCACGCCATCCATCTTAGCTTCCACACCATTCATCTTAGATTCTACGCATTTATTTAAACCATCCATCTTAGATTCTACGTATTTCTTTAAACCATCCATCTTAGCTTCTATTAATTTTTGTGGGAGTGAAATTTGTTGCACTTGGTCTCGTAATTTTGATATATCATGTTTCATTTCTTCCTCTTCTTCATGAGTCATGCTAGAGCTTTCAGGTTTTTTACTAGGTGTTTCCATTTTCTTTCTTCGGGGCATCAATTATCGATAATAATTCTTCACTATGCCTTTGAATTCCTTCAAAATAATTTTTCAAACCAAGCTTATACAGAAATTTAGAAAAAACTACACACCGTTTTTCACTTTGTAGGAGCTCGATATTGAATCTGATGTATCTCTATAATTTTGGATCTCCAAGGTCGAAACTTTCTTCCTTCAGTAACCCTCTGAGTAATATTTCTATCCCCACAAGTCTGGTCAAGATTGGATTCTCCAATGAAGAGTTATGTTGAATCTCCCACAATGATCCGAGTATAGACAAGTTTAGTAGAGTGAACTTTTATAATGTACCACGGATCACTGTTTTCACCTTAGGTTCTAAAAATGATACCCAAAAAAACTACAGTCCATCCTCTTTCTATAACTTGTTACAAAACTTCAATCTAATGCTCAGAGCGAAAGTTATTACTATTTTCCCAAGGTCTCTTGTTTGGAATGTAATTCGCGGGTCTACAAAAACCCTAACTTCCTCAGATTATATCTCCGAAAATATAGCTAGTCAAGATCTGAAATTTGGGCCCGAGGTTCAACAAGATATCATCTCAAATGGGTTTGTTTTTTAGCTTCTGAAACGTTGTGAAAACAAATGTATAGCGAAAATTCCATGATGACCTGTTTGGAGCAGCAAAACCCTAGAATTCAAAGCTCTGATACCAAATGTTATGAAACCAATTCACGAAAAGATAGATTAACTCCTTAGAAATAAGCCTCTTCGAGGGGGCAACCTCCTTTACATTACACAAATGAACAATTCTTATATGATTCAAATGACAAAACCTCCTTTCTATATGTAGGAGTCTAAGGGGTCAAAATATAACCAAACCCGACCTAACAATAATAATATAAAGGCACAATAATAACAATATGGGGACAATAAGGGCACAACAATAACAATAAGGGATACAATGACAATAGTAATGGGGGAATCACTAGTATTATAGGGACCTAATATAAAGTTGAGGAACGAGTGATCGTGTCTGATGTGCACAAACATTCAGTAGCCTTGGCTGATGCAACTAGAGTGTATGTCAAAGCCACTAGCTCAAGTGTTCACTTTCTGATAGTTGAAAATGAGAGAATGGATAAGGAACTAGAGAAGGCCAAGATAGGAGGAGAGTTGGTGACAATGTCTGCCTGAGCTGAACTAAATAAGGCAATACAAGATGAATTAGTGTCCCTTGATACAGTAATGCGAGTGTTGTAATCCAAGTTTGGCACTGTGCATAAGGCAATCATCCATCTCAACGAATGGCAGCAACAATGTGCTAGAAGAGCACGTATCTTGACAAACTTGCATGTTGTTGCTGATTACATGCAAGCATGGATGATGAGATACAAGTGAGATACACTTCACTTTCCTAAGATGATGAAGGCAATGCGGTCGAGCTGAAGGCACGTATCCATAGTCAGATCCAGAACTATGAAGAGCTCCTGCAGCTCATCACTAGTATACATGCTTCCCATGCACGTGTGTTCCAGAGTATGGATGTTGTGGTGTGTGCACATGTGATCCCATCTATTGGGACTCTCACCCAGGCGAAGACAAAGTCATGGGTTTGACTAGAGGTTGACTCGTACTTCGACAAGTTAATGCACATTGCTACAAGCCCAGACTTGCCCATCAATGAAGACATCATGCACAAGTATGTTCATGGTCTAGTCGCATTGAAGAAAATGATGCACATGCTTACAAACGAGTTGGAAAGAGGAGCCTGAGTAGTGTACCCTAATGTTATGGAGGCAAGAGTCAGGTTCTAGAAAGATGTCACCTTGGAGCACACAGACACCATCATGGACTACCGATCTCGGCATCAGTTTTTTGATCATCACGAGGATGTTGAGGAGTTGGACTTCCATGCTTGTCTAAGTCACAGTGATGTCTAGCATGGCTTGCTCAGGCCATTTTGTCTCACATGGGTACATGTACATTTTAATGTAACGTCTTGTCAAGTGTAAGTCAAGTGTCAATAGTTGGATGTAATCGTCATAGAGTAGATGAAGAGTCATGAGGGTAATTGAATTGTCACAAAGGGGAATGTCAAGGGTCACCCCACCCTTTGCTATAAATAGTCTCTCATAACTCATTGTATAGGATTTTGGTTAGCCAAGCTTCTGATAAGACTATCTTGGAGAGAGATTGGATAGTATTGTAATGAGCCTTGGCTTCTCCACTGCGCAGAACTAGTACATCACTTTGGAGGAGCAGGCGGTTGTGGTTGTAACGTTCCACTATCAAAACTAGTGGTTGGACATGGATGTGTTGTATGACTAGAACTTAAACTTCTTAATATAACAAGAGCCAACATGTTTCATGCATATGTTGTATTATATTCTATGCTATCTGGTTTACTCTAAATGATATATGTATTGGTTTTCTTACGCATGCATGTATATCTATATGTGTATGTATGTATGAATCTTTTTTAAATGTGTTGGTTTAACCATCACTTTGGATTCCTTGCTAACTTTCCTTCCATGTTGTGGTATATCTTTGCTCGTGTGTTCCCTTCTTAACTATGTGATATCAAAGGTTTCCAAGGGCCACACTCATCTCAACCACCGTGTGTTAGAACCTCTCATGCACCTTCCTTGGCTCGCTGCAGTTGTCACACCTGTTATCACTCAGAATTTTCTCTAGAAGTTATTAGAAGAAAGAAAATGATTGAGGTAACCACAAACCAACTTTTAGGTTTAGGCTCTAGCCAACCTAAATCTAGAGAGGGCCCTCTCTATATGATTTAGCTGTGTTTTGCTAGGATTTTAGGCTAGTTCTTCAGGTTCGGGGGTTTTTTTATTTTTATTGAACATTGGGTGGTGGGGATTTTTAAACAGTTGGATAGGATGATGTCTCTAGTCCATTGGGCATATGGAGTCAACAAAAGAGAAGCAAGACTGGATCAACTCAATAAAGGGAATGTTCAAAGGGCAAGATAGCAGAGTAGAGTGCAAATCTTTAGGCCAGAGCGATGGAAAAGGTTTTAACCATGGTGAAAGAGCAGTTAAGAACTCTTAGATTGGGATTGAAATGAGGAACAAAGGGAAATCAGAAACAAATGGAAATTAAGAATCCTTTGCTATAGATTAAAAGAAACAACCTAAACTAAGGAGCAATTAATAATTCCTTAATTTAGATTATCTGTAGAAAACATAGATTTTCTAATTGTTATAACATAGTGTAATTAAACAAATTCTGATACAATATTCCAATTATGGCATTCAGATTTAGATCAACGATATGAGAAACTTTACGAGATAACAAAAACGTGAGAAAATACTTGTCTACACTTCACTCCACACATGAATCCTTTGAAATATCTAGTCTTTATCCATCAATCCATCTTGTTGTCTTAGTCAATGCTCCAATGGCTTTACAATATTTCGATAAAGAATTCTATAGAAATGTCTAAGAATCCACCCTACATACTTCAAATTGTGAAGTATTTATACTAAGGTGTTATCACAAATATCTCAAACTGATTTGAAATTTAATCTAGGAAATACAAAATATCTTCTCATAGGAAGATAGAGGCAGCTAATGAACTGCTTTTATGTTGTCCCTTTTATTATGGTATTACTGGTTGTTATGGTTTGTTTTTAGCTCTTTATGCTCTTTGCTATTTAAACTATGACGCTGGAGGCTTTATTCAATTCAGACTTTCATTTGATACTCTCTGTCGGTGATACTCTTTCACTCTAATGACCTGTCTTTATCCTTTCTGGTGTATTTCCCTTTTACTGTACAATTAACCTTTCACTATGTGTTTCAACAGTAAATTCTTATTTTTTTATGTGTATCAACATTGGGAATTGGATTTTGATCAAGTCTCAGTATGTTTATTCATTTGTATTCTAACTACATCTTCGGTCTAGTTACTCTATTTTAACTGTTCATGTCTCTGTGTAGTTGTCTTGTTCTCGACTCTGTGTGTAAGTGTATTCATATTTTGTTCTTTGTATAATGGTCTTCTTCTTCTAGAAATCAGGTTTTAACAAGTTTCTTGGTCGAGTCTTGGAGTAAACAAGTTTTGCGACCAGTATCAGAACTATTTGTCCAAGCTATGGCTTTGGTTGATAACCTGAAAAATTCAATAATAATTAAGAAAACACCGATCTGCTGGAAGGGCGCTAGATGGTTTTCTGGTATCAGGATGCTTGGGAAAGGGGTCGTAACAGTGTTTTGGATGTGAGTGGAAGTGGAATCGCATTGCAGAGGTTCAGGGTGGCACTGAAGGGTTTCATGGGTTTATACAGTTAAATGGGCGAAAGGCTTGAAAACAAGGGTTTTCACAGTTTAAAACTTAACGGGAAAATTTTCAAATATGGCACAAACTTTCATATTTACAGAGGATGGGCGGTTTATCGGAACGACGGGGAAGCAGTATTGAGGGTCGTCACACCGCTTTTGTGGTGTGGCCAGATTTTAGGAGGGGTCACCCAATGTGCTTTAGAGCTTGACACGCAGCCATTGGGGGGTTGGGGAAAATTGCCTTATCGGGCGGGTAAAGGCAGTCCATCGAGTGCGGTCGATATGGCTTTGGGTCATTGGATCTAAGCGATCATGATCTGACGGTAGTCAGGCAGAAAAGCTACATGGAGGAAATGAACGAGAGTTGAGGGGGGGCCCAGGGGTTTTAATCGCAGCAGTTTGGGATTAGTTTTAGGGATTAATCCTGGGTTAAAAGGATCAGGCCAGGCTTAATGAGGGGGTTTAACTCTTTGGGTAAAATTTCAGGAGTCGGGTAAGGTTAATGTCGGGATTAACTTACGTTTGTCGAGATTAGGTAAACTAAGTAATGTTATATCAGGATAAGGGCTAGTTTATATAGTTTTAATTAAAACCAAGGGTTGGGGTATTTTATATAGGGATTTAATTATCATACGGTAAAATGGTTTATAATGGGGTTTATATAATAAAATTAGTAATTAATATGAAATGTGCGGAATGGGTTTTTTCCTAAGTAAAAAGGGTAATAGGTATGCGTTTGCACACTTTTCTTTATAGATGATCAATACTTAGGATAAAATCTTTTTGTGCATTTTTTGAGCGGAAAGGGATTTACATGGGGGCTTTTTACTTTTCTTAGGCAAATTTTGTTTAAACCTTAGGAAAAGGGGTTTTCTTAGGGTAATAAGGGGAAATGTATTTTATGAGGGGGATTCTAGTACTTGTGTCCATAAGTCATTAAGCCGAGGATCTGGTCCCTCCAAAAGTCAAAGAAATGCTCTGAGCCTCTTTGACTTGTAGGATTAAAAGTACTTAGAATATAGTTGTAGATAGGAAATTAGTAAGTAAAGGGGAAAAGTGAATGAGGGGGAGTTAATCATATGAACTTGTAAATCTTTGCCTTTGTTTTCATAGTTGACCACACATGTTGAAATATGTATCTAAGCATGATGTATGTTCTTTGATCTAAGTAACTTTGTAGTTCAACAACCTTTCTTCTACTTAGCCATTTCGTACCTGTAACATATTTTCTTCATTTCTTTGGGTGCATTTAGGCAATAAAACCCTTGTTCATCTAGTCTTATTTTGAAAAGTAATCTATCTAATTCTAACCTTATATCATCCAAGGGCTCAGTTTAATCTTATGAGCTCCTTTTATTTTCTCTACATAACTATGATCTGCCAAGGTTAAACTGTTTGGTCAGATTTTATTCTCTAATCTATAAACATAAAATTCAAAGCATGGAATAACCAAGATTAAATAGTTTGATTACCATGGATTGTGGCATGAATAACAAGTTGCACACAATCATTATTATGCATAAAAGTAAATAGTAGTGGCATTTAGGTATTTTTGTTTTTGGGGTTCATATACTTTCATTTTTTTGACCTTATCTTATTCTTTTGTCCATTGATTTTTCTTTTAGGACATACCCTCTTTACATTTTTTACTTTTTTATAACATGGAAAACATTTGCAGAAATCTAAGGTATGTACAATATTACAAGGCTTAACCTTAGTCATTCAAAATTATGACTCCTATTCATATAAGAACCTAACATTGGCTCCACTTGGGGATGGCATTTCCTTGTGAAATGTCAAGAACTTTAGAGGTCAATAGCCTTTAAATTGGTGTTGGTGTTGCCTTTCAAAGTGTCCTTCTATGAATCTGCACTATTGATACTTATGATAATGAATATTTTAAAGCTGAGGGCCTTCTCTTCAGGATTCAACTTCAAAGATCATTATCCAATCCAAACTAGACGTTTGGAAAATAGAATATATACAAATGAAAATTAGTAGGTTGAAAGTAATTTTTTAGCATTCGACCATTCACTGGCCCACCTTCTGCATTTGTACCAATAGTTTCTCTCAAAAAGAAAGAATTACTTCATCTATAAACATAAATGACATAGGAACCTTTCCATAGGAAATCAAATTTCCCATGTTTTCCTTTATCTTCCCTCCTTGAGTCCCACTTGAGCACTTTGTCACCAATGTAGAAATCATCAGCCTTGGTTCTCTTATCAAAAATCTTCTTAATCTTTTCTTGCACAACTTGAGACTTGACAGAGACCTCTTCTCTTGTTTATTGTAGATGAATAGTTTGGTTCATTCTTCTTTGGATACTATTTGGTTCAACCTGTATTTCTTGAAGTATCTTCATTACTGGTACTCCCAAGGAGGGTGGAAAGACAACTTCCATTCCTTAAACTAGTTGATAGGGAGAAGTACCAATTGATTTCTTAGTAGTCAATCTGTTTGCCCATAAGGCATTGACTAAATTTCTATTCCAAGTTTTCTTATTGTCCTCTAGTAACTTCTTGATGATGTTTACTAGGCTTTTGTTTGAGGATTCAGCCAATCCATTACCTTGAGGGTAATATACTATGGAATAGCTGAGGGTGATATCGTATTTATTGCAGAAATATATCATTCTTTTGGATTTAAAGGCTACTGCATTGTGAGTAATGAGCTTGGTTGGACATCCAAATCTTGATAGAATATTGGTTTCAAGGAAGGTTATGATAACAATATTTGTGGCTTGCCTTGAAGCTATGGCCTTTATCCATTTTGTAAAGTAGTTTGTTGCTGTAAGGATCCATTTGTTTTGGGTAGAGGAGGGTGGGTGAATTTCACCAATGAAGTCTAGACCCCATTCTTGAAAAGGTATTTCAACAGAGATTGGCTTGAGGGGTAATGGTAGGAGCTTTTTCTTCCCCTTAAAGATTTGACATTTGTGACAGGAGGTCACATATTTCTTGACATCAACAAACAAGGTAGGTCAGTAGAAACTAGCTCTAAGGATTTTATCTATAGTAGTCTTCCAGTAAAGGTGTCCTCCACAATCACTTGCATGAAACTATTGTAAAACTTTATCAGATTATTCTTTTCATAAGCAATTGATAATAATACCTTCATGGTCTCTCCAAAACAAGACATTGTCTAATATACAAAATCTTAAGGATTTCATCTTTAAAAACCTACTTTTAGTCCTAGATAATTCAGGAGGAGCTTGTAAATTTAGTAAAACATAAATAATATTAGCATACCATGGTGATTCAAGAAAGGCCTGGCTGATTAGTGGAGTCGCCATCTCCTCTTCATTATCTATTGTTGCAATAAAGTTTATATCCAAGGCCTCACAGTTTGATCCACCATGAGCTTGGCTAAACCTTGGCACTTTATTAACTTTTTAGGTTTAATTTCTATATCATACTCTAAGATGGTAGCAATCCACTTTCCCCTTTTTCCATCAAGACCATCCTGAGTTAGGATGTCTTTTACTACTGAATTAGGAACGTAGGCTACTATGTGAGAATATAAGATGTATACCCTAAAATATTTAATAGCTTCAACCAAAGCCAAGGCTTGTTTTTCCATTATATTGTATTTCAAGGGGGCATCTCTCAGGGCTTTGCTAAAGAAAGCAATGGGTTGTTCATAGCCCTAGTCATTTTTCTGTAATAGGACTGCAGCTATTGTGTGCTCTAAAGCAAAGGAAAACAAAATGAAATCTCTATCAAATTTGGGACTTATTAGTATAGGTGTTTTAGTTAAGGCTAGTTTGATGTCTTCAAAGGATTTCTTAGCCTCAACAATCCATTTTATGGTGGAGTCTTTTTTCAGCATATTGTTTAGTGATCTAATTAATTATGTTAGGTTAGATATAAATCTTCTACGAAAAATGGAAAGCTTGTAATTCTCTAATGTTCCTAGGGTGTCTTATTTGTAAGATGGCTTCTATTCTTGCAAGGTCTATTCTTATACCATCTTTCGAGATTATGTGACCTAACAACTTTCCTTCCTCTAACCCAAACAAGGACTTTTTGGGGTTCAAGGAGATTCCAAACTTCCTGCATTTAATAAACACTTGCCTTAGATGATCTAAATGTTGATTGTCAAACTTTGAAAACACAGTAATGTCATTTAGATATATCACAAGGAAATCATGAATTTCTTTAGCAAAGGATATATCCATAGCCCTCTGGAAAGTGGCTTCTGCATTCATTAGCCCAAAAGGCATTTTCACATACATAAAAGTGCCCCAAGGAGTAGTAAAGGCAGTTTTGGGTTGGTCATCAAGATGAACTAAGATTTGATTATAACCAGAAAACCCATCCAACAATGAGATTCTGGTTGATCCAATTACTCTCTGTAAAATGTGATCCATTTTGGGGAGAGGGTAATTGTCTTTAAGTGACACTTTATTAAGGTTTCTGAGATCCACACAGAGTCTGATCTCACCAGTTTTCTTTCTAGTTGGCACTAAGTTTGAGACCCAATCAGAAAATCTGATTGGTGCAATTATTTTAGCATCATACATCCTTTGAATTTCTTTTTCTATCGAAGGCAATAAGACAGGATTGATCCTTCTTTGTTTTTGTTTAGAAGGCTTTTGATTTTCTTTAATGGGAGTAGTGTGTTGGATGATGTTGGTGTCATAGGATTTAAGGTCCTCATAACTCCAAGCAAAAACATCCCTAAATTCTTTCAACAACTCAATGTATTTAACTTTTTTAGTTGGAGGTAATGATTTTGAAAGTTTGATCAGTTTGGGATTTTCATCAGTGCCTATATTACATTCCTCAATATCATATATTAATGGTTCCATTTTAGGTTTCCTAGGAACATCATTTGAATCAAATAAATCTTCCAAAGGGGTTAATCGCTTTTGTAAGAAGTTATCCTTTAGATTAATTACTTCAGTTTTTTTGTTGATTGTTGGGTGCAAGAATTACACTTAAGAAAACTCATCAACACTTAAACTGTCAACCCGGGGGATCCGTAAACTTAGAGATGAAGCACAATTAGTGCCAGATATGGTATGAATATTTCTAATATCAATCCCTACTTTCTTGAAAGGAAAGATTGCATAATCAAACTAAAAAGAGAGAAAGGCAACTTGAACCATCAAAATAATGTAAGATTGGAACAAGGAAGAATGCATTTGCAAAAGGGATTTAGAAATAAAGGGGCAATCACTCTAGATAACTATTGATTAACTACTGAGTGTGTGTTTTTCTTTAGGAGAGACACTCAGCAGTCTCCTTAGATGGGCCCTTTAAACCTACTCCTTTAGAGATTTCCTTCTTGAACTGATTTGTCCTACACTATCGTAGTCTGCTTGCACTAGTGCAAGAACAGAGATTTATGCAGAGGGTATAAATGGTGTCTTTACTAAAAAAAATTTACTTCCTGCAAGGGCTTGAACTTTTTTAGGTTCAGAGCACTCAGATCCCGTGGCAAGAAACTAGTTCTTGCACCAGATCAGAGCTTCTTGCACTTAGCATTTAGTTCTTAAAATAAGTTCTTAGTTACTACTAGTGTTATTATACTGTGAAATCAAATACACATAAAAATGAATGTTTATGATTTTTACAAAGTGCATAAATAAATAAACAATCCATATAATTTATCCTGTCATAAAGTATTTAATGAAAGCAAGAAAATTGTGGGAAGTAAACTAGAAAGGCTTGCTGCATCACACCAACGTGCACTGGTGCAGGTTCATTTCTCCTGCTTGGACTAGGTGGGGAAAACCATCCAAATAGAACTGTAGAAAAGGAATAGCACACCAACGTGCACTGGTACATGTTTATTTCTCCTACTTGGACTAGGTGGGAAAACTAATCCGAAATCAAGTGCAGAAAAAGGAATAGCACACCAACGTGCACTGGTGCAGGTTAATTTCTCCTGCTTGGACCAGGCGGGAAAACCAATCCGAAATCAAGTGTAGGAAAAGCAATAGCACACCAATGTGCATTGGTGCAGGTTTATTTCTCCTACTTGGATCAGGCGGGAAAACCAATCCGAAATCAGGTGCAGGAAAAGAAACTTTAACTACTTCACATAGCGGATCTAATTTCACTCAAACATGAAAGCATGTGCTTGAAATAAAATCACACTTGTCAATATATAAACTTAAATTACAAGAAACAAGAAATAGGGTAAATGTGTTGGGTTGGCTGGGCCCTAGCCAACCAGCGTGTTTCCCTTTTAAATGAAAATGTTGCTCAGTACTTCAAGCACTCATCAGCTTCAAACATAAAAATGCAATTTATAAAACATGAGGTGGGGCTCCCTTTCTTATTAATTCACTAAGGCAAATACATGCATGAATACATAGTCCAACCCAGATTTGGGTGATAACAAAATACAAGAACTTATTACCACCTCTCTGGTTGTATCTTTGTTCTATACAAACTTCTATCAAAAATCTTCCCCTCGTCCTATTTACATTTTTCATTATATAGATCTTTGCCCGAAGGCCAAAAAGATCGTTTAACAAATTACATAATCAATATGTAGAATTTACCTTCTTAGCCTTCAAAATTAGATAGTTCAACAAAACTGGCCGTAGCCAATCTCCAGTCGTTTGTTCTTCATAAATTCGATCTTGGCTACCTTTAATCAACCTTGCTGTCATTGCTAGGGCTCAGCTACCTTCAGATCTATCTTGCTATCATGGCTGAAGCTGCTCAAAACGAGGCAGTGATCAAGGAGGTTTGGATCTGCTGCAAGGATTTGTTGTGCTGGCACCGGTGCAAGATCCGATCCTACACTAGGATCAACGGTTACAGTAAGCACTTGAATACCAAATAAACATTAGAGATAACGATAAGTTACAAGAGTGATTATAAGCAAGAAATCATGTAATAAATAAATAATTAATGCTAAGTTAAGTTAAAAATATGAAATATAAAGTTCATACGAAATATGTCATCGTTCTTGGACTAGTGCAAGATTAGAGTGTATAAGAGAGGTAAAACAAAGGTAAATGGTTATGATTTAGGAAGGGGAAAATGGAAAAAAGAGAGAAAATTAGGGGGCTAACATGCTCCCATCCCTAAATTGTTGTGTGTCCTCACACAACTCGTTACCTCTGCAAAAAACTTCAAAACATTGAGCATTCCATCTCAATCCTAATTTGGTATACTGTCATCAGCCTGCACTATTTTAGACTTCTTCTTTTTGATGTTCTTTAGTTTCTTTGTCACCTTTTTAAGTCGCTTGAAACATTGTGCAGCTTAGTACTTATATACTTTAACTTCTCTTTTCTTTTTCTGGATCTCCACCATCAATTCTCCTCTACTTTTGTTGTTTATCCTCCTGCACTTTGGCTATAAGTTGTTCTAAGTTCTGCACTTTAAGCTCTAGTTAAACTACCCAAGCAGCAGGAGTTACCAAATATTTTTCCTTTTCTGTTTCGGCAGGGGCTGTGTCTTTCTCATGGACCTCAATATCTGCCATGGTTACATCAAGAAACTCTTCTTCCTCTGGTCCCTCTTCTTTTGGTTCTTCCTCCTATGGTTCTTCTTCTTCTGGTTCTTCCTCCTCTGGTTCTTCTTCTCCTACCTCTCCTTCTTCTGCTTCTTCTTCGTCCAGTTCTCCTCTTGTCTCTTCTTCTTCTTCTTCTTCTTCTTCTTATTTTTCTACAGGTTTTGCCTCTTCTTCTTCGGATTTTGCCTCTTTTTCTTCAAGTTCTACCTCTTTCTCTTCGGGTTCTGCCTCTTCTTCTTCTTTGGGTTCTGCCTCTTCTTCTTCAGATTCTTCTTCTTCTACTTCTTCTTCTTCTTCTGCTTCTTCATCGTCTGGTTCTTCTCCTCATGTCTCTTCTTCTTCTGCTTCTTCATTTTTTTCTTCTTTTTCTGGTTTTTCTTCTCACACTGGTGCTTCTTCTTATACTAGTGTAGGAGGGGATTCAATGCCCTGTGGGGACTGTGGTTCCCTATCTGCATTAGATACTTTATTCTTTCTTCGAGGCTTTTTAATGGAATCAGCCAACAGAGCATCATCTTCAACCTCTGCAAATTTTGTTGCATCCGCAAGGACTAACAAGTTGTCATTTTTGGGGGTCTATGTCTGTAGCGGTGGCGTAGAAGGAGTCTCTTCAATTGGTGCACAAGTTGTGTTCTTATTTGAATATGCGGCCTTTTCTGCTTTTTCAGATCATTTCCTTTTTGTACTGGTGCAAGAAGGACTCCCTTTTTCATTTTTCCTCGCACCCTTGCTTGTGCTAGTGGGGTCCTCTGTCTCCTTTCCAGCGGTTGTATCTTTGTGCAGCTATTTTAACAATGCCTCCCATGTCATACCTTTAACTTCTAGTTGTTTCAGGACAAAAATTTTTATCAGACCATGGTGATATAGCCTCGTGTCGGCCTGGTCTGCCCGTCCATCCTACACACTTTTAGCCATTTTTTCCAAGATCTTAAACAGAAAATAAGGGAAATTCATCCTCCACCGGACGTGTCGGCCGGCTTCAAAATGTTGCAGCATTCTAAAATGATATACCAAAGTGCAGGTGTATCTTCCCTTGTAGGTCACAAACTTTTGTAGGATGAAAAGGAGGTCTTTCCACTGACCCAGCAGGTCACTACATGGAACTCCTACCTTCCAGTCTACCTCTATCTTTTTTTTGACGACAAAACACTTCCATTGCTTCCTTTCCAACTTCTGATTTTTAAACCACTGTTCACCAGTGTTCTCCAAGCCTGTTGTTGCTGCTATGAACTCTTCTGTGACTTTAAATTTGAGAGGCCTAATTTTCACTCGGTCGTTTCTGAAACTCCTGAAATACTATAAAGCCACTTCTTTATCATGCTTGTCAAACTTCTGCAAGAACTAAAGAAAACCTGAGTCTCGCAATAGTGCAAGACTATTGTGATACTCGGCAGTCTATTCTATCCTACTGAGAGACAAGGGTTCAATCCGAACAAGCGGCATTGTTGGTTAACGGCTATGAACAGTCGAGTTCTGAAATTTTACATGCAATACTGGGGAAATCAGTTCTTATAAATAAAGATCCAACTGTCCACCATCCTTTCCATCGTATCACCCATTCATTCACCATAAATGCACAACATCTTTGAGGTTAGACCGGATTGGTACTGGCGGCGGCATTTTAATGGTTAGGTGAGGTAATTATTATGAGTGAAGGACACCTAAGATTATGTTGGAGAGGGGTAATTATGTCCAAGCAATGGTTAAAACATTTCTGCATTCCTTCATAATTCAAAGAAAGAACTTATCATTCATTAAAAAATGATCATGATTTCTAACTTAAAAACACCTTGTACTTTAAATAATTTTCTCCTAGTTAGTATGATAGCATAAGTACTCATCAGCTAAGTGAAAGGAATTCATATAAATTTTCATGCTGACCACTTTCCCATGCCATATGCTATGAAAATAATAACTTGTACTATGTTTCTGACAGGGTGTATGCTTGCACTGATCTGCTTGCACCACTTAAATTATGCTATTTTTTTGGTACCATTCTACTTGCTTTATCACATAGGACAACATGCTTGCACTAGTGCAAACATAATTTCTAAAAAATAGAGAATTTAAATAAAATATAGGCTGGACTTCCACATGACTTCCTCAACTTATACCGGAAATTTGCTTCGCCCTTTCTTGATGCTTCAAAGCATATCCTTTTTCTCTTTATGCGCAAGATCCTACAATAAATTCATGAGGGAATAAAGAAGTGGGAAAAGGGAAATTTTAGAATGGGAAAGAATTATGTTATAGGGATTCCAGGAATAGTACCAAAAGAGGGAATAAACAGAAGTGGGATAGGGAAAAAATTTCAAGGGTAAAGTGGGATTTTTTCGAAGCAGACAAGGTAAATTTAAAAGAATGTGGGAAGGTTAATCATTCTGGAATTGAAGAAGAAAACTAAGGGAATATTACGTAAGTGGAATATGAAGAAAGGCATAAAATTTTCTGGAAGGTCTGCCTACACTGGTGCAAGAAAAAAATAACTACAACGAAAATTAAGTGTTACTTGAATAAAAATATCCATGCTAATTACCCCAATTGTATAAAGGTTGGTTCTATTGAACCTGCTTTTACTTGGTTGTCGCTAGCATATCTAAACATCAAGCAACATTTTCTTTTTATTAGAAATTTTTTATCTTCCTGCCAGGAAGCTATTTTTCAAGTTAATCCTTCTGCAATCAAGTCAGCGAACTGATTTTCATAATTACAGGAAAATGCTTTTTTCATAATTACAGGAAAATGCTTTTTTCATAATTATAGGAAAATGTTTTTTTCTTTACTTTTTTCTTTTTTTTTTAATTATTTTTAAGAAGAGAAAGAATTCATGTTTTCAAAACGTTGGTATTACGATTCACCACTACCGTCCTGAATTGTTGTTGGACTTGTTGTGTAAAATCTTTCTTGGTAGGTGGCTGCAAATACTTCTTTAACCTGTGTCCATTTACCAAGAATACTAAATTTTTTCCATCAATAGTTTTAACTTCTACTACTCCATTCTCGAATACTTGGATCACTTCATAAGGTCCCATCCAACATGTATGGAATTTCCCTTTAAAGATTTTAAATCTAGAATCGTAAAGGAGCACCCAATCACCTAGTTGGAATTGCTTTACCTGAATAGACTTGTCATGCCACCTTTTGCATTGCTTATGAATTAGTATGTTCTGTTGAATAGCATCCCTACAAAATTCATCTAACTCAATTAATTTGAGAAGATGTTGTTGTTGTGCCTCGGAGAGAACTAGTCCTAACTGAACTGCAGTTCTAAAAGTTTTAATCTAGAATTCAATTGGTAACAAAACCTATTTACCATATACCAGCTCATATGGTGTATGTCCCATGCTATTTCTCCAAGTGGTTCTGTATGCCCACAAAGCTTCTGGTAATCTTTCATCCCAGTCCTTCCGATGCATATTTAATGTCTTTTTCAGAATGGATTCAATCACTTTGTTTGTGGATTCCACCTAGCCATTTGCTTGCATGTGATACGGCATGGATTTCCTGTGCCAGATCTTTTACTGCTCCATCACACCCTGTACCAGATTATAAATAAATTGTGGACCATTGTTAGAAACAATTTCTCTAGGCACACCAAATCTAGTAAATATTTCAGTAAAAAGAAAATCAACAACAACTTTTTCTGTAGCAAAAGAAATAGCTTTAACTTCTACCCATTTCGTAACAAAATCTTTACAAGCCAAGATATGCTTTTTACTTAATGATGTTGGATTTATTGGCCCTATAAAATCAATAGCCCATTTTTCAAATGGCTCAATCATGACTTGGGGGCATAAAGGCATTTCATTGGTTTGATTAGGCTGGCCAATTCGCTGACAGCTATCACAATGCTTGACATATTGTTTGGCATCCTTAAAAAAGGAAGGCCAAAAGTAACCAGCATGCAATACTTTATATGCAGTCCACTTATCAGCGAAGTGGCCTCCACAAGGTTCATCATGAGCAGATTTCAATATGTCAAACACTTCCTCCTCTCTTACAAACCTACGGATAATCAGATCTAAACCAGTGTAAAAGAGATCTCCTTGAATCCAAGAATATGCAGCACTTTTCTGAGAAATACTCCGCTTTTCACGAGCAGACAAGTGGGGTGGTGTTTTCCCAGTAACCAAGTAATTAGCAATGTCAACAAACCACGGGGAATCTGTTGACATAGAAAAAAGATGTTCATTTGGGAAATCATCATTAATAGGAGTCGCTTCACCAGGATTATCTAATCTAGAAAGAAAATCGGCTACCACATTAGATTTTCCTGTGCTATCAACAATAGCAATATTAAATTCCTGCAACAATAGAAACCACCTAGTCACTCTACCACTAGTTAATGGCTTGTTCATCAAATATTTAATCGCAGAATGATTAGTATGTACAAATACTTCATATCTTGTAATGTAGTGCCTGAACTTATTAATTGCAAAAATTACAGCTAAAAACTCTTTTTCTATAACTGTATAATTTAGTTCAGCTGAAGACAAATTCTTAATAATATAATAAATAGCATAGGATTTCTTATTTTCCTCTTGTCCTAAAGCTATGCCAATAGCCAAATCTGAAGCATCAAAGAAAATGTGAAAAGGCTGGGACCAGTTTGGACCTCTCAAAACTGGTGCATGTAATAACTTTTCCTTCAATGTTTCAAAAGACTGTTGGCAAGTTGTGGTCCAAGAAAATTCACTATCCTTAGCCAGAAGTCGGAAAAGAGGAGCAGATATCTTAGAAAAATTTTCAATGAATCTCCTATAATAACCAGCATGTCCTAAAAATCTTCTTACTTCCCTTTGAGTTTTGGGTGCAGGAAGATGGAGAATGATTTCGATCTTTGTTGGATCAACCTGGATAACTTTACCATAAATCAAATGGCCAAGTACCACTCTCGCTTTGCACATTAATCTACATTTCTTGTCACTCAAGGTGAGATGGGCTTCCTGAAAATGAAGAAGTACTTTTTCCAAATTTTCGAGAGCTTCCTGAAAAGAATCACCAAACACAGGAAAGTCATCCATATAAATTTCTACAAATTCTAGATCAGCAAAAATGGCCAGGACTGCCCTTTGAAAGGTAGCTGAGGCATTACATAAACCAAAGGGGAGAACTCTATAAGCAAATGTACCCCATGGACATGTAAAAGTAGTTTTATCCTAATCTTCGGGTGCAATCTGTATTTGGTTATAACCACTAAAGCCATCCAAAAAGGAAAAATATTTCTTTCCTGCAAGGGTATGAAGCACCTGGTCAATGGAAGGGAGAGAGAAGTAATCTTTTAGAGTGGCTTTGTTTAATTCTTGATAATCAATACAAATACGCCATCTTCCATCTTTCTTAGGTACTAGCACTAATGGAGAGGTCCACTGACTGTCGGAAATATGATAGATAAAACCAGCATCCAAGAGTTTTTGTACTTCTTCCTTCACAATATCTCTTAGATTTGGATTCATTCAGCTTTGGGGTTGTCGGGTAAGTTGGTCTCCTTCCTGAATATATATATGATGTGTACAGGTTTTAGGAGGAATACCCTTCATGTCTTCATAGCCCCACGCAAAGGCACTAAGATGGTTTTGCAACAAATTCACAAGTTGCCTTTGCTGAGATGAGTCCAAATCTGAACTAATATACAAGGATTTACGGGGGCTAATCTCAACAAGAGTAGTATCAGGCTTAGGAGTACTCAAAGGGGTGGTCAAATGCAGCGGTACAAAAGAATGAGAATCATGATTATCTTGAAAATCTAAGCTGAAAATCTGGCTCAATAACTCAAAATTAGGCATAGTGTCTAGATTATTCAGGAAATCTTGAATATCATCTTCTTGAGAAGACCTAGTATACTAATGAATAAGGGAAATGGGTTGAGTCTCCTCATCACTTCTCTGATCCAACCATAAAGTATCTCGAAGGTCGTGAATGGATCTGGTAGGGGGATATAAGGTAACTTTCTTCCTAGAATCTCCATGCGAAATATACATATCACCATAACGACATCCAATATATGCATCAGCTGCAGTAAGCCTTGGTAGACCCAAGATCAAGAGATGCCCTCCTACTGGGTTATTTAGCTGAACCACAATGAAACTAATAGGATATTCCCAAGAATATAATGAGATGATCACATCCTCCAATACTCCTTCTGGCTTAATTTTAGATCTATCCGCTAATTCAAGCATAGTGGGAGTAGGGCGAAGATGAGATAACCGAAGTTGATCCATGGTTTGCTTAGTCATGACATTAATGGCTGCCCCCAGGTCTATAAGAACATTAGACAGGGACATTACCAATATGAAATAAGACAATAGGCTTTCTGGGATCAATATATTTTTCTATAGACACACATCTCGTCATCAACTCTGCTGCCCTACCAACAAATTGAATGGTTTGGGGTCCCAATCTCTTCCTCCCAAGTTTCTTGAGACAAAGTTCCGTAATAATCTTGGTACAAATGGGGATCTCTTTGCTTGGAGCAGCGGTATCTTAATGAAAAGATTCTAAAGCTCTGATGCCAAGCTAGTCTCAGAAATAGGCTCACTTCCTTCCATTACTGGGCTCTCTTGGAAGGGAGGCTAGTTGGAAGAAGATGGCAAGGATTCAGAGGGTAAGGGCTGCTTAGTGACAGCTTTCAGAGAATGATTAAGAGTTTCCTATTCTTCTTTCTCTTCAACAATCACTCTAGGTTGGTTCTGATTTTCTGATGTTACAGTCCTTCTTGATCTTAATTGAATGTCATGAACCCCAACTGGAATAGATTGGTTTGAATAAAGGTGGGTTTGTTATATAGATCATTTGCACTGCTTTATTATTCTTAGGATTGGGCATAGGTTGAGCAGGCAAGTGAGGAGGTCGAAAAGGTGGAAGTAAAGGTAATGGTGGAGTAGACTGACTCGGAGGTTGAGGCATTGAATAAGGTGTATGTGTAGATGGATATGACTGCATGGGTGGCTGATAGGAATATGGAGAATGAGTTGGCCCTCTCCAACCTTGTTTCCATGGTTGAGAAGGCTGCCCATGCTGATATTGGTTCCCATACTGCCACTATTGATTAGTGTTAGGATAAGAATATGCATGTGAATTATAACCAAAATAGTGTGGAGAAAATTCAAGAGCCATACCTGCACCTACCCGAGGCCAATTTCTTTTTGCTCCCATAGCATACAAGTATTTAGCTTCAGGCTGTCCCCCTGTAAATACAGCTTTAAGTCCTGGTATAAAGGGACATTTTTCTATGACATGGTCTTCTGCACAAATAGCACACTTATTGGTTTCTTTCAAATTAAGAGGACATTCTTTAGGAGGATGCTTGTCTCTACATTTAGGACAGAAAATACTTAACGACTCTTGTTCCTTCATGAGATTTTGCTAAAATTTTAAAGAGTCTAGCTATTTGGTAACAATATTCATTATATCAATTTTCATGTTTTCCATTTTATTTTCTAGTCCAATACTCATAGCATCAGTATATTCAGCTTTTCTATTTCTATTTCGAGTTCCTCTACCGGATCTATACTGATATCTTGAAAATTTCCTGCATAATTCACAAATTTGTTCAAAAGTTTGCTAAGAAATATCACCTTGTCCTAACAGATTTAAATTATTTCTAGCATTATCAGTAAGTCCTCTTAAGAACAAGGTTCTAATAGTACTGTAATCAAGCTTAAGTTTCAACCTTTGTAAAATATACAGAAATATTTCTAGGTAATCTTCAAGAGTTTCATCATCATCCTGTATGATTATAAAAATCTCATCCTGCATGTCCTGAGTTTTGCAATATTCTTGATATTTAGACAAAAAAACCCTTTTCATCTATTCCCAAGAGGCTATAGTGTTTCCTCCTAACCCCATAAACCATCATAGAGCTGAGTCCTTGAGAGCAACAGGAAATAATCCTAGCTTCTGAGCGTGAGTTGCATAATCATAACTTCTACACAGAATATCAAACTCGAATAGAAAAGAGTCAGGATCTTCATGAAATTTACCATGGAAATGAGGGAGAGATGATGGTGGAATATTCTTCATTTGTGCTACAATATCGGGGTCCACAATTGGAAACACAAAAGTAGATTGTTCCCCACCTACCTAGTTTTCACCAGTCCCTTCTACATGATCTTCATGGTCTGCTATTGTTTCCCTTTTGCTCCCAATAGACTGAACCACACCTGAGCTGTTGTCACTAGAATACAGGTGGACTATTCTTGCATGATGGGTTTGAATTGGATTGGGCTTCCTGCTCACAGAAGGAGACCCAATATGAAAAATGTTTTTGGAATTCTTTCGCCCCTTAGTGGGCTTTGAACCCTTACCTTTTCTAGGCATTCATTTCAAAAAAGAAAGAAAAATAACAAAACAACTTCTAATAAAAAATGTTGTCAGAAATCAATCAACACGAGTAAAATTCCTTCAAAGAAGATTTTCCAAACAATACTGCAAAAATGAAGGAAAAAAATTACCTCTATTGCATAATCAGAAAATTATTACCAAATCAAATCGCCTCCCTGGAAACAGTGCCAAAATGTTGGGTGCAGGAATTACACTTAAGAAAACTCCTCAACACTTAAATTGTCAACTCGGGGGATCTATAAACTTAAAGACGAAGCACAGGCAATGGTAGAGATGGTATGATTATTTCTAATATCAATCCATACTTTCTTGAAAGGAAAGATTGCAGAATCAAACTAAAAAGAGAAAAAGGCAACTTGAACCATCAAAATAATCTAATACTAGAACAAGGAAGAATGCATTTGCAAAAGGGATTTAGAAATAAAGTGGCAATCGCTCCAGCTAACTATTGATTAACTACTGAGTGTGTGTTTTTCTTTAGCAGAGGCACTTAGCAGTCTCCTCAGATGAGCCCTTTAATCGTGCTCCTTTAGAGATTTCTTTCTTGCACTGGTTTGTCCTACACTATCACAGTCTGCTTGCACTAATGCAGGAACAGATATTTATGCAGAGGCTATAAATGGTGTCTTTACTAAAAGTGTTTTACTTCCTCCAAGGGCTTGAACTTTTTCAGGGTCATAGCACTCAGATCCCATGGCAAGAAAATAGTTCTTGCACCAGATCAGAGCTTCTTCCACTTAGCATTTAGTTCTTAAAACAAATGCTTAGTTATTGCAAGTGTTATTATACTGTGAAATCAAATTGCACACATCAAATTGAATGCTTCCGATTTTGACAAAGTGCAGAAATAAAGAAACAATCCATATAATTTATCTTGTCATAAAGTATTTAATGAAAGAAAGAAAATTGTGGGAAGTAAACTAGAAAGGTTTGCTGCATCACACCAACGTGCACTGGTGCAGGTTCATTTCTCCTGCTTGGACCAGGCGGGGAAAACCAACCAAACAGAATTGAAGAAAAGGAATAGCACACCAAGGTACACTAGTGTAGGTTTATTTGTCCTACTTGGACCAGGCAGGAAAACCAATCCGAAATCAAGTGTAGAAAAAGGAATAGCACACCAACGTGCATTGGTGAATATTTATTTCTCCTGCTTGCACCAGGCGAGAAAACCAATCTGAAATCAAGTGTAGGAAAAGAAATAGCACACCAACGTGCACTGGTGCAAGTTTATTCCTCCTGCTTGGACCAGGCAGGAAAACCAATCCAAAATCAGGTGCAGGAAAAGGAAATTTAATGACTTCACATAGCGGATCCGCTTTCACTCAAACAGGAAGGAATGTACTTGAAATTAAATCACACTTGTCAATATATAAACATAAATTACAAGAAACAAGAAATAGGGTAAACATGCTGGGTTGGCTGGGCCCTACCCAACCAGCGCGTTTCCCTTTTAAACAAAAACGTTGCTCAGTACTTCAATAAACTCATCAGCTTCAAACACAAAATGTAATTTATAAGACATGAGGTGAAGCTCCCTTTCTTATTAATTCACTGAGGCAAATACATGCGTGAATACATAGTCCAGCCCAGATTCAGGCGATAACAAAATACAAGAACCTATTACCACCTCTCTAGCTGTATCTTTGTTCTATACAAACTTCTATCAAAAAAATTCCCCTTGTCCTATTTACATTTTTCATTATATAGATCTTTAGCCGAAGGCCAAAAAGATCGTTTAACCAATTACATGACCGATATGCAGAATTTAGCTTCTCAGCCTTCAAAATTAGATAATTCAACAAAAATAGCTATAGCCAATCTCCAGTTGTTTGTTCTTCATAAATTCGATCTTGGCTGCCTTTAATCGACCTTGCTGTCGTGGTTGGGGCTCGGATGAATTCAAATCTATCTTGCTGTCGTGGCTGGGGCTCGGCTGCCTTCAGATCTCTCTTGTTGCCATGGTTGAAGCTGCTCAAATTGAGGCGGTGATCAAGGAGGTTCGGATCTGCTGCAAGGATTTACTATGCTAGCACCGGTTGTTTTGGGAAAATTTAGTGTTCTTCAAACGCCTAACCCTCTAGACCTAGTAGCTAGTCTAGAAACAACAGATAAAGTAATTTATCGCTTTTCCTATAGTTAACAGATAAGAGGAAGAAGAACAAAGGTACCAACCTGTAACTTTCGCTCGATCTCTCTCTATCCTTTGACCGATTTCACCACTCCTTTCCGTACTTAACTTGCTTGGAAAGTACCTGCACACAAGCCGAGACAAAAATCCACCAAAGCATACAATAATGACGATCTATTAACTAAACATATCATTGAATCAAGAATATGATATACATTATACAAACACATGAATGGAAAAATCTTAGAATTATTTATTAATAGAAGGAAATATTACAACCCATGTAGATGCATGCTCGATTCAATGTAATCCTTCCAACTTCCAACCCTTCTCTCCTCATGAAGCAACAATTTGACATCATCACAATACTCTTGCAAATCTCACTCAAACAGTATTTCCTTAACTCAAAAAGTTCCAACCTTGACCAGCCTTTGAATGCTTGGTCAATTTATAGATGAATGGAGGAGGTTAAGCCATTAATGGCCTCCATGAATGCTTTGACAAAATTGGGAAGTGGTTCCATGGAGGAAGTGACAATGGATTAAGGTTCATTCATCCTCTTCCTCATCCAAAAGCGAGCTCCATCCATCTGGAAACTTCCAGAATCATCCATTGGATGAGGAATCCAATGGATTTATTTCAAAAATTCGATGAATCTCACTCAGCACAGGTGAAACAAAGCCTAGGTGTGATGCATAGCACCCAAACATTGTAATTCCTACAATGCATTATAGCCTGATAGAAGGCTCCCTGCGGTGATCTCTCTAGGGGAATTTTTTGGATTAATGGTGTCATGAAACTCTTGAGAAGCAAGCATGATGTAGGTTAACTTCATTAGGGAATGAAAACAACTGAATTAGGGGTTGATGGACCTTAATAATACAGATTTGGAAGTCGGGGTTGATGTGCCCAAATTTTCCTGTAACAGTTTCCCCCTAAAACATGAAGTCGAAAGTAAACATGTTGAGTGAGATGCTTTACCACTTGGAGAGAAGGTTTTGAAATGGAAGGAAACCTGCATCAGTTACAATACATATATCATGATACTTTGATTTTTTCTCACAATTTAGCTGAGGGAAGGTATACCCATGCTCAGCTTATAAACTTTCATTACATGTACAAATATAGTTGTCTACAGATATAGATCCATGAATGTAAGGCCATTTGTACATTTGATATAGTACTCCTGAAAACATATTGCAATCTAGATGGATGAAACTAGATCTCGGGTCTTTAATCTCATCCAATCTTTCACTCAATGTACAAGTATAACCATGTGAATAGATGATTTGAAGTCAAACATGGAGGGACATCGTCTGATTACCAGCCAATGATATAAGTCGTTAACAGACACGAGAAGAATCACCAAGAATGATAATGACCCTCAAGGTATTGCAGTACATTTCGCATTGTGTGAATAAATGATTTGATTTTGAACACCATACCAAGTCGTTTGGTCGAAGGCCAGTGATGTAAACCTATCGCCAGAAGCGAGAAACCTGCCATTGATGTGTGCAAGCCTCAAGCTACTAAAGGGGTGTTTCTAAGTAAACTTCTTGGATGATGTGTTGATGTCGACAAGAAGCGACTCGTCGCAGGAGGGCCTTGATGTATCCCACATCAATGACACGAAATGAGGTAAATGATTTTGGAGATGAAACATCGACTGACGACACAAGGTTCAGGAATGGCGAGCATGAAAATGAAGGTTTACTGTATTATAAAGGATAAAGTTTTGAACTGAATGACTTCTCTTGAACATATCGGTGACACTGAAGTGAATTGGTAGCATTGACCCAAAACAAAGTGATGGATGGTATGATAGACCAATGGTATGATAACCATCAAGCTAAATGACCAACCCACATAGTCACAGTGATGAGGTGAAAGTGTCATGTTCAAGAGCGACCTGCTACCATAAAGTGTTCCCAGCTTTTTCCATTTTCCCCAGTCATTTCTAACCAGTACCCCTTTATTTTTAATCAAGCTTGAGGAGGATAACATATGCTTGTTGTATAATTTCACCCTTCATGTGAATCCATCCCTATATGATGTTTTAACGAGTTTAGTGAAGGTGAAACTCGGTCTTGTCTAGATGGACAAGTTTGTCGCTATATAATGTTTTTAACAAGTTTAACGACAAAGATAACTCGGTCCTTTTCCCATTTAGAGAGTTTGAAAAGGGACTAAAAGAAAACTTCACAAGTTCTTTTTCGTAAATTTGTCTCCCAAGTCCAAAAAATCATAAAACAATACAAGAGAGAACCTATTGATCATGTTTGACCAAAGAGTATCTTTTTCGTAGTTAATCTATCTCAGACCAAAGAAGGGGTAAAACTATACTAAGTAGATATCGATTCTAATCCATTAATGAGCTAGAAACGACAAATGCTCGGCAACCTTTTCATGTTTAGAGAGTCTGAAAAGAGCTTAAAGAGGACTCCACTTTGAGGAAAGAGTGGTGTCTAGGTGTTGAAGCCCCGAAAATCAGGTCGACAACAAGGGGGATACCCGCCCGGTCTGGACCTTGGTTGGCAGCTCCTTATCCTTTTGGTACAGCGGGTCCGACTGGGGATAATGGGACCAGTTTCCCAATCTATGAGTGTGTGTGTGTAGAATTTGATGTTGCTGATATAACAGTTCCTATTTAAGATATTCTAATTCAAACTTTAATCTAATTCTATGCTATTGTAATCTAATAAACAGCACATCTAAATCTATACTAACCCGGGATGTAATTCTTCTATTATGCGATCTAGAGATATTTCAAATAACAACTGGTAATAGAGATTATTCAACGATTATAATAAAGGAAATCAATAAAGATGAACCACTTCGCATAAAAAGTTAGATGAAACAATTGTGAATAACATATCGCATAATGATCTATTCATACATTAGGCATAAATAAATAGCTATCACCGTACAAAAGTGCCATAAGCAGAAATGGTCAAGAGATAAAAGTACCATTTATGACTAGTCCTACTCATAAGCTTCAAGCGACAATGATTTATCTCTCCTTGCTCTAACATCCACTAAGAGTACAGAAGTGCAACATCAGTAGCAGATATCAAATGCAAACATCAACAAATCTTGATCCATTCATTCACCAAAACCTCCTCTGAGGGTGCAAAAGTGCATGTTCTGAGGACAAGTTTTTGATAAATTTTTGGACCCTTCTCTAAATGCATGAGAAGGGTTTACATACTACTAACTAAATAACTTAATTACACAGATTCAGGATACGGTTTAAATGACCGCCATTTTTCTAAGCAAAACTATTTCTAAAAATTAAATCTAAATTCTAATTATTTCTGCATTTGCTCCTTAATGTTGCAAGCATTCAGTATTTGCCTGGGTAGAGTCGGCTGACTGTCTTCCGCTTTTGGTTGAGCTAAGAAAACAGAAATGGTAAGAGCTTGCACCATATTTTCAGCAAAATCGATGATATACTCGAGAGTCATCCTCTGGCTATGTGGATTTACTGTGTATGCCCAGTAATAATCCAAGTTCAACTTGGTTAACCCTCGAAATGCTTCTGCCTTTTCTTTTAGCTTTATGTTTCCAGTTTTTTCTTTACCATTGCTTTCTTGTGTTTTCCGGGCTTACAAGTGACTGAGCAGTTAGAGGCTTTGCTTTTTGAGAAATTTTCTCAGCAATGCGCTAGGCGCTAATCGCGCATTGGAAACTGCCTCCGTTATTTGATCCGAGCCTCTCTGATGCGTTTTTCGCCTTTAGCGCCTTTTCCTTCATCGGGTATAAGCTTCAAAATTTGTAAAAATACTGCTTTCGTGAGCTTCTGACCTTGAGCATTAAACCGCCTGTTGATATTAGCATTGTTCAATTACTTATCCAACTATGGCTGTGAATGAAAGATCTGTAATGGACGGCTCCGCAACGTTCTGTGAATCTGCAGCTCTGTTGCACGCAGCATCCGTTTATGAGGGCGTCTTTTTTCTGTCTTTGAATATTGGAGCGTTACTCTTTTTCCCTCATAGCTTCCTGCACATTGCTTTGCATAACTTCCTTTTTTCGTTCCTGCAGTACACAAATGAGGAGAGAGTAATGAAAATAAAAATTGACAGGAAAGCTTTTAAATTCTACGGATGTACAAAAACATGTCATCTGACGTAACCTGACTCTTCGAACAACACAAAACCATCATTCATTAACAACTGGCGTATAATTCATTAATTATCATTAAAACACGTGTCCAGTTCTTGGTTCATGGAAAACTTTTCTTGAACATTGAGCCAGGAAAATTTGTGATGGATTGTTCCTGCGATTCGCATTGCAACATCGCAGCATCGCATTATCGCAATTTCAGTGTGTTGTGTTATCGCAAGGTCGTTTGATCGTGCTATCGCAGTATCGCGAAATTGCAGATCGCTGTAATCATTAAACCGTTATGTGTTTTTCATGCAACTTTGCGATATGCGATATGGCGATATCGCATATCGGCGATTTTTTAAGGTTTTTCAATGTGAGCGTTTTCTTAATGCATGCAATGCGATCGAGATCGCAGTCGCAATCTCACAGTTTATCATTTTTACTCATAAGGAATGTCCTATCATTCTTTGCGTGCTGCGAAGTTTTCTTAAGGAGTGAAATACATGAGCCTTAATTGATTTTTCAAATTTTTTCTAAGGGTCCCCACTTACCTAGTGTTATTGCTAATACTAAATAAGGAGGAGGGTTGTTGGTGGCCACAACAATTGGCGATTCACTTGGAAAAACCAGTTATCTCTGCTTTTCTATTGAATTTTCTAAACTTCCAAAACAGAAAAAATTTCGGAAAATTAAACTTTATTATGGAAAGATAAAGTACATTATGCTCTAAACTGTCAATGATATTTTGTTTCAACCATTTTCCACTTCAATTATTTGCTTCCTCAAGCTAGTCCTTGTATTTACATCAGTCATTACTTGGTCTTGTAAAGATAAAACAAAGTTTCCTCTATAAACCAGTTTTAAATATGCTCATTTGTCGTAGGTAGAGCCTCTGCTGCCAGCAGGCGTTTATAGCCTCGACAGGGTTACCTGTTACCCAGCAATGATCTTGCATCCTACTTAAGGCAGCCCACAACTTTCAAAGAAAAATCCATATCCACACTTATTGCTTTCATTTTATTTTTATTCTTAAAGAACAATGTCTTGGTTTGGTAGCCAAATTATAACACAGTCATTCACTTGATTTATAGCTTTGCTGAACAAGCTGCCTCGTGATGAGACCCCTTGTCTTTTGATTGCAACAATCTTGAGTCATTGCCCTGTTGTGGTGTACAGTATTGGCAAAGTCAGCAAGTTATAACATCTGTGATAATGAAAAGCCGGCTCGTGATGAGACCTCTTATTCTTCAAGATAAAGTGTATCCTTGGTTTGTTCCTCTGAAAGTTGCGATTTCCTTAGCAGGGAGGAAGTCATTGTTTCCTCAAGATAGCTCTAGGCGACAATAATAGAGTTTTTGGAAACAGTTGTTCTACAGAGAATCTTTATTTTGTTATTGATACCTTTCATTGTACTGAAATAAAACAATTTCTTCACTAAAGGTTGCTTTCATCAAACTTTTTGAAGTTGAAACTAGTATCATATCTAGGCTAAAGTTTTTAACTGTATCTATCAATAATAAAGATCAGTTTTCCAAAAGATTTGCTATTTACACAAGCGAAAAGTTCAAAATATGAAAGAGAATTGGTGTCTTTTTCGTAAATGCCTAATGTAACCACTCACAACTGGTTTTATTATGAAAAATAAAAACAACTATTCTACAAAAAATAGAAGACTAATCTTCTATGGAAATTATTTCTTGAGCATTTGTCCCTTAACAGGCAAAGGATCCCTCTTACCTGCTAAATCCTATAACACAAACGTTGATGGACCTATGACTTCTACAATCTGAAAATGACCAAGCCAAAACAAAGATTTATTTACAGGTTTATCTAAAAAATTGATACATTTCGAACTATCAGTTCGAGAAAAAATTTCGACTTGGGACAAAACAGAGTTTTCTAAATAGGGTGACGCATGAGCATTGAAATTTTTGAGGAAAAAATCTACCAAGTAATTGCCAATAATGCTGTTGTTATACGCTACTGGTTCATTTTCTCCCTCTAACTCCGTTACTATGTACTTCTAATGTAACTCTCGTTCAACTTTTATTTGATTGGATTTACCGTTGTAGAGCAGCCACATGTGCGACCAGTCAGTTGCGAAGTATCCATGAAGTTTTTCTAACCAATCCCTGCTAAGAATTAAGCCATAGAATTCTGGGATATCAGCTACTAGAATATCAATAACCTGACATACCTTCGGGTTGGGTGACAACCTTATGGTTACTTGATTTAGTTCGCCAATCACTTCGACTTGAGATCGATCTAGCTGAACTATGCGCACTACGGATTTTTGTGGTTGAACATTTAACTTGGCACATATGGATTTGGGTAAAATATTCGATGAAGCACCAGAATCTACCAAACAATTGTGCACATTTTTATTAAAGATTTCATAAGTAAGGAGAAACGGGGGAGTGTGAGATCTTGATCTTCCTCCAATTACAGTGATGTCATTTGGATCAATCTTATTGATCGTGTTAGTTGGAGGTCTTCCCATGTTATGGGAAGCTTGAGAAAGCATAGCGGCAGGCAAAGGTGCAACTGGCACGGCATGTAATTCTTTCATCATTATCTTCTATTGATGCTTAAAATTGCTCAATTCGTAAAGGGTGATGTTAGCCCTAGTCTTTTTCATGTCTTCAATAATATTGTACTCCATTTCATTCGACACTATCAGTGTTTTAGATGGAGTTGTTTCATCTGTTTGGACTGGGTTGGTTTGAGTCGCTTTAGACGTCGTTTTCTTTGTTGCGACTTTATCCTTTATTGCAGAGCTTGTGCTCTTCGGCTTAGGGGTAGTTTGGGGAGGATCAAGATGATTTTTGCTTCATGTCCTAACTGGGAATACTTCTTGATCTTCTTCTTGTGGGAGGATGAAATCCCACATTCCTTGTAATTCCACAACTTCTTCGTCATCAGTCTGCCCTTCAGTGACAATTTCCTCTTCCTCTTCTTCGGATTCGACATTTGAAATGGCATTGGGTGGCCCTGAATCCATTGAAGGACCTATTTTAAAAGCTCTATAGGGATTTTTTGAAGAAGTTTCTGCTACTTGCTTTTTGATGTCAATCATTTCATTGGACATGGTCTTTAGAACTTTCTGCAATCCTTCCAAATCTTGAGTCATTGCCCTGTTGTGGTGTACAGTATTGGCAAAGTCAGCAAGTTATAACATCTGTGATAATGATAAGTCGGCTCGTGATGAGACCTCTTATTCTTCAAGATAAAGTGTATCCTTGGGTTGTTCCTCTGAAAGTTGTGATTTCCTTAGCAGGGAGGAAGTCATTGTTTCCTCAAGATAGCTCTAGGCGACAATAATAGAGTTTTTGGAAACAGTTGTTCTACAGAGAATCTTTATTTTGTTATTGATACCTTTCATTGTATTGAAATAAAACAATTTCTTCACTAAAGGTTGCTTTCATCAAACTTTTTGAAGTTGAAACTAGTATCATATCTAGGCTAAAGTTTTTAACTGTATCTATCAATAATAAAGATCAGTTTTCCAAAAGATTTGCTATTTACACAAGCGAAAAGTTCAAAATATGAAAGAGAATTGGTGTCTTTTTCGTAAATTCCTAATGTAACCACTCACAACTGGTTTTATTATGAAAAATAAAAACAACTGTTCTACAAAAAATAGAAGACTAATCTTCTATGGAAATTATTTCTTGAGCATTTGTCCATTAACAGGCAAAGGATCCCTCTTACCTGCTAAATCCTGTAACACAAACGTTGATGGACCTATGACATCTACAATCTGAAAAGGACCAAGCCACATTCTTTGAAATTTTGTATGTTTGCCCTTTTCTTCATTAGCCTTGTCCCACTTTAAAACTAAATCTCCCATCTGAAAATGTTTTCTGGTCATTATGTTTGAATCAAACAAGGATTTTACTAGTGCTTGATGATGAGCATGTGTTTTCCTAGCCTGTTCTCGTTGTTCTTCTAATTTGATTATTTCCATTTGTCTTAGCTGTAAGGAGGAAGTGGGTACTTCTTCAATGTATTGTACTAAAGACAAAGAGGGAATTGCTAAGTGAGTCGGAAGAACCACTTCTTTCCCATAAACTAAATTAAAGGGAGAAGTGCCGATAGAAGCTTTTTGCGTTATCCGATTTGCCCATAAAGCATATATCAAAGCCTTGTGCCAATTTTTATGATTTTGGTCAACTGTTCTTTTAATACTCTTGATTAGGTTTTTATTTGTTGACTCAGCTAGACCATTACCTTGTGGGTAGTAATTGGCCAAATATTTAAGTTTGAATCCTCTTTTAAGTGCGAATTCAGTCATTGCATTTTCAGAAAAGTATGATGCATTATCAAACATTAAAGCGGATGGAAATCCAAACCTGGTTATTATAAATTGATCTATGAATTCAATGATATTTTTAGAATTAGCCGTCTTGAGCGGAACTGCTTCTACCCACTTAGTAAAATAATCTGTTGCTGTGAGGATGTATCTATGCTGCTTAGAAGAGTGAGGAACGATCTGACCTATTATGTCCAAGCCCCACTAACTGAAAGGTTGCTCGATGTTTACCGGTTGTAGTGGCAAGGACGGCTTCTTTCGTCTTCCAGCAGTACTTTGGCAGACTTGACATCTCCTCACGTAATTGTGCGAGTCTTTAAACAGCGTGGGCCAGTAATATCCTACGCGTAAGATTTTATGTGCAGTAGCATCTCCAGCATAGTGTCCGCCTTTCGGCCCGTCATGGAGTTCCTGCAAAACTTTTTCAGCTTCAGCTTTCTCAAGAGACCTAAGAAGAACATAATCATAATTTTTTCTAAAAAGAATATCATTCATGAGCTGATATTGTTTGGCTTTCAACCTTAGAGCTCTTTTCTTAGTATGATCGAGGTGTGAAGGAGTATACCCATTCTTAAGATAATAAATGATATCAACATATAATGATTCTGCATTGTTTAAGCTTACCTCGCACATTTGTACCTGTTCAGATGGATTTTCAGAAATTTTTGCTGCTCCAGCCAACATTTTGCAGAAGCCTTGACCTCTTACAATGTTTGCTGGTTTAATCTCAATGTCATATTCCTGTAAGGCAGTAACCCAATTGGCCCTTTTCTCACCCACATCCTTCTGCACCAGAAGATTCCTTACCGTTGGAAACAGTACTATAATCTTAGTATGGGTTTTAGGTAAGAAAGGTCTGAAGTATTTGACTGCTTTGAAAATAGCATAAGCCTGTTTCTCCACGTCTGAATAATTTAGTTCAGCACCCTGTAAATTTGAACTGAAAAACGCAATTGGAGCTTCCGCTTTTTCTTGATTTGCTTGGGTTAATATCGTAGTATATGACTTATCTGAGGCAAAAGTGCATAAAATAAAAGGCTCTGAAAAATTCAGACTTGCTAAAGATGGAGCATTAATAATAGCTTGTTTGATCAGGTTGAATGCTTCATGTTCATCTTGGTCCCATTTAAAATTTGAATTCTTTTTAATCATGGTTTGCAAAGGAGACACGATTCGTGAAAAATTTGGAATGAATATCTTTACAAAGTTGATCTGAACAAGGAAAGATTGCATGGCTTTTTTGTTATGAGGTAGGGATATTTCAGAAATTTCTTTGATTTTGTCGGGATCAATGTGAATACCGGATTTTGACACTATGAATCCTAGAAGTTTCCCTTCACTTAGTGCGAAAAAATATTTCTTTGGGTTAAGTGGAATTCCATACCTTAAACACCGTTGAAAGATTTGTTTTAGGTCTTTGAGATGGTCGCTTCGTTTCTTCGAGTACACTGTTATATCATCCAAATAAATTACTATAGATTTATTGACTAAACCTTTGAATGAGATGTCCATGGCTCTCTGAAATGTGGCACCAGCATTAATCAAACCAAATGGCGTCTTTCAATATGCGTATGTGCCCCATTTAGTTCTGAATGTGGTTTTCAATTGATCATCAGGATGTACCAACACTTCATTGTATCCTAAAAATCCATCCAAGAAAGACATTAATTCTGAGCCCGCCACTGCCTGCAGTATTTGTTCAATAGGTGGTAGAGGAAAATTATCTTTTTGACAGGCTTTGTTAAGGTTTCAAAAGTCAATGCAAATCCTAATATCTCTGTTTTTCTTTCTAACAGGTACCATATTGGAGACCCATTTGGAATGTCTGACGGGAAAGATTATTCTGGCTTTCAATAACTTATTGAGCTCAGTTTTTATCTGATTTTCTAAATTGGCGTGGATCTTTTTCAGCTTTTGTTGGACAGGTTTTTTATTATTGATCATGGGAATAGTATGTTGGATGATAGAAGTGTCGTATGTTTTCAGCTCATCATAATTCCAGGCAAAAACATTTTTATATTGTCCCAAAAGACGAATATACGCAAGTTTCTCTTCAGGGGCTAGGCCGAGGCCTAGATTAATGTTTTGTGGTTTAGCATTGGTTCCTAAGTTTACTAATTCGTAGTTCAAGGTTGAACTTTGGAGTTTTGAATTGGTAGACCTCTTAAACCGATCTTTCAAATCATACAAGTCTTCTAACTTGACCACCAACTTAGGTATAGCATTGTTAGTGCTATTTTGTTGCAATTGTCGATCGTGATGGTCTTCGTCAGCTATTTGATTGGAGTAGGATCCTTCAGATGTGAGGAAATTTACAATATCAGGATCGTCATTGAATACTCTCCAATTTGTGATGTTGTCAGGAATGGATGGTCTAAAGATTAATTCTATTGAGAATCTATCTGGACTAAAATCTTCAGAAGGAATAAGCTTAGAAGCTACGTTAGCCAAAAGGTCTGCACTTGCGTTTTGGAGTCTGGGGATTGAAGAAATATTAAACGTTATGAAATGCTCAGTCAGATATTGTGCTAAGGATTGATAATGTTTTAAATGACCTGATAAGCAATGTATAGTGTTACGTACCTGTTTAACCACAATCTCAGAGTCTCCAAACACTTGAAGATACTTGACATTTAACCCGATTACTTTGTACAGGCCTTGGACCAAAGCCTCATATTCCACTGTATTGTTTGTGCAATCGAATTCGAGTCTGCATGTGACTAATCAGAACGCATCCTGCACCTGCTCCTTCGTTAGATCTAGAACCATCAAAAAATAATTTCCAAAACAAAGATTTATTTACAGGTTTATCTAAAAAATTGATACATTTCGAACTATTAGTTTGAGAAAAAATTTCGACTTGGGACAAAACAGAGTGTTCTAAATAGGGTAACGCATGAGCATTGAAATTTTTGAGGAAACAATCTACCGAGTAATTGCCAATAATGCTGTTGTTATACGCTACTGGTTCATTTTCTCCCTCTAACTCCGTTACTATGTACTTCTGATGTAACTCTCGTTCAACTTTTATTTGATTGGATTTACCATTGTAGGGTAGCCACATGTGCGACCAGTCAGTTGTGAAGTATCCATGAAGTCTTTCTAACCAATCCCTGCTAAGAATTAATCCATAGAATTCTGGGATTTCAGCTACTAGAATATCAATAACCTGACATACCTTCGGGTTGGGTGACAACCTTATGGTTACTTGATTTAGTTCGCCAATCACTTCGACTTGAGATCGATCTAGCTGAACTATGCGCACTACGGATTTTTGTGGTTGAACATTTAACTTGGCACATATGGATTTGGGTAAAATATTCGATGAAGCACCAGAATCTACCAAACAATTGTGCACATTTTTATTAAAGATTTCATAAGTAAGGAGAAACGGGGGACTGTGAGATCTTGATCTTCCTCCAATTAGAGTGATGTCATTTGGATCAATCTTATTGATCGCGTTAGTTGGAGGTCTTCCCATGTTATGGGAAGCTTGAGAAACCATAGCGGCAGACAAAGGTGCAACTGGCACGGCATGTAATTCTTTCATCATTATCTTCTGTTGATGCTTAAACTTGCTCAATTCGTAAAGGGTGATGTTAGCCCTAGTCTTTTTCATGTCTTCAATAATATTGTACTCCATTTCATCTGACACTATCAGTGTTTTAGATGGAGTTGTTTCATCTGTTTGGACTGGGTTGGTTTGAGTCGCTTTAGACGTCGTTTTCTTTGTTGTGATTTTATCCTTTATTGCAGATCTTGCGCTCTTCGGCTTAGGGGTAGTTTGGGGAGGATCAAGCTGATTTTTGCTTCATGTCCTAACTGGGAGTACTTCTTGATATTCTTCTTGTGGGAGGATGAAATCCCACATTCCTTGTAATTCCACAACTTCTTCGTCATCAGTCTGCCCTTCAGTGACAATTTCCTCTTCCTCTTCTTCGGATTCGACATTTGAAATGGCATTGGGTGGCCCTGAATCCATTGAAGGACCTATTTTAAAAGCTCTGTAGGGATTTTTTGAAGAAGTTTCTGCTACTGTCTTTTTGATGTCGATCATTTCATTGGACATGGTCTTTAGAACTTTCTGCAATCCTTCAAAATCAAATGGATCTTTTGCTTGTTTCTTCTTGGAGTCTTCCTTGGAGGTGACTTTTTTGGATTTACGTTCCTCTATCGTGGATTTCTTTTCTAGGGCTATTGTTCGTTTCTCTACTGCTATTGCTTCTTTCATGTTCTCAGCTAAGGTTGTTTTCTTGGCCCTATCCACGAAGATTGCTATGTTCGATGGTAGAGTGGTGATATACCATTCACATCGTACTTCTTCGCTGGGATGGGAAGCAGTAGGAATTTTGTTAAAATTTTTGTTGAAACGTAAATTGAAATCCTTGATAGGCTCTCTAGTTTTGGCTTTAAGATTAGATAGGTCATTGATTAACGTTGCCGTAGACCTGTCATCACCAAACTTGGTCACGAATTGCTCCTAGAAGATGTGCCAACTTGTGATGGATCCAGAGGGCAATGAAAAATACCATGACCCGGTTGTTCCCTGCAGTGTATAAGGAAAAAGCTGAACAACAACATCTTCATTAGTAACACCATTGAGATTAATGGATAGCATGAAGTTGTTTATGTGCTCTTCTACTAGCATGCCTGCCTCGGGATTAAATTTAGGCAGCCATTTCTCAGGATGGGCCTGTATTTGACTCAAGGGTGCAGGCATTAAGACTACCCCAGGGTTATTCCATGGAGACTGGGCCATTGTTGAACTTCTAACAAAGGAAAGTGAACAAGATGATCCCTGCGGCTGGGAGGATGAGGATACTACGATTGTACATGATTGAAGAGGGGTTGTGGGGGTTCCCGTGGACGGATGGACGATGATTTGGAGTGGTGGAGTGGATGGTTGACTTCAAGGTGAAGAAGTTGAGATGGACGATGTTGATGAAAGAGTCTCGCTGTCGGACTCTTTAGGTGATTTCCTCGCTCTTTTCCTAGTGGGAAGAGGTAATTCGATTGGCTGAAGGCCAAATTTTTCACTCTTTAGCCTAGTCAGGGGATGAGCAGGATTATACTGCGAAGTCATGCTGCCTTGAGATTTGTCAGATCTTTGAGGAGAAATGGAAAATCGCTGAAGTTTGTGAATAAGAGATTCGACTTCAGGAAGTTCAACGGTAGATTGCTCTGAAATATCAGGGTGTGTAGCAGCGGTTGATACTCGAGCGACTTCTAACTCTGGATTTAAGTGTAATGGAGAAGTCGGGGGAGATGATGAGGGCGATTTACTATCAGAATGGTATTCAGATTTAGATTTACTTGCCATTCATAGTTCAGGCCCTCCTTCTAGCGCAAAATATGTTGAAGCCTCGAAAATCGGGTCAACAACAAGGGGGATACCCACCCGGTTCAAACCTTGCTTGGCAGCTCCTTATCCGTTTGGTATAGTAGGTTCGACTGGGGATAATGGGACCAGTTTCCCAATCTATGAGTGTGTGTGTGTAGAATTTGATGTTGCTGATATAACAGTTCCTATTTAAGATATTCTAATTCAAACTTTAATCTAATTCTATGCTATTGTAATCTAATAAACAACACATCTAAATCTATACTAACCCGGGATGTAATTCTTCTATTATGCGATCTAAAGAGATTTCAAATAACAACTGGTAATAGAGATCATTCAGCGATTATAAGAAAGGAAATCAATAAATATGAACCACTTCGCATAAAAAGTTAGACGAAACAATTGTGAAAAACATATCGCATAATGAGCTATTCATACATTAGGCATAAATAAATAGCTATCACTGTACAAAAGTTCCAAATGATAACTCAAGCATTCATGCAATAATACATAAACAACTAAAAATTGTATATCACTTTAACATATAATCAGAAATGGTCAAGAGATAAAAGTACCATTTATGACTAGTCCTACTCATAAGCTTCAAGCGACAATGATTTATCTCTCCTTGTTCTAACATCCACTAAGAGTACAGAAGTGCAACATCAGTAGCAGATATCAAATGCAAACATCAACAAATCTTGATCCATTCATTCACCAAAACCTCCTCTGAGGGTGCAAAAGTGCATGTTCTGAGGACAAGTTTTTGATAAATTTCTGGACCCTTCTCTAAATGCATGAGAATGGTTTAAATACTACTAACTAAATAACTTAATTACAAAGATTCAGGATACGGTTTAAATGACCGCCCTTTTTCTAAGGAAAAACATTTCTAAAAATTAAATCTAAATTCTAACTATTTCTGCATTTGCTCCTTAATGTTGCAAGCATTCAGTATTTGCCTGGGTAGAGTCGGCTGACTGTCTTCCGCTTTTGTTGAGATAAGTAAACAGAAATGGTAAGAGCTGGCACCATCTTTTCAGCAAAATCGACGATATACTCGAGAGTCATCCTCTGGCTATGTGGATTTACTGTGTATGCCCAGTAATAATCCAAGTTCAACTTGGTTAACCCTCGAATTGCTTCTACCTTTTCTTTCAGCTTTATGTTTCCAGTTTGTTATTTACCATTGATTTCTTGCATTTTCCGAGCTTACAAGTGATTGAGCAGTTAGAGGCTTTGCTTTTTGAGCAATTTTCTCAGCGATGCGCTAGGCGCTAATCGTGCATTGGAAACTGCCTCCGTTCTTTGATCCGTGCCTCTCTGATGCATTTTTTTCCTTTAGCGCCTTTTCCTTCACCGGGTATAAGCTTCAAAATTTGTAAAAATACTGCTTTTCTGAGCTTCTAACCTTGAGCGTTAAACCACTTGTTGATATCAGCATTGTTCAATTACTTATCCAACTATGGTTGTGAATGAAAGATCTGTAATGGATGGCTCGGCAGCGTTCTGTGAATCTGCGGCTCTGTTGCAAGCGGCATCCGTTTATGAGGGCGTGTTTTTTCTGTCTTTGAATATTGGAGTGTTACTCTTTTTCCCTCATAGCTTCCTGCACATTGCTTTGCATAACTTCTGGTTTTCGTTCTTGCGGCACACAAATGAGGAGAGAGTAATGACAATAAAAATTGACAGGAAAGCTTTTAAATTCTATGGTGGTACAAAAACATGCCATCTGACGTAACCTGACTCTTCGAACAACACAAAACCATCATTCATTAACAACTGGCATATAATTCATTAATTATCATTAAAACGCGTGTCCAGTTCTTGGTTCATGGAAAACTTTTCTTGAACATTGAGCCAGGAAAATTTGCGATGGACTGTTCTTGCGATTCGCATCGCAACATCGCAGCATCGCATTATCGCAATTTCAGTGTGCTGTGTTATTGCAAGGTCGTTTGATCGCGCTATCGCAGTATCGCGAAATTGCAGATCGCTGTAATCATTAAATCGTTATGTGTTTTTCATGCAACTTTGCGATATGCGATATGGCAATATCGCATATCGGCAATTTTTTAAGGTTTTTCAATGTGAGCGTTTTATTAATGCATGCGATGCAATCGAGAATGCGTCGCAATCTCGCAGTTTATCATTTTTACTCATAAGGAAATGTCCTATCATTCTTTGCGCGATGCGATGTTTTCTTAAGGAGTGAAATACATGAGCCTTAATTGATTTTTCAAATTTTTTCTAAGGGTCCCCACTTACCTAGTGTTATTGCTAATACTAAATAAGGAGGGGGGTTGTTGGTGGCCACAACACTAGGGTAACAACTGGTTCCGCTAATGTTGGAACTTGTCAAAACATGTTGATTTATGTGAAGAGGCTAGCTAATAAGACCACTCATTACAACTGTTCCTCAGAAAGGGATAAAATCACCAAGTGAAAGCGTATGATCGGCCAAAGGGATGGTGGCGATGGGATGGAAACAACCAACGCTCATCTGACAAAAGAGGCTGATATAATGGCAATCACGAGGGTTTAAAATAGAAATGGGTTCATTTTTACACAAGCTTGAACCATAGGTAACTATGCTTGGATTCTATTTCATGTTTACACAAGCTTGAAACAAAAAACTATGCTTGAATTCAGTTTCATTTTTACACAAGCTTAAAATGAAAAACTATGCTTGGAACTAGTTTCATTTTTACACAGCTTGAAACAAGGAAAAACTATGCTTGAAATTGGTTTACATGCCCCCAGCATGATGAAAGGGAGAGTCTCCTATAACCAAATGGAAGTCACTGTGGTGAAGCAAGATGGTTATCCAACACCTTTTGGCTTTGTCTAGATAGGGACAAAGGTGAATGGGGTGATTCCCTTCACATAACCTACAGGGAAACTTAACTTTACCATTAGGTGCATGCCCCCCAAGCTTCATTACATTCACTAAGTAGACTACTCGAGGCTATCAGGTGTATGGAATGAAGGTTCTTTTACGAGATCAAGTGAGACACTCGACTGGGATTTTACGAGATCTACTCAAAGACTCGACTTGGAATTTTTCTCTAGGGGTCCTTGTTTCATTTTTTAATGAGCTTGACACAAGACAAGGAACTTTGCTCAAATTCCTTGTTTTATTTTTTAACGAGGATGACACAAGACAAGGAACTGTCCTCGTGGACCTATTTCATTTTTTAACGAGGTTGACACAAGACAAGGAACTATCCTCGGACCCTTGTTTCATTTTTTAACGAGGTTGACACAAGACTAGGAACTATCCTCAAGAACCTGTTTCATTTTTTTAACAAGGTTGACATAGTAAAAGAACTGTCCTCATATCCTTGGTCTCATTTTTTAACGAGGTTGACAGAAAACAAGGAACTATCCTCATGGACCTGTTTCATTTTTTAACGAGGTTGACACAGTAAAAGAACCATCCTCGTTTTCAATCACAACTCATAAGAGGTCATGAAAGAGAGATCTGGTTCCATTGCCCCTAGTACATGATGTACAACATCACTAAATTGATTTTCAGTTGATGTAGGTATGGAACAGATTGCCACATAATTAACCTGTGGCGGGGATGATGCCATTGGTATAAAAGGGCCACTGAGGGAAGATGGTTGACTGGAAGCCATATTTGGACTGGGAAATGAAAGCTGGTCAACGATGACAATTCTGACTTCATGCGGGAAACACATCACTCAAAAGAGTGTGGAAACAATAGCTCCCATGCCATAAACATAGTCATGCCCAAGAAGTAAATTGTAATATAAAGGGTCTGGGACTACCATCACATTCAGATAAATGATTTGTCCTCCCAAAGTAATAGGTAACTGAGGGAGGATCCCTAATGTTTGACTGGTTCCTCTGTGGCAAACTGAGCACTTGTTAAGCAGTTGAGGAAAGGGTACTCATGGATGCACCTTCATCTATAATAGTGACAGATCCAATCATATTACAAACTTGTACTATGATCTAGAAGGGCACATAAGAAGGAAGGCGGAATCTTGCTAGTCAATTCCAATCAAAGGAAGTGACTAGACTACTTGGAAGGGGTCCCATAGAAACACGTGAATTAACCCCTTGAGTTATGAGAACTGGAGGATTTTCCTCCTGTCTTGATGGAACAGGTGGATTTCCCCCAAGCTCATTTGAATCTAAAGAAATGAAAAGACTTGAGTGGTATCATTTTCACTCTCTTTAGGAAAGGTACGATTAGCTGAAGGTTAAATCGGGTCAACAGTTACCTCGAGCCGTTGATTTGGGACGGGTATAGACTCGGAGGATTCACTTTCAGAGAGAGTGGGTTTGACCGATGGTTTATTTTGGTCAGTCAATTCATCAACTAGTGAAGGATTTAGGGATAGTTTCCTATAACCAGATGGAAGTCACTGCAGTGAAGCAGGACGATTATCCAACACTCTTTTGGCTTCGTCCAAATAGGGACAAAGGTGAATGGGGTGATTCCCTTCACATAACCTACATGGAAACTTAACTTTTCCCTTCTTTCCATGATCTTTACTACCACTAGTTGATGATGTGTCACTAGCATGATCTCCAAAAGTTGATGACACAGGATGATGTAAATGGGAAGACCACTCTTCTAATATTTGAGGAATATCAGGACCATTCCAATGAAGATGGTCTCCCACACAAAGTTTGCATGGATATCAAACTTTTTGAGGCTTGACAGGCAGTTTCTCATCAGATGTTGCATTTAAAGCAATGGTTGCTTGGTTTCCCCTCTGTTGAACTTGCTTCTTCTTCTTCTTCTTCTTCTTAGCCACCTGGTTACTAGTACCAATACTTTCACCAGGCGAAAAGGAAGAAGGGGAGGAAGAAACAACCGAGGAAGAAGGCAAAGGGTCAACTTTAGGATCAACTAGAGGTTGATTTTGTCCAGTTGGAGTTGTACTCGATTGCAGAGAAATCATGACATTTTGAACCAAGGAGGTTGAACACAACCATACTGGCAAGCCAATGGTAAATCTCAGAAGGGAAAATGTAGCCATATAAGGAGCACCAATATTTCTGAAGGGAGGAAAAGGACTAGGATTCCCATCAAAAGGAATTCCTTGATTGGTGGACTCTAGATTTGTCGCCATATTTTTCAACCTAAGATCAACTAAGGACAAGTGTGGAGGATGTTATCCGTAGTTAATTAATTTTTACGACACTGGAACACAACTTTTCTTTTTCAGTTTTAAAGAGTCGAGAAAAAAACAAAATATGACTCTAGTCACCTTTGATGTTTAATGAGCCTGAAGGGACAAGTGCTTAGATGATCCTTTTACTTTTAAAGAGTCGAAAAGGAACAAAAGTGACTACTTTGGAGATTCTAGACAAGAGGGTTTACCAAAAAAATCACAAAACTGCAATATACACCTTTGTGATAAATGAAAGAGAAATTACCAAGGATTTTACGTACGATAGTCAATCTTCCCAAATGCTGTGTTCGGTGCGTTGCGATTAGTAAGGCAGCAAACTCGGCTTCCTAGGGATGAAGGATTTCAACCTATTGGGGTCTCCCACTATATACTCGACAGTACAGGGAGCATATGTCCATACTAGTACTTATCGAATCAGAGAGGAGGAATCACCCAACCTCAGTGAAAACGACAACCACTAGGTTTAAAGATGTTGGAACACGTCTCTAGCCTAGACCTCTAGATGTTTTCATTAAGTTCCAATGTGTTATTAGGTTAATTGATGTAGATTTTAGGTTGATCTTGCTTAAACTTTGCCTTTGAAGATTCACCATGAGATGTTTTCTGAAATTCCTAAGAATTCAACTAGAATGAGAAGCACTTTTTCCATTTAATTTCAGCAATGAAAATCCTAGCTATGAGGGATAGAGCATACAAGTACTTTTTGAACAAGCAACAAAGAGCACAAACTAATGCAATTCCCCAAATCATTCCTTTCAAGCATTCACAAACTTTAATATGCACAATTCATGTTTTTATTTTTAGTGTCTCTTAATGTGAATGATGCAATAAGAAAAACTAATGCATAAACGATTTAGATCTTTTTCCATAAAAAATGACGATTTGTGACAATTTCTTTTAAAGGGAAAGGAAGATTGTATGACACTTTGGATTTTAAAGAAATGAAGATTTTCGACACTTTAAATGAAAATACAAATCAAATGCACAAGTGAATCAATCGATTATCTATGAAGGAAGACTATACAACACTTCATTATTCAAAGAAAATGACGACTTTACAACACTTTTCTATCGACAAAAATAATCAGTCAAAACTTACTTTGACTATAGACTGATAATGACAAAGAAAACATTAAAGAAACATTAATCAATCCAATCAAAGTAGGGTTGGATTAAGGAGATGAAAAGACTGTTTTCATAGATAAGACACCATTTACATTCAACAAGCAATTCAACCTGAGGAAAATTGACAAAAATTTTCAGTTCCTAGATGGGAAATCTGACCCTAAATGGATCATCGCAGGCAGGAGTTAGAGACAATGCGATGCATCACACTGGATCTATGTGGGAAGTGCACTGCATCGCACTGTGTCAGTCACAGAAGTGTGATGATTACTGAAGGCAATTTTATGCTTAAATTTAATTCAATTTTCAGTGAATTTAGACTTGAATTCAATAAATGACAGAAGGTACAGTATGTCAAAGTGTTTTAAGAGATCGATAAGCTACTACAAGGGATAGGATCGTTCCCCAGTGGAGTCGCCATTTGTTTTGGGCAAATTTAGTGTTCTTCAAACACCTAACCCTCTAGACCTAGTAGCTAGTCTAGAAACAACAGACAAAGTAATTCATCGCTTTTCCAATAGTTAACAGATAAGAGGAAGAATAACAAAGGTACCAACCTGTAACTTTCGCTCGATCTCTCTCTATCCTTTGACCGATTTTTCCACTCCTTTCCGTACTTAACTCGCTTGGAAAGTACCTGCACACAAGCCGAGATAGAAATCCATCAAAGCATACAGTAATGATGATCTGTTAACTAAACATATCATTGAATCAAGAATACGATATACATGATATGTTAGCACCTAAATCTGCCTTAGGCTGAAGGAAGATGAAATTCAGGGTAACCACAAATCACGCTCAATCTGGTAGCTAGCCCTACCAGAATAGGAGAGGGCTCTCTCCAGGTCATGCTCAGTGAAGAATAAGCAAATAGGGTCTGAGGATGACTTAGAATGGATACTGATTTTAGGCTAAGTAAATAAATATGAAAGAAATATTTTGATGAATGACTGAGTTTTCAGGGATGTATGGGACAAAGGAACATCATGAGCAGAGAATTTAACTCAAAGACGTAGATTATTTCGTGAGGCAAGACAGGCCAAAAGTCTAGCAATTAAATTTGAAATAACATGAAATGGAGAGACTATTTGAGAGGGTGAAAAGGGCATAAATACATGAATCCTTTTCAACAAAAGAAAACATTAGAATGTGAAAACTTTCCCAAGGCATAGCAACAAAAGCGGAATTCTACCTTTTCTTACCTAGAAGCTTTCACTGGAAATGAATATGAATGAACTGTGAAACATAACGACATACATATGAAACAGAAATAAAATACATTTGCTAAACTCACGCCACATGAATCTCAAGAACCAAAGCTGCAACCTTTCATTAATTCTCTGTCAAAATGTACAGTGAGTAACTGAGTTTCTCTCCCACAGCTTCCCAGAAACTCCAACCAAAAAAAAAAATGACTCTCAATACAATAAATAAGCTTTGCCATGAGAAAGCCGATCAACCCAAGAAATGAAGAGCCAACCATCAGCAGTTACATTTAATTTTCTATGAGGACCAATTAGAAAAAAGCAAACATGAGCGTAGATTTTTTGGGTGGTTGTTCGCCTTCATTTGGCCACTTGGATAGAAGCCAAAATATTTTTTAAACTTTGCCTATGATTCCAGGAAAATGTATTTTAAATGAGCGGGCCCACTTGGACAAAATTGCGAATTGAAATTTCACGGAGCGGAAGTGATTTTGGCCTTTGGGTCTCTGTGCATCGCGCCAAAAACTGTATGCATCGTGCCACTTTGTAGCTTGTTTTGAGGCACTTTCTGAAGTCCAAATTGAGCCCAAGTGTGCTTGTTTGAAAGCCCTACCTGTCTACTTTCCAACCCAAGTGGAATTTCTGAATTTGGATGCCATTTTCCCCTCCAAAACTGCAATCTTCCAAGACTGCTTCCTGCTTGTCAAAATAGGGGTAGAGAGGTCATTTTTTGGGTGTTTTTGATATCCTGAGGACTCAAAATTGGCCCAAACTTCCTGGACATGCACCAACAGTCATGATTTTCCATGGAAAATCCAAAAATGCAAACTTTTTTTCATTTGGAGCTCCCTAGCGAAAGCGCGCGCCAAGTGGCGCGGCACACAGGGAAAAAAACCTGTTTTTTGTACATAAAATTTCAAAATGCAAAAATGTGCTCCAAATTTCGTGAAATTTGGGTTGTACCTTCTCTATCACATGGCGTACTAGACCAAAGAAGCCTTGGCCAAGATTCGAATCCGATCTTGCTCTTTTTTCCTCTTTTGTATTTTTGTCACCTTCCTCAATTTCGCCTTTAGGCTCCTGATTCTCGCTTTGGAGCTCATGTTTCGGGCCATGTAATGGTGAGTCATGCACCTTAGCATTGCTTTTTCCCTCTTAGCCTTCTCCAATAGCTGCTCCAAGTGAACGTTCACTTTCTCTAAAACATACTCCCAGTCCTCATCTCTTTGCTCCTATAGGTCTACCTCGTGCTGCCACGATGTGTTGCCGGTTTTCCTTGCTCAGTTTGCAACTCTATCTCAGCTTGACGCTCCTCAAGCTATTTGTTCCTCTGCTCCACGTATTTCATATTCCATTTCACTCTCCAATATTAGGCATGCCGGTAGCTAATGAAATAGAGTCCGGTGTAAGTGTGAAAGTAACACCGACCAAAGTAACTTGAGCACCATGCAAATGTAGAACAAATAGGCGAGCCAACTCATGGTGGAATTGAACATTTGCAACCTTTTCACAAAACTCATAGCATGACTGAAACCGAAAACAAGAGACGGCAAAAGGGAAGGCCTGCAATTCTTTGAGGGTAGCCGGTTCTTCTCTAACATGTTTGCCACTTTTGGGAGGCCTCTAGGGTGCACGTTCTTCTATGGGTGGGTCACTATGAGTTTCCTCCTCATAATCGAATGAATGATCAGATGACATTATTGATGCTATGAAAACTGCTTGGAGAAATGAATGTTGGTCGCAAGACTGTTTGGACTGTTGTTGTAATATGTTTGAAATTGTTGTGCTGTAATGCAATATAGTTGGATTTTTGGAAAATCCACGCAAGGAATGACCAAATTGGTGAAAATAGGGATTCTTTTTAATCATCATTAATGAACTGAAGCTGAAGAGCCAACTGTTTTCCACCGTTGCATTTTCCACCCAAACGACCGATGGAGAGGTCTAGGGACTCAAAACTTGCCCAAATTTCTTGGCCATGCACCATCAGTCATGAATTTTCATGCCAAATCCAAAAATATAATTTTTGTGCAATTTATAGCTCCCTATCATAAGCGCGCCCCACATGCGCAGCGCATAGGGAAGTGGCACGACGCACTGGGCTTGAGGCGTGGCGCATAGAGCCTGTGCGTAGCACTTTTTTCAGGAGACCTTTGGAGGCCTTCCTGGTGTCAACATTGGGCGCAGGATAGCTTTTCGGAAAGGTATTTGAGTCTACTTTCCAACCCAACTAGAATTTTTTAATTTGGAGCTCATTTTCCTTGCCAAAAATCAAATATCCCAAGACTGGTCAAAATGTGCCAAATGAGGCTTCCTCAAGGCAGAGTGTTGTTGCACTCAACTTTTGAAGGTGTTCCTCAACTCCAAATTGAGCTCATGATAGCTCATTGGAAATATATTTGTGTCTAGTTATCATTTTACTTATCAAGAAAGTCATTTGGCTAACCAAGCTAGGAGAAAAATTGATTTTCCCAAGGTCACTTCAGAGGTGCATCAATTCTCCCGAGGCAATTGTATTTTTGACATTTCTATAAAACCATGATAGCTGTGTAAAAAGTGAAGGAGTTCTTTCTCCCTTGGCTTATTTTTGACAAAAACCTCTCCAAGTTTTCCCAAATTCATCTTTTATTGCTCAGAAACATCATTGGAGTAAAACCTATCCCGATGTGTGGAATAAGAGATTTGTCGAAATGAAGCAAAATGAAGGGGATAAGCGGATCCTAAATTCTTAGGAAAATTATTGGAAGTAGGGAGGGATGTTAAGAAGCAGGGAAAAGTGTAATTTCAAATATTGGGCGAGGGGAAGGGATCCAAAAAGGCAAAACACAGGTCCAACCTAGAAAATTGCCAAGTTGTAGCAAGAAACTAGGGTTTGTGCAAAAATGAGGAATTTGGGGGATATCAGTGATGGGAAGTGTTTGATAAGGTACTTTAAGGATCGGGAAAAGTGTATGAACATCAGGATACAAGTTTTGCCAATGATTTGACCGTCCAAGAGAAATTGCCTTCAAAACCCTAGGAGAGGGAAATGACCTTACCTAGGCACAACTGAAGCATGAACAAGGTGTAAAATGACCCAGTGGAACTTGACATGATAATTAAAATCCTCTAAATGATGGCACACTCATCTGAACGGTGACATGGACCAAAATTTGGACAACTTTGACAGGAATAAAAGCAAACCCTAGATCTTAGGCCTAGTGACCAAATTTTGCTTGAAGACTTACTGAAATGACAAAATTTGACCTTGACACTCTAAGACCACTTTGTAAGAGCATATTTGATCACTGGAGGAAGGCCACAAAGAATGAAACTAACATTGGCTCCAATGGGGATGGTAGCTCCAGCTCCTTGGAGGTGCCAAGAACTGCAGATCTTTGGGTGAGCAGACAGTGCCTTCGTCCATTGGGCTATGGAATCAAAACATGGAAACTGACAATATGCAGACAGACTTTGACTAAAGACTCAAACTGAAAACCATAATAAAACTAGACATGACTAAATCCTAACTAAGAAACTGGAAAGATGCTCATATTTGAGCTTATTCAGTAAACCTACCCTAATTACGCTTTGCACCACCCGATCAAGTGAGATGGAACAGCCAATGCAACCAGGTAAGTATCATGGCTGATATTTGATTTCTTCCCAAACGCTTTCTGATGCACAGGAAAAGGGAAGAATCGAAAGGCAACTCCCATGGAAATTTGGAATCAAGTTCACTGCTGACAAACTTGCAAAGCATGAATTAGCTGGTTGACTTCAAGAATACTGCAAACGGATCTTCATAAGCATCGCCATTGATTTCCATTAACACATTACTGTTCTGGTCCAAGCAATATTCATAGTTGGATATTAAAATTTTCCTCACATCTGTGATGTCTTTCTTTGGTAATAGCAGTAGGCTATCAAAAGGATCCTAAATTTCGTGAAGAACCAAACTCTGTTGCTGATTCCAAACAGAACCAAAGCCTCCTTTATCAATCTCCTCATATGACTGCAAACTTTGATCTGAGCTTTGTAATGAAAAATCTGTTAAACAAGACAATGAAGGTGGCCTTGGAATCATATTATTATCAACATTCTCTTTTGTCACATGGTTGGCTGATGGAGAAGAATTTTTACAGCAAACAGAATCTAACACATGAGCAAAAGGATCATCAAAAATTTGAGGGGACTGATGCGATGTATCTATTGAAACTGTATGAAATCCTATTGCGGTTCATATTTTTCTTTAGAGATATTACGAAGATTCTGCCTTATAAACTGAAATATTTCAAAACAAAAGGGTATAGAATCCTCTTGCATCATTAGGTCATGTACTTCGACTGCCACACCTTCATCTGTAATCTAACCTTCAATTGTGTTTGGTGGCTACGAATCTGGTGCTAGAGAGGGTTTTATATCCAAAATGATTTCGTCAATCATTTCAGGGGAAGATTTCTTATTAACAACTTGCTCAAGAATTTCACCATCTATCTCATCCTCAATATTAGAACTAAGAGATTGCTGATTTCCTATAGGCTGCTCATTTGAATATTTACTATGCAATTTACCTCTCAAAAACTGAAATGATTCAAAACAGAAAGGTAAGGAATCTTCTTGTATCATTTGATCGCATGTGCCAGCTTCCATGTCCTCATCCGCAACTTGACAACTAATGGCATTTGGGGGATGGAAATCTAAATATGAGAAGTGTGGCACTGAGTTTTCATCGCCCTCAAGAGGCTCCAAATCAAGACTAGTCGACAACTGATTTTTGATTGCACGGAAATTGTCTCTAATGAACTAACATGAATCAAAGAAAAAAGGTAAATATCCTTCACCTACTTCCCAATTTGCTGCACTTTCCTCGTCATTGTCATAGCTGATATGTATTGGTTGGTCACTGTACTCGAGCTACTGTAAGTGAACTTCCTCATCCCACAAACTGGATGTTGGTTTTTCTGCAAGATTAGCTTCTGTTTGGAGAACATAATAATCATCATCATACTGATCAAACTGAGGCAAATCGTCAGTATAAAACACATCATCAAGCATACATGTCATATCAACACGTCTTTCTTCCTCAATATGATCTAAAAAACAATACTTATGACAATTGAGATAGGAAACAATGTGTTTTGGATCAACCACTTGTTCATGAACGTCATTTTCATTTTTTGCAGTCATTTTCCACACCATCTCTTCTAATGCACTCACCAAAATGTCAAGCTTTTCCTCTGAAGGTGTAGTTTTCTCTGGATCCACGTTTTTCATCTCTTCTTCTTTCAACCTTGCCCTTCTGATCAGTAAATGAGCCTCTACATTTACTGCATTGTTCTGCATCTCTTCAAGTGTTGCGACATTCTTTTCTCTCAGCTGAAACTCCATTTCCAGATCAAAGGCAACCGGGTAGTGCAAGAGAGCAGATCTAGGAGGGGGTCTTATATCAACCGGAATTGAATAATAAACTTGATTAAATCTGGCTGAAAACTGTTGTACTGTCTCCCCTGGCAGTCTTTTCAGCTAATTATACTCTTCTATGATAAGGAAAAGGTTCTGTCCGATCCTCCACTTGTCAAGAAAAAATTTGATGGACTGCTGTAAATTTGTGATGCTTGCATCAGGCAGGGCTTTGAACCAACTCTTGAGTTTGCCTCACAAAGAAAGAGCAAAAAGCCTTATACTGACATCTTCTTCATCAATTTCAACAAGGTCTAGAAAAGTCTCAACATTCTGCACATGTTGCTCAGCATTGACATTCTTACATTCACCGTCAAATCTTGGCAAGTATAGATCATAGTTTTTGGGGAAAGCATGAAGAACAGAAGGTAAAACAAGAGGTTTATACCTATATGGGATTATAACAGCTGTATTAATATATACAAGAGCTATATGATCAGTTTTGTTTTCTTTAGGCTCATCACTTTGCAGAGAATCATCATAAGATGTAGGAAAAGTAAGGAGGCCAGGATCAAAGGGAAACTTAGTATTTATGCTTTTTGAATGGGTTGATTGAAGATTTTGATCACCTTTATCATACAACAAGTTCTGGAAAAATTTCAGGACAAGAAAGCATAGTAGGTCCTGAATACCATTCCACTTTGGATACCCGAACTTTGTGTAAGATCCTTCCATTTTCGCAGAGAAAGAGTTAGTCCTCCAGTGGAGTCACCATGAAGCACCAACTGCTAGATGCTTCAGTGAATGGAGTTGCCAGGTGAATGATTTCAGCCGTCTCCTGTCTGATCATTGTCCACCATCAACCATCAAATCTGAACTTGAGATATGTACTGGGGCAAGACAATCTACAAGTAAACCATTTTCATCCCCAGTGGAGTCGCCACTATGTTAGCACCTAAATCTGCCTTACGCTGAAGGAAGGCGAAAATTCAGGGTAACCACAAACCACACTTAGTCTGGTAGCTAGCCCTACCAGAACAGGAGAGGGCTCTCTTCGGGTCACGCTCAGTGAAGAATAAGAAAATAGGGTCTGAGGATGACTTAGAATGGATACTGATTTTAGGCTAGGTAAATAAATATGAAAGAAATATTTTGATGAATCACTGAGTTTTCTGGGATGTATGGGACCAAGGAACAGCATGAGCAGAGAATTTAACTCAAAGATGCAGATTATTTCATGAGGCAAGAGAGGCCGAAAGTCTAGCAATTAAATTTGAAATAACATGAAATGGAGAGACTGTTTGAGAGGGTGAAAAGGGCATAAATACATGAATCCTTTTCAACAGAAGAAAACATTAGAACGTGAAAACTTTCCCAAGGCAGAGCAGCAAAAACTGAATTCTACCTTTTCTTACTTAGAAGCTTTCACTGGAAATGAATATGAATGAACTGTGAAACATAACGACATACATATGAAATAGAAAGAAAATACATTTGCTAAACTCACGCCACAGGAATCTCAAGAACCAAAGCTGCAACCTTTCATTAATTCTCTGTCAAAATGTACAGTGAGTAACTGAGTTTCTCTCCCACAACTTCCCAGAAAATCCAACCAAAAAACAAAATGATTCTCAATACAATAAATAAGCTTTGCCATGAGAAAGTTGATCAACCCAGGAAATGAAGAGCCAACCATCAGCAGTTACATTTAATTTTCTATGAGGACCAATTAGAAAAAAGCAAACATGAGCGTAGATTTTTTGGGTGGCTGTTCGCCTTCATTTGGCCACTTGGATAGAAGCCAAAAATGTTTCTTAAACTTTTCCTTTGATGCCGGGAAAAGTGTATTGCAAATGAGTCGGCCCACTTGGAGAAAATTACGAATTGAAATTTCGTGGAGCGGAAGTGATTTTGGCCTTTGGGTCTCTGTGCGATGCGCCAAAAACTGTATGCATGGCACCACTTTGGAGTTAGTTTTGAGGCACTTTCTGAAGTCCAAATTGAGCCCAAGTGTGCTTGTTCGAAATCCCTGCCTGTCTACTTTCCAACCCAAGTGGAATTTCTGAATTTGGATGCCATTTTCCCATCCAAAGCTGCAATCTCCCAAAACTGCTTCTTGTGTGTCAAAATAGGGGTAGAGAGGTCATTTTTTGGGTGTTTTTGACCTCTTGAGGACTCAAAATTGGCCCAAATTTCTTGGCCATGCACCAAAAGTCATGATTTTCCATGGAAAATCCAAAAATGTAAACTTTTTTTCATTTGGAGCTCCCTAGCGAAAGCGCGCGCCAGGTGGCGCGGCGCACAGGGAAAAAAAACCTATTTTTTGTACACAAAATTTCAAAATGCAAAAATGTGCTCCAAATTTCTTAAAATTTGGGTTGTACCTTCTCTATCACATGTGTGCTAGACCAAAGAAGCCTTGGCCAAGATTCGGAGTCGATCTTGCTCTTTTTCCCTCTTTTTTCTTTTTGTCACCTTCCTCAATTTCGCCTTTTGGCTCCAAATTCTCGCTTTGGAGCTCATGTTTCGGGCCATGTAATGGTGAGTCATGCACCTCAGCATTACTTTTTCCCTCTTAGCCTTCTCCAACATCTGCTCCAAGTGAACGTTCAATTTCTTGAAAACATACTTCCGGTCCTCATCTCTTTGCTCCTATAGGTCTACCTCGTGCTGCCACGATGTGTTTCCAGTTTTCCTTGCTCAGTTGCAACTCTATCTTAGCTTGCCTCTCCTCAAGTTCTTTGTTCCTCTGCTCCAGGTATTTCATATTCCATTTGGCTCTCCAATATTAGGCATGCCGGTAGCTAATGAAATAGAGTCCAGTGTAAGTGTGAAAGTAACACTGGCCAAAGTAACTTGAGCACCATGCAAATGTAGAACAAATAGGTGAGCCAACCCACGGTGGAATTGAATATTTGCAACCTTTTCACAAAACTCATAGCATGACTGAAACTGAAAACAAGAGATGGCAAAATGGCAGGCCTGCAATTTTGTGAGGGTAGCCGCTTCTTCTCTAACATGTCTGCCACTTTTGTGAGGCCTCCGGGGTGCGCTTTATTCCGTGGGTGGGTCACTATGAGTTTCCTCCTCATAATCGGATGAACGATCAGATGACATAATTGATGCTATGAAAACTGCTTGGAGAAATGAATGCTGGTCGCAAGACTGTTTGGACTGTTGTTGTAATATGTTTGAAATTGTTGTGCTGTAATGCAATATAGTTGGATTTCTGGCAAATCCATGCAAGGAATGAGAAAATTGGTGAAAATAGGGAGTCATTTTAATCATCATTAATGAACTGAAGCTGAAGAGCCAACTGTTTGCCAGCGTTGCATTTTCCACCCAAACGACCGATGGAGAGGTCTGGGGACTCAAAACTTGCCCAAATTTCTTGGCCATGCACCATCAGTCATGATTTTTCATGCCAAATCCAAAAATATAATTTTTTTGCAATTTAGAGCTCCCTAGCATAAGCGCGCGCCACGTGCGTGGCGCATAGGGAAGTGGCGCGACGCACTGGGCTTGAGGCGCGGCGCATAGAGCCTGTGTGTAACACTTTTTTCAGGAGACCTTTGGAGGCCTTCCCAATGTCAAAATTGGGCTCAGGATAGCTCATTGGAAAGGTCTTCGAGTCTACTTTCCAACCCAACTAGAATATTTCAATTTGGAGTTTACTTTCCCTACCAAAAGTCAAATCACCCAAGACTGGTAAAAATGTACCAAATGAGGCTGCCTCAAGGCAGAGTGTTGTTACAGTCAACTTTTGAAGGTGTTCCTCAACTCCAAATTAATCTTATGATAGCTCATTAGAAATATCCTTGTTTCTAGTTATCATTTTACTACTCACGAAAGTCATTGGGCTAACCAAGCTAGGAGAAAAATTGATTTTCCCAAGGTCACTATAGAGGTGCATCAATTCTCCCGAGGCAATTGTATTTTTGACATTTCTATAAAATCATGACACCTGTGTAAAAAGTGAAGGAGGTTTGTATTACTTGGCTTATTTGGGACAAAAACATCTCTCATTTTTCCCAAATTCATCTTTTATTGCTCAGAAACATCATTGGAGTAAAACCTATCCCGGTGTGTGGAACAAGAGATTTGTCGAAATGAAGCGAAATGAAGGGGATAAGCGGCTTCTCAATTCTTGTGAAAATTCTTGGAAGTAGGGAGGGATGTTAAGAATTAGGGGAAAGTGGAATTTCAAAGATATAGTGAGGGGAAGGGGTCTAAAAATGAAAAACACACGTCCAACCTAGAAAATTTCCAAGTTGTAGCAAGAAACTAGGGTTTGTGCGAAAATGAGGAATTTGGGGGATCTGAGTGATGGGAAGTGTTTGATAAGGTACTTTAAGGATAGGGGAAGGTGTATGAACATCAGGATACAAGTTTTGCCGATGATTTGATCGTCCAAGAGAAATTGCCTTCAAAACCCTAGGAGAGGGAAATGACCTTACCTAGGCGCAACTGAAGCATGAACAAGGTGTAAAGTGAACAAGTGGAACTTGAAATGATAATGAAAACCCTCTGAATGATGGTACACTCAGATGAACGGTGACGTGGGCTGACATTTGGACAACTTTGACAAGAATAAAAGCAAACCCTAGATCTAATGCCTAGTGACAAAATTTTGCTTGAAGACTTACTCAAATGACAAAATTTGACCTTGACACTCAGAGACCACTTTGTAAGAGCATATTTGATCACTGGAGGAAGGCTGCAAAGACTGAAACTAACATGATATAAACACATGAATGGAAAGAGCTTATAATTCTTTATTAATAGAAGGAAAGATTACAACCCAAGTAGATGCATGCTCGATTGAGTGTCATCCTTCCAACTTCAAACCCTTCTCTCCTCATGAGGCAACAATTTGACATCATCACAATACTCTTGCAAATCTCACTCAAACAACATTTCCTTAACTCAAAAATTTCCAACCTTGACCAACCTTTGAACGCTTGGTCAATTTATAGTTGAATGGAGGAGGTTAAGCCATTAATGGCCTCCATGAATGCTTTTCCAAAATTGGAAAGTGGTTCCATGGAGGAAGGGATAATGGATTAAGGTTCATTCATCCTCTTCCTCATCCAAAAGCGAGCTCCATCCATCTGGAAACTTCTAGAAGCATTCATTGGATGAGGAATCCAATGGATTTATTTCAAAAATTCGATGAATCTCACTCAGCACAGGTGAAACAAAGGCTAGGTGTGATGCATAGCACCCAGACAGTGTAGTTCCTGCAATGCATTGCAGCCTGATAGAAGGCTCCCTGCGGTGATCTCTCTAGGGGCATTTTTTGGATGAATGGTGTCGTGAAACCCTTGAGAAGCAAGCATGATGTAGGTTAACTTCATTAGGGAATGAAAAAAACTGAATTAGGGGTTGATGGACCCTAATAATACGAATCTGGAAGTCGGGGTTGATGTGTCAAAATTTTCCTGTAACACTGGTGCAAGATCCAATCTTGCACTAGGAACAGCGGTTACAGTAAGCACTTTACTACCAAATAAACATTGGAGATATCGATAAGGTACAAGAGTGATTATAAGCAAGAAATCATGTAATAAATAATTAATTAATGCTAAGTTAAAAATATGAAATATAAAGTTCATATGAAATATGTCATCGTTCTTGAACTAGTGCAAGATGAGGGTGTATAAGAGAGGTAAAACAACAGTAAATGGTTATGATTTAGGAAGGGGAAAACAACAAAAAGAGAGCAAATTAGGGGGCTAACATTGATCATTTCATCAATTTACATTAGCTCTAAGTTATCTACATCTGATTTGTTAAATTTAGTTGGGTTAAGTCTATCTATTTTATCATCTTCTATATCATTTATTTCTATTTTATCCTTAGTGTTAAGATCTATGGATGTATCAGTATCTATGTTATTATTTACAAACTCTTCTTCTGAAAACAAAAAGTTATTTATCTTTTTATCATTATAAAATATTTTCTAGTTCTTCAAATTATCTGGAATTGCAGGTTTGTGCCTAACTTCAGCAGTGTATTGATAGTTAAGTTGGAAGGGTAATTTACAAGTTCTCACAAACATCACTAAACTATGGGCTTGCATGTTTCGTTTTCTAGGGATGACTACAAGATTTGTTTCTAAGAAAGTGTTAAGTATTTCTACAATAGTATCTCTATAGCAACTTAATCTAGGGTCTTTAGTCATATATACAACGTCAATCTATTTTATAATTAATTCAGAGTCTCCCATAACTAAAACTCTTTTAGCTCCTAGATTCCTAACTAACTTAAGACCTAAAATTAATGCTTCATATTCAACTATATTATTTGTACAATTGAAATTTAATCTATATGCATGGCCTTCTGAGTAATTGTTTTCTATGTTATATGTCCACACTCCTGCTCCTGCTCCTAACCTATTAACTGATCCATCAAACTCTAAATTCCATAATATCTCATGATCATAATTTTCACTATCTAGTGGAACAAACTTTTCATCATTCACAGCAATTGGACCTTCTTTTTCATTGAACAACTCTGTAGTCTGATTAGTCTCATTTTGTGTAGAAACTGCAATTTCATTTGGTTCTGTATCAATATTGTCTAAAAGTGTTTCCTGTGTTTGATCAGCACTATACAAAATAAAGGAATCAATATTTGAGTGTATGGAGTAGATGGGAAAGTTTTGAGGCCGATCTTGGCTACTTACCATATATTTCATTAAGGTTTCTCGGTATAGTTTCTTAGGTTGTCCAAAAACAGAGATTGTTGCATATGACATATCAAGTTGTAGAGATCCTTGAAGTTTGGCTCCCCATGATCTAGATAACAGCATGCCATACTTCGGTGGGATGTCAACAACTACAATGTCCATAAGAATGCTTTTGGCAGGATATTGGACTAAAGTAACACATAGGTCTTTGATTAATCCTAGACACTTTACTTGAGTAGAGTCAAACGAGAATAAGTCTTTGTAGGGCCTTGTAATTTCTCGGTTCAATTTTTCCATTACTGATTTGGCCATTAAATTGTGAGAGGCTCTAGAATCCAACATTGCATTGTGTAGAATTTTTTCATGGATAATAAGGCTTATGTAAAAAGGTGGAACTCCTCCTTCTAATGGTTTTCCATTAACATCTGGACCAAATATAAGTTTTGGTTTATTATCAAACAAGTTAACTGAATCTTCATTTTTAGCAACATTTAAGGTCTGGTTTATCTATGATTTGTAAGGTTCATTCTTGATTAGTTCTGTTAAAGGGACTGGAATCTTTAGCTTTGCTATCTCTGCTCCCAAATTGAAAGGCAAAGAGAATTTTTCTGTCTGAAGGTTTTGACTTTTAGCAACAGGGATTTGAGTAGGATTGTTTTCTTTTTCTTTATTAGGGATCTCTTTATGTGGATTTTCAAGTGGAATTGAAGTGGATGGTTGATCAGCAGAAGGTTGATCGAAGGTTATATCTACAATTGTGGGGCCAAAAGGATTTGGGTTCCACCTAGGGAGAATGCGAAGGATCTTTGAAACAGGGATTCTTTTATTTTCTTGGGTTGATTTTGTGTTGTTTTCTTGTTATGGTCAGGGACATCTACATTCCTTTTACTTCTTAGATTATATTTCTTGTGGACTTCGAAAATAGCAGAGTCATATCCTTGTTTATAATCAAATGATTCACTAGACTATACATGTAATTGCTGCAACATATACAATTCCTGCTCATCTTGGGTTAGAAAAACAGTGTCTTCATCATTTAATCCCATTATGTTAATTTGTGTATCATGCTCTAGATTTTCTGGTTGGGATGTTTCTACATAATTTTATTGAAAATGAGGCCTTATGTTATGATCTGGTCTATTTTTCCCTATGTTTTGGTTATTTCTGAAATTTGGGTTTCTAATTGGAGGTGCTTGTTGGTTATTCCATTGGTGTTTCCTTTCCATGTTACCTATTCTTTCCATTAGTGTTTCCATGTTTTTAGCCAAGTTATCTATTTTAAGGTCAGATGATGAAGTTGCTTCCTTAGCAATTCTCTTTTCATTTCTAACTCTAGCCCTTTTAGATAACAAATTAGCTTCTACACTAACAACTACACTTTACATTTCTTCTAACGTTCGGGGGTTTCTTTCCCTAAGTTGGTATGACATATCAGTATCAAAACCATCAGGGAACTTTATTAACACTAAGTCAGGTGGGGGTCTAAGGTTAACTGGGATTGCATTATATATATTATTGAATCTATTGCAGTAATCTTGAACAGTTTCATTAGGTCCTCTCTTAATATTTTCATATTCCGAAAGGATTTGTAAGGGATTGTTTTTCTTTTCCCACCTATCAATAAACAACCTTTGGAAATTTTCTAGGTCTGCTATATGGTTGGAAGGAAAGGCTTTAAACCACTTCTTGACATCACCAGTCAAAGATTGGTCAAAGAGTCTCATTTGGACATCGGATTCATCTAATTCATGTAGTTCAAAAAAGTCAAGTATCTTGTTTACATGTTGCTGGGCAGTGTAGTTACCAATAGCATCAAACAAGGGAATCTTACTCTGATAATTTACAGGAATAGCATGAAGGTGGGCAGGTAAAAAAAGAGGAGCATATCTGTTTACCATTGTTGTTGGTTGGGAGGGGATAAGTTGTGGGGTTTAGATACTTGGGATTAATGTAGTAGTGGATGAAGAACCAGGACTAGTAGGTGGTGAATGAGTAATGATAGGCTGGTGAGGGAGTGAAGGTGTAAATGATGGTGAAAAATGGAATTCATAAGGTATTTAAGTCGAAGGGAATAATGGTGAACTCAAAGTAGTGGAGATATGTTCAGAAAACTCAGGAGTAGTAGTGGTATTAATGGATGATTGTGTAAATTTCAGAATATACTCATCAATTGATCTGTGGGCCTATTGGACTTCAAGGTCTGCAATGAAATTAGGATCTAGAATAGTTTCGTATATTTCACTTCCAGACTTTGTTTTAAATAACAAAAGACCAAATTGCTCATCAAAGGGAATATCTTCTAAATATAACCACTCATCAGGACAGGAATTAGCTATAACTAAAGGTGTTTGACTAACTAAAATTTCTTCTTTTTTAGTTTTTCTTGAAATCAGGTTGGGATTATCAACTACTAGGGGAGGGTTGGGATCTGGATTAGCCCTAGTAAAATGAGTTTTCCTAGAAGCCAGAATTTCAAATTTTTAATTTTTTTTGTAATATTTTTCAATATAACTTCTATTAAATGACTTTAAGAGTCTCAAAATATAGAATTAAAATTTTCTTAAAGCTTTATTAGGACTAAGGAATTGTTGGTTCCCTAATGGAGTCGCCACTATGTTATCACTTAGAATTTTCTATAGAAGTTATTAGAAGAAAGAAAATGACTGAGGTAACCACAAACAAATTTTTAGACTTAGGATCTAGCCAACCTAAGTCCAGAGAGGGCTCCCTCTATATGATTTAGCTGTGTTTTCCTGGGATTTTAGGCTAGTTCTTAAGGTTTAGGGGGTTTTTTTTATTTGTATTGAAGATTGGGTGTTGGGGAATTTTAAAAAGATGGATAAGATACGTCTCTAGTCCATTGGGCATATGGAGTCAACAAAAGAGCAGTGGGACTGAATCAACTCAATAAAGGGAATGTTCAAAGGCAAAGATAGCAGGGTGAAGTGAAGATCTTTAGGCTAGAGGGATGGAAAAGGTTTTAACCAGGGTGAAAGAGAATTTAAGAATTCTCAGACTGGGATTGAAACGAGGAACAGAGGGCAATCAGAATCAAAGGGCAATTAAGAATCCTTTGCTTTAGATTAAAAGGAACAACCTAAACTAAGGAGAAATTAAGAATTCCTTGACTTAGATCATCTGTAGAAAACATACATTTGCCTAATTGTTATAACAGAGTGTAATTGAACAAATTCTGTACAATATTCCAATTATGGCATTCAGATTTAGATCAACAGTATGAAAAACTTTAAGAGGTAACAACAACGTGAGAAAATACTTGTCTACACTTTGATCTACACATGAATACTTTGAAATATATGGTCTTTATTCATCAATCTATCTTGCTAGCTCAGTCCTGCTCCAATGGATTTACAGTCTTTCGATCAAGAAGTCTATAGAAATGTCTAAGAATCCACCCTACATGATTCAAGTTGTGAAGTATTTATACTAAGGTGTTATTACAAATATCTCAAACTGATTTGAGATTTAATCTAGGAAATAAAAATATCTTCTCGCAGGAAGATAGAGGCAGCTAATGAACTACTTTCATGTTGTCCCCTGTATTGTGGTATTACTGGCTGTTATGGTTTTCTTTTAGCTCTTTATGCTCTTTATTGTTAAAATTATCATGCTGGAGGCTTTATTCACTTCAGTCTTTCATCTGATATGCTCTGTCACTGATACTCTTTCACTCTGATGACCTGTCTTTATCCTTTTTGGTGCCTTTCCCTTTTACTGCATAATAAGCCTTTTACTGTTTGTTTCAATAGTAAATTATTCTATTTTTAAGTGTATCAGCATCGGGAATTGGATTTTGATCAAGTCTCAGTATGTTTATTCATTGTCTTCTAACTACATCTTCAGTCTGGTTACGCTATTTTAACTATTCATGTCTCTGTGTAGTTGTCTTCTTCTCAGCTCTGTGCGTAATTGTCTTCATCTTCTATTCTTTGTATAATGGTCTTCTTCTTCTAGAAATCGGCTTTTAACAGGTTTCTTGGTCGAGTCTTGGAGTAAACAGGTTCTGCAACTAGTATCAGAACTGTTTATCCAAGCTCTGGCTTCGGTTGATAACCTGAAAAATCCAATAATAATTAAGAAAACACCAGTCTGCTAGAAGGGCGCTTGATGGTTCTCTGGCATAGAGATGTTTGGGAAAGGGGTCATAACAGCATTTTGGACGTGAGTGGAACCGAAATCGCGTTGTAGAGGTTCAGGGTGGCGCTGAAGGGTTTCATGGGTTTATATAGTTAAATGGGCGAAAGGCTTGAAAACATGGATTTTCACAGTTTAAAACTTAACGGCCAATTTTTAAAATATGGCGCGAAGTTTCATATTTACGGAAGATGGGAAGTTTATCGAAACGGCGAGGAATTGGTATTGAGGGTCGTCGCACCACTTTTATGGTGTGGGCGGTTTTTAGTAGGGGTCACCTGATGTGCTTTAGAGCTAGACACGCAGCCATCGGGGGGTCAGGGAAAAGCACCTTATCGGGTGGGTAAAGGCAGTCCATCGGGTGCAGCTGATATGGTTTTAGGCCATTAGATCTAGGCGATCATGATCTGATGGTAATTGGGAGGAAAAGCTACGTGGAGGAAATGAATGGGAGTTGAGGGGTGGCCCATGGGTTTTAATCGCAGCATTTTGGGATTAGTTTTAGGGATTAATCCTGGGTTAAAAGGATGGGGTTAGGCTTAATGAGGGGGTTTAACTCCTTGGGTAAAAGTTCGAGCATCGGGTAAGGTTAATGTCAGGAATAACTTAGGTTTACCAGGACTAGGTATTAAACTAAGTAATGTTATATCGGGATAAGGGGTAGTTTATATAGTTTTTATTAAAACCAAGGGTTGGAGTATTTTATATAGGGATTTAATTATCATACGAGAAATGGGTTTATAATGGGGTTTATATAATAAAATTAGTAATTAATATGAAATGAGCAGAATGAGTTTTTTCCTAAGTAAAAAGGGTAATAGGTATGCATTTACGCACTTTTCTTTATATATGATCAATACTTAGGATAAAATCTTTTTGTGGGTTTTTTTAGGAGAAAGGGATTTACATGGGGGTTTTTTACTTTTCTTAGGAAAATTGTGTTTAAACCTTAAGGAAAGGGGTTTTCTTAGGGTAATGAATGGAAATGGATTTTATGAAGGGGAAATGATTTTATGAAGGGGATTCTAGTACTTGTGTCCATAAGTCATTAACCTGAGGGTCCGGTCCCTCCAAAAGTCAAAGAAATTCTCTGAGCCTCTTTGACTTGTAGGATTAAAAGTACTTAGAATATACTTGTAGATAGGAAATTATTGAGTAAAGGGGAAAAGTGAATGAGGGGGAGTTAATCAAATGAACTTGTAAATCTTTGCCTTTGTTTTCATAGCTGACCACACATGTTGAAATATGTATCTAAGCATGATGTATGTTCTTTGATCTAAGTAACTTTGTAGTTCAACAAACTTTCTTCTACTTACCCATTTCTTACCTATAACATATTCTCTTCATTTCTTTGGGTGCATTTAGGCTAGCAAACCCTTGTTCATCTATTCTTCTTTTGAAAAGTAATCTATCTAATTCTAACCTTATATCATCCAAGGGCTCGGATTAAGCTTATGAGGTCCTTTTATTTTCTCTACCTAACTATGATCTGCCAAGATTAAACTGTTTGGTCAGCTTTTACTCTCTAATCTATAACATAAAATTCAAAGCATGGAATACCCAAGATTAAATAGTTTGATTACCATGGATTGTGGCATGAATAACAAGTTGCACACAATCATTATTATGCATAAAAGTAAATCACAATGACATTCAGACTAGCACACTTTCATGGTCTTTTTGTTTTTGAAGTTCATATGCTTTCATTTTTTTGACCTTCTCTTATTCTTTTGTCCTTTGATTTTTCTTTTAGGACATACCCTCTTTACATTTTTTACTTTTTTATAATATGGAAAAAATTTGCAGAAAGCAAAGGTATGTACAATATTACAAGGCTTAACCTTAGTCGTTCAAAATTATGACTCCTATTGGTTTAGGAACCTAACAACACCCTTGATACCAACAGAGTTATCTTATTTTCCTCTGTACGAAAGCACGATCAAGGCATTACCATACAACCCACTGATGGGACTCCTACACCAAACTCTCTAAGGTCTAACTGGGACTTCTTACTAGGGAGATCCCCTGACATGTTGGCGGGTCCAACACTATCAACAGGTTTGAGTGAATGAAAATGATGAATCTGCTTCTTGGGCTCTTATCGCCAGGCAACCCTACCAAGATAGGCTTACAAAAAGAATCAGAGCATTGGCGGTAGATTTTTGGGAGAGCCATTCCTGTGCTATTTCAAATAGAAATCATATTGTATGACATAACATAGCTAAAGGTAAGTATGTGGAACACGCTAAGCACATTGTAGAAATGATAGAAGTTGCATTGTTTGAGGAATTTCAGAAAAGCAATCATCATGTGAAGATATCCAAAATGATGTTTCAAACATTGAAGCCATGGTTTATTAGGCCTAATATAATCTATGACACATGTTTTTGTGGATATCATGTTGAAGTTAAACTTCATTATGATGCTTTCCATGAATTTTATAAAAGGAATTGTCACAATAACCCTCCTCCTATAGTATGTGATTTTGTTTCATCAATATTATGCAGAAGGGAGCCAGAAAGGTTGTATTACAAGAAAATATGTATAGGTGGGAGAAGATGCAATGAATGTGGTGATTTGGCATTGCTCCATAGGAAATTTCTTATTGATCCCAACCAATCTGGGATGTCAGATGTCACCGTCACATGGAAGCATTATGAGTATGTTGTGGGAAACGAACTGTCTTCTTCAACTTTGACACCTAAGAGGATTAAATATGTTGAGGATTAGATTCCTATTTCACAATTCATGGGGTGCTTCAAAATAAAAATATATAAATATATCAAACACTCGCATAGGTCCAAGTGGCAAGTGTCTGAATTTAATAATTCTTGCAAATTATTTAAGCCAGACACAATCTTATCAGTGGTGGGCTTTGCTGAGAATTACACATTTTCACCTCAGACATAGATACATAGTGAGTATTATCACTTAGACCAAGTTTCCATATTAGTACATGTTCTATGCAAACATGCATAATTGAACATTGATGGTAGGGATAGCATTAATGAGTCACGTGATGTTATTAAGGAGTATTACTTTTACATTAGTGATGATCATGAACATGACACATTGTTCATGCAACATTTCTTTGACATGATTTATGAATCATTCAAAAAAATGGCATATCATTCGGAAACCATTGGATATGGTCATCTGGTTGTGTAGGGAAGTTCAATTGAACATGCACTTTTTACTTGTTAAGTCAACTACACAAGAAGACAGAAAATTAGAATAGATGGAGCCACTTTGAAACAAGACATGGAATGGTGAGCATGATGGTGTAGGTGCTTGTGCTAAGCAAGCACTTAGGAGGTAACAAATGAGTCATGATGAAAATCGACTGAAATCATCATTAGAGATGGTCAACTAGTGCAAATCCCATTTAGGACATGAAGGAAATGAATCTACAAGGCTTGTGCGTAGGTTCTTCTAGAATATTAAACTTAGCAATGTGAATAGATCCATTACTTGGTATTGTAATATTGTAGAAAGAACAAGGGAATTACACTCAGTGTGGAGCAAAGGCACGAAGGAAATATTTACCATTGAGATAAGAAAACTTGCATGTTTTTGTGATTTTTTCATTGGTGTTGACAAATGTATACTTGATCACTGTGCAAAACACGAGTACGTGAAACGATGGAAATATGACCCTCTTAATCCAAAGGGACCTCATCCAATTTTGACATGTCAAGAGATTCACAATGAAGAGGCCATCATTTCACTTGATCATGATTGGGTCTCTGATCTTGTAAGGGAAGGTATGTAGCTCATCTATCATTAACAATTTCATCTATAAATTGAAATCTTTGACTTATCAATTAATACATATTTTTTATTTTGGTTGTAAGTGATGTTTTTGCTGTCACTTCCCCCACAGGAAACAAAGAGAATGTGGCCTTCTATTTGATGTGATGCACACAGGTGAAAACTAGGTTTGTGAGACCATATGAAGATGGAAAATTCACATAACAAATTGGTGACATGGTTGTGATGGGCCATTTTGTTGAAAAGGTAAAAAAGCAGACTAATCACATCATTTATAGAGATTTTATGCTTGAATATATATCTTGTCAATACATCCATCTATTCATATGATCTCTAATCAATCTCATAGAAATCAAAACAAAGAAAGGTGAACCAAGGAGATGGAAGATGATAGAATCATACCATGAACGTATTATGGAGACTTGCATTCTTATGAGCCATTGGCTAGATGAATAGATGATACAAATGACAAGCCCTTAAGTTGAGTCTACAACAGTCAAGTGTAATCTAATATATTATTATAGATATCAAATGTATGATTTTTGTAATCTATAAATGTGACAGTTGAATACTCGTGTAATTTTGTAATTTTGAATAGAGAAATATTTCTCTCTTATCTAGGATGGATTCATAATGGTGTACATATATGTTATATAAGGTTTAGTTTCCTCTAGGTTCTTAAGTTTCCAAAGTACACTAAATTTCAAGGAGGTTCTTTTTGAATCAAGAGGGATTTAGATTTAGATTTAATTAAAATTACTCATCTTAAATTTTTAAATGTCATGTATATAGTATTCATGTTGAGCATGAAAGAAATTTTATAGATCTATATACATTTCATACATATTTAGTTTCTAGAAAATCCATTTCAGTATGTAACAACCAAGTTGATATGGTTCATTTTATTTAAAATGGAAATTTAGCAATTTAGATTATAAACAAAATTGAAATATTTTTATGTTATTAACAATAAATATGTCATGTATCAGTTTGATATAAAACATCGAAAGATTTAAACACATGCTTCATATTAGAATGTAAGAAGTGCACAATATATATATATGTATATGTATATGTATATGTATATGTATATATATATATATATGTGTGTGTGTGTGTGTGTGTGTGTGTGTGTGTGTGTATTAAGCTCGTTTAGATAACCTCAATAGAAATAAAATCAAATAAAACTTATTAGTAGTTTACATCTTAACATCTAAATTTAAATCATTGTAATTTAACATACATTGATTGGGCACTAAAAGACACTTTCTACAAGCCAATTTGAAAACTAAAATTGTTATTTTATAAAATTTTACTTCTTGAGTGTTCTTAATTGAAGGTCCTAAGATAAAAAATTGATTGAAATACTTGGATAGACAAGTGAATTTAGGAAAGTGCATAAATTTATAGAAACATACCATTAATTGTTTAAATTAACATACATTGACTACACTAAAAGAAACTTTCTATGAATTCAATATTAAATTGGTGTACATGATATATTTTTGCTCATTTTAAGTATTAAAGTGACTTGCAACATAGTAAGATTGTACTTATTTCATTAGTCTATGAAACTAGAATTCAAAATTGTTATTTTGTAAAATTTTACTTCTTGAATGTTCTTAATTGAATGTCTTAAGTTAAGGAATTGATTGAAACATTTGATAGCCAACTAAATTTAGGAATGTTCATAAAATTATATAAAATTATCTAAAAACATATCATTAAATTTTTTTGGTATATGAAATTCCAATACATATTACTTTTATCATGTGTTATGACTAAGGTGTTGTAGATGACCTCAAAAGAAATAAAAGTTACTAAAACAAGTTATTAGTTGAACATTACTAATTGAAGACATTTTTTAAAATTGAATTTAAAATGTATTTCAATCATATTTGTGTATTTTAATTGAACCATGAATATATATTTTAGTTCATTTTAAGTATCAAAATGACTTGCATCATAGTCTAAGATTGTACTTATTTTCTTAGTTGATTTCTTGAGAAGTCAAAATTGTTATCTTGTTAGCTATGTATGATAATAAATTATCCATATGAAAATATTTACAAATTACATTATACACATAAACATCCACAAACTGAAATAATAAGCATCCATAAACTGAAATAGTGTTCACAAATCCATAAACTATCAATGTATCAAAATATACAAAGTTTGTACATCACATGTGAATATGCCCTATGAAATGGGCCTGAAAATATACAAACTATTTATGGTCCACTCTAGAAAGAATCGCTTCAAGAAATCTTATGTGTGTTCCATTGTACAGAGTGAGCATCCATAATCATGTGCTACAATATAACACATTCAAATTCAAATTAATTAAAACATTATTTGTAGAAATATAAGCAAAATGGAAATAAATGATTTTGAACTGTGCATTTAAATAGACCCCTACCTATGACTCAGTTGAGTGAAAATGGAAGTCAGGTGGGATGGGGGTCTGATCAGTCTGGGTTTGGTGCTCCCCTGCTTATGGCTTAATGCCTCCATACCCAAAATCCCACTCATGTATCCACATAACTGAAACATCGACAACCCTATTAGTCTATTAATTAATTAGTATGCATACATGTAACTTAAAGAAATAAAATGTTGAAATATTAAGAAAAGAAATTTCATTTCAACTATTAGTCCATGAGTGTTATGAGGTGGAGGTGGAGGAGAGTAAGCCATGGAAATAGGCACTAGAGGAGGTTTCTCTTGCTGGTTAATTCCCCCCCAGATGACCTCAGAAGTGTGTTTGTGTAGTTGGGTTGTGCATGCATGTTGTCATGAAATTGTTAATATAAATGCAATATGATAAAAACTTATTAATATAAAAAATATAAATTTGACGATAAGAGTCAAAAGTTTCATATATATGTACCTAGTCTGTATCAAGTGGGTTGTGCACCTTCTAAGTGTCAGATATGGTATCATGACATGTATGTGCATATGAAAAAATTTAGTCATGCCCTAGACTCTCGAGATATGAGTAATCATGTAATGCAATTGGTGGGCCATGAGGAAACGAAGGTGGTCTTCTCATCTCTCCATGCAATGCGACATGCGTAATCGACAATGTCCTCTACATGTTATCTTCAATGGTATGCCTAGTCTGAGTACCAAACTATGATGAATTCTCTAGCTCCATTGGAAATACCATGATCCGAGATGGTCATGGAAAAAATATCAGAGATGATGCTACATACGAAGGGTCCCTACAAGCCCGGACACATTTATAACTACGTCCTAAACCGGGTCCACAAAACTTAGATCCGGTGCTAGTGTAATTTGGCCTCATATGTAGCACAAACTCTACATATATATGCTTTGCAAAGTAAATGGGGACTTGGTCATGGTGGGGGAACTGACACCAAGCTCCAATGAATCGATCATAAATAAAAGGGGTTGAATCAACATTCTTAAAATATTTTAGCGGACTCATACTAGCATGTCTAGAATGACATTCTAGAGGGATGTCAAACAACTCCCCATGAATATCAATGTTCTTGGTGGCGTATTTCACTTCCTTCCAAGTATGTGGGCCTCTAACCTCTAACCTCCTAATCATATGTATGGAATATAGAAGGTGGTTTTGTGGGTCTACCCTCTGGTATGTATTGATCAACTTTCTGATGCTATCTAGCATCAGAGACAAATTACACCTAGTAGGTGAAATAGCAATGATTTTATCTAGCTATCACATGATCCATGTCTGTTGGTCCCTAACATCCTCAATTGTGATATTCACTATAGCATCGTTCTACGAAAGGATCGACACTACACTTTGATCTTGGCCTTCACCGTATTGGTGGTCTACAAATCATAAACATAATTTAATATATATATATAACAAACTAGAAGCATAATAACATATACATTAAATTCATATGCATCAATTGAAGGCACTTTACAAATTAAAGACAATTTCAAGACATAAGTTTAAAGAGAATGTAAATTGCAAGATGTATCCTACAACAGGTGAAGTAGTTCCATTATATGTAGCAAGATCATCAACAGAGATAGAAACATTCCTCTGACACTCTACCTTGTGTCGGAGAAAGGATAGATGTGGATAAACACTCTAGTATGGCTACATGATCTAGCTGGAGCATGTATAACAAATCCCCTGACACTCCAAGGAGTTGTGGCTGGGTGTATGGGAGATGGCTCTACAAATTACATATAATACATATAAATTAATCCAAGAAAAAACTATTGACATAGAAATAGTGTTGACAAGAAAACGATTTATAAACTCAAGTAGAATAATCTAGGTTAAAGTCCTAAACTAAATAGAGTGTCTATTTTGATAAATTATTAACCAAAGTATTGAGTTCTATGTAAACACAATTGAAAAATGTGATCTTGAAAATCTAACTTATGCTTTTTCCCATTTATAAATAATGCATTTTATTCATAGAGTAGAAATATGTAAATATATGTAAAAAATTTGAAGTAAACCTATTTGCAAAACTAATAAAACTTCATGCCAGCCAAATACTCCATAAGAAAAGTTCTTATAATGTTTTATTTTGACACATGACATCTACTAGGTACAAGAACATGAAGACAATGTTTCTAGTACGACACACAACATAATGAAGTGGTATGGTACAAATTAGAAACGAGTCAAAATGCTTATATATTCACTTTAAATGCACTTTCCATCATCGATTTAATGTATGTATCAATGATACATTGTTGAACCTTAAAGTTATATATATATATATATATATATATATATATATATATATATATATATATATATATATATGAATGATATGTTGTGTTATATAGTTAAATAAAAATATAGGAAGTGTAAGTTACAAAATCATTTCTCAACTAATAAATCTAATAAGGGTAGGAACTAAGAGATACATAGCTGACATGTATCATGTTAAATAATTCTACAAATATGAGTAATACAAATTTTAAGGAAAATTACAGTTTATAGATCAACTCAAGTCTTAAAAAAGTTGTTGAGCATCACCCATCTTATATGTTAAATTATGAAAAGCACATTATGTGAAATAGTTATAAAACTATGTTAAATGTTAAATATATGTGTGTGTATATGTGTGTGAGAGAAATGTTATAACTATAACTATGTTATAATGTCTAGTTATATATTTATGTTTCATGTTATGTTATATTATATAATTATATATGATCTGGACTTAAATAAGAACGTAACAAATTATAGAGATAACCATAAACACAGATATGCAACGGAAATAATACTTCATTTCATTAATGTAAAATACTGAAATATGCTTACAAACAGTAATGGAAATAAACTAGCTAGGGCGATGGTAGCTTATCTCTGAGAAGAGATGTGGTGGCTACATGCCTCTGAACTGTGTTACAATGAGGCTCGAAGGCCTATTTATTGTTGAGAAATAATGGAAAACCCTTAACATTCCAAAACCTAACCCTAGAAGATGAAACGCCAAACTATGGGCCCCATTTGGGTAAATTGGTACACCAACTTCCCGAGGTCGTAACTTTGGCATACGATCTCCGTTTGACGCGTACAATAGCTTGTTCAGAAAGATCTATCCGAGCACTACCACTTTGGGAGGCAACAATAGTCCATGGACCCATGTTGCCCCAGATTTCCCAAAAAACGGCGTTTAGGGCCTCAAAACGACTCTGTAAGTTCAGGACCCGAAAAAATACTAAAAATAGTAAGTTGTGCTACAATTAAGGAAACTGAAAATGTTAAGAGAAATAATGGTGGGGTTCCAGGTGGACTTGGCAGGTGGCCACCAATATCCACCTGGATCATTCCTCCCCCCTTAGGAAGCAATGGTCCCCATTGTGTTGAGCTCCTCCATGAGATGAGGAAACTTTTGCTGAACTTGTTCCCTGGTGAGCCACTTGCCCTGCTGAAGGAGTTGACCTGCTTTGACAACTTGATACAGTTGGATATTCTGTTGGCGAGTGTTCTTGATCTATATGTCCATGATCTGATCAGTTGCAGCTTGTTCCATGCAATCTAGATTTAATTCTATGGGTGTGAGCTATTCTGCAATGTCGGATGTGTCTAGCAATGGTGGAAAGTATGGCCGAAGGCGGTCCACATTGAACACTGGGTGTAGGCCAAGGAATGGGGGAATGCTGAGCTCGAATGCATTGTCTCCCACAGCCTTAGTAATGGTGTAAGGACCATATCAGAGTGGTCTCAGTTTCCGATAGGCTCCAGTAAGGCATTCCTTTTGCAAATGCAACCAGACTTTGTCGCCCACCTAAAACTTGTGTGGCACCCGATGTTGATCATGTCGTTGCTTGTACTTGGCATTTGATTTCTCCAGAATGTCATGGACCTGCTAGCGAATATGTTGGATGTGCTCAATGAAGCTGGTGGCCTTATCTGTTCCAGACTGGACATGAGCTGAATTTATGTGAGTAACTACAAGTGGCATGGCCACATCAATGGGGCATAGTGGCTGGAATCCCAAACCCACCTGAAAAGGGCTATGGCCAGTGGAGCTCTGAAGAGCTCGGTTGTAGCTGTGCTGAACATAGGGGAGGCTCTCATCCCATGTGCGTGGATGCTTTGAGTTATACATGTGCATAATGTGTACAATCATCCTATTGACAACCTCTGTCTAGCCATCAGTTTGAGGATGGAAGGCTGTGGACTTCGTGAGTTTGGTGATCAGCATTGACCATAGACTCGACCAAAATGTGCTGAGGAACCGACTGTCCCGATCTGAGATGATATACTGTGGGATCCAAAAGTGCACCCACACTCATTCAAAGAAGAGTTTAGCAGTGGCATCTACTGTGATATTCTTCTTGCAGGCCGCCATAATGGCCATCTTCGAGAACCTGTCGACGACCACAAAAACACAGTCATTTCAATGCTTAGTGGAAGGAAGGCCTGACATGTAATCCATGGAGATGGATTCCCAAGGTCGACTAGGGGTAGGCAATGGGGTATAAAGGCCGTGCTTCTTGATGGTCGGTTTGGCAATGGCATAGGCAGTACATGATCTGATGTACTTCCCAACATCCTGTCGAAGATTCGGCCAATAGAAATAATTTTGCAGTACTGCTACTGTTTTCTCGACCCTGAAATGCCCAGTAGCCCGACTGTAGTGTGCTTCCCAAATCATCTTGGCGCGCTCACTTGAAGGAACATAAAGGTGACCCAAGTGGCATAACAGGGCATCCCGGAGGTGAAAATCTGGAACATGCCGACCCTCCAAGAGTGTCTAGTATGTGTGGCCAAATTCTGGGTCGCTTTTGTAGAGAAGTGGCCAATCAGAAGTCTCATGCCCACAAGAGTTGAGCACGGTGGTTAACGCCATGATCGGTGGTCGACTGAGGCAATATGCAACATTATTGGTGCTGCCCTTCTTATACTTGATATTCAAGTGGAACTGTTGCAGGTATGTAGACCACTTCTGATGGCGATCATTCTACAATTTCCCTTGGGTCTGTATGAACTGCAAGGGTCGGTGGTCTGTGTGGATGACCGTTTCCTTGCCCAAAATGTAATGCTTCCTTTGTCGGCAGGCCTACACAATGGAATACATCTCTTTATCATAAGTGGGGTACTTCTGAACTGTGTCTGAAAGTGTTTCACTGTGATATGCCATTGGGTGTCCATGTTGAGTAAGGATTGCCCCAATAGCATAGTCAGAGGCATCTGTCTCGACCTCAAATGGTTGTTGTAAATCTGGTAACACGAGCACTGGTGTCGTGCAGAGGCGATCCTTCAACTCTATGAATGCCTTCTATTGAGATTCAGACCAAAAGAATTTTGCTTTCGCTCCTCCCTTGGTGACTTGATTCAAGGGCCAAATGATATGAGAAAAACCCAACACGAACCTACCATAGAAGTTGGCAAGACCTAGAAAGCTGTGGAGCTCTATTAGAGTGGTTGGAGGTGTCCAATCCCGAATGACTTGGATCTTGGCTGGATCCACATGCACCCCCTGTTCATCAATGATGTATCCTAGATACTAAACCTGGGTCAAGCCAAAAGTGCATTTCTCCAAATTGGCACATAGTTTGTGTTGCCGCAGTGTTTGGAGAACCTGTCGGATGTGGTGGAGGTGCTCTTCCCAACTCTGGCTAAAGATCAGAATGTCATCCAAGTATACTAATACAAATGAGTTGGTGAATGGCCGCAAGATGTCATCCATTAGCCTCATGAAGGTTGCAGGAGCATTCGTCAATCCGAAAGGCATAACCAACCATTCGAAAAGGCCCTCCCTGGATTTGAAGGCAGTCTTCCACACATCAGAGGGTTCGATTTGTACCTGGTGATATCTTGACTTCAAATCGATCTTGTTGAAATATTTCACCCCCTTTAGTTGGTCCAGGAGGTCATCAATCCGCGGGATTGGGTACCTATTACGGACAGTGATCTTGTTCAGCGCCCGATAGTAAATACAGAGTCTCCACGTCCCATCCTTCTTCTGTACCAACACGATCGGGCTCCCACAAGGCGATGAACTGATCCAGGTGGATGTTGGTGGCCACCCACCTATCCCATTTGGACCCCCACAACTGTCTCTTTCAGTTTTTCTGTTTCCTTAATTATAGCACAATTTACTATTTTTAGCGGTTTTTCGGGTCCTAAACTTCCGGAGCCGTTTTGAGGCCCTAAACGACATTTTTTTGGAAATCCACTGCCAGCAATTTTTCTTATAAAAATCGTCTTTTCCGTCGTAGTCCTTGGAGAGATCTTTCCAACGGGCTATCATACGCGTCAAACGGAGATAATACGACCAATTCGCGACCCCGGGAAGTTGGCTGTCCAACTCACCCCAAAACGGGGCCCACAATTTGGCGTTTCATCTTCTAGGGTTAGGTTTTGGAATGTGAAGGGTTTTCCATTGTTTCTCAATAATAAATAGGCCTTCGAGCCTCATTGTAAACACAGTTCAAAACAGTTCAGAGGCATGTAGCCGACACATCTCTTCTCAGAGATAAGCTACCATCGCCCTAGCTGGGTTATTTCTATTTGTAAGCATATTTCAGTATTTTACAGTAATGAAATGAAGTATTATTTCCGCTGCATCTCTGTTTTTATGGTTATCGCATCTCTGTATTTATGGTTATCTCTGTAACCTATTGCGTTCCTGCTTAAATCCGGATCAGTGGTATCAGAGCGGTCTGCTTTTTCTCTATTTTTCTTTGCATGTCCCCAACGAGGTCGAGATATAAGGAGTTAGGGCTTGAATTGGTCGAACCTTTGCAAGACCAGCCTCGCAAATCTCGACGACCTCCCATGGCGGATGAGAAGAAAGACAAGGGGGCAGGAGATCCTATCAGAATCTTGCTCGAAGAAGCCCTCGAGCGGCAAAGGAACGCGATGATGGATAGCTTTGCGCAGATCCTTCAGCGGCTACCTAGAGGCGACACATCGGCTTCCAACAGCTACTCTAGAAATGCCACACCATTTAAGGTACAAGTTAATTTTGAAATCCCCATCTTCGAGGGTCAAATAGATGCAGATGTCGTAGATAAATGGTTAAATCTGCTCGATGGGTACTTTTCTGTTCATGAATTTTCAAGTCGGGAAAAGATTGTTTTCGCTCTTCTCAAAGCAGCCCCCCACGTCAAGGACTGGTGGGAAACCTACTGCGAACAGAAGGATGAAAGTACAGGCTCACTGTTTTCAGCCACACCCACTTGGAATGACTTCCGGGATGCCATCAAGGAGCAGTACTACCCTTTCAAAAGCTATGAGGACAAATACATCAAATGGACCACACTGCGGCAGGGACGAGACCAAGATGTGCCAGAGTTCACAAACATTTTTCATACCCTTCGCACACAATTGGGTATCAAAGATTCTGAGCTGCATCTGGTACTCAAATACCGCGGCTGCCTACACAGATACATCCAGGAAGAGATGGAGTTCTTGAACATCTCCTCACTCGGCACAGCATACCGATACGCTGTCAAAATCGAGCAAAAGTTCAAACAGAAGAAGCGAGACTTTGGATCTACAAATCCAAAGCCCAAAGGACAAAACCAAGGCGGGGTGACCCAAGACAACCCATCGAAGCCGCAAGAAAAGAACAACACCACAAAGCCGAAGAAGGACACAGGAAAGTGGTGTGAGTTCCACAAGAGTCCCACTCATAACACAAGTGAGTGTCGGACCAAGCAGTCGCTGGTGGCTGAGTTGAAGGCTTCCGAATCAGATGCAGGTTCCGACTCTGAGTCAAAACCCGACAAGGGGAATGACAAAGGGAAGCAGATCATTGATGCGGATCCCAGCGCCACTGTTGCTACTGCCAAGATCCAGAAAAATGAGCCCGAAGATCCAGAGGAGGGGGAACGTCTTTTCCACTCACAGATGTGGGTGAAGGGTTCGCTGCTGCAATTCATTGTCGACAGTGGTAGCCAAAAGAACCTCATTTCAGCAGAGGTCGTGAAGCGGTTGGGCCTACCAACTACACCACACCCGCAGCCGTACAGCATCAGTTGGCTTCACGAAGGACGAGATCTCAAAGTTCGCCAACAGTGTCGCCTTCCTTACAGCATCAAGCCCTTCACAGACGAGGTATTGTGTGATGTTACACCTCTGGATGTTTGTGATGTACTATTAGGCTAGCCATACTTGTGGAGGCGACATGCTGTGTATGAGTCAAGGCCTCGCGGTGTCATCATTTCTTTGGATAATTCATTATACAGGATACCGGAGGTAGCCCCACCTACCGCCACCTCTTTGATCACTGCTAAGAAAGGCAGCAAGCTCATCTCACAGACTAGGAAATTTATTTTCTGTCTGGTTCGCTCCCAAAGTAAGGGTAAGATCGTTGCTACATCCATGACCCCCGCAAAGGGTTCCTCCACACAACAGCAGCAACAGAGGGATACAGTCATGACAGAACACAGGAACAACTTCTCCTTACCCAGAGGGGTACCACACAAGTTTCAGGTGGGCATCAAAGTTTGGTTACATTTGCAGAGGGAGTGCCTTACTAGAACCCATCAGAAACTCAGACCACTTCGACATGTTCCTTACACCAGTAACAAGGCTACGGGAAACAATGCTTTGAAGCACAACATTCCTCCATTCCTTCGCTTGCACCAAGTGTTCAATGTGGACCTTCTCCGACCATGCTCCCCACCATTTCTGGACACATCAGAGATTGTAGAACAGCTCACCAGAGACCCAGCTCAGCAGAAGCTTCCTCATCTCAGGGAGGAACTCAACGCAATGGGGACCATTGCTTCCTAAGGGGGGAGGAATGATCCAGGTGGATGTTGGTGGCCACCCACCTATCCCATTTGGACCCCCACAACTGTCTCTTTCAGTTTTTCTGTTTCCTTAATTATAGCACAATTTACTATTTTTAGCAGTTTTTCGGGTCCTAAACTTCCGGAGCCGTTTTGAGGCCCTAAACGACGTTTTTTGGGAAATCCACCACCAGCAATTTTTCTAACAAAAATCGTCTTTTTTGTCGTAGTCCTCGGAGATATCTTTCCAACGGGCTATCATGCACGTCAAACGGAGATAATACGACCAATTCGCGACCCCGGGAAGTTGGCTGTCCAACTCACCCCAAAACGGGGCCCACAATTTGGCGTTTCATCTTCTAGGGTTAGGTTTTGGAATGTGAAGGGTTTTCCATTGTTTCTCAATAATAAATAGGCCTTTGAGCCTCATTGTAAACACAGTTCGAAACAATTTAGAGGCATGTAGCCGAGACATCTCTTCTCAGAGATAAGCTACCATCGCCCTAGCTGGGTTATTTCTATTTGTAAGCATATTTCAGTATTTTATAGTAATGAAATGAAGTATTATTTCCACTACATCTTTGTTTTTATGGTTATTGCATCTCTGTATTTATGGTTATCTCTGTAACCTATTGCGTTCCTGCTTAAATCCGGATCATGAACTCAGACGGATGTGACCTTTCTGCAGGAGCTCCTGAATCTGCCTCTTGATTTCATCGTTCTCTAGAACGGAGCGCCGATAGATTGGTCCATTGGGTAGTGGCGCACCTGGGGTTAGATCGATGGAGTGCTTGACCTGACAGTGTAGAGGAACCCCTGCGGGGGAAGTGATGATGTCCTCGTACTCCTCCATGACCTTGTCCATCTGTAGTTGTCATGTGGAGGGGCACTGTCTGGAGGCCGCGGCCACCGTCTTCTTCTTTCCTTGAGGGCGTATCATCAGGAAAACAAATTTCCCCGTCTTGGAAATGAGCTTACTGCATTGTTTTGCAGTAATCAAAGAGATGGCGGTAGGTGGTGCTACCTCTGGTATCCTGTACAACTTATTTCCCAATGTAACAATAACGGCACGGGGCCTTGATTCATACACAGCATGTCGCTTCCGCAAGTATGGTTGTCCTAATAATACATCACAAACTTCAAGAGGAGCAATGTCACACAATACCTCATCCATGAAGGGCTTGATGTTGTATGGAAGGCGACACTGCTGGCTCACGCGAAGATCTCGTCCTTGGTGAAGCCACCCGATGGTGTATGGTTGTGGATGTGTTGTGGTCGGTAAGCCCAACCGCTTCACGACCTCTGCCGAAATGAGGTTCTTTTGGCTCCCACTATCAACAATGAACTGTAGCGGGGTGCCCTTTACCCACATCTGGGAGTGGAAGAGACGCTCCTCCTCCTCTGGATCTTCGGGTTCATTTTTCTGGATCTTGGCGGTAGCAACAGTGGCGTTAGGATCTACATCAATGATCTGCTTCCCTTCTTCATTCCCCTTGTCGGGTTCTGACTCAGATTCAGAACATGCATCTGATTATGAAACCCTTAGCTCAGCCACCAGTGACTGCTTGGCCCGACACTCACTTCTGTTGTGAGTGGAGCTCTTATGGAACTCACACCATTTTCCCGTGTCCTTTTTCGGCTTCACGACGCTGTTCTTTACTTGCAGCTTTGGCGGGTTG